>JAJUPC010000041.1:0-1304646 GCA_023614405.1 Avena insularis | reverse complement strand
TATCATATAAAGTAGTAGAACTATTAGTAGCCTCAACACTAGTGGTGGTAATAGTAGAAACACTAATGTTTCTAGCAATTTTATCTTCTCTCTCCCACTTAGCATGTAATTCAGCTAATAGTCTAACATTTTCATCAATTCTTACTTGTATAGCATTAGTAGCTGCAAAGGGATTCTCATTAGTTCCAGGTTTAGCAGCCATTTTATTCAAAGTAGATTGAGCTTTAGCCAAAGATGTTATATTTCTTTCAGCATTAGAGTTTTTCCTCAATAGTTTTGTTGAAAGCAGTTTGTTTACTAATAAACTCTTTAAGCATAACTTCAAGTTCAGAGGAGCACTCTTATTATTGTTGTAAGAATTTCCATAAGCATTACCATTGTTGGGAGGATATGGCTTATAATTGTTGTTACCAAAATTGTTCCTATAAGCATTGGTGCCAAAGTTGTTATTTCTTATGAAGTTCACATCAACTTGCTCTTCTTGAGCAACCAAAGAGGCTAAAGGAACATTATTTGGATCAATATGGGCTTTCCCATTAACAAGCATAGACATAATTATATCAATCTTATCACTCAAGGAGGAGGTTTCCTCAACAGAATTTACCTTCTTACCTTGTGGAGCTCTCTCAGTATGCCATTCAGAATAATTAACCATCATATTGTCCAGAAGTTTTGTTAGCACCCAAAGTGATGGTCATAAAGGTACCTCCAGCTGAATCCAATAGGTTCCTTGAAGAATAGTTCAATCATGCATAAAAAGTTTGGATGATCATCCAAGCGATCGTCCATGAGTGGGACAATTCTTTACCAAAGATTTCATTCTTTCCCAAGCTTGAGCAACATGCTCATTATCAAGTTGTTTAAACTTCATTATTTCACTTCTCATGGATATAATCTTAGCAGGAGGATATTATTTTCCAATAAAAGCATCTTTGCACTTAGTCCAAGAATCAATACTATTCCTAGTTAAGGAATTCAACCACTCTTTAGCTTTTCCTCTCAAGAGAAAGGAAACAATTTCAGCTTAATAATATCACCATCTATATCCCTATGCTTTTGCATCTCACAAAGTTCAACAAAGTTATTTAGATGGGAAGCGGCATCTTCATTACCAATACCAGAAAATTGTTCTCTCATAACAAGATTGAGCAAAGCAGGTTTTATCTCAAAGAAAGTATTTTCAGCCACAGGTGGAGCAATAGGTGTGCTCATAAAATCATTGTTGTTGGTGCTAGTGAAGTCACACAACTTAGTGTTTTCAAGAGTAGTCATTTTTGGGTTTTCAAATAAGAAAGCAAACAAGTAAACTAATTTTTTGTGTTTTTGAAGAACAAAACAAGCAAACAAAGCAAAAAGAAACTAAGCAAAACAAAACAACAAAGTAAAGAGATTGGTTATGAGGGACTCCTTGTGAAGATGTCCTAGAATCCCGCAACGACGCCAAAACGCTTGATGCGCTGACGATCGACGAGAGCTCGTTGGGAACCCCAAGAGGAAGGTATGATGAGCAAGCAGCAAGTTTTCCTCAGTTATGAAACCAAGGTTTAATCGAACCAAGAGGAGCAAGGAAACACCCCAAAGGTGTTACTAGCTGAGTTTTAAGGTATGACTACCGGTGCTAGTAGCAACGTGGAGACCGCACAACACAACCACAAACTTTGTCCCCAACTTATGAGGTTGTCAATCTCACCGTTTTATGGAAAAACAAAGGATTAAACGATCGAATGGAAAGAAGTAAAAGTTTGTAGAAAGTAAACACAAAGCGAAACAGTTTATAGATTGTATGTAAAGACAAAGGACCAGGATCCATAGTTCACTAGAGGTGGCTCTCCTTAGATAGATAACATGGGTGAACAAATTATAGCGGGGCAATTGACAAACACCGAGAAAGCAATACATGCATATACTAATCATCTTGACTCCTTTGAGACTTGATTGGGCAATACAACATAATACATAGACCGCCATCCAACTGCATCTATGACTAATAATCCACCTTCAGGTTATCATCCGAACCCCTCCGATTAAGTTGCAAGCAACAGATTATTGCTTTATTAACTGCGTAGGTAAACAATATGATTGTTCTATGAACAAAGGATTGTTGTTTTCTCCCTAGTAGCAACAACATCTAGTACCTTAGAGATTGCCACTTCACTAGATTACCGAGGCATGAACCCACTATCGAGCATAAATACTCTCTTGGGTTGCTAGCATCTACTTGGCCAAGATAGCTACTAACAACGGAAAGCATGCAAGATCACAAATAACAAAGACATGATAGAATCAATAATCAATCTGAAATAGCATCTCAATATCCATCGGATCCCCACAAACACAACATGTATGGATTACAAATAGATGATCTTGATCTTGAACGGAGCTCACAAGATCTAAACATGAAAGCACAAAGGAGGATAAACCAGCCATCTAGCTACTACATGGATCCGTAGTCCAAGGATGAACTACTCACGCATCACACCGGAGGCTTGCATGGTGATGAAGAAGGCCTGTGGTGAATTCTCTCCGTGGTGAAGAGCTTCAGATCCTCCCGATCTAGGGATGGAGATGACACAGACTCTTTCGTGGATTTTGATTGGGTACTTAGGGTTTTCATCTCGAGGGCAATATAGGCGGAAGGAGGCGGGGGTGCTGGGAGCCACCACCACCCCGGCCTGCCCGCCTGGCGGCGTGGCCGGTGGTGGCTGCCCCTGGCCCTTCTCCGTCTCTCAGATTCGCACTTGATCCCTTCCGGAAAAATAGGCACATTGGCTTTTGTCCCGTCCAATTCCGAGAATATTCATTTTCTTACTTTCGGAACCCAAAACAGCAAAACAGCAGTGTAATCGGCTCTTATTAATAGGTTAGTCCAAGAAATCATATGAAAAGTACTCCAAAGTTGGAACAAAACACAAGAAAGTGCATAAAACTAAGCACGCAACATCAAAAATTATAGATACATTTGCAATGTATCTTTCTTTCATAAAGACATGGATCCAGTAGAGTCATTGCATGTGTGTTCTTTCCAAAACCACCACAAGAGTCATTGCATGTGTGTTCGTTTCCTAAACCACATGGATCCACCGAAGTCATTGCATGTGTGTTCTTTTCCTAAACCACCACGAGTCATTCCATGTGTGTTCTTTTAAGTAAACCATCATTAGAGTCATTGAATGTGTGTTCCTTTTCTAAACCACATGGATCCACCATAGTCATTGCATGTGTGTTCTTTTCCTAAACCACACCAGAGTCATTTCATGTGTGTTCCTTTCCTAAACCACATGGATCCACCAGAGTCATTGCATGTGTGTTTTTTCCAAAACCACATTAATTCACGAGAGTTATTGCATGTGTGTTCTTTTCCTAAACCACCACAAGAGTCATTGCATATGTGTTATTTTCCTAAACCACCACCAGAGTCATTGCATGTGTGTTCCTTTCCTAAACCACATTGAACCACCAGAGTCATTACATGTGTGTTCTTTTCCTAAACCACCACCAGAGTCATTGGATGTGTCTTCTTTTCCTAAACCACATGGATCCAGCAGAGTCATTGCATGTGTGTTCCTTTCCAAAACCACAGGGATGCACCAGAGTCATTCCACGTGTGCTCCTTTCTTAAACCACATGCATCCACCAAAGTCATTGCATGTGTGTTCCTTTCCTAAACCACCTTGATTCATTGCATGTGTGTTCTTTTCCTAAACCACCACTAGAGTCATTGCATGTGTGTTCCTTTCCTACATCACCACTAGATTCATCGCATGTTTGTTCCTTTCCTAATCCACAATTATCCACCGGAGTCATTGCATGTGTGTTCCTACCCTAAACCACCACAGATTCATTGCATGTGCGTTCCTTTCATAAAAACATGGATCCACGAGTGATTGCATGTGTCTTCCTTTCCTAAACCACATGGATCGACTAGAGTCATTTCATGTATGTTGTTTTCCTAAACCAACACTAGAGTCATTGCATGTGTGTTCCTTCCTAAACCACCACCAGTCATTGCATGTGTGTCCCTTTCCTAAACCACATGGATCCACTAGAGTTATTGCATGTGTGTTCCTTTCCTAAAAACATGGATCCACTAGAGTTATTGCAAGTGTGTTTTTTCCTAAACCACATGGATCCACCAGAGTCATTGCATGTGTGTTGCTTTCCTAAACCACATTGATCGACCAATTTCATTGCAGGTGTGTTCTTTTCCTAAACCACCTCAAGAGTCATTGCATGTGTGTTCCTTTCCTAAACCGCATGGATCCACCAGAGTCATTGCATGTGTGTTCCTTTCCTAAACCACATGGATCCACTAGAGTCATTTCATGTGTGTTATTTTCCTATACCAGCACCATTGTCATTTCATGTGTGTTCTTTTCCTAAACCACCACCACAGTCATTGCATGTGTGTTCCTTTCCTAAACCACATGGACCCACTAGTGTCATTGCATGTGTGTTCCTACCCTAAACCACATGGACCCACTAGAGTCATGGCATGTGTGTTCCTTTCATAAACCACATGGAACCACCAGAGTCATTGCATGTGTGTTCCTGCCCTAAACCACATGGATCCACTAGAGTCATGGCATGTGTTCCTTTCCAAAACCACATGGATCCACCAGAGTCATTGCATGTGTGTTTCTTTCATAAAACACATGGATCCAGCAGAGTCATTGCATCTGTGTTCTTTCCTAAACCACATGGATCCACCATAGTCATTGCATTTGTGTTCCTTTCCTAAACCACATGGATCCACCAGAGTCATTGCATGTGTGTTCCTTTCCTAAACCACATTGATCCACAAGAGTTATTGCATGTGTGTTCTTTTCCTAAACCACCACTAGAGTCAGTGCATGTGTGTTCTTTTCCTAAACCACTACCAGAGTCATTGCATGTCTGTCCCTTTCCCAAACCACATTGATCCACCAGAGTCATTGCATGTGTGTTCTTTTCCTAAACCACCACCAGAGTCATTGCATGTGTCTTCTTTTCCTAAACCACATGGATCCACCAGAGTCATAACATGTGTGTTCCTTTCCTAAACCACATGGATCCACCAGAGTCATTCCATGTGTGTTTCTTTCTTAAATCACATGGATCCACCAGAGTCATTGCATGTGTGTTCCTTTCAAAAACCAGCGTCAGATTAATTGCATGTGTGTTCTTTTCCTAAACCACCACTAGAGTCATTGCATGTGTGTTCCTTTCCTAAACCACATTGATCGACCAGAGTCATTGCATGTCTGTTCTTTTCCTCAACCACCACCAGAGTCATTCCATGTGTGTTCTTTTCATAAACCACCATTAGAGTCATTGCATGTGTCTTCCTTTCCTAAACCACATGGATCCACCATAGTCATTGCATTTGTGTTCTTTTCCTAAACCACCACCAGAGTCATTGCATGTGTGTTCCTTTGCTAAACCACATGCATCCACCAGAGTCATTGCATGTGTGTTCCTTAAAAAAACCACATTGATTCACGAGAGTTATTGCATGTGTGTTATTTTCCTAAACCACCACAAGAGTCATTGCATATGTGTTATTTTCCTAAACCACCACCAGAGTCATTGCATGTGTGTTTCTTTCCTAAACCACATGGATCCACGAGGGTCATTGCAGGTGTGTTTCTTTCATAAAACACATGGATCCAGCAGAGTCATTGCATCTATGTTCTTTCCTAAACCACATGGACCCACCATAGTCATTGCATGTGTGTTCCTTTCCTAAACCACATGGATCCACCAGAGTCATTGCATGTGTGTTCCTTTCCTAAACCACATTGATACACAAGAGTTATTGCATGTGTGTTCTTTTCCTAAACCACCACTAGAGTCATTGCATGTGTGTTCTTTTCCTAAACCACTACCAGAGTCATTGCATGCCTGTCCCTTTCCCAAACCACATTGATCCACTAGAGTCATTGCATGTGTGTTCTTTTCCAAACCACCACCAGAGTCATTGCATGTGTCTTTTTTCCTAAACCACATGGATCCACCAGAGTCATTGCATGTGTGTTCCTTTGCTAAACCACATGGATCCACCAGAGTCATTCCATGTGGGTTCCTTTCTTAAACCACATGGATCCACCAGAGTCATTGCATGTGTGCTCCTTTCAAAAACCAGCGCCAGATTCATTGCATGTGTGTTATTTTCCTAAACCACCACTAGAGTCATTGCATGTGTGTTCCTTTCCTAAATCTCCACTAGATCCATCGCTTGCTTGTTCCTTTCCTAATCAACATTGATCCACCAGTCATTGCATGTGTGTTATTTTCCTAAACCACCACCAGATTCATTGCATGTGCGTTCCTTTCATAAAAACAACATGGATCCACCAGAGTGATTGCATGTGTGTTCCTTTCCTAAACCACATGGATCCACTAGAGTCATTTCCTATATGTTATTTTCCTAAACCAACACCAGAGTCATTGCATGTGTGTTTCTTCCGTAAACCACCACCAGAGTCATTGCATGTGTGTCCCTTTCCTAAACCACATGGATCCACTAGAGTCATTGCATGTGTGTTCCTTTCCTAAACCACATGGATCCACCAGTGTCATTGCAAGTGTTTTTTTTCCTAAACCACATGGATCCACCAAAGTCATTGCATGTGTGTTCCTTTCCTAAACCACCGCTAGAGTCATTGCATGTGTGTTCCTTTCATAAACCACATTGATCCACTAGTTTAATTGCATGTGTGTTCTTTTCCTAAACCACATGGATCCACCAGAGTCATTTCATGTGTGTTCGTTTCCTAAACCACATGGATCCACTAGAGTCATTTCATGTGTGTTATTTTCCTAAACCAGCACCATTGTCATTTCGTGTGTGTTCTTTTCCGAAACCACCACAGTCATTGCATGTGTGTTCCTTTCCTAAACCACATGGATCCACTAGTGTCATTGCATGTGTGTTCCTTACCTCAACCACATGGATCCACTAGAGTCATGGCATGTGTGTTCCTTTCGTAAACCACATGGATCCACCAGAGTCATTGCATGTATGTTCCTTTCCTAAACCACATGGATCCACCAGAGTCATTGCATGTGTGTTTCTTTCATAAAACACATGGATCTAGCAGAGTCATTCCATCTATGTAATTTCCTAAACCACATGGATCCACCATAGTCATTGCATGTGTGTTCTTTTCCTAAACCACCAGAGTCATTCCATGTTTTTTCCTTTCCTAAACCACATGGATCCACCAGAGTCATTGCATGTGTATTCCTTTCCTAAATCACATTGATCCACAAAAGTTATTGCATGTGTGCTCTTTTCCTAAACCACCACTAGAGTCATTGCATCTGTGTTCTTTTCCTAAACCACCACCAGAGTCATTCCATGTCTATCCCTTTCCTAAACCACATTGATCCACTAGAGTCATTGCATGTGTGTTCTTTTCCTAAACCACCACCAGAGTCATTGCATGTGTCTTCTTTTCCTAAACCACATGGATCCACCAGAGTCATTGCATGTGTGTTCCTTTCCTAAACCATATGGATCCACGAGAGTCATTCCATGTGTGTTACTTTCTTAAACCACATGGATCCACCAGAGTCATTTCATGTGTGTTCCTTTCCTAAACCAACACCAGATTCATTGCATGTGTGTTCTTTTTGTAAACCACCACTAGAGTCATTGCATGCGTGTTCCTTTCCTAAACCACCACTCGAGTCATCGCATGTTTGTTCCTTTCCTCAACCACGTTGATCCACCAGAGTCATTGCATGTGTGTTCTTTTCCTAAACCACCGCTAGAGTCATGGCATGTGTGTTCCTTTCATAAAACACATGGATCCACCAGAGTAATTGCATGTATGTTCCTTTCCTAAACCACATGGATCCACCAGAGTCATTGATGTATCTTTCTTTCAGAAAACACATGGATCCAGCAGAGTCATTGCATGTGTGTTCTTTCCTAAACCACCACTAGAGTCATTGCATGTGTGTTCCTTTCCTAAACCACCATTAGAGTCATTGCATGTGTGTTCCTTTCCTAAACCACATGGATCCACCATAGTCATTGCATGTGTGTTCTTTTCCTAAACCACCACCAGAGTCATTGCATGTGTGTTCCTTTCCTAAACCACATGGATCCACCAGAGTCATTGCATGTGTGTTCCTTTCTTAAACCACATTGATCCACCAGAGTCATTGCATGTGTGTTCTTTTCCTAAACCACCACAAGAGTCATTGCATATGTGTTATTTTCCTAAACCACCACCAGAGTCATTGCATGTGTTTCCTTTCCTAAACCACATTGATATAGCAGAATCATTACATGTTTGTTCTTTTCCTAAACCACCACCAGAGTCATTACATGTGTCTTCTTTTCCTAAACCACATGGATCCACCAGAATCATTGCATGTGTGTTCCTTTCCTACACCACATGGATCCACCAGAGTCATTGCATGTATGTTCCTTTCCTAAACCACATGGATCCACCAGAGTCATTGCATGTGTTTTCTTTCCTAAACCACCACTAGAGTCATTGCATGTGTGTTCCTTTTCTAAACCACATTGATCCACCAGAGTCATTGCATGTATGTTCTTTTCCTGAACCACCACCAGAGTCATTCCATGTGTGTTCTTTTCGTAAACCACCACTAGAGTCTTTGCATGTGTGTTCCTTTCCTAAACCACATGGATCCACCATAGTCATTGTATGTGTGTTCTTTTCCTAAACCACCACCAGAGTCATTGCATGTGTGTTCCTTTCCTAAACCACATGGATCCACCAGAGTCATTGCATGTGTGTTCCTTTCCTAAACCACATTGATCCACGAGAGTCATTGCATGTGTGTTCTTTTCCTAAACCACCACTAGAGTCATTGCATGTGTGTTATTTTCCTAAACCACCACTAGAGTCATTGCATGTGTCTTCTTTTCTAAACCACATGGATCCACCAGAGTCATTGCATGTGTGTTCTTTTCCTAAACCACCACCAGAGTCATTGCATGTGTCTTCTTTTCTAAACCACATGGATCCAACAGAGTCATTAAATGTGTGTTCCTTTCCTAAACCACATGGATCCACCAGAGTCATTACATGTGTGTTCCTTTCCTAAACCACATGGATCCACAAGAGTCATTGCATGTGTGTTCCTTTACTAAACCACATGGATCCACCAGTCATTTCATGTGTTATTTTCCTAAACCACATGGATCCACCAGAGTCATTGATGTATCTTTCTTTCATAAAAGACATGGATCCAGTAGAGTCATTGCATGTGTGTTCTTTCCAAAACCACCACTAGAGTCATTGCATGTGTGTTCCTTTCCTAAACCACATTGATCGACCAGAGTCATTGCATGTCTGTTCTTTTCCTCAACCACCACCAGAGTCATTCCATGTGTGTTCTTTTCGTAAACCATCATTAGAGTCATTGAATGTGTGTTCCTTTTCTAAACCACATGGCTCCACCATAGTCATTGCATGTGTGTTCTTTTCCTAAACCACACCAGAGTCATTTCATGTGTGTTCCTTTCCTAAACCACATGGATCCACCAGAGTCATTGCATGTGTGTTCCTTTCCAAAACCACATTAATTCACGAGAGTTATTGCATGTGTGTTCTTTTCCTAAACCACCACAAGAGTCATTGCATATGTGTTATTTTCCTAAACCACCACCAGAGTCATTGCATGTGTGTTCCTTTCCTAAACCACATTGATCCACCAGAGTCATTACATGTGTGTTCTTTTCCTAAACCACCACCAGAGTCATTGGATGTGTCTTCTTTTCCTAAACCACATGGATCCAGCAGAGTCATTGCATGTGTGTTCCTTTCCAAAACCACAGGGATGCACCAGAGTCATTCCACGTGTGCTCCTTTCTTAAACCACATGCATCCACCAAAGTCATTGCATGTGTGTTCCTTTCCTAAACCACCGCCAGATTCATTGCATGTGTGTTCTTTTCCTAAACCACCACTAGAGTCATTGCATGTGTGTTCCTTTCCTACATCACCACTAGATTCATCGCATGTTTGTTCCTTTCCTAATCCACAATTATCCACCAGAGTCATTGCATGTGTGTACTTTTCCTAAACCACCACCAGATTCATTGCATGTGCGTTCCTTTCATAAAAACATGGATCCACCAGAGTGATTGCATGTGTCTTCCTTTCCTAAACCACATGGATCGACTAGAGTCATTTCATGTATGTTGTTTTCCTAAACCAACACCAGAGTCATTGCATGTGTGTTCCTTCCCTAAACCACCACCAGAGTCATTGCATGTGTGTCCCTTTCCTAAACCACATGGATCCACTAGAGTTATTGCATGTGTGTTCCTTTCCTAAAAAACATGGATCCACCAGAGTTATTGCAAGTGTGTTTTTTCCTAAACCACATGGATCCACCAGAGTCATTGCATGTGTGTTGCTTTCCTAAACCACATTGATCGACCAATTTCATTGCAGGTGTGTTCTTTTCCTAAACCACCTCAAGAGTCATTGCATGTGTGTTCCTTTCCTAAACCGCATGGATCCACCAGAGTCATTGCATGTGTGTTCCTTTCCTAAACCACATGGATCCACTAGAGTCATTTCATGTGTGTTATTTTCCTATACCAGCACCATTGTCATTTCATGTGTGTTCTTTTCCTAAACCACCACCACAGTCATTGCATGTGTGTTCCTTTCCTAAACCACATGGACCCACTAGTGTCATTGCATGTGTGTTCCTACCCTAAACCACATGGACCCACTAGAGTCATGGCATGTGTGTTCCTTTCATAAACCACATGGAACCACCAGAGTCATTGCATGTGTGTTCCTGCCCTAAACCACATGGATCCACTAGAGTCATGGCATGTGTGTTCCTTTCCTAAACCACATGGATCCACCAGAGTCATTGCATGTGTGTTTCTTTCATAAAACACATGGATCCAGCAGAGTCATTGCATGTGTTTTATTTCCTAAACCACATGGATCCACCAGAGTCATTGCATGTGTGTTTCTTTCATAAAACACATGAATCCACTAGAGTCATTGCATGTGTGTTCCTTTCCTAAACCACATTGATCCACAAGAGTTATTGCATGTGTGTTCTTTTCCTAAACCACCACCAGAGTCATTGCATGTGTGTTCTTTACGTAAACCACCATTAGAGTCATTGCATGTGTGTTCCTTTCCTAAACCACATGGATCCACCATAGTCATTGCATGTGTGTTCTTTTCCTAAACCACCACCAGAGTCATTGCATGTGTGTTCCTTTCCTAAACCACATGGATCCACCAGAGTCATTGCATGTGTGTTCCTTTCTTAAACCACATTCATCCACCAGAGTCATTGCATGTGTGTTCTTTTCCTAAACTACCACAAGAGTCATTGCATATGTGTTATTTTCCTAAACCACCACCAGAGTCATTGCATGTGTGTTCCTTTCCTAAACCACATTGATCCAGCAGAATCATTACATGTGTGTTCTTTTCCTAAACCACCACCAGAGTCATTGCATGTGTCTTCTTTTCCTAAACCACATGGATCCAGTAGAGTCATTGCATGTATGTTCCTTTCCTAAACCACATGGATCCACCAGAGTCATTGCATGTATGTTCCTTTCCTAAACCACATGGATCCACCAGAGTCATTGCATGTGTTTTCTTTCCTAAACCACCACTAGAGTCATTGCATGTGTGTTCCTTTTCTAAACCACATTGATCCACCAGAGTCATTGCATGTATGTTCTTTTCCTGAACCACCACCAGAGTCATTCCATGTGTGTTCTTTTCGTAAACCACCACTAGAGTCTTTGCATGTGTGTTCCTTTCCTAAACCACATGGATCCACCATAGTCATTGTATGTGTGTTCTTTTCCTAAACCACCACCAGAGTCATTGCATGTGTGTTCCTTTCCTAAACCACATGGATCCACCAGAGTCATTGCATGTGTGTTCCTTTCCTAAACCATATTGATCCACGAGAGTCATTGCATGTGTGTTCTTTTCCTAAACCACCACTAGAGTCATTGCATGTGTGTTCTTTTCCTAAACCACCACCAGAGTCATTGCATGTGTGTTCCTTTCCTAAACCACATTGATCCACCAGAGTCATTGCATGTGTGTTCTTTTCCTAAACCACCACCAGAGTCATTGCATGTGTCTTCTTTTCTAAACCACATGGATCCACCAGAGTCATTAAATGTGTGTTCCTTTCCTAAACCACATGGATCCACCAGAGTCATTACATGTGTGTTCCTTTCCTAAACCACATGGATCCACCAGAGTCATTGCATGTGTGTTCCTTTCCTAAACCACATGGATCCACCAGAGTCATTTCATGTGTGTTATTTTCCTAAACCACATGGATCCACCAGAGTCATTGATGTATCTTTCTTTCAGAAAACACATGGATCCAGCAGAGTCATTGCATGTGTGTTCTTTCCTAAACCACCACTAGAGTCATTGCATGTGTGTTCCTTTCCTAAACCACATTGATCGACCAGAGTCATTGCATGTCTGTTCTTTTCCTGAACCACCACCAGAGTCATTCCATGTGTGTTCTTTTCGTAAACCACCATTAGAGTCATTGCATGTGTGTTCCTTTCCTAAACCACATGGATCCACCATAGTCATTGCATGTGTGTTCTTTTCCTAAACCACCACCAGAGTCATTGCATGTGTGTTCCTTTCCTAAACCACATGGATCCACCAGAGTCATTGCATGTGTGTTCCTTTCCAAAACCACATTGATTCACGAGAGTTATTTCATGTGTGTTCTGTTCCTAAACCACCACTTGAGTCATTGCATGTGTGTTCCTTTCCTAAACCACCACTAGAGTCATTGCATGTGTGTTCCTTTCCTAAACCACATTGATCCACCAGAGTCATTGCATGTGTGTTCTTTTCCTAAACCACCACCAGAGTCATTGCATGTGTCTTCTTTTCTAAACCACATGGATCCACCAGAGTCATTGCATGTGTGTTCCTTTCCTAAACCACATGGATCCACCAGAGTCATTGCATGTGTGTTCCTTTCCTAAACCACCACCAGAGTCATTGCATGTGTGTTCTTTTCCTAAACCACCACTAGAGTCATTGCATGTGTGTTCCTTTCCTAAACCACATGGATCCACTAGAGTCATTGCATGTGTGTTCCTTTCCTAAACCACATGGATCCACCAGAGTCATTGCATGTGTGTTCCTTTCCTAAACCACCACCAGAGTCATTGCATGTGTGTTCCTTTCCTAAACCACATGGATCCACCAGAGTCATTGCATGTGTGTTCCTTTCCTAAACCACATGGATCCACCAGAGTCATTTCATGTGTGTTATTTTCCTAAACCAACACAAGAGTCATTGCATGTGTGTTCCTAAACCACCAGAGTCATTGCATGTGTGTCCTTTCCTAAATCACATGGATCCACCAGAGTCATTGCATGTGTGTTACTTTCCTAAACCAGCACAAGAGGCATTGCATGTGTGATCCTTTTATCAACCACATGGATCCACCAGAGTCATTGCATGTGTGTTCCTTTCCTAAACCACATGGATCCACTAGTCATTGCATTTATCTTCCTAAACTACCACAAGAGTCATTGCATGCGTCTTCTTCTCCTAAACCACATCGGTACACCAGAGTCATTGCATGTGTGTTCTTTTCCTAAACCACCACTAGAGTCATTGCATGTGTGTTCCTTTCATAAACCACATCGATCCACCAGAATCATTGCATGTGTGTTCATTTCCTAAACCACATGGATCCACCAGAGTCATTGCATGTGTGTTCCTTTCCTAAACCACATGGAATCAGTAGATTCATTGCATGTGTGTTCTCTTCCTAAACCACAGGACCCACTAGAGTCATTGCATGTGTGTTCCTTCCCTAAAACACCACCAGAGTCATTGCATTTGTGTCCCTTTCCTAAACCACATGGATCCACTAGAGTCATTGCATGTGTGTTCCTTTCCTAAACCACATGGATCCACTAGAGTCATTGCATGTGTGTTCTTTTCCTAAACCACATCGATCCACTAGAGTCATTGCATTGTGTGTTCTTTTACTAAACCACATGGATCCCCTAGGGTCATTGCATGTGTGTTACTTTCCTAAACCACATGGATCCACCAGAGTCATTGCATGTGTGTTCCTTTCCTAAACCACATTGATCCACTAGAGTCATTACATGTGAGTTTTTTCCTAAACCACCACCAGAGTCATTGCATGTGTGTCCTTTTCCTAAACCACCACCAGATAGTTATTGCAGGTGTCTTCTTTTCCTAAAACACATTGATCCACCAGAGTCATTGCATGTGTGTTCTTTTCCTAAACCACCACCAGAGTCATTGCATGTGTGTTCTTTTCCTAAACCACATGGATCCACCAGAGTCATTGCATGTGTGTTCCTTTCCTAAACCACATGGATCCACCAGAGTCATTGCATGTGTGTTCTTTTCCTAAACCACATTGATCCACTAGAGTCATTTCATGTGTGTTACTTTCCAAAACCACAACCAGAGTCATTGCATGTGTCTTACTTTCCTAAACCACCACCAGAGTCATTGTATGTGTATTCCTTTCCTAAACCACATGGATCCACCAGAGTCATTGCATGTATGTTTCTTTCCTAAACCACATGGATCCACCAGAGTCATTGCACGTGTTTTGTTTCCTAAACCACCACTAGAGTCATTGCATGTGTGTCCCTTTTCTAAACCACATTGATCCACCAGAGTCATTGCATGTATGTTCTTTTCATGAACCACCACCAGAGTCATTCCATGTGTGTTCCTTTCCTAAACCACATGGATCCACCAGAGTCATTGCATGTGTGTTCCTTTCCTAAACCACATGGATCCACCAGAGTCATTGCATGTGTGTTCCTTTCTTAAACCACCATAGTCATTGCATTTGTGTTCTTTTCCTAAACCACCACCAGAGTCATTGCATGTGTGTTCCTTTCCTAAACCACATGGATCCACCAGAGTCATTGCATGTGTGTTCCTTTCCAAAACCACATTGATTCACGAGAGTTATTGCATGTGTGTTCTTTTCCTAAACCACCACAAGAGTCATTGCATATGTGTTATTTTCCTAAACCACCACCAGAGTCATTGCATGTGTGTTCCTTTCCTAAACCACATTGATCCACCAGAGTCATTACATGTGTGTTCTTTTCCTAAACCACCACCAGAGTCATTGCATGTGTCTTCTTTTCCTAAACCACATGGATCCAGCAGAGTCATTGCATGTGTGTTCCTTTCCTAAACCACATGGATGCACCAGAGTCATTCCATGTGTGTTCCTTTATTAAACCACATGCATCCACCAAAGTCATTGCATGTGTGTTCCTTTCCTAAACCACCGCCAGATTCATTGCATGCGTGTTCTTTTCCTAAACCACCACTAGAGTCATTGCATGTGTGTTCCTTTCCTAAATCACCACTAGATTCATCGCATGTTTATTCCTTTCCTAATCCACAATTATCCACCAGAGCCATTGCGTGTGTGTACTTTTCCTAAACCACCACCAGATTCATTGCATGTGCGTTCCTTTCATAAAAACATGGATCCACCAGAGTGATTGCATGTGTGTTCCTTTCCTAAACCACATGGATCGACTAGAGTCATTTCATGTATGTTATTTTCCTAAACCAACACCAGAGTCATTGCATGTGTGTTCCTTCCCTAAACCACCACCAGAGTCATTGCATGTGTGTCCCTTTCCTAAACCACATGGATCCACTAGAGTTATTGCATGTGTGTTCCTTTCCTAAAAAACATGGATCCACCAGAGTTATTGCAAGTGTGTTTTTTCCTAAACCACATGGATCCACCAGAGTCATTGCATGTGTGTTGCTTACCTAAACCACATTGATCCACCAGTTTCATTGCATGTGTGATCTTTTCCTAAACCACCACAAGAGTCATTGCATGTGTGTTCCTTTCCTAAACCGCATGGATCCACCAGAGTCATTGCATGTGTGTTCCTTTCCTAAACCACATGGATCCACTAGAGTCATTTCATGTGTGTTATTTTCCTATACCAGCACCATTGTCATTTCATGTGTGTTCTTTTCCTAAACCACCACCACAGTCATTGCATGTGTGTTCCTTTCCTAAACCACATGGACCCACTAGTGTCATTGCATGTGTGTTCCTACCCTAAACCACATGGACCCACTAGAGTCATGGCATGTGTGTTCCTTTCATAAACCACATGGAACCACCAGAGTCATTGCATGTGTGTTCCTGCCCTAAACCACATGGATCCACTAGAGTCATGGCATGTGTGTTCCTTTCCTAAACCACATGGATCCACCAGAGTCATTGCATGTGTGTTTCTTTCATAAAACACATGGATCCAGCAGAGTCATTGCATCTGTGTTCTTTCCTAAACCACATGGATCCACCATAGTCATTGCATTTGTGTTCCTTTCCTAAACCACATGGATCCACCAGAGTCATTGCATGTGTGTTCCTTTCCTAAACCACATTGATCGACCAGAGTCATTGCATGTCTATTCTTTTCCTGAACCACCACCAGAGTCATTCCATGTGTGTTCTTTACGTAAACCACCATTAGAGTCATTGCATGTGTGTTCCTTTCCTAAACCACGTGGATCCACCATAGTCATTGCATGTGTGTTCTTTTCCTAAACCACCACCAGAGTCATTGCATGTGTGTTCCTTTCCTAAACCACATGGATCCACCAGAGTCATTGCATGTGTGTTCCTTTCTTAAACCACATTGATCCACCAGAGTCATTGCATGTGTGTTCTTTTCCTAAACCACCACAAGAGTCATTGCATATGTGTTATTTTCCTAAACCACCACCAGAGTCATTGCATGTGTTTCCTTTCCTAAACCACATTGATATAGCAGAATCATTACATGTTTGTTCTTTTCCTAAACCACCACCAGAGTCATTACATGTGTCTTCTTTTCCTAAACCACATGGATCCAGCAGAGTCATTGCATGTATGTTCCTTTCCTAAACCACATGGATCCACCAGAGTCATTGCATGTATGTTCCTTTCCTAAACCACATGGATCCACCAGAGTCATTGCATGTGTATTCTTTCCTAAACCACCACTAGAGTCATTGCATGTGTGTTCCTTTTCTAAACCACATTGATCCACCAGAGTCATTGCATGTATGTTCTTTTCCTGAACCACCACTAGAGTCATTCCATGTGTGTTCTTTTCGTAAACAACCACTAGAGTCTTTGCATGTGTGTTCCTTTCCGAAACCACATGGATCCACCATAGTCATTGTATGTGTGTTCTTTTCCTAAACCACCACCAGAGTCATTGCATGTGTGTTCCTTTCCTAAACCACATGGATCCACCAGAGTCATTGCATGTGTGTTCCTTTCCTAAACCACATTGATCCACGAGAGTCACTGCACGTGTGTTCTTTTCCTAAACCACCACTAGAGTCATTGCATGTGTGTTATTTTCCTAAACCACCACCAGAGTCATTGCATGTGTGTTCCTTTCCTACACCACATTGATCCACCAGAGTCATTGCATGTGTGTTCTTTTCCTAAACCACCACCAGAGTCATTGCATGTGTCTTCTTTTCTAAACCACATGGATCCAACAGAGTCATTAAATGTGTGTTCCTTTCCTAAACCACATGGATCCACCAGAGTCATTACATGTGTGTTCCTTTCCTAAACCACATGGATCCACAAGAGTCATTGCATGTGTGTTCCTTTACTAAACCACATGGTTCCACCAGAGTCATTTCATGTGTGTTATTTTCCTAAACCACATGGATCCACCAGAATCATTGATGTATCTTTCTTTCATAAAAGACATGGATCCAGTAGAGTCATTGCATGTGTGTTCTTTCCAAAACCACCACTAGAGTCATTGCATGTGTGTTCCTTTCCTAAACCACATTGATCGACCAGAGTCATTGCATGTCTGTTCTTTTCCTCAACCACCACCAGAGTCATTCCATGTGTGTTCTTTTCGTAAACCATCATTAGAGTCATTGAATGTGTGTTCCTTTTCTAAACCACATGGCTCCACCATAGTCATTGCATGTGTGTTCTTTTCCTAAACCACACCAGAGTCATTTCATGTGTGTTCCTTTCCTAAACCACATGGATCCACCAGAGTCATTGCATGTGTGTTCCTTTCCAAAACCACATTGATTCACGAGAGTTATTGCATGTGTGTTCTTTTCCTAAACCACCACAAGAGTCATTGCATATGTGTTATTTTCCTAAACCACCACCAGAGTCATTGCATGTGTGTTCCTTTCCTAAACCACATTGATCCACCAGAGTCATTACATGTGTGTTCTTTTCCTAAACCACCACCAGAGTCATTGGATGTGTCTTCTTTTCCTAAACCACATGGATCCAGCAGAGTCATTGCATGTGTGTTCCTTTCCAAAACCACAGGGATGCACCAGAGTCATTCCACGTGTGCTCCTTTCTTAAACCACATGCATCCACCAAAGTCATTGCATGTGTGTTCCTTTCCTAAACCACCGCCAGATTCATTGCATGTGTGTTCTTTTCCTAAACCACCACTAGAGTCATTGCATGTGTGTTCCTTTCCTACATCACCACTAGATTCATCGCATGTTTGTTCCTTTCCTAATCCACAATTATCCACCAGAGTCATTGCATGTGTGTACTTTTCCTAAACCACCACCAGATTCATTGCATGTGCGTTCCTTTCATAAAAACATGGATCCACCAGAGTGATTGCATGTGTCTTCCTTTCCTAAACCACATGGATCGACTAGAGTCAATTCATGTATGTTGTTTTCCTAAACCAACACCAGAGTCATTGCATGTGTGTTCCTTCCCTAAACCACCACCAGAGTCATTGCATGTGTGTCCCTTTCCTAAACCACATGGATCCACTAGAGTTATTGCATGTGTGTTCCTTTCCTAAAAAACATGGATCCACCAGAGTTATTGCAAGTGTGTTTTTTCCTAAACCACATGGATCCACCAGAGTCATTGCATGTGTGTTGCTTTCCTAAACCACATTGATCGACCAATTTCATTGCAGGTGTGTTCTTTTCCTAAACCACCTCAAGAGTCATTGCATGTGTGTTCCTTTCCTAAACCGCATGGATCCACCAGAGTCATTGCATGTGTGTTCCTTTCCTAAACCACATGGATCCACTAGAGTCATTTCATGTGTGTTATTTTCCTATACCAGCACCATTGTCATTTCATGTGTGTTCTTTTCCTAAACCACCACCACAGTCATTGCATGTGTGTTCCTTTCCTAAACCACATGGACCCACTAGTGTCATTGCATGTGTGTTCCTACCCTAAACCACATGGACCCACTAGAGTCATGGCATGTGTGTTCCTTTCATAAACCACATGGAACCACCAGAGTCATTGCATGTGTGTTCCTGCCCTAAACCACATGGATCCACTAGAGTCATGGCATGTGTGTTCCTTTCCTAAACCACATGGATCCACCAGAGTCATTGCATGTGTGTTTCTTTCATAAAACACATGGATCCAGCAGAGTCATTGCATCTGTGTTCTTTCCTAAACCACATGGATCCACCATAGTCATTGCATTTGTGTTCCTTTCCTAAACCACATGGATCCACCAGAGTCATTGCATGTGTGTTCCTTTCCTAAACCACATTGATCCACAAGAGTTATTGCATGTGTGTTCTTTTCCTAAACCACCACTAGAGTCAGTGCATGTGTGTTCTTTTCCTAAACCACTACCAGAGTCATTGCATGTCTGTCCCTTTCCCAAACCACATTGATCCACCAGAGTCATTGCATGTGTGTTCTTTTCCTAAACCACCACCAGAGTCATTGCATGTGTCTTCTTTTCCTAAACCACATGGATCCACCAGAGTCATAACATGTGTGTTCCTTTCCTAAACCACATGGATCCACCAGAGTCATTCCATGTGTGTTTCTTTCTTAAATCACATGGATCCACCAGAGTCATTGCATGTGTGTTCCTTTCAAAAACCAGCGTCAGATTAATTGCATGTGTGTTCTTTTCCTAAACCACCACTAGAGTCATTGCATGTGTGTTCCTTTCCTAAAGCACATTGATCCACCAGAGTCATTGCATGTCTGTTCTTTTCCTCAATCACCACCAGAGTCATTCCATGTGTGTTCTTTTCCTAAACCTCCATTAGAGTCATTGCATGTGTCTTCCTTTCCTAAACCACATGGATCCACCATAGTCATTGCATTTGTGTTCTTTTCCTAAACCACCACCAGAGTCATTGCATGTGTGTTCCTTTCCTAAACCACATGGATCCACCAGAGTCATTGCATGTGTGTTCCTTAAAAAAACCACATTGATTCACGAGAGTTATTGCATGTGTGTTCTTTTCCTAAACCACCACAAGAGTCATTGCATATGTGTTATTTTCCTAAACCACCACCAGAGTCATTGCATGTGTGTTCCTTTCCTAAACCACATTGATCCACCAGAGTTATTGCATGTGTGTTGTTTTCCTAAACCACCACCAGAGTCATTACATGTGTCTTTTTTTCCTAAACCACATGGATCCACCAGAGTCATTGCATGTGTGTTCCTTTCTTAAACCACATGGATCCACCAGAGTCATTGCATGTGTGTTCCTTTCAAAAACCACCGCCAGATTCATTGCATGTGTGTTCTTTTCCTAAACCACCACTAGAGTCATTGCATGTGTGTTCCTTTCCTAAATCACCACTAGATTCATCGCATGTTTGTTCCTATCCTAATCCACATTGATCCACCAGAGTCATTGCATGTGTGTTATTTTCCTAAACCACCACCAGATTCATTGCATGTGCGTTCCTTTCATAATAACAACATGGATCCACCAGAGTGATTACATGTGTGTTCCTTTCCTAAACCACATGGATCCACTAGAGTCATTTCATGTATGTTATTTTCCTAAACCAACACCAGTGTCATTGCATGTGTGTTCCTTCCCTAAACCACCACCAGAGTCATTACATGTGTGTCCCTTTCCTAAAAAACATGGATCCACTAGAGTCATTGCATGTGTGTTCCTTTCCTAAAAAACATGGATCCACCAGAGTCATTGCAAGTGTGTTTTTCCTAAACCACATGGATCCACTAGAGTCATTTCATGTGTGTTCTTTTCCTAGACCACCACCACAGTCATTGCATGTGTGTTCCTTTCCTAAACCACATGGATCGACTAGTGTCATTGCATGTGTGTTCCTTCCCTAAACCACATGGATCCACTAGAGTCATGGCATGTGTGTTCCTTTCATAAACCACATGGAACCACTAGAGTCATTGCATGTATGTTCCTTTCCTAAACCACATGGATCCACCAGAGTCATTGCAGGTGTGTTTCTTTCATAAAACACATGGATCCAGCAGAGTCATTGCATCTATGTTCTTTCCTAAACCACATGGATCCACCATAGTCATTGCATGTGTGTTCCTTTCCTAAACCACATGGATCCACCAGAGTCATTGCATGTGTGTTCCTTTCCTAAACCACATTGATCCACAAGAGTTATTGCATGTGTGTTCTTTTCCTAAACCACCACTAGAGTCATTGCATGTGTGTTCTTTTCCTAAACCACTACCAGAGTCATTGCATGCCTGACCCTTTCCCAAACCACATTGATCCACTAGAGTCATTGCATGTGTGTTCTTTTCCCAAACCACCACCAGAGTCATTGCATGTGTCTTCTTTTCCTAAACCACATGGATCCACCAGAGTCATTGCATGTGTGTTCCTTTCCTAAACCACATGGATCCACCAGAGTCATTCCATGTGTGTTCCTTTCTTAAACCACATGGATCCACCAGAGTCATTGCATGTGTGCTCCTTTCAAAAACCAGCGCCAGATTCATTGCATGTGTGTTATTTTCCTAAACCACCACTAGAGTCATTGCATGTGTGTTCCTTTCCTAAATCACCACTAGATCCATCGCTTGCTTGTTCCTTTCCTAATCCACATTGATCCACCAGAGTCATTGCATGTGTGTTATTTTCCTAAACCACCACCAGATTCATTGCATGTGCGTTCCTTTCATAAAAACAACATGGATCCACCAGAGTGATTGCATGTGTGTTCCTTTCCTAAACCACATGGATCCACTAGAGTCATTTCATGTATGTTATTTTCCTAAACCATCACTAGAGTCATTGCATGTGTGTTTCTTCCGTAAACCACCACCAGAGTCATTGCATGTGTGTCCCTTTCCTAAACCACATGGTTCCACTAGAGATATTGCATGTGTGTTCCTTTCCTAAACCACATGGATCCACCAGTGTCATTCCAAGTGTTTTTTTTCCTAAACCACATGGATCCACCAAAGTCATTGCATGTGTGTTCCTTTCCTAAACCACCGCTAGAGTCATTGCATGTGTGTTCCTTTCATAAACCACATTGATCCACTAGTTTAATTGCATGTGTGTTCTTTTTCTAAACCACATGGATCCACTAGAGTCATAGCATGTGTGTTCCTTTCCTAAACCACATGGATCCACAAGAGTCATTGCATGTGTGTTCGTTTTCTAAACCACATGGATCCACCAGAGTCATTGCATGTGTGTTCCTTTCCTAAACCACATGGATCCACCAGAGTCATTGCATGTGTGTTCCTTTCCTAAACCACATGGATCCACCAGAGTCATTTCATGTGTGTTATTTTCCTAAACCAGCACCATAGTCATTTCATGTTTGTTCTTTTCCTAAATCACCACCACGGTCATTGCATGTGTGTTCCTTTCCTAAACCACATGGATCCACTAGTGTCATTGCATGTGTGTTCCTTCCCTAAACCACATGGATCCACTAGAGTCATGGCATGTGTGTTCCTTTCATAAACCACATGGATCCACCAGAGTCATTGCATGTATGTTCCTTTCCTAAACCACATGGATCCACCAGAGTCATTGCATGTGTGTTTCTTTCATAAAACACATGGATCTAGCAGAGTCATTCCATCTGTGTTCTTTCCTAAACCACATGGATCCACCATAGTCATTGCATGTGTGTTCTTTTCCTAAATCACATTGATCCACAAAAGTTATTGCATGTGTGTTCTTTTCCTAAACCACCACTAGAGTCATTGCATGTGTGTTCTTTTCCTAAACCACCACCAGATTCATTCCATGTTTATCCCTTTCCTAAACCACATTGATCCACTAGAGTCATTGCATGTGTGTTCTTTTCCTAAACCACCACCAGAGTCATTGCATGTGTCTTCTTTTCCTAAACCAGATGGATCCACCAGAGTCATTGCATGTGTGTTCCTTTCCTAAACCACATGGATCCACGAGAGTCATTCCATGTGTGTTACTTTCTTAAACCACATGGATCCACGAGAGTCATTTCATGTGTGTTCCTTTCCTAAACCACCACCAGATTCATTGCATGTGTGTTCTTTTTGTAAACCACCACTAGAGTCATTGCATGCGTGTTCCTTTCCTAAACCACCACTCGAGTCATCGCATGTTTGTTCCTTTCCTCAACCACATTGATCCACCAGAGTCATTGCATGTGTGTTCTTTTCCTAAACCACCGCTAGAGTCATGGCATGTGTGTTCCTTTCATAAACCACATGGATCCACCAGAGTCATTGCATGTATGTTCCTTTCCTAAACCATATGGATCCACCAGAGTCAGTGATGTGTCTTTCTTTCATAAAACGCATGGATCCAGCAGAGTCATTGCATGTGTGTTCTTTCCTAAACCACCACTAGAGTCATTGCATGTGTGTTCCTTTCCTAAACCCCATTGATCCACCAGAGTCATTGCATGTGTGTTCCTTTCCCAAACCACATTGATTCACGAGAGTTATTGCATGTGTGTTCTTTTCCTAAACCACCACAAGATTCATTGCATATGTGTTATTTTTCTAAACCACCACCAGAGTCATTGCATGTGTGTTCCTTTCCTAAACCACATTGATCCACCAGAGTTATTGCATGTGTGTTCTTTTCCTAAACCACCACCAGAGTCATTGCATGTGTCTTCTTTTCTAAACCACATGGATCCACCAGAGTCATTGCATGTGTGTTCCTTTCCTAAACCACATGGATCCACCAGAGTCATTCCATGTGTGTTCCTTTCTTAAACCACATGGATCCACCAGAGTCATTGCATGTGTGTTCCTTTCCTAAACCACCGCCAGATTCATTACATGTGTGTTCTTTTCCTAAACCACCACTAGAGTCATTGTATGTGTGTTCCTATCCTAAATCACCACTAGATTCATCACATGTTTGTTCCTATCCTAATCCACATTGACCCACCAGAGTCATTGCATGTGTGTTATTGTCCTAAACCACCACCAGATTCATTGCATGTGCGTTCCTTTCATAAAAACAACATGGATCCACCAGAGTGATTGCATGTGTGTTCCTTTCCTAAACCACATGGATCCACTGGAGTCATTTCATGTATGTTATTTTCCTAAACCAACACCAGAGTCATTTCATGTGTGTCCCTGTCCTAAACCACATGGATCCACTAGAGTCATTGCATGTGTGTTCCTTTCCTAAAAAACATGGATCCACCAGAGTCATTGCAAGTGTGTTTTTCCTAAACCACATGGATCCACCAGAGTCATTGCATGTGTGTTACTTTCCTAAACCACCGCTAGAGTCATTGCATGTGTGTTGCTTTCCTAAACCACATTGATCCACCAGTTTCATTGCATGTGTGTTCTTTTCCTAAACCACCACAAGAGTCATTGCATGTGTGTTCCTTTCCTAAACCACATGGATCCACCAGAGTCATTGCATGTGTGTTCCTTTCCTAAACCACATGGATCCACTAGAGTCATTTCATGTGTGTTATTTTCCTAAACCAGCACCATTGTCATTTCATGTGTGTTCTTTTCCTAAACCACCTCCACAGTCATTGGATGTGTGTTCCTTTCCTAAACCACATGGATCGACTAGTGTCATTACATGTGTGTTCCTTACCTAAACCACATGGATCCACTACAGTCATGGCATGTGTGTTCCTTTCATAAACCACATGGATCCACCAGAGTCATTGCAGGTATGTTTCTTTCATAAAACACATGGATCCAACAGAGTCATTGAATCTATGTTCTTTGCTAAACCACATGGATCCACCATAGTCATTGCATCTGTGTTCCTTTCCTAAACCACATGGATCCACCAGAGTCATTGCATGTGTGTTCCTTTCCTAAACCACATTGATCCACAAGAGTTATTGCATGTGTGTTCTTTTCCTAAACCACCACTAGAGTCATTGCATGTGTGTTCTTTTTCCTAAACCACTACCAGAGTCATTGCATGTCTGTCCCTTTCCCAAACCAAATTGATCCACTAGGGTCATTGCATGTGTGTTCTTTTCCTAAACCACCACCAGAGTCATTGCATGTGTCTTATTTTCCTAAACCACATGGATCCACCAGGGTCATTGCATGTGTGTTCCTTTTCTAAACCACATGGATCCACCAGAGTCATTCCATGTGTGTTCCTTTATTAAACCACATGGATCCACCAGAGTCATTACATGTGTGTTCCTTTCAAAAACCAGCTCCAGGTTCATTGCATGTGTGTTATTTTCCTAAACCACCACTAGAGTCATTGCATGTGTGTTCCTTTCCTAAATCACCACTAGATTCATCGCATGCTTGTTCCTTTCCTAATCCACATTGATCCACCAGAGTCATTGCATGTGCGTTATTTTCCTAAACGACCACCAGATTCATTGCATGTGCGTTCCTTTCATGAAAACAACATGGATCCACCAAAGTGATTGCATGTGCGTTCCTTTCCTAAACCACATGGATCCACTAGAGTCATTTCATGTATGTTATTTTCCTAAACCAACACCAGAGTCATTGCATGTGTGTTCCTTCCCTAAACCACCACCAGAGTCATTGCATGTGTGTCCCTTTCCTAAACCACATGGATCCACTAGAGTCATCGCATGTGTGTTCCATTCCTAAACCACATGGATCCACCAGTGTCATTGCAAGTGTTTTTTTCCTAAACCACATGGATCCACCAAAGTCATTGCATGTGTGTTCCTTTCCTAAACCACCGCTAGAGTCATTGCATGTGTGTTCCTTTCCTAAACCACATTGATCCACCAGTTTAATTGCATGTGTGTTCTTTTCCTAAACCACCACAAAAGTCATTGCATGTGTGTTCCTTTCCTGAACCACATGGATCCACTAGAGTCATTTCATGTGTGTTCCTTTCCTAAACCACATGGATCCACTAGAATCATTTCATGTGTGTTACTTTCCTAAACCAGCACCATTGTGATTTCATGTGTGTTCTTTTCCAAAACCACCACCACAGTCCTTGCATGTGTGTTGCTTTCGTAAACCACATGGATCCACTAGAGTCATTTCATGTGTGTTATTTTCCTAAACCAGCACCATTGTCATTTCATGTGTGTTCTTTTCCTAAACCACCACCACAGTCATTGGATGTGTGTTCCTTTCCTAAACCACATGGATCGACTAGTGTCATTGCATGTGTGTTCCTTCCCTAAACCACATGGATCCACTAGAGTCATGGCATGTGTGTTCCTTTCATAAAACACATGGAACCACTAGAGTCATTGCATGTATGTTCCTTTCCTAAACCACATGGATCCACCATAGTCATTGCAGGTGTGTTTCTTTCATAAAATACATGGATCCAACAGAGTAATTGCATCTATGTTCTTTGCTAAACCACATGGATCCACCATAGTCATTGTATGTGTGTTCCTTTCCTAAACCACATGGATCCACCAGAGTCATTGCATGTGTGTTCCTTTCCTAAACCACATTGATCCACAAGAGTTATTGCATGTGTGTTCTTTTCCTAAACCACCACTAGAGTCATTGAATGTGTGTTCTTTTTCCTAAACCACTACCAGAGTCATTGCATGTCTGTCCCTTTCCCAAACCACATTGATCCACTAGAGTCATTGCATGTGTGTTCTTTTCCTAAACCACCAGCAGAGTCATTGCATGTGTCTTCTTTTCCTAAACCACATGGATCCACCAGAGTCATTGCATGTGTGTTCCTTTCCTAAACCACCACCAGAGTCATTGCATGTGTCTTCTTTTCCTAAACCACATGGATCCACTAGAGTCATTCCATGTGTGTTCCTTTATTAAACCACATGGATCTACCAGAGTCATTACATGTGTGTTCCTTTCAAAAACCAGCTCCAGGTTCATTGCATGTGTGTTATTTTCCTAAACCACCACTAGAGTCATTGCATGTGTGTTCCTTTCCTAAATCACCACTAGATTCATCGCATGCTTTCCTTTCCTAATCCACATTGATCAACCAGAGTCATTGCATGTGTGTTATTTTCCTAAACCACCACCAGATTCATTGCTTGTGCGTTCCTTTCATAAAAACAACATGGATCCACCAGAGTGATTGCATGTGTGTTCCTTTCCTAAACCACATGGATCCACTAGAGTCATGTCATGTATGTTATTTTCCTAAACCAACACCAGAGTCATTGCATGTGTGTTCCTTCCCTAAACCACCACCAGAGTCATTGCATGTGTGTCCCTTTCCTAAACCACATGGATCCACTAGAGTCATCGCATGTGTGTTCCATTCCTAAACCACATGGATCCACCAGTGTCATTTCAAGTGTTTTTTTCCTAAACCACATGGATCCACTAGAGTCATTGCATGTGTGTTCCTTTTATAAACCACCGCTAGAGTCATTGCATGTGTGTTCCTTTCCTAAACCACATTGATCCACCAGTTTAATTGCATGTGTGTTATTTTCCTAAACCACCACAAGAGTCATTGCATGTGTGTTCCTTTCCTAAACCACATGGATCCACTAGAGTCATTTCATGTGTGTTCCTTTCCTAAACCACATGGATCCACTAGAATCATTTCATATGTGTTATTTTCCTAAACCAGCACCATTGTCATTTCATGTGTGTTCTTTTCCGAAACCACCACCACAGTCATTGCATGTGTGTTCCTTTCCTAAACCACATGGATCCACTAGTGTCATTTCATGTGTGTTCCTTCCCTAAACCACATGGATCCACTAGAGTCATGGCATGTGTGTTCCTTTCATAAACCACATGGATCCACCAGAGTCATTGCATGTGTGTTTCTTTCATAAAACAAATGGATCCAGCAGAGTCATTCCATCTGTGTTCTTTCCTTAACCACATGGATCCACCATAGTCATTGCATGTGTGTTCTTTTCCTAAACCACCAGAGTCATTGCATGTGTGTTCCTTTCCTAAACCACATGGATCCACCAGAGTCATTGCGTGTGTGTTCCTTTCCTAAATCACATTGATCCACAAAAGTTATTGCATGTGTGTTATTTTCCTAAACCACCACTAGAGTCATTGCATGTGTGTTCTTTTCCTAAACCACCACCAGAGTCATTGCATGTCTATCCCTTTCCTAAACCACATTGATCCACCAGAGTCATTGCATGTGTGTTCTTTTCCTAAACCACCACCAGAGTCATTGCATGTGTCTTCTTTTCCTAAACCACATGGATCCACCAGAGTCATTGCATGTGTGTTCCTTTCCTAAACCACATGTATCCACCAGAGTCATTCCATGTGTGTTACTTTCTTAAACCACATGGATCCACCAGAGTCATTTCATGTGTGTTCCTTTCCTAAACCACCACCAGATTCATTGCATGTGTGTTCTTTTCCTAAACCACCACTAGAGTCATTGCATGTGTGTTCCTTTCCTAAACCCCATTGATCCACCAGAGTCATTGCATGTGTGTTCCTTTCCCAAACCACATTGATTCACTAGAGTTATTGCATGAGTGTTCTTTTCCTAAACCAGCACAAGAGTCATTGCATATGTGTTATTTTTCTGAACCACCACCAGAGTCATTGCATGTGTGTTCCTTTCCTAAACCACATTGATCCACCAGAGTTATTGCATGTGTGTTCTTTTCCTAAACCACCACTAGAGTCATTCCATGTGTCTTCTTTTCCTAAACCACATGGATCCACCAGAGTCATTGCATGTGTGTTCCTTTCCTAAACCACATGGATCCACCAGAGTCATTCCATGTGTGTTCCTTTCTTAAGCCACATGGATCCACCAGAGTCATTGCATGTGTGTTCCTTTCCTAAACCACCGCCAGATTCATTACATGTGTGTTCTTTTCCTAAACCACCACTAGAGTCATTGTATGTGTGTTCCTATCCTAAATCACCACTTGATTCATCACATGTTTGTTCCTATCCTTATCCACATTGACCCACCAGAGTCATTGCATGTGTGTTATTGTCCTAAACCACCACCAGATTCATTGCATGTGCGTTCCTTTCATAAAAACAACATGGATCCACCAGAGTGATTGCATGTGTGTTCCTTTCCTAAACCACATGGATCCACTAGAGTCATTTCATGTATGTTATTTTCCTAAACCAACACCAGAGTCATTTCATGTGTGTCCCTTTCCTAAACCACATGGATCCACTAGAGTCATTGCATGTGTGTTCCTTTCCTAAAAAACATGGATCCACCAGAGTCATTGCAAGTGTGTTTTTCCTAAACCACATGGATCCACCAGAGTCATTGCATGTGTGTTCCTTTCCTAAACCACCGCTAGAGTCATTGCATGTGTGTTGCTTTCCTAAACCACATCGATCCACCAGTTTCATTGCATGTGTGTTCTTTTCCTAAACCACCACAAGAGTCATTGCATGTGTGTTCCTTTCCTAAACCACATGGATCCACCAGAGTCATTGCATGTGTGTTCCTTTCCTAAACCACATGGATCCACTAGAGTCATTTCATGTGTGTTATTTTCCTAAACCAGCACCATTGTCATTTCATGTGTGTTCTTTTCCTAAACCACCTCCACAGTCATTGGATGTGTGTTCCTTTCCTAAACCACATGGATCGACTAGTGTCATTACATGTGTGTTCCTTCCCTAAACCACATGGATCCACTAGAGTCATGGCATGTGTGTTCCTTTCATAAACCACATGGAACCACTAGAGTCATTGCATGTATGTTCCTTTCCTAAACCACATGGATCCACCAGAGTCATTGCAGGTGTGTTTCTTTCATAAAACACATGGATCCAACAGAGTCATTGCATCTATGTTCTTTGCTAAACCACATGGATCCACCATAGTCATTGCATATGTGTTCCTTTCCTAAACCACATGGATCCACCAGAGTCATTGCATGTGTGTTCCTTTCCTAAACCACATTGATCCACAAGAGTTATTGCATGTGTGTTCTTTTCCTAAACCACCACTAGAGTCATTGCATGTGTGTTCTTTTTCCTAAACCACTACCAGAGTCATTGCATGTCTGTCCCTTTCCCAAACCAAATTGATCCACTAGAGTCATTGCATGTGTGTTCTTTTCCTAAACCACCACCAGAGTCATTGCATGTGTCTTCTTTTCCTAAACCACATGGATCCACCAGGGTCATTGCATGTGTGTTCCTTTCCTAAACCACATGGATCCACCAGAGTCATTCCATGTGTGTTCCTTTATTAAACCACATGGATCCACCAGAGTCATTACATGTGTGTTCCTTTCAAAAACCAGCTCCAGGTTCATTGCATGTGTGTTATTTTCCTAAACCACCACTAGAGTCATTGCATGTGTGTTCCTTTCCTAAATCACCACTAGATTCATCGCATGCTTGTTCCTTTCCTAATCCACATTGATCCACCAGAGTCATTGCATGTGCGTTATTTTCCTAAACGACCACCAGATTCATTGCATGTGCGTTCCTTTCATAAAAACAACATGGATCCACCAAAGTGATTGCATGTGTGTTCCTTTCCTAAACCACATGGATCCACTAGAGTCATTTCATGTATGTTATTTTCCTAAACCAACACCAGAGTCATTGCATGTGTGTTCCTTCCCTAAACCACCACCAGAGTCATTGCATGTGTGTCCCTTTCCTAAACCACATGGATCCACTAGAGTCATCACATGTGTGTTCCATTCCTAAACCACATGGATCCACCAGTGTCATTGCAAGTGTTTTTTTCCTAAACCACATGGATCCACCAAAGTCATTGCATGTGTGTTCCTTTCCTAAACCACCGCTAGAGTCATTGCATGTGTGTTCCTTTCCTAAACCACATTGATCCACCAGTTTAATTGCATGTGTGTTCTTTTCCTAAACCACCACAAGAGTCATTGCATGTGTGTTCCTTTCCTGAACCACATGGATCCACTAGAGTCATTTCATGTGTGTTCCTTTCCTAAACCACATGGATCCACTAGAATCATTTCATGTGTGTTACTTTCCTAAACCAGCACCATTGTCATTTCATGTGTGTTCTTTTCCAAAACCACCACCACAGTCCTTGCATGTGTGTTCCTTTCGTAAACCACATGGATCCACTAGTGTCATTTCATGTGTGTTCCTTCCCTAAACCACATGGATCCACTAGAGTCATTTCATGTGTGTTATTTTCCTAAACCAGCACCATTGTCATTTCATGTGTGTTCTTTTCCAAAACCACCACCACAGTCCTTGCATGTGTGTTCCTTTCGTAAACCACATGGATCCACTAGTGTCATTTCATGTGTTCCTTCCCTAAACCACATGGATCCACTAGAGTCATTTCATGTGTGTTATTTTCCTAAACCAGCACCATTGTCATTTCATGTGTGTTCTTTTCCTAAACCACCACCACAGTCATTGCATGTGTGTTCCTTTCCTAAACCACATGGATCGACTAGTGTCATTGCATGTGTGTTCCTTCCCTAAACCACATGGATCCACTAGAGTCATGGCATGTGTGTTCCTTTCATAAAACACATGGAACCACTAGAGTCATTGCATGTATGTTCCTTTCCTAAACCACATGGATCCACCATAGTCATTGCAGGTGTGTTTCTTTCATAAAATACATGGATCCAACAGAGTCATTGCATCTATGTTCTTTGCTAAACCACATGGATCCACCATAGTCATTGCATGTGTGTTCCTTTCCTAAACCACATGGATCCACCAGAGTCATTGCATGTGTGTTCCTTTCCTAAACCACATTGATCCACAAGAGTTATTGCATGTGTGTTCTTTTCCTAAACCACCACTAGAGTCATTGAATGTGTGTTCTTTTTCCTAAACCACTACCAGAGTCATTGCATCTCTGTCCCTTTCCCAAACCACATTGATCCACTAGAGTCATTGCATGTGTGTTCTTTTCCTAAACCACCACCAGAGTCATTGCATGTGTCTTCTTTTCCTAAACCACATGGATCCACCAGAGTCATTGCATGTGTGTTCCTTTCCTAAACCACCACCAGAGTCATTGCATGTGTCTTCTTTTCCTAAACCACATGGATCCACTAGAGTCATTCCATGTGTGTTCCTTTATTAAACCACATGGATCTACCAGAGTCATTACATGTGTGTTCCTTTCAAAAACCAGCTCCAGGTTCATTGCATGTGTGTTATTTTCCTAAACCACCACTAGAGTCATTGCATGTGTGTTCCTTTCCTAAATCACCACTAGATTCATCGCATGCTTGTTCCTTTCCTAATCCACATTGATCCACCAGAGTCATTGCATGTGTGTTATTTTCCTAAACCACCACCAGATTCATTGCATGTGCGTTCCTTTCATAAAAACAACATGGATCCACCAGAGTGATTGCATGTGTGTTCCTTTCCTAAACCACATGGATCCACTAGAGTCATTTCATGTATGTTATTTTCCTAAACCAACAGTAGAGTCATTGCATGTGTGTTCCTTCCCTAAACCACCACCAGAGTCATTGCATGTGTGTCCCTTTCCTAAACCACATGGATCCACTAGAGTCATTGCATGTGTGTTCCATTCCTAAACCACATGGATCCACCAGTGTCATTGCAAGTGTGTTTTTTTCCTAAACCATATGGATCCACCAAAGTCATTGCATGTGTGTTCCTTTCCTAAACCACCGCTAGAGTCATTGCATGTGTGTTCCTTTCCTAAACCACATTGATCCACCAGTTTAATTGCATGTGTGTTCTTTTCCTAAACCACCACCAGAGTCATTGCATGTGTGTTCCTTTCCTAAACCACATGGATCCACCAGAGTCATTTCATGTGTGTTCCTTTCCTAAACCACATGGATCCACTAGAGTCATTTCATGTGTGTTATTTTCCTAAACCAGCACCATTGTCATTTCATGTGTGTTCTTTTCCGAAACCACCACCACAGTCATTGCATGTGTGTTCCTTTCCTAAACCACATGGATCTACTAGTGTCATTTCATGTGTGTTCCTTCCCTAAACCACATGGATCCACTAGAGTCATGGCATGTGTGTTCCTTTCATAAACCACATGGATCCACCAGAGTCATTGCATGTGTGTTTCTTTCATAAAACAAATGGATCCAGCAGAGTCATTCCATCTGTGTTCTTTCCTTAACCACATGGATCCACCATAGTCATTGCATGTGTGTTCTTTTCCTAAACCACCAGAGTCATTGCATGTGTGTTCCTTTCCTAAACCACATGGATCCACCAGAGTCATTGCGTGTGTGTTCCTTTCCTAAATCACATTGATCCACAAAAGTTATTGCATGTGTGTTCTTTTACTAAACCACCACTAGAGTCATTGCATGTGTGTTCTTTTCCTAAACCACCACTAGAGTCATTGCATGTCTATCCCTTTCCTAAACCACATTGATCCACCAGAGTCATTGCATGTGTGTTCTTTTCCTAAACCACCACCAGAGTCATTGCATGTGTCTTCTTTTCCTAAACCACATGGATCCACCAGAGTCATTGCATGTGTGTTCCTTTCCTAAACCACATGTATCCACCAGAGTCATTCCACGTGTGTTACTTTCTTAAACCACATGGATCCACCAGAGTCATTTCATGTGTGTTCCTTTCCTAAACCACCACCAGATTCATTGCATGTGTGTTCTTTTCCTAAACCACCACTAGAGTCATTGCATGTGTTTTCCTTTCCTAAACCACCACTCGAGTCATCGCATGTTTGTTACTTTACTCAACCACATTGATCCACCAGAGTCATTGCATGTGTGTCCTTTTCCTAAACCACCACGAGAGTCATTGCATCTGCGTTCCTTTCATAAACCACATGGATCCACTAGAGTGATTGCATGTGTGTTCCTTTCCTAAACCACATGGATCCACTAGAGTCATTTCATGTGTGTTATTTTCCTAAACCAGCACCAGAGTCATTGCATGTGTTTTCCTTCCCTAAACCACCACAAGAGTCATTGCATGTGTGTCCCTTTCCTAAGCCACATGGATCCACTAGAGTAATTGAATGTGTGTGTTCCTTCCCTAAACCACCACTAGAGTCATTGCATGTGTGTCCCTTTCCTAAGCCACATGGATCCACTAGAGTAATTGCATGTGTTTTCCTTTCCTAAACCACATGGATCCACCAGAGTCATTGCATGTGTGTTCGTTTTATAAACCACCACCAGAGTCATTGCATGTGTCTTCTTTTCCTAAACGACATGGATCCACAAGAGTCATTGCATGTGTGTTCCTTTCCTAAACCACCACCGAAGTCATTGCATGTTTCTCCCTTTCCTAAAATGACATGGATCCACCAAAGTCATTGCATGTGTGTTCTTTTCCTAAACCACCACCACAGTCATTGCATGTGTGTTCTTTTCCTAAACCAAATGGATCTACTAGAGCCATTGCATGTGTGTTCTTTTCCTGAACCACCACTAGAGTCATTGCATCTGTCTTCCTTTCCTAAACGACGACCAGAGGCATGCATGTGTGTTCTTTCCTAAACCACCACTAGAGTCATTGCATGTGTGTTCCTTTCCTAAACCACATTGATCCACCAGAGTCATTGCATGTGTGTTCTTTTCCTAAACCATCACTAGAGTCATTGCATGTGTGTTCCTTTCCTAAACGACCACTATAGTCATTGCATGTTTGTTCCTTTCCTAAAGCACATTGATCCACCAGAGTCATTGCATGTGTGTTCTTTTCCTAAACCACCACCAGATTCATTGCATGTGCGTTCCTTTCATAAACCACAAGGATCCACCAGAGTGATTGCATGTGTGTTCCTTTCCTAAACCACATAGATCCACCAGAGTCATTTCATGTATGTTATTTTCCTAAACCATCACTAGAGTCATTGCATGTGTGTTTCTTCCCTAAACCACCACCAGAGTCATTGCATCTGTGTCCCTTTCCTAAAAACATGGATCCACTAGTCATTGCATGTGTATTCCTTTCCTAAACCACATGGATCCACCAGAGTCATTGCAAGTGTGTTCTTTTACTAATCCAAATGGATCCACCAGGGTCATTCATGTGTGTTCCTTTCCTAAACCACCACCAGAGTGATTGCATGTGTGTTCCTTTCCTAAACCACATGGATCCACCAGAGTCATTGCATGTGTGTTCTTTTCCGAAACCACCACCACAGTCATTGCATGTGTGTTCTTTTCCTAAACAACATGGATCCACTACAGTCATTGCATGTGTCTTCCATTCCTAAACCACCACCAGATTCATGCATGTGTGTTCTTTCCTAAACCACCACTAGAATCATTGCATATTTGTTCCTTTCCTAAACCACATTGATCCACCAGAGTCATTGCATGTGTGTTCTTTTCCTAAACCACCACCAGATTCATTGCATGTGTGTTCCTTTCATAAACAACAAGGATCCACCAGAGTGATTGCATGTGTGTTCCTTTCCTAAACCACATGGATCCACTAGAGTCATTTCATGTATGTTATTTTCCTAAACCAGCACTAGAGTCATTGCATGTGTGTTCCTTCCCTAAACCACCACCAGAGTCATTGCATGTGTGTCCCTTTCCTAAACCACATGGATCCACTAGAGTCATTGCATGTGTGTTCCTTTCCTAAACCACATGGATCCACCAGAGTCATTGCAAGTGTTTTCTTTTCCTAAACCACATGGATCCACCAGAGTCATTGCATGTGTGTTCCTTTCCTAAACCACCACCAGAGTCATTGCATGTGTGTTCCTTTCCTAAACCACCACCAGAGTCATTGCATGTGTGTTCCTTTCCTAAACCACATGGATCCACCAGAGTCATTGCATGTGTATTCCTTTCCTAAACCAAATTGATCCACCAGAGTCATTTCATGTGTGTTATATTCCTAAACCAGCACCATAGTCATTTCATGTTTGTTTTTTCCTAAATCACCACCACAGTCATTGCATGTGTGTTCCTTTCCTAAACCACATGGATCCACTAGTGTCATTGCATGTGTGTTCCTTTCATAAACCACATGGATCCACCAGAGTCATTGTATGTATGTTCCTTTCCTAAACCACATGGATCCACCAGAGTCATTGCATGTGTGTTTCTTTCATAAAACACATGAATCCACTAGAGTCATTGCATGTGTGTTCCTTTCCTAAACCACATTGATCCACCAGAGTCATTGCATGTCTGTTCTTTTCCTGAACTACCACCAGAGTCATTCCATGTGTGTTCTTTTTGTAAACCACCACCAGAGTCTTTGCATGTGTGTTTTTTTCCTAAACCACATTGATCCATGATCCGTCCATAACGTATCTATAATTTTTGATGGTTTTATGTTAATACTATGGTTTTGACACTCTTTTTTGTATAAAGTTTATGATTTATTTGGACTAACCTACTAATAGTTGCAAAAGTGCACAATGTTCTTGTTTTACACTTTGATGTGTAGGAATTACCAAGAATACAAGTGGAAACCTTATTGGAGTCAAATTGGGATTTTCAAGAAATGTGTCTCAGAACACTTTTTGAAGATGATCACGTTCCAGGTCGAAGACAGCGTCAAACGGAAAACTCTTCAGCTATAAAGTTGTTGAAAATTTCGCGACAAACGTTCTGGACATAAAATTTAGCGGATTCCCAGTCTGGACAGGCCTTTTAGGCCCGATTTACTGCAGCCCAAGATGCGGTGACGGGAATCCAAGAAGCTATATAAAGGGAGGAAACCTAATTTGGCCATGGCATCTCCACCCACGAATTTGCAGCCACCAAAGCCATGTTTTTGGCTCCCCCATGGATCCATCTCCATGGGGGATGGCTCCCAATAAGCCATGAAGGAATGGGGGCTAAGGGGTAGTGCTCCCCCATGATACCGGCGGCGGGGAAGGAGTCCCCCGCGCCGCCGCCGACGTCGCCGCCGCCCTCTTCACTGCCATCTCCATCATCTAATCCTCCTAGTATGCAATGGTTCATCCTCCCACACACCTTTGTACCATCCTATGTAAACATGGTGTTTGATGATATAAGTTATAATCCTATGACCTATGTCATGTTTGCATAGTTTCTTTGTTCTTAGATTGAATGGTTGAACGTTTTTGGTTCATTATAGTTGTATGTTGATATGGTACAGTCATTTGGTGTCCATTATATTTGTGCGCGCATGGATTAAACATCATAGGGTTTGTAGTATGTGTAAGAGGAAGGGGAAGTTCTGCCGGAGTGACAGAAACCTGAGGACGCGAACCGGAACGTTGCACGTATGGGAGTAAGAGGACCATTAAACTTCAGGATATGGTTGATGAAACCTTAATGCATTGATTAGTACTTACGGATGTTTGCTAACAATCCAATCATATAGTACATGTAATTCCAAGTAGTGAAGCGCATGTATATTTAGCCTCTCCCACATAGAAAACTGCATCGAAGACAATGAACCTGATCTATTCGCTATTTAAACTTGGACAAAGCCACCACAATTACCACCACCATTCCACACTCATGGTTCTGTTAGTTTAGTGTATTTTATTGCTGCAGCAACTAGCTTTACTTTCTTGTTATTTATTATCATGCAAAGCTATCTCTATTACTCATATTATTGCTCTAGTTTTATTTCCTAGATAATGCAAACGTTTAGTGTGCGTAGAGTTGTATCAGTGGTTGATAGAACTTGAGAGAATATTTATCCTACCTTTAGCTCCTCGTTGGGTTCGACACTCTTACTTATCGAAAAGGCTACACCCGATCCCATATACTTGTGGGTTATCAAGACCTTTTCTGGCGCCGTTGCCGGGGAGCATTAGTGTGTGGGTGAATATTCTTATGTGCACTTGTTTGCTTTATCTCTAAGTAGGTTTTACTTTTAGTTTTAAGTTATTCACTATCTTAGTATGGATAGGGAATGCGAATTACAAAAAAAAATTAGTTGTACTTGTTACCTAAAAACGTATTCAAAAAGGAAAGTGATTGGAAAGATGAGTAATGGTTAAGTGGGGGTCGACCTTGAACACTTCTGTTCATGCCTATGAAACCAAAACAAATCTTTCCATGGAAGCTTTTCAGTTAAAAACCACATGGATCCACCAGAGTCATTGCATGCGTGTTCCTTTCCTAAACCACATGGATCCACCAGAGTCATTGCATGTGTGTTCCTTTCCTAAACCAGATTGATCCACGAGAGTTATTGCATGTGTGTTCTTTTCCTAAACCACCACTAGAGTCATTGCATGTGTGTTCTTTTCCTAAACCACCACCAGAGTCATTGCATGCATGTTCCTTTCCTAAACCACATTGATCCACCAGAGTCATTGCATGTGTGTTGTTTTCCTAAACCACCACCAGAGTCATTGCATGTGTCTTCTTTTCCTAAACCACATGGATCCACCAGAGTCATTTCATGTGTGTTCCTTTCCTAAACCACCACCAGATTCATTGCATGTGTGTTCTTTTCGTAAACCACCACTAGAGTCATTGCATGTGTGTTCCTTTCCTAAACCACCACTAGAGTCATCGCATGTTTGTTCCTTTCCTAAACCACATTGATCCACCAGAGTCACTGCATGTGTGTTCTTTTCCTAAACCACCACCAGAGTCATTGCATGTGCGTTCCTTTCATAAACCACATGGATCCACTAGAGTGATTGCATGTGTGTTCCTTTCCTAAACCACATGGATCCACTAGAGTAATTGCATGTGTGTTCCTTTCCTAAACCACATGGATCCACCAGAGTCATTGCATGTGTGTTCGTTTTCTAAACCACCACCAGAGTCATTGCATGTGTCTTCTTTTCCTAAACGACATGGATCCACCAGAGTCATTGCATGTGTGTTCCTTTTCTAAACCACCACCAGAGTCATTGCATGTGTCTCCCTTTCCTAAAATGACATGGATCCACCAGAGTCATTGCATGTGTGTTCTTTTCCTAAACCACTACCACAGCCATTACATGTGTGTTGTTTTCCTAAACCACATGGATCCACTAGAGTTATTGCATGTGTGTTCTTTTCCTGAACCACCACTAGAGTCATTACATGTGTCTTCCTTTCCTAAACCACCACAAGAGTCATGCATGTGTGTTCTTTCCTAAACCACCACTAGAGTCATTGCATGTGTTTTCCTTTCCTAAACCACATTGATCCACCAGAGTCATTGCATGTGTGTTCTTTTCCTAAACCACCACTAGAGTCATTGCATGTGTGTTCCTTTCCTAAACCACCACTAGAGTCATTGCATGTTTGTTCCTTTGCTAAACCACATTGATCCACCAGACTCATTGCATGTGTGTTCTTTTCCTAAACCACCACCAGAGTCATTGCATGTGCATTCCTTTCCTAAACCACATGGATCCACCAGAGTCATTGCATGTGTGTTCCTTTCCTAAACCATCGCCAGATTCATTGCATGTGTGTTCTTTTCCTAAACCACCACCAGAATAATTGCCTGCGTGTTCCTTTTTTAAAATGACATGGATCCACCAGATTCATTGCATGTGTGTTCTTTTCCTAGACCACCACCAGAGTCATTGCATCTGTCTTCTTTTCCTAAATGACATGGATCCAGCAGAGTCATTGCATGTGTGTTCCTTTCCTAAACCACCACCAGAGTCATTGCGTGTGTGTCCCTTTTCTAAACCACATGGATCCACTAGAGTCATTGCATGTGTGTTTGATGGCTCTGTGTATGGCGCCAGAAAAATGCTGGAGCGGTGTTGATGTAGAGCTCGTTGGGAACCCCAAGAGGAAGGTATGATGAGCACAGCAGTAAGTTTCCCTCAGTATGAAACCAAGGTTTAATCGAACTAGTAGGAGCAAGGAAACACCCCAAAGGTGTTACTAGCTGAGCTTTGGCAGGGCGCACTACCGGTGCTAGTAGCAACGTGGAGACCTGCACAACACAACCGCAAAACTCTGTCCCCAACTTGCGATGAGGTTGTCAATCTCACCGTGTTTTGCGGAAAACGAAGGATTAAACGTATCGAATGGAAAGAAGTAATAGTTTGTAGAAAGTAAAGACAAAGCAGTAAACAGTTTATAAATTGTATGTAAAAGACAAGGACCGGGATCCATAGTTCACTAGAGGTGGCTCTCCTTAAGATAGATAACATGCTGGGTGAACAAATTACAACGGGGCAATTGACAAACATCGAGAAAGCAATACATGCATATACTAATCATCTTGACTCCTTTGAGACTTGATTGGGCATTACAACATTATACATAGACCGCCATCCAACTGCATCTATGACTAATAATCCACCTTCAGGTTATCATCCGAACTCCCTCTAGTATTAAGTTGCAAGCAACAGATTATTGCTTTAATAACTGCGTGTAAAGTAAACAATACGATTGTTCTATAAACAAAGGATTGTTGTTTTCTCCCTAGTAGCAACGGCACATCTAGTACCTTAGAGATTTCTGTCACTTCCCCAGATTACGAGAGGCATGAACCCACTATCGAGCATAAATACTAACTCTTGGAGTTGCTAGCATCTACTTGGCCAAGATAGATACTAACAACGGAAAGCATGCAAGATCACAAATAACAAAGACATGATAGAATCAATAATCAATCTGAAATAGCATCTCAATATCCGTCGGATCCCCGCAAACACAACATGCAGAATTACAAATAGATGATCTTGATCATGAATGGAGCTCACAAGATCTAAACATGAAAGCACAAAGGAGGAGAACCATCCATCTAGCTACTACATGGATCCGTAGTCCAAGGATGAACTACTCACGCATCACACCGGAGGCTTGCATGGTGATGAAGAAGGCCTCTAGGGTGAATTCCCCTCTCCGTCAGGGTGCCGGGAAGAACTTTAGATCCCTCTCGATCTAGGGATGGAGATGACGGCGGTTATAGACTCTTTCGTGGATTTTTAATTGGGTACTTAGGGTTTACTTCCCGAGGGCATCTTATATTTGGAAAGGTAGGCCGAGGGGGTGCCAGGGAACACCACACCACCCCCTAGCGTGGGCCCAGCCTGGCCGCGCGGCCAGGTGGTGTGGCCGGCCTCTGGCCCTTCTCCGTCTCGTATTCTAGCACTAGATGACTTCGGGAAAAATAGGCACTTTGGCTTTTGTCCCGTCCAATTCCGAGAATATTCATTTTCTGACTTTCTTGGAACCAAAAACAGCAGAAAATAGGCAGCTGGCACTGTGGCTCTTGTTAATAGGTTAGTCCAAGAAATCATATGAAAAGTACTCCAAAGTTGGAACAAAACACAAGAAAGTGGATAAAACCAAGCATGGAACATCAAAAATTATAGATACATTTGCAATGTATCAATGTTCCTTTCCTAAACTACATGGATCCACAAGAGTCATTGCATGTGTGTTCCTTTACTAAACCACCACCAGAGTCATTGCATGTGTGTTCCTTTCCTAAACCACATGGATCCACCATAGTCATTGCATGTGTGTTCTTTTCATATACCACATGGATCCACTAGTGTCATTGCATTTTTGTTACTTCCCTAAACCACATGGATCCACTAGAGTCATGACATGTGTGTTCCTTTACTTAACCACATGGATCCACCAGATTCATTGCATGTGTGTTTCTTTCATAAAACACATGGATCCAGCAGAGTCATTGCATGTGTGTTCTTTCCTAAACCACCACTAGAGTCATTGCATGTGTGTTCCTTTCCTAAACCACATTAATCCACCAGAGTCATTGCATGTCTGTTATTTTCCTGAACCACCACCAGAGTCATTCCATGTGTGGTCTTTTCGTAAACCACCACTAGAGTCATTGCATGTGTGTTCCTTTCCTAAACCACATAGATCCACCGTAGTCGTTGTATGTGTGTTCTTTTCCTAAAACACCACCAGAGTCATTGCATGTGTGTTCCTTTCCTAAACCACATGGATCCACCAGAGTCATTGCAAGTATGTTCCTTTCCTAAACCACATTGATCCACGAGAGTCATTGCATGTGTGTTCTTTTCCTAAACCACCACTAGTGTCATTGCATGTGTGTTCTTTTCCTAAACCACCACTAGAGTCATTGCATGTGTGTTCCTTTCCTAAACAACATTGATCCACCAGAGTCATTGCATGTGTGTTCTTTTCCTAAACCACCACCAGAGTAATTGCATGTGTCTTCTTTTCCTAAACCACATGGATCCACCAGAGTCATTGCATGTGTGTTCCTTTCCTAAACCACATGGATCCACCAGAGTCCACTTAAATCGATTTATTCAAAAAGTGCAGAAAAAGCTCATTTGATAAATTTCCATTGGACAAAGTTGGTTTTTGATGGGAGATGATTCTAAAAATGAATCTATACTTTGAGGAATTTTCCCATGATTTGATGATGAATAAGTGTATTTAAAACAATTATTATTCTATTTTTTCCATTTAAGAAAATAGGCAAAAAGAATTAATAAAAGTCTTCCGAAATATTTATTTTTGAGGTGGGAAGATAGGGTATGATATATGGATCTCAATTGAGCCAAAAGTTGGGGAAGTGCTTTGGCAAAAACCAAGGTTTCCCTTGGGAAGGGAGTTTGGGAGATTTTGTCTATTAAAGAGATTAATTAGATTTGGAGCCATATTAATTGTGGATAATATTTGGTAAATCTCAATGATCAAGGTAGATGATGTAGGCAAGGTGTAGAAAGCATTGGCAACCTTGGGAATTGGAAATCCATCTTGAATTAGATGGAAAAACAAGGAATTGGGGATCTAGGGTGGTGTTATTTTCATACCACCAAAACCTTGTTGGATCTTGGAGCTTAGATCTCTCCTTGGGGCATGGTATAGATGGATGTATAGGCCAAGTGATTTACAGCAACATGGTATAGAGGTTTGAGCTTTATCTTGCTTGAGTTCACCAAGAATTGATTTCAAACTTTGAATAAAATAAGCCTTCCAAGGCAGATTATCATCTAGCCTTGAAAACCTTGTGGGTTTAAGAAGCACAAAGATCCACTTGGAACAAGTGAAGTAGATATTGATAGACCTATATGAGTAGAACACAACCATGCAAAGAGTTGGTCCATAGAAGGTTGGATGGTGGTGTGAGCTTCTATGAAAGTAGGCATGTTGACTAGATTTGCTGGAATAGTTATTTTCTTGCCTGCAAAACCATCAAGAACAAGTGGGTTGAAGGATGATCTAACCAAGGGAAAGAGTGGGCCTTGGTATTCCTTAGGATGGTTAACATGATGGTTCAAATGCATTTTTAAAAATGCACCAGGGTTGAGAAAAAGAGGCACTCAAAAAGGTGATGTTGAAATAGATTCCAAACTTAGTCAAATTTGGCAGTTTTGAGGATTTTGACTAGAGTATGAGAGGGGATGTTTTTGTGGGTTGCAAGGTACCCAAGAATCATCAAGTGTATGATGTTGAAGTGTAGATTTGGTAGTAAGGATCCTTTCTTGATATTGGTCTTCATTGACTTGGAAGCTTCTAGAAGGGATCACTTCAGAAGGGGTTTGGTTAGGGGTTTTAGATGATCACCTAGTAGCTAGAGATCAGATCCAGGTTTGTATTCTTGCTTAGGGTGTGATGATTTGGAAACATATTGATCCTAGTGATGAGCTCCTAGAGTAGCTCATAATATCTCCTAAGCAGACAAACCAAGCAGCAGATCAAGGCAATTCATCAGACATCAGATCAAGGCAACTCATCTTAACTAAGCAATCCACTACTAGGGTTACCATCAAGCCTAGCTTGAGGTAATATTGGGGCATTTGAAGAGGTTGGATTTTGAATAAGATGAGAGTCCTTGGTATCTCTACCAAGAGTGGAATTCAAAAGCTTAATAAAAGGTTTTGGAGATCCTAGAGGTATGAGTAGTTGAAGGTTCTGTCTTGAAAACATAAGGAGGTTATAGCTCTCCATAGTTTTGTCAATGGAAGCTACTAAGCTAGTTTTGGTTACACAAGCATCTTGGCTCAATTTTTTGAAATTCTAGAACATTTGAGAATATGTAAAATGAGCCAGGATTGTTTTGTTAAACAGCTTTTGCCAACTTATGTTGAGGTCAGGAGTATCATATGGTATACACTCACATGCACAAGCACAAACAAACAACAAGCAAACACTACACCAATGAACAAGAAAAAGTTTTTGTTCCCCCTGATTTCTGCATTCTAGACAACTAATCAAGGTTGCTGAAATTGGGTTCTTACAATTGTGTTCCTTTCCAAAACCACCACTAGAGTCATTACATGTTTGTTCCTTTCCTAAACCACATTGATCCACCAGAGTCATTCCATGTGTGATCTTTTCCTAAACCACCACCAGAGTCATTGCATGTGCGTTCCTTTCCTAAACCACATGGATCCACTAGAGTCATTGCATGTGTGTTCCTTTCCTAGACCACCGCCAGATTCATTGCATGTGTGTTCTTTTCCTAAACCACCACCAGACTCATTGCATGCATGTTCCTTTTTTAAAACAGCATGGATCCACCAGAGTCATTGCATGTGTCTTCTTTTCCTAAACGACATGGATCCACCAGAGTCATTGCATGTGTGTTCCTTTCCTAAACCACCACTAGAGTCATTGCATGTGTGTCCCTTTCCTAAACCACATGGATCCACTAGAGTCATTGCATGTGTGTTCCTTTCCTAAACCACATGGATCGACCAGAGTCATTGCATGTGTGTTCGTTTTCTAAACCACATGGATCCACCAGAATCGTTGCAAGTGTGTCCTTTCCTAAACCACATGGATCCACCAGAGTCATTGCATGTGTGTTCCTTTCCCAAACCACATGGATCCACCAGAGTCATTTCCTGTGTGTTATTTTCCTAAACCAGCACCAGAGTCATTGCATGTGTGTTCTTTTCCTAAACCACCACCACAGTCATTGCATCTATGTTCCTTTCCTAAACCACATGGATCCACTAGTGTCATTCCATATGTGTTCCTTTCCTAAACCACATGGATCCACTAGAGTCATGGCATGTGTGTTCCTTTCATAAACCACATCGATCCACCAGAGTCATTGCATGTATGTTTCTTTCCTAAACCACAAGGATCCACCAGAGTCATTGCATGTGTGTTTCTTTCATAAAACACATGGATCCAGCAGAGTCATTGCATGTGTGTTCTTTCCTAAACCTCCACTAGAGTCATTGCATATGTGTTCCTTTCTAAACCACATTGATCCACCAGAGTCATTGCATGTCAGTTCTTTTCCTGAACCTCCACCAGAGTCATTCCACGTGTGTTCTTTTCGTAAACCACCACTAGAGTAATTTCATGTGTGTTCCTTTCCTAAACCACATGGATCCACCATAATCATTGTATGTGTGTTCTTTTTCTAAACCACCAGCGTCATTGCATGTGTGTTCCTTTCCTTAACCACATGGATCCACCAGAGTCATTGCATGTGTGTTCCTTTCCTAAACCACATTGATCCACTAGAGTCATTGCATGTGTGTTCTTTTTCTAAACCACCACTAGAGTCATTGCATGTGTGTTCTTTTCCTAAATCACCAGTGCATGTGTGTTCCTTTCCTAAACCACATTGATCCACCAGGGTCATTGCATGTGTGTTATTTTCCTAAACCACCACTAGAGTCATTGCATGTGTCTTCTTTTCCTAAACCACATGGATCCACCAAAGTCATTTCATGTGTGTTATTTTCCTAAACCATATGGATCCGCTAGTGTCATTGCATGTGTGTTGCTTTGCAAAACCACATAGATCCACCAGAGTCATTGCATGTGTGTTCCTTTCCTAAACCACCACTAGAGTCATTGCATGTGTGTTCTTTTCATAAACCGTCACTAGAGTCATTGCATGTGTGTTCCTTTCCCAAACCACATGGAAACACCAGAGTCATTGCATGTGTATTCCTTTCCTAAACCACATTGATCCACCAGTCATTGCATGTGTATTTATTTTCCTAAACTAGCACCAGAGTCATTGCATGTATGTTCTTTTCCTAAACCACCACCACAGTCATTGCATGTATGTTCCTTTGCTAAACCACATGGATCCACTAGTATCATTGCATATGTGTTCCTTTCCTAAACCACATGGATCCACTAGAGTCAGGGCATGTGTGTTCCTTTCATAAACCACATGGATCCACCAGAGTCATTGCATGTATGTTCCTTTCCTAAACCACAAGGATCCACCAGAGTCATTGCATGGTTGTTTCTTACATAAAACACATGGATCCAACAGAGTCATTGCATGTGTGTTATTTCCTAAACCACCACTAGAGTCATTGCATGTGTGTTCCTTTCCTAAACCACATTGATCCGCCAGAGTCATTGCATGTTAGTTCTTTTCCTGAACCACCACCAGAGTCATTCCATGTGTGTTCTTTTCGTAAACCACCACTAGAGTAATTGCATGTGTGTTCCTTTCCTAAACCACATGGATCCACCATAGTCATTGTATGTGTGTTCTTTTCCTAAACCACCACCAGCGTCATTCCATGTGTGTTCCTTTCCTAAACCACATGGATCCACCAGAGTCATTGCATGTGTGTTCTTTCCTCAACCACATTGATCCACGAGAGTCATTGCATGTGTGTTCTTTTCCTAAACCACCACTAGAGTCATTGCATGTGTGTTCTTTTCCTAAACCACCACCAGTGCATGTGTGTTCCTTTCCGAAACCACATTGATCCACCAGAGTCATTGCATGTGTGTTCTTTTCCTAAACCACCACCAGAGTCATTGCATGTGTCTTCTATTCCTAAACCACATGAATCCACCAGAGTAATTTCATGTGTGTTATTTTCCTAAACCATATGGATCCGCTAGTATCATTGCATGTGTGTTGCTTTCCAAAACCACATGGATCCACCAGATTCATTGCATGTGTGTTCCTTTCCTAAACCACCACTAGTCATTGCATGTGTGTTCTTTTCATAAACCATCACTAGAGTCATTGCATGTGTGTTCCTTTCCCAAACCACATGGAAACACCAGAGTCATTGCATGTGTATTCCTATCCTAAACCACATTGATCCACCAGTCATTGCATGTGTGTTCTTTTCCTAAACCACCACCAGAGCCATTGCATGTGTGTTCTTTTCCTAAACCACCACTAGAGTCATTGCATGTGTGTTCTTTTCCTAAACCACCACTAGAGTCACTGCATGTGTGTTCCTTTCCTATACCACATTTATCCACTAGAGTCATTGCATGTGTGTTCTTCTCCTAAAGTACCACTAGAGTTATTGCATGTGTGTTCCTTTCCTAAACCACCACTAGAGTCATTGCATGTGTGTTCCTTTCCTAAACCACATTGATCCACCAGAGTAATTGCATGTTTGTTCTTTTCCTGAACCACCAACAGAGTCATTCCATGTGTGTTCTTTTCGTAAACCACCACTAGAGTAATTGCATGTGTGTTCCTTTCCTAAACCACATGGATCCACCATATTTATTGAATGTGTGTTCTTTTCCTAAACCACCACCAGCGTCATTGCATGTGTGTTCCTTTCCTAAACCACATGGATCCACCAGAGTCATTGCATGTGTGTTCCTTTTCTAAACCATATTGATCCACCAGAGTCATTGCATGTCTGTTATTTTCCTATACCTCCACCAGAGTCATTGCATGTGTTTTCTTTTCCTAAACCACATGGATCCACTAGAGTCATTTCATGTGTGTTAATTTCCTAAACCATATGGATCTGCCAATGTCATTGCATGTGTGTTCCTTTCCTTAACCACATGGATCCACCAGAGTCATTGCATGTGTGTTCCTTGCCTAAACCACCACTAGAGTCATTGCATGTGTGTTCTTTTCCTAAACCATCACTAGAGTCATTGCATGTGTGTTCCTTTCCTATACCACATGGAAACACCAGATTCATCGCATGTGTGTTCCTTTCCTAAACCACATGGATCCACCAGAGTCATTGCAAGTGTGTTCTTTTCTTAAACTACCACCAGAGCCATTGCTTGTGCGTTCTTTTCCTAAACCACCACTACAGTGATTCCATGTGTGTTATTTTCCTAAACCGCCACTAGAGTCATTGCATGTGTGTTCCTTTCCTAAACCACATTTATCCACTAGAGTCATTGCATGTGTGTTCTTTTCCTAAAGTACCACTAGAGTCATTGCATGTGTGCTCCTAACCTAAACCACCACTAGAGTCATTGCATGTGTGTTCCTTTCCTAAACCACATGGATCCACCAGAGTCATTGCATGTGTGTTCCTTTCCTAAACTACATGGATCCACCAGAGTCATTCCATGTGTGTTCCTTTTTTAAACCACATGGATCCACCAGAGTCATTGCATGTATGTTCCTTTGCTAAACCACATGGATCCACTAGTATAATTGCATATGTGTTCCTTTCCTAAACCACATGGATCCACTAGAGTCATGGCATGCGTGTTCCTTTCATAAACCACATGGATCCACCAGAGTCATTGCATGTATGTTCCTTTCCTAAACCACAAGGATCCACCAGAGTCATTGCATGTGTGGTTCTTTCATAAACCACCACTAGAGTCATTGCATGTGTGTTCCTTTCCTAAACCATATTGATCCACCAGAGTCATTGCATGTCAGTTATTTTCCTGAACCACCACCAGAGTCATTCCATGTGTGTTCTTTTCGTAAACCACCACTAGATTAATTGCATGTGTGTTCCTTTCCTAAACCACATGGATCCACTATAGTCATTGTATGTGTGTTCTTTTCCTAAACCACCACCAGCGTCATTGTATGTGTGTTCCTTTCCTAAACCACATGTATCCACCAGAGTCATTGCATGTGTGTTCCTTTCCTAAACCACATTGATCCACGAGAGTCATTGCATGTGTGTTCTTTTCCTAAACCACCACTAGAGTCATTGCATGTGTGTTATTTTCCTAAACCACCACCAGTGCATGTGTGTTCCTTTCCTAAACCACATTGATCCACCAGAGTCATTGCATGTGTGTTCTTTTCCTAAACCACCAGAGTCATCGCATGTTTCTTGCTTTCCTAAACCAGATGGATCCACCAGAGTCATTTCATGTGTGTTTATTTTCCTAAACCATATTGATCTGCTAGTGTCATTGCATGTGTGTTGCTTTCCAAAACCACATGGATCCACCATAGTCATTGCATGTGTGTTCCTTTCCTAAACCACCACTAGAGTCATTGCATGTGTGTTCTTTTCATAAACCATCACTATTGTCATTGCATGTGTGTTCCTTTCCCAAACCACATGGAAACACCAGAGTCATTGCATATGTATTCCTTTCGTAAACCACATTGATCCACTAGTCATTGCATGTGTGTTCTTTTCCTAAACCACCACCAGAGCCATTGCATGTGTGTTCTTTTCCTAAATCACCACTAGAGTCATTGCATGTGTGTTCTTTTCCTAAACCACCACTAGAGTCATTGCATGTGTGTTCCTTTCTGATGCGCTCGACGATCGACGTAGAGCTCGTTGGGAACCCCAAGAGGAAGGTATGATGAGCACAGCAGCAAGTTTTCCCTCAGTTATGAAACCAAGGTTTAATCGAACCTGTAGGAGCAAGGAAACACCCCAAAGGTGTTACTAGCTGAGCTTTGGCAGGGCGCGCTACCGGTGCTAGTAGCAACGTGGAGACCTGCACAACACAACCACAAAACTTTGTCCCCAACTTGCGATGAGGTTGTCAATCTCACTGTGTTTTGTGGAAAACAAAGGATTAAACGTATCGAATGGAAAGAATTAAAAGTTTGCAGAAAGTAAACACAAAGCAGAAACAGTTTATAGATTGTATGTAAAGACAAAGGACCAGGATCCATAGTTCACTAGAGGTGGCTCTCCTTAGATAGATAACATGCTGGGTGAACAAATTACAGCGAGGCAATTGACAAACACCGAGAAAGCAATACATGCATATACTAATCATCTTGACTCCTTTGAGACTTGATTGGGCAATACAACATAATACATAGACCGCCATCCAACTGCATCTATGACTAATAATCCACTGTCAGGTTATCATCCGAACCCCCTCCAGTATTAAGTTGCAAGCAACAGATTATTGCTTTACGAGCTGCGTGTAAGGTAAACAATACAATTGTTCTATGAACAAAGGATTGTTGTTTTCTCCCTAGTAGAAACAGCACATCTAGTACCTTAGAGATTTCTGTCACTTCCCCAGATTACCAGAGGCATGAACCCACTATCGAGCATAAATACGAACTCTTGGAGTTGCTAGCATCTACTTGGCCAAGATAGCTACTAACAACGGAAAGCATGCAAGATCACAAATAACAAAGACATGATAGAATCAATAATCAATCTGAAATAGCATCTCAATATCCATTGGATCCCCGCAAACACAACATGTATGGATTACAAATAGATGATCTTGATCATGAACGGAGCTCACAAGATCTAAACATGAAAGCACAAAGGAGGAGAAACCAGCCATCTAGCTACTACATGGATCCATAGTCCAAGGATGAACTACTCACGCATCACACCGGAGGCTTGCATGGTGATGAAGAAGGCCTCCAGGGTGAATTCCCCTCTCCGGCAGGGTGCCGGGAAGAGCTTCAGATCCCTCCCAATCTTGGGATGGAGATGACGGTGGCTACAGACTCTTTCATGGATTTTTGATCGGGTACTTAGGATTTCGTCCCAAGGGCAATATATAGGCGGAAGGAGAGGCCGAGGGGGTGCCAGGAGCCACCACACCACCCCTGGTGCAGGCCCAGCCTGGCCGCGCGGCCAGGTGGTGTGGCCGGCCCCTGGCCCTTCTCCGTCTCGTATTCTGGCACTTGATCCCTTCCGGAAAAATAGGCACTTTGGCTTTTGTCCTGTCCAATTCCGAGAATATTCATTTTCTGTCTTTCCTGGAACCAAAAATAGCAGAAAACAGGCAGCTGGCACTGTGGCTGTTGTTAATAGGTTAGTCCAAGAAATCATATGAAAAGTACTCCAAAGTTGGAACAAAACACAAGAAAGTGGATAAAACCAAGCATGGAACATCAAAAATTATAGATACATTTGCAATGTATCAACATCCCCAAGCTTAACTCCTGCTCGTCCTCGAGTAGGTAAGTGATAAAAAGAAATAATTTTTTAGGTGACATGCACCATCAAAGACTTGATTAAAGTATTTTCAAAACATTCAAAGCTGGGATTATAGTACGTCAATCATAACATGAAAGACAAAGTTCTAGCAATAAGCAAAGAAACTATGTTGCAACATGAAAAGGCACAAACAAAAGATTCATGAATAACATGCTTTGCAAGACGTTTGTTTGTTTCACATAAAGAAAACATAGCATAATAGTATTCAGCTTGTCCTTCAATAGGGTAGCAAATATAAATGCAAAGGACACCTTCAAAGTTCATAAGAGTGACTAGATATAATGGTTTAAAACAAGCAATAACAAGTTGTGCATCAATCAACTAGTCTTGGGACAATGCACATAGAAATAAGAATGGACACTATGCTCTCAAAGTAGTGCATAAAGATAGAAGGTGGAGACTCAATGTAATGGTGGAAGAAAGGCCTTTTGTAAAAGGAAGTAGGGATTCAAGTCTCATAAAGAGCTTCCAAAAATTATGGTACTTATAGCTTTCAGCTCTCATTGCCCCTATCGTAAGCATCTTGAAGGTGATTAAGGTTAAAGTGACACAACTAAGAGGATATGCTTGACAAGTTATAAACCGAAATCTCATGCCCCTTACTTACGAAGACCGATCCTCATGCTACTCAACTTCAGTCACGAGTAACCTCTTGTCATTGTATATGTATCATTAAGAACCACCAACGGGTACCCTTGCACATGATACGGGAGCTTTCCCATAATCAAAATGACAAGGCAAGCAGACAATGAGCATCTCAGCGATCTTTTTATTTGCTATTTGCATAGGTTTTTATTGAGGATGCTTCATAGAGTGCTCATTATGGTGATGCTGCAAGTTTCCACCATGATTAGGCATGGCTTAGGCTAGCGGCCCAGGCGTTTCTCTAACACACATACAAACTCCATGATCTTACAAGTTCCACTTTTATTTCGCACCGCCGGGATCCGTAAGCAAAAGAACATGATATCAACGGGGTACAAAGTACAAGTGCAATGTTGAAAGTGTTCCCCATGAAACATGGTTCTGCTAACTTCAACTTATAAAGCGCAAGCATATACGCAACAAAGAAGGACCCAATGGTTCAAGTTTATTAGAGGCAAAAAAGTAAAGTGTGCCATCAAGTTCGTGAGAGCTTTAATCACTAGTTTACTCATAACAAGTGAAAGGTAGACAAAAGCATGAATATACTTGGAATAGCATAATATAGTAGGTAGGTATGGTGGACTCTTTGTAAAAACTTGGTTTAGGGAGTTGGATGCATGAGTGGAACTCATACTTGGTGGTGGAGGCTAGCAAAAGACTGGGAGCGACAAACTAAGAGAGAAATAATGGCCATAATCATGCAGAGCGACAAAAAATCATTGATCAAAGCATAAAGTGATACTACAAGTTGAAAACTAAAGGATCATAAAGGCTATGGTGACTTGGAATAGTCATAACATGGTGTGAGCATGTGCCAAGTCAACCCAAATAAAGCATCAAAGGAGAATACCACAATACTATGCTTTAATATGCTAAAACAACGCATGATTCATCCAAGGCACATTAAGCAATCTCAATTGTTTATAACAAGTCATGCTACAGCAAAGAATACTAAGCATAAAGCCAAAACAATATCAAGCATGGCATGACAAAGCATAGCCACAGTCAAAAACGAGCTCTTTTTACGACATAAGCATGAACTTTCCTACTCTTTTCCAAACCAAACCAAACTAATTGCAAACCAATGTATGAAAGAGGGGGTCCAACCAACTTATTCAGAAAACTAAGCAAACCACACAAACTAAAAACCAAAACAAAAACGAAAAGGAAGACGCTCCAAGAACAACACAACTGTGCATGAAACAATAAAAATGAAGCGCTTGGAAGAAACCTAGAATTTTTATTGATGAAGAAGGGGATGCCTTGGGCATCCCCAAGCTTTGACGCTTGTACTTCTTGGATATTTCTTGGGGTGACACGCGTGGCATCCCCAAGCTTGAGCTTTAGTCCATCCTTCATCTCATTACTCATTCCTTCCATACACCTGCAAATTTTCCTTCATACAAAACTTCACACAATCTTTATTAGCAACATTAGTGCACTCAAGATAAATAAGTCTTAAGGTTCAGTTCTAACACCAAATAAAATTCCATTAGAACACTATCTACTGTAGCACTTCCCTCAAAAAGCTCAATTCCCCAAAAGAACTCAAAAAGGAACCAACAAGAAGCAAATGCAGAAAATGGCAGAAATCTGTCAAAACAGACCAGTAGGTAAAGACGAATTTTTTCGAAGACCTTCTGTTGCTCAAATTAAAACATGTTGAACTAACGAAAGTTGGATAACATCCTGGGGCATAAGCACAAAAAAATACAGCTCAATCCGACGTACAGAGCTCTCTCAGGAATTTTTATGGTGAAGCACACAAATTTGTTTCGGGACAGCAACTTTCCCAATCATTACTTCACTCTCATTAGAGGTTACTCATGGCACAAAAAGCAAATAAAAAGGATAAGGAGCGGTTATTACTGAATTAATAACTTCCAAGACTCATCTAAAACTCTTGGGTTATCTCCCAACAAGTACTTTTCTTTAACGCCTTTAAGTTAGGCATAAGAACCAAAGAAAGAATCAAGTGTTCTCAAATGAAGAAGCATTAAGACCAAATTTTGTTTTCATAGGAGAAGCAAAAGAAATCTTTTCTCTCTTTTTAGGGAAGTTTTCTATACCTTTCTTGAGTGGGAGTTGATATTTAATGGTGCCTTCTTTCATATCAATGATGGCACCAATAGTTCTAAGAAAAGGTCTTCCCAAAGTAATAGGACAAGAAGCATTATATTCAACATCCAAAACATAGAAATCAACGGGTACATAGGAATCGTTAGCCATAATAAGAACATTATTAAGACTCCCCATGAGTTTCTTTTTAGCATTATCATCAAGTGGGACATTCAAATAGCAATCTTCAAGAGGAGGCAAATCAAGCATATCATAAATCCTTCTAGGCATAATAGAAACACTACTATCAAGATCACACAAAGCTTTGAAATCAAAGTCATTCACTTTCATATTAATGATGGTTTCCCAACCATCTTCTTGCTTAATAGGAATAGAATCTTTATGTTTCATCTTTTCTTCTTTAATTTTTATGAGAGCATCAGTAATGTGTTTTGTAAAGGCCATGTTCATAGCACTAGCATTAGGACTTTTAGCTAGATTTTGTAGGAACTTAATAACCTCAGAGATGTTGCAACCATCAAGATCAAAATCAAATTTATCATATAAAGTAGTAGAACTATTAGTAGCCTCAACACTAGTGGTGGTAATAGTAGAAACACTAATGTTTCTAGCAATTTCATCTTCTCTCTCCCACTTAGCATGTAATTCAGCTAATAGTCTAACATTTTCATAAATTCTTACTTGTATAGCATTAGTAGCTGCAAAGGGATTCCCATTAGTTTCAGGTTTAGTAGCCATTTTATTCAAAGTAGATTGAGCTTTAGCCAAAGATGTTATATTTCTTTCAGCATTAGAGAGTTTTTCCTCAGTAGTTTTGTTGAAAGCAGTTTGTTTACTAATGAACTCTTTAAGCATAACTTCAAGTTCAGAGGGAGCACTCTTATTATTGTTGTAAGAATTTCCATAAGCATTACCATTGTTGGGAGGATATGGCTTATAATTGTTGTTACCAAAATTGTTCCTATAAGCATTGGTGCCAAAGTTGTTATTTCTTATGAAGTTCACATCAACTTGTTCTTCTTGAGCAACCAAAGAGGCTAAAGGAACATTATTTGGATCAATATGGGCTTTCCCATTAACAAGCATAGACATAATTATATCAATCTTATCACTCAAGGAGGAGGTTTCCTCAACAGAATTTACCTTCTTACCTTGTGGAGCTCTCTCAGTGTGCCATTCAGAATAATTAACCATCATATTGTCCAGAAGTTTTGTTGCAGCACCCAAAGTGATGGTCATAAAGGTACCTCCAGAAGCTGAATCCAATAGGTTCCTTGAAAAATAGTTCAATCATGCATAAAAAGTTTGGATGATCATCCAAGCAGTCAGTCCATGAGTGGGACAATTCTTTACCAAAGATTTCATTCTTTCCCAAGCTTGAGCAACATGCTCATTATCAAGTTGTTTAAACTTCATTATTTCACTTCTCATGGATATAATCTTAGCAGGAGGATATTATTTTCCAATAAAAGCATATTTGCACTTAGTCCAAGAATCAATACTATTCCTAGTTAAGGAATTCAACCACTCTTTAGCTTTTCCTCTCAAAGAGAAAGGAAACAATTTCAGCTTAATAATATCACCATCTATATCCCTATGCTTTTGCATCTCACAAAGTTCAACAAAGTTATTTAGATGGGAAGCAGCATCTTCATTACCAATACCAGAAAATTGTTCTCTCATAACAAGATTGAGCAAAGCAGGTTTTATCTCAAAGAAAGTATTTTCAGCCACAGGTGGAGCAATAGGTGTGCTCATAAAATCATTGTTGTTGGTGCTAGAGAAGTCACACAACTTAGTGTTTTAAAGAGTAGTCATTTTTTTGGGTTTTCAAATAAGAAAGCAAACAAGTAAAACTAATTTTTTTTGTGTTTTTGAAGAACAAAACAAGCAAACAAAGCAAAAAGAAACTAAGCAAAACAAAAACAACAAAGTAAAGAGATTGGTTATGAGGGACTCCCCTTGTGAAGATGTCCTAGAATCCCCGGCAACGACGCCAGAAAACGGCTTGATGCGCTTGACGATCGACGTAGAGCTCGTTGGGAACCCCAAGAGGAAGGTATGATGAGCACAGCAGCAAGTTTTCCCTCAGTTATGAAACCAAGGTTTAATCGAACCAGTAGAAGCAAGGAAACACCCTAAAGGTGTTACTAGCTGAGCTTTGGCAGGGCGCACTACCGGTGCTAGTAGCAACGTGGAGACCTGCACAACACAACCACAAAACTTTGTCCCCAACTTGCGATGAGGTTGTCAATCTCACCGTGTTTTGCGGAAAACAAAGGATTAAACGTATCGAATGGAAAGAAGTAAAAGTTTGTAGAAAGTAAACACAAAGCAGAAACAGTTTATAGATTGTATGTAAAGACAAAGGACCAGGATCCATAGTTCACTAGAGGTGGCTCTCCTTAGATAGATAACATGCTGGGTGAACAAATTATAGCGGGGCAATTGACAAACACCGAGAAAGCAATACATGCATATACTAATCATCTTGACTCCTTTGAGACTTGATTGGGCAATACAACATAATACATAGACCGCCATCCAACTGCATCTATGACTAATAATCCACCTTCAGGTTATCATCCGAACCCCCTCCAGTATTAAGTTGCAAGCAACAGATTATTGCTTTACGAACTGCGTGTAAGGTAAACAATATGATTGTTCTATGAACAAAGGATTGTTGTTTTCTCCCTAGTAGCAACAGCACATCTAGTACCTTAGAGATTTCTGTCACTTCACTAGATTACCAGAGGCATGAACCCACTATCGAGCATAAATACTAACTCTTTGGGTTGCTAGCATCTACTTGGCCAAGATAGCTACTAACAACGGAAAGCATGCAAGATCACAAATAACAAAGACATGATAGAATCAATAATCAATCTGAAATAGCATCTCAATATCCATCGGATCCCCACAAACACAACATGTATGGATTACAAATAGATGATCTTGATCTTGAACGGAGCTCACAAGATCTAAACATGAAAGCACAAAGGAGGATAAACCAGCCATCTAGCTACTACATGGATCCGTAGTCCAAGGATGAACTACTCACGCATCACCGGAGGCTTGCATGGTGATGAAGAAGGCCTCGGGGTGAATTCCCTCTCCAAGGGGTGCGGGAAGAGCTTGGATCCCTCCGATCTAGGGATGGAGATGACGGCGACTCTGAACTCTTTCGTGGATTTTGATTGGGTACTTAGGGTTTTCATCTCGAGGGCAATATAGGCGGAAGGAGGCCGAGGTGCCGGAGCCACCACACCACCTCGGCGCAGCCCAGGCCGCGTGGCCAGGTGGTGTGGCCGTCCCCTGGCCCTTCTCCGTCTCGTATTCTGGCACTTGATCCCTTCCGGAAAAATAGGCACTTTGGCTTTTGTCCCGTCCAATTCCGAGAATATTCATTTTCTTACTTTCCTGGAACCCAAAACAGCAGAAAACAGGCAGCTGGCACTGTGGCTCTTATTAATAGGTTAGTCCAAGAAATCATATGAAAAGTACTCCAAAGTTGGAACAAAACACAAGAAAGTGCATAAAACTAAGCACGCAACATCAAAAATTATAGATACATTTGCAATGTATCACTTTCCTATATCACATTGATCCACTAGAGTCATTGCATGTGTGTTCTTTTCCTAAAGTACCACTAGAGTCATTGCATGTGTGTTCCTTTCCTAAACCACCACTAGAGTCATTGCATGTGTGTTCCTTTCCTAAACCACATTGATCCACCAAAGTCATTGCATGTGTGTTATTTTCCTATACCACCACCAGAGTCATTGCATGTGCTTTCTTTTCCTAAACCACATGGATCCACTAGAGTCATTTCATGTGTGTTAATTTCCTAAACCATATGGATCCGCCAATGTCATTGCATGTGTGTTCCTTTCCTAAACCACATGGATCCACCAGAGTCATTGCATGTGTGTTCTTTTCTTAAACCACCACCAGAGCCATTGCATGTGTGTTATTTTCCTAAACCACCACTAGAGTCATTGCATGTGTGTTCCTTTCCTAAACCACATTGATCCACTAGAGTCATTGCATGTGTGTTCTTTTCCTAAAGTACCGACAGATTCATTGCATGTGTGCTCCTTACCAAAACCACCACTGGAGTCATTGCATGTGTGTTCCTTTCCTAAACCACATTAATCCACCAGAGTCATTTCATGTGTGATCTTTTCCTAAACCACCACCAGAGTCATTGCATGTGCGTTCCTTTCCTAAACCACATGGATCCACCAGAGTCATTGCATGTGTGTTCCTTTCCTAAACCACCGACAGATTCATTGCATGTGTGTTCTTTTCCCAAACCACCACCAGACTCATTGCATGCATGTTCCTTTTTTAAAACGACATGGATCCACCAAAGTCATTGCATGTGTCTTCTTTTTCTAAACGACATGGATCCACCAGAGTCATTGCATGTATGTTCCTTTCCTAAACCACCACTAGGGTCATTGCATGTGTGTTCCTTTCCTAAACCACATGGATCCACTAGAGTCATTGCATGTGTGTTCCTTTCCTAAACCACATGGATCGACCAGAGTCATTGCATGTGTGTTCGTTTTCTAAACGACATGGATCCACCAAAATCATTGTAAGTGTGTCCTTTTCCTAAACCACATGGATCCACCAGAGTCATTGCATGTGTGTTTGTTTCCTAAACCAGCACCAGAGTCATTACATGTGTGTTCTTTTCCTGAACCAGCACCATAGTCATTGCATGTATGTTCCTTTGCTAAACCACATGGATCCACTAGTTTCATTGCATATGTGTTCCTTTCCTAAACCACATGGATCCACTAGAGTCATGGCATGTGTGATCCTTTCATAAACCACATGGATCCACCAGAGTCATTGGATGTATGTTCCTTTCCTAAACCACAAGGATCCACCAGAGTCATTGCATGTGTGTTTCTTTCATAAAACACATCGATCCAGCAGAGTCATTGCATGTGTGTTCTTTCCTAAACCACCACTAGTGCCATTGCATGTGTGCTCCTTTCCTAAACCACATTGATCCACCAGAGTCATTGCATGTCTGTTCTTTTCGTGAACCACCACCAGAGTCATTCCATTTGTGTTCTTTTCGTAACCCACCACTAGAGTCATTGCATGTGTGTTCCTTTCCTAAACCACATGGATCCACCACAGTCATTGCATGTGTGTTCCTTTCCTAAACCACATTGATCCACGAGAGTCATTGCATGTGTGTTCTTTTCCTAAACCACCACTAGAGTCATTGCATGTGTGTTCTTTTCCTAAACCACCACCAGTGCATGTGTGTTCCTTTCCTAAACCACATTGATCCAGCAGAGTCATTGCATGTGTGTTCTTTTCCTAAACCACCACCAGAGTCATTGCATGTGTCTTCTTTTCCTAAACCTCATGGATTCACCAGAGTCATTTCATGTGTGTTATTTTCCTAAACCATATGGATCCGCTAGTGTCATTGCATGTGTGTTGCTTTCCAAGACAACATGGATCCACGAGAGTCATTGCATGTGTGTTCCTTTCCTAAACCACCACTAGAGTCATTGTATGTGTGTTCTTTTCATAAACAATCACTAGAGTCATTGCATGTGTGTTCCTTTCCAAAACCACATGGAAACACCAGAGTCATTTCTGGTGCATTCCTTTCCTAAACCACATTGATCCACTAGTCATTGCATGTGTGTTCTTTTCCTAAAACACCACCAGAGGCATTGCATGTGTGTTCTTTTCCTAAACCACCACTAGAGTCATTGCATGTGTGTTCCTTTCCAATACCACATTGATCCACTAGAGTCATTGCATGGGTGTTCCTTTCCAATACCACATTGATCCACTAGAGTCATTGCACGTGTGTTCTTTTCCTAAAGTACCACTAGAGTCATTGCACGTGTGTTCCTTTCCTAAACCACCACTAGAGTCATTGCATGTGTGTTCCTTTCCTAAACCACATTGATCCACCAGAGTCATTGCATGTGTGTTATTTTCCTAAACCACATGGATCCACCAGAGACATTTCATGTGTGTTAATTTCCTAAACCATATGGATCCGCCAATGTCATTGCATGTGTGTTCCTTTCCTAAACCACATGGATCCACGAGAGTCATTGCATGTGTGTTCCTTTCCTAAACCACCACTAGAGTCATTGTATGTGTGTTCTTTTCCTAAACCATCACTAGAGTCATTGCATGTGTGTTCCTTTCCTATACCAAATGGAAACTCCAGAGTCATTGCATGTGTTTTCCTTTCCCAAAACCACATTGATCCACTAGAGTCATTGCATGTGTGTTCTTTTCCTAAACCACCACTAGAGTGATTGCATGTGTGCTCTTTTCCTAGACCACCACTAGAGTCATTGCATGTGTGTTCCTTTCCTAAACCACATTGATCCACTGGAGTCATTGCATGTGTGTTCTTTTCCTAAAGTACCTCTAGATTCATCGAATGTGTGCTCCTTACCTAAACCACCACTAGAGTCATTGCATGTATGTTCCTTTCCTAAACCACATTGATCCACCAGAGTCATTGCATGTGTGTTCTTTTCCTAAACCACCACCAGAGTCATTGCATGTGTGTTCCTTTCCTAAACCACATGGATCCACCAGAGTTATTGCATGTGTGTTCCTTTCCTAAACCACCACCAGAGTCATTTCATGTGTGTCCCTTTTCTAAAACGACATGGATCCACCAGAGTCATTGCATGTGTGTTCTTTTCCTAAACCACCACCACAGTCATTGCATGTGTGTTCTTTTCCAAAACCACATGGATCCACCAGAGTCATTACATGTGTGTTATTTTCCTGAACCACCACTAGAGTCATTGCATGTGTGTTCCTTTCCTAAACCACCACTAGATTCTTTGCATGTATGTTCCTTTCCTAAACCACATTGATCCACTAGAGTCATTGCATGTGTCTTCTTTTCCTAAACCACCACTAGAGTCATTGCATGTGTGTTCCTTTCCTAAACCACCACTAGAGTCATTGCATGTTTGTTCCTTTCCTAAACCACATTGATCCACTAGAGTCATTGCATGTGTGTTCTTTTCCTAAACCACCACCAGAGTCATTGCATGTGTGTTGCTTTCCTAAATCACATGGATCCACCAGAGTCATTGCATGTCTGTTCCTTTCCTAAACCACCGCCATATTCATTGCATGTGTGTTCTTTTCCTAAACCACCACCAGACTCATTGCATGTGTGTTCCTATTTTAAAACGACATGGATCCACCAGAGTCATTGTATGTGTGTTCTTTTCTTAAACCACCAGCTGAGTCATTGCATGTGTCTTGTTTTCCAAAACGACATGGATCCACCAGAGTCATTGCATGTGTGTTCCTTTCCTAAACCACCACCAGAGTCATTGCATGTGTGTCCCTTTCCTAAACCACATGGATCCACTAGAGTCATTGCATGTGTGTTCCTTTCCTAAACCACATGGATCCACCAGAGTCATTGCATGTGTGTTTGTTTTCTAAACCACATGGATCCACCAGAGTCATTGGAAGTGTGTTCTTTTCCTAAACCGCATGGATCCACCAGAGTCATAGCATGTGTGTTCCTTTCCTAAACCACATGGATCCACCAAAGTCATTTCATGTGTGTTATTTTCCTAAACCAGCACCAGAGTCATTGCATGTGTGTTCCTTTCCTAACCACATGGATCCACTAGAGTCATGGCATGTGTGTTATTTTCATAAACCACATGGATCCACCAGAGTCATTGCATGTGAGTTTCTTTCATAAAACACATGGATCCAGCATAGTCATTGCATGTGTGTTCTTTACTAAACCACCACTAGAGTCATTGCATGTGTGTTCCTTTCCTAAACCACATCATCCCGCCAGAGACATTGCATGTCTGTTGTTTTCCTAAACCACCACCAGAGTCATTCCATGTGTGTTCTTTTCGTAAACCACGACTAGAGTCATTGCATGTGTGTTCCTTTCCTAAACCACATGGATCCACCATAGTCATTGTATGTGTCTTCTTTTCCTAAACCACCACTAGAGTCATTGCATGTGTGTTCCTTTCCTAAACCACATGGATCCATCAGAGTCATTGCATATGTGTGCCTTTCCTAAACCACGTCGATCCACGAGAGTCATTGCATGTGTGTTCTTTTCCTAAACCACCATTAGAGTCGTTGCATGTGTGTTCTTTTCCTAAACCACCACTAGAGTCATTGCATGTGTGTTCCTTTCCTAAACCACATTGATCCACCAGAGTCATTGCATGCGTGTTCTTTTCCTAAACCACCACCAGAGTCATTGCATGTGTCTTCTTTTCCTAAACCACATGGATCCACCAGAGTCATTTCATGCATGTTATTTTCCTAAACCATATGGATCTGCCATTGTCATTGCATGTGTGTTCCTTTACAAAACCACATGGATCCACCAGAGTCATTGCATGTGTGTTCCTTTCCTAAACCACCACTAGAGTCATTGCATATGTGTTCTTTTCCTAAACCATCACTAGAGGGATTGCATGTGTATTCCTTTCCCAAACCACATTTGATATGGGCATCATATACAGTTTGATACACTGGGACAACCAATGATATGTAATAATTTAGTCTAAGGTCATGTCAAACGTTTGTTCTATGTTTATGAGTCAGGGTCCAATTAGGTCGAGTGAGTCCGACTCCAGTAGGGTCAGCCACCCCTACCCCTTTGTCCTATATAAACAAGGAGGGTGCCACAATATTAGGGGAGCTGAAAATCATGTAGAACTTTTAGTTCCTCGTTTGTAAACCATCCCTCCGGGGTTAGCGTCGTGACGGCGTATCTGCGCTCGTCTCATTATCTATCTTATTGATATTTGCATGAAGGTGCTTGTTATTCAAGTATTGTCGTGCTTTGGCATGAGGCTTGTTGTTTATCATCAAGTTGCTTGTTGGATTGATCTATTCAAGCGGGATGGTCGTCGTTCATCGCCGAGTTGCTCGCAAGATTGGATTTTCCCATCTTCAGGTTACGTGTATCACGTGATTGGAAGGTTTCTATCAGATCCATTGGATCAGGAGGTGCATCGTGAAAGATCGGGCCAAACAGTCTTCATCATCTGGTATCAGAGCGCCAGGTTAATCACGATGCATATTGTTTCGTCGGAGGCGTTATTGTCGTTGCTTGGATTTTCAATTTTCGAGTTGATTTAATTTGTAGAGGCGACGAGAGCATCTGGCGGCGTGTCAGTTTCGAGGTAGATTAGTTTGGGATCGATTAGTTTTTTTCCGGCTTGGAGTCCCAAGGGTTCAGGTAAGGGGCACCATGATATTTAGCAGGAGCCTATTTTGGATACAACGGAAGGAGAGGAGCACCGAGAGTTTGTGGCTGAGATCGCAATCAGCTACATTTTTTTGTACCGCCTGGTGTTGACCGATCAAAAGAATCGGTTTGGTTTCATTTCCGTCTACCGCGTGGAGTCATGACAGCATTGAAAAAAATAAGGAAAGAAATCGTGGAGTTTGGTTCAGACTGATTAACGTTTTGATTGGAGGAGTCAAAGAAGAAAGAATTAATAAAGGGAAGATTTTGTTTTACACTAGGCGAATTGTATTCTCATTAGGATTGGACTACAACCAAGGGGGAGCGGGACTAGGAAGGAAATCAGATCGGTTAGCGACAAGAAAAAAAGGAAAATCTGGCACGTATAGATTGCAATAAAAATCAAGCTAAGAGTTGGATCGGTTTTGTATTCCTTGTGCTGCGTGGTGTCCAGATTGCAAAGGAAAAAGGAAAAGTAATTTAAGAAAAGGAAAATTTATTGGCATCACGTGGACACGAGAGGAAAATAAATTGGTGCACATCCGATTGTTACTTCTAGCTGATTATATTTTCAGTTCAGTTCGTGAAACAGTCTACGGACACTTGTGTCAGTCAAGTGCATACCCAGGTGTATTCATCTTATTTGGATCCATGGTGTACATGAATTTGTTCTGTGTGTTATGGGTGATATGCATGGTATAGCGTCAGTTGTAGTTGGAGGATGCTTGTGTCTCAATCAGGTTGATGGTGTCGAAGACCAAAGAGCGACAAGGGCAGTATCAAGTCAAGCAAGCCAAGAGGGAGGATGAGGCGTGGAAGGCGAGCAAGACTTGAAGATAGCTACTCGAGCTGGAGGATGAGGTGTGGAAGGCTAGCAAGATTTGAAGACGGAGAGTGGCGATTTAATTGATATGACGCCACACGCTGGAGAAGACCTTCCGGCGTTGAGGACAATGCCTTTCTAAGGGGGAGAGGATGATAAGGGCATCATATACAGTTTGATACACTAGGACAACCAATGATATGTAATAATTTAGTCTAAGGTCGTGTCAAATGTTTGTTCTATGTTTATGAGTCAGAGTCCAATTAGGTCGAGTGAGTCTGACTCCAGTAGGGTCAGCCACCCCTACCCCTTGGTCCTATATAAACAAGGAGGGTGCCACAATATTAGGGGAGCTGAAAATCATGTAGAACTTTTAGTTCCTCCTTTATAAACTATCCCTCCGGGCTTGGCGTCGTGACGTCGTATCTGCGCTCGTCTCATTATCTATCTTATTGATATTTGCATGAAGGTGCTTGTTATTCAAGTATTGTCGTGCTTTGGCGTGAGGCTTGTTGTTTATCATCAAGTTGCTTGTTGGATTGATCTATTCAACCGGGAGGTTCGTCGTTGATTGCCGAGTTGCTCGCAAGATTGGGTTTTCCCATCTTCAGGTTACAAGTATCACGTGATTGGAAGATTTCTATCAGATCCATTGGATCAGCAGGTGCATCGTGAAAGATCGGGCCAAACAGTCTTCATCAACATTTATCCACTAGAGTCATTGCATGTGTGTTCTTTTTCCTAAAGTACCACTAGACTCATTGCATGTGTGTTCCTTTCCTAAACCACCACTAGAGTCATTGCATGTGTGTTCCTTTCCTAAACCACATTGATCCACCAGAGTCATTGCATGTGTGTTATTTTCCTAAACCACCACCAGAGTCATTGCATGTGTCTTCTTTTCCTAAACCACAAAGATCCACCAGAGTCATTTCATGTGTGTTAATTTCCTAAACCATATGGATCCACCAATGTCATTGCATGTGTGTTCCTTTCCTAAACCACATGGATCCACCAGAGTCATTGCATGTGTGTTCCTTTCCTAAACCACCACTAGAGTCATTGCATGTGTGTTCGTTTCCTAAACCATCACTAGAGTCATTGCATGTGTGTTCCTTTCCTATACCACATGGAAACACTAGAGTCATTGCATGCGTGTTCCTTTCCTAAACCACATTGATCCACCAGAGTCATTACATGTGTGTTCTTTTCTTAAACCACCACCAGAGCCATTGCATGTGTGTTCTTTGCCTAAACCACCACTAGAGTGATTGCATGTGTGTTATTTTCCTAAACCACATTGATCCGCTAGAGTCATTGCATGTGTGTTCTTTTGCTAAAGTACCACTAGAGTCATTGCATGTGTGCTCCTTACCTAAACCACCACCATAGTCATTGCATGTGTGTTCCTTTCCTAAACCACATTGATCCACCAGAGTCATTGCATGTGTGTTCTTTTCCTAAACCACCACCAGAGTCATTGCATGTGTCTTCCTTTCCTAAACCACATGGATCGACCAGAGTCATTGCATGTGTGTTCCTTTCGTAAACCACCACCAGAGTCATTGAATGTGTGTCCCTTACCTAAACCACATGCATCCACTAGAGTCCTTGCATGTGTGTTCCTTTCCTAAACCACATGGATCCACCCAGAGTCATTGCATGTGTGTTCATTTTCTAAACCACCACCAGAGTCATTGCATGTGTCTTCTATTCCTAAATGACATGGATCCACCAGAGTCATTGCATGTGTGTTACTTTCCTAAACAACCACCAGAGTCCTTGTATGTGTGTCCCTTTCCTAAAACAACATGGATCCACCAGAGTCAATACATGTGTATTCTTTTCCTAAACCACCACCACAGTCATTCCATGTGTGTTCCTTTCATAAACCACATTGATCCACGAGAGTCATTGTATGTGTGTTCCTTTCCTAAACCACCACTAGAGTCATTGCATGTGTGTTCGTTTCCTAAACAATCACTAGAGACATTGCATGTGTGTTCCTTTCCTATACCACATGGAAACACCAGAGTCATTGCATGCGTGTTCCTTTCCAAAACCACATTGATCCACCAGAGTCATTGCATGTGTGTTCTTTTCTTGAAACCACCACCAGAGCCATTGCATGTGTGTTCTTTTCATAAACCACCACTAGAGTGATTGCATGTGTGTTCTTTTCGTAAACCACATTGATCCACTAGAGTCATTGCATGTGTGTTCTTTTCCTAAGTACCACTAGAGTCATTGCATGTGTGCTCGTTACCTAAACCACCACTAGAGTCATTGCATGTGTGTTCATTTCCTGAACCACATTGATCCACCAGAGTCATTGCATGTGTGTTCTTTTCCTAAACCACCACTAGAGTCATTGCATGTGTCTTCCTTTCCTAAACCACATGGATCGACCAGAGTTATTGCATATGTGTTCCTTTCATAAACCATATGGATCCACTAGAGTCATTGCATGTATGTTCCTTTCCTAAACCACATGGATCCACTAGAGTCATTGCATGTGTGTTCCTTTCCTAAACCACCACTAGATTCATTGCATGTTTGTTCCTTTCCTAAACCACATTGATCCACTAGAGTCATTGCATGTGTGTTATTTTCCTAAACCACCACCAGAGTCATTGCATGTGCGTTGCTTTCCTAAACCACATGGATCCACCACAGTCATTGCATGTGTGTTCCTTTCCTAAACCACCGCCATATTCATTACATGTGTGTTCTTTTCCTAAACCACCACCAGACTCATTGCATGTGTGTTCCTTTTTTAAAACGACATGGATCCACCAGAGTCACTGTATGTGTGTTCTTTTCCTAAACCACCACCAGAGTCATTCCATGTGTCTTCTTTTCCAAAACGACATGGATCCACCAGAGTCATTGCATGTGTGTGCGTTTCCTAAACCACCACCAGAGTCATCGCATGTGTGTCCCTTTCCTAAACCACATGGATCCACTAGAGTCATTGCATGTGTGTTGCTTTCCTAAACCACATGGATCCACCAGAGTCATTGCATGTGTGTTCATTTTCTAAACCACATGGATCCACCACAGTCATTGCAAGTGTGTTCTTTTCCTAAACCACATGGATTCACCAGAGACATTGCATGTGTGTTCCTTTCCTAAACCACATGGATCCACCAGAGTCATTTCATGTGTGTTATTTTCCTAAACCAGCACCAGAGTCATTGCATCTGTGTTCTTTTCCTAAACCACCACCACAGTCATTGCATGTGTGTTCCTTTCCTAAACCACATGGATCCACTAGAGTCATGGCATGTGTGTTCCTTTCATAAACCACGTGGATCCACCAGAGTCATTGCATGTATGTTCCTTTCCTAAACCACATGGAACCACCAGAGTCATTGCATGTGTGTTTCTTTCATAAAACACATGGATCCAGCATAGTCATTACATGTGTGTTCTTTCCTACCCCACCACTACAGTCATTGCATGTGTGTTCCTTTCCTAAACCACATTATTCCGCCAGAGTCATTGCATGTTTGTTCTTTTCCTAAACCACAACCAGAGTCATTCCATGTGTGTTCTTTTCGTAAACCACCACTAGAGTCATTGCATGTGTGTTCCTTTCCTAAACCACATGGATCCACCATAGTTATTGCATGTGTCTTCTTTGCCTAAACCACCAGCAGAGTCATTGCATGTGTGTTCCTTTCCTAAACCACATGGATCCACCAGAGTCATTGCATGTGTGTTCCTTTCCTAAACCACATTGATCCACGAGAGTCATTGCATGTGTGTTCTTTTCCTAAACCACCATTAGAGTAATTGCATGTGTGTTCTTTTCCTAAACCACCACTAGAGTCATTGCATGTGTGTTCCTACCCTAAACCACATTGATCCACTAGAGTCATCGCATGCGTGTTCTTTTCCTAAACCACCACCAGAGTCATTGCATGTGTCTTCTTTTCCTAAACCACATGGATCCACCAGAGTCATTTCATGCGTGTTATTTTCCTAAACCATATGGATCTGCCAGTGTCATTGCATGTGTGTTCCTTTCCAAAACAACATGGATCCACCAGAGTCATTGCATGTGTGTTCCTTTCCTAAAGCACCACTAGAGTCATTGCATGTGTGTTGTTTTCCTAAACCATCACTAGAGTCATTGCATGTGTGTTCCTTTCCTAAACCACATGGAAACACCAGAGTCATTGCATGTGTGTTCCTTTCCTAAACCACATTTATCCACCAGTCATTGCATGTGTGTTATTTTCTTAAACCACCACCAGAGTGATTGCATGTGAATTCTTTTCCTAAACCACCACCAGAGTCATTGCATGTGTCTTCTTTTCCTAAACCACATGGATCCACTAGAGTCATTTCATGTGTGTTATTTTCCAAAACCATATGGATCCGCCAGTGTCATTGCATGTGTGTTTGTTTCCAAAACCACATGGATCCACCTGAGTCATTGCATGTGTGTTCCTTTCCTAAACCACCACTGGAGTCATTGCATGTGTGTTCTTTTCCTAAACCATCACTAGAGTCATTGCATGTGTGTTCCTTTCCTAAACCACATGGAAACACCAGAGTCATTGCATGTGTTTTCCTTTTCTAAACCACATTTATCCACCAGTCATTGCATGTGTGGTCTTTTCCTAAACCACCACCAGAGTGATTGCATGTGTGTTCTTTTCCTAAACCACCACTAGAGTCATTGCATGTGTGTTCTTTTCCTAAACCACTACTAGAGTCATTGCATGTGTGTTCCTTTCCTATACCACATTGAGCCACTAGAGTCATTGCATGTGTATTCATTTCCTAAACCACCACCAGAGTCATTGCATGTGAGTTCCTTTCCTAAACCACCTGGATCCACCAGAGTCATTGCATGTGTGTTACTTTCCTAAACCACATGGATCCACCAGAGTCATTGCATGTGTGTTCCTTTCCTAAACCACCACAAGAGTCATTGAATGTGTGTTCGTTTCCTAAACCATCACTAGAGTCATTGCATGTGTGTTTCTTTCACATGGAAACACCAGAGTCATTGCATGCGAGTTCCTTTCCTAAACCAATTGATCCACCAGAGTCATTGCATTTGTGTTCTTTTCTTAAACCACCACCAGAGCCATTGCATGTGTGTTCTTTTCCTAAACCACCACTAGAGTGATTGCATGTGTGTTCTTTTCCTAAACCACATGATCCACTAGAGTCATTGCATGTGTGTTCTTTTCCTAAAGTACCACTAGAGTCATTGCATGTGTGCTCCTTACCTAAACAATCAATAGAGTCATTGCATGTGTGTTCCTTTCCTAAACCACATTGATCCACCAGAGTCATTGCATGTGTGTTCTTTTCCTAGACCACCACCAGAGTCATTGCATGTGTCTTACTTTCCTAAACCACATGGATCGACCAGAGTCATTGTATGTATGTTCCTTTCCTAAACCACCACCAGAGTCATTGCATGTGTGTCCTTTTCCTAAACCACATGCATCCACTAGAGTCATTGCATGTGTGTTCCTTTCCTAAACCACATGGATCCACCAGAGTCATTGCATGTGTGTTCATTTTCTAAACCACCACCAGAGTCATTGCATGTGTCTTCTTTTCCTAAACGACATGGATCCACCAGAGTCATTGGATGTGTGTTACTTTCCTAAACAACCACCAGAGTCATTGCATGTGTGTCCCTTTCCAAAAACAACATGGATCCACCAGAGTCATTACATCTGTATTCTTTTCCTAAACCACCACCATAGTCATTACATGTGTGTTCTTTTCCTAAACCACATGGATCCACTAGAGTCATTGCATGTGTGTTCTTTTCCTGAACCAGCACTAGGGTCATTGCATGTGTGTTCCTTTCCTAAACCACCACAAGAGTCATGCATGTGTGTTCTTTCCTAAACCACCACTTGAGTCATTGCATGTGTGTTCATTTCATAAACCACATTGATCCACCAGAGTCATTGCATGTGTGTTCTTTTTCTAAACCACCACTAGAGTCATTGCATGTGTGTTCCTTTCCTAAACCACCACTAGAGTCATTGCATGTTTGTTCCTTTCCTAAACGACATTGATCCACCAGAGTCATTGCATGTGTGTTCATTTCCTAAACTAACACCAGAGTCATTACCTATGTGTTCCTATCCTAAACCACATGGATCCACCAGAGTCATTGCATGTGTGTTCCTTTCCTAAACCACCGCCAGATTCATTGCTTGTGTGTTCTTTTCCTAAACCACCACCAGACTCATTGCATGCATGTTCCTTTTTTAAAACCACATGGATCCACCAGAGTCATTGCATGTGTGTTCTTTTCCTAAACTACCACCAGAGTCATTGCATGTGTCTTCTTTTCCTAAACGACATGGATCCAGCAGAGTCATTGCATGTGTGTTCCTTTCCTAAACCACATGGATCCACCAGAGTCATTGCATGTGTGTTCCTTTCCTAAACCACATGGATCCACCAGAGTCATTGCATGTGTGCTCGTTTTCTACACCACATAGATCCACCAGAGTCATTGCAAGTGTGTTCTTTTCCTAAACCACATGGATCCACCAGAGTCATTGCATGTGTGCTCCTTTCCTAAACCACATGGATCCACCAGAGTCATTTCATGTGTGTTATTTTCCTAAACCAGCAACAGAGTCATTGCATGTGTGTTCTTTTCCTAAACCACCACCACAGTCATTGGATGTGTGTTTCTTTCCTAAACCACATGGATCCACTAGTGTCATTGCATGTGTGTTCCTTTCCTAAACCACATGGATCCACTAGAGTCAAGGCATGTGTGTTTCTTTCCTAAACCACATGGATCCACCAGAGTCATTGCATGTATGGTCCTTCCCTAAACCACATGGATCCACTAGAGTCATTGCATGTATGTTTCTTTCATAAAACACATGGATCTAGCAGAGTCATTGTAGGTGTGTTCTTTCCTAAACCACCACAAGAGTCATTGCATGTGTGTTCCTTTCCTAAACCACATTGATCCACCAGAGTCATTGCATGTCTGTTCTTTTCCTGAACCACCACTAGAGTCATTCCATGTGTGTTCTTTTTGTAAACCACCACTAGAGTCATTGCATGTGTGTTCCTTTCCTAAACCACATGGATCCACCATAGTCATTGTATGTGTGTTATTTTCCTAAACCACCACCAGAGTCATTGCATGTGTGTTCCTTTCCTAAACCACATGGATCCACGAGAGTCATTGCATGTGTGTTCTTTTCCTAAACCACCACTAGAGTCCTTGCATGTGTGTTCTTTTCCTAAACCACCACCAGAGTCATTGCATGTGTGTTCATTTCCTAAACCACATTGATCCACCAGAGTCATTGCATGTGTATTCTTTTCCTAAACCACCACCAGAGTCATTGCATGTGTCTTCTTTTCCTGAACCACATGGATCCACCAGAGTCACTTCATGTGTGTTAATTTCCTAAACCATATGGATCCCCCTCTTTCATTGCATGCATGTTCCTTTCCAAAACCACATGCATCCACTAGAGTCATTGCATGTGTGTTCCTTTCCTAAACCACCACTAGAGTCATTGCATGTGTGTTCTTTTCCTAAACCATCACTAGAGTCATTGCATGTGTGTTCCTTTCCTAAACCACATGGAAACACCAGTGTGATTACATGTGTGTTCCTTTCCTAAACCACATTGATCCACCAGTCATTGCATGTGTGATTGTTTTCTAAACCACCACCAGAGTCATTGCATGTGTCTTCTTTTCCTAAATGACATGGATCCACCAGATTCATTGCATGTGTGTTCCTTTCCTAAACAACCACCAGAGTTATTGCATGTGTGTCCCTTTCCTAAAACGACATGGATCCACCAGAGTCATTGCATGTGTGTTCTTTTCCTAAACCACCACCACAGTCATTGTATGTGTGTTCTTTTCCTAAACCACATGGATTCACTAGAGTCATTGCATGTGTATTCTTTTCCTAAACCACCACTAGAGTCATTGCATGTGTGTTCCTTTCCTAAACCACCACCAGAGTAATGCATGTGTGTTCTTTTCTAAACCACCACTAGAGTCATTGCATGTGTCTTCCTTTCATAAACCACATTGATCCACCAGAGTCATTGCATGTGTGTTCCTTTCCTAAACCACCACTAGAGTCATTGCATGTTTGTTCGTTTCCTAAACCACATTGATCCACCAGAGTCATTGCATGTGTATTGATTTCCTAAACCACCACCAGAGTCATTGCATGTGCGTTCCTTTCCTAAACCACATCGATCCACCAGAGTCATTGCATGTGTGTTCCTTTCCTAAACCACCGCCAGATTCATTGCATGTGTGTTCTTTTCCTAAACCACCAGCAGACTCATTGCATGCGTGTTTCTTTTTTTAAAACGACATGGATCCACCAGAGTCATTGCATGTGCGTTCTTTTCCTAAACCACCACTAGAGTCATTGCATGTATCTTCTTTTCCTAAACGACATGGATCCACCAGAGTCATTGCATGTGTGTTCCTTTCCTAAACCACCACCAGGTCATTGCATGTGTGTCCCTTTCCTAAACCACATGGATCCACTAGAGTCATCGCATGTGTGTTCCTTTCCTAAACCACATGGATCCACCAGAGTCATTGCATGTGTGTTCGTTTTCTAAACCAGATGGATCCACCAGAGTCATTGCAAGTGTGTTCCTTTCCTAAACCACATGGATCCACCAGAGTCATTGCATGTTTGTTCCTTTCCTAAACCACATGGATCCACCAGAGTCATTTCATGTGTGTTATTTTCCTAAACCAGCACCAGAGTCGTTGCATGTGTGTTCTTTTCCTAAACCACCACCGCAGTCTTTGCATGTGTGTTCCTTTCCTAAACCACATGGATCCACTAGTGTCATTGCATGTGTGTTCCTTTCCTAAACCACATGGATCCACTAGAGTCATGGCATGTGTGTTCCTTTCATAAACCATATGGATCCACCAGAGTCATTGCAAGTATGTTCCATTCCTAAACCACATGGATCCACCAGAGTCATTGCATGTATGTTTCTTTCATAAAACACATGGATCCAGCAGAGACATTGCATGTGTGTTCTTTCCTAAACCACCACTAGAGTCATTGCATGTGTGTTCCTTTCCTAAACCACATTGATCCACCAGAGCCATTGCATGTCTGTTCTTTTCTTGAACCACCAGAGTCATTCCATGTGTGTTCTTTTCGTAAACCACCTCTAGAGTCATTGCATGTGTGTTCCTTTCCTAAACCACATGGATCCACCATAGTCATTGTATGTGTGTTCTTTTCCTAAATCACCACCAGAGTCATTGCATGTGTGTTCCTTTCCTAAACCACATGGATCCACCAGAGTCATTGATTGTGTGTTCCTTTCCTAAACCACATTGATCCACGAGAGTCATTGCATGTGTTGTTTTCCTAAACCACCACCAGAGTCATTGGATGTGTGTTCCTTTCCTAAACCACATGGATCCACTAGTGTCATTGCATGTGTGTTCCTTTCCTAAACCACATAGATCCACTAGAGTCAAGGCATGTGGGTTCCTTTCATAAACCATATGGATCCACCAGAGTCATTGCATGTATGTTCCTTTCCTAAACCACATGGATCCACTAGAGTCATTGCATGTGTGTTTCTTTCATAAAACACATGGATGCAGCAGAGTCATTGCAGGTGTGTTATTTCCTAAACCACCACTAGAGTCATTGCATGTGTGTTCGTTTCCTAAACAACATTGATCCACCAGAGTCATTGCATGTCTGTTCTTTTCCTAAACCACCACCAGAGTCATTCCATGTGTGTTCTTTTCATAAACCACCACTACAGTCATTGCATGTGTGTTCCTTTCCTAAACCACATGGATCCACCATAGTCATTGCATGTGTGTTCTTTTCCTAAACCACCACCAGAGTCATTGCATGTGTGTTCCTTTCCTAAACCACATGGATCCACGAGAGTCATTGCATGTCTGTTCTTTTCCAAAACCACCACTAGAGTCATTGCATGTATGTTCCTTTCCTAAACCACATGGATCCACCAGAGTCATTGCATGTATGTTCCTTTCCTAAACCACATGGATCCACTAGTCATTGCATGTATGTTTCTTTCATAAAACACATGGATCTAGCAGAGTCATTGTAGGTGTGTTCTTTCCTAAACCACCACAAGAGTCATTGCATGTGTCTTCCTTTCCTAAACCACATTGATCCACTAGAGTCATTGCATGTCTGTTCTTTTCCTGAACCACCACTAGAGTCATTCCATGTGTGTTCTTTTTGTAAACCACCACCAGAGTCATTGCATGTGTGGTCCTTTCCTAAACCACATGGATCCACCATAGTCATTGTATGTGTGTTATTTTCCTAAACCACCACCAGAGTCATTGCATGTGTGTTCCTTTCCTAAACCACATGGATCCACGAGAGTCATTGCATGTGTGTTATTTTCCTAAACCACCACTAGAGTCATTGCATGTGTGTTCTTTTCCTAAACCACCACCAGAGTCATTGCATGTGTGTTCATTTCCTAAACCACATTGATCCACCAGAGTCATTGCATATGTATTCTTTTCCTAAACCACCACCAGAGTCATTGCATGTGTCTCCTTTTCCTAAACCACATGGATCCACCAGAGTCATTTCATGTGTGTTAATTTCCTAAACCATATGGATCCGCCTCTGTCATTGCATGCATGTTCCTTTCCAAACCACATGCATCCACTAGAGTCATTGCATGTGTGTTCCTTTCCTAAACCACCACTAGAGTCATTGCATGTGTGTTCTTTTCCTAAACCATCACTAGAGTCATTGCATGTGTGTTCCTTTCCTAAACCACAAGGAAACACCAGTGTCATTACATGTGTGTTCCTTTCCTAAACCACATTGATCCACCAGTCATTGCATGTGTGATTGTTTTCTAAACCACCACCAGAGTCATTGCATGTGTCTTCTTTTCCTAAATGACATGGATCCACCAGATTCATTGCATGTGTGTTCCTTTCCTAAACAACCTCCAGAGTTATTGCATGTGTGTCCCTTTCCTAAAACGACATGGATCCACCAGAGTCATTGCATGTGTGTTCTTTTCCTAAACCACCACCACAGTCATTGTATGTGTGTTCTTTTCCTAAACCACATGGATTCACTAGAGTCATTGCATGTGTATTCTTTTCCTGAACCACCACTAGAGTCATTGCATGTGTGTTCTTTTCCTAAACCACCACCAGAGTAATGCATGTGTGTTCTTTTCTAAAACACCACTAGAGTCATTGCATGTGTCTTCCTTTCATAAACCACATTGATCCACCAGAGTCATTGCATGTGTGTTCCTTTCCTAAACCACCACTAGAGTCATTGCATGTTTGTTCGTTTCCTAAACCACATTGATCCACCAGAGTCATTGCATGTGTATTGATTTCCTAAACCACCACTAGAGTCATTGCATGTGCATTCCTTTCCTAAACCACATCGATCCACCAGAGTCATTGCATGTGTGTTCCTTTCCTAAACCACCGCCAGATTCATCGCATGTGTGTTCTTTTCCTAAACCACCAGCAGACTCATTGCATGCGTGTTCCTTTTTTAAAATGACATGGATCCACCAGAGTCATTGCATGTGCGTTCTTTTCCTAAACCACCACTAGAGTCATTGCATGTATCTTCTTTTCCTAAACGACATGGATCCACCAGAGTCATTGCATGTGTGTTCCTTTCCTAAACCACCACCAGAGTCATTGCATGTGTGTCCCTTTCCTAAACCACATGGATCCACTAGAGTCATCGCATGTGTGTTACTTTCCTAAACCACATGGATCCACCAGAGTCATTGCATGTGTGTTCGTTTTCTAAACCAGATGGATCCACCAGAGTCATTGCAAGTGTGTTCCTTTCCTAAACCACATGGATCCACCAGAGTCATTGCATGTGTGTTCCTTTCCTAAACCACATGGATCCACCAGAGTCATTTCATGTGTGTTATTTTCCTAAACCAGCACCAGAGTCGTTGCATGTGTGTTCTTTTCCTAAACCACCACCGCAGTCTTTGCATGTGTGTTCCTTTCCTAAACCACATGGATCCACTAGTGTCATTGCATGTGTGTTCCTTTCCTAAACCACATGGATCCACTAGAGTCATGGCATGTGTGTTCCTTTCATAAACCATATGGATCCACCAGAGTCATTGCAAGTATGTTCCTTTCCTAAACCACATGGATCCACCAGAGTCATTGCATGTATGTTTCTTTCATAAAACACATGGATCCAGCAGAAACATTGCATGTGTGTTCTTTCCTAAACCACCACTAGAGTCATTGCATGTGTGTTCCTTTCCTAAACCACATTGATCCACCAGAGCCATTGCATGTCTGTTCTTTTCTTGAACCACCAGAGTCATTCCATGTGTGTTCTTTTCGTAAACCACCTCTAGAGTCATTGCATGTGTGTTCCTTTCCTAAACCACATGGATCCACCATAGTCATTGTATGTGTGTTCTTTTCCTAAATCACCACCAGAGTCATTGCATGTGTGTTCCTTTCCTAAACCACATGGATCCACCAGAGTCATTGATTGTGTGTTCCTTTCCTAAACCACATTGATCCACGAGAGTCATTGCATGTGTTGTTTTCCTAAACCACCACCAGAGTCATTGGATGTGTGTTCCTTTCCTAAACCACATGGATCCACTAGTTTCATTGCATGTGTGTTCCTTTCCTAAACCACATAGATCCACTAGAGTCAAGGCATGTGGGTTCCTTTCATAAACCATATGGATCCACCAGAGTCATTGCATGTATGTTCCTTTCCTAAACCACATGGATCCACTAGAGTCATTGCATGTGTGTTTCTTTCATAAAACACATGGATCCAGCAGAGTCATTGCAGGTGTGTTCTTTCCTAAACCACCACTAGAGTCATTGCATGTGTGTTCGTTTCCTAAACAACATTGATCCACCAGAGTCATTGCATGTCTGTTCTTTTCCTAAACCACCACCAGAGTCATTCCATGTGTGTTCTTTTCATAAACCACCACTACAGTCATTGCATGTGTGTTCCTTTCCTAAACCACATGGATCCACCATAGTCATTGCATGTGTGTTCTTTTCCTAAACCACCACCAGAGTCATTGCATGTGTGTTCCTTTCCTAAACCACATGGATCCACGAGAGTCATTGCATGTGTGTTCTTTTCCAAAACCACCACTAGAGTCATTGCATGTGTGTTCTTTTCGTAAACAACCACCAGAGTCATTGCATGTGTGTTCGTTTCCTAAACCACATTGATCCACCGGAGTCATTGCACGTGTGTTCTTTTTGTAAACCACCATCAGAGTCATTGCATGTGTCTTCTTTTCCTAAACCATATGGATCCACCAGAGTCATTTCATGTGTGTGAATTTCCTAAACCAAATGGATCCGCCTGTGTCATTGCATCTGTGTTACTTTCCAAAACCACATGGATCCACCAGAGTCATTGCATGTGTGTTCCTTTCTAAACCACCACTAGAGTCAGTGCATGTGTGTTCTTTTCCTAAACCATCACTAGAGTCATTGCATGTGTGTTCCTTTCCTAAACCACATGGAAACACCAGAGTCATTACATGTGTGTTCCTTTCCTAAACTACATTGATCCACCAGTCATTGCATGTGTGTTTGTTTTCTAAACCACCACCGGAGTCATTGCATGTGTCTTCTTTTCCTAAACGACAAGGATCCACCAGAGTCATTGCATGTGTCTTCCTTTCCTAAGCAACCACCAGAGTCATTGCATGTGTGTCCCTTTCCTAAAACGACATGGATCCACTAGAGTCATTGCATGTGTGTTCTTTTCCTAAACCACCACCACGGTCATTGTATGTGTGTTCTTTTCCTAAACCACATGGATCCACTGGAGTCATTGCATGTCTGTTCTTTTCCTGAACCACCACTAGAGTCATTGCATGTGTGTTCCTTTCCTAAACCAACACCAGAGTCATGCATGTGTGTTCTTTCCTAACCACCACTAGAGTCATTGCATGTGTGTTCCTTTCATAAACCACATTGATCCACCAGAGTCATTGCATGTGTGTTCTTTTCCTAAACCACCACTAGACTCATTGCATGTGTGCTCCTTTCCTATACCACCACTAGAGTCATTGCATGTTTGTTCCTTTCCTAAACCACATGGATCCACCAGAGTCATTGCATGTGTGTTTGTTGTCTAAACCACATGGATCCACCAGAGTCATTGCAAGTGTTTTTTTCGTAAACCACATGTATCCACCAGAGTCATTGCATGTGTGTTCCTTTCCTAAACCAAATGGATCCACCAGAGTCATTTCATGTGTGTTATTTTCCTAAACCAGCACCAGAGTCATTGCATGTGTGTTCTTTCCCTAAACCACCACTACAGTCATTGCATGTGTGTTCCTTTCCTAAACCACATGGATCCACTAGTGTCATTGCATGTGTGTTCCTTTCCTAAACCACATGGATCCACTAGAGTCATGGCATGTGTGTTCCTTTCCTAAACCACATGGATCCACCAGAGTCATTGCATGTATGTTCCTTTCCTAAACCACATGGATCCACCAGAGTCATTGCATGTGTGTTTCTTTCATAAAACACATTGATCCAACTAAGACATTGCTTGTGTGTTCTTTCCTAAACCACAACTAGAATCATTGCATGTGTGTTCCTTTCCTAAACCACATTGATCCACCAGAGTCATTGCATGTCTGTTCTTTTCTTGAACCACATGGATCCACCAGAGTCATTGCATGTGTCTTTCTTTCATAAAACACATGGATCCAGCTGAGACATTGCATGTGCGTTCTTTCCTAAACCACCACTAGAGTCATTGCATGTGTGTTCCTTTCCTAAACCATATGGATCCACCAGAGTCATTGCATGTATGTTCCTTTCCTAAACCACATGGATCCACCAGAGTCATTGGATGTGTGTTTCTTTAATAAAACACATGGATCCCGCTAAGACATTGCAGGTGTGTTCTTTCCTAAACCACCACTAGAGTCATTGTTGTGTGTTCCTTTCGTAAACCAGATTAATCCACCAGAGTCATTGCATGGCTGTTCTTTTCTTGAACCACCACCAGAGTCATTCCATGTGTGTTCTTTTTGTAAACCACCACTAGAGTCATTGCATGTGTGCTCCTTTCCTAAACCACATGGATCCACCATATTTATTGTATGTGTGTTGTTTTCCTAAACCACCACCAGAGTCATTGCATGTGTGTTCCTTTCCTAAACCACATGGATCCACCAGAGTCATTGCATGTATGTTCCTTTCCTAAACCACATTGATCCATGAGAGTCATTGCATGTGTGTTCTTTTCCTAAACCACCACTAGAGTCATTGCATGTGTGTTCTTTTCCTAAACCACCACCAGAGTCATTGCATGTATGTTCCTTTCCTAAACCACATTGATCCACCAGAGTCATTGCATGTGTGTTGTTTTCCTAAACCACCACCAGAGTCATGGCACGTGTCTTCTTTTCCTAAACCATATTGATCCACCAGAGTCATTTCATGTGTGTTATTTTCCTAAACCATATGGATCCGCCAGTGTCATTTCATGTGTGTTCAATTCCAAAACCACATGGATCCACCAGATACATTGCATGTGTGTTCCTTTCCTAAACCACCATTAGAGTCATTGCATGTGTGTTCTTTTTCTAAACCATCACCAGAGTCATTGCATGTGTGTTCCTTTCCTAAACCACATTGATCCACCAGAGTCATTGCATGTGTGTTCTTTTCCTAAACCACCACCAGAGTCATTGCATGTGTCTTCTTTGTCTAAACCACATGGATCCACCAGAGTCATTTCATGTGTGTTATTTTCCTAAACCATATGGATCCGCCAGTGTCATTGCATATGTGTTCCTTTCCAAAACCACATGGATGCACCAGAGTCATTGCATGTGTGTTCCTTTCCTAAACCACCACTAGAGTCATTGCATGTTTGTTCTTTTCCTGAACCATCACTAGAGTCATCGCATGGGTGTTCCTCTCCTAAACCACATTGATCCACCAGTCATTGCATGTGTGTTCTTTTCCTAAACCACCACCAGGGCCATTGCATGTGTGTTGTTTTCCTAAACCACCACTAGAGTTATTGCATGTGTTTTCTTTTCCTAAACCACCACTAGAGTCATTGCATGTGTGTTCCTTTCCTATACCACATTGACCCACTAGATTTATTGCATGTGTGTTATTTTCCCAAAGTACCACTAGAGTCATTGGATGTGTGTTCCTGTCCTAAACCACATTGATCCACCAGAGTTATTGCATGTGTTTTAGTTTCCTAAACTACCACCAAAGTCATTGCATGTGTCTTGTTTTCCTAAACCACATGGATCCACCAGAGTCATTTCATGCGTGTTATTTTCCTAAACTATATGGATCCGCCAGTGTCATTGCATGTGTCTTCCTTTCCAAAACAAAATGGATCCACCAGAGTCATTGCATGTGTGTATCTTTCCTAAACCACCACTAGATTCATTGCATGTGTGTTCTTGTCCTAAACCATCACTATAGTCATTGCATGTGTGTTCCTTTCCTATACCACATGGAAACACCAGAGTCATTGCATGTGAGTTCCTTTCCTAAACCACATTGATCCACCAGTGTCATTGCATGTGTGTTCTTTTCTTAAACCACCACCAGAGCCATTACATGTGTGTCATTTTCCTAAACCACCACTAGAGTCATTGCATGTGTGTTCTTTTCCTAAACCACCACTAGAGTCATTGCATGTGTGTTCCTTTCCTAAACCACATTAATGCGCTGGAATCATTGGATGTGTGTTATTTTCCTAAACCACATGGATCCACCAGAGTCATTGCATGTGTGTTCCTTTCCTAAACCACATGGATCCACCAGAGTCATTTCATTTGTGTTATTTTCCTAAACCAACACTAGAGTCATTGCATGTTTGTTCTTTTCCTAAACCACCACCACAGTCATTGCATGTATGTTCCTTTCCAAAACCACGTGAATCCACTAGTGTCATTGCATGTGTGTTCCTTTCCTAAACCACATGGATCCACTAGAGTCATGGCATGTGTGATCCTTTCATAAACCATATGGATCCACCAGAGTCATTGCATGCATGTTCCTTTCCTAAACCACATGGATCTAGCAGAGACATTGCATGTGTTTTCTTTCCTAAACCACCACTAGAGTCATTGCATGTGTGTTCCTTTCCTAAACCACATTGATCCACAAGAGTCATTGCATGTCTGTTCTTTTCATGAACCACCACCAGAGTCATTCCATGTGTGTTATTTTCGTAAACCACCACTAGAGTCATTGCATGTGTGTTCCTTTCCGAAACCACATGGATCCACCATAGTCATTGTATGTGTGTTCTTTTACTAAACCACCACCAGAGTCATTGCATGTGTGTTCCTTTCTTAAACCACATGGATCCACCAGAGTCATTGCATGTCTGTTCCTTTCCTAAACCACATTGATCCACGAGAGTCATTGCATGTGTGTTCTTTTCTTAAACCACATGGATCCACCAGAGTCATTGCATGTGTGTTCCTTTCAAAAACCAGCACTAGAGTCATTACATGTGTGTTCTTTTCCTAAACCACCACCAGCGACATTGCATGTGTGTTCCTTTCCTAAACCACATTGATCCACCAGAGTCATTGCATGTGTGAAACCACCACCAGAGTCATTGCATGTGTCCTCTTTTCCTAAACCACATGGATCCACCAGAGTCATTTCATGTGTGTTATTTTCCTAAACCATATGGATCCGCTAGTGTCATTGCATGTGTGTTCCTTTCCAAAACCACATGGTTCCACCAGAGTCATTGCATGTGTGTTCCTTTCCTAAACCACCACTAGAGTCATTGCATGGGTGTTCTTTTCCTAAACCATCACTAGAGCCTTACATGTGTGTTCCTTTCCGAAACCACATGGAAACACCAGAGTCATTGCATGTGTGTTCCTCCCCTAAACCACATTGATCCACCAGTCATTGCATGTGTGTTCTTTTCCTAAACCACCACCAGAGCCATTGCATGTGTGTTCTTTTCCTAAACCACCACTAGAGTCATTGCATGTGTTTTCTTTTCCTAAACCACCACTAGAATCATTGCATGTGTGTTGCTTTCCTATGCCAGATTGACCCACTAGAGTCATTGCATGTGTGTTCTTTTCCTAAAGTACCACTAGAGTCATTGCATGTGTGTTCCTTTCCTAAACCACCAGAGTCATTGCATGTGTGTTCCTTTCCTAAACCACATTGATCCACCAGAGTCATTGCATGTTTGTTCTTTTCTTGAACCACCACTAGAGTCATTCCATGTGTGTTCTTTTCGTAAACCACCACTAGAGTCATTGCATGTGTGTTCCTTTCCTAAACCACATGGATACACCATAGTCATTGTATGTGTGTTCTTTTCCTCAACCACCACCAGAGTCATTGTATGTGTGTTCCTTTCCTAAACCACATTGATCCACGAGAGTCATTGCATGTGTGTTCTTTTCCTAAACCGCCACTAGAGTCATTGCATGTGTGTTCTTTTCCTAAACCACCCCCAGAGTCATTACATGTGTGTTCCTTTCCTAAACCACATTGACCCACCAGAGTCATTGCATGTGTGTTCTTTTCCTAAACCGCCACTAGTGTCATTGCATGTGTGTTCCTTTCCAAAACCACATGGTTCCACCAGAGTCATTGCATGTGTGTTCTTTTCCTAAACCACCACCAGAGTCATTGCATGTGTGTTCCTTTCCTAAACCACATTGATCCACCAGAGTCATTGCATGTTTGTTCTTTTCTTGAACCACCACTAGAGTCATTCCATGTGTGTTCTTTTCGTAAACCACCACTAGAGTCATTGCATGTGTGTTCCTTTCCTAAACCACATGGATACACCATAGTCATTGTATGTGTTTTCTTTCCTAAACCACCACTAGAGTCATTGCATGTGTGTTCCTTTCCTAAACCACATTGATCCACAAGAGTCATTGCATGTCTGTTCTTTTCATGACCCACCACCAGAGTCATTCCATGTGTGTTATTTTCGTAAACGACCACTAGAGTCATTGCATGTGTGTTCCTTTCCGAAACCACATGGATCCACCATAGTCATTGTATGTGTGTTCTTTTACTAAACCACCACCAGAGTCATTGCATGTGTGTTCCTTTCTTAAACCACATGGATCCACCAGAGTCATTGCATGTCTGTTCCTTTCCTAAACCACATTGATCCACGAGAGTCATTGCATGTGTGTTCTTTTCTTAAACCACATGGATCCACCAGAGTCATTGCATGTGTGTTCCTTTCAAAAACCAGCACTAGAGTCATTACATGTGTGTTCTTTTCCTAAACCACCACCAACGACATTGCATGTGTGTTCCTTTCCTAAACCACATTGATCCACCAGAGTCATTGCATGTGTGAAACCACCACCAGAGTCATTGCATGTGTCTTCTTTTCCTAAACCACATGGATCCACCAGAGTCATTTCATGTGTGTTATTTTCCTAAACCATATGGATCCGCTAGTGTCATTGCATGTGTGTTCCTTTCCAAAACCACATGGTTCCACCAGAGTCATTGCATGTGTGTTCCTTTCCTAAACCACCACTAGAGTCATTGCATGGGTGTTCTTTTCCTAAACCATCACTAGAGCCTTACATGTGTGTTCCTTTCCGAAACCACATGGAAACACCAGAGTCATTGCATGTGTGTTCCTCCCCTAAACCACATTGATCCACCAGTCATTGCATGTGTGTTATTTTCCTAAACCACCACCAGAGCCATTACATGTGTGTTCTTTTCCTAAACCACCACTAGAGTCATTGCATGTGTTTTCTTTTCCTAAACCACCACTAGAATCGTTGCATGTGTGTTGCTTTCCTATGCCAGATTGACCCACTAGAGTCATTGCATGTGTGTTCTTTTCCTAAAGTACCACTAGAGTCATTGCATGTGTGTTCCTTTCCTAAACCACCACCAGAGTCATTGCATGTGTGTTCCTTTCCTAAACCACATTGATCCACCAGAGTCATTGCATGTTTGTTCTTTTCTTGAACCACCACTAGAGTCATTCCATGTGTGTTCTTTTCGTAAACCACCACTAGAGTCATTGCATGTGTGTTCCTTTCCTAAACCACATGGATACACCATAGTCATTGTATGTGTGTTCTTTTCCTCAACAACCACCAGAGTCATTGTATGTGTGTTCCTTTCCTAAACCACATTGATCCACGAGAGTCATTGCATGTGTGTTCTTTTCCTAAACCGCCACTAGAGTCATTCCATGTGTGTTATTTTCGTAAACCACCCCCAGAGTCATTACATGTGTGTTCCTTTCCTAAACCACATTGACCCACCAGAGTCATTGCATGTGTGTTCTTTTCCTAAACCGCCACTAGTGTCATTGCATGTGTCTTCTTTTCCTAAGCCACATGAATCCACCAGAGTCATTTCATGTGTGTTATTTTCCTAAACCATATGGATCCGCCAGTGTCATTTCATGTGTGTTCAATTCCAACCACATGGATCCACCAGAGTCATTGCATGTGTGTTCCTTTCCTAAACCACCACTAGAGTTATTGCATGTGGGTTCTTTTCATAAACCATCACCAGAGTCATTGCATGTGTGTTCCTTTCCAAAACCACATGGAAACACCAGAGTCCTTGCATGTGTGTTCCTTACCTAAACCACATCGATCCACCAGTCATTGCATGTGTGTTATTTTCCTAAACCACCATCAGAGCCATTGGATGTGTGTTCTTTTCCTAAACCACCACTAGAGTCATTGCATGTGTTTTCTTTTCCTAAACTACCACTAGAGTCATTGCATGTGTGTTCCTTTCATATACCACATTGACCCACTAGAGTCATTGCATGTGTGTTCTTTTCCTAAAGTACCACTAGAGTCATTGCATCTGTGTTCCTTTCCTAAACCACCACCAGAGTCATTGCATGTGTGTTCCTTTCCTAAACCACATTGATCCACCAGAGTCATTGCATGTGTGTTAGTTTCCTAAACTACCACCAAAGTCATTGCATGTGTCTTCTTTTGCTAAACCACATGGATCCACCAGTGTCATTTCATGTGTGTTAATTTCCTAAACTATATGGATCTGCCAATGTCATTGCATGTGTGTTCCTTTCCTAAACCACATGGATCCACCAGAGTCATTGCATGTGTGTTCCTTTCCTAAACCACCACTAGAGTAATTGCATGTGTGTTCTTTTCCTAAACCATCACTAGAGTCATTGCATGTGCGTTCCTTTCCTATACCAGATGGAAACACCAGAGTCATTGCATGTGTGTTCCTTTCCTAAACCACATTGATCCACCAGAGTCATTGCATGTGTGTTCTTTTCTTAAACCACCACAAGAGCCATTACATGTGTGTCCTTTTCCTAAACCACCACTAGAGTCATTGCATGTGTGTTCTTTTCCTAAACCACCACCAGAGTCATTACATGTGTGTTCCTTTCCTAAACCACGTTGATCCACCAGAGTCATTGCATGTGTGTTCTTTTCCTAAACCACCACCAGAGTCATTGCATGCATCTTCTTTTCCTAAACCACATGGATCCACCAGAGTCATTTCATGTGTCTTCTTTTCCTAAACCATATGGATCCGCCAGTGTCATTTCATGTGTGTTCAATTCAAAAACCACATGGAAACACCAGAGTCATTGCATGTGTGTTCTTTTCCAAAACCATCACTAGAGTCATTGCTTGTGTGTTCCTTTCCTAAACGACATGGAAACACCAGAGTCATTGCATGTCTGTTCCTTTCCTAAACCACATTGATCCACCAGTCATTGCATGTGTGTTCTTTTCCTAAACCACCACCAGAGCCATTGCATGTGTGTTATTTTCCTAAACCACCACTAGAGTCATTGCATGTGTTTTCTTTTCCTAAACTACCACTAGAGTCATTGCATGTGTGTTCCTTTCATATACCACATTGACCCACTAGAGTCATTGCATGTGTGTTCTTTTCCTAAAGTACCACTAGAGTCATTGCATGTGTGTTCCTTTCCTAAACCACCACAAGAGTCATTGCATGTCTGTTCCTTTCCTAAACCACATTGATCCACCAGAGTCATTGCATGTGTGTTAGTTTCCTAAACTAGCACAAAAGTCATTGCATGTGTCGTCTTTTCCTAAACCACATGGATCCACCAGAGTCATTCATGTGTGTTAATTTCCTAAACTATATGGATCCGCTAATGTCATTGCATGTGTGTTCTTTTCCTAATCCACATGGATCCACCAGATTCATTGCATGTGTGTTCCTTTCCTAAACCACCACTAGAGTCATTGCATGTGTGTTATTTTCCTAAACCATCACTAGAGTCATTGCATGTGTGTTCCTTTCCTATACCACATGGAAACACCAGAGTCATTGCATGTGTGTTCCTTTCCTAAACCACATTGATCCACCAGAGTCATTGCATGTGTGTTCTTTTCTTAAACCACCACCAGAGCCATTACATGTGTGTCCTTTTCCTAAACCACCACCAGAGTCATTGCATGTCGGTTCTTTTCGTAAACCACCACCAGAGTCATTGCATGTGTCTTCTTTTCCTAAACCACATGGATCCACCAGAGTCATTTCATGTGTGTTATTTTCCTAAACCATATGGATCCTCTAGTGTCATTGCATGTGTGTTCCTTTCCAAAACCACATGGATCCACTAGAGTCATTGCATGTGTGTTCATTTCCAAAACCACCACTAGAGTCATTGCATGTGTGTTCTTTTCCGAAATATCGCTAGAGTCATTGCATGTGTGTTCCTTTCCTAAACCACATGGAAACACAAGAGTCATTGCATGTGTGTTCCTTTCCTAAACCACATTGATCCACCATATTTATTGTATGTGTGTTGTTTTCCTAAACCACCACCAGAGTCATTGCATGTGTGTTCCTTTCCTAAACCACATGGATCCACCAGAGTCATTGCATGTATGTTCCTTTCCTAAACCACATTGATCCAAGAGAGTCATTGCATGTGTGTTCTTTTCCTAAACCACCACTAGAGTCATTGCATGTGTGTTCATTTCCTAAACCACCACCAGATTCATTGCATGTGTGTTCACCACATTGATTCACCAGAGTCATTGCATGTGTGTTCTTTTCCTAAACCACCACCAGAGATATTGCATGTGTCTTCTTTTCCTAAACCACATGGATCCACCAGAGTCATTTCATGTGTGTTATTTTCCTAAACCATATGGATCCGCCAGTGTCATTTCATGTGTGTTCAATTCCAAAACCACATGGATCCACCAGTGTCATTGCATGTGTGTTCCTTTCCTAAACCACCACTAGAGTCATTGCATGTGTGTTCTTTTCCTAAACCATCACCAGAGTCATTGCATGTGTGTTCCTTTCCTAAACCACATTCATCCACCAGAGTCATTGCATGTGTGTTCTTTTCCTAAACCACCACCAGAGTCATTGCATGTGTCTTCTTTTCCTAAACCAACTGGATCCACCAGAGTCATTTCATGTGTGTTATTTTCCTAAACCATATGGATCCGCCAGTGTCATTGCATATGTGTTCCTTTCCAAAACCACATGGATCCACCAGAGTTATTGCATGTGTGTTCCTTTCCTAAACCACCACTAGAGTCATTGCATGTTTGTTCTTTTCCTAAACAATCACTAGAGTCATTGCATGGGTGTTCCTTTCCTAAACCACATGGAAACACCAGAGTCATTGCATGTGTGTTCCTCTCCTAAACCACATTGATCCACCAGTCATTGCATGTGTGTTCTTTTCCTAAACCACCACCAGGGCCATTGCATGTGTGTTCTTTTCCTAAACCACCACTAGAGTTATTGCATGTGTTTTCTTTTCCTAAACCACCACTAGAGACATTGCATGTGTGTTCCTTTCCTATACCACATTGACCCACTAGATTTATTGCATGTGTGTTATTTTCATAAAGTACCACTAGAGTCATTGCATGTGTGTTCCTGTCCTAAACCACATTGATCCACCAGAGTTATTGCATGTGTTTTAGTTTCCTAAACTACCACAAAACTCATTGCATGTGTCTTCTTTTCCTAAACCACATGGATCCACCAGAGTCATTTCATGCGTGTTATTGTCCTAAACTATGTGGATCCGCCAGTGTCATTGCATGTGTGTTCCTTTCCAAAACCACATGGATCCACCAGAGTCATTGCATGTGTGTATCTTTCCTAAACCACCACTAGAGTCATTGCATGTGTGTTCTTGTCCTAAACCATCACTATAGTCATTGCATGTGTGTTCCTTGCCTATACCACATGGAAACACCAGAGTCATTGCACATGTGTTCCTTTCCTAAACCACATGGTTCCACCAGTGTCATTGCATGTGTGTTCTTTTCTTAAACCACCACCAGAGCCATTACATGTGTGTCCTTTTCCTAAACCACCACTAGAGTCATTGCATGTGTGTTCTTTTCCTAAACCACCACTAGAGTCATTGCATGTGTGTTCCTTTCCTAAACCACATGGATCCACCAGAGTCATTTCGTGTGTTATTTTCCTAAACCAACACTAGAGTCATTGCATGTTTGTTCTTTTCCTAAACCACCACCACAGTCATTGCATGTGTGTTCCTTTCCAAAACCACGTGGATCCACTAGTGTTATTGCATGTGTGTTCCTTTCCTAAAGCACATGGATCCACTAGAGTCATGGCATGTGTGTTCCTTTCATAAACCATATGGATCCACCAGAGTCATTGCATGCATGTTCCTTTCCTAAACCACATGGATCTACCAGAGTCATTGCATGTCTGTTTCTTTCAAAAACACATGGATCCAGTAGAGACATTGCATGTGTTTTCTTTCCTAAACCACCACTAGAGTCATTGCATGTGTGTTCCTTTACTAAACCACATTTATCCACAAGAGTCATTGCATGTCTGTTCTTTTCATGAACCACCACCAGAGTCATTCCATGTGTGTTATTTTCGTAAACCACCACAAGAGTCATTGCATGTGTGTTCCTTTCCTAAACCACATGGATCCACCATAGTCATTGTATGTGTGTTCTTTTCCTAAACCACCACCAGAGTCATTGCATGTGTGTTCCTTTCCTAAACCGAATGGATCCACCAGAGTCATTGCATGTGTGTTCCTTTCCTAAACCACATTGATCCACGAGAGTCATTGCATGTGTGTTCTTTTCGTAAACCACCACTAGAGTCATTACATGTGTGTTCTTTTCCTAACCCACCACCAGCGACATTGCATGTGTGTTCCTTTCCTAAACCACATTGATCCACCAGAGTCATTGCATGTGTGAAACCATCACCAGAGTCATTGCATGTGTCTTCTTTTCCTAAACAACATGGATCCACCAGAGTCATTTCATGTCTGTTATTTTCCTAAACCATATGGATCCGCCAGTGTCATTGCATGTGTGTTCCTTTCCAAAACCACATGGGTCCACCAGAGTCATTGCATGTGTGTTCCTTTCCTAAACCACCACTAGAGTCATTGCATGGGTGTTCTTTTCCTAAACCATCACTAGAGCCTTACATGTGTGTTCCTTTCCGAAACCACATGGAAACACCAGAGTCATTGCATGTGTGTTCCTCCCCTAAACCACATTGATCCACCAGTCATTGCATGTGTGTTCTTTTCCTAAACCACCACCAGAGCCATTGCATGCGTGTTCTTTTCCTAAACCACCACTAGAGTCATTGCATGTGTTTTCTTTTCCTAAACCACCACTAGAGTCATTGCATGTGTGTTCCTTTCCTATACCACATTGACCCACTAGAGTCATTGCATGTGTGTTCTTTTCCTTAAGCACCACTAGAGTCATTGCATGTGTGTTCCTTTCCTAAACCACCACAAGAGTCATTGCATGTGTGTTCCTTTCCTAAACCACATTGATCCACCAAAGTCATTGCATGTGTGTTAGTTTCCTAAACTACCACCAAAGTCATTGCATGTGTCTTCTTTTCCTAAACCACATGGATCCACCAGAGTCATTCATGTGTGTTAATTTCCTAAACTATATGGATCCGCTAATGTCATTGCATGTGTGTTATTTTCCTAATCCACATGGATCCACTAGAGTCATTGCATGTGTGTTCCTTTCCTAAACCACCACTAGAGTCATTGCATGTGTGTTATTTTCCTAAACCATCACTAGAGTCATTGCATGTGTGTTCCTTTCCTATACCACATGGAAACACCAGAGTCATTGCATGTGTGTTCCTTTCCTAAACCACATTGATCCACCGGAGTCATTGCATGTGTGTTCTTTTCTTAAACCACCACCAGAGCCATTACATGTGTGTCCTTTTCCTAAACCACCACCAGAGACATTGCATGTGAGTTCTTTTCGTAAACCACCACCAGAGTCATTGCATGTGTCTTCTTTTCCTAAACCACATGGATCCACCAGAGTCATTTCATGTGTGTTATTTTCCTAAACCATATGGATCCTCTAGTGTCATTGCATGTGTGTTCCTTTCCAAAACCACATGGATCCACTAGAGTCATTGCATGTGTGTTCCTTTCCTAAACCACCACTAGAGTCATTGCATGTGTGTTCTTTTCCGAAACCATCACTAGAGTCACTGCATGTGTGTTCCTTTCCTAAACCACATGGAAACACCAGAGTCATTGCATGTGTGTTCCTTTCCTAAACCACATTGATCCACGAGTCATTGCATGTGTGTTCTTTTCCTAAACCAACACCAGAGCCATTGCATGTGTTTTCTTTTCCTAAACCACCACTAGAGTCATTGCATGTATTTTCTTTTCCTAAACCACCACTATAGTCATTGCATGTGTGTTCCTTTCCTATACCACATTGACCCACTAGAGTCATTGTATGTGTGTTCTTTTCCTAAAGTACCACTAGAGTCATTGCATGTGTGTTCCTTTCCTAAATCACCACTAGAGTAATTGCATGTCTGTTCCTTTTCTAAACCACATTGATCCACCGGAGTCAGTGCATGTGTGTTCTTTTTCTAAACCACATGGATCCACCAGAGTCATTGCATGTGTGTTCCTTTCCTAAACCACATGGATCCACCAGAGTCATTTCATGTGTGTTATATTCCTAAACCAGCACCAGAGTCGTTGCATGTGTGTTCTTTTCCTAAACCATCACTGGAGTCATTGCATGTGCGTTCCTTTCCTATACCAGATGGAAACACCAGAGTCATTGCATGTGTGTTCCTTTCCTAAACCACATTGATCCACCAGAGTCATTGCATGTGTGTTCTTTTCTTAAACCACCACAAGAGCCATTACATGTGTGTCCTTTTCCTAAACCACCACTAGAGTCATTGCATGTGTGTTCTTTTCCTAAACCACCACCAGAGTCATTACATGTGTGTTCCTTTCCTAAACCACATTGATCCACCGGAGTCATTGCATGTGTGTTCTTTTCCTAAACCACCACCAGAGTCATTGCATGCATCTTCTTTTCCTAAACCACATGGATCCACCAGAGTCATTTCATGTGTGTTATTTTCCTAAACCATATGGATCCGCCAGTGTCATTTCATGTGTGTTCAATTCCTAAACCACATGGAAACACCAGAGTCATTGCATGTGTGTTCTTTTCCAAAACCATCACTAGAGTCATTGCTTGTGTGTTCCTTTCCTAAACGACATGGAAAAACTAGAGTCATTGCATGTGTGTTCCTTTCCTAAACCACATTGATCCACCAGTTATTGCATGTGTGTTCTTTTCCTAAACCACCACCAGAGCCATTGCATGTGTGGTATTTTCCTAAACCACCACTAGAGTCATTGCCTGTGTTTTCTTTTCCTAAACCGCCACTAGAGTCATTGCATGTGTGTCCCTTTCATATACCACATTGACCCACTAGAGTCATTGCATGTGTGTTCTTTTCCTTAAGTACCACTAGAGTCATTGCATGTGTGTTCCTTTCCTAAACCACCACAAGAGTCATTGCATGTATGTTCCTTTCCTAAACCACATTGATCCACCAGAGTCATTGCATGTGTGTTAGTTTCCTAAACTACCACCAAAGTCATTGCATGTGTCTTCTTTTCCTAAACCACATGGATCCACCAGAGTCATTCATGTGTGTTAATTTCCTAAACTATATGGATCTGCTAATGTCATTGCATGTGTGTTCTTTTCCTAATCCACATGGATCCACCAGAGTCATTGCATGTGTGTTCCTTTCCTAAACCACCACTAGAGTCAATGCATGTGTGTTATTTTCCTAAACCATCACTAGAGTCATTGCATGTGTGTTCCTTTCCTATACCACATGGAAACACCAGAGTCATTGCATGTGTGTTCCTTTTCTAAACCACATTGATCCACCAGAGTCATTGCATGTGTGTCCTTTTCCTAAACCACCACTAGAGTCATTGCATGTGTGTTCTTTTCCTAAACCACCACCAGAGTCATTGCATGTGTGTTATTTTCCTAAACCATATGGATCCGCCAGTGTCATTGCATATGTGTTCCTTTCCAAAACCACATGGATCCACCAGAGTTATTGCATGTGTGTTCCTTTCCTAAACCACCACTAGAGTCATTGCATGTGTGTTATTTTCCTAAACCACCACCAGAGTCATTGCATGTGTGTTCCTTTCCTAAACCACATTGATCCACCAGAGTCATTGCATGTTTGTTCTTTTCTTGAACCACCACCAGAGTCATTCCATGTGTGTTCTTTTCGTAAACCACCACTAGAGTCATTGCATGTGTGTTCCTTTCCTAAACCACATGGATACACCATAGTCATTGTATGTGTGTTCTTTTCCTCAACCACCACCAGAGTCATTGTATGTGTGTTCCTTTCCTAAACCACATTGATCCACGAGAGTCATTGCATGTGTGTTCTTTTCCTAAACCGCCACTAGAGTCATTGCATGTGTGTTCTTTTCCTAAACCACCACCAGAGTCATTACATGTGTGTTCCTTTCCTAAACCACATTGACCGACCAGAGTCATTGCATGTGTGTTCTTTTCCTAAACCACCACCAGAGTCATTGCATGTTTCTTCTTTTCCTAAGCCACATGAATCCACCAGAGTCATTTCATGTGTGTTATTTTCCTAAACCATATGGATCCACCAGTGTCATTTCATGTGTGTTCAATTCCAAAACCACATGGATCCACCAGAGTCATTGCATGTGTGTTCCTTTCCTAAACCACCACTAGAGTTATTGCATGTGGGTTCTTTTCATAAACCATCACCAGAGTCATTGCATGTGTGTTCCTTTCCAAAACCATATGGAAACACCAGAGTCATTACATGTGTGTTCCTTACCTAAACCACATCGATCCACCAGTCATTGCATGTGTGTTATTTTCCTAAACCACCATCAGAGCGATTGGATGTGTGTTCTTTTCCTAAACCACCACTAGAGTCATTGCATGTGTTTTCTTTTCCTAAACTACCACTAGAGTCGTTGCATGCGTGTTCCTTTCATATACCACATTGACCCACTAGAGTCATTGCATGTGTGTTCTTTTCCTAAAGTACCACTAGAGTCATTGCATCTGTGTTCCTTTCCTAAACCACCACCAGAGTCATTGCATGTGTGTTCCTTTCCTAAACCACATTGATCCACCAGAGTCATTGCATGTGTGTTAGTTTCCTAAACTACCACCAAAGTCATTGCATGTGTCTTATTTTGCTAAACCACATGGATCCACCAGTGTCATTTCATGTGTGTTAATTTCCTAAACTATATGGATCTGCCAATGTCATTGCATGTGTGTTCCTTTCCTAAACCACATGGATCCACCAGAGTCATTGCATGTGTGTTCCTTTCCTAAACCACCACTAGAGTCATTGCATGTGTGTTCTTTTCCTAAACCATCACTAGAGTCATTGCATGTGCGTTCCTTTCCTATACCAGATGGAAACACCAGAGTCTTTGCATGTGTGTTCCTTTCCTAAACCACATTGATCCACCAGAGTCATTGCATGTGTGTTCTTTTCTTAAACCACCACAAGAGCCATTACATGTGTGTCCTTTTCCTAAACCACCACTAGAGTCATTGCATGTGTGTTCTTTTCCTAAACCACCACCAGAGTCATTACATGTGTGTTCCTTTCCTAAACCACGTTGATCCACCAGAGTCATTGCATGTGTGTTCTTTTCCTAAACCACCACCAGAGTCATTGCATGCATCTTCTTTTCCTAAACCACATGGATCCACCAGAGTCATTTCATGTGTGTTATTTTCCTAAACCATATGGATCCGCCTGTGTCATTTCATGTCTGTTCAATTCAAAAACCACATGGAAACACCAGAGTCATTGAATGTGTGTTCTTTTCCAAAACCATCACTAGAGTCATTGCTTGTGTGTTCCTTTCCTAAACGACATGGAAACACCAGAGTCATTGCATGCGTGTTCCTTTCCTAAATCACATTGATCCACCAGTCATTGCATGTGTGTTCTTTTCCTAAACCACCACGAGCCATTGCATGTGTTATTTTCCTAAACCACCACTAGAGTCATTGCATGTGTTTTCTTTTCCTAAACCACCACTAGAGTCATTGCATGTGTGTTCCTTTCCTATACCACATTGACCCACTAGAGTCATTGCATGTGTGTTCTTTTCCTTAAGTACCACTAGAGTCATTGCATGTGTGTTCCTTTCCTAAACCACCACAAGAGTCATTGCATGTGTGTTCCTTTCCTAAACCACATTGATCCACCAGAGTCATTGCATGTGTGTTAGTTTCCTAAACTAGCACAAAAGTCATTGCATGTGTCGTCTTTTCCTAAACCACATGGATCCACCAGAGTCATTCATGTGTGTTAATTTCCTAAACTATATGGATCCGCTAATGTCATTGCATGTGTGTTCTTTTCCTAATCCACATGGATCCACCAGAGTCATTGCATGTGTGTTCCTTTCCTAAACCACCACTAGAGTCATTGCATGTGTGTTATTTTCCTAAACCATCACTAGAGTCATTGCATGTGTGTTCCTTTCCTATACCACATGGAAACACCAGAGTCATTGCAGGTGTGTTCCTTTCCTAAACCATATTGATCCACCAGAGTCATTGCATGTGTGTTCTTTTCTTAAACCACCACCAGAGCCATTACATGTGTGTCCTTTTCCTAAACCACCACCAGAGTCATTGCTTGTGGGTTCTTTTCGTAAACCACCACCAGAGTCATTGCATGTGTCTTCTTTTCCTCAACCACATGGATCCACCAGAGTCATTTCATGTGTGTTATTTTCCTAAACCATATGGATCCTCTAGTGTCATTGCATGTGTGTTCCTTTCCAAAACCACATGGATCCACTAGAGTCATTGCATGTGTGTTCATTTCCAAAACCACCACTAGAGTCATTGCATGTGTGTTCTTTTCCGAAATATCGCTAGAGTCATTGCATGTGTGTTCCTTTCCTAAACCACATGGAAACACAAGATTCATTGCATGTGTGTTCCTTTCCTAAACCACATTGATCCACCATATTTATTGTATGTGTGTTGTTTTCCTAAACCACCACCAGAGTCATTGCATGTGTGTTCCTTTCCTAAACCACATGGATCCACCAGAGTCATTGCATGTATGTTCCTTTCCTAAACCACATTGATCCATGAGAGTCATTGCATGTGTGTTCTTTTCCTAAACCACCACTAGAGTCATTGCATGTGTGTTCATTTCCTAAACCACCACCAGATTCATTGCATGTGTGTTCCTTTCCTAAACCACATTGATTCACCAGAGTCATTGCATGTGTGTTCTTTTCCTAAACCACCACCAGAGTCATTGCATGTGTCTTCTTTTCCTAAACCACATGGATCCACCAGAGTCATTTCATGTGTGTTATTTTCCTAAACCATATGGATCCGCCAGTGTCATTTCATGTGTGTTCAATTCCAAAACCACATGGATCCACCAGTGTCATTGCATGTGTGTTCCTTTCCTAAACCACCACTAGAGTCATTGCATGTGTGTTCTTTTCCTAAACCATCACCAAAGTCATTGCATGTGTGTTCCTTTCCTAAACCACATTCATCCACTAGAGTCATTGCATGTGTGTTCTTTTCCTAAACCACCACCAGAGTCATTGCATGTGTCTTGTTTTCCTAAACCACCTGGATCCACCAGAGTCATTTCATGTGTGTTATTTTCCTAAACCATATGGATCCGCCAGTGTCATTGCATATGTGTTCCTTTCCAAAACCACATGGATCCACCAGAGTTATTGCATGTGTGTTCCTTTCCTAAACCACCACTAGAGTCATTGCATGTTTGTTCTTTTCCTAAACAATCACTAGAGTCATTGCATGGGTGTTCCTTTCCTAAACCACATAGAAACACCAGAGTCATTGCATGTGTGTTCCTCTCCTAAACCACATTGATCCACCAGTCATTGCATGTGTGTTCTTTTCCTAAACCACCACCAGGGCCATTGCATGTGTGTTCTTTTCCTAAACCACCACTAGAGTTATTGCATGTGTTTTCTTTTCCTAAACCACCACTAGAGACATTGCATGTGTGTTCCTTTCCTATACCACATTGACCCACTAGATTTATTGCATGTGTGTTATTTTCCTAAAGTACCACTAGAGTCATTGCATGTGTGTTCCTGTCCTAAACCATATTGATCCACCAGAGTTAGTGCATGTGTTTTAGTTTCCTAAACTACCACCAAACTCATTGCATGTGTCTTCTTTTCCTAAACCACATGGATCCACCAGAGTCATTTCATGCGTGTTATTGTCCTAAACTATATGGATCCGCCAGTGTCATTGCATGTGTGTTCCTTTCCAAAACCACATGGATCCACCAGAGTCATTGCATGTGTGTATCTTTCCTAAACCACCACTAGAGTCATTGCATGTGTGTTCTTATCCTAAACCATCACTATAGTCATTGCATGTGTGTTCCTTGCCTATACCACATGGAAACACCAGAGTCATTGCACATGTGTTCCTTTCCTAAACCACATGGATCCACCAGTGTCATTGCATGTGTGTTCTTTTCTTAAACCACCACCAGAGCCATTACATGTGTGTCCTTTTCCTAAACCACCACTAGAGTCATTGCATGTGTGTTCTTTTCCTAAACCACCACTAGAGTCATTGCATGTGTGTTCCTTTCCTAAACCACATTAATACACCGGAGTCATTGCATGTGTGTTTTTTTCCTAAACCACATGGATCCACCAGAGTCAATGCATGTGTGTTCCTTTCCTAAACCACATGGATCCACCAGAGTCATTTCATGTGTGTTATTTTCCTAAACCAACACTAGAGTCATTGCATGTTTGTTCTTTTCCTAAACCACCACCACAGTCATTGCATGTGTGTTCCTTTCCAAAACCACGTGGATCCACTAGTGTTATTGCATGTGTGTTCCTTTCCTAAACCACATGGATCCACTAGAGTCATGGCATGTGTGTTCCTTTCATAAACCATATGGATCCACCAGAGTCATTGCATGCATGTTCCTTTCCTAGACCACATGGATCTACCAGAGTCATTGCATGTCTGTTTCTTTCAAAAACACATGGATCCAGTAGAGACATTGCATGTGTTTTCTTTCCTAAACCACCACTAGAGTCATTGCATGTGTGTTCCTTTACTAAACCACATTGATCCACAAGAGTCATTGCATGTCTGTTCTTTTCATGAGCCACCACCAGAGTCATTCCAACTGTGTTATTTTCGTAAACCACCACTAGAGTCATTGCATGTGTGTTCCTTTCCTAAACCACATGGATCCACCATAGTCATTGTATGTGTGTTATTTTCCTAAACCACCACCAGAGTCATTGCATGTGTGTTCCTTTCCTAAATCGAATGGATCCACCAGAGTCATTGCATGTGTGTTCCTTTCCTAAACCACATTGATCCACGAGAGTCATTGCATGTGTGTTCTTTTCGTAAACCACCACTAGAGTCATTACATGTGTGTTCTTTTCCTAACCCACCACCAGCGACATTGCATGTGTGTTCCTTTCCTAAACCACATTGATCCACCAGAGTCATTGCATGTGTGAAACCATCACCAGAGTCTTTGCATATGTCTTCTTTTCCTAAACAACATGGATCCACCAGAGTCATTTCATGTGTGTTATTTTCCTAAACCATATGGATCCGCCAGTGTCATTGCATGTGTGTTCCTTTCCAAAACCACATGGGTCCACCAGAGTCATTGCATGTGTGTTCCTTTCCTAAACCACCACTAGAGTCATTGCATGGGTGTTCTTTTCCTAAACCATCACTAGAGCCTTACATGTGTGTTCCTTTCCGAAACCACATGGAAACACCAGAGTCATTGCATGTGTGTTCCTCCCCTAAACCACATTGATCCACCAGTCATTGCATGTGTGTTCTTTTCCTAAACCACCACCAGAGCCATTGCATGTGTGTTCTTTTCCTAAACCACCACTAGAGTCATTGCATGTGTTTTCTTTTTCTAAACCACCACTAGAGTCATTGCATGTGTGTTCCTTTCCTATACCACATTGACCCACTAGAGTCATTGCATGTGTGTTCTTTTCCTTAAGTACCACTAGAGTCATTGCATGTGTGTTCCGTTCCTAAACCACCACAAGAGTCATTGCATGTGTGTTCCTTTCCTAAACCACATTGATCCACCAAAGTCATTGCATGTGTGTTAGTTTCCTTAACTACCACCAAAGTCATTGCATGTGTCTTCTTTTCCTAAACCACATGGATCCACCAGAGTCATTCATGTGTGTTAATTTCCTAAACCATATGGATCCGCCTCTGTCATTGCATGCATGTTCCTTTCCAAAACCACATGCATCCACCAGAGTCATTGCATGTGTGTTCCTTTCCTAAACCACCACTAGAGTCATTGCATGTGTGTTATTTTCCTAAACCATCACTAGAGTCATTGCATGTGTGTTCCTTTCCTATACCACATGGAAACACCAGAGTCATTGCATGTGTGTTCCTTTCCTAAACCACATTGATCCACCAGAGTCATTGCATGTGTGTTCTTTTCTTAAACCACCACTAGAGCCATTACACGTGTGTCCTTTTCCTAAACCACCACCAGAGACATTGCATGTGAGTTCTTTTCGTAAACCACCACCAGAGTCATTGCATGTGTCTTCTTTTCCTAAACCACATGGATCCACCAGAGTCATTTCATGTGTGTTATTTTCCTAAACCATATGGATCCTCTAGTGTCATTGCATGTGTGTTCCTTTCCAAAACCACATGGATCCACTAGAGTCATTGCATGTGTGTTCCTTTCCTAAACCACCACTAGAGTCATTGCATGTGTGTTCTTTTCCGAAACCATCACTAGAGTCATTGCACGTGTGTTCCTTTCCTAAACCACATGGAAACACCAGAGTCATTGCATGTGTGTTCCTTTCCTAAACCACATTGATCCACCAGTCATTGCATGTGTGTTCTTTTCCTAAACCACCACCAGAGCCATTGCATGTGTTTTCTTTTCCTAAACCACCACTAGAGTCATTGCATGTATTTTCTTTTCCTAAACCACCACTATAGTCATTGCATGTGTGTTCCTTTCCTATACCACATTGACCCACTAGAGTCATTGCATGTGTGTTCTTTTCCTAAAGTACCACTAGAGTCATTGCATGTGTGTTCCTTTCCTAAATCACCACTAGAGTAATTGCATGTCTGTTCCTTTCCTAAACCACATTGATCCACCGGAGTCAGTGCATGTGTGTTCTTTTTCTAAACCACATGGATCCACCAGAGTCATTGCATGTGTGTTCCTTTCCTAAACCACATGGATCCACCAGAGTCATTTCATGTGTGTTATATTCCTAAACCAGCACCAGAGTCGTTGCATGTGTGTTCTTTTCCTAAACCATCACTAGAGTCATTGCATGTGCGTTCCTTTCCTATACCAGATGGAAACACCAGAGTCATTGCATGTGTGTTCCTTTCCTAAACCACATTGATCCACCAGAGTCATTGCATGTGTGTTCTTTTCTTAAACCACCACAAGAGCCATTACATGTGTGTCCTTTTCCTAAACCACCACTAGAGTCATTGCATGTGTGTTCTTTTCCTAAACCACCACCAGAGTCATTACATGTGTGTTCCTTTCCTAAACCACATTGATCCACCGGAGTCATTGCATGTGTGTTCTTTTCCTAAACCACCACCAGAGTCATTGCATGCATCTTCTTTTCCTAAACCACATGGATCCACCAGAGTCATTTCATGTGTGTTATTTTCCTAAACCATATGGATCAACCAGTGTCATTTCATGTGTGTTCAATTCCTAAACCACATGGAAACACCAGAGTCTTTGCATGTGTGTTCTTTTCCAAAACCATCACTAGAGTCATTGCTTGTGTGTTCCTTTCCTAAACGACATGGAAACACTAGAGTCATTGCATGTGTGTTCCTTTCCTAAACCACATTGATCCACCAGTTATTGCATGAGTGTTCTTTTCCTAAACCACCACCAGAGCCATTGCATGTGTGTTATTTTCCTAAACCACCACTAGAGTCATTGCCTGTGTTTTCTTTTCCTAAACCACCACTAGAGTCATTGCATGTGTGTTCCTTTCATATACCACATTGACCCACTAGAGTCATTGCATGTGTGTTCTTTTCCTTAAGTACCACTAGAGTCATTGCATGTGTGTTCCTTTCCTAAACCACCACAAGAGTCATTGCATGTATGTTCCTTTTCCTAAACCACATTGATCCACCAGAGTCATTGCATGTGTGTTAGTTTCCTAAACTACCACCAAAGTCATTGCATGTGTCTTCTTTTCCTAAACCACATGGATCCACCAGAGTCATTCATGTGTGTTAATTTCCTAAACTATATGGATCTGCTAATGTCATTGCATGTGTGTTCTTTTCCTAATCCACATGGATCCACCAGAGTTATTGCATGTGTGTTCCTTTCCTAAACCACCACTAGAGTCAATGCATGTGTGTTATTTTCCTAAACCATCACTAGAGTCATTGCATGTGTGTTCCTTTCCTATACCACATGGAAACACCAGAGTCATTGCATGTGTGTTCCTTTCCTAAACCACATTGATCCACCAGAGTCATTGCATGTGTGTTCTTTTCTTAAACCACCACCAGAGCCATTACATGTGTGTCCTTTTCCTAAACCACCACCAGAGTCATTGCATGTGTGTTATTTTCCTAAACCATATGGATCCGTCAGTGTCATTGCATATGTGTTCCTTTCCAAAACCACATGGATCCACCAGAGTTATTGCATGTGTGTTCCTTTCCTAAACCACCACTAGAGTCATTGCATGTGTGTTATTTTCCTAAACCACCACCAGAGTCATTGCATGTGTGTTCCTTTCCTAAACCACATTGATCCACGAGAGTCATTGCATGTTTGTTCTTTTCTTGAACCACCACCAGAGTCATTCCATGTATGTTCTTTTCGTAAACCACCACTAGAGTCATTGCATGTGTGTTCCTTTCCTAAACCACATGGATACACCATAGTCATTGTATGTGTGTTCTTTTCCTCAACCACCACCAGAGTCATTGTATGTGTGTTCCTTTCCTAAACCACATTGATCCACGAGAGTCATTGCATGTGTGTTCTTTTCCTAAACCGCCACTAGAGTCATTGCATGTGTGTTCTTTTCCTAAACCACCACCAGAGTCATTACATGTGTGTTCCTTTCCTAAACCACATTGACCGACCAGAGTCATTGCATGTGTGTTCTTTTCCTAAACCACCATCAGAGTCATTGCATGTGTCTTCTTTTCCTAAGCCACATGAATCCACCAGAGTCATTTCATGTGTGTTATTTTCCTAAACCATATGGATCCGCCAGTGTCATTTCATGTGTGTTCAATTCCAAAACCAAATGGATCCACCAGAGTCATTGCATGTGTGTTTCTTTCCTAAACCACCACTAGAGTTATTGCATGTGGGTTCTTTTCATAAACCATCACCAGAGTCATTGCATGTGTGTTCCTTTCCAAAACCACATGGAAACACCAGAGTCATTGCATGTGTGTTCCTTACCTAAACCACATCGATCCACCAGTCATTGAATGTGTGTTATTTTCCTAAACCACCATCAGAGCCATTGGATGTGTGTTCTTTTCCTAAACCACCACTAGAGTCATTGCATGTGTTTTCTTTTCCTAAACTACCACTAGAGTCATTGCATGTGTGTTCCTTTCATATACCACATTGACCCACTAGAGTCATTGCATGTGTGTTCTTTTCCTAAAGTACCACTAGAGTCATTGCATCTGTGTTCCTTTCCTAAACCACCACCAGAGTCATTGCATGTGTGTTCCTTTCCTAAACCACATTGATCCACCAGAGTCATTGCATGTGTGTTAGTTTCCTAAACTACCACCAAAGTCATTGCATGTGTCTTCTTTTGCTAAACCACATGGATCCACCAGTGTCATTTCATGTGTGTTAATTTCCTAAACTATATGGATCTGCCAATGTCATTGCATGTGTGTTCCTTTCCTAAACCACATGGATCCACCAGAGTCATTGCATGTGTGTTCCTTTCCTAAACCACCACTAGAGTCATTGCATGCGTGTTCTTTTCCTAAACCATCACTAGAGACATTGCATGTGCGTTCCTTTCCTATACCAGATGGAAACACCAGAGTCATTGCATGTGTGTTCCTTTCCTAAACCACATTGATCCACCAGAGTCATTGCATGTGTGTTCTTTTCTTAAACCACCACAAGAGCCATTACATGTGTGTCCTTTTCCTAAACCACCACTAGAGTCATTGCATGTGTGTTCTTTTCCTAAACCACCACCAGAGTCATTACATGTGTGTTCCTTTCCTAAACCACGTTGATCCACCATAGTCATTGCATGTGTGTTCTTTTCCTAAACCACCACCAGAGTCATTGCATGCATCTTCTTTTCCTAAACCACATGGATCCACCAGAGTCATTTCATGTGTGTTATTTTCCTAAACCATATGGATCCGCCAGTGTCATTTCATGTGTGTTCAATTCAAAAACCACATGGAAACACCAGAGTAATTGCATGTGTGTTCTTTTCCAAAACCATCACTAGAGTCATTGCTTGTGTGTTCCTTTCCTAAACGACATGGAAACACCAGAGTCATTGCATGTGTGTTCCTTTCCTAAACCACATTGATCCACCAGTCATTGCATGTGTGTTCTTTTCCTAAACCACCACCAGAGCCATTGCATGTGTGTTATTTTCCTAAACCACCACTAGAGTCATTGCATGTGTTTTCTTTTCCTAAACCACCACTAGAGTCATTGCATGTGTGTTCCTTTCCTATACCACATTGACCCACTAGAGTCATTGCATGTGTGTTCTTTTCCTTAAGTACCACTAGAGTCATTGCATGTGTGTTCCTTTCCTAAACCACCACAAGAGTCATTGCATGTGTGTTCCTTTCCTAAACCACATTGATACACCAGAGTCATTGCATGTGTGTTAGTTTCCTAAACTAGCACAAAAGTCATTGCATGTGTCGTCTTTTCCTAAACCACATGGATCCACCAGAGTCATTCATGTGTGTTAATTTCCTAAACTATATGGATCCGCTAATGTCATTGCATGTGTGTTCTTTTCCTAATCCACATGGATCCACCAGAGTCATTGCATGTGTGTTCCTTTCCTAAACCACCACTAGAGTCATTGCATGTGTGTTATTTTCCTAAACCATCACTAGAGTCATTGCATGTGTGTTCCTTTCCTATACCACATGGAAACACCAGAGTCATTGCATGTGTGTTCCTTTCCTAAACCACATTGATCCACCAGAGTCATTGCATGTGTGTTCTTTTCTTAAACCACCACCAGAGCCATTACATGTGTGTCCTTTTCCTAAACCTCCACCAGAGTCATTGCATGTGGGTTCTTTTCGTAAACCACCACCAGAGTCATTGCATGTGTCTTCTTTTCCTAAACCACATGGATCCACCAGAGTCATTTCATGTGTGTTATTTTCCTAAACCATATGGAACCTCTAGTGTCATTGCATGTGTGTCCTTTCCAAAACCACATGGATCCACTAGAGTCATTGCATGTGTGTTCCTTTCCAAAACCACCACTAGAGTCATTGCATGTGTGTTCTTTTCCGAAACCATCGCTAGAGTCATTGCATGTGTGTTCCTTTCCTAAACCACATGGAAACACAAGAGTCATTGCATGTGTGTTCCTTTCCTAAACCACATTGATCCACCATATTTATTGTATGTGTGTTGTTTTCCTAAACCACCACCAGAGTCATTGCATCTGTGTTCCTTTCCTAAACCACATGGATCCACCAGAGTCATTGCATGTATGTTCCTTTCCTAAACCACATTGATCCATGAGAGTCATTGCATGTGTGTTCTTTTCCTAAACCACCACTAGAGTCATTGCATGTGTGTTCATTTCCTAAACCACCACCAGATTCATTGCATGTGTGTTCCTTTCCTAAACCACATTGATTCACCAGAGTCATTGCATGTGTGTTCTTTTCCTAAACCACCACCAGAGTCATTGCATGTGTCTTCTTTTCCTAAACCACATGGATCCACCAGAGTCGTTTCATGTGTGTTATTTTCCTAAACCATATGGATCCGCCAGTGTCATTTCATGTGTGTTCAATTCCAAAACCACATGGATCCACCAGTGTCATTGCATGTGTGTTCCTTTCCTAAACCACCACTAGAGTCATTGCATGTGTGTTCTTTTCCTAAACAATCACCAGAGTCATTGCATGTGTGTTCCTTTCCTAAACCACATTCATCCACCAGAGTCATTGCATGTGTGTTCTTTTCCTAAACCACCACCAGAGTCATTGCATGTGTCTTCTTTTCCTAAACCACCTGGATCCACCAGAGTCATTTCATGTGTGTTATTTTCCTAAACCATATGGATCCGCCAGTGTCATTGCATATGTGTTCCTTTCCAAAACCACATGGATCCACCAGAGTTATTGCATGTGTGTTCCTTTCCTAAACCACCACTAGAGTCATTGAATGTTTGTTCTTTTCCTAAACAATCACTAGAGTCATTGCATGTGTGTTCCTTTCCTAAACCACATGGAAACACCAGAGTCATTGCATGTGTGTTCCTCTCCTAAACCACATTGATCCACCAGTCATTGCATGTGTGTTCTTTTCCTAAACCACCAGGGCCATTGCATGTGTGTTCTTTTCCTAAACCACCACTAGAGTTATTGCATGTGTTTTCTTTTCCTAAACCACCACTAGAGACATTGCATGTGTGTTCCTTTCCTATACCACATTGACCCACTAGATTTATTGCATGTGTGTTATTTTCCTAAAGTACCACTAGAGTCATTGCATGTGTGTTCCTGTCCTAAACCACATTGATCCACCAGAGTTATTGCATGTGTTTTAGTTTCCTAAACTACCACCAAACTCATTGCATGTGTCTTCTTTTCCTAAACCACATGGATACACCAGAGTCATTTCATGCGTGTTATTGTCCTAAACTATATGGATCCGCCAGTGTCATTGCATGTGTGTTCCTTTCCAAAACCACATGGATCCACCAGAGTCATTGCATGTGTGTATCTTTCCTAAACCACCACTAGAGTCATTGCATGTGTGTTCTTGTCCTAAACCATCACTATAGTCATTGCATGTGTGTTCCTTGCCTATACCACATGGAAACACCAGAGTCATTGCACATGTGTTCCTTTCCTAAACCACATGGATCCACCAGTGTCATTGCATGTGTGTTCTTTTCATAAACCACCACCAGAGCCATTACATGTGTGTCCTTTTCCTAAACCACCACTAGAGTCATTGCATGTGTGTTCTTTTCCTAAACCACCACTAGAGTCATTGCATGTGTGTTCCTTTCCTAAACCACATTAATGCACCGGAGTCATTGCATGTGTGTTATTTTCCTAAACCACATGGATCCACCAGAGTCAATGCATGTGTGTTCCTTTCCTAAACCACATGGATCCACCAGAGTCATTTCATGTGTGTTATTTTCCTAAACCAACACTAGAGTCATTGCATGTTTGTTCTTTTCCTAAACCACCACCACAGTCATTGCATGTGTGTTCCTTTCCAAAACCACGTGGATCCACTAGTGTTATTGCATGTGTGTTCCTTTCCTAAACCACATGGATCCACTAGAGTCATGGCATGTGTGTTCCTTTCATAAACCATATGGATCCACCAGAGTCATTGCATATATGTTCCTTTCCTAAACCACATGGATCTACCAGAGTCATTGCATGTCTGTTTCTTTCAAAAACACATGGATCCAGCAGAGACATTGCATGTGTTTTCTTTCCTAAACCACCACTAGAGTCATTGCATGTGTGTTCCTTTCCAAAACCACCACTAGAGTCATTGCATGTGTGTTCTTTTCCGAAACCATCGCTAGAGTCATTGCATGTGTGTTCCTTTCCTAAACCACATGGAAACACAAGAGTCATTGCATGTGTGTTCCTTTCCTAAACCACATTGATCCACCATATTTATTGTATGTGTGTTGTTTTCCTAAACCACCACCAGAGTCATTGCATGTGTGTTCCTTTCCTAAACCACATGGATCCACCAGAGTCATTGCATGTATGTTCCTTTCCTAAACCACATTGATCCATGAGAGTCATTGCATGTGTGTTCTTTTCCTAAACCACCACTAGAGTCATTGCATGTGTGTTCATTTCCTAAACCACCACCAGATTCATTGCATGTGTGTTCCTTTCCTAAACCACATTGATTCACCAGAGTCATTGCATGTGTGTTCTTTTCCTAAACCACCACCAGAGTCATTGCATGTGTCTTCTTTTCCTAAACCACATGGATCCACCAGAGTCATTTCATGTGTGTTATTTTCCTAAACCATATGGATCCGCCAGTGTCATTTCATGTGTGTTCAATTCCAAAACCACATGGATCCACCAGTGTCATTGCATGTGTGTTCCTTTCCTAAACCACCACTAGAGTCATTGCATGTGTGTTCTTTTCCTAAACCATCACCAGAGTCATTGCATGTGTGTTCCTTTCCTAAACCACATTCATCCACCAGAGTCATTGCATGTGTGTTCTTTTCCTAAACCACCACCAGAGTCATTGCATGTGTCTTCTTTTCCTAAACCACCTGGATCCACCAGAGTCATTTCATGTGTGTTATTTTCCTAAACCATATGGATCCGCCAAAGTGTCATTGCATATGTGTTCCTTTCCAAAACCACATGGATCCACCAGAGTTATTGCATGTGTGTTCCTTTCCTAAACCACCACTAGAGTCATTGAATGTTTGTTCTTTTCCTAAACAATCACTAGAGTCATTGCATGTGTGTTCCTTTCCTAAACCACATGGAAACACCAGAGTCATTGCATGTGTGTTCCTCTCCTAAACCACATTGATCCACCAGTCATTGCATGTGTGTTCTTTTCCTAAACCACCACCAGGGCCATTGCATGTGTGTTCTTTTCCTAAACCACCACTAGAGTTATTGCATGTGTTTTCTTTTCCTAAACCACCACTAGAGACATTGCATGTGTGTTCCTTTCCTATACCACATTGACCCACTAGATTTATTGCATGTGTGTTATTTTCCTAAAGTACCACTAGAGTCATTGCATGTGTGTTCCTGTCCTAAACCACATTGATCCACCAGAGTTATTGCATGTGTTTTAGTTTCCTAAACTACCACCAAACTCATTGCATGTGTCTTCTTTTCCTAAACCACATGGATACACCAGAGTCATTTCATGCGTGTTATTGTCCTAAACTATATGGATCCGCCAGTGTCATTGCATGTGTGTTCCTTTCCAAAACCACATGGATCCACCAGAGTCATTGCATGTGTGTATCTTTCCTAAACCACCACTAGAGTCATTGCATGTGTGTTCTTGTCCTAAACCATCACTATAGTCATTGCATGTGTGTTCCTTGCCTATACCACATGGAAACACCAGAGTCATTGCACATGTGTTCCTTTCCTAAACCACATGGATCCACCAGTGTCATTGCATGTGTGTTCTTTTCATAAACCACCACCAGAGCCATTACATGTGTGTCCTTTTCCTAAACCACCACTAGAGTCATTGCATGTGTGTTCTTTTCCTAAACCACCACTAGAGTCATTGCATGTGTGTTCCTTTCCTAAACCACATTAATGCACCGGAGTCATTGCATGTGTGTTATTTTCCTAAACCACATGGATCCACCAGAGTCAATGCATGTGTGTTCCTTTCCTAAACCACATGGATCCACCAGAGTCATTTCATGTGTGTTATTTTCCTAAACCAACACTAGAGTCATTGCATGTTTGTTTTTCCTAAACCACCACCACGGTCATTGCATGTGTGTTCCTTTCCAAAACCACGTGGATCCACTAGTGTTATTGCATGTGTGTTCCTTTCCTAAACCACATGGATCCACTAGAGTCATGGCATGTGTGTTCCTTTCATAAACCATATGGATCCACCAGAGTCATTGCATATATGTTCCTTTCCTAAACCACATGGATCTACTGAGTCATTGCATGCATTTCTTTCAAAAACACATGGATCCAGCAGAGACATTGCATGTGTTTTCTTTCCTAAACCACCACTAGAGTCATTGCATGTGTGTTCCTTTCCTAAACCACATTGATCCACAAGAGTCATTGAATGTACTTCATTTCATGAACCACCACCAGAGTCATTCCATGTGTGTTATTTTCGTAAACCACCACTAGAGTCATTGCATGTGTGTTCCTTTCCTAAACCACATGGATCCACCAGAGTCATTGCATGTGTGAAACCATCACGAGTCATTGCATGTGTCTTCTTTTCCTAAACCACATGGATCCAACAGTCATTTCATGTGTGTTATTTTCCTAAACCATATGGATCCTTGGTGTCATTGCATGTGTGTTCCTTTCCAAAACCACATGGGTCCACAGAGTCATTGCATGTGTGTTCCTTTCCTAAACCACCACTAGAGTCATTGCATGGGTGTTCTTTTCCTAAACCATCACTAGAGCCTTACATGTGTGTTCCTTTCCTAAACGACATGGAAACACCAGAGTCATTGCATGTGTGTTCCTCCCCTAAACCACATTGATCCACCAGTCATTGCATGTGTGTTCTTTTCCTCAACCACCACTAGAGCCATTGCATGTGTGTTATTTTCCTAAACCACCACTAGAGTCATTGCATGTGTTTTCTTTTCCTAAACCACCACTAGAGTCATTGCATGTGTGTTCCTTTCCTATACCACATTGACCCACTAGAGTCATTACATGTGTGTTCTTTTCCTTAAGTACCACTAGAGTCATTGCATATGCGTTCCTTTCCTAAACCACCACAAGAGTCATTGCATGTGTGTTCCTTTCCTAATCCACATTGATCCACCAGAGTCATTGCATGTGTGTTAGTTTCCTAAACTAGCACCAAAGTCATTGCACGTGTCTTCTTTTCCTAAACCACATGGATCCACCAGAGTCATTCATGTGTGTTAATTTCCTAAACTATATGGATCCGCTAATGTCATTGCATGTGTGTTCTTTTCCTAATCCACATGGATCCACTAGAGTCATTGCATGTGTGTTCCTTTCCTAAACCACCACTAGAGTCATTGCATGTGTGTTATTTTCCTAAACCATCACTAGAGTCATTGCATGTGTGTTCCTCTCCTATACCACATGGAAACACCAGAGTCATTGCATGTGTGTTCCTTTCCTAAACCATATTGATCCACCAGAGTCATTGCATGTGTGTTCTTTTCTTAAACCACCACCAGAGCCATTACATGTGTGTCCTTTTCCTAAACCACCACCAGAGTCATTGCTTGTGGGTTCTTTTCGTAAACCACCACCAGAGTCATTGCATGTGTCTTCTTTTCCTAAACCACCTGGATCCACCAGAGTCATTTCATGTGTGTTATTTTCCTAAACCATATGGATCCGCCAGTGTCATTGCATATGTGTTCCTTTCCAAAACCACATGGATCCACCAGAGTTATTGCATGTGTGTTCCTTTCCTAAACCACCACTAGAGTCATTGAATGTTTGTTCTTTTCCTAAACAATCACTAGAGTCATTGCATGTGTGTTCCTTTCCTAAACCACATGGAAACACCAGAGTCATTGCATGTGTGTTCCTCTCCTAAACCACATTGATCCACCAGTCATTGCATGTGTGTTCTTTTCCTAAACCACCACCAGGGCCATTGCATGTGTGTTCTTTTCCTAAACCACCACTAGAGTTATTGCATGTGTTTTCTTTTCCTAAACCACCACTAGAGACATTGCATGTGTGTTCCTTTCCTATACCACATTGACCCACTAGATTTATTGCATGTGTGTTATTTTCCTAAAGTACCACTAGAGTCATTGCATGTGTGTTCCTGTCCTAAACCACATTGATCCACCAGAGTTATTGCATGTGTTTTAGTTTCCTAAACTACCACCAAACTCATTGCATGTGTCTTCTTTTCCTAAACCACATGGATACACCAGAGTCATTTCATGCGTGTTATTGTCCTAAACTATATGGATCCGCCAGTGTCATTGCATGTGTGTTCCTTTCCAAAACCACATGGATCCACCAGAGTCATTGCATGTGTGTATCTTTCCTAAACCACCACTAGAGTCATTGCATGTGTGTTCTTGTCCTAAACCATCACTATAGTCATTGCATGTGTGTTCCTTGCCTATACCACATGGAAACACCAGAGTCATTGCACATGTGTTCCTTTCCTAAACCACATGGATCCACCAGTGTCATTGCATGTGTGTTCTTTTCATAAACCACCACCAGAGCCATTACATGTGTGTCCTTTTCCTAAACCACCACTAGAGTCATTGCATGTGTGTTCTTTTCCTAAACCACCACTAGAGTCATTGCATGTGTGTTCCTTTCCTAAACCACATTAATGCACCGGAGTCATTGCATGTGTGTTATTTTCCTAAACCACATGGATCCACCAGAGTCAATGCATGTGTGTTCCTTTCCTAAACCACATGGATCCACCAGAGTCATTTCATGTGTGTTATTTTCCTAAACCAACACTAGAGTCATTGCATGTTTGTTTTTTCCTAAACCACCACCACAGTCATTGCATGTGTGTTCCTTTCCAAAACCACGTGGATCCACTAGTGTTATTGCATGTGTGTTCCTTTCCTAAACCACATGGATCCACTAGAGTCATGGCATGTGTGTTCCTTTCATAAACCATATGGATCCACCAGAGTCATTGCATATATGTTCCTTTCCTAAACCACATGGATCTACCAGAGTCATTGCATGTCTGTTTCTTTCAAAAACACATGGATCCAGCAGAGACATTGCATGTGTTTTCTTTCCTAAACCACCACTAGAGTCATTGCATGTGTGTTCCTTTCCTAAACCACATTGATCCACAAGAGTCATTGAATGTCTGTTCATTTCATGAACCACCACCAGAGTCATTCCATGTGTGTTATTTTCGTAAACCACCACTAGAGTCATTGCATGTGTGTTCCTTTCCTAAACCACATGGATCCACCAGAGTCATTGCATGTGTGAAACCATCACCAGAGTCATTGCATGTGTCTTCTTTTCCTAAACCACATGGATCCAACAGAGTCATTTCATGTGTGTTATTTTCCTAAACCATATGGATCCGCCAGTGTCATTGCATGTGTGTTCCTTTCCAAAACCACATGGGTCCACCAGAGTCATTGCATGTGTGTTCCTTTCCTAAACCACCACTAGAGTCATTGCATGGGTGTTCTTTTCCTAAACCATCACTAGAGCCTTACATGTGTGTTCCTTTCCTAAACGACATGGAAACACCAGAGTCATTGCATGTGTGTTCCTCCCCTAAACCACATTGATCCACCAGTCATTGCATGTGTGTTCTTTTCCTCAACCACCACTAGAGCCATTGCATGTGTGTTATTTTCCTAAACCACCACTAGAGTCATTGCATGTGTTTTCTTTTCCTAAACCACCACTAGAGTCATTGCATGTGTGTTCCTTTCCTATACCACATTGACCCACTAGAGTCATTACATGTGTGTTCTTTTCCTTAAGTACCACTAGAGTCATTGCATATGCGTTCCTTTCCTAAACCACCACAAGAGTCATTGCATGTGTGTTCCTTTCCTAATCCACATTGATCCACCAGAGTCATTGCATGTGTGTTAGTTTCCTAAACTAGCACCAAAGTCATTGCACGTGTCTTCTTTTCCTAAACCACATGGATCCACCAGAGTCATTCATGTGTGTTAATTTCCTAAACTATATGGATCCGCTAATGTCATTGCATGTGTGTTCTTTTCCTAATCCACATGGATCCACTAGAGTCATTGCATGTGTGTTCCTTTCCTAAACCACCACTAGAGTCATTGCCAGGGTTGTATTTTCCCAAACCATCACTAGAGTCATTGCATGTGTGTTCCTCTCCTATACCACATGGAAACACCAGAGTCATTGCATGTGTGTTCCTTTCCTAAACCACATTGATCCACCAGAGTCATTGCATGTGTGTTCTATTCTTAAACCACCACCATAGCCATTACATGTGTGTCCTTTTCCTAAACCATCACCAGAGTCATTGCATGTGGGTTCTTTTCGTAAACCACCACCAGAGTCATTGCATGTGTCTTCTTTTCCTAAACCACATGGATCCACCAGAGTCATTTCATGTGTGTTATTTTCCTAAACCATATGGATCCTCTAGTGTCATTGCATGTGTGTTCCTTTCCAAAACCACATGGATCCACTAGAGTCATTGCATGTGTGTTCCTTTCCTAAACCACCACTAGAGTCATTGCATGTGTGTTCTTTTCCGAAACCATCACTAGAGTCATGGCATGTGTGTTCCTTTCATAAACCACAGGGAAACACCAGAGTCATTGCATGTGTGTTCCTTTCCTAAACCACATTGATCCACCAGTCATTGCATGTGTGTTCTTTTCCTAAACCACCACCAGAGCCATTGCATGTGTTTTCTTTTCCTAAACCACCACTAGAGTCATTGCATGTATTTTCTTTTCCTAAACCACCACTAGAGTCATTGCATGTGTGTTCCTTTCCTATACCACATTGACCCACTAGAGTCACTACATGTGTGTTCTTTTCCTAAAGTACCACTAGAGTCATTGCATGTGTGTTCCTTTCCTAAACCACCACTAGAGTAATTGCATGTCTGTTCCTTTCCTAAACCACATTGATCCACCAGAGTCATTGCATGTGTGTTCTTTTTCTAAACCACATGGATCCACCAGAGTCATTGCATGTGTGTTCCTTCCCTAAACCACATGGATCCACCAGAGTCATTTCATGTGTGTTATATTCCTAAACCAGCACCAGAGTCATTGCATGTGTGTTCTTTTCCTAAACCATCACTAGAGTCATTGCATGTGTGTTCCTTTCCTAAACCACATGGATCCAGCATAGCCATTGTATGTGTGTTCTTTTCCTAAACCACCACCAGAGTCATTGCATGTGTGTTCCTTTCCTAAACTGAATGGATCCACCAGAGTCATTGCATGTGTGTTCCTTTCCTAAACCACATTGATCCACCAGTCATTGCATGTGTGTTCTTTTCGTAAACCACCACTAGAGTCATTACATGTGTGTTCTTTTCCTAACCCACCACCAGCGACATTGCATGTGTGTTCCTTTCCTAAACCACATTGATCCACCAGAGTCATTGCATGTGTGAAACCATCACCAGAGTCATTGCATGTGTCTTCTTTTCCTAAACCACATGGATCCAACAGAGTCATTTCATGTGTGTTATTTTCCTAAACCATATGGATCCGCCAGTGTCATTGCATGTGTGTTCCTTTCCAAAACCACATGGGTCCACCAGAGTCATTGCATGTGTGTTCCTTTCCTAAACCACCACTAGAGTCATTGCATGGGTGTTCTTTTCCTAAACCATCACTAGAGCCTTACATGTGTGTTCCTTTCCTAAACGACATGGAAACACCAGAGTCATTGCATGTGTGTTCCTCCCCTAAACCACATTGATCCACCAGTCATTGCATGTGTGTTCTTTTCCTAAACCACCACTAGAGCCATTGCATGTGTGTTATTTTCCTAAACCACCACTAGAGTCATTGCATGTGTTTTCTTTTCCTAAACCACCACTAGAGTCAGTGCATGTGTGTTCCTTTCCTATACCACATTGACCCACTAGAGTCATTACATGTGCGTTCTTTTCCTTAAGTACCACTAGAGTCATTGCATATGCGTTCCTTTCCTAAACCACCACAAGAGTCATTGCATGTGTGTTCCTTTCCTAATCCACATTGATCCACCAGAGTCATTGCATGTGTGTTAGTTTCCTAAACTAGCACCAAAGTCATTGCACGTGTCTTCTTTTCCTAAACCACATGGATCCACCAGAGTCATTCATGTGTGTTAATTTCCTAAACTATATGGATCCGCTAATGTCATTGCATGTGTGTTATTTTCCTAATCCACATGGATCCACTAGAGTCATTGCATGTGTGTTCCTTTCCTAAACCACCACTAGAGTCATTGCATGTGTGTTATTTTCCTAAACCATCACTAGAGTCATTGCATGTGTGTTCCTCTCCTATACCACATGGAAACACCAGAGTCATTGCATGTGTGTTCCTTTCCTAAACCACATTGATCCACCAGAGTCATTGCATGTGTGTTCTTTTCTTAAACCACCACCAGAGCCATTACATGTGTGTCCTTTTCCTAAACCACCACCATAGTCATTGCATGTGGGTTCTTTTCGTAAACCACCACCAGAGTCATTGCATGTGTCTTCTTTTCCTAAACCACATGGATCCACCAGAGTCATTTCATGTGTGTTATTTTCCTAAACCTTATGTATACTATATTGTCATTTCTTTTTTGTTCGTTTCCAAAACGACATTTATCCACTAGAGTCATTGCATGTGTGTTCCTTTCCTAAACCACCACTAGAGTCATTGCATGTGTGTTCTTTCAACCATCATGATGTGTTCCTTTCCCTGAAACCATCACTTCACACATGGCATGTGTGTTACATGTCACAAACCACTTCTACATCACATCACATGTGTGTTGTGTTGTTTTCCTAAACCACCACACCGGTCATTGCATGTGTTCTTTTCCTAAACCACCACTAGAGTCATTGCATGTATTTTCTTTTCCTAAACCACCACTAGAGTCATTGCATGTGGGTTCTTTTCGTAAACCACCACCAGAGTCATTGCATGTGTCTTCTTTTCCTAAACCACATGGATCCACCAGAGTCATTTCATGTGTGTTATTTTCCTAAACCATATGGATCCTCTAGTGTCATTGCATGTGTGTTCCTTTCCAAAACCACATGGATCCACTAGAGTCATTGCATGTGTGTTCCTTTCCTAAACCACCACTAGAGTCATTGCATGTGTGTTCTTTTCCGAAACCATCACTAGAGTCATGGCATGTGTGTTCCTTTCATAAACCACAGGGAAACACCAGAGTCATTGCATGTGTGTTCCTTTCCTAAACCACATTGATCCACCAGTCATTGCATGTGTGTTCTTTTCCTAAACCACCACCAGAGCCATTGCATGTGTTTTCTTTTCCTAAACCACCACTAGAGTCATTGCATGTATTTTCTTTTCCTAAACCACCACTAGAGTCATTGCATGTGTGTTCCTTTCCTATACCACATTGACCCACTAGAGTCATTGCATGTGTGTTCTTTTCCTAAAGTACCACTAGAGTCATTGCATGTGTGTTCCTTTCCTAAACCACCACTAGAGTAATTGCATGTCTGTTCCTTTCCTAAACCACATTGATCCACCAGAGTCATTGCATGTGTGTTCTTTTTCTAAACCACATGGATCCACCAGAGTCATTGCATGTGTGTTCCTTCCCTAAACCACATGGATCCACCAGAGTCATTTCATGTGTGTTATATTCCTAAACCAGCACCAGAGTCGTTGCATGTGTGTTCTTTTCCTAAACCATCACTAGAGTCATTGCATGTGCGTTCCTTTCTTATACCAGATGGAAACACCAGAGTCATTGCATGTGTGTTCCTTTCCTAAACCACATTGATCCACTAGAGTCATTGCATGTGTGTTCTTTTCGTAAACCACCACAAGAGCCATTACATGTGTGTCCTTTTCCTAAACCACCACTAGAGTCATTGCATGTGTGTTCTTTTCCTAAACCACCACCAGAGTCATTACATGTGTGTTCCTTTCCTAAACCACATTGATCCACCAGAGTCATTGCATGTGTGTTCTTTTCCTAAACCACCACCAGAGTCATTGCATGCATCTTCTTTTCCTAAACCACATGGATCCACCAGAGTCATTTCATGTGTGTTATTTTCCTAAACCATATGGACCCGCCAGTGTCATTTCATGTGTGTTCAATTCCTAAACCACATGGAAACACAAGTCATTGCATGTGTGTTCTTTTCCAAAACCATCACTAGAGTCATTGCTTGTGTGTTCCTTTCCTAAACGACATGGAAACACCAGAGTCATTGCATGTGTGTTCCTTTCCTAAACCACATTGATCCACCAGTCATTGCATCTGTGTTCTTTTCCTAAACCACCACCAGAACCATTGCATGTGTGTTATTTTCCTAAACCACCACTAGAGTCATTGCATGTGTTTTCTTTTCCTAAACCACCACTAGAGTCATTGCATGTGTGTTCCTTTCCTATACCACATTGACCCACTAGAGTCATTGCATGTGTGTTCTTTTCCTTAAGTACCACTAGAGTCATTGCATGTGTGTTCCTTTCCTAAACCACCACAAGAGTCATTGCATGTGTGTTCCTTTCCTAAAACACATTGATCCACCAGAGTCATTGCATGTGTGTTAGTTTCCTAAACTACCACCAAAGTTGTTGCATGTGTCTTCTTTTCCTAAACAACATGGATCCACCAGAGTCATTCATGTGTGTTAATTTCCTAAACTATATGGATCCGCTAATGTCATTGCATGTGTGTTCTTTTCCTAAACCACCACCAGAGTCATTGCATGCATCTTCTTTTCCTAAACCACATGGATCCACCAGAGTCATTTCATGTGTGTTATTTTCCTAAACCATATGGATCCGCCAGTGTCATTTCATGTGTGTTCAATTCCTAAACCACATGGAAACACCAGAGTCATTGCATGTGTGTTCTTTTCCAAAACCATCACTAGAGTCATTGCTTGTGTGTTCCTTTCCTAAACGAGATGGAAACACCAGAGTCATTGCATGTGTGTTCCTTTGCTAAACCACATTGATCCACCAGTCATTGCAGGTGTGTTCTTTTCCTAAACCACCACCAGAGCCATTGCATGTGTTTTATTTTCCTAAACCACCACTAGAGTCATTGCATGTGTTTTCTTTTCCTAAACCACCACTAGAGTCATTGCATGTGTGTTCCTTTCCTATACCACATTGACCCACTAGAGTCATTGCATGTGTGTTCTTTTCCTTAAGTACCACTAGAGTCATTGCATGTGTGTTCCTTTCCTAAACCACCACAAGAGTCATTGCATGTGTGTTCCTTTCCTAAACCACATTGATCCACCAGAGTCATTGCATGTGTGTTAGTTCCCTAAACTACCACCAAAGTCATTCCATGTGTCTTCTTTTCCTAAACCACATGGATCCACCAGAGTCATTCATGTGTGTTAATTTCCTAAACTATATGGATCCGCTAATGTCATTGCATGTGTGTTCTTTTCCTAATCCACATGGATCCACCAGAGTCACTGCATGTGTGTTCCTTTCCTAAACCACCACTAGAGTCATTGCATGTGTGTTATTTTCCTAAACCAGCACTAGAGTCATTGCATGTGTGTTCCTTTCCTATACCACATGGAAACACCAGAGTCATTGCATGTGTGTTCCTTTCCTAAACCACATTGATCCACCAGAGTCATTGCATGTGTGTTCTTTTCTTAAACCACCACCAGAGCCATTACATGTGTGTCCTTTTCCTAAACCACCACCAGAGTCATTGCATGTGGGTTTTTTTCGTAAACAACCACCAGAGTCATTGCATGTGTCTTCTTTTCCTAAACCACATGGATCCACCAGAGTCATTTCATGTGTGTTATTTTCCTAAACCATATGGATCCTCTAGTGTCATTGCATGTGTGTTCCTTTCCAAAACCACATGGATCCACTAGATTCATTGCATGTGTGTTCCTTTCCTAAACCACCACTAGAGTCATTGCATGTGTGTTCTTTTCCGAAACCTTCACTAGAGTCATTGCATGTGTGTTCCTTTCCTAAACCACATGGAAACACCAGAGTCATTGCATGTGTGTTCCTTTCCTAAACCACATTGATCCACCAGTCATTGCATGTGTGTTCTTTTCCTAAACCACCACCAGAGCCATTGCATGTGGTTTCTTTTCCTAAACCACCACTAGAGTCATTGCATGCATTTTCTTTTCCTAAACCACCACTAGAGTCATTGCATGCATTTTCTTTTCCTATACCACCACTAGAGTCATTGCATGTGTGTTCCTTTCCTATACCACATTGACCCACTAGAGTCATTGCATGTGTGTTCTTTTCCTAAAGTACCACTAGAGTCATTGCATGTGTGTTCCTTTCCGAAACCACCACTCGAGTAATTGCATGTCTGTTCCTTTCCTAAACCACATTGATCCACCGGAGTCATTGCATGTGTGTTCTTTTTCTAAACCACATGGATCCACCAGAGTCATTGCATGTGTGTTCCTTTCCTAAACCACATGGATCCACCAGAGTCATTTCATGTGTGTTATATTCCTAAACCAGCACCAGAGTCGTTGCATGTGTGTTATATTCCTAAACCAGCACCAGAGTCATTGCATGTGCGTTCCTTTCCTATACCAGATGGAAACACCAGAGTCATTGCATGTGTGTTCCTTTCCTAAACCACATTGATCCACCAGAGTCATTGCATGTGTGTTCTTTTCTTAAACCACCACAAGATCCATTACATGTGTGTCCTTTTCCTAAACCACCACTAGAGTCATTGCATGTGTGTTCTTTTCCTAAACCACCACTAGAGTCATTACATGTGCGTTCCTTTCCTAAACCACATTGATCCACCGGAGTCATTGCATGTGTGTTCTTTTCCTAAACCACCACCAGAGTCATTGCATGCATGTTCTTTTCCTAAACCACATGGATCCACCAGAGTCATTTCATGTGTGTTATTTTCCTAAACCATATGGATCCGCCAGTGTCATTTCATGTGTGTTCAATTCCTAAACCACATGGAAACACCAGAGCCATTGCATGTGTGTTCTTTTCCAAAACCATCACTAGAGTCATTGCTTGTGTGTTCCTTTCCTAAACAACATGGAAACACCAGAGTCATTGCATGTGTGTTCCTTTCCTAAACCACATTGATCCACCAGTCATTGCATGTGTGTTCTTTTCCTAAACCACCACCAGAACCATTGCATGTGTGTTATTTTCCTAAACCACCACTAGAGTCATTGCATGTGTTTTCTTTTCCTAAACCACCACTAGAGTCATTGCATGTGTGTTCCTTTCATATACCACATTGACCCACTAGAGTCATTGCATGTGTGTTCTTTTCCTTAAGTACCACTAGAGTCATTGCATGTGTGTTCCTTTCCTAAACCACCACAAGAGTCATTGCATGTGTGTTCCTTTCCTAAACCACATTGATCCACAAGAGTCATTGCATGTGTGTTAGTTTCCTAAACTACCACCAAAGTCATTGCATGTGTCTTCTTTTCCTAAACCACATGGATCCACCAGAGTCATTCATGTGTGTTAATTTCCTAAACTATATGGATCCACTAATGTCATTGCATCTGTGTTCTTTTCATAATCCACATGGATCCACCAGAGTCATTGCATGTGTGTTCCTTTCCTAAACCACCACTAGAGTCATTGCATGTGTGTTATTTTCCTAAACCATCACTAGAGTCATTGCATGTGTGTACCTTTCCTATACCACATGGAAACACCAGAGTCATTGCATGTGTGTTCCTTTCCTAAACCACATTGATCCACCAGAGTCATTGCATGTGTGTTCTTTTCTTAAACCACCACAAGAGCCATTACATGTGTGTCCTTTTCCTAAACCACCACTAGAGTCATTGCATGTGTGTTCTTTTCCTAAACCACCACTAGAGTCATTACATGTGCGTTCCTTTCCTAAACCACATTGATCCACCGGAGTCATTGCATGTGTGTTCTTTTCCTAAACCACCACCAGAGTCATTGCATGCATGTTCTTTTCCTAAACCACATGGATCCACCAGAGTCATTTCATGTGTGTTATTTTCCTAAACCATATGGATCCGCCAGTGTCATTTCATGTGTGTTCAATTCCTAAACCACATGGAAACACCAGAGCCATTGCATGTGTGTTCTTTTCCAAAACCATCACTAGAGTCATTGCTTGTGTGTTCCTTTCCTAAACGACATGGAAACACCAGAGTCATTGCATGTGTGTTCCTTTCCTAAACCACATTGATCCACCAGTCATTGCATGTGTGTTCTTTTCCTAAACCACCACCAGAACCATTGCATGTGTGTTATTTTCCTAAACCACCACTAGAGTCATTGCATGTGTTTTCTTTTCCTAAACCACCACTAGAGTCATTGCATGTGTGTTCCTTTCATATACCACATTGACCCACTAGAGTCATTGCATGTGTGTTCTTTTCCTTAAGTACCACTAGAGTCATTGCATGTGTGTTCCTTTCCTAAACCACCACAAGAGTCATTGCATGTGTGTTCCTTTCCTAAACCACATTGATCCACCAAAGTCATTGCATGTGTGTTAGTTTCCTAAACTACCACCAAAGTCATTGCATGTGTCTTCTTTTCCTAAACCACATGGATCCACCAGAGTCATTCATGTGTGCTAATTTCCTAAACTATATGGATCCACTAATGTCATTGCATCTGTGTTCTTTTCATAATCCACATGGATCCACCAGACTCATTGCATGTGTGTTCCTTTCCTAAACCACCACTAGAGTCATTGCATGTGTGTTATTTTCCTAAACCATCACTAGAGTCATTGCATGTGTGTTCCTTTCCTATACCACATGGAAACACCAGAGTCATTGCATGTGTGTTCCTTTCCTAAACCACATTGATCCACCAGAGTCATTGCATGTGTGTTCTTTTCTTAAACCACCACCAGAGCCATTACATGTGTGTCCTTTTCCTAAACCTCCACCAGAGTCATTGCATGTGGGTTCTTTTCGTAAACCACCACCACAGTCATTGCATGTGTCTTATTTTCCTAAACAACATGGATCCACCAGAGTCATTTCATGTGTGTTATTTTCCTAAACCATATGGATCCTCTAGTGTCATTGCATGTGTGTTCCTTTCCAAAACCACATGGAACCACTAGAGTCATTGCATGTGTGTTCCTTTCCTAAACCACCACTAGTCATTGCATGTGTGTTCTTTTCCGAAACCATCACTAGAGTCATTGCATGTGTGTTCCTTTCCTAAACCACATGGAAAAACCTGAGTCATTGTATGTGTGTTCCTTTCCTAAACCACATTGATCCACCAGTCATTCCATGTGTGTTCTTTTCCTAAACCACCACCAGAGCCATTGCATGTGCTTTCTTTTTCCTAAACCACCACTAGAGTCATTGCATGTATTTTCTTTTCCTAAACCACCACTAGAGTCATTGCATGTGTGTTCCTTTCCTATTCCACATTGACCCACTAGAGTCATTGCATGTGTGTTCTTTTCCTAAAGTACCACTAGAGTCATTGCATGTGTGTTCCTTTCCTAAACCACCACTCGAGTAATTGCATGTCTGTTCCTTTCCTAAACCACATTGATCCACCGGAGTCATTGCATGTGTGTTCTTTTTCTAAACCACATGGATCCACCAGAGTGATTGCATGTGTGTTCCTTTCCTAAACCACATGGATCCACCAGAGTCATTTCATGTGTGTTATATTCCTAAACCAGCACTAGAGTCGTTGCATGTGTGTTATATTCCTAAACCAGCACCAGAGTCATTGCATGTGCGTTCCTTTCCTATACCAGATGGAAACACCAGAGTCATTGCATGTGTGTTCCTTTCCTAAACCACATTGATCCACCAGAGTCATTGCATGTGTGTTCTTTTCTTAAACCACCACAAGAGCCATTACATGTGTGTCCTTTTCCTAAACCACCACTAGAGTCATTGCATGTGTGTTCTTTTCCTAAACCACAACCAGAGTCATTACATGTGTGTTCCTTTCCTAAACCACATTGATCCACCGGAGTCATTGCATGTGTGTTCTTTTCCTAAACCACCACCAGAGTCATTGCATGCATGTTCTTTTTCTAAACCACATGGATCCACCAGAGTCATTTCATGTGTGTTATTTTCCTAAACCATATGGATCCGCCAGTGTCAATTCATGTGTGTTCAATTCCTAAACCACATGGAAACACCAGAGCCATTGCATGTGTGTTCTTTTCCAAAACCATCACTAGAGTCATTGCTTGTGTGTTCCTTTCCTAAACGACATGGAAACACCAGAGTCATTTCATGTGTGTTCCTTTCCTAAACCACATTGATCCACCAGTCATTGCATGTGTGTTCTTTTCCTAAACCACCACCAGAACCATTGCATGTGTGTTATTTTCCTAAACCACCACAAGAGTCATTGCATGTGTTTTCTTTTCCTAAACCACCACTAGAGTCATTGCATGTGTGTTCCTTTCATATACCACATTGACCCACTAGAGTCATTGCATGTGTGTTCTTTTCCTTAAGTACCACTAGAGTCATTGCATGTGTGTTCCTTTCCAAACCACCACAAGAGTCATTGCATGTGTGTTCCTTTCCTAAACCACATTGATCCACCAGAGTCATTGCATGTGTGTTAGTTTCCTAAACTACCACCAAAGTCATTGCATGTGTCTTCTTTTCCTAAACCACATTGATCCACGAGAGTCATTGCATGTGTGTTCTTTTCCTAAACCACCACCAGAGTCATTGCATGTGTATATTTTCCTAAACCACCACTAGAGTCATTGCATGTGTGTTACTTGACTAAACCACATTGATCCAGTAGAGTTATTGCATGTGTGTTCTTTTCCTAAGCCACCACCAGAGTCATTGCATGTGTCTTCTTTTCCTAAACCACATGGATCCACCAGAGTCATTCATGTGTGTTAATTTCCTAAACTATATGGATCCGCTAATGTCATTGCATGTGTGTTCTTTTCCTAATCCACATGGATCCACCAGAGTCATTGCATGTGTGTTCCTTTCCTAAACCACCACTAGAGTCATTGCATGTGTGTTCTTTTCCTAAACCATCACTAGAGTCATTGCATGTGTGTTCCTTTCCTAAACCAAATGGAAACACCATAGTCATTGCATGTGTGTTCCTAAACCACATCGATCCACCAGTCATTGCATGTGTGTTCTTTTCCTAAACCACCCCAGAGCCATTGCATGTGTGTTCTTTTCCTAAACCACCACTAGAGTCATTGCATGTGTTTTCTTTTCCTAAACCACCACTAGAGTCATTGCATGTGTGTTCCTTTCCTATACCACATTGACCCACTAGAGTCATTGCATGTGTGTTCTTTTCCTAAAGTACCACTAGAGTTATTGCATGTGTGTTCCTTTCCTATACCACATTAACCCACTAAAGTCATTGCATGTGTGTTCTTTTCCTAAAGTACCCCTAGAGTCATTGCATGTGTGTTCTTTTCCTAAACCACATGGATCCACCAGAGTCATTTCATCTGTGTTAATTTCCTAAACTATATGGATCCGCCAATGTCATTGCATGTGTGTCCCTTTCCTAAATCACATGGATCCACCAGAGTCATTGCATGTGTGTTCCTTTCCTAAACCACCACTAGAGTCATTGCATGTGTGTTCTTTTCCTAAACCATCACTAGAGTCATTGCATGTGTGTTCCTTTCCTATACAACATGGAAACACCAGATTCATTGCATGTGTGTTCCTTTCCTAAACCACATTGATCCAACAGAGTCATTGCATGTGTGTTATTTTCTTAACCCACCACCAGAGCCATTACATGTGTGTCCTTTTCCTAAACCACCACTAGAGTCATTGCATGTGTGTTCTTTTCCTAAACCACCACTAGAGTCATTGCATGTGTGTTCCTTTCCTAAACCACATTGATCCACCGGAGTCATTGCATCTGTGTTCTTTTCCTAAACCACCACCAGAGTCATTGCATGTATCTTCTTTTCCTAAACCACATGGATCCACCAGAGTTATTTCATGTGTGTTATCTTCCCAAACCATATGGATCCGCCAGTGTCATTGCATGTGTGTTCCTTTCCAAAACCATATGGATCGACCAGAGTCATTGCATGTGTGTTCCTTTCCTAAACCACCACTAGAGTCATTGCATGTGTGTTCTTTTCCGAAATCATACTAGAGTCATTGCTTGTGTGTTCCTTTCCTAAACCACATGGAAACACCAGAGTCATTGCATGTGCGTTCCTTTCCTAAACCACATTGATCCACCAGTCATTGCATGTTCTTTTCCTAAACCACCACCAGAGCCATTGCATGTGTGCTCTTTTCCTAAACCACCACTAGAATCATTGCATGTGTTTTCTTTTCCTAAACCACCACTAGAGTCATTGCATGTGTGTTCCTTTCCTATACCACATTGACCCACTAGAGTCATTGCATGTATGTTCTTTTCCTTAAGTACCACCCGAGTCATTGCATGTGTATTAGTTTCCTAAACTACCACCAAAGTCATTGCATGTGTCTTCTTTTCCTAAACCACATGGATCCACCAAAGTCCATTCATGTGTGTTAATTTCCTAAACTATATGGATCCGCCAATGTCATTGCATGTGTGTTCTTTTCCTAATCCACATGGATCCACCAGAGTCATTGCATGTGTGTTCCTTTTCTAAACCACCACTAGAGTCATTGCATGTGTGTTATTTTCCTAAACTATCACTAGAGTGATTGCATGTGTGTTCCTTTCCTATACCACATGGAAACACCAGAGTCATTGCATGTGTGTTCCTTTCCTAAACCACATTGATCCACTAGGGTCATTGCTTGTGTGTTCTTTTCTTAAACCACCACCAGAGCCATTACATGTGTGTCCTTTTCCTAAACCACCACTAGAGTCATTGCATATGTGTTCTTTTCCTAAACCACCACCAGAGTAATTGCATGTGTGTTCCTTTACTAAACCACATTGATCCACCGGAGTCATTGCATTTGTGTTCTTTTCCTAAACAACATGGATCCACCAGAGTCATTGCATGTGTGTTCCTTTCCTAAACCACATGGATCCACCAGAGTCATTTAATGTGTGTTATTTTCCTAAACCAGCACCAGAGTCGTTGCATGTGTGTTCTTTTCCTAAACCACCACCACATTCATTGCATGTGTGTTCCTTTCCTAAACCACATGGATCCACTAGTGTCATTGCATGTGTGTTCCTTTCCTAAACCACATGGATCCACTAGAGTAATGGCATGTGTGTTCCTTTCATAAACCATATGGATCCACCAGAGTCATTGCATGTATGTTCCTTTCCTAAACCACATGGATCCACCAGAGTCATTGCATGTGTGTTTCTTTCATAAAACACATGGATCCAGCGGAGACATTGCATGTGTGTTCTTTCCTAAACCACCACTAGTCATTGCATGTGTGTTCCTTTCCTAAACCACATTGATCCACCAGAGTCATTGCATGTCTGTTCTTTTCGTGAACCACCACTAGAGTCATTCCATGTGTGTTCTTTTTGTAAACCACCACTAGAGTCATTGCATATGTGTTCCGATCCTAAAGCACATGGATCCACCATAGTCATTGTATGTGTGTTCTTTTCCTAAACCACCACCAGAGTCATTGCATGTGTGTTCCTTTCCTAAACCACATGGATCCACCAGAGTCATTGCATGATTGTTCCTTTCCTCAACCACATGGATCCACCAGAGTCATTGCATGTGTGTTCTTTTCCTAAACCATCACTAGAGTCATTGCATGTGTGTTCTTTTCCTAAACCACCAACAGATTCATTTGATGTGTTATCCTTTCCTAAACCACATTGATCCACCAGAGTCATTGCATGTGTGTTCCTTTCCTAAACCACCACTAGAGTCATTGCATGTGTGTTCTTTTGCGAAACCATCACTAGAGTCATTGCTTGTGTGTTCCTTTCCTAAACCACATGGAAACACCAGAGTCATTGCATGTGCGTTCCTTTCCTAAACCACATTGATCCACCAGTCATTGCATGTTCTTTTCCTAAACCACCACCAGAGCCATTGCATGTGTGTTCTTTTCCTAAACTACCACTAGAGTCATTGCATGTGTTTTCTTTTCCTAAACCACCACTAGAGGCATTGCATGTGTGTTCCTTTCCTATACCACATTGACCCACTAGAGTGATTGCATGTGTGTTCTTTTCCTTAAGTACCACTAGAGTCATTGCATGTGTGTTCCTTTCCTAAACCACCACAAGAGTCATTGCATGTGTGTTCCTTTCGTAAACCACATTGATCCACCAGAGTCATTGCATGTGTATTAGTTTCCTAAACTACCACCAAAGTCATTGCATGTGTCTTCTTTTCCTAAACCACATGGATCCACCAGAGTCATTTCATGTGTGTTAATTTCCTAAACTATAGGGATCCGCCAATGTCATTGCATGTGTGTTCTTTTCCTAATCCACATGGATCCACCAGAGTCATTGCATGTGTGTTCCTTTTCTAAACCACCACTAGAGTCATTGCATGTGTGTTATTTTCCTAAACTATCACTAGAGTGATTGCATGTGTGTTCCTTTCCTATACCACATGGAAACACCAGAGTCATTGCATGTGTGTTCCTTTCCTAAACCACATTGATCCACCAGTCATTGCATGTGTGTTCTTTTCTTAAACCACCACCAGAGCCATTACATGTGTGTCCTTTTCCTAAACCACCACTAGAGTCATTGCATATGTGTTCTTTTCCTAAGCCACCACCAGAGTCATTGCATGTGTGTTCCTTTCCTAAACCTCATTGATCCACCGGAGTCATTGCATTTGTGTTCTTTTCCTAAACAACATGGATCCACCAGAGTCATTGCATGTGTGTTCCTTTCCTAAACCACATGGATCCACCAGAGTCATTTAATGTGTGTTATTTTCCTAAACCAGCACCAGAGTCATTGCATGTGTGTTCTTTTCCTAAACCACCACCAGATTCATTGCATGTGTGTTCCTTTCCTAAACCACATGGATCCACTAGTGTCATTGCATGTGTGTTCCTTTCCTAAACCACATGGATCCACTAGAGTAATGGCATGTGTGTTCCTTTCAGAAATCATATGGATGCACCAGAGTCATTGCATGTATGTTGCTTTCCTAAACCACATGGATCGACCAGAGTCATTGCATGTGTGTTTATTTCATAAAACACATGGATCCAGCAGAGACATTGCATGTGTGTTCTTTCCTAAACTACCACTAGAGTCATTGCATGTGTGTTCCTTTCCTAAACCACATTGATCCACCAGAGTCATTGCATGTCTGTTCTTTTCGTGAACCACCACTAGAGTCATTCCATGTGTGTTCTTTTCGTAAACCACCACTAGAGTCATTGCATGTGTGTTCCGATCCTAAAGCACATGGTTCCACCATAGTCATTGTATGTGTGTTCTTTTCCTAAACCACCACCAGAGTCATTGCATGTGTGTTCCTTTCCTAAACCACATGGATCCACCAGAGTCATTGCATGTGTGTTCCTTTCCAAAACCACAATGATCCACGAGGGTCATTGCATGTGTTTTCTTTTCCTAAACCACCACCAGAGTCATTGCATGTGTGTTCTTTTCCTAAACCACCAACAGAGTCATTGCATGTGTTTTCCTTTCCTAAACCACATTGATCCACCAGAGTCATTGCATGTGTGTTCTTTTCCTAAACCACCAGCAGAGTTATTACATGTGTCTTATTTTACTAAACCACATGGATCCACTAGAGTCATTTCATATGTGTTATTTTCCTAAACCATATGGATCCGCCAATGTCATTGCATGTGTGTTCCTTTCCAAAACCATATGGATCCACCAGAGTCATTGCATGTGTGTACCTTTCCTAAACCACCACTAGAGTCATTGCATGTGTGTTCTTTTCATAAACCATCACTAGAGTCATTGCATGTGTGTTCCTTTCCTAAACCACATGGAAACACCAGAGTAATTGCATGTGTGTTCCTTTCCTAAAACACATTGATCCACCAGTCATTGCATGTGTGTTCTTTTCCTAAACCACCACCAGAGCCATTACATGTGTGTTCTGTTCCTAAACCACCACTAGAGTCATTACATGTGTTTTCTTTTCCTAAACCACCACTAGAGTCATTGCGTGTTCCTTTCCTATACCACATTGATCCACCAGAGTCATTGCATGTGTGTTAGTTTCCTAAACTCCCACCGAAGTCATTGCGTGTGTCTTCTTTTCCTAAACCACATGGATCCACCAGAATCATTTGATGTGTGTTAATTTCCTAAACTATATGGATCCGACAATGTCATTGCATGTGTGTTCCTTTCCTAAACCACATGGATACACCAGAGTCATTTCATGTGTGTTCCTTTCCTATACCACCACTAGAGTCATTGCATGTGTGTTCTTTTCCTAAACCATCACTAGAGCCGTTGCATGTGAGTTCCTTTCCTATACCACATGGAAACACCAGAGTCATTGCATGTGTGTTCATTTACTAAACCACATTCATCCACCAGAGTCATTGCATGTGGGTTCTTTTCTTAAACCACCACCAGAGCCATTGCATGTGTGTCCTTTTGCTAAACCACCATGCGAGTCATTGCATGTGTGTTCTTTTCCTAAACCACCACTAGAGTCATTGCATGTGTGTTCCTTTCCTAAACCACATTGAGTCATTGCATGTGTGTTATTTTCCTAAAGTACCACTAGAGTCATTTTATGTGTGCTCCTTACCTAAACCACCACTAGAGTCATTGCATGTGTGTTCCGTTCCTAAACCACATTGATCCACCAGAGTCATTGGATGTGTGTTCCTTTCCTAAACCAGCGCCAGAGTCATTGCACGTGTGTTCTTTTCCTAAACCACCACCAGAGTAATTGCATGTGTGTTCCTTTCCTAAACCACCACTAGAGTCATTGCATGTGTATTCCTTTCCTAAATTACATGGATCCACCAGAGTTACTGCATGTGTGCTCCTTTCCTAAACCACCACCAGAGTCATTGCACCTGTGTTCTTTTCCTAAACCACCACCAGAGTCATTGCATGTGTGTTCGTTATTTTAAACCAGATGGATCCACCAGAGTCATTGCAGGTGTATACTTTTCCTAAACAACCACTAGAGGTATTGCACGTCTCTTCTTTTCCAAAACCACATGGATGCACCAGAGTCATTTCATGTGTGTTACTTTCCAAAACCACCACTTGAGCCATTGCATGTGTTTTCTTTTCCTAAACCACCACTAGAGTCATTGCATGTGTTTTCTTTTCCTAAACCACCACTAGAGTCATTGCATGTGTGTTCCTTTCCTATACCACATTGAACCACTAGAGTCATTGCATGTGTGTTCTTTTCCTAAAGTACCACCAGAGTCATTGCATGTGTGTTCCTTTCCTAAACCACCACCAGAGTCATTGCATGTGTGTTCCTTTCCTAAACCACATTGATCCACCAGAGTCATTGCATGTGTGTTAGTTTCCTAAAGTACCACCAAAGTCATTGCATGTGTCTTCTTTTCCTAAACCACATGGATCCACCAGAGTCATTTCATGTGTGTTAATTTCCTAAACTATATGGATCCGCCAATTTCATTGCAAGTGCGTTCCTTTCCTAAACCACATGGATCCACCAAAGTCGTTGCATGTGTGTTTCTTTCCTCAACCACCACTAGAGTCATTGCATGTGTGTTCTTTTCCTAAACCATCACTAGAGTCATTGCATGTGTGTTCCTTTCCTATACCACATGGAAACACCAGAGTCATTGCGTGTGTGTTCCTTTCCTAAACCACATTGATCCACAGAGTCATTGCATGTGTGTTATTTTCTGAAGCCACCACCAGAGCCATTACACGTGTGTCCTTTTCCTAAACCACCACTAGAGTCATTGCATGTGTGTTCTTTTCCTAAACCACCACCAGAGTCATTGCATGTTTGTTCCTTTCTTAAACCACATTGATCCATCCGAGTCATTACATGTGTGTTCTTTTCCTAAACCACCACCAGAGTCATTGCATGTGTCTTCTTTTCCTAAACCACATGGATCCACCAGAGTCATTTCATGTGTGTTATTTTCCTAAACCATATGGATCCGCCAGTGTCATTGCATGTGTGTTCCTTTCCAAAACCACATGGATCCACCAGAGTCATTGTATGTGTCTTCTTTTCCTAAACCACCACTAGATTCATTGCATGTGTGTTCTTTTCCTAAACCATCACTAGAGTCATTGCATGTGTGTTCCTTTGCTAAACCACATGGAAACACCAGAGTCATTGCATGAGTCTTCCTTTTCGAAACCACATTGATCCACCAGTCATTGCATGTGTTTTTTTTCCTAAACCAACACCAGAGCCATTGCATGTGTGTTCTTTTCCTAAACCACCACTAGAGTCATTGCATGTGTTTTCTTTTCCTAAACCACCACTATAGTCATTGCATGTGTGTTCCTTTCCTATACCACATTGACCCACTAGAGTCATTGCATGTGTGTTCCTTTCCTATACCACATTGACCCACTAGAGTCATTGCATGTGTGTTCATTTCCTAAAGTACCACCAGAGTCATTGCATGTGTGTTCCTTTCCTAAACCACCACTAGAGTCATTGCATGTGTGTTCCTTTCCTAAACCACATTGATCCACCAGAGTCATTGCATGTGTGTTAGTTTCCTTAACTACCACCGAAGTTAATGCATGTGTCTTCTTTTCCTAAACCACATGGATCCACCAGAGTCATTTCATGTGTGTTAATTTCCTAAACTATATGGATCCGCCAATGTCATTGCATGTGTGTTCCTTTCCTAAACAACTACTAGAGTCATTGCATGTGTGTTCTTTTCCAAAACCATCTATGAGTCATTGCATGTGTGTTCCTTTCCTATACCACATGGAAACACCAAAGTCATTGCATGTGAGTTCATTTGCTAAGCCACATAGATCCACCAGAGTAATTGCATGTGTGTTCTGTTCTTAAACCACCACCAGAGCCATTGCATGTGTGTCCTTTTCCTAAACCACCGCACGAGTCATTGCATGTGTGTTCTTTTCCGAAACCACCACTAGAGTCATTGCATGTGTGTTCCTTTCCTAAGCCACATGGATCCACTAGTGTCATTGCATGTGTGTTCCTTTCCTAAACCACATGGAACCACTAGAGTAATGGCATGTGTGTTCCTTTCATAAACCATATGGATCCACCAGAGTCATTGCATGTATGTTCCTTTCCTAAACCACCACCAGATCCACCAGAGTCATTGCATGTGTGTTTATTTCATAAAACACATGGATACAGCAGAGACATTACATGTGAGTTCTTTCCTAAACCACCACTAGAGTAATTGCATGTGTGTTCCTTTCCTAAACCACATTGATCCACCAGAGTCATTCCATGTCTGTTCTTTTCGTGAACCACCACTAGAGTCATTCCATGTGTGTTCTTTTCGTAAACCACCACTAGAATCATTGCATGTGTGTTCCTTTCCTAAAGCACATGGATCCACCATAGTCATTGTATGTGTGTTCTTTTCCTAAAGAACCACCAGAGTCATTGCATGTGTGTTCCTTTCCTAAACCACATGGATCCACCAGAGTCATTGCATGTGTGTTCCTTTCCTAAACCACAATGATCCACGAGGGTCATTGCATGTGTGTTCTTTTCCTAAACCACCACTAGAGTCATTGCAGGTGTGTTCTTTTCCTAAACCACCGACAGAGGCATTGCATGTGTTTTCCTTTCCTAAACCACATTGATCCACCAGAGTCATTGCATGTGTGTTCTTTTCCTAAACCACCAGCAGAGTCATTGCATGTGTCTTCTTTTACTAAACCACATGGATCCACTAGAGTCATTTCATGTGTGTTATTTTCCTAAACCATATGGATCCGCCAATGTCATTGCATGTGTGTTCCTTTCCAAAACCATATGGATCCACCAGAGTCATCGCATGTGTGTACCTTTCCTAAACCACCACTAGAGTCATTGCATGTGTGTTCTTTTCATAAACCATCACTAGAGTCATTGCATGTGTGTTCCTTTCCTAAACCACATGGAAACACCAGAGTAATTGCATGTGTGTTCCTTTCCTAAAACACATTGATCCACCAGTCATTGCATGTGTGTTCTTTTCCTAAACCACCACCAGAGCCATTACATGTGTGTTCTTTTCCTAAACCACCACTAGAGTCATTGCATGTGTTTTCTTTTCCTAAACCACCACTAGAGTCATTGCGTGTTCCTTTCCTATATCACATTGATCCACCAGAGTCATTGCATGTGTGTTAGTTTCCTAAACTCCCACCGAAGTCATTGCGTGTGTCTTCTTTTCCTAAACCACATGGATCCACCAGAGTCATTTGATGTGTGTTAATTTCCTAAACTATATGGATCCGACAATGTCATTGCATGTGTGTTCCTTTCCTAAACCACATGGATCCACCAGAGTCATTTCATGTGTGTTCCTTTCCTAAACCACCACTAGAGTCATTGCATGTGTGTTCTTTTCCTAAACCATCACTAGAGTCATTGCATGTGAGTTCCTTTCCTATACCACATGGAAACACCAGAGTCATTGCATGTGTGTTCATTTACTAAACCACCATGCGAGTCATTGCATGTGTGTTCCTTTCCTAAACCACATTGATCCACTAGAGTGATTGCATGTGTGTTATTTTCCTAAAGTACCACTAGAGTCATTTTATGTGTGCTCCTTACCTAAACCACCACTAGAGTCATTGCATGTGTGTTCCTTTCCTAAACCATATTGATCCGCCAGAGTCATTGCATGTGTGTTCTTTTCCTAAACCACCACCAGAGTCATTGGATGTGTGTTCCTTTCCTAAACCAGCACCAGAGTCATTGCACGTGTGTTCTTTTCCTAAACCACCACCAGAGTCATTGCATGTGTGTTCCTTTCCTAAACCACATTGATCCACTAGAGTCATTGCATGTGTGTTATTTTCCTAAAGTACCACTAGAGTCATTTTATGTGTGCTCCTTACCTAAACCACCATTAGAGTCATCGCATGTGTGTTACTTTCCTAAACCACATTGATCCACCAGAGTCATTGCATGTGTGTTCTTTTCCTAAACCACCACTAGAGTCATTGCATCTGTGTTCCTTTCCTAAACCAGCACCAGAGTCATTGCACGTGTGTTATTTTCCTAAACCACCACAAGAGTCATTGCATGTGTGTTCCTTTCCTAAACCACCACAAGAGTCATTGCATGTGTGTTCCTTTCCTAAATTACATGGATCCACTAGAGTCACTGCATGTGTGCTCCTTTCCTAAACCACCACCAGAGTCATTGCACGTGTGTTCTTTTCCTAAAGTACCACTAGAGTCATTGCATGTGTGTTACTTTCCTAAACCACCATCAGAGTCATTGCATGTGTGTTCCTTTCCTAAACCACATTGATCCACCAGAGTCATTGCATGTGTGTTAGTTTCCTAAACTCCCACCGAAGTCATTGCGTGTGTCTTCTTTTCCTAAACCACATGGATCCACCAGAGTCATTTCATGTGTGTTAATTTCCTAAACTCCCACCAAAGTCATTGCATGTGTCTTCTTTTCCTAAACCACATGGATCCACCAGAGTCATTTCATGTGTGTTAATTTCCTAAACTATATGGATCCGCCAATGTCATTGCATGTGTGTTCTTTTCCTAATCCACATGGATCCACCAGAGTCATTGCATGTGTGTTCCTTTTCTAAACCACCACCAGAGTCATTGCACGTGTGTTCTTTTCCTAAAGTACCACTAGAGTCATTGCATGTGTGTTCCTTTCCTAAACCACCATCAGAGTCATTGCATGTGTGTTCCTTTCCTAAACCACATTGATCCACCAGAGTCATTGCATGTGTGTTAGTTTCCTAAACTCCCACCAAAGTCATTGCGTGTGTCTTCTTTTCCTAAACCACATGGATCCACCAGAGTCATTTCATGTGTGTTAATTTCCTAAACTCCCACCAAAGGCATTGCATGTGTCTTCTTTTCCTAAACCACATGGATCCACCAGAGTCATTTCATGTGTGTTAATTTCCTAAACTATATGGATCCGCCAATGTCATTCCATGTGTGTTCCTTCCCTAAACCACATGGATCCACCAGAGTCATTGCATGTGTGTTCCTTTCCTAAACCACCACTAGAGTCATTGCATGTGTGTTCTTTTCCTAAACCATCACTAGAGTCATTGCATGTGTGTTCCTTTCCTATACCACATGGAAACACCAGAGTCATTGCATCTGTGTTTATTTACTAAACCACATTGATCCACCAGAGTCATTGCATGTGGGTTCTTTTCTTAAACCACCACCAGAGCCATTACATGTGTGTCCTTTTCCTAAACCACCACGTGAGTAATTGCATGTGTGTTCTTTTCCTAAACCACCACTAGAGTCATTGCATGTGTGTTCCTTTCCTAAACCACATTGATCCACTAGAGTCATTGCATGTGTGTTATTTTCCTAAAGTACCATTAGAGTCATTTTATGTGTGCTCCTTACCTAAACCACCACCAGAGTCATTGCGTATGTGTTCCTTTCCTAAACCACATTGATCCACCAGAGTCATTGCACGTGTGTTATTTTCTTAAACCACCACCAGAGCCATTGCATGTGTGTCCTTTTCCTAAACCACCAGTAGAGTCATTGCATGTGTGTTATTTTCCTAAACCACCACCAGAGTCATTGCATGTATGTTCCTTTCCTAAACCACATTGATCCATCAGAGTCATTGAATGTGTGTTCTTTTCATAAACCACCACCAGAGTCATTGCATGTGTGTTCCTTTCCTAAACCACCACTAGAGTCATTGCATGTGTGTTCTTTTCCTAAACCATCACTAGAGTCATTGCATGTGTGTTCCTTTCCTATACCACCTGGAAATACCAGAGTCATTGCATGTGAGTTCATTTGCTAAGCCACATTGATCCAGCAGAGTAATTGCATGTGTGTTCTGTTCTTAAACCACCACCAGAGCCATTGCATGTGTGTCCTTTTCCTAAACCACCGCACGAGTCATTGCATGTGTTTACTTTTCCTAAACCACCACCAGGGTCATTGCATGTGTGTTACTTTCCTAAACCACATTGATCCACTAGAGTCATTGCATGCGTGTTATTTTCCTAAAGTACCACTAGAGTCATTGCATGTGTGCTCCTTACCTAAACCACCACTAGAGTCATTGCATGTGTGTTCGTTTGCTAAACCACATTGATCCACCAGAGTCATTGCATGTGTGTTCTTTTCCTAAACCACCACTAGAGTCATTACATGTGTGTTCCTTTCCTAAACCAGCACCAGAGTCATTGCACGTGTGTTCTTTTCCTAAACCACCACTAGAGTCATTGCATGTGTGTTACTTTCCTAAACCACCACTAGAGTCATTGCATGTGTGTTCCTTTCCTAAACCACATTGATCCACCAGAGTCATTGCATGTGTGTTAGTTTCCTTAACTACCACCGAAGTCAATGCATGTGTCTTCTTTTCCTAAACCACATGGATCCACCAGAGTCATTTCATGTGTGTTAATTTCCTAAACTAGATGGATCCGCCAATGTCATTGCATGTGTGTTCCTTTCCTAAACAACTACTAGAGTCATTGCATGTGTGTTCTTTTCCAAAACCATCACTAGAGTCATTGCATGTGTGTTCCTTTCCTATACCACATAGAAACACCAGAGTCATTGCATGTGAGTTCATTTGCTAAGCCACATAGATCCACCAGAGTAATTGCATGTGTGTTATGTTCTTAAACCACCACCAGAGCCATTGCATGTGTGTCCTTTTCCTAAACCACCGCACGAGTCATTGCATGTGTGTTCTTTTTCGAAACCACCACTAGAGTCATTGCATGTGTGTTCCTTTCCTAAACCACATGGATCCACTAGTGTCATTGCATGTGCGTTCCTTTCCTAAACCACATTGATCCACCAGAATCATTGCATGTGTGTTAGTTTCCTAAACTGCCACCAAAGTCATTGCATGTGTCTTCTTTTCCTAAACCACATGGATCCACCAGAGTCATTTCATGTGTGTTAATTTCCTAAACTATACAGATCCGCCAATGTCATTGCATGCGTGTTCCTTTCCTAAACAACCACTAGAGTCATTGCATGTGTGTTCTTTTCCTAAACCATCACTAGAGTCATTGCATGTGTGTTCCTTTCCTGTACCACATGGAAACACCAGAGTCATTGCATGTGATTTCATTTGCTAAGCCACATTGATCCACTAGAGTCATTGCATGTGTGTTATTTTCTTAAACCACCACGAGAGCCATTACATGTGTTTCCTTTTCCTAAACCACCACTAGAGTCATTGCACGTGTGTTCTTTTCCTAAACCATCACCAGAGTCATTGCATGTATGTACCTTTCTTAAACCACAATGATCCATCCGAGTCATTGCATGTGTGTCCTTTTCCGAAACCACCACCAGAGTCATTGCATGTGTCTTATTTTCCTAAACCACATGGATCCACCAGAGTCATTTCATGTGTGTTATTTTCCTAAACCATATGGATACGCCAGTGTCATTGCATGTGTGTTCCTTTCCAAAACCACATGGATCCACCAGAGTCATTGCATGTATCTTCTTTTTCTAAACCACCACTAGAGTCATTGCATGTGTGTTCTTTTCCTAAACCATCACTAGAGTCATTGCATGTGTGTTCCTTTCCTATACCACATGGAAACACCAGAGTCATTGCATGTGATTTCATTTGCTAAGCCACATTGATCCACCAGAGTCATTGCATGTGTGTTATTTTCTTAAACCACCACGAGAGCCATTACATGTGTGTCCTTTTCCTAAACCACCACTAGAGTCATTGCACGTGTGTTCTTTTCCTAAACCATCACCAGAGTCATTGCATGTATGTACCTTTCTTAAACCACAATGATCCATCCGAGTCATTGCATGTGTGTCCTTTTCCGAAACCACCACCAGAGTCATTGCATGTGTCTTGTTTTCCTAAACCACATGGATCCACCAGAGTCATTTCATGTGTGTTATTTTCCTAAACCATATGGATCCGCCAGTGTCATTGCATGTGTGTTCCTTTCCAAAACCACATGGATCCACCAGAGTCATTGCATGTATCTTCTCTTTCTAAACCACCACTAGAGTCATTGCATGTGTTTTCTTTTCCTAAACCATCACTAGAGTCATTGCATGTGTGTTCCTTTCCTAAACCACATGGAAACACCAGAGTCATTGCATGTGTCTTCCTTTTCGAAACCACATTGATCCACCAGTCATTGCATGTGTGTTCTTTTCCTAAACCACCACTAGAGCCATTGCATGTGTGTTCTTTTCCTAAACCACCACTAGAGTCATTGCATGTGTTTTCTTTTCCTAAACCACCACTAGAGTCATTGCATGTGTGTTCCTTTCCTATACCACATTGACCCACTAGAGTCATTGCATGTGTGTTCATTTCCTAAAGTACCACCAGAGTCATTGCATGTGTGTTCCTTTCCTAAACCACCACTAGAGTCATTGCATGTGTGTTCCTTTCCTAAACCACATTGATCCACCAGAGTCATTGCATGTGTGTTAGTTTCCTAAACTACCACCGAAGTCATTGCATGTGTCTTCTTTTCCTAAACCACATGGATCCACCAGAGTCATTTCATGTGTGTTAATTTCCTAAACTATATGGATCCGCCAATGTCATTGCATGTGTGTTCCTTTCCTAAACAACCACTAGAGTCATTGCATGTGAGTTCTTTTCCTAAACCATCACTAGAGTCATTGCATGTGTGTTCCTTTCCTATACCACATGGAAACACCAGAGTCATTGCATGTGAGTTCATTTGCTAAGCCACATAGATCCACCAGAGTAATTGCATGTGTGTTCTGTTCTTAAACCACCACCAGAGCCGTTGCATGTGTGTCCTTTTCCTAAACCACTGCACGAGTCATTGCATGTGTGTTCTTTTCTGAAACCACCACTAGAGTCATTGCATGTGTGTTCGTTTCCTAAACCACATTGATCCACTAGAGTTATTGCATGTGTGTTATTTTCCTAAAGTACCACTAGAGTCATTGCATGTGTGATCCTTACCTTAACCACCACTAGAGTCACTACATGTGTGCTCCTTTCCTAAACCAGCACCAGAGTCATTGCACGTGTGTTCTTTTCCTAAACCACCACCAGCGTCATTGCATGTGTGTTCGTTATTTTAAACCAGATGGATCCACCAGAGTCATTGCATGTGTGTACTTTTCCTAAACAACCACTAGAGTCATTGCACGTGTCTTATTTTCCAAAACCACATGGATCCACCAGAGTCATTGCATGTGTGTTACTTTCCAAAACCACCACTAGAGCCATTGCATGTGTTTTCTTTTCCTAAACCACCACTAGAGTCATTGTATGTGTTTTCTTTTCCTAAACCACCACTAGAGTCATTGCATGTGTGTTCCTTTCCTATACCACATTGAACCACTAGAGTCATTGCATGTGTGTTCTTTTTCTAAAGTACCACCAGAGTCATTGCATGTGTGTTCCTTTCCTAAACCACCACCAGAGTCATTGAATGTGTGTTCCTTTCCTAAACCACATTGATCCACCAGAGTCATTGCATGTGTGTTAGTTTCGTAAACTACCACCAAAGTCATTGCATGTGTCTTATTTTCCTAAACCACATGGATCCACCAGAGTCATTTCATCTGTGTTTCTTTCCTAAACCACCACTAGAGTCATTGCATGTGTGTTCTTTTCCTAAACCATCACTAGAGTCATTGCATGTGTGTTCCTTTCCTATACCACATGGAAACACCAGAGTCATTGTGTATGTGTTCCTTTCCTAAACCACATTGATCCACCAGAGTCATTGCACGTGTGTTATTTTCTTAAACCACCACCAGAGCCATTGCATGTGTGTCCTTTTCCTAAACCACCACTAGAGTCATTGCATGTGTGTTATTTTCCTAAACCACCACCAGAGTCATTGCATGTATGTTCCTTTCCTAAACCACATTGATCCATCAGAGTCATTGAATGTGTGTTCTTTTCATAAACCACCACCAGAGTCATTGCATGTGTGTTCCTTTCCTAAACCACCACTAGAGTCATTGCATGTGTGTTCTTTTCCTAAACCATCACTAGAGTCATTGCATGTGTGTTACTTTCCTATACCACATGGAAATACCAGAGTCATTGCATGTGAGTTCATTTGCTAAGCCACATTGCTCCAGCAGAGTAATTGCATGTGTGTTCTGTTCTTAAACCACCACCAGAGCCATTTCATGTGTGTCCTTTTCCTAAACCACCGCACGAGTCATTGCATGTGTGTACTTTTCCTAAACCACCACTAGGGTCATTGCATGTGTGTTACTTTCCTAAACCACATTGATCCACTAGAGTCATTGCATGTGTGTTATTTTCCTAAAGTACCACTAGAGTCATTGCATGTGTGCTCCTTACCTAAACCACCACTAGAGTCATTGCATGTGTGTTCCTTTGCTAAACCACATTGATCCACCAGAGTCATTGCATGTGTGTTCTTTTCCTAAACCACCACCAGAGTCATTACATGTGTGTTCCTTTCCTAAACCAGCACCAGAGTCATTGCACGTGTGTTCCTTTCCTAAACCACCACTAGAGTCATTGCATGTGTGTTCGTTTCCTAAACCACATTGATCCACCAGAGTCATTGCATGTGTGTTAGTTTCCTTAACTACCACCGAAGTCAATGCATGTGTCTTCTTTTCCTAAACCACATGGATCCACCAGAGTCATTTCATGTGTGTTAATTTCCTAAACTATATGGATCCGCCAATGTCATTGCATGTGTGTTCCTTTCCTAAACCACCACCAGAGTCATTGCCTGTGTGTTCTTTTCCTAACCCACATGGATCCACCAGAGTCATTGCATGTGTGTTCCTTTCCTAAACCACCGCACGAGTCATTGCATGTGTGTTCTTTTCCTAAACCACCACTAGAGTCATTGCATGTGTGTTACTTTCCTAAACCACATTGATCCACTAGAGTCATTGCATGTGTGTTATTTTCCTAAAGTACCACTAGAGTCATTGCATGTGTGCTCCTTACCTAAACCACCACTAGAGTTATTGCATGTGTGTTCCTTTCCTAAACCACATTGATCCACCAGAGTCATTCCATGTGTGTTCTTTTCCTAAACCACCACCAGAGTCATTGCATGTGTGTTCCTTTCCTAAGCCACATGGGTCCACCAGAGTCATTGTATGCGTGTCATTTCCCTAAGCCACCACCAGAGTCATTGCATGTGTGTTCTTTTCCTAAACAACCACTAGAGTCATTGCACGTGTCTTCTTTTCCAAAACCACATGGATCCACCAGAGTCATTGCATGTGTGTTACTTTCCTAAACCACCACCAGAGACATTGCATGTGTGTTCCTTTCCTAAACCACATGGATCCACTAGAGTCATTGCATGTGTTTTCCTTTCCTAAACCACATGGATCCACTAGAGTCATTGCAAGTGTGTTCTTTTACTAAACCACATGGATCCACCAGAGTCATTGCATGTGTGTTCCTTTCCTAAACCACATGGGTCCACAAGAGTCATTGCATGTGTGTTATTTTCCTAAACCACTACCAGAGTCATTGCATGTGTGTTCTTTTCCTAAACCACCACCATGCATGTGTGTTCCTTTCATAAACCACATGGATCCACCAGAGTCATTGCATGTGTGTTCCTTTACCTAAACCACCTGGATCCGCTAGGGTCGTTGCATGTGAGTTCCTTTCCTAAACCACATGGATCCACTAGAGTCATTATTTGTTTGTTATTTTCTTGAACCACCACCAGAGTAATTGCATGTGTGTTGTTTTCCTAAACCACCACTAGAGTCATTGCATGTGTGTTCCTTTACTAAACCACATGGATCCACCAGAGTCATTGCATGTGTCTTCTTTTCCAAAACCACATGGATCCACCAGAGTCATTGCATGTGTGTTCCTTTCCTAAACCACCACCAGAGTCATTGCATATGTGTTCCTTTACTAAACCACATGGATCCAATAGAGTCATTGCATGTCCTTTCCTAAACCACATGGATCCACCAAAGTCATTGCAAGTGTGTTCTTTTCCTAAACCACATGGATCCACCTAAGTAATTGCATGTGTGTTTCTTTCCTAAACCACATGGGTCCACCAGAGTTATTGGATGTGTGTTATTTTCCTAAACCACTACCAGAGTCATTGCATGTGTCACTACAAGATTCTAGACGATCCGTGACATTTTTTTATGACGTGACCTAAAGACGTCGTGGATTCCTGACATTCTAGAATGTTTCGTCGTAACGAGCTCCAAGCCCCTCCATGCCGGTTATCCATTATGTTCCTTGTTTTCGTCGTGGCAAATTTGTCACGGATTTCGTCCCAGGCCCTGAAGCCCAGTTTGCCATTTCGTCTGGTGCAAAGTTCGTCGTGGAATTCTTCACGGCACATATTCGACACTTTTTTCCAATCGCACGTCTGCTCCGTGCTTCAACCCCACCTATCAGCGCACTATGCACGGTAGCACTTCACGGAATATTTTAGCTGGTCCCACATGTCAGTCTGTTTGATCAAAACTTGCATGCAGTGCATGGCTAGTTCACCCGCTAGTTCCGAAAAAGCCCATTTTGATCCAAACTTGAAGTGGAAGTTCCGCTTCTTCTCCCTCGTATCCTCATCTCCTCGCAGTGGCAGTTCCGCTTCGTCTCCCTCGTCTGTTCTCCTCTTCTTCTTCTCCTCGTAGTTGTAGTTCTTCTTTCTTCCTCGATCAAAACATTCCCACACATAAGCCATGTCCAGTAGCCGGATGAAGAGGAACTGGTCCGATCTCCCGGCCGACCCACTTTGCAAGATCGCCGACTACTTGCAGGAGATAGAGGTGTACATCGACACCTATGCTGTTTGTTGGGAAGTCTACACCGATTGGCGCCGCACTTTAAAGGTGCCTGAATTCCATCTCAACAACTGGATCATGATAGATCACACACTTCCAGACGTTGGCGACTTCACCTTCCTCAACCTCACCACTAGTCATTGCTTCAGGACGAATCTAATGGACGTCCATCGCAGGTTCACATTCACATCCGATATATATATAACATTAATTTATTTGTATTTTCCATTGTAAACATCTTAGTGCTAACTGATGTCCTCTTGTTCCAAAAGATTCTACTTCGTCGGTGTTTCTCGTGGCATCATCATTTTTGCTCAAATGATGGAGCCGTACAAGATTCGGCTTCTGAACCCAGTCACTCATAAGTCTAACACTGAGTTTCAAGCACACATTCCATCTACTCTTCTGCAATCTGTCATCGTGACGAAGTCCCCGACGATGGTGTTCGTTTGCACAGATTATCCAGATCATATTGCATGGGCCGATGAGAGCACGCCAATGGGGCAAATCAATGAATCATTTGGAGAAAGATTGTATTCGCCACCTCCTGATATGTTTCTAGTCTGCATGATGGCATTCCGAGGGGAAGTATATGCATTACTTGAGAATAGAGACATCATGTCGACCAACATCCAGTTAGAGCAGCGCGCGAGCACTGTCACGATGGCCAAAATAATTTCAGCCCCAGTCTTTGAACAGGTACGTGGAGGCTACAAATTTTACCTAGTTGAGTCAGATGGTGATCTGCTTCTTGTGTTGAACGGGGATTTCGCCAAAGGGCAACCGATGTTGTACCGGGTGGACATAGAGAACCGCTCTCTCGAGGCCGTCAGTGACATTAGAAGTCGTGCCCTCTTCGTTGATTACCATCGGTCTATCTCCATTGACACCAGGTTACACCCCACAGTCAAACCCGGTTGCATATACTACAGGAATTATATCAGACTATATGATCATGAGGTTCAAGCCTGGGAAGAGGAACCAACAATGGTAACGTATAGCTTAAGTTTGGAACATACACCAAGGCCTTACCCTCTGGACGAGATACTAGCAGCACATTACAGACGGAGAGAGTTCTCTGAACATCTCTTGCAGCATGTGGGAGCCGATGACGACGAAAAATATAGGGGAGAATGAATCCTATATTCATCCTAGGTTATTTGCTAGAATTTTCAGGTCTATTTTTCGAAGTAGAAATTTGTACTGTATTTATATTATTTCGATCAGCAGTATGCGTATTACCTTTCAGACAAAATTGTAATGTATTTAATTTTAGTACTTTAAGAATTCAAAGTATTTATTTTTAGTAGCTTCTTTTAGAATTCTCTGTGTTAGCTTTCAGAATTATGTGTAAGTACTATCTTTCAACTTTTACAATCATAGTACTCAAGTTGTTGTAATTACTGATTCAAAAAATCTAACGGAGATCATAGACTCATCATGGAGAAATCGCTCGAACTCGCAACAAGGGACCCTCTCGCGAGCAGCCCAAACGACCGGAATGCATGTGGACAGGAAATCTTTCAGAATTCTTTTGTAGTAGTAGCTTCCATATAATTCTTTGTAGTAGCTTCTAGTTCACACAATCATAACCATACCCGGCAAAATGTTCCAAGAGTAGACTAAACAGGCAAATATATTATATATATATATACACTAGGTTTCAACAACTAATTAACTGTTGCAGACTATGCCGCACTAGTTAGGCTTAACAGTTCCCAACCACATCTACACTCTAGATGGTCTCGAACACAAACTTCACGTCCAACATCTCTTCTGTGGTCTTCCTTCCAGTGATTAGCACGGCTTGTCTAACCTTTAGCTCATCTTCACTCTCGTGGAATTTCTTCCACCCCTGATTGCTGAAGATGGCATGACCATCTGGGTCAGTCTTGTATGCAATTGGGGTGATGTCAAAATCTCCTAGTTGTACTCCAGCCATGCCATCATCAGGGATGCCCATGGAGGAAACAACTTTCGTAGGTAATCTCTGCGATGTCGCGCCTTGGATTAAAAAGAAGAAGTAATCATGTCAGACGACGACCACCACAAGTTATATATGGAGCCATACAAGGAACAAACAAAAGGTAGTTTCCATACCATCTTATGTTGGACAAGATTTGTCCTTATCAAACGGGTCGCTAATGCAACCCCGATGAAGGTGTTGATTCGCGGTAGGGTAGCTAGGAGGTGTTCCTTATCATCATTGGTAAGGTGGCATCTTTGGGCCACAACCGTAGATTCATATACGTCTTCCTCGCCACCAAGACCACAGATATAGAGAATAGTTATCCTCGGCATGGGTCCTGTCAAAAAAAAAACATTTCTTCCCCGGTAAGTTCGTTCTGTGTAATGAATTGCTTCCATCCTTCACCTCCCATAATAGTCATGTTCTTTCTGTTCTTGAGGTCAATATTATAGGTGCTCCCAAGCACCTTGAAGGGCACACTCTCACGTTCAGTTGTGGCTAGATTGAACACGAACCTTGAATTGCATGGCACAGTCTGTGCACCAAAAACAAAAGAATCAGACATTAAACAAACGGTTACAGACTTACAGTGTAGTTTGAAAGAAAATTGCTTGTTACCACTTAACACTGAGTTCTGGAACCCCTCTGACTCCGACAAGTAGATACAAAAGGACATGCCCGATGACAACCTGGATTCGCAATTGCTCTTGCATACTAGACACGACGCCAGATCCTGTTAGGCAATGAATGATGATTGTCTAAATGATATATGGAACTAAACTCCCAAAAGAAATAGACTGTATATATACATTCAAAGTATTATAATTTAAACACCTGAGTTGGGATCCTAGTTTTCTTAGCTTTGGCGATTCTAACAACCACATCATCAGGTGCTCTGAACCTCACTTTCTTAGGTCTCTTGACTAGTTGCTTCACATCGTCATCAGATGTTGTGAACCTCGCTTTCTTAGGTCTCTTGACTATAGGTTGCTTCACATCATAATCATCATCATCATCGGATGTGACATCGATTAAGCCAGCGTTGGTTTTAGAAACCTAAATGGACATTGTAGTAATTAGAATTAATGTTTTGTTTTGCTGTTGTACAGTAGGTTTAACTACCATCTTAGAGTGAGTAGCAACAATTTTAAAACCTGCATTTCAATGCTATGTTGTACAGTAGGCTCCTTCTGCATCAGCCCTTCCATTTTGCAGTATTCACAGTTTCTACAGGTGCCTCTTTCTAATTCTTCCCATGACAATGCAGCCATTTGGAGACTTGCTAACTAGAAGAATCAAATAATAATTAGTGAACTACAAAAGTCAAATTTAAAAGCGTATGGTTTGGCCACAACTACAAGCATCATCCAATGAGATGAATCTGTATATACCAAGGAGTATGTACAACCATAGTGGCCATGCAAAGACAGTAAGTAGATGCCTATCATCCCCTCAATAGTCAAAGTGCCACATTTTCATCATTGACCAGTTGTAAACAATGAAAATCACAAGATTATCCCTTAGCACTAACATAGCTATGAAAATCATCATTTTGGGCCTCATACTAACAAAGCACACATAAATCAATGAGATAATCGAACATATAGCAAGAAGCATGCACAAAAAATGTGTTTGTACAGAACACATGCTATATGCACATTATCCCATGGACAGAGATAGTGCCACCCTTTAATCATTGGCCAAATGCATGTGAAGAGAATACAATGACCTACATTAATATATAATGTGGGCTCCATAGTAAGATACACACACAAGTCAATGAGATGAATCTGTATCTACCAAGGAGATGTAGAGTCATAGTAGTTGTACAAAGACACTAAGTAGATGGAGATCATCCCATCAATAAGCTAAGTGCCACATATTAGTCATTGGCCAGTTGTAAACAGTTAATATCCTAACATTATCCTTCAGCACTAACATACAACTATGAAAAACAACAATTTGGGGCATTAATTTGGCGACTACTTCAAGATCATCCGGTGACATAGACAACAACGCCGCCTCTCTGCCCTAGAACGAGGAAGTGACACTGAGGCCAAGATCCATCGCTAGTGACCTAGATGGAGCACTGACGTGGTGAACCTAGAACGAGGATGTGACACGGTGAAGGGAAGTAGGTCGAGGAGCACTTACATTGTAGCCATCGTTGCCTGGGAGGGAAGGGTGGTTGGTCGTCGCCGTGAAGGGGAGGGGAGGTGATTTGGCCATCGTAGGGGAGGGAAGGGGATTTGGTCATCTCTAGGGAGGGTACGAGAAGGGAGGGGATTTGTCCGTCATCGGGGAGGGAAGGGGACGGGATTTGTCCGTCACCGAGGAGGGTCGGGAAGGGGATTCGGCTGTCGCCGGAGAGGGTTTTCCTATCGTTTGGAGGTGAGTGGATTTGGGCGAGTGTGGAAGGGACCCGTAATACCCAACGACAGGTGGGGCCCACGCTGGATCTGACGAGTGGCCCCATAACGAGCCGCTGCCCACCGCACTGCATCAAGACTGCGCGCCACACCGCACCAAGCCGCATTTTGCCATTGCTGCCGTCACATCTCCACCGCCATCGCTAACGTTGCTGCCACATCTCGGCTTCCATGGGGATGCGCAAGCCGGGAGGAGAGGGCGACATTGTGGACCAGGTAAATTAGGTCTTGCTCCATCCCTGAATCTGTTCTACCTAGGGTTCTAGCAGTTAGGGGAATTTAACTGTTTCAATGACTTGTTCTGCATAGTTGGGTTGGAATCGACGGGGAGCTGCCAATTTCCATCCTAGATCAAGAGATTTGTGGGAAGGAGCTAGATCCTAGTTGGAGATGCTAGTGCAACCATGTTCCTGCTAGGAAGGTTACCTCCTATGGTGCAGGCATTGGTAGAATTTTTTTAGGTTATCCAGATGAGGTTTGTTGTTACTTGTATTGGATGGACAATCCATGGCCAGCACAGATGCAGAGGATTCTTGCCTAGCTATGTAAGAAGGCAGATGATAAGATGATGATTGAGCTGAGGCTGGCAGATAGAGACACGGATCTGCAGATATCTAAACTGAGGTTGAAGAAAATGAGAAAAGAAATGGAATGCAAGCATGTTTGGTTCATGATGATGCTTAGTGTGGTAGTGACTTTAGGGTGTGTTCTTCTTTTTGTTGTTGGCAATTGTGGAAATAAGTATTTAATTATGGATGTATTCTGCTTCCTCTTGCTTATTTTGACATTTTAGAAAACAGTAAGAGGAATGAGTTTGTTGGATGTTTAGTTAGCTAGCTAGCTAGTCAGTTCTTTTCAGTATTCATGAGATGTATTTAACTTGTTGTACCAAACTTGTTGAAACTAGGAAAAATCATGGTTGCAAAAGTAATGTGTATTTATCTTTTGTTGATTTCAAACATGGTGCAACCAGGAACAATAACCATGGATTTTCTATATTGTTGCAAAACCAGGAACAATCCCGTGTGTGTTTCTGAAAGATTCACACTAAAAAATATTTTGAAATGTCAGAAATATGTGCAACCAGGAACAATCATAACAAACAACTTAAAAGGTACTGACAATATATAGAGGTACTAGTTAAATAGGTTCAATCACAACCATCGCATACTACTAGTAGTACTTAATAATTACACAACCAAATGATATAATATAACAGTACACCCATTACATAAACAGGAGGCAGCAACAGGCAACAGGAGGCAGCAGAGGCAACAAGAGGCGGCATCAGAGGAAACATGAGGCGGCAGCAGGAGATAGCTGAGGCAGTAGGAGCAAGCAGTTACGACCCTAGAGCAATGTGACCGAGGTTGGCATACTTGCTCAGGTAAACCATGAAGGCAGCGTGCTTGTCTTTCGTATGATTCGCACACCATTGTCCTCCACGGGCAATGCCCCCGGCATGCTGCACGATGTTGTTCAGGTCTTCCGCAATCCTTCTTGCACAGAAGGGGCACCTGTACTTGTTTGCACCTCAGCGGACGCGGGGTGGGAGACGTGTACATCGCACATGTCAATGCAGAACACACGAGTGGGAATGCAAAACGCACGTATACACAGCTCGATTTCTTTTGTAGTTAATCATTTTTTGGCATGTCAATGGAAAATGAAAAACCCACAGTCGATTTAATTTCTTCTAAATTATTCAGTAAATCATTGTTACTCTAGATACTGATATCTGATGACCAAAAAGATTTCCAACGTGTTTTTTTCCAAAACCACATTGATATCTGATGACCACACACACTTCCATGGTTTTCCACTTGGATCCCCCTAGAGTTTGCACATTGCATATGAGTTACTTTCCAAAACCACATTGATATCTGATGAACACACACACTCTAGTACGTGGATTCTGTGATTCAACTTGTGTCACACTAGTGTGTTTTCGGTCTCTCTCTATATATATGGATCATCCCCTAGAGTGTTTTTGCATGTGTTATTTTCCTAAACCACACATTGATATATATATATCTCCACTAGATAGTCATTATTGATGATCCACATGACCACATTGATCATATCTATACATGACCACACACACACACACACACACTACTCTAGTGGATTATATGATCTGCGATGCAACTTCTCTGTCACACTGGTGCATTAAATGTGTACTAGGAGTTGATTTCCTATGTGTGTCTTGCTTCTTCTACACCATGGTTTTCCACTTGGATCCCCCATAGAGTCATTGCATGCACATTATATTGCATATGTGTTATTTTCCAAAACCACATTGATATCTGATGACCACACACACTCAAGTGGATTCTGTGATTCAACTTCTGTGTCACACTAGTGTGTTTTTGGTCTCTTTATATATGACCATGATTTTTTGACACATGTATATATATATATGGATCATCCCCTGGAGTGATTTGCATGTGTTCTTTTCCTAAACCACACATTGATATATATATATATCTCCACTAGATAGTCATTATTGATGATCCACATGACCACATTGATCATATCTATACATGACCACACACACACTACTCTAGTGGATTATATTCTGTGATGCAACTTCTCTGTCACACTATTGCATTAAATGTATACTGGGAGTTGATTTCCTATGTGTGTCTTGCTTCTTCTACACCATGGTTTTCCACTTGGATCCCCCATAGAGTCATTGCATGCACATTATATTGCATATGTGTTATTTTCCAAAACCACATTGATATATATATATGTGTGTGTGTGTGTGTTCTTTTCCAAAACCACATTGATATATACATGACCACACACACACTCAAGTGGAATGCAACTTCTCTATAGTACTACTGGTGCATTGAAATATGTGTGGAAGTTGCTTTCCTATGTTTGTTTTGCTTCTACACCATGGTTTGCCTATATCAACATCCACACTTTAATAAATATGGTAATGCTAATTTATTTGAGAATTATACGGATTTTTCCTGAATTTTTGGGTTAGTAATTGCCAATATCTTCGAAAGGTACCTTTTTTAACAAGTATCCGATGTGATTAATTTACTTGAGCCACTCATCAAGGAATAGACGGCCAGGATACGCCATCAAAAAATTTGACCAACACACCCCGCTCAAATTTCGCGCGTAGGAGTTAAATTTCGCGCCTCGAAATTTCGTCCCTAGGATAGACCGATCAGCCCTTCAACACAACGCCACGCATCATTTGCGGAGAGGGCATTTAGGTAATCTAAGAGAAACCTTCCTTATCCCCTCCCCCGTGGAAAGTGGACGAGATCCATTTTTCCTCACCTCGCTATCCTCTGCCTCCTCCCTCGCCCTCACACTCGTCGTCGTCCGTCCTTTCTCCACTCACCGCCGTCCTTCACTCTACCCCTCGCCTCCCTATGCCCCTCCCCACCATGTCTAGAGTTCCGCGCATCAAAACAATAAATTTTACTCTACACCCTTGAACCCCTAAAGCTGCCAGGACCTATCTATTAGTAATACAGTAACGGGAGAGGCTTTTCGCGAACTTACCCTTGAAGACCGAAAAGCGTTGTCAACGCTCAGGAAAGCATGGTTGATGTAGACGAGCCGAAGCCGACCTCAAGGTCGTGATGAAGTCCTTGCGCTCCTTCTGGCTCCAACAACTTGAGTGCCTCAAGTGTGACACCTCGTGGGAGTTACAAACGTCCGGTGCCTGACGATGACTCTCACTTCCCCGATCCAGCAGCAGTTGCAGAAGTAGAGCTCCTGGATCCGAATCCCGTAGCGCGACGGCGCTCCGCGGTGAAGATGTCTCTCGCTCGCGCAGTCTAGACTTGGGACCACGGTCACGAGAGAGAGAGGGGGAGAGAGAAAATATCAATTGGAGGTCCCCCCAAAAGTGGGGAGACCTTTATTGATTATTGGGTGTATTTTTCTAGGCCAAATACCCTACTTTATATAGGGGGAGGGGAGGTACTACCTCCCCTCAAGTCCCGGGGTGGGACTAAAGGAGAGGAGGGGGGAGGAGGTGGCCGTCGGCCACCTAGTGGGCCCCGCGTGGGGGGGGGGGGCTAGACCCAGCCGGCCTCCCCTTGCCCCTTCTCCCCTTTCTCCATTTGCCTAATGGGCCCTCTCCCTCCGGAATTGGCCCATTAAGCCTTTTTTTGACCTTTAATTGATTTTCTCTTTATTAAATAATTATGAATAAATGATTAAATCAATATTTAACATTCATTCACACATTATCTAATCTCCGTGGCTATGGAACACCTTCCACCTCCACTCCGGGCATTCTTCGGACTTACTGAAACCCTTCCGGTTTTCTCCCTTTTTTCTTCGGTGATTCTACCGATCCTATAAACACTCTCTCAGCATCAACAAGCCCTTAAGTGTGATACCCTATGGTTCGGGAACACTCCAGACATGGTCAGGACACTCCCGCACCAAGGATCGACAGAGGGACTTGGATGGCCATGTGACCCCTGTGCGTTCCACGAAGATCTTTCGTTGTTTGAACCGGGACAGTCGTGTCTTATTCCCTTTGTCATTCGATACTTGGATTGTCCGAGATCTGATCAACGAAATCACCATGTCGTGTTCAATCTCATTACTGAACAATGCTACTTAACTCGTTCCGACAAGTGATATCCCCGTGATCCAATCACACGTTGTGCAACTATTGGATATAACTTCTCCGAGTGGGCCCTTGAGTATCTTTCCATCACATGGACAGACAAATCCTGCTCTTGACATATATTGCCTCTACGGTTTCCTCTGAATACCTGAACACACCTTTATCACCACCGTTTTACCAGATGGCGTTTGATGCTATCTAAGCACTCTCGGGAGACAGTGATTGATATAGCCTCACGGTCTAAGGAATAGTCTACGAGGATCCATTTCTAATTTTCGTAACTTGAACTTCGTGACATGATCGGGTCATGATGTTTAGGTTGGGTATTGGTTCATCATCTCATTCTCCGAATGAGATGACCTCATTTCCAACTGGCATAAATGCCACATGATCAGGAAACATGATCATCTGCTGACCAATGAACCAGTGACTAGAGTTTTATTGGGAACCCCTGGTTGTTTGTATATCACACATGTATTGATGTTTCCACTCAATACAGTTATAGCATGATATAAAACTTAATCATAAACTATATGAAATATGATAATAGTCCTTACTACTATTTGTCTCTAGGGCATATTTCCAACAGTCTCCCACTTGCACTAGAGTACAAATACACTAGCTGCATTTGTTCCCAATCATTGGCACTATATATCCAGTACCCTGAACATGCTTGCTCATGGAAGAGGTTGAGTCTTGGGTCTGTACTTTACAGTCCCAAATCCTTTGCAACTTACTAATGTCACCTTGATTGACATCAATACTCTATCATCACATGATAGCATCTGTGTGTATGTATCATCGCTATGGCAGCAGAACGAGGCATGATTCCAAGAGCCTACAGTGACGTTAGATCAACCTCGAGGGCTTTCTCATGGGAACTGTGCCCTGGGACACATCATTCTATGTTAAAAGCGAACTAGCCCTGCCATAACATTATACAACACTTTAGATGGTACCCTTATCTATTATTATAAATGTATTCATCGAAACTCCCGTGCACTCTGTGCAACTTTCGATGTTTTGTTCACCTTGCTTCCTACTTGACTTTTAATTGGTATCTACAGGAGTTTCAAACATATTCCCTTATAACATAACCCTTTATGTTTTAAGATATGTTATCCTTTATGGATTTGGAAAATATATCCGCAGTTCTCTACTAGACACTGCGGACAAACTTAGCTCAGCGTTCTGTGATTCGAACTTAATCACTTTCAAACGTTCTTTATTTGGATTACATATTATGCTAAGTTACCATCATGGATTCTAAGATAGAACGTATGTCTCAACATAGTGGATGATGATCATCCTTTTCTTTCTTTCAACCATTGATGTTCAAACTTAATGTTATTCCTAATTTGAGTTCTTAAGGACCAATTCCTTAATTAACTTCTATTCTGAAACCCTTTTTAGAATCCCTTAAGGAATACTACATAATATCATAATACACCTATTATCAACTTCTACATCTTATAAATCATTATTTATAAGTATTTGTGCCTTTCATCCTTAACATACTTAAGAATTACTCTTATAAGCTCCCACTCAAAATAGGTTCCTACATATTTGAATTTGAGCCTTACATTGCTCCCACTTAAAAATATGTCAATCACATATTGTTTTAGGAAGACTTTCATAACTCCCACTTAATTTTATGAAAATTGCATATCTCATTATTACTTTGAACAACTTCAAAATCTTTTGATCAATTATCGAACTTGGAGATTTATTATGAGATACTAGTACTTTACTAGTTTTAAATCCACTAGACATCCAGCACACATGAATCAAATTCATTTTGAATTCATCCAATACTTGACAAATTGTGCTTTTGTCATTCACCCCCTTTTTCCTACTATGGCTTTGCAGTCATTTGGGAAAATTCCATGTAACCCCTTTTACTTGTGAGATTCAGCAACGAATTGCTTTCTAGTCTCAAGGGAATTTTGTCTTTAGGATTTCTCATAATTCCAGTTTGCCATTATTTCCTTTGTAGTTTGTAGGTATGTCATATTTCAAAAATCATGACAACTGATTCACAAATGTCTCCATACAAGATATGGATTTAAATTTTGAATCCTACTTCATGTAGTGAAAAACAATAGTGGAGGAAAAAACACAATGATCAAAATCATTTATTCTTTCCTTCCGTGAAGAGAATCATTCAGGAACGCTGTCCGTTGCGCTTCTCAACACTCTGATGCAGGGTTTTGAATCCTCATCATGTTTTACACTATTTTCCATTTGCTCCATAATTGAGAAACTTCATTAAAGGTGAGCTTTCTCAAGAATGCACCAAAATCCCAACAATACGAATCTTGCTTTCCTTTTGGTTTCAGCTATGTATTTCGTATTCAAAGTTTCCAATGAATACTCTACAAGGATTTATTCGCTATTGTTTTGGTTATATCGAATAACCCCAAAACTTTCACGAATTCTAATGGTTTACCAATTCTGATTGAGAGCTAACTATTTCTAAGCTAATGGTCTCTACATATACACTACAATGATTTATTTGGTGCCTTCTATTCAACCCCTTTGATATATAATATCACATTGTGATGCTTTGTATTTTAACGTTTCAAAACACTTTGCATTTCACAATTTCTTTCATGCCATTCTTATAAAGTTGAATTTCATTACTATTGATCAAATCATAGTAATTGGATTCTCTTTTATACTTATACCCTTTTATTGATGAAGTACTTTGATCAAATCAAAATAGTTTCATATTCATGTTTCCTTTGGTAAACTACTTTACACATTTAAACAATTATTTAATGATAATTACCATTTTCATTAAAACACAATACATCGAATATGTATTCACTTTTAACAATTCATTAAACACTTTGTATCCAAGTAATACACGGTGTTCAAGTTATTCTGCCGAACTTAGGCATGATTTATATGTGAAAAGAAATCGAATTACTTTCACATATTATCACATAACTTTGAATTTAAACAATGGTTTCATTCATTAATGAACATATCATTAAATTGGGTATTTTAAACAAGGCATTTTTAATGTTTTACAAATGTTCATGCATTATCAATTAGTTTCAAACAACAAGGACAATTCACACATAATCTAACAAGATATGAACACGAATAGAAATCATTCATAAAAGTGGAACAACTGTTTGTTACAAACTGATATGAATAACCGTCTCACGAAGTATGAGACACACTAAAGAAGTTCAAATCTCTTGATTACATTAATCATCCTAAAACACAAACTAAGTGATAAATGTCGAGGGAGAGTGTCGTTGGCCATCATCATCATGCTCGCCATCAACACGCAACATCACCTCCTCTCCAGCAAGCACCTCTCATGCAGAAGGACCTGTTTTTAGTAAAACAGAACAAGTATCAGATATACCTAACACTGCAATGTGTTTGCAAGATTATAACATTTATAAAACTGTATATCAAATATATACCTTTGTCGTTAACGACCTGAGCGACATCTGGTTCAACCAACACATTCCTGAGATGTGTCATGAACCGGTGGAACTCCATTTCCGTGTCGCCCCTCATTACGCAAGTCCTGACTTGTGCTTGGTAGCTTGGTGGTAGCGACCGCAGCACAGCAACATTGGCAAAAGAGCCTCAAATCCAGACGTCTAGGAAGTATGTTGGCCTCATGTACACATCATGCATGTGTTGTAAGTGGCTGTCCAGTGACGAGTTCTCCTCCATTTTAATGGAGAGAAAGTCTCCCATCAACTCATGCTCCCAAATGCGTGTCTGATCCACGGAATGTGTCCTAAGCTGAGGCATCACCGAACGAGGGTTGACATCACCCACGAAAGGCCACAGCTCGTCCACCATTTCGAAACGCATCACAACTGAAATATAGGAGGCCATCTCCGGATGGAGATAGCGGTCTTTCCGCTCCTCTGGGGTCTCAAGGTCTATGGACGGATCCAGATCCATCCCGTCGAGTATGTAGTCGACCATGTCGTTCTCACTAAGGAGAACATGGAGACTGGCAACCCAAATGGAGAAATTTGATCCATCTAATCTGAGCTTCTCTCCTTCTAACCATTTAATTGTCAACACGAAAGAGCCCATCTACATTTATAATTGCAAAAGGAATTTACACTAAGTTTATAATTAAATGAGTTAATAATAACTCCACTCAGAAACACCTATCCCCAGTGAGGGTTCCTAGTGATAACACGACCCCTATCAGCCACATCTCCCCCGGTCATCACGGCCATCAATGTGGGTTCAAGGGTGGACGCTAAACGTCGGTCACATCATCCATGCGACTCGTGCTCGATCTTTTGACCATCCGCGTTCCGAGGCCATGTCTGTACAGGCTAGGCTCGCCAACTCAACCTTAGTGTTTTTGATGTGCAACATGGCTTACACCCACTGTATGTGAACGTAGATATGTCTGACACCCTATCATCACGGCCTGCCTCATACCGAAGAACTTTCTTGGTGGTGCACACTAAGGGGGAACACAATCGTTGGTTATTTTAACAGGGATCATCTTATTAGGATACCGTCGCGTATCTAATACTAGCACACAATAAGACATACAATCAAATAACATTGAATGTAAATGCTATGTGATATGGTCCTTCACGTCGTGATCTCCATCCGTCGTCACTGGGTTCCGGTGCCAGGGTTCCGGCGCCATAGACACCAGGGTACCGGTGTCATTCCGGCGTGGTAGTTCGTCACCTCCATGACTATCTACTATTATGTAACAAAAGGTAATTACTTTACCTTTGCCACAACCATATCACAAAGCAACTCCCTCCTGCAAAACAAAGTTAGAGGCCTCTACTTTATCTTTGCATGTTTTACGTGGCTGAATGGGATTTCGCACGAGAACGGTTCTTACCTACGAACTTTCAGCACAACGCTGATCAAGTAGTTGTCTATACTACACCCCTTTTGGGGCCCTCCGTTGCAAATGGTATACCAACTAATGCGAGAGAGACAGACACCCCCCTAAGCCACTTTATACGGTACAAGCCGTATGTCAAGCGTGGACCAGTCTCGCGAATGAACGCGTAAAGTCGGTTGGGGCCCGCTTCATCAAGCATTACTGCGGTATACACAAGTACACGTGGGAGGGTAACAACTAAAAGATCAACGCCCACACGCTACATCCCGTGTGTTCTACCCGTACTAGCATTACTACGCATAGATCTAGTTCTGATACCACTGTAGGGGTTCCGCGCATAAAAACAATAAATTTTACTCTACGCCCCTGAACCCCTGAAGCTGCCAGGACCTATCTATTAGTAATACAGTAATAGGAGAGGCTTTTCGTGAACTTACACTTGAAGACCAAAAAGCGTTGTCAACGCTCGGGAGAGCGTGGTTGATGTAGACGAGCCGAAGCCGACCTCAAGGTCGTGATGAAGTCCTTGCGCTCCTTCTGGCTCCAACGACTTGAGTGCCTCAAGTGTGACACCTCGTGGGAGTTACACCGCCCGGTGCTGACGATGACTCCGCTTCCCGATCCAGCAGCGATTGCGAAGTAGAGCTCCGGATCCGAATCCCGCGGTAGGCAGTAACCAGCGGTGAAGATGTATCTCGCTCGTGCAGTCTAGACTTGGGACCACGGTCACGAGAGAGAGAGGGGGAGAGAGAAAATATCAATTGGAGGTCATCCGAAAAGTAGGGAGACCTTTATTGATTATTGGGTGTATTTTTCTAGGCCAAATACCCCCCAGTTTATATAAGGGGAGGGGAGGTCCTACCTCCCATCAAGTCCCAGGGTGGGACTAAAGGAAAGGAGGAGGGAGGAGGTGGCCGCCGGCCACCTAGTAGGCCCCGCGCAGGGGGGCTAGGACTAGCCGGCCTCCCCCTTGCCCCTTCTCCCCTTTCTCCTTTTCCCTAATGGGCCCTCTCCCTCCAGAATTGACCCATTAAGCCTTTTTTGACCTTTAATTGATTTTCTCTTTATTAAATAATTATGAATAAATGATTAAATCAATATTTAACATTCATTCACACATTATCTAATCTCCGTGGCTATGGAACACCTTCCACCTCCACCTGGGCATTCTCGGACTTCAAAACCCTTAGGTTTTCTCCCTTCTTTTCTTGGTGATTCTACCGATCCTATAAACACTCTCTAAGCATCAACAAGCCCTTAAGCGTGATACCCTACGGTTGGGAACACTCCGGACATGGTCGGACACTCCCACCAATGATCGTGAGAGGACCTGGATGGCCATGTGACCCCTGTGCGTTCCACGAAGATCTTTTGTCGTTTGAACCGGGACAGTCGTGTCTTATTCCCTTTGTCATTCGATACTTGCATTGCCCGAGATCTGATCAATGACATCACCATGTCGTGTTCAATCTCGTTACTGAACAATGCTACTTAACTCGTTCTGACAAGTGATATCCCCGTGATCCAATCACACGCTGCGTAGCTATTGGATATAACTTCTCCGAGTGGGCCCTTGAGTATCTTTCCGTCACATGAACGGACAAATCCCGCTCTTGACATATATTGCCTCTACGGTTTCCTCTGAATACCTGAACACACCTTTATAACCACCGTTTTACCAGATGGCGTTTGATGCTATCTAAACACTCTCGGGAGACAGTGATTGATATAGCCTCACGGTCTAAGGAATAGTCTACGAGGATCCATTTCTAATCATCGTAACTTGAACTTCGTGACATGATCGGGTCACGATGTTTAGGTTGGGTATTGATTCATCATCTCATTCTCTGAATGAGATGACCTCATTTCCAACTGGCATAAATGCCACATGATCAGGAAACATGATCATCTGTTGACCAATGAACCAGTGACTAGAGTTTCACTGGGAACCCCTGGTTGTTTGTATATCACACGTGTATTGATGTTTCCACTCAATACAGTTATAGCATGATATAAAACTTAATCATAAACTATATGAAATATGATAATAGCCCTTACTACTATTTGCCTATAGGGCATATTTCCAACACCATGTCGCCGTCCTTCGTTCTAGTAGACAGCAGCTAGCCATCGTCGTAGCCCAAACCCTAGCCCGTCGTCACCTTCGCGGTTTCCCACCACGCCGTGCCAACTGTCAAGCTCGCAGGTCTGCAAGCTCGCCGTCAACCTCACCCACAAGATCTTCCACCTCTACGTGCACCTCTCCATAAAGATCTCCCCACTCGCCGTGCACCTCTCCGTCAAGGTTTGCTCCCTGGACGCCAAGGTCTGCCCACCCGTGGTCAAGGTCTGCTCACTCGACGTGCACCTCGCCGACAAGGTATGCCACCTCGTCGTGCACCTCGTCGACAAGGCCTACCACCTAGCCGTCAAGTTCTTCCCGCTATCCCTGCACGTCACCGTCAAGATCAGCCCACTCGCGGTCAAGGTCTGCTCACTCGACGTGCACCTCGACTACAAGGTACGCCTACTCGCCATCCACCTAGTCGACACGGTCTGCCACATCATCGTCGACAAGGTCTGCCTACTCGCCATGCACCTCCTCCACATACTCTGCTACCAAGGTCCGCTGACAAGCCTCGATGCCATGATTTAAGCATTCCGCCAGGAATAGCAGTAAGAAAAAGGCCCCATAGCCTGAAGGAAAGGAAACACTTACCTTGCTTTTCTACTGTTTGGTTATATTGTTTGTTGCAGATAAATGCTTTTCATAACACGTCTCATGATCAGAGTATAAATACAAATTGTTCACAGTGGAATATTTTACACTTGTGATTACTATTAGACAATCAACAACATATGTTATATTCTGCCTACTTGCCTATTCAGTGGCAAGATATAGATGCATATACTGCTCATGTTTAATTGTCTAAACCTCCTTATTATTGCAACCAATTGGTGAATTGCCCAGCTTGTAAACTATTAGGCTTATGATCAGTTTGCGTGTGATAAAGGTTGCATTATCCTGTTTGTTGTATTACTTTGGTTGTTTCATGATATGTCTTATGTTCATCGTATAAGTACTTCATAGTTTACTGTTTTACATGATGGTTTACTATAGGACAATGAACACCATATGTTATATTTTTCTTAATTGCCTATTTAATTGCACAATAGATGCTTGTAGTGCTTATGTTTAATCGTCCTACCCTGCTTATTATTGAAGTGTATAATACTAAGTCTGGTCATAGTCACTACAACAGGAACCCCCATATAGCAATGTATCATTTCCAACGCTTTCAGAATGCGTTGCAAAATATGACAGTGGCCACGCATATTTGCGTTGGAAAGCCCATGCGTTGGCAGCCATCAAACAATACCAGGTACGATGTGTCAGTGGTCTATAAGTTACGACTTGTCAATGCTAATTAGGCGTACAAAATTCGAGATATGTAGAGTCAAAATCTAGTATGTTAGGTTTGAGTCTAACCATATAAGAGTTATTTCGCCTTCTCTTTTATTTTTCTGTAGACATACAACTTTTGATCATAATTTTGCAATATAAGAGAGTAGAATGCATGTTATCCTGTACTTTATTTGAATCAGTTTACTTGGCAAAAATTGAGAGCTAAGACAACCCAAATACTAATGAAGGTGAAGGTGGATTCTCAAAAAAAAATACGGAGGTGGAAAAATATTTTCATCTGTCGTAATTATTTTTCCTATTATCCGCTTTCCCACGGTTTCTTCCCTCTACTATGTTAATTGATTGCCCATGATTTTTGCCTATGTCCATTTATAAAGGCGACCATGTTCTTTGTTATGCATGGTAATGGTCCCACCTTCCATAGAAGTAAAATCGTGATACTAGGTTACTTAAAATGTAATAAAAAGAAAATTAAGATAACCACCGCACGTTATCTCCTCTCCTCCCTGTTATTAGCGCAGGTTGTGGGTTGACCTTATCAACATCTCCACGAAACAATCCCCGTTATAGATTGCAAGGCAGTTGCACACGATCCCGACGCCGCACAACCTCCTCGTCCTTCTCGCGTTCCTGAATCCTAATCGCCTCCTCACCATTGATGACATCCTGGTTAGCACCGGCTCCCCCGTGATGCACCTCCGATCGGAGCAGGAGTCACCATCGCAGTCGGTCGTGGAGTGTACAAGGACACAACTACATGAAGGAGGGCACCCCCTGCATCGCCCTAGCCTACGGCGTCGTCATGTTTAAGGCTGCCGCGTACTCACTTGTTTCGGCAAAACATCGCCGAGATCAGCGGTCACAGTATAATACACGGCTTCATCATCCCCATCGATGTTGCGCTCCCTGATGCGATAATGCTCGATCAGGTTTGTCTATTCTTGCTTGTGGTTTTAGTAATTTCGTAACGATCTCTCCGTTCGCCGTTGCATCCTGATAATGACTGATAATTAATCTGAGATTGTATGGCCATGTCCGATCCCATCGCACCCCACCCTCAGGTCTGGAAAATGAATATATGTGTGAGATCATTAATTAACTTGGTTCTAATTGGCCGTTTCCATATAGAATGATCAGTACTCCTGGCAACTACGTGCTAGTTTGATTTATAAAACAGTTCTTTTCACTTATTATTTAGGTTCTCTTAGTACGTTAGATTCGACAGTGTAAACTTCATATTGTTCAATGCAATGATCAACACGTGAAGAACATAGAACATGAGAATACGATGCATACATAAAGATGCTGCTGAATAACCTCGTTTCAACATTTATATTGTATAGTGATGAAGAATCATGACAGATATTAATGATGAAGAGGATGGAGATTATCAGGACGACATTAGTGCCAATGAACGAGGTAAAGAATAAGATATTCGGTATTGATGATAAGAAGTCTGAATGTTTTCGCTAATTAGTTGTTTCCATATCATGATCAGATGAAAATGGAGAAACGCTTAGCATGGGAGGAAAAAGATGAAACACACATTATATATATTGTATACTCAACATGTTGGCACCACACAGTTTAGCAGTCAGATGCGGTTTATCTTTTTTGACCTCCCTCCATGGGGCTCCCAAATTATTTCCTGATAGTTGAAGGTCATTCATCCGCACTTGGGGTGGTGTGCAGCCTCTTGTGTAGTTCCTATTGCAATCATTCATTTTGTAAGTTGTCTCTTTCCGTATGCTTGTTTGATTGATACCATAGGTACTCCCTTTTCGATATAATTTAAGGATGATACTCCTTCATTTTTTTATCTGTTATGTATGTTTTCTTTCTCGGTAGCTGTATGTTACTGATGTTCAATACTTTTTTGTTGTAGATTGAAAAGCCAATGGTTGATGCAGGACCGAGATGTTGATTGTAAGGTGGAGATTGGTGCTATACCAGATAGTTTAAGGATATCATTTCCATGTGTATTTTTTAAAGAATGATATCCTGTATTATTTAGATCATGTTCTTTGTAATGCGACTATGTAGATTTAATATATGAGATCTTATTTACAATATTGTGTCCCCTATCTGGTGTTGATTTAATATATGAGGCTTATTTACAATATTGAGTCCCTTACTCTGATGGTGGCATTGAGGTAGTGACTATTATTGGAAATGTATAAAGTAATATTAATGGAGGATGCAAAATCCATTGATGCGATATAACTACCAACGCATAAAGGGCGTTGTTAGGCAGCTTATATTTATGTTGCTATATTACAACACTTTTTACACAGTTTACCAACACATGTATATGCGGTGCCATAGAACCTTGCAACGCCACCAACGGCAACGCATTCTAATCTGTTGGTGTTCACCTTAACAATGCTTATATGGACATTTGGCAACACATCAATGCGTTGCTGAAGGGGTTTCTTGTTGTAGTGAGTGGGGAGTAACATAGCATGTTACTAGGCTATGTTACTCCCCACTATGACTGGTCTTAATATTATTTCCATAGTGAGCGGTGTCATAGGTCTTATAACATAGACACTATTATTTAGGTTGGTCATAGTGGGAAGTTTGTACACACTAGTATTATGTGTACGATACTAGTATATAATACCAGCTAGGCCACCCATAGTAGGACTATCATGCATTCCATTTTGCATTTGTTTTGTTGTTTCGTCGTATGTCTTATGATCAGAGTATGAATTGGTCATAGCGGACTGTTCTACCCCATATGTTATATATTGAGCCATATTTGGAGTTCCATATACATGTTAGAAACACATATGTACAGTGGAATGTGCTTGGGGTGTTGCTTAGAAAAATAATCCTAGCTTTTTCGTAAGAAACAATGCTTATTTGTATTCGAGAGGTGCCAATTTAGACATCATTCTGTTAAAAATAAGCACCATTGCTTAACCAAAAACCGGTCTATTTCGCTAAGCACTTCTCCAAGCGTCTTGCATTGTACATGCTCTTAGGTTCTTCGCATATGTTGTTGGATCGCCAAGTGTACCTCCACCCCCACAGACCCCTAGCAAAAAGGAAGGCTGTAGACCAGGTTATAATATCCCGTGTGTTGCATTAGTTTGGCAGCCTACGATCTTTTTGTTTAAGTTGCTCATGGCGACCTGTTAAATGATGAGTACTATAAAACATAGGTTGGTATCACACCCAGTTTTATATTTCTAGATTAATTGGAATTCTTTATTCTTGTTAGAACCACAAATACTACCGATGGAAGAAAGTTGGATGAAAACCATCATTAGAAAGAGTCCATGGATTGAACGACTTGGTACTAGGTTCGTAGCAACATACCCAACTGTATTCTCCCCTAAAAAGAGCAACAGTGATCCCTCTGGACCTCGGTATGATCCCGAGGGGGGGGGTATCAGTGAAGGTGACATATCAGGTGATGAAACACTAGTCACCGAGGAGACTGGGCTGCAGGTAGTCCCCTTACCTGCTAGCTCACCATCTTGTGTGGAATTAAGGTGCAGTCATGATTTCTCCACAATTAAGGTGCCGCCGAATCATCTTGTGTGAAATTGTTTGCTTACTCGTTTTGCCTTATGTTTTGTTCCTCTTTATTTTCCCCAATTGACTGTTACATGTAAAATGTGTAGCTTAAGACGAGAAAATTCAAGAAGACAACTCCTAGGAAAAGGATGGCTCCTGGTGGTGGATCATCTCGCAAGCGCGTTGTGGCTTCAGTACTATCTCCAAACACAGAAAATGAGAGACACACGAGGTCCAAGGGGATTCCGCTAAAAGAAGGACTTCCACCTCCAGGTTTCACACGGCGGACACCAAAACCGGCAAGTCCTGTGACCCATTCACAAGAAACTCGGAGTGCAACATAGAAGATTGCCAAAGCCGAACTACCTAATGCCCGGCAAACGACCAAAGCCGAACTTCCTGATGCCAGGCAAACTGCCAAAGCCACACTTCCTAATTCCCTGGAGGTGGCTAGAGCTGCACTTCATTTTCCCCTGCTGGTCACGGATGATGCAGTTCCTGATGCCAACCTAGTGGCCAAATCTGCACTCCCCGATGCCCGGCAAGTAGATAAACCTTCAGTTCCCGATGCCGGCCAAGTGGCCAAAGCTGCAGTTCCTAATGCTGGCCAACTGGCTAAAGCTGCAGTTTTTCTAATGCCGACCAAGTGGCTAAAGCTACAGTTCCTAATGTCGGCCAAGTGGCTAAAGTTGTAGTTCCTGATGCCCACCAAGGCGAGAAGCTAGTTGCCGTCAATCTACCACCCACCCAAGCTAAGAAGGCAGCAACCCAAGGCAAGCAACCAGCTACCCAAGGCAAGCTGGGAGCTGTCCAACCTGGGCAACACTCTGCCCAAGGTGACTTGCCCACTCCCTCCGACCCGCTGGTATGCCGTACGGCACCTCCCCAAAGCCAGCCACCCCCCAAAGCTAGCATCCACCCCCCAAAGCCAGCAGCCACCCCCAAAGCCAGCAGCCATCCCCTCAAAGCCAGCAGCCACATCCCCAAAGCCAGCAGCCACCTCCCCAAAGCCAGCAGCCACTTACCAAAGGTGTGGAAACCCAACCCACATCCTGCCATCCTCTGGCACCTCCCAAAGCCAACCTGCCACCTCCACAAATCAAGAAGCTACCTTCCTAAGTGACGAAGTCTACATCCTTCTGCCCATGGGTATCCTGTGGCGCCCCGCAAAAACCACTACTAGAAAATCGCGTTGTTTTTGTGCATTGCATCATCATGACCGCATGCTCATATCATCATGCCACATTGCATTTGAGCATCGTCATCATCATGCATGGTTTTTGTCTAAACTATTTTCGAAAAGTCTTTTATTGTTTTCTAAATTCCCCGTCTTTAATTCAAATCAAAACCTGGGTCTCCGGATGTATTTTGCTTTGTCTACCAACGGTTTTCAAAAGCCCCGTTTTAAATAATAAAATATTTAGTTTATTTTTTAGGGGACAGCCGTACCGGGCCGATCCGACCCAGTCGGCCATCCCCAGTACAAAAACCAGTTTTCCCAAAACCTATTCCACCATATATTCTACCCACTCTAATCCTACCCAGCCCTCCACCTCACCCCCTCCAATCCCATGTCGACACCTCACCAACCCCACCCTTTTTCCCTCCACCTCACCCAACACACCACACACACACCACTCACACCCACACAGCCGGCCGCCCCTCCCCCTGGCCAGCCTGGCCAACTTTTCCCGCCTCCCATGGCCACAGACACAAGACCAAGGCAGCCCAGCCCAGCGGCCAAGCCCCACCTGCCGCCCCCCCACACTCCCCACCTCCACCTGCCCTCCTGCCTCAGCTGCCCCACCACCACGACACCGCCCGCCTCCCTGGCCTCTCTAGTCTCTCCTTCCCGTCTCGCGCCACTGGGTCCTCTCTCCGCCTCTTGACCAACCGCGCCACCGGTCGCCCTCATCGCCGTCTCGTCAGTCGTCCGTGTCTCCGCTCCCCTTGAGCCCGGCAATCTCGCCCTCCCCTCCGCTCGGCCGCGCCGTCAGGCCTCGGCCGCTGCTGCCCTCCGCGTCTCCTCTGGCCGCTAGGGCGTGGTCCACCTCCCGCTGGCGCGCCTCGCCGATCCTTCCCCGCCAACCTCGTCAGGTGCCCGCGCCGCCCTTCATCCGCTCCGGCCCGGCCTCGCCGCCGTCCTCGTCGTGCCCGTCGCCAGTACCTCGCCTTCCCCCCCCGCGTTGCCTGCCGCGCATCCGGCCGCCCTTCGATGCCAACAAGCTCGCCGGACCACCGCCCCCCTCCCGCGCGAGCACCGCCTCCGGCCTTTCCGACCTTGCCTTTGGCTGCCCGCTGCTCGCGCTGGAGGAAACTCCGACGCCAAGCTCGCCCCGCGGCTCGTCGGCCTGCCTCCTCCCCCTCGACAGCAACACCCCTCCACAGTACCAGGGGCACCTTTTGGTGCAGCTATAGATTGTGTTGCAGTTTTTGGCAGTGGGAAGTGGCGTGTTGATCGTGTCTTTGGTCACGAGTGGTTATCCATGAATTTGATCGTTGGTGTACTGATGTGGCTTTGACACTAGGATCGCGTGAAGAACGACAAGATCTTCTGCCCGGAACTTATGGAACCGACTCCGTTTCATGTCCTTTGCCAACCGTCAAAGTTGGAACCCAAGTACTCCGACATGGAACCCTAAAGACCCCGGTGTCGAGCCCCAAGTTTGCCACCGATAATCAGGATGGTACCCCAAGATCTCCTTCCCGGAATTTGACGCCCCGATCCTGCGGATCCGAAGACCAAGCCTGAACCCCATCGAACCCCCAAACCAAGATCGCCGATAACCGATGTGTGACCCCTTTCTTTGGACCCTATTTTATAATATATGATATTTACTTGTTACATTAAAATGTTCATGTTTTTCATGCATATTGTGGGTGTTTCGACGATTCACCTAAATTAAATATGGGATCCATATGCGGGCAAATCAAGTCTTATATTGGCCCCAATTAAATTTGTGCATCGAACCGGTGGTATATTTTGCCATGTTAAGACAACATTTAAATTGCGGGTATCTAAACAACATAGACCACCTAATTAAATGTCGGGACCCCGGTTCCGCTTAATATGGCCTAATTGCATCGCATCCTTTGCCATGTCATGCATCATGCCCGATCTTCTGCCGTTGTATTAAATAGTGCATCCGGTGTTTCCTTTAGTGTTTTGGTTCTTCGCGGATAAGGCCGTTGAGTTGATGCGAGTGTCGACCCAATCTTCGGATGAACCGTCGGCAATGTTTTCCAGGCGAGCATCTCCCCCTTTCTACCTATCTTACTTTTATAGTATTTATTCCCTCCTGTTGATCTATTGCTATCTGTGTTGCGCTGCTCTAGTTTCCGTGCCCGTGATATCCCTTGCCTATATTGCCTTGGACACATCCTATTACCTGTTGTTGGTAGATAGTTGGACTTGCGTGTCGTAGTCGCTTGCTCAAGTGCTGTTGTGTGTCGTCAAGTACCACAGTTGTTGGAGTATTGCCGTATGTTTAACGTTGGAGATGATCATGGCTTTAATTACTGTTTAATAACTAAAATTGAAAGTAGGAAAATGCAGAGGCACCGGTGGGTAATAGACAATATTTGGATTTTAACCGCTCCTTTGGTGTCCGTGGGACCCGAGTTCTTGACACCTGTTCCGAGATCGAGCGTGCTAACCACAGGTGGGGTGTGTGGGCACCCCCATCGATTAGTACCGGATTTCAAAGTATTGTACTGGGGGCCACAAAGTAGTTTGGAGCTTTATTACTATCTTGTACTTATGCCATGCTTTACTGCTTTATTTAAGATTGTGCGTGGAGCACTATCTTGTTAGGATTGCGGAGTGTTTTCGGTATCGACAAGCCAGTCACACTTTCGGGTTCCCGGTCGTTTACTGACCAGCGCAAACCACAGGTCTGTTCGAGCCGCCAACTTCGTTGCGGTAGCTTAGTGGGGTGGCCCCATGTACTTGCTTTGGGTGGAAGCGTCATGACTTAGGCCCGCCGACATACCGATGGGTGTATGTTAACTGATGCGGCAAAAAGGGTCAAGTGCGTGTGGATACTTTGGTGCACCCAGAGGTTAAATCTTTCAAAGCCGTGTCATGGTTATGGACGACTTGGAGCATAGTTCTCGATCATAGACAACTATAACTAAAGTTTACTGTTATAATTTGACTTGTATCCGATATGACTAGTAGTCAGCTTCACTACAACGGAATGGCTAAATAAAAGTACCAACAACTGCTGGGTTTGGGATATCTCATGCTAATTGTATCTGACTAGTAAGTGTTGCAACTACAATGGAATGGTTAACTAAAAGTGCCCACTGCTTATTATATCAGGATGACTATCTATATTTGACTAGTAATTGCCGCAACTATAACGGAATGAATAAAACTGCCAACTGTGTGAGTTCCGCGGTTGACTTCCTCGTTTGTTCTCAAGGGGGGAAATACCAGGATGGGTATGTTTGGTGGTAGCATCAGGTTGGTTCCGAATAGGTCTTTCTTATCCCTTTCTGATAGCCGTCAGTTATATCGAGTCTCTAAAGGTTGTTTAGTGCATGCTGCGCTGCCGCTTCAGTCCACCATACCTATGTAGGCGAGGACCGCCAAATTCTAGCCTCGCCGTGTACTGGCCTCAGTACTAACCGCTCTCTCTTTTTCCTTTGCCCTTTGTCGGCACCCCTTTTTGTTTAAGCAGGTTTTGAGATCGACGTCGTTAGCAGGGTTACCCTTCCGGCTAGGCCTGGGCAGGGTTATGGACGTCATCGGTTATTCTTCAGGGCTCTTAGCTCAATTTGCATCTTGTCCGTACTCGGATGCTGTCTCGATTTCAAGGTGATTTGGATCTTTGGACTGTATATTGTATTCTTGACTCATGGAGTCGTTGCTGTATATATCTGTTTTGTGGGTTCCATTGAGGACTATTGTGTAATGATATTACTTCCTTTTCCACCCGCACGAAAGTGCCTGGTGGGCACCTTTGAATCGGTTCTATGCGGGTTTAGCGGGAAGCGCTAAAACTTGCATAGGGTCGATTCTGAGGGTGTTACAGAGTGGTATCAGAGCTCAGCAGTTGCGATACCCCACAAGTCCAGCCTGTAGGATAACCTAGCTAACGACCGAAGTAGAGTGTCAAAACTATTTTTGCAAAATCGGTTGGATAGTTCTGATTAGGTCTAATTTTACTTCTTACCCCTCTGCTGCTCTCCTCTCACCTCTGCGTGTTTTGAATCCGCTCTCTTCTCTCTCTTCGAGTCCAGGATTTCTCGTGGTTGGGTTCCATCGTACCTTCAGGGTTTCGCTTCCTCCTTTGGTAACGGTGTTGCTACATCTGGTCTTCATGCTATCCGAGGAATCCTTCGTCTGGTGGACTTCTCTTTGTTCCTTCTCGTGCCTTAGGTGTTTTCAACGCAGCGACATCATCTACGCCAGATCCGATCTGATGCGCCTCACTCCTTGTTTCGAACCTCGATTGTCGAGATCTTGATCGATTCGAGAATGGTTGCACGCTTTTCTACTGATTGTGCAGAGTAATAGTTTGGGTGCGTGATGGATTGGCCCCCATGCCGACTACTCACTCTATTCGCTTGTGTACATTGAAGTGGATGAGAATGCATCGGTTCTCTCTTTCCATCGAAGTTAGAGGTGGATTGATTTGTTGATACCTCTACCTTCGCCTTTGTTTCCCGGAGTGTTCTCTCGACGATCACGGACAACAACCTCTTGTTAGTGGTGTCGCGAGGATCTACACGATGCGAGAAGATTCAGATCGCCGCCCTTCTTCCCGGTACCATGAGGCGGATCTCGAGGGCGAGATCCATTGTTAGTGGTGTCGAATTATGGCGCCCCGCAAAAACCACTACTAGAAAATCGCGTTGTTTTTGTGCATTGCATCATCATGAACGCATGCTCATATCATCATGCCACATTGCATTTGAGCATCGTCATCATCATGCATGGTTTTTGTCTAAACTATTTTCGAAAAGTCTTTTATTGTTTTCTAAATTCCCCGTCTTTAATTCAAATCAAAACCTGGGTCTCCGGATGTATTTTGCTTTGTCTACCAACGGTTTTCAAAAGCCCCGTTTTAAATAATAAAATATTTAGTTTATTTTTTAGGGGACAGCCGTACCGGGTTGATCCGACCCAGTCGGCCATCCCCAGTACAAAAACCAGTTTTCCCAAAACCTATTCCACCATATATTCTACCCACTCTAATCCTACCCAGCCCTCCACCTCACCCCCTCCAATCCCATGTCGACACCTCACCAACCCCACCCTTTTTCCCTCCACCTCACCCAACACACCACACACACACCACACACACCCACACCGCCGGCCTCCCCCGCCAGCCAGCCAACTTTTCCTCATCTCCAGCGCCGTCTGGCGCAGCCCCACCTGCCGCCCACCCAAACTCCCCACCTCCACCTGCCCTGTTCCCCGCGCGGCCCCACCACCACGACGCGACCCGCTCCTGGCCTCCCCGTCCTCGACGCAAATCCCCACCACCGACCGACCCCGCCTCCTTCCTGGCGCCCACCGCTGCCGTCTCTCCTTCCCCGTCCCTGCTCCCTCTTTCCCCGTCGCCTCCCTCCCCTCACGCAGAGCCCCGCGCCGCCGCCTCGGGGTCCTCCTCTCCGCCTCTTCGGCCAACCGCCGCGCCACCGGTCGCCCTCATCGTCGGCCGTCGTCCGTGTCTCCGTGCTCCCGAGCCAGCCATGTCTGTCCCCTCCGCTCCGGCCGCGCCGTCGCGGGCCTCGGCCGCTCGCCGGCCCTCCCGCGTCTCCTCTGGCCGCTAGGGCGTGGTACACCTCCCGCTGGTGCGCCTCGCCGAGCCTTCCCCGCCAACCTCGTCAGGTGCCCGCGCCGCCCTTCATCCGCTCTGGCCCGGCCTCGCCGCCGTCCTCGTCGTGCCCGCCGCCAGTACCTCGCCTTCCCCCCCGCGTCGCCTGCCGCGCATCCGGCCGCCCTTCGACGCCAACAAGCTCGCCGGACCACCGCCCCCCTCCCGCGCGAGCACCGCCTCCGGCCTTTCCGACCTTGCCTTTGGCCGCCCGCTCGTGCTCCGCCGCCAGGAGCCCGACGCCCAAGCTCCTTCGGCCATCGCCGGCCTCTGTCCTCCTCCCCTCGACAGCAACACCCCTCCACAGTACCAGGGGCACCTTTTGGTTCAGGTATAGATTGTGTTGCAGTTTTTGGCAGTGGGAAGTGGCGTGTTGATCGTGTCTTTGGTCACGAGTGGTTATCCACGAATTTGATCGTTGGTGTACTGATGTGGCTTTGACACTAGGATCGCGTGAAGAACGACAAGATCTTCTGCCCGGAACTCGTGGAACCGACTCCGTTTCATGTCCTTCGCCAACCGTCAATGTTGGAACCCAAGTACTCCGACATGGAACCCTAAAGACCCCGGTGTCGAGCCCCAAGTTTGCCACCGATGATCAGGATGGTACCCCAAGATCTCCTTCCCGGAATTCGACGCCCCGATCTTGCGGATCCGAAGACCAAGCCTGAACCCCATCGAACCCCCAAACCAAGATTGCCGATAACCGATGTGTGACCCCTTTCTTTGGACCCTATTTTATAATATATGATATTTACTTGTTACATTAAAATGTTCATGTTTTGCATGCATATTGTGGGTGTTTGGGGGTGTTTCGACGATTCACCTAAATTAAATATGGGATCCATATGCGGGCAAATCAAGTCTTATATTGGCCCCAATTAAATTTGTGCATCGAACCGGTGGTATATTTTGCCATGTTAAGACAACATTTAAATTGCGGGTATCTAAACAACATAGACCACCTAATTAAATGTCGGGACCCCGGTTCCGCTTAATATGGCCTAATTGCATCGCATCCTTTGCCATGTCATGCATCATACATGCATCATGCCCGATCTTCTGCCGTTGTATTAAATAGTGCATCCGGTGTTTCCTTTAGTGTTTTGGTTCTTCGCGGATAAGGCCGTTGAGTTGATGCGAGTGTCGACCCGATCTTCGGATGAACCGTCGGCAATGTTTTCCAGGCAAGCATCTCCCCCTTTCTACCTATCTTACTTTTATAGTATTTATTCCCTCCTGTTGATCTATTGCTATCTGTGTTGCGATGCTCTAGTTTCCGTGCCCGTGATATCCCTTGCAGCCTTATATTGCCTTGGACACATCCTATTACCTGTTGTTGGTAGATAGTTGGACTTGCGTGTCGTAGTCGCTTGCTCAAGTGCTATTGTGTGTCGTCAAGTACCACAGTTGTTGGAGTATTGCCGTATGTTTAACGTTGGAGATGATCATGGCTTTAATTACTGTTTAATAACTAAAATTGAAAGTAGGAAAATGTAGAGGCACCGGTGGGTAATAGACAATATCTGGATTTTAATGGCCACCGGTGTCCGTGGGACCCCGAGTTCTTGACACTGTTAGAGATCGAGCGCTAACCACGGTGGGGTGTGTGGCACCCCATCGATTAATACCGATTTCAAAGTATTGTCTTGGGGCCACAAAGTAGTTTGGAGCTTTATTACTATCTTGTACTTATGCCATGCTTTATCGCTTTATTTAAGATTGTGCGTGGAGCACCAGATCGTTTAGGATTGCGGAGTGTTTTCGGTATCGACAAGCCCATCACACTTTCGGTTCCCAGTCGTTACGACCATCGACACAAACCCTGGTCCGTCGAGCCGCCAACTTGCTATGGTAGCTTAGTGGGTGGCCCCATGTACTTGCTTTGGTGCAGGAAACGTCATGACTTAGGCCCCCGACATACCGATGGGTGTATGTTAGCGATCCGCAAAAAGGGTCAAGTGCGTGTGGATACTTTGGTGCACCGCGAGGTTAAATCTTTTCAAAAGCCGTGTCCATGTTATGGACGACTTGGAGCACAGTTCTCGATCATAGACAACTATAACTAAAGTTTACTGTTATAATTTGACTTGTATCCGATATGACTAGTAATCAGCTTCACTACAACGGAATGGCTAAATAAAAGTACCAACAACTGCTGGGTTTGGGATATCTCATGCTAATTGTATCTGACTAGTAAGTGTTGCAACTACAATGGAATGGTTAACTAAAAGTGCCCACTGCTTATTATATCAGGATGACTATCTATATTTGACTAGTAATTGCCACAACTATAACGGAATGAATAAAACTGCCAACTGTGTGAGTTCCACGGTTGACTTCCTCGTTTGGTCTCGAGGGGGGAAATACCAGGATGGGTATGTTTGGTGGTAGCATCAGGTTGGTTCCGAATAGGTCTTTCTTATCCCTCTCTGATAGCCGTCAGTTATATCGAGTCTCTATAGGTTGTTTAGTGCATGCTGCGCTGCCGCTTCAGTCCACCATACCTATGTAGGCGAGGACCGCCGAATTCTAGCCTCGCCGTGTACTGGCCTCAGTACTGACCGCTCTCTCTTTTTCCTTTGCCCTTTGTCGGCACCCCTTTTTGTTTAAGCAGGTTTTGAGATCGACGTCGTTAGCAGGGTTACCCTTCCGGCTTGGCCTGGGCAGGGTTATGGACGCCATCGGTTATTCTTCAGGGCTCTTAGCTCAATCTGCATCTTGTCCGTACTCGGACGCTGTCTCGATTTCAAGGTGATTTGGATCTTTGGACTGTATATTGTATTCTTGACTCATGGAGTCGTTGCTGTATATATCTGTTTTGTGGGTTCCATCGAGGACTATTGTGTAATGATATTACTTCGTTTTCCACCCGCACGAAAGTGCCTGGTGGGCACCTTTGAATCGGTTCTATGCGGGTTTAGCGGGAAGCGCTAAAACTTGCATAGGGTCGATTATGAGGGTGTTACATATCCCGCAAATGTGACTTGCTACCACTCCAAATCCAGAAGCCACCTCCCAGCTATCTGCGGGCACCTCGCCGAAGCGACCATGCACTGTCCAAAACCGATGGGTTAGGTACCCAAGGCGCCACGTCAGCTACCCAACATCTGTGTTCACCTGCCGGCGGCGAGGACTCTAGTACCCAATTTGAGGGTCAGGGGTCAGCTACCCAATATGATGAGTCAGCTACCGAATATGGGGAATCTGATCCTAGTCATGAAGTACCGTGGCAAGACTACAGTGACTGGTCTCAATGTGGTAATGCATTAAACCGACTGCTTGCTCACTTATAATCCATTTAATCCCATCATATTACTATGGAACACTAAATCAGCACATTGTATTCCTGATGATGGCTACCAGATGTCTCAAGACTTTGAAGCACCTTGTTCTAAAGATGCTGAAACGCAGAATTCTGAAGATATAGTTCCACATACTGGTCAAGCTCTGGTGGTGAGGGGGAAAACATGGGGAAGAGGCTTCACAATTTGTCCAAAGGAGGGAGGCTTTCACTTAATGTTCTTCCAGGAAGAACTAGACCAGACGAGCCGGGTGTTGCTACCAGGTTTGCCAGTGAGTGTGCAGTCACAGTAAGGACTAGCATGCCTATATTACCCCACTGGAAAGAGTACAAGAAGAGGGTTGATGTCCAATCAGACTTCATAGGCAAAGTTTATGTATGTTCTGTGACTTAGTTGTCCTTTACCTTCCCATTTCTCTGTTCATGCAAATGCTGATGCTCCATGTTTTATTTTAGCAAAAGTTTGCCATGGACACAAATAACACCCACGTGCGGAATGCTTGCACAAATCAATTTATGAGGCATGCAAGGAATCAATGGCATATTCTGAAGAAGAAGTATTTTGATCCCTACCCTCTGAACCAAGTTACAAAGAAATGTCCTGATGAAGTGAAATACATGACCGACGAGCAATGGTGCAAGCTTGTTGATACTTCGTCTGGCCCCAGGAAACATGTCAATTTTCATTTACTCTTTTACTATTACTGCATGTGTTTGGATTGTTTGATTGGAACTGCCTCTTATACTGTATGGTTTCTGCTTGGTAGAGTACTTGTGTAATAAACAAGATCAATAGGAGCAAAGTCTTGTACCCTGCTGCCACAGGTTCTTGTAGCTATGAGGTTGTGTGCAACAGTGAGGAAAATGCCTTCGAACTCTTCAAAAAGACGCATTGTAGCCCGAGAAATGGCTTCACTCCGAATGTGAAGAAAGCAATTGAAGTCCTCTTGAATACTTTCCATCTTCGTAAAATTCAATGCTATCTTCATCTCTCAATTGTATACGATATGATTGTAGTTTGCTTGTTATTTTTCTAAGGTTCGCTTCTATTCCTAATACTGTAACACCCCAAAAATATAAATCAAGATTATCAAGTTCTAATCACCCAAGTTTAGGGTTAACAAAAACTTTTATTATTAAATCCAATATGAGTGTATGTGTGATTTGCCTTAGTGTAGAATTGAGTGAATTTTCCATGCTTGATTGCTACAAATGATAAGAAATGGTTTAATGATGAATACTACATCATCTAGGCCAATTACAAACAAAATCCAAAGAAAAAGAAATCAAATACGAATAAAAAGATCAAATGGTCATTTTGACCAAAGTTAACCACTAGGCCACTTTGAGTGTTCCTAGAAGAGAATTTCTAATAGAAACAATTCCAGTTCTTTTCACCCCTTGCTATACCAAGTAAAAGTGAACCCAAGCCCACTTTACAAACCCAAAGAAACTATTTTCAAATTTATTTAAAGGACAGTTCAAATTTGAATCTAGTTCATATGGTAAGATCACAATTTTGCAAAAACCACTCAATTCAATTCCACTTGACTTCTCCAAGCAACCATAGACACTCAAGCATAAGATTCAAACACTCACCAAAATTCATTCAAAAATTTCAAACTAAATTTCTTGCGGCCATTAAGACAAACACCTTGTAGACACTAATTAACTCTAGCCTAACTTCACTGTTTGAGCAGATCACTCAACCAATTGGTTCCCTCTTCAGTCCCCTGTATCCCCTAGTGTCTAGACCTGCATAGACAGCCACCCCCTCTGCCGTTGTGCCAGTGCAGCGCCGCGCGAAAATGGTCATCTCCGGACGACCGCGGAGAGAGCGATAGAGACCATGCCGCCCTCTCCCACGACGAGCACTAGACAAGCGACCGTCCACCACCACCCCTTGTCTAGCCCACGGCCACAGGCAAGCCATGGACCACCCAAGACCAACCGCACCCAATGTCTCTGCGCTGTGTCGAGAGCATGCTAGAGCGCCGCACCCGACCGGCTCGCATAGACCATGCCTCACTCTCTCTGCGCACACGCACACTCGCCATGATCATAGCCACCTCCCAGACACCCCCGTTCACCGCCACGCGACCCGTAGCACCCGTGCATCATCGCAAACACCGTCGCTCCCGTGCAAAGCATCGCACGCGCCCGACCAACCTAGACCACCCCGTGCCTCGCCATTAAGCCAGTGATGATCGCTAGGGAACACCGCACCGCCCCCTACCCTCAGCCGCACCGCTAGCCGCCTGCATCATCGTCACCAACGAGCCCGATCCCATGCCGCAATGTCCCTTCGCTGGTGTATAAATAGAGGCCCCCTCCGCCTCCATTCTCCACACCAACACACTCCCCACTCCTCACTGAGCCTCCCACACCCTTCCCCGGAGCAAGGCGAGCGCCGCTTCGCCCGAATTTGGCCGGAGCCTGCCGCTGCAGGAGGAAAAGGGCGTCGTCGATTAGAGTTGTCCCAGGAGCTGCCGCGACCACCGTTCGAACTGCCGTTGTTGACCACGTCATTCACCCCTATCACCGACCCTAGATGGAGCCCAGGTGAGCCTCACCATACCCCCACCGCCGCGTTAGGTTTAGTTCCTTGCTGGAGCTGTTCGTCGGAAATGACGAATCACAACCGTTAGATCGTCTTTTAATCGTAGGTCCTAGAATGCAAGATACCGTTTTGGTTAGTTTAAGTCGCTGACTAGTGGACCCCCTCTGTCAGTAGCCCTCTACGCTGTGCTATGCAGATTGGGCCGGCCCGTTTAGTTTTCCGCATAGGCCTGTCAATTCAAATAAGGATTTTCCAATTTAGTTAAAACCACATTCTGTCAGTAGATTCAAAAATCAATTCAAAGAGATTCACTAAACCAAATTGCATGATTCCAATTTTGTTAGAAAGATATTTAAATTATCTATCCACGCCCGTTGGATTCAAATCATTTGGAATTAGAGATCACCTATAGTAAAAAATAACAAGACATAGACTTTTTCAACTTCAAACATTTTTCAAAAATCAACCATAAATGCTTTTGAGTTGATTCCAACTCTCAAATATCACATTTGATAAGATCTATCTGAATATGTAAAAATATTTAGATTTGCATGCAGTGACATTGGAGTAGTACCAAAATAATGCTATATAGGCATTTCTAGTCACTTTAATTCTATTAAATAATAATCTTATACTTTATAAAATATGATCAACACTTTAAATCACATTCCCATGTATTAGAATATGTAGTGATGACATGTGTCAACATGATCCCATATTTTAATTGGAGAATATTAAATCTTAATTATTTTTCAATGAGTAGAAATTAATTTTCTAAAATAAACTAAATAAGATTAAGTCTTTAATTCATGTGATGATTGTGATGATGCTAGATCATCAAGTGTGAGCCTTAGTGTGCTAAATAAAATTAGTTAAGTATTGTTTGGTGATTGTGTATCCCATATTCATTTATAGACGATAGTACCGACCCAGGATATGAGGAGGAGGAGTACTACCAAGAAGAAGAAGAAAACTTCAACCACTACACTACTCAAGGCAAGCCTAGGACTACAACTTAACTATGCAAGTTAACACTTTCCCCCCTCTCATAACCTATGCAAGATGCATTAGGCATGCTTTGGTTATACAACTTTTATTATACCAATCCCACGTTTTACTTGCAAGCTTTATTATTTTACTTTACCAAAGTTCTTTACTTTTAGTTAGTGCTTTGTGAGTATTGAAAAATAGAATAGATACCATAAAGAGTATAAAACTAGGCCTAACTAGTTATACTTAGATGTCATCCCATGGCATGAGATTGCAGATTAGTAGCCCTCATTAGTGAACACTCTTAACTTTAGTGGCTAGTGCTAAGCATAAAAGTTGATCACTTTAGATGGGAATACTTGGTGAAAATGATTATGAAAACCTTGGAATGATGATTCATTCTATTGAGATGTTTTGACATGTGTTAAGGAACACCAAAGGATTTGATGACGAGAATGTTGAGGCATGAGCCTTAGCCCTTTATAAAAACTGATGGTTGGGTTCAGATGCGATACCATTCCAATTTTACCGTACAACCACAATACCCGAATTGGGTAGGCCTTAGCCGGAAGTTTATATGCATTAGTTTGGGTTCCCTCACATAAGAGGTTGAGCTGAGGCTACCTCATGAGTGTGAATGTCCACCTATGCAGTGCCCAGGATGGCAGATGGTCATGGCTTGGAGGCCAAGCTCATAGGGGAGGTGCCTATACTAGAGTGTGTAATTGAAAGGTTATGATTGATTATCCGCATACTAAGTATGATGATTCAGGGTTATCCCTGACGGATGTATAGAATTTTTTGGTGAAAAGTGTACCACCTCTGCAGAGTGTCAAACTATTCGAATAGCCGTGTCCGTGGTCATGGACAGTTGGAGTGGCCACACTGTTCCATCATCAGATGTTTTCAAAATGACTTGTGAACTAAACTATGATTTTGACTTGAACACAACAGGGTTGTGAATATGAAAACTAGGTTCCCACTTAAGTGATTTAGAACATTAACTTAGTTTTCTTTACTTCTAAACTCAATTTAGATAAACCTGTCCTTTTGCAAATAAACCTAGAGCTTAAGATTCCTACTAGAGCTACCTTACTTGTTAGTGATAGTTTCCGAGTACTTAAAGAGTACTCATGGATTTGTCCCTGGATATTCCCGTGGCCAGACTATGAGGAGGACTACCAGGATGATGGACAACAGGAGGTCTACGACAACTAGGATCATCTCCCATCGTCAGCATTGCCTGTGACTCTGAAGATGGAGCCCCTACTATATTTATTATTCCGCTACTTTGTTTGTATTAAGACTGAATCATGAGATCCTTTATTTGTGTAAGACCTTATTATGGTTTGTAATGGATGATGTACTATGATATCCAATCTGTTATGTCTCGCAAAAATAGTAATCCTGGGATTGTGAGGTATGGAATAACAGGCATCTGGGATTAAAAAATGGGTGTTGACAAATACTGTAGGAAATCATGGAAAAGAAGATGGCTCCAGATGTCTAGGGGAAAGAACCACTTTCTTCCACTGAGGCTGTGCACTTTGCACTCTCGTTGGATAGCAGAAAGCCAACGTTCCCGAAGAATATCGGCCTCCATCTAAGTACATCAAAACGAAGTAGGTCTGGCCTTGAAGCGGAACTTTTGGTTGAGAGAGCAGGGAGCGACAAACTACGATGTACCATAGAGGAATTGCAGAGTGTGAAATAAGCTGTGGAGGCAGAGAGGTTGCAGTATGCTAAAGACATGAGAGAAATGCAGAAGAATCAAGAAGAGATGCAGGATAAACAAAACCATACAAATGACTTACTTCAGTAAGTGTTGTCTCAGATGACTCAGCAGAAGTAGCAGCTTCAGCTCTCGCAAGGTAAGTGAACTCGTGGGTGACACTTGTGAGTTCTTGGGCCTAGGAAAGTTAACTGGTGTGGAAACTTGTGAGTCTTTTGGGCAGGGAAACTTGTGAGGCTTTTGGCTCATAAACTGCGATGGAAAGTTTTTGGCTGTGCAAGCTTGTGAGGCTTTTGGCTCAGAAACTGCTATTGAAATCTATGTGGAAACTTGTCTTAAAATTCATTGTCAAATTCTTTTATTTGATGCATGTGGTGTGAAATGTGTCACAAACGATTAGGGCTAGTAGAAATTTACGTGCACAAATGTCCCCCAGATCTCACGGTGACGCCAGCCCGCATCCGCGATGAAAACGAAATCGTCTCAGTTGTTCTTGATGAAACATTTCCATCACAGGTAAACACCGACATCGCTTCCTTTCATTGGCCAACTATCTAGACGAAACAGAAACGTCACGACCAATAATGACGTCATCACACAGAATTCATCGTCGGTAGGTGATACGTGTCCCACTTTGAATTGTCAACGTGGTGTTCTGCGACTTGCCCACGTGGCCTCGTCCGATTGGTGCAAGCTTGTCCGTGCCAACCGTCCACGTGTCAGCATGGCATCGAAAGCTGGCGACGAACAAAATTCGTCACGGCACTTGTGACATCATAAACGGGATATATGGCATCATGAACGGAGTTGGGTGATGTCACGGACATGGAGACAACAGAATCAAGCCATGACAGACAAAAACGTCAGGAACATGATGACTTCGTAGACGGTGAACATGACATCAGCAAACGTCGCTGACAGCCACCCACGGAGCCGTCTGCCATGTGGCATTGACCGTGACGAAATAAAAACATCATGAGCGATGGGGCTTGGGCTGGGCCGGTCTAGTTCGCCGCGGTGAAAATACAGGAACGTCACGATCGGGCGTGACTTTTTCAGACAGGAAAAACATCGTGGAATGAATTATCACGTGAGGTCCGTGACCTATTTTTTTCATCGCAGATGGCCATATAGGACGTTTTGGCCCTCATCCACGACGATATCAGATCGTCATGGATCGTCCAAATTCTTGAAGCGTGTGTTCTTTTCCTAAACCACCACCATGCATGTCTGTTGCTTTCAAAAACCACATGGATCCACCAGAGTCATTGCATGTGTATTCCTTTCCTAAACCACCTAGATCCACCAGGGTCATTGCATGTGTGTTCCTTTCCTAAACCACATTGATCCACCAGAGTCATTGCGTGTGTGTTATTTTCTTGAACCACCACCAGAGTCATTGCATGTGTGTTCTTTTCCTAAACCACCACTAGAGTCATTGCATGTGTGTTCCTTTACTAAACCACATGGATCCACCAGAGTCATTGCATGGGTTTACCTTTCCTAAACAACATGGATGCACTAGAGTCATTACATGTGTGTTCCTTTCCTAAACCACATTGATCCGTCAGAGTCATTGCATGAGTGTTCTTTTCCTAAACCACCACCAGAGTCATTGCATGTGTGTTCCTTTACTAAACCACATGGATCCACCAGAGTCATTGCATGTGTGTTCCTTTCCTAAACCACATTGATCCACGAGAGTCATTGCATGTGTGTTCTTTTCCTAAACCACCACTAGAGTCCTTGCATGTGTGTTCCTTTCCTAAACCACGACTAGAGTCATTGCATGTGTGTTCCTTCCCTAAACCACCACTAGAGTCATTGCATGTTTATTCCTTTCCTAAACCACATTGATCCACCAGAGTCATTGTATGTGTGTTCTTTTCCTAACCACCACCAGAGTCATTGCATGTGTGTTCCTTTCCTAAACCACATTGATCCACCAGAGTCATCACATGTGTGTTATTTTCCTAAACCACCACTAGAGTCATTGCATGTGTGTTCTTTTCCTAAATCACATGTATCCACCAGAATCATTTCATGTTTTTTATTTTCCTAAACATATGGATCCGCAGTATCATTGCATGTGTGTTCCTTTCCAAAACCACATGGATCCACCAGAGTCATTGCATGTGTGTTCCTTTCCTAAACCACCACTAGAGTCATAGCATGTGTGTTCTTTTCCTCAACCATCACTAGAGTCATTGCATGTGTGTTCCTTTCCTAAACCACATGGATCCACCAGAGTCACTGCATGTGTGTTCCTTTCCTAATCCACATTGATCCACCAGAGTCATTACATGTGTGTTCTTTTCCTAAACCACCACCAGAGTCATTGTATGTGTCTTATTTTCCTAAACCACCACTAGAGTCATTGCATGTGTGTTCATTTCCTAAACCACATTGATCCACAAGAGTGATTGCATGTGTGTTCTTTTTCTAAACCACCACTAGAGTCATTTCATATGTGTTCCTTTCCTAAAACACCACTAGAGTCATAACATGTGTGTTCTTTTCCTCAACCATCACTAGAGTCATTGCATGTGTGTTCCTTTCCTAAACCACATGGATCCAAGAGAGTCATTGCATGCATATTCCTTTCCTAATCCACATTGATCCACCAGAGTCATTGCACGTGTGTTCTTTTCCTAAACCACCACCAGAGTCATTGCATGTGTCTTCTTTTCCTAAACCACCACTAGAGTCATTGCATGTGTGTTCATTTCCTAAACCACATTGATCCACCAGAGTGATTGCATGTGTGTTCTTTTTCTCAACCACCACTAGAGTCATTTCATGTGTGTTCCTTTCCTAAAACACCACTAGAGTCATGGCATGTGTGTTCCTTTCCTAAACCACATTGATCCACCAGAGTCATTCCAGGTGTGTTGTTTTCCTAAACCACCACCAGAGTCATTGCATGTGTATTCATTTCCTAAACCACATGGATCCACCAGAGTCATTGCATGTGTGTTCCTTTTCTAAACTAGCACCGGAGACATTGCAGGTGTGTTCTTTTCGTAAAAAACCACCAGAATCATTGCATGTGATTTCCTTTTCTTAAACCACATGGATCCACCAGAGTTATTGCATGTGTGTTATTTTTCTAAACCACCACTAGAATCATTGCATGTGTGTTCCTTTCCTAAACCACCACCAGAGTCATTGCATGTGGCTTCTTTTCCTAAACCACATGGATCCACCAGAGTCATTGCATGTGTGCTCCTTTCCTAAACCACCACCAGAGTCATTGCAGGTGTGTTCCTTTCCTAAACCACATGGATCCACTAGAGTCATTGCATGTGTGTTCCTTTCCTAAACCACATGGATCCACCAGAGTCATTGCAAGTATGTCCTTTTCCTAAACCACATGGATCCACTAGAGTCATTGCATGTGTGTTCCTTTCTTAAACCACATGGGCCCACCAGAGTCATTGCATGTGTGTTCCTTTCGTAAACCACATGGATCCACTAGAGTCATTGCATGTGTGTTCCTTTCCTAAACAACATTCATCCGGCAGAGTCATTGCATGTGTGTTCTTTTCCTGAACCACCACCAGAGTCATTGCATGTGTGTTATTTTCCTAAACCACCACTAGAGCCATTGCATGTGTGTTCCTTTCCTAAACCACCACTAGAGTCATTGCATGTGCGTTACTTTCCTAAACCACATTGATCCACCAGAGTCATTACATTTGTGTTCCTTTACTGAACCACATGGATCCACTAGCGTCATTGCATGTGTGTTCCTTTCCTTAACCACATGGATCCACTAGAGTCATTACATGTGTGTTCCTTTCCTAAACCAGCACTAGAGTCATTGCATGTGTGTTCTTTTCCTAAACCATCACTAGATTCATTGCATGTATGTTCCTTTCCTAAACCACATGGAAACACCATAGTCATTGCACGTGTGTTCCTTTCCTAAACCAAATTGATCCACCAGAGTCATTGCATGTGTGATATTTTCCTTAACTACCACCAGAGCCATTGCATGTGTATTCTTTTCCTAAACCACCACTAGAGTCATTGCATGTGTGTTCTTTTCCTAAACCGCCACTAGAGTCATTGCATGTGTGTTCTTTTCATAAACCACATTGATCTACCAGAGTCATTGCATGTGTGTTCTTTTCCTAAACCACCACCAGAGTCATTGTATGTGTGTTCCTTTCTTAAACCACATGGATCCACCCGAGTCGTTGCATGTGTGTTCTTTTCCTAAACCAGCACGAGAGTCATTGCACATGTGTTCTTTTCATAAACCACCACCGGAGTCATTGCATGTGTGTTCCTTTTTTAAAACCACATGGATCCACAAGAGTCATTGCATGTGTGTTCTTTTCCTAAACGACCACCAGAGTCACTGCATGTGTGTTCCTTTTTTAAACCACATTGATCCACTAGAGTCATTGCATGTGTCTTCTTTTCCTACACCACATGGATCCACTAGAGTCATTGCAATTGTGTTCTTTAACTAAACCACATGGATCCACCAGAGTCATTGCATGTGTGTTCTTTTCCTAAACCACCACTAGAGTCATTGCATGTGTGTTCCTTTTTTAAACCACATGGATCCACCAGAGTCATTGCATCTGTGTTCTTTTTCTAAACCACCACCAGAGTCATTGCATGTGTTTTCTTTCCCTAAACCACATGGATCCACCAGAGTCATTGAAAGTGGGTTATTTAACTAAACCACATGGATCCACCAAAGTGATTGCATGTGTGTTCCTTTCCTAAACCACATGGGTCCACCAGAGTCATTGCTTGTGTGTTCCTTTCCTAAACCCCATGGATCCACCATAGTCATTGAATGTGTGTTCTTTTCCTGAACCACCACCAGAGTCATTGCATGTGTGTTCTTTACCTAAACCACCACTAGAGTCAATGCATGTGTGTTCCTTTCCTAAACCACCACTAGAGTCATTGCATGTGTGTTCTTTTCCTAAACCATCACTAGATTCATTGCATGTATGTTCCTTTTCTAAACCACATGGAAACACCAAAGTCATTGCATGCATGTTCCTTTACTAAACAACATTGATCCACCAGAGTCATTCCATGTGTGATCTTTTCCTAAAGTACCAATAGAGCCATTGCATGTGTGTTCTTGTCCTAAACCACCACTAGAGTCATTGCATGTGTGTTCTTTTCCTAAACCACCAATAGAGTCATTGCATGCATATTCTTTTCTTAAACCACATTGATCTACCAGAGTCATTGCATGTGTTTTCTTTTCCTAAACCACCACCAGAGTCATTGCATGTGTGTTCCTTTCTTAAACCACGTCGATCCACCCGAGCCGTTGCATGTGTCTTCTTTTCCTAAACCAGCACTAGAGTCATTGCACATGTGTTCTTTTCATAAACCACCACCGGAGTCATTGCATGTGTGTTCCTTTTTAAAAACCACATGGATCCACAAGAGTCATTGCATGTGTGTTCTTTTCCTAAACGACCACCAGAGTCACTACATGTGTGTTCCTTTTTTAAACCACATTTATCCACTAGAGTCATTACATGTGTGCTCTTTTCCTAAACCGCCGCCAGAGTCATTTCATGTGGCTTCTTTTCCTAAACCACATGGATCCACCAGAGAAATTGCATGTGTGTTTCTTTCCTAAACAACCATAAGAGTCATTCCATGTGTGTTCCTTTCCTAAAACACATGGATCCACTAGAGTCATGGCATGTGTGTTCCTTACCTAAACCACATGGGTCCACCAGAGTCATTGCATGTGTGTTATTTTCCTAAACCACCACAAGAGTCATTGCATGTGTGTTCTTTTCCTAAACGACCAGAGTCATTGCATGTGTGTTGCTTTTTTAAACCACATGGATCCACCAGAGTCATTGCATGTGTGTTCTTTTTCAAAACCACCACTAGAGTCATTGCATGTGTCTTCTTTTCCTACAACACATGGATCCACCAGAGTCATTGCAAGTGTGTTCTTTAACTAAACCACATGGATCCACCAGAGTCATTGCATGTGTGTTCTTTTCCTAAACCACCACTAGAGTCATTGCATGTGTGTTCCTTTTTTAAACCACATGGATCCACCAGAGTCATTGCATGTGTGTTCTTTTTCTAAACCACCACCAGAGTCATTGCATGTGTTTTCTTTCCCCAAACCACATGGATCCACCAGAGTCATTGAAAGTGTGTTATTTAACTAAACCACACAGATCCACCAAAGTGATTGCATGTGTGTTCCTTTCCTAAACCACATGGGTCCACCGGAGTCATTGCTTGTGTGTTCCTTTCCTAAACCCCATGGATCCACCATAGTCATTGAATGTGTGTTCTTTTCCTGAACCACCACCAGATTCATTGCATGTGTGTTCTTTTCCTCAACCACCACTAGAGTCAATGCATGTGTGTTCCTTTCCTAAACCACCACTAGAGTCATTGCATGTGTGTTCTTTTCCTAAACCATCACTAGATTCATTGCATGTATGTTCCTTTCCTAAACCACATGGAAACACCAAAGTCATTGCATGCATGTTCCTTTCCTAAACCACATTTATCCACCAGAGTCATTGCATGTGTGATCTTTTCCTAAACTACCAATAGAGCCATTGCATGTGTGTTCTTTTCCTAAACCACCACTAGAGTCATTGCATGTGTGTTCTTTTCCTAAACCACAACTATAGTCATTGCATGTGTGTTCTTTTCTTAAACCACATTGATCTACCAGAGTCATTGCATGTGTGTTCTTTTCCTAAACCACCACCAGAGTCATTGCATGTGTGTTCCTTTCTTAAACCACATCGATCCACCCGAGTCGTTGCATGTGTGTTCTTTTCCTAAACCAGCACTAGAGTCATTGCACATGTGTACTTTTCATAAACCACCACCGGAGTCATTGCATGTGTGTTCCTTTTTTAAAACCACATGGATCCACAAGAGTCATTGCATGTGTGTCCTTTTCCTAAACAACCACCAGAGTCACTGCATGTGTGTTCCTTTTTTTAAACCATATTGATCCACTAGAGTCATTGCATGTGTGCTCTTTTCCTAAACCGCCACCAGAGTCATTGCATGTGGCTTCTTTTCCTAAACACAAAGGATCCACCAGAGTCATTGCATGTGTGTTCCTTTCCTAAACCACCACAAGAGTCATTCCATGTGTGTTACTTTCCTAAAACACATGGATCCACTAGAGTCATTGCATGTGTGTTCCTTTGCTAAACCACATGGATCCACCAGAGTCATTCATGTGTGTTATTTTCCTAAACCACCACAAGAGTCATTGTATGTGTGTTCTTTTCCTAAACCACCAGAGTCATTGCATGTGTGTTGCTTTTTTAAACCACATGGATCCACCAGAGTCATTGCATGTGTGTTCTTTTTCTAAACCACCACTAGAGTCATTGCATGTGTCTTCTTTTCCTACACCACATGGATCCACCAGAGTCATTGCAAGTGTGTTCTTTAACTAAACCACATGGATCCACCAGAGTCATTGCCTGTGTGTTCTTTTCCTAACCCACCACTAGAGTCATTACATGTGTGTTCTTTTCCTAAACCACCACGAGAGTCATTGCATGTGTGTTCTTTTCTTAAACCACATTGATCTACCAGATTCATTGCATGTGTGTTCTTTTCCTAAACCACCACCAGAGTCATTGCATATGTGTTCCTTTCTTAAACCACATGGATCCACCCGAGTCGTTGGATGTGTGTTCTTTTCCAAAAGCAGCACCAGAGTCATTGCACATGTGTTCTTTTCATAAACCACCACCGGAGTCATTGCATGTGTGTTCCTTTTTTAAAACCACATGGATCCACAAGAGTCATTGCATGTGTGTTCTTTTCCTAAACGACCACCAGAGTCGCTGCATGTGTGTTCCTTTTTTAAACCACATTGATCCACTAGAGTCATTACATGTGTGCTCTTTTCCTAAACCCCCACCAGAGTCATTGCATGTGGCTTCTTTTCCTAAACCACATGGATCCACCAGAGTCATTGCATGTGTGTTCCTTTCCTAAACCACCACAAGAGTCATTCAATGTGTGTTCCTTTCCTAAAACACATGGATCCACTAGAGTCATTGCATGTGTGTTCCTTTCCTAAACCACATGGATCCACCAGAGTCATTGCATGTGTGTTATTTTCCTAAACCACCACAAGAGTCATTGCATGTGTGTTCTTTTCCTAAACCACCAGAGTCATTGCATGTGTGTTCCTTTTTTAAACCACATGGATCCACTAGAGTCATTGCATGTTTTTTTTTCTAAACCACCACTAGAGTCATTGCATGTGTCTTCTTTTCCTACACCACATGGATCCACCAAAGTCATTGCAAGTGTGTTCTTTAACTAAACCACATGGATCCACCTGAGTCATTGCATGTGTGTTCTTTTCCAAAACCACCACTAGAGTCATTGCATGTGTGTTCCTTTTTTAAACCACATGGATCCACCAGAGTCATTGCATGTGTGTTCTTTTTCTAAACCACCACTAGAGTCATTGCATGTGTCTTCTTTCCCTAAACCACATGGATACACCAGATTCATTGAAAGTGTGTTATTTAACTAAACCACATGAATCCACCAAAGTGATTGCATGTGTGTTCCTTTCCTAAACCACATGGGTCCACCGGAGTCATTGCTTGTGTGTTCCTTTCCTAAACCCCATGGATCCACCATAGTGATTGCATGTGTGTTCTTTTCCTAAACCACCACTAGAGTCATTGCATGTGTGTTCTTATCCTAAACCACCACTAGAGTCATTGCATGTGTGTTCCTTTCCTAAATGGCCACTAGAGTCATTGCATGTGTGTTCCTCTCCTAAACCACATTAATCCACCAGAGTCATTGCATGTGTGTTCTTTTTCTAAACCACCACTAGAGTCATTGCATGTGTCTTCCTTTACTAAACCACATGGATCCACCAGAGTAATTGCATGTGTGTTCCTTTCCTAAACCACCACAAGAGTCATTGCACGTGTGTTCTTTTCCTAAAGCACCACCAGAGTCAATTCATGTGTGTTCGTTTTTTGAAACCACATGGATCCACTAGAGTTATTGCATGTGTGTTCCTTTCCTAAACCACATTGATCCACCAGAGTCCTTGCATGTGTGTTCTTTTCCTAAACAACAACCAGAGTCATTGCATGTGTGTTCCTTTCCTAAACCACCACCAGAGTCATTGCATGTGTGTTCCTTTCCTAAAATACATGGATCCACCAGAGTCATTGCATGTATGTGCCTTTCTAAACCACGTGGATCCACCAGAGTCATTCCATGTGTAATCCACATGGGTCCACCAGAGTCATTGCATCCGTTTTATTTTCCTAAACCACTACAAGAGCCATTCCATGTGTGTTCTACCACCACTAGAGTCATTGCATGTGTGTTCCTTTACTAAACCACATAGATCCACCAGTGTCATTGCACGTGTGTTCCTTTCCTAAACCACATGGATCCACTGGAGTCATTGCAAGTGTGTTACTTCCTAAACCACATTGATCGACCAAAGTCATTGCATGTGTGTTCCTTTCCTAAACCACCACCAGAGTCATTCCATGTGTGTTCTTTTCGTAAACCACCACTAGATTCATTGCATGTGTGTTCCTTTCCTAAACCTCATGGATGCACCAGAGTCATTGCATGTGTGTTCCTTTCCTAAACCACATTGATTCACAAGAGTCATTGCATGTTGTTCTTTTCCTAAACCGCCACCATAGTCATTGGATGTGTGTTCTTTTCCTAAACCACCACTAGAGTCATTGCATTTGTGTTCCTTTCCTAAACCACATTGATCCACCAGAGTGATTGCATGTGTGTTCTTTTCCTAAGCCACCACTAGAGTCATTGCATCTGTGTTCCTTTCCTAAACCACCACTGCAGTCATGGCATGGGTGTTCCTTTTCTAAACCACATTGATCCACCAGAGTCATTGCATGTGTGTTCTTTTCCTAAACCAGCACCAGGGTCATTGCATGTGTGTTCTTTTCCTAAACCACATGGATCCACTAAAGCCATTACATGTGTGTTCTTTTCCTAAACCACATGGATCCACCAGAGTCATTTCATGTGTGTTCATTTCCTAAACCACATGGATCCACCAGAGTCATTGCATGTGTGTTCCTTCCCTAAACTGCATGGATCCACCAGAGTCATTGCATGTGTGTTCCTTTCCTAAACCACCACCAGAGTCATTGCATGTGTGTTCCTTTCCTAAACCACATAGATCCACTAAAGCCATTGCATGTGTGTTCTTTTCCTAAACCACATGGATCCACCAGAGTCATTGCATGTGTGTTCCTTTCCTAAACCACATGGATCCACCAGAGTCATTGCACGTGTGTTCCTTTCTGAAACCACATGGATCCACTAGAGTCATTGCAAGTGTGTTACTTCCCTAAACCACATGGATCCACCATAGTCATTGTATGTGTGTTCTTTTCCTAAACCACCACCAGAGTCATTGCATGTGTGTTCCTTTCCTAAACCGAATGGATCCACCAGAGTCATTGCATGTGTGTTCCTTTCCTAAACCACATTGATCCACGAGAGTCATTGCATGTGTGTTCTTTTCGTAAACCACCACTAGAGTCATTACATGTGTGTTCTTTTCCTAACCCACCACCAGCGACATTGCATGTGTGTTCCTTTCCTAAACCACATTGATCCACCAGAGTGATTGCATGTGTGTTCTTTTCCTAAGCCACCACTAGAGTCATTGCATGTGTGTTCCTTTCCTAAACCACCACTAGAGTCATGGCATGTGTGTTCCTTTCCTAAACCACATTGATCCACTAGAGTCATTACATGTGTGTTCTTTTCCTAAACTAGCGCTAGGGTCATTGCATGTGTGTTCCTTTCTTAAACCACATGGATCCACCAGAGTCATTGCACGTGTGTTCCTTTCCTAAACCAACACTAGAGTCATTGCACATGTGTTCTTTTCCTAAACCACCACCAGAGTAATTGCATGTGTGTACCTTTTTTTAAGCCACATGGATCCACTAGAGTCATTGCATGTGTGTTCTTTCCTAAACAACCACCAGAGTGATTGCATGTGTCTTCTTTTCCTAAACCACATGGATCCACCAGAGTCATTGCATGTGTGTTCCTTTCCTAAACCACCACCAGAGTATTTGCATGTGTGTTCCTTTCCTAAACCACATGGATCCACTAAAGACATTACATGTGTGTTCTTTTCCTAAACCACATGGATCCACCAGAGTCATTGCATGTGTGTTCCTTTCCTAAACGACATGGATCAACAAGAGTCATTGCATGTGTGTTCCTTTCCTAATCCACCACTAGAGTCATGGCATGTGTGTTCCTTTCCTCAACCACATTGATCCAGTAGAGTCATTGCATGTGTGTTCTTTTCCTAAACCAGCACCATAGTCATTGCATGTGTGTTCCTTTCCTAAACCACATGGATCAACTAGAGTCATTGCATGTGCGTTCCTTTCCTAAACCAGCACTAGAGTCATTGCATGTGTGTTCTTTTCCTAAACCACCACCAGAGTCATTGCATGTGTGTACCTTTTTTAAGCCACATGGATCCACCAGAGTCATTGCATGTGTGTTCTTTTCCTAAACAACCACCAGAGTCATTGCATGTGTCTTCTTTTCCTGAACCACATGGATCCACCAGAGTCATTGCATGTGTGTTCCTTTCCTAAACCACCACCAGAGTCATTCTAACTCACCTAAGTGGGAATTTAGTTTTCATAGTCACAACCCTGTTGTGGTCAAGTCAAAGTCATAATTCACTTCACAAGTTATTTTGAAAACATCTGACCACGGAACAGTATGGCCACTCCAACTGTCCATGACCGCAGACGCGGCTATTCGAATAGTTTGACACTCTACAGAGGTGGTACACTTTCACCACAAAATTCAATACATCCGTCAGGGATAACCCTGAATCATCATACTTAGTATGTGGATAATCAATCATAACCTTTCCTTTACACACTCTAGTATAAGCACCTCTCCTATGAGCTTGGCCTCCCAGCCATGGCCATCTGCCATCTTGGGCACTGCATAGGTGGACATCATGAAGAGGTAGCCTCAGCTCAAACCTCTTCCGCGAGGGAACCCATAATAATGCATATAAACTTCTGGCTAAGCCTTACCCAATTCAGTATTGTGGTTGTACGGTAAAATTGGAATGGTATCGCATCCGAATGCAACCATCAGTTTTTATAAAGGGCTAGGATCATGCCTCAACATTTTTCATCATCATAAACCATTTGTGTTTCTCAACACATGTCAAAACATCTCAATAGAATGAAGCATCATTCCAAGGTTTTCATAATCATTTTCACCAAGTTTTATGCTTAGCACTAGCCACTAAGGTTAAGAGTGTTCACTAATGAGGGATGCTAATCTCAATCTCATGCCATCGAATGACATCTAGTATAGGCCTAGTTTTATACTCTTTATGCTAGCTATACTACTTTCCAAAATCTCACAAAGCATTACTAAAAGTAAAGAAACTTTGGTGAAGCAAAAGTAAAGCTTGCAAGTACAACTTGGGATGGGTATAAATCAAAGGCTATAACCAAAGCATGCCTAATGCATCTTGCTTAGGTTAAAGGTTGCATAGTTAAGAAACTTGCAAGTATTATCTTGCCAATAATAGCTTGCCTTGATTGGTGTAGTGATTGAAGTTCTCCTCATCTTCTTCGGGGTAGAACTCCTCCTCCTCATAGACTTGGTCGGTACTATCGTCTATAAATGAATACGGGATACACAATCACCAAATAATACTTAACTAGTCTATTTAGCACACTAAGACACACACTTGATGATCTACTATCATCACAATCATCACAAGATTTAAAGAACTATTTTTATTTATTTTATTTGAGAAAAGTAATTTCTACTCATTGAAATTAATTAAGATTTAATATTCTCCAGTTAAAATATGGGATCATGTGGACACATGTCATCACCACATATTCTAATACATGGGAATGTGATTTAAAGGGCTGGTCACATTTTATAAAGTTTAAGATTATCATTTAAATGATTTAAAATGACTAGAAATGCCTATATAGCATTATTTTTTGGTACTAGTCCAAAGTCACCGCATGCAAACCTAAATATTATTACATAATCAGATAGGTATTGTAAAATGTGATTTTTGAGAGTTGGAATCAACTCAAAAGCTATTATGGTTGATTTTTGAAAAAAAAATTGAATGTAGAAAAGTCTATGTCTTATTATTTTTGCTATATGGATCTCTAAATCCAATTGAGTTAAATCCAACGGGCTTGGATAGATATTTTAATTATCTTTCTAACAAGATTAAATCATGCATTTTGGTTAAGTGAAACTCTCTGAATTGATTTTTGAATAAGTGGACAGAATAGGATTTCAATTTAAATGGAAAAATATAATTTGAATCAGTGGGCTAGCGCGGGAAAGGAAATGGGCCGTCTCCAACAAGACTACGGTGGCGCGCAGGGTTGTCGACAGGCGGTCCCGTCAGCGTTGTTACATTACGCGGTACCAGCGATCTGGGCGCTATGATTAGAACCTAATCTAACGGCTGAGGCTTGTCGTCCCTGGTGAACAGCTCGTCGGCGAGAACGAAACCTAGCGGCACGGTGGGGGTGCGTTGTGGCTCACCTGGGGTCCACCTAAGGTCGGCGATGGGGGCGAACAACATGGTAGACGATGGAGGTTCGAGGCACGGTTGCGGCAGCTCTTGGGGCGGCTCCAATCGACGGCGCCTCTTCTCTTCTGCAGCGCTGAACTCCGGCGAAATTCCGGCAGACTAAGGCTTGCCTTGCTCCGGGGAGAGTGTTGGAGGATCAGTGGTGAGAGGGGAGTTGAGCGGTGTGCAGAATTGAGGCGGAGAGGGCCTCCTTTTATAGTTCAATGAGGGGACCGAGCGGCATGGGCACGGCTCGTCGGTGGCGACGCTACAGGCAGCTAGCAGCGCGGCTGGAGGTAGGGGACGGTGCATGGTCTCTTGGCGGTCCTCTATGGCTTAAATTCAAGGCATAGGGCAGTCGCATTTGGTCGGGAGCGGGCGGTGCTCTGCACGGCAGAGGCGGTGTTCGATGCGGCGCACGGTGGCTACGGGTCAAGCGGTGGTGAACGGGGATGTCTAGGCGGGTGCTAGGGTCATGGCGAAGCAGTGGGCGCGGGGTGAGGTCGAGGCGTGGCGTGTGCAGGCTGGTCGGGCGCGGCGCTCTGGCGAATGCTCGACATGGCACAGACACTCTGGGTGCGGCGTTGCTGTGGTGGTCCACGGCTTGGCCTCGCTCGGGGAGTGGACACGGGGCAGCGGTGTGGTCACAGCTACCTCCTAGACATCATGGGCGAGCTCGGGGCGGTCCGGGGTGAGCGGTCCATGGTCAACCGGCATGGGTGTGCGCGGGGTGGCTCGGCACTAGTGCAAACAACAAGGGGGAGTGGTTCTATGGTGCTGGTTGGGACTGGGGGAGACCAGGGACAAGTTTTGGCGATAAAAGGTAGAAAAAGCATTGATCAAAAACAGTAAAAGTTTGGCAGCTATTTCTGTGCTCACCAAATGTTCGACACAATGCCCGCATGAGATTTAAATTTGAATTTTTGTCTCAATTTTGGTGAGTGATCTACACTTATGCTTGGTTATCTATGATTGCTTGGGATTGGCAAGGGGAACTGGTTTGGTTGGTTTTTGAGAAATGTCCATCTATACATATGAACTTAATTCCATTTCCAAATGTCTCTCATTTGAATTTGAAAATAGTTTCTGCAGGTTTGTAAGTGGGCTTGGGTTCACTTTTACTTGGTCTAGCAAGGGGTGAAAAGAACTAGAAAAGTTTCTGTTAGAAATTTTCTTCTAGGAACACTCAAAGTGGCCTAGTGGTTAACTTTGGTCAAAATGACCATTTGCCTTATTTAGTCTTATTTGATTTCTTTTTATTTGGATTTTGTTTGTAAATGGTATAGATGATGTGGCATTCACCTTTAAACCATTTCACAACATTTAGAACAATCAAGCATGGCAATTTTAAACAATTCTACACTAATGCAACATACACATGCATTCATAATAATTTTATTAATAAAAGTTTTTGTTAACCCTAAATTGGGTGATTTGAACTTTTATAACCTTGATTATAGTTTTGGGATGTTACATGACGCCATGTCTTTAATGCTAAAACTATGGCTGCTAGTTCAAGGTCATGGGTAGGGTAGTTTTGCTCATGCTGCTTCAGTTGTCGGGACAGATATGCTATGACTTTGCCTTCTTGCATCAACACACATCCGAGACCAATCTTGGATGCATCACAATACACATCAAAATGCTTCTTGATATCCGGCATAATCAGAATTGGGGCTGAAATAAATCTCCTCTTGAGCTCTTGAAAACTTGCTTCACATTTATCCGTCCATTCGAACTTCTTATCTTTCTTAAACAGTTGGGCCATCAGTCTTGCGATGCTCGAAAATCCTTCAAAAAACTTGCGGTAATATCCCGCTAATCCGAGAAATGCACGGACTTGGGTTTGAGTGGTTGGGGCTTTCCATTCTTCAACATCTTTGATCTTGGCGGGATCGACAGCAACTCCTCCTGCCGACACGATATGTCCTAGGAATCCTACTCCTTTAACCAGAACTCACATTTGCTAAACTTGGCATACAAATGATGTTGTCTAAGGATTTCAAGGATGGTTCTCATGTGTAGCTCATGGTCTTCTTCTGACTTGGAATAGATTAGAATATCATCGATAAAAACAATGACAAACTTATCCAAGAAATAAGCGGGGGCATTGGTTAATCCAAAAGACATGACATTATACTCATACAATCCATATCTGGTGGTAAAGGCGGTCTTTGGAATATCCATTGCACGAATCTTGAGTTGATGATAACCAATTCTAAGATCAATCTTAGAAAACACTCTAGAACTAGTCAACTGGTCAAACATATCCTCTATCTTCGGCAGTGGGTACTTGTTTTTGATGGTGACATCATTCAGCTTCCGGTAATCCGTGCACAAACATTTACCTCCATCTTTCTTATCCACAAACAGAACAGGCAATCTCCATGGCGATGCGCTTGGTTGAATCAGACCTTTCTCCAGCATAGCATCAAGTTTCTTCTTCAGCTCCACTAATTCAGATGGGTTCATACTATAAGGTCTCTGAGTTATGGGTCCAGCTCCCGGAATTAGCTCAATGATAAACTCGATATCCCGATCTGGGGGCATACCGAGCAATTCATCTAGGAACACATCAGGGTATTCACAGACTACTCTGACTTGGTCTAGGGTTGGCTGAGCTAGACTCTTGTTGCATTTGAATTGACGGGGCAGTGTCTCAGATACATGCTCTACTGATACTCCAGTGCTACTGGTCATGGTTATGGATTTCTTGGAAGAGTCGATTAATCCTTTATGTTTCGACATCCAATCCATTCCTAGTACTACTTCCAAACCTTTGGTTCCAAGTACTATTAGATTAGCATACAAATCTATCCCATGGATCCTAATAGGAACAACCTTGCAAATTTTTCTAGCTTTGGTGGTTGAACTAGGTATTTGAACTATCATAACATGCTTCAATTTTGTTGGTTGAATCTTACTAGTGCATGCAAATTCTTCTGTAACAAACGAGTGTGATGCTCCAGAATCAAACAACACGACATCTGGTGCTTCCTAAGCTTCTTCAGCATTCATGTGGAACAGACGGCCATTGCAGTTAAGCGAGTTCCCTGGGGCAAATCTCCTTACAGGCTGAACACGGCGTTGCTGCTGAGCTGGGGCATTCACATTGGTGGTGGCTGCAAGCTTCTTGGGACACTCGTTGGAGTAGTGACCCTTGACTCCATAATCAAAACAAGTAATCTGGGACTTGTCTTTGGCTGCAACAGGCACGGCATTACTTCCAGTCCTTGGGGCAGTATTGTTGTTGTTGTTGTTGTTGGACTTCGGCGGTGCACGATTGAAGTTGTTGGAGTAGTCAGGGTTGTTGTTGTGGTTTCCTCCGTACTTCACGTGTCCTCCGCTACGATTGGGATAGATTGGACGGGAACGTGACTTGTTTTTGAAAGAATCAAGGATAAGAGTGGGAATAGGTTTTCATAAATACTCACTTCTTTTGTTTTAAAACTAAGTTTTTGTTTAGACATCCATTCTAACTAGGGTCTCCTATAGTTAACCTGGCTCTGATACCAACTTGTCAACACCTGAATTTTTAATCCCAGATGCCTGTTATGCCATACCTTGCAATCCTAGGATTACCATTTTTGTGAGACATAACAGAATTGGTACCACAATACATCATCCATTACAAACCATAATAAGGTCTTACAAATAAAGGATCTCATGGTCCAGTCTTAATACAAATCAAGTAGCGAAAAATAAACGTAGTAGGGGCTCCATCTTCAGAGTCAAAGGCAATGCTGATGATGGGAGATGATCCTACTTGTCGTAGAGCTCCTGCTATCCATCATCCTGTTAGTCCTCCTCATAGTCTGGCCACGGGAATAACCCGGGACAAAGCCATGAGTACTCTTTAAGTACTCGCAAACTATCACTAACAAGTATGGTAGTTCTAGTAGGAATCTTAAGCTCTAGGTTTATTTGCAAAAAGCTAGGTTTATCTAATACTGAGTTTAGAAGTAAAGAAAACTAAGTTAATGCTCTAAATCACTTAAGTGGGGACCTAGTTTTCATGTCCACAACCCTGTTGTGGTCAAGTCAAAGTCACAGTTCAACTCACAAGTCCTTTTGAAAACATCTGACGACGGAACAGTATGGCCACTCCAACTGTCCATGACCGCGAACGCGGCTATTCGAATAGTTTGACGCTCTACAGAGGTGGTACACTTTCACCACAAAATTCGATACATTCGTCAGGGATAACCCTGAATCATCATACTTAGTATGCAGATAATCAATCATAAACTTTCAATTACACACTCTAGTATAGGCACCTCCCCTATGAGCTTGGCCTCCCAGCCATGGCCATCTGCCATCCTGGCACTGCATAGGTGGACATTCACACTCATGAGGTAGCCTCAGCTCAACCTCTTTCCGCGAGGGAACCCATACTAAGGCATATAAACTTCCAGTTAAGCCCTACCCAGTTCAGGTATTGTGGTTGTACGGTAAAATTGGAATGGTATCGCATCCGAACCCAACCATCAGTTTTTATAAAAGGGATAAGGCTCATGCCTCAACATTTTCATCATCAAATCCTTTTGTGTTTCTCAACACATGTCAAAACATTTCAATAGAATGAGTCATCATTCCAAGGTTTTCATAATCATTTTCACCAAGTGTTCCCATCTAAAATGATCAACTTTTATGCTTAGCACTAGCCACTAAGGTTGAGGGTATTCACTAATGAGGGTGCTAATCAAGTGTAACTATCCAACTCTAGTGTTATGCCTTTTGATGACATCTAAGTATAACTAGTTAGGCCTAGTTTTATACTCTTTATGGTATCTATACTATTGTTCCAATACTCACAAAGCACTAACTAAAAGTAAAGACCTTTGGTAAAGTAAAAGAATAAAGCTTGTAAGTAAAACTTGGGATTGGTATAATCAAAGTTGTATAACCAAAGCATGCCTAATGCATCTTGCATAGGTTATCTTGCAAGGATGGCTTGCATAGGTATAATACTTTCAAGTGTTAGCTTGCCTTGAGTAGTGTAGTGGTTGAAGTTTTCTTCTTCTTCTTGGTAGTACTCCTCCTCCTCGTATCTCGGGTCGGTACTATCGTCTATAAATGAATACGAGGTACACAATCACCAAACAATACTTAACTACTTCTATTTAGCACACTAAGGCTCACATTTGATGATCTAGCATCATCACAAACATCACATGAAATAAAGACTTAATCTTGTTTATCTTATTTTAGAAAAGTAATTTCTACTCATTGAAAAACTTAAGATTTAATATTCTCTAATTAAAATATGGGATCATGTTGACACATGTCATCACCACATATTCTAATACATTGGAATGTGATTTAAAGTGGTGGTCATATTTTATAAAGTTTAAGATTATCATTTAATAGAATTAAAGTGACTAGAAATTCCTATATAGCATTCTTTTGGTACTAGTCCAATGTCCCTGCCTGTAAACTCAAATGTGATTTTTATATATTCAGATAGGTGTTGTCAAATGTGATTTTTGAGAGTTGGAATCAACTCAAATGCATTTATGGTTGATTTTTGAAAAATGTTTGAAGTTGGAAAAGTCTTTGTCCTGTTATTTTTACTATAGGTGATCTCTAACTCCAAATGGTTTGAATCCAATGGGCATGGATAGATATTTTGAATATCTTTCTAACAATATTGGAATCATGCAATTTGGTTCAGTGAATCTCTTTGAATTAATTTTTGAATCTACTGACAGAATCTGGTTTCAACTAAAATGGAAAAGAATTATTTGAATCACTAGGCTCTGCGCGGGAAAGCAAATGGGCTGGCCCAGCTGCACTGCGCTGGCGCAACGGGCTACTGACAGGGGGGGTCCCACTAGTTAGTGGCTCACCTAACCCAAAACGATATGTTTCAATCTGAGCCCTACGATTAGAATGTGATCTAACAGCTGAGGTTCATCTCCTACGTCAAACAGCTCCGGCGAGGACTAAACCCTAACGCGGCGGTGGAGGTCGTGTGAGGCTCACCCGGGCTCCAGCTAGGGTCGGCGATGGGGGCGAACGACGTGGTAGACGACGGTGGTTCGAACGGTGGTCACGACGTCTCCTGGGGCGGCTCCAAGCAATGGCTCCCTTCTTATTCTACAGCGGCGGGCTCCGGCTAAATTCTGGCGATGCGGTGCTCGCCTTTCTCTAGGGAGAGGTATGGGAGGTTCTGGGAGGAGTGGGGAGTGAGATAGTGTGGTGAATTGAGGCGGAGGGGGCCTCTATTTATACACCGGCGAGAGGGGCATTGCGGCATGGGTTGGCTCCTCCGGTGACGGCGGTACAACGAGCTATTGGTGTGGCTGAGGATAGGGGGCGACGCGGTGTTTCCTGGCGGTCGTCACGGGCTTAAAGGTACTGCACGAGGCGGTCGAGAATGGTCTGGCGCGGGCGATGCTCTGCACGGAACTGGCGGCGTTCGATATGGCGCACGAGGGCTACGGGTCGCGAGATGGCGAACGGGGATGTCTGGGAGCAAGCTATGGTCATGGCGAGTGTGTGCATGCATGGAGGGAGCGAGCCGCGTCGTGTGCGCTCTGGTCGGCTGCGGCACTCTGGCATGCTCTCGGCATGGCACAGAGAAAGTAGGAGCGGCGGTTTTTTGGTGGCCCATGGTTTGCCTTCAGTCGAGGGCTGGACAGGGGGTGGCGGTGGACGGTGGCCTGCCTCCTGGACATCATGGACGAGGGGGGCGTGGTCTGTGGCGAGCTATCCATGGTTGGCCGGCGTGGCAAGCTTCGGGCGGTGCTGCACTGGCGCAACGGCAAAGGGGGGAGGCTATCCACTGCTTTGCTAGGTGCTGGGGGAGACAGGTGAGTGAATTGGGGGCAAATGGTCGAGTGATCACTGCTCCAAACAGTGGAGTTAGGCAGGGTTTAATCTGTGTCTGCAATGTGTTTGACCAAAAGGCGGCATGAACTTAAGTTTGAAATTTTTGAATGAAATTTGGTGAGTGTGTTTGTCACATGCTTGAGTGTCTATGGTTGCTTGGGTTTGCCTAATTGAATTGATTTGAGTGGTTGCAAAATGGTGATCTTAGTACATGAACTTGATTCAATTTTGAATTGTGCTTTAAATAGATTTGAAAATAGTTTCTGTGAGTTTGTAAAGTGGGCTTGTGTTCACTTTTACTTGGTCTAGCAAGGGGTGAAAAAATGGAAATGTTTATGTTAGAAATTCTTTACTAGGAACACTCAAAGTGGCCTAGTGGTTAAATTTGGTCAAAATGACCATTTGATCATATGCTTTATATATGATTTATTTTTCTTTGGATTTTGTTTCTAATTGGCCTAGATGATGTAGTACTCATCTTTAAACCATTTCTTATCTTTTGTAGCAAACACACATGGCAATTTCACTCAATCATACACTAATGCAAATCACACATACATTCATATTCAATTTAGTAATAAAAGTTTTTGTTAACCCCAAACTTGGGTGATTTGAACTTGATAATCTTTGGTTAATATTTTTGGGGTGTTACAAGCACCACCCCTGCCCATCGCCCTCCTTACCCAATCCACGGCCAGCACCTCCCCAAAGCCTCCTCCATAGACATAGCTCATATGGACCCTTGTCTCTTCAGTTAAATAGACAGAGGCCACCCCAGAGACACACTCCTCGCTCATTTTCCCCCTGTCCCCTCCCACTGAACATACTCGAGCCCCACTCCCTCTCTTCTGCTCTGACTCGGCCGAGAGAATGGAGAGAAGGTTTCTCGGACATTCCTCAAGATCTGCTTGTCGTTCTCTATCTCTTCTGCCTTTCTTCCTCTGCATGTCGCTGTAACAAGATCCTCGTAACCTCCTGAGTCTAAACCACCTCTTCTTGTTTCCCAGGAACCCCTGCACGGGTGGCACCATCGAGCTCAAATGAGCTCCTTTCGGTCACCATCACGCTAGCAAGGTTTTCTCGCCAAGATGGGTCTTTCCGCCAATCCCCGGAGTCGTCGTGCCATGCCGCTTCATATCCACTACCTCTCCATTGCCAGGGAGCCCCAGGTAAGCATCAGCATCGCTGCCCCGTTAGGGTTTACCCTCGCCCCCGCTGTGTCCAGAGGAGGAGGACGAACGAGCCCCGTCCGTCGCCCTTCTAATCCAACAGCACTCCTCGCCGGATACCCCTTCGCCGCCCACTAAGGCCGACATGCGCGCCCCACCTAGCAGGTTCGAATGTCGCCTCCCATGCGTGGCTTCGCTCAGGTGGACCGGCTTCAGTGCTGAGCAACCCAGTTTGCCACAGATGCGGCCCTTTTTCGTTTTTATCTCATCAAATCTTTTCTTTTTTCTAGATCTGTAGTATACCTATTAGGATAAAATCCGTTTGAAAATATAAAACACATCCAAATGCCTAGATCTATATTTCCTTTTGTTCCTGGATGTTTCCTTTAACATGCAGTACCAAAACTTTGGAAACATATTGTTTCTACAAATTCCGAGAATTTATCTACCAATTAAAGTCCTTTCTAGTAAATAATTTCCCCAGGGTTTTTCTTAAGTCCAACTGGAGTGAACCAAGTTTACTCTGATACTCTTTGGAAGTACCTATCCATCTGCGTTATCCTTAGGTCAATTGGAGCCTTTGTTCTACTATAACAAAAATAACAATAATACCTTAGATTTGTATGTAGGATTTTCCCTAGGCCAAACTATAACATGTTTTGAGTTGATTTCAACTCCCAGAGTTGTGGTACACTAGTACCCATCGAAACCTAGGAGACTACTATTTATTGAGAATTTGTTGTATTTTAATAAATTAAATACTTCTGAATGTGGTATTATCACTAGATAAAGCATTTCAGAAGTTCAGCTAGTCCAAAATAGTGATTCCAATTTCTAGTGGAAGGTATTTGCAATACCTACCCTATGTCCCTTACCTCAAATCATTTGGACAAGTAGAATAAATCTGGTTAAAATACAAATATACTACATAACTGATTTTGGGAATTTCCCAATTGCATTCTGGTAAATATTTTGAAGTGACTCCAACTCTCACTGAACCATTCAATAAAATCCTACATAACTATCCAAGGAAATAATTTTTGGAACTACAGATCTTTTATGGTGAAGTTTTCACCTAAACTAGAGGTTATTTCACTAGAAAAATCATAACTAAATATAGAAAATTGGTAAAATTATGAAATCACTTTTGGTGGCCTTGTTTTATCAACACCTACCTGTTCATATCATTTTTTCCATATTCATATCATACATGACGAAGCCTTAGTTCCAAACCCCTTTATTAAGTGGTTTTGGCGAATAAAACCTAAAGGGAAATTCTACAAGTGTTTTTCCATTACTTCCAAATGCAACAAACTCAACCTAGTAAAACTTACTAAATTGAATGATGTGTTGTATGTTTGTTTGCTGTATTTTAAAGATGATTGTATGCCTTGTGTTGATGGTGGCTCTATTTGCTTGAATCAATCCTCCTTGACGACGATAATTGCGATTATATCGGAGATCAGAAGAAGAAGTTATTATTGATTATTATGGTATTCTAAGAAGAAGTCCATGGACATATATTGCCAATTTGCTGATCTCAAGCAAGCCACCTTCTTGCTCATAAGCCTTGTCCTACTATTTTACTTATGCATGTTTTATCTTCTGTTTTATGAAAACTGCATTGTTTACTATATTATGATCTATATCTACTAGTGGCTTGGCTCCTCCAAACGATTACACATTGGTGCTACTAAGTATAACCCCCTTGATGAAACCTACTTGACCCTAGTATGGTAGATGGTGTATAACACCATACCCCTTTGGAGACCCCATTTTAGCCAAAGCAAAACTAGAGGATGGGAAGACCCCCGAAAAGTTTTACAAAATGTTTATGCCAAAACCCTGGTGAGGTTTGACCTACCAAGGGAAGTTTGAGAAAATAAAAAGGTTTTGTTTTACAAAATGCTAAAAGATGGAGGAAAAATGTTTACAAAAACACACCCGGTTCTTTGCATTTTTGCTAGAACAATTAAACCGTGCAACCACATTACCCCGTAGTGGGACGGGGCTTAAGTCAAAGTAGTTCACTCTGATATGGGAATTCTCACTGCTACGTATGGGGGATCATCTCCCTAAAAATCCGGGCTTACCTTTACAGAAAGGGTCAAATGTTAAACAGTCACCTCGAGGAAGCAGAGTCACCCATGTGAGTGACCGGGCGAACTATGAGCCCTTCATTAAAAGTGCCCCCTCCAGGTCTGAGTGGGGTACTCCGGTTGGTCCGTGGATCCAGACGTCCTGGTCTTGAGGGGAACAACTCATAGGGTAGGGCCCGTGCCGGAGTGGACTTTCTGAGGGTTATGTTTGATTATCCGAACCACGCATACTGGTTTATGATGATTCACGGTGAATTGCGACGGATGTATCGAATCTTGCGGGTAAAGTGTACAACCTCTGCAAAGTGTAAATCTATTCGAATAGCCGTGTCCGCGGTTATGGACGGTTGGGAAGGTTGTTGTAGAGCAGTGCTAGTTTTGATTTCAAAAAGGACTTTGTAAAAGCAAAGGCTTTGGAAATGATTTGACCAGGGGATGGTCGAAAATGAAGGAATGGAGTTTGGTCATGAGAGGACCGGTAGGATAAACAAATGGGTGACCCAGTCCTAGTGTTTTCACAAAACCTTTTCAAAAAGGTTTCCAAAATGTTTTACAAAAGTTTTCAACAAAATATGTAGATACTATATCTACAAGAGAAACTATTTGAGAAAACAACCTCTTTTGGAGCCCTCCTACTACCACAACCATATTGCATATCCTCTTATTATTATTATTCCCTTGAGGTGGTTTGTGAGTACATTCAAAGTACTCACTGGCATTGTCCCTGGCTATTAACTTGGATAGATATCGAGAATAAGGTGAAGTTGACGACTATGCAAGCTAGGACGTTCTCCCATTCAGTTGCCTTTAGGTTAAGGCATGGCTCGGGCTCTACGCTTGATGAAGTTCCATTGATGATTCTTGATGTAGCTATAATGCCAGGTAAGGTATGACATGTATCTACTTAAGTAATGGATGTTTACTTTGATACTTGTCGGTTACGTGCCACGACTAACTGATCATGCGATCGTGGTGTATGCATAACAAATATTCTCGGAGGATTAATCTGGGGGCCCCACTGTGATATTGGTGCCTGTGTTAATTTCAAGAAAGAGATTGTGTCTCTTAAGCTTGGGGGAACGGAAAATAAATTCCATTTTTCCAAATTTAAAGACAGGCCTCCACAAATACAAGAAGAAGAGGAAGAGAGAACTACTGAAGAAATGGCGTCTATTTTCTTTGGTAATCAAGAAGAAGAAATAAATGAAGATCCAAATTATGAACAAATAGTTATGGAGGACAAGTCCTTGGAAGAAGTAGAAGATCAATTCGATTCACTTCCCATAATGGGACCTCCAACTGATGAGGATTTTGATGACCAGAAAACATAGGGGACGAGGAACTACCACCCCTAGAGTTGAAGACTCTACCAGATAATCTCAAATACAGGTTTCTAGATGATACAAATAAATTTCCTGTTATTATTAGTGCTAAACTTTCAGGAAAAGAAGAAGAACTTATGGAGATACTTAAGGAGCATTGCAAGTCCTTTGGGTACTCAATGGATGACTTGAAGGGCATCAGTCCCATGATAGCTGTCCATCAAAAATTCATGGAGGAAGGTGCTAAACCAGTTGCGGAATTTAATAGAGGATTGAAGCCTAAAATGAAATAAGTGGTAATAAAAGAAATTGTACGCCTACTGGCCGCAGGTATAATCTATCATGTTAAAGAAAGTAAATTGGTAAGTCCTTTTCATTGTGTCCCTAAGAAGGGAAGTTCACTATTGTTCCTAATGAAAATAATGAATTGATACCTACTAGAACTATTGTTGGGCATAGGATGTGCATAGACTTCAGAAAATTAAATAAAGAAACACACATGAAATGACTCAGGTGGATCCATGTGGTTTAAAAAGGAACACACATGCAATGACTCTGGTGGATTAGGAAAAGAACACACATGCAATGACTCTGGTGGTAGTTTAGGAAAATAACACACATGCAACGACTCTGGTGGACCCATGTGGTTTAGGTGGATCCATGTGGTTTTCGTAAACCACCACCAGAGTCCTTGCATGTGTGTTCGTTTCCTAAACCACCACTAGAGTCATTGCATGTGGCTTCTTTTCCTAAACCACATGGATCCACCAGAGTCATTGAATGTGTCTTCCTTTCCTAAACCACCACCAGAGTAATTCCATGTGTGTTTCTTTCCTAAACCACATGGATCCACTAGAGTCATTGCATGTGTGTTCCTTTCCTAAACCACATGGATCCACCAGAGTCATTGCAAGTGTGTTATTTTCCTAAACCACATGGATCCACTAGAGTCATTGCATGTGTGTTCCTTTTCTGAAGCACATTGATCCACCAGAGTCATTGCATGTGTGTTCCTTTCCTAAACCACATTCATCCACCAGAGTCATTGAATGTGTGTTCTTTTCCTGAACCACCACCAGAGTTATTGTATGTGTGTTCTTTTCCTAAACCACCACTAGAGCCATTGCATGTGTGTTCCTTTCCTAAACCATCATAGGAGTTATTGCATGTGTGTTCCTTTCCTAAACCACATTGATCCACCAGAGTCATTGCATGTGTGTTCTTTTCCTAAACCACCACCAGAGTCATTGCATGTGTGTTCCTTTCCTAAACCACATGGATCAACTAGAGTCATTGCATGTGTGTTCCTTTCCTAAACCACATGGATCCACCAGAGTCATTGCATGTGTATTTTTTTCCTAAACCACCACCAGAGTCATTGCATGTGTGTTCTTTTCCTAAACCACCAGAGTCACTTCATGTGTGTTCCTTTTTTAAACCACATTGATCCACCAGAGTCATTGCATGTGTGTTCTTTTCCTAAACCACCACCAGAGTCATTGCATGTGGCTTCTTTTTCTAAACCACATGGATCCACCAGAGTCATTGCATGTGTGTTCCTTTCCTAAACCACCACCAGAGTCATTCCATGTGTGTTCCTTTCCTAAACCACATGGATCCACTAGAGTCATTGCATGTGTGTTCCTTTCCTAAACCACATGGATCCACTAGAGTCATTGCAAGTGTGTTCTTTTCCTAAACCACATGGATACACCAGAGTCATTGCATGTGTGTTCCTTTCCTAAAGCACTTTGATCGACTAGAGTCATTGCATGTGTGTTCCTTTCCTAAACCACATTCATCCACCAGAGTCATTGAATGTGTGTTCTTTTCCTGAACCACCACCGGAGTCATTGCATATGTGTTCTTTTCCTAAACCACCACTAGAGTCATTGCATGTGTGTGCCTTTCCTAAACCAGCACAGGAGTCATTGCATGTGTGTTCCTTTCCTAAACCACATTAATGCACGAGAGTCATTGCATGTGTATTCTTTTCCTAAACCACCACTAGAGTCATTGCATGTGTGTTCCTTTCCTAAACCACATGGATCCACTAGAGTCATTGCATGTGTGTTCCTTTCCTAAACCACCACCAAAGTCATTGCACGTGTGTTCTTTTCCTAAACCACCAGAGTCATTGCATGTTTGTTCCTGTTTTTAAACCACATGGATACACCAGAGTCATTGCATGTGTGTTCTTTTCCTAAACCACCACCAGAGTCATTGCATGTGTGTTACTTTCCTAAACCACACGGATCCACCAGAGTAATTCCAGGTGTGTTCCTTTCCTAAACCAAATTGATCCACCAGAGACATTGCATGTGTGTTATTTTCCTAAACCACCACCAGAGTCATTGCATGTGTGTTCTTTTTCTAAGCCACCACTAGAGTCATTGCATGTGTATTCCTTTCCTAAATCACATTGATCCACCAGAGTGATTGCATGTGTGTTCTTTTCCTAAACCACCACAAGAGTGGTTGCTTGTGTGTTCCTTTCCTAAACCACCACTAGAGTCATGACATGTGTGTTCCTTTCCTAAACCACATTGATCCACCAGAGTTATTGCATGTGTGTTCTTTTCCTAAACTACCACCAGAGTCATTGCATATGTGGTCCTTTCCTAAACCACATGGATCCACAAGAGTCATTGCATTTGTGTTCCTTTCCTAAACCAACACCAGAGTCATTCCATCTGTGTTCCTTTCCTAAACTACATGGATCCACTAGAGTCATTGCATGTGTGTTCCTTTCCTAAACCACATGGATCCACTAGAGTCATTGCAAGTGTGTTCTTTTCCGAAACCACATGGGTCCACCAGAGTCATTGCATGTGTGTTCCTTTCCTAAACCACATTGATCCACCAGAGTCATTGCATGTGTGTTCCTTTCCTAAACCACCACTAGAGTCATGGGTTGTGTGTTCCTTTCCTAAACCACATTGATCCACCAGAGTGATTGCATGTGTGTTCTTTTCCTAAACCACCACTAGAGTCATTGCATGTGTGTTCCTTTCCTAAACCACCACTAGAGTCATTACACGCGTGTCCTTTTCCTAAACAACCACCAGATCATTACATGTGTGTAACTTTTTTAAGCCACATGGATCCACCAGAATCATTGCATGTGTGTTCTTTTCCTAAACAACCACCAGAGTCATTGCATGTGTCTTCTTTTCCTAAACCACATGGATCCACCAGAGTCATTGCATGTGTGTTCCTTTCCTAAACCACCACCAGAGTCATTGCATCTATGTTCCTTTCCTTAACTACATGGATCCACTAAATTCATTGCATGTGTGTTCTTTTCCTAAACCACATGGATCCACCTGAGTTATTGCAAGTGTGTTCTTTTCCTAAACCACATCGATCCACTAGAGTCATTGCATGTGTTTTCCTTTCCTAAACCACATGGGTCCACCAGAGTCATTGCATGTGTATTATTTTCCAAAACCACCACCAGAGTCATTGCATGTGTGTTCTTTTCCTAAACCACCACTAGAGTCACTGCATGTGCGTTCCTTTTTTAAACCACATTGATCCACAACAGTCATTGCATGTGTGTTCTTTTCCTAAACCACCACCAGAGTCATTGCATGTGGCTTCTTTTCCTAAACCACATGGATCCACCAGAGTCATTGCATGTGTGTTCCTTTCCTAAACCACCATCAGAGTCATTCCATGTGTGCCTCTTTCCTAAACAAAATGGATCCACTAGAGTCATTGCATGTGTGTTCCTTTCCTAAACCATCTGGATCCACTAGAGTCATTGCATGTGTGGTCCTTTCCTAAACCACCACCAGCGTCATTGCACGTGTGTTCTTTTCCTAAACCACCAGAGTCATTGCATGTTCGTTCCTTTTTTTAAAACCACACATGGATACACCAGAGTCATTGCATGCGTGTTCTTTTCCTAAACCACCACCAGAGTCATTGCATGTGTGTTCCTTTCCTAAACCACAAGGATCCACTAGAGTCATTTCATGTGTGTTCCTTTCCTAAACCACCACCAGAGTCATTGCACGTGTGTTCTTTTCCTAAACCACCAGAGTCATTGCATGTTTGTTCCTTTTTTTAAAACCACATGGATAGACCAGAGTAATTGCATGTGTGTTCTTTTCCTAAACCACCACGAGAGTCATTGCATGTGTGTTCCTTTACTAAACCACATGGATCCAGCAGAGTCATTGCATGTTTGTTCTTTTCCTAAACCACCACCAGAGTCATTGCATGTGTGTTCCTTTCCTAAACCACATGGATCCACCAGAGTAATTGCAAGTGTAATCCTTTCCTAAACCACATTGATCCACTAGAGACATTGCATGTGTGTTATTTTCCTAAACCACCACCAGAGTCATTGCATGTGTGTTCTTCTCCTAAACCACCACTAGAGTCATTTCATGTGTGTTCCTTTCCTAAACGACATTGATCCACCAGAGTGATTGCATGTGTGTTCTTTTCCTAAACCACCACAAGAGTCGTTGCTTGTCTGTTCCTTTCCTAAACCACCACTAGAGTCATGACATGTGTGTTCCTTTCCTAAACCACATTGATCCACCAGGGCTATTGCATGTGTGTTCTTTTCCTAAACCACCACCAGAGTCATTGCATGTGTGTTCCTTTCCTAAACCAACACCAGAGTCATTCCATGTGTGTTCCTTTCCTAAACCACATGGATCCACTAGAGTCATTGCATGTGTGTTCTTTTCCTAAACCACATTGATCCACCAGAGTCATTGCATGTGCGTTCCTTTCCTAAACCACCACTAGTGTCATGGCTTGTGTGTTCCTTTCCTAAACCACATTGATCTACCAGAGTGATTGCATGTGTGTTCTTTTCCTAAACCACCAGAGTCATTCCATGTGTGTTCCTTTCCTAAACCACCATTAGAGTCATTGCACGTGTGTTCTTTTCCTAAACCATCACCAGAGTCATTACATGTGTGTAACTTTTTTTAAGCCACATGGATCCACTAGAGTCATTGCATGTGTGTTCTTTTCCTAAACAACCACCAGAGTCATTGCATGTGTCTTCTTTTCCTAAACCACATGGATCCACCAGAGTCATTGCATGTGTGTTCCTTTCCTAAACCACCACCAGAGTCATTGCATCTGTGTGCCTTTCCTTAACCACATGGATCCACTAAATTTATTGCATGTGTGTTCTTTTCCTAAACCACATGGATCCACCAGAGTTATTGCAACTGTGTTCTTTTCCTAAACCACATCGATCCACTAGAGTCATTGCATGTGTTTTCCTTTCCTAAACCACATGGGTCCACCAGAGTCATTGCATGTGTATTATTTTCCTAAACCACCACCAGAGTCAGTGCATCTGTGTTCTTTTCCTAAACCACCACCAGAGACACTGCATGTGTGTTCCTTTTTTAAACCACATTGATCCACAAGACTCATTGCATGTGTTTTTTCCTAAACCACCACCAGAGTCATTGCATGTGGCTTCTTTTCCTAAACCACATGGAACCACCAGAGTCATTGCATGTGTGTTCCTTTCCTAAACCACCACCAGAGTCATTCCATGTGTGTTCTTTACCTAAACCACATGGATCCACTAGAGTCATTGCATGTGTGTTCCTTTCCTAAACCACATGGATCCACCAGAGTCATTGCAAGTGTGTTCTTTTCCTAAACCACATGGATCCACAAGAGTCATTGCATGTGTGTTCCTTTCCTTCTGCACATAGATCCACCAGAGTCATTGCACGTGTTGTCCTTTCCTAAACCACATTCATCCACCAGAGTCATTGAATGTGTGTTCTTTTTCCTCAACCACCACTAGAGTCATTGCATGTGTGTTTTTTCCGAAACCACCACTAGAGCCATTGCATGTGTGTTCCTTTCCTAAACCAACACAGGAGTCATTGCATGTGTGCTCCTTTCCTAAACCACATTGATCTACCAGAGTCATTGCATGTGTGTTCTTTTCCTAAACCACCACCAGAGTCATTACATGTGTGTTCCTTACTAAACCACATGGATCCAAAGCAGAATCACGATGTAAACCACCATCCTTTCCAAACCACATGGATCCACCAGAGTAATTGCAAGTGTAATCCTTTCCTAAACCACATTGATCCACTAGAGACATACTATGTGTGTTATTTTCCTAAACCACCACCGTGAGTCATTGCATGTTCTTCTCCTAAACCACCACTAGAGTCATTTCATGTGTGTTCCTTTTCATAACATTGATCCACCAGAGTGATCAGATGTGGTTCTTTCTAAACCACCACAAGCACGTCATTTGTCCTGTTCTAAACCACCACTAGAGTCATGACATGTGTGTCTTTCCTAAACCACATTGATCCACCAGTGGCTATTGCAGTGTGTTCTTTCCCAAACCACCACCAGAAGCTATCGTGTTCCTTGTGTTCCTTTTCCTAAACCACATGGATCCACTCAGAGTCATTGCATGTGTGTTCTTTTCCTAAACCACATTGATCCACTGTGAGTCATTGAATGTGTGCTGCCTTTCCTAAACCACCACTAGTGTCATGGTCATGTGTTCCTTCCCAAACCACATTGATCTACAGTGATGGTATGTGTTCTTTTTCCTAAACCACCGGAGTCATTCCATGTGTGTTCCTTTCCTAAACCACCATTAGAGTCATTGCACGTGTGTTCTTTCCTAAACCATCACCAGAGTCAATATACATGTGTAACTTTTTAAGCCTACATGGACATCCAATGAGTCATCAGTGTGTGTTCTTTCCCAAACAACCACCAGTAGTCATTGCATGTGTCTTTTCCTAAACCACTGGATCCACCAGTAGTCATTGTGGTGTGTTCTTTGAAACCACCACCAGAGTCATTGTATCTGTGTGCCTTTCCTTAACCACATGGATCCACTAAATTTCGTATGTGTGTTCTTTCTAAACCACATGATCCACTGTAGTTATTGCAACTGTGTTCTTTCCTAAACCACATCGATCCACTGAGTTACTGCATGTGTTTTCCTTTCCTAAACCACATGGGTCCACCAGAAGCTGGCTGTAATGTGTATTATCCTAAACTACCACCGTAGGCAGCATCCTGTTCTTTCCTAAACCACCACCGCAGACACACCATGTGTGTTCCTTTTTAAACCACATTGATCCGCAAGACTCATTGCATGTGTTTTTTCCAACCACCACCTTTTCAGAGTCATTGCATGTGGCTTCTTTTCCTAAACCACATGGAACCACCCGAGTCATTGCATGTGTGTTCCTTTCCTAAACCACCACCGTAGTCATTCCATGTGTGTTCTTTTACCTAAACCACATGTGGATCCACTCAGAGCTTGCATGTGTGGCTTTTCCTAAACCACATGGATCCACCAGAGTCATTGTAAGTGTGTTCTTTTCCAAACCACATGGATCCACAAGAGTCACATGTGTGTTCTTTCCTTCTCAAAGACATAGATCCACCAAGAGTCATCAGACGTGTCATTGTGAGCGGTTCTTTTCCTAAACCACATTCATCCACCGTAGATTGAATGTGTGTTCTTTTCCTCAACCACCACTAGAGTCATTGCATGTGTGTTTTTTCCGAACCACCACTAGAGCCATCATTGCATGTGTTCCTTTCCTAAACCAACACAGGAGTCATTGCATGTGTGCTCCTTCTTCCTAAACCACATTGATCCACGAGTGCCATCGCATGTGCTCTTTTTCTAAATCCAGTCATTATATGTACATGTAGACTGGTGGTGGTTTAGGAAAGAACACACACGATCCATGTGGCTTAAAAGGAACACACATACCATTTGTGATTAAAGAACACTCTAACACATGTACGATCACCCATGGTTTAGGAAGGAACACATGCAATGTCTCTGGTGATCCATGGTTTTGAACATCTGTAATCCATCTAGCACACACATGATCCACTCAAAGAAACATGCAATGATCTAAAAATGCATGCAATGACTCTGGATCCATGTGGTTTGACACATGCACGACTGTGGTGGTTTAATGATGTGGTTTGAACATGCAATGACTTGGATTGTTGTGTTTAGGAAAAGAACGACTCTAGTGGTGGCTTGGGAATAACTCTCCATGGGGTTAGAAATGATGAATCCATGTGACTTGCAGTAACAAACATGCATGTGGTTTTTACACACATGCAATGAATCGTGATCCATGTGATCACACATGCACGACTGTGTCCATGGGTTTAGGAAAAGACCACACTTGCATGTCTCGTGGATCCATGTGGTTTAAAGAGGATCACACATGCAATGCCTTTAGTGGATCCGTAATGACCTGTGATCCATAATGATTGAACACACATGCAATGTAGAATCTGATTTACGTAATGGTTCTCAGGAGAATCACATGTATCGTTCAGGCAATTACTATGAAAGATCAAACATGCAATGACTCTCATTGATCCATGTATTAGTGCACGATTTTTGGTGGTTTACATGGTCGACTCGTGGATCCATGTTTTAAATAACATGTATTCATGTACATGCAATGACTGCAAAGAGAATGTATATGGTCGACTCTAGTGTTTAAAGATCACATGTAACACTTTGGTGTTTAGAGAAATATTACGTAAATGCACCTGTGGTGGCTTGAATGCAATGATTCACATGCAATGATTCTGAACTTGTGGTTTAGGAATATACATGCAATGATTTTGTAGGGTTTTTGGAAGAACACATGTATGATTCGTGATCCATGTGTTTTAAAAGGAACAAATATGCACGACTTAGGAACACATGCAATGACTCTTAGATCCATGTGGTTTAAAGGAACACACATGTAATGGTTGCGGAGTCACAATCACTTTGATTCTCGTGTATCATGTTTTACATGCAATTGAGATGCAACAATGACTCTTAGTGATCTGATGTGGTTTGTGGAAATGTGGCTTGTGGTGATCCACCAAAGGTTGTCATTTCATGTGTGTTCCTTTCCTAAACTACCACCAGAGTCATTCCATGTGTGTTCCTTTCCTAAACCACATGGATCCACCAGAGCCATTGCATGTGTGTTCCTTTCCCAAACGACATGGATCCACTAGAGTCATTGCATGTGTGTTCCTTTCATAAACCACATGGATCCACCAGAGTCATTGAATGTGTATTCTTTTCCTAAACCACCACAAGAGTCATTGCATGTGTGTTCCTTTACTAAACCACATGGATCCACCAGAGTCATTGCATTTGTATTCTTTTCCCAAACCACCACCAGAGTCATTGCATGTGTGTTCCTTTACTAAACCACATGGATCCACCAGAGTCATTGCATGTGTGTGCCTTTCCTAGACCACATTGATCCACCAGAGTCATTGCATGTGTGTTCTTTTCCTAAACCACCACCAGAATCAGTGCATGTGTGTTCTTTTCCTAAACCACCACTAGAGTCATTTCATGTGTATTCCTTTCCTAAACCACCACCAGAGTCATTGCATGTGTGTTCGTTTCCTAAACCACATGGATCCACTAGAGTCATTGCATGTGTGTTCCTTTCCTAAACCACATGGATCCACCAGAGTCATTACAAGTGTGTTATTTTCCTAAACCACATGGATCCACCAGACTCATTGCATGTGTGTTCCTTTCCTAAACCACATGGGTCCACCAGAGTCATGGCATGTGTGTTCCTTTCCTAAACCACATGGATCCACCAGAGTCATTGCATGTGTGTTCCTTTCCTAAACCACATTCTTCCACCAGAATCATTGCATGTGTTTTCTTTTCCTGAACCACCACCAGAGACATTGCATGTGTGTTATTTTCCTAAACCACCACTAGAGTAATTGCATGTGTGATCCTTTCCTAAACCACCACTAGAGTCATTGCATGTGTGTTACTTTCCTAAACCACTTTGATCCACCGGAGTCATTGCATGTGTGTTCTTTTCCTAAATCACCACCAGAGTTACTGCAAGTGTGTTCCTTTACTAAACCACATGGATCCACCATAGTCATTGCATGTGTGTTCCTTTCCTAAACCACTACCAGAGACATTGCACGTGCGTTTTTTTTCCTAAACCACCAGATTCATTGCATGTATGTTCCTTTTTTAAACCACATGGAGCCACCAGAGGCATTGCATCTGTGTTCTTTTCCTAAACCACCACCAGAGTCATTGCATGTGTCTTCTTTTCCTAAACCACATGGATCTACCAGAGTTATTGCATGTATGTTCCTTTCCTAAACCACCACCAAAGTCATTGCATGTGTGTTCCTTTCTTAAACCACATGGATCCACCAGTGTCATTGCATGTGTGTTCCTTTCCTAAACCACATGGATCGACTAGAGTCATTGCATGAGTGTTACTTTCCTAAACCACATGGATCCACCAGAGTCATTACAAGTGTGTTCTTTTCCTAAACCACATGGATCCACCAGAGTCATTGCATGTGTGTTTCTTTCCTAAACCACGACCGGAGTCATTGCATGTGTATTCCTTTCGTAAACCACCGCCAGAGTCATTGCATGTGTGTTCCTTTCCTAAACTACATGGATCCACTAAAGTCACTGCATGTGTGTTACTTTCCTAAACCAGATGGATCCATGAGAGTCATTGCAAGTATGTTCTTTTCCTAAACCACATGGATCCGCCAGAGTCATTGCATGTGTTTCCTTTCCTAAACCACATGGGTCCACCAGAGTCATTGCATGTGTGTTATTTTCCTAAACCACCACCAGAGTCATTGCATGTGTGTACTTTTCCTAATCCACCAGAGTCATTGCATGTGTGTTCCTTTTTTAAACCACATGGATCCACCAGAGTCATTTCATGTGTGTTCTTTTCCTAAACCACCACCAGAGTCATTGCATGTGGCTTCTTTTCCTAAACCACATGGATCCACCAAAGTCATTGCATGTGTGTTCCTTTCCTAAACTACCACCAGAGTCAGTGCATGTGTGTTCCCTTCCTAAACCACATGGATCCACCAGAGTCATTGCATGTATGTTCCTTTCCCAAACCACATGGATCCACTAGAGTCATTGCATGTGTGTTCCTTTCATAAACCACATGGATCCACCAGAGTCATTGCATGTGTGTTCTTTTCCTAAACCACCACTAGAGTCATTGCATGTGTGTTCCTTTTTTAAACCACATGGATCCACCAGAGTCATTGTATGTGTGTTATTTTCCTAAACCACCACGAGAGTCATTGCATGTGTGTTCTTTTCCTAATCCACAAGAGTCATTGCATGTGTGTTCCTTTTTTAAACCACATGGATCCACTAGAGTCATTTCAATTGTGTTCTTTTCCTAAACCACCACCAGAGTCATTGCATGTGGCATCTTTTCCTAAACCACATGGATCCACCAAAGTCATTGCATGTGTGTTCCTTTCCTAAACTACCACCAGAGTTAGTGCATGTGCGTTACCTTCCTAAACCACATGGATCCACAAGAGTCATTGCATGTATGTTCATTTCCCAAACCACATGGATCCACTAGAGTCATTGTATGTGTGTTCCTTTCATAAACCACATGGATCCACCAGAGTCATTGCATGTGTGTTCTTTTCCTAAACCACCACGAGAGTTATTTCATGTGTGTTCCTTTACTAAACCACATGGATCCACCAGAGTCATTGCATGTGTGTTCTTTTCCTAAACCACCACCAGAGTCATTGCATGTGTGTTTCTTTCCTAAACCACATGGATCCACCAGAGTGATTGCATGTGTGTGCCTTTCCTAGACCACATTGATGCAACAGAGTCATTGCATGTGTGTTCTTTTCCTAAACCACCACCAGAATCCTTGCATGTGTGATCTTTTCCTAAACTACCAATAGAGTCATTTCATGTGTGTTCCTTTCCTAAACCACATTGATCCACCAGAGTCATTGCATGTGTGTTCTTTTCCTAAACCACCACTAGAGTCATTGCATGTATCTTCCTTTCCTAAACCACATTGATCCACCAGAGTCGTTTCATGTGTTTTCTTTTCCTAAACCACATGGATCCACCAGTGTCATTGCATGTGTGTTAATTTCTTAAACCACATGGTTCCAGCAGTGTCATTGCATGTGTGTTCCTTTCCTAAACCACCACTAGAGTCATTGCATGTGTCTTATTTTCCTAAACCACATGGATCCACCAGAGTCATTGCATGTTTGTTCCTTTCCTAAACCACCACCAGAGTCATTGCATGTGTGTTACTTTCCTAAACCACATGGATCCACTAGTCATTATATGTGTGTTCCTGTCCTAAACCACATGGATCCACCAAAGTCATTCCAAGTGTGTTCTTTTCCTAAACCACATGGATCTACCAAAGTCATTGCACATGTGTTTCTTTCCTAAACCACATGGGTCCACCAGAGTCATTGTATGTGTGTTATTTTACTAAACCACCACCAGCATCATTTCATGTGTGTTCTTTTCCTAAACCACCACCAGAGTCATTGCATGTGTGTTCCTTTTTTTAAACCACATGGATCCACCAGAGTCATTGCATGTGTGTTTTTTTCCTCAACCACCACCAGAGTCATTGCATATGTCTTGTTTTCCTAAACCACATGGATCCACCAGAGTCATTGCATATGTCTTCTTTTCCTAAACCACATGGATCCACCAGAGTCATTGCATGTGTGTTCCTTTCCTAAACCACCACCAGAGTAATTGCATGTGTGTTCCTTTCCTAAACCACATGGATCCACTAGAGTCATTGCATGTGTATTCCTTTCCTAAACCACATAGATCCACGAGAGTCATTGCAAGTGTGTTCTTTTCCTAAACCACATGGATCCACCAGACTCATTGCATGTGTGTTGCTTTCCTAAACCACATGGGTCCACCAGAGTCATTGCATGTGTGTTCCTTTCCTAAACCACATGGATCCACTGGAGTCATTGCATGGGTGTTCCTTTCCTAAACCACATTCATCCACCAGAGTCATTGCAAGTGTGTTCTTTTCCTAAACCATATGGATCCACCAGAGTCATTGCATGTGTCTTCCTTTCCTAAACTACATTGATCGACCAGAGTCATTGCATGTGTGTTCCTTTCCTAAACCACATTCATCCACCAGAGTCATTGAATGTGTGTTCTTTTCCTGAACCACCACCAGAGTGATTGCATGTATATTCTTTTCCTAAACCACCACTAGAGCCATTACATGTGTGTTCCTTTCCTAAACCAACACAGGAGTCATTACATGTGTGTTCCTTTCCTAAACCACATTTATCCACCAGTCATTGCATGTGTGTTCTTTTCCTAAACCACCACTAGAGTCATTACATGTGTGTTACTTTCCTAAACCACATGGATCTACTAGAGTCATTGCATGTGTGTTCCTTTCCTAAACCACCACCAGAGTCATTGCACGTGTGTTCTTTTCCTAAACCACCAGAGTCATTGCATGTTTGTTCCTTTTTTTAAAACCACATGGACAGACCAGAGTCATGGCACGTGTGTTCTTTTCCTAAACCACCACTAGAGTCATTGCATGTGTGTTCCTTTACTAAACCAAATGGATCCAGCAGAGTCATTGCATGTGTGTTCTTTTCCTAAACCACATGGATCCACCAAAGTCATTGCACGAGTGTTCCTTACCTAAACCACATTCATCCACTAGAGTCATTGCAAGTGTGTTCTTTTCCTAAACCACATGGATCCACAGGAGTCATTGCCTGTGTGTTCCTTTCCTAAAGCACATTGATCCACCAGAGTCATTGCATGTGTGTTCCTTTCCTAAACCACATTCATCCACCAGAGTCATTGAATGTGTGTTCTTTTCCTGAACCACCACCAGAGTGATTGCATGTATATTCTTTTCCTAAACCACCACTAGAGCCATTGCATGTGTGTTCCTTTCCTAAACCAACACAGGAGTCATTACATGTGTGTTCCTTTCCTAAACCACATTTATCCACCAGTCATTGCATGTGTGTTCTTTTACTTAACCACCACTAGAGTCATTGCATGTGTGTTACTTTCCTAAACCACATGGATCTACTAGAGTCATTGCATGTGTGTTCCTTTCCTAAACCACCACCAGAGTCATTGCACGTGTGTTCTTTTCCTAAACCACCAGAGTCATTGCATGTTTGTTCCTTTTTTTAAAACCACATGGACACACCAGAGTCATGGCATGTGTGTTCTTTTCCTAAACCACCACTAGAGTCATTGCATGTGTGTTCCTTTACTAAACCACATGGATCTAGCAGAGTCATTGCATGTTTGTTCTTTTCCTAAACCACCACCAGAGTCATTGCATGTGTGTTCCTTTCCTAAACCACATAGATCCACCAGAGTAATTGCAGGTGTGTTCCTTTCCTAAACCACATTAATCCACCAGAGACATTGGATGTGTGTTATTTTCCTAAACAACCACCAGAGTCATTGCATGTGTGTTCTTTTCCTAAACCACCACTAGAGTCCTTACATGTGTGTTCCTTTCCTAAACCATATTGATCCACTAGAGTGATTGCATGTGTGTTCTTTTCCTAAACCACCACAAGAGTCGTTGCTTGTGTGTTCCTTTCCTAAACCACCACTAGAATCATGACATGTTTGTTCCTTTCCTAAACCACATGGATGCACCAGAGTCATTGCATGTGTGTTCTTTTCCTAAACCACCACCAGATTCATTGCATGTGTGTTCCTTTCCTAAACCACATGGATCCACCAGAGTCATTGCATGTGTGTTCCTTTCCTAAACCACATAAATCCACCAGAGTCATTGCATGTGTGTTCTTTTCCTAAACCACATTAATCCACCAGAGACATTGCATGTGTGTTATTTTCCTAAACAACCACCAGAGTCATTGCATGTGTGTTCTTTTCCTAAACCACCACTAGAGTCCTTGCATGTGTGTTCCTTTCCTAAACCATATTGATCCACTAGAGTGATTGCATGTGTGTTCTTTTCCTAAACCACCACAAGAGTCGTTGCTTGTGTGTTCCTTTCCTAAACCACCACTAGAATCATGACATGTGTGTTCCTTTCCTAAACCACATTGATCAACCAGAGTTATTGCATGTGTGTTCTTTTCCTAAACCACCACCAGAGTCATTGCATGTGTGTTCCTTTCCTAAACCACATAGATCCACCAGAGTAATTGCAGGTGTGTTCCTTTCCTAAACCACATTAATCCACCAGAGACATTGCATGTGTGTTATTTTACTAAACAACCACCAGAGTCATTGCATGTGTGTTCTTTTCCTAAACCACCACTAGAGTCCTTGCATGTGTGTTCCTTTCCTAAACCATATTGATCCACTAGAGTGATTGCATGTGTGTTCTTTTCCTAAACCACCACAAGAGTCGTTGCTTGTGTGTTCCTTTCCTAAACCACCACTAGAATCATGACATGTGTGTTCCTTTCCTAAACCACATTGATCAACCAGAGTTATTGCATGTGTGTTCTTTTCCTAAACCACCACCAGAGTTATTGCATGTGTGTTCCTTTCCTAAACAACATGGATCCACCAGAGTCATTGCATGTGTGTTCTTTTCCAAAACCACCACCAGATTCATTGCATGTGTCTTCTTTTCCTAAACCAAATGGTTCTACCGGAGTCATTGCATGTGTGTTCCTTTCCTAAACCACCACCGGAGTCATTGCATGTGTATTCCTTTCCTAAACCACCACCAGTCATTGCATGTGTGTTCCTTTCCTAAACTACATGGATCCACTAAAGTCATTGCATGTGTGTTACTTTCCTAAACCACATGGATCCACGAGAGTCATTGGAAGTGTGTTCTTTTCCTAAACCACATGGATCCACCAGAGTCGTTGCATGTGTGTTCCTTTCCTAAACCGCATGGGTCCACCAGAGTCATTGCATGTGTGTTATTTTCCTAAACCACCACAGAGTCATTGCATGTGCGTTCTTTTCCTAATCCACCAGAGTCATTGCATGTGTGTTCTTTTTTTAAAACACATGGATGCACCAGAGTCATTACATGTGTGTTATTTTCCTAAACCACCACCAGAGTCATTGCATGTGGCTTCTTTTCCTAAACCACATAGATCCACCAAAGTCATTGCATGTGTGTTCCTTTCCTAAACTACCACCAGATTCATTGCATCTGCGTTCCTTTCCTAAACCACATGGATCCACCAGATTCATTGCATGTGTGTTCCTTTCCCAAACCACATGGATCCACTAGAGTCATTGCTTCTGTGTTCCTTTCATAAACCACATGGATCCACCAGAGTCATTGCATGTATGTTCTTTTCCTAAACCACCACTAGAGTCATTGCATGTGTGTTCCTTTACTAAACCACATGGATGCACCAGAGTCATTGCATGTGTGTTCTTTTCCTAAACCACCACCAGATTCATTGCATGTGTGTTCCTTTCCTAAAACACATGGATCCACCAGAGTCATTGCATGTGTGTTCCTTTCCTAAACCACAAAAATCCACCAGAGTCATTGCATGTGTGTTCTTTTCCTAAACCACCACCAGAATCATTGCATGTGTGTTCTTTTCCTAAACCACCACTAGAGTCATTTCATGTGTGTTCCTTTCCTAAACCACATTGATCCACCAGAGTCATTGCATGTGTGTTCTTTTCCTAAACCACCACTAGAGTCATTGCATGTATCTTCTTTTCCTAAACCACATTGATCCACCAGAGACATTTCATGTGTTTTCTTTTCCTAAACCACATGGATCCACAAGTGTCATTGCATGTGTGTTCATTTCCTAAACCACATGGTTCCAGCTGAGTCATTGCATGTGTGTTCCTTTCCTAAACCACCACTAGAGTCATTCCATGTGTCTTCTTTTCCTAAACCACATGGATCCACCAGAGTCATTGCATGTTTGTTCCTTTCCTAAACCACCACCTGAGTCATTGTATGTGTGTTACTTTCCTAAACCACATGGATCCACTAGAGTCATTATATGTGTGTTCTTTTACTAAACGACATAGATCCACCAAAGTCATTCCAAGTGTGTTCTTTTCCTAAACCACATGGATCCACCAAAGTCATTGCATGTGTGTTTCTTTCCTAAACCACATGGGTCCACGATAGTCATTGCATGTGTGTTATTTTACTAAAACACCAGCATCATTTCATGTGTGTTATTTTCCTAAACCACCAACAGAGTCATTGCATCTGTGTTCCTTTTTTTAAACCACATGGATCCACCAGAGTCATTGAATGTGTGTTCTTTTCCTCAACCACCACCAGAGTCATTGCATATGTCTTCTTTTCCTAAACCACATGGATCCACCAAAGTCATTGCATGTGTGTTCCTTCCTAAACCACCAGCAGAGTCATTGCATGTGTGTTTCTTTCCTAAACCACATGGATCCACAAGAGTCATTGCATGTGTGTTCCTTTCCTAAACCACATGGATCCACTAGAGTCATTGCAAGTGTGTTCTTTTCCTAAACCACATGGATCCACCAGACTCATTTCATGTGTGTTCCTTTCCTGAACGACATGGGTCCACCAGAGTCATTGCATGTGTGTTCCTTTCCTAAACCACATGGATCCACCAGAGTCATTGCATGGGTGTTCCTTTCCTAAACCACATTCATCCACCTGAGGCATTGCATGTGTGTTCTTTTCCTAAACCACATGGATCCACAAGAGTCATTCCCTGTGTGTTCCTTTGCTAAAGAAAATTGATTCACCAGAGTCATTGCATGTGTGTTCCGTTCCTAAACCACATTCATCCACCAGAGTCATTTAATGTTTGTTCCTTTCCTAAACCACCACCGGAGTCATTGCATGTGTGTTCTTTTCCTAAACCACCACTAGAGCCATTGCATGTGTGTTCCTTTCCTAAACCACCACCAGAGTCATTGCACGTGTGTTATTTTCTTAAACCACCAGAGTCAATGCATGTTTGTTCCATTTTTTAAAACCACATGGACACACCAGAGTCATTGCTTGTGTCTTCCTTTCCTAAACCACATTGATGCACCAGAGTGATTGCATGTGTGTTCTTTTCCTAAACCACCACAAGAGTCGTTGCTTGTGTCTTCCTTTCCTAAACCACCACTAGAGTCATGACATGTGTGTTCCTTTCCTAAACCACATTGATCCACCAGAGTTATTGCATGTGTGTTCTTTTCCTAAACCACCAGCAGAGTTATTACATGTGTGTTCCTTTCCTAAACCACATGGATCCACAAGAGTCATTGCATGTGTGTTCCTTTCCTAAACCAACACCAGAGTCATGGCACGTGTGTTCTTTTCCTAAACCACCACCAGAGTCATTGCATGTGTGTTCCTTTTTTTAAACCACATGGATCCACAAGAGTCATTGCATGTGTGTTCTTTTCCAAAACCACCACCAGATTCATTGCATGTTCTTCTTTTCCTAAACCAAATGGATCTACCGGAGTCATTGCATGTGTGTTCCTTTCCTAAACCACCACCGGAGTCATTGCATGTGTATTCCTTTCCTAAACCACCACCAGAGTCATTGCATGTGTGTTCCTTTCCTAAACTACATGGATCCACTAAAGTCATTGCATGTGTGTTACTTTCCTAAACCACATGGCTCCATGAGAGTCATTGGAAGTGTGTTCTTTTCCTAAACCACATGGATCCACCAGAGTTGTTGCATGTGTGTTCCTTTCCTAAACCGCATGGGTCCACCAGAGTCATTGCATGTGTGTTATTTTCCTAAACCACCACTAGAGTCATTGCATGTGTGTTCTTTTCCTAATCCACCAGAGTCATTGCATGTGTGTTCCTTTTTTAAAACACATGGATCCACCAGAGTCATTGCATGTGGGTTATTTTCCTAAACCACCACCAGAGTCGTTGCATCTGTCTTCTTTTCCTAAACCACATAGATCAACCAGACTCATTGCATGTGTGTTTCTTTCCTAAACTACCACCAGAGTCATTGCATGTGCGTTCCTTTCCTAAACCACATGGATCCACCAGAGTCATTGCATGTGTGTTCCTTTCCTAAACCACATAAATCCACCAGAGTCATTGCATGTGTGTTCTTTTCCTAAGACACCACCAGAATCATTGCATGTGTGTTCTTTTCCTAAACCACCACTAGAGTCATTTCATGTGTGCTCCTTTCCTAAACCACATTGATCCACCAAAGTCATTGCATGTGTGTTCTTTTCCTAAACCACCACTAGAGTCATTGCATGTATCTTCTTTTCCTAAACCACATTGATCCACCAGAGATATTTCATGTGTTTTCTTTTCCTAAACCACCTGGATCCACCAGTGTCATTGCATGTGTGTTCATCTCCTAAACCACATGGATCTAGCAGAGTCATTGCATGTGTGTTCCTTTCATAAACCACCACTAGAGTCATTGCATGTGTCTTCTTTTCCTAAACCACACGGATCCACTAGAGATATTTCATGTGATTTCTTTTCCTAAACCACCTAGATCCACCAGTGTCATTGCATGTGTGTTCATTTCCTAAACCACATGGATCTACCGGAGTCATTGCATGTGTGTTCCTTTCATAAACCACCACTAGAGTCATTGCATGTGTCTTCTTTTCCTAAACCACACGGATCCACCAGAGTCATTGCATGTTTGTTCCTTTCCTAACCCACCACCAGTTATTGCATGTGTGTTACTTTCCTAAACCACATGGATCCACTAGAGTCATTATATGTGTGTTCCTTTCCTAAATGACATAGATCCACCAAAGTCATTCCAAGTGTGTTCTTTTCCTAAACCACATGGATCCACCAAAGTCATTGCATGTGTGTTTCTTTCCTAAACCACATGGGTCCACGAGAGTCATTGCATGTGTGTTATTTTACTAAACCACCACCAGCATCATTTCATGTGTGTTATTTTCCTAAACCACCACCAGAGTCATTGCATGTGTGTTCCTTTTTTAAACCACATGGATCCACCAGAGTCATTGCATGTGTGTTCTTTTCCTCAACCACCACCAGAGTCATTGCATATGTCTTCTTTTCCTAAACCACATGGATCCACCAAAGTCATTGCATGTGTGTTCCTTTCCTAAACCACCACCAGAGTCATTGCATGTGTGTTCCTTTCCTAAACCACATGGATCCACTAGAGTCATTGCATGTGTGTTCCTTTCCTAAACCACATGGATCCACTAGAGTCATTGCAAGTGTGTTCTTTTCCTAAACCACATGGATCCACCAGACTAATTGCATGTGTGTTCCTTTCCTAAACCACATGGGTAAACCAGAGTAATTGCATGTGTGTTCCTTTCCTAAACCACATGGATCCACCAAAGTCATTGCACGAGTGTTCCTTACCTAAACCACATTCATCCACTAGAGTCATTGCAAGTGTGTTCTTATCCTAAACCACATGGATCCACAAGAGTCATTCCCTGTGTGTTCCTTTCCTAAAGCACATTGATCCACCAGAGTCATTGCATGGGTGTTCCTTTCCTAAACCACATTCATCCACCAGAGTCATTTAATGTGTGTTCTTTTCCTGAACCACCACCGGAGTCATTGCATGTGTGTTCTTTTCCTAAAACACCACTAGAGCCATCGCATGTGTGTTCCTTTCCTAAACCAACACAGGAGTCATTACATGTGTGTTCATTTCCTAAACCATATTGATCCACCAGAGTCATTGCATGTGTGTTCTTTTCCTAAACCACCACTAGAGTCATTGCATGTGTGTTACTTTCCTAAACCACATGGATCCGCTAGAGTCACTGCATGTGTGTTCCTTTCCTAAACCACCACCAGAGTCATTGCATGTGTGTTCTTTTCCTAAACCACTAGAGTCATTGCATGTCTGTTCCTCTTTTTAAAACCACATGGATACACCAGAGTCATTGCATGTGTGTTTTTTCCTAAACCACCACTAGAGTCATTGCATATGTGTTCCTTTACTAAACCACATGGATCCAGCAGAGTCATTGCATGTTTGTTCTTTTCCTAAACCACCACCAGAGTCATTGCATGTGTGTTCCTTTCCTAAACCACATGGATCCACCAGAGTAATTGCAGGTGTGTTCCTTTCGTAAACTACATTGATCCACCAGAGACATTGCATGTGTGTTATTTTCCTAAACCACCACCAGAGTCATTGCATGTGTGTTCTTTTCCTAAACCACCACTGGAGTCATTACATGTGTGTTCCTTTCCTAAACCACATTGATCCACCAGAGTGATTGCATGTGTGTTCTTTTCCTAAACAACCACAAGAGTCGTTGCTTGTGTGTTCCTTTCCTAAACCACCACTAGAGTCATGAAATGTGTGTTCCTTTCCTAAACCACATTGATCCACCAGAGTTATTGCATGTTTGTTTTTTTCGTAAACCACCACCAGAGTTATTGCATGTGTGTTCCTTTCCTAAACCACATGGATCCACAAGAGTCATTGCATGTGTGTTCCTTTCCTAAACCAACACCAGAGTCATTGCACGTGTGTTCTTTTCCTAAACCACCACCAGTGTCATTGCATGTGTGTTCCTTTTTTAAACCACATGGATCCACTAGAGTCATTGCATATGTGTTCTTTTCCAAAACCACCACCAGATTCATTGCATGTGTCTTCTTTTCCTAAACCAAATGGATCTACCGGAGTCATTGCATGTGTGTTCCTTTCCTAAACCACCACCGGAGTCATTGCATGTGTATTCCTTTCCTAAACCACCACCAGACTCATTGCATGTGTGTTCCTTTCCTAAACTACATGGATCCACTAAAGTCATTGCATGTGTGTTACTTTCCTAAACCACATGGATCCACAAGAGTCAATGGAAGTATGTTCTTTTCCTAAACCACATGGATCCACCAGAGTCGTTGCATTTGTGTTCCTTTCCTAAACCGCATGGGTCCACCAGAGTCATTGCAAGTGTGTTATTTTCCTAAACCACCACCAGAGTCATTGCATGTGTGTTCTTTTCCTAATACACCAGAGTCATTGCATGTGTCTTCCTTTTTTAAAACACATGGATCCACCAGAGTCATTGCATGTGTGTTATTTTCCTAAACCACAACCAAAGTCATTGCATCTGGCTTCTTTTCCTAAACCACATAGATCCACCAGAGTCATTGCATGTGTGTTCCTTTCCTAAACTACCACCAGAGTCGTTGCATGTGCGTTCCTTTCCTAAACCACATGGATCCACCAGATTGATTGCATGTGTGTTCCTTTCCCAAACCACATGGATCCACTAGAGTCATTGCATGTGTGTTCCTTTCATAAACCACATGGATCCACCAGAGTCATTGCATGTATGTTCTTTTCCTAAACGACCACTAGAGTCATTGCATGTGTGTTCCTTTACTAAACCACATGGATCCACCAGAGTCATTGCATGTGTGTTCTTTTCCTAAACCACCACCAGATTCATTGCATGTGTGTTCCTTTCCTAAACCACATGGATCCACCAGAGTCATTACATGTGTGTTCCTTTCCTAAACCACATAAATCCACCAGAGTCATTGCATGTGTGTTCTTTTCCTAAACCACCACCAGAATCATTGCATGTGTGTTCTTTTCCTAAACCACCACTAGAGTCATTTCATGTGTGTTCCTTTCCTAAACCACATTGATCCACCAGAGTCATTGCATGTGTGTTCTTTTCCTAAACCACCACTAGAGTCATTGCATGTATCTTCTTTTCCTAAACCACATTGATCCACCAGAGATATTTCATGTGATTTCTTTTCCTAAACCACCTGGATCCACCAGTGTCATTGCATGTGTGTTCATTTCCTAAACCACATGGATCTACCGGAGTCATTGCATGTGTGTTCCTTTCATAAACCACCACTAGAGTCATTGCATGTGTCTTCTTTTCCTAAACCACACGGATCCACCAGAGTCATTGCATGTTTGTTCCTTTCCTAAACCACCACCAGTTATTGCATGTGTGTTACTTTCCTAAACCACATGGATCCACTAGAGTCATTATATGTGTGTTCCTTTCCTAAACGACATAGATCCACCAAAGTCATTCCAAGTGTGTTCTTTTCCTAAACCACATGGATCCACCAAAGTCATTGCATGTGTGTTTCTTTCCTAAACCACATGGGTCCACGAGAGTCATTGCATGTGTGTTATTTTACTAAACCACCACCAGCATCATTTCATGTGTGTTATTTTCCTAAACCACCACCAAAGTCATTGCATGTGTGTTCCTTTTTTAAACCACATGGATCCACCAGAGTCATTGCATGTGTGTTCTTTTCCTCAACCACCACCAGAGTCATTGCATATGTCTTCTTTTCCTAAACCACATGGATCCACCAAAGTCATTGCATGTGTGTTCCTTTCCTAAACCACCACCAGAGTCATTGCATGTGTGTTCCTTTCCTAAACCACATGGATCCACTAGAGTCATTGCATGTGTGTTCCTTTCCTAAACCACATGGATCCACTAGAGTCATTGCAAGTGTGTTCTTTTCCTAAACCACATGGATCCACCAGACTAATTGCATGTGTGTTACTTTCCTAAACCACATGGGTCCACCAGAGTAATTGCATGTGTGTTCCTTTCCTAAACCACATGGATCCACCAAAGTCATTGCACGAGTGTTCCTTACCTAAACCACATTCATCCACTAGAGTCATTGCAAGTGTGTTCTTTTCCTAAACCACATGGATACACAAGAGTCATTGCCTGTGTGTTCCTTTCCTAAAGCACATTGATCCACCAGAGTCATTGCATGTGTGTTCCTTTCCTAAACCACATTCATCCACCAGAGTCATTTAATGTGTGTTCTTTTCCTGAACCACCACCGGAGTCATTGCATGTGTGTTCTTTTCCTAAAACACCACTAGAGCCATCGCATGTGTGTTCCTTTCCGAAACCAACACAGGAGTCATTACATGTGTGTTCCTTTCCTAAACCACATTGATCCACCAGAGTCATTGCATGTGTGTTCTTTTCCTAAACCACCACTAGAGTCATTGCATGTGTGTTACTTTCCTAAACCACATGGATCCACTAGAGTCACTGCATGTGTGTTCCTTTCCTAAACCACCACCAGAGTCATTGCACGTGTGTTCTTTTCCTAAACCACCAGAGTCAATGCATATTTGTTCCTATTTTTAAAACCACATGGACACCAGAGTCATTGCATGTGTGTTCTTTTCCTAAACCACCACTAGAGTCATTGCATGTGTATTCCTTTACTAAACCACATGGATCCAGCAGAGTCATTGCATGTTTGTTCTTTTTCTAAACCACATGGATCCAGCAGAGTCATTGCATGTGTGTTCCTTTCATAAACCACCACTAGGGTCATTGCATGTGTCTTCTTTTCCTAAACCACACGGATCCACCAGAGTCATTGCATGTTTGTTCCTTTCCTAAACCACCACCAGTTATTGCATGTGTGTTACTTTCCTAAACCACATGGATCCACTAGAGTCATTATATGTGTGTTCCTTTCCTAAACGACATAGATCCACCAAAGTCATTCCAGGTGTGTTCTTTTCCAAAACCACATGGATCCACCAAAGTCATTGCATGTGTGTTTCTTTCCTAAACCACATGGGTCCACGAGAGTCATTGCATGTGTGTTATTTTACTAAACCACCACCAGCATCATTTCATGTGTGTTATTTTCCTAAACCACCACCAGAGTCATTGCATGTGTGTTCCTTTTTTAAACCACATGGATCCACCAGAGTCATTGCATGTGTGTTCTTTTCCTCAACCACCACCAGAGTCATTGCATATGTCTTCTTTTCCTAAACCACATGGATGCACCAAAGTCATTGCATGTGTGTTCCTTTCCTAAACCACCACCAGAGTCATTGCATGTGTGTTCCTTTCCTAAACCACATGGATCCACTTGAGTCATTGCATGTGTGTTCCTTTCCTAAACCACATGGATCCACTAGAGTCATTGCAAGTGTGTTCTTTTCCTAAACCACATGGATCCACCAGACTAATTGCATGTGTGTTCCTTTCCTAAACCACATGGGTCCACTAGAGTAATTGCATGTGTGTTCCTTTCCTAAACCACATGGATCCACCAAAGTCATTGCACGAGTGTTCCTTACCTAAACCACATTCATCCACTAGAGTCATTGCAAGTGTGTTCTTTTCCTAAACCACATGGATCCGCAAGAGTCATTGCCTGTGTGTTCCTTTCCTAAAGCACATTGATCCACCAGAGTCATTGCATGTGTGTTCCTTTCCTAAACGACATTCATCCACCAGAGTCATTTAATGTGTGTTCTTTTCCTGAACCACCACCGGAGTCATTGCATGTGTGTTCTTTTCCTAAAACACCACTAGAGCCATCGCATGTGTGTTCCTTTCCTAAACCAACACAGGAGTCATTACATGTGTGTTCATTTCCTAAACTACATTGATCCACCAGAGTCATTGCATGTGTGTTCTTTTCCTAAACCACCACTAGAGTCATTGCATGTGTGTTACTTTCCTAAACCACATGGATCCGCTAGAGTCACTGCATGTGTGTTCCTTTCCTAAACCACCACCAGAGTCATTGCACGTGTGTTCTTTTCCTAAACCACCAGAGTCAATGCATGTTTGTTCCTATTTTTAAAACCACATGGACACACCAGAGTCATTGCATGTGTGTTCTTTTCCTAAACCACCACTAGAGTCATTGCATGTGTATTCCTTTACTAAACCACATGGATCCAGCAGAGTCATTGCATGTTTGTTCTTTTCCTAAACCACCACCAGAGTCATTGCATGTGTGTTCCTTTCCTAAACCACATGGATCCACCAGAGTAATTGCAGGTGTGTTCTTTCAGAACTACATTGATCCACCAGAGACATTGCATGTGTGTTATTTTCCTAAACCACCACCAGAGTCATTGCATGTGTGTTCTTTTCCTAAACCACCACTTGAGTCATTACATGTGTGTTCCTTTCCTAAACCACATTGATCCACCAGAGTGATTGCATGTGTGTTCTTTTCCTAAACAACCACAAGAGTCGGTGCTTGTGTGTTCCTTTCCTAAACCAAATGGATCTACCGGAGTCATTGCATGTGTGTTCCTTTCCTAAACCACCACCGGAGTCATTGCATGTGTATTCCTTTCCTAAACCACCACCAGAATCTTTGCATGTGTGTTCCTTTCCTAAACTACATGGATCCACTAAAGTCATTGCATGTGTGTTACTTTCCTAAACCACATGGATCCACAAGAGTCAACGGAAGTATGTTCTTTTCCTAAACCACATGGATCCACTAGAGTCGTTGCATTTGTGTTCCTTTCCTAAACCGCATGGGTCCACCAGAGTCATTGCATGTGTGTTATTTTCCGAAACCACCACCAGAGTCATTGCATGTGTGTTCTTTTCCTAATCCACCAGAGTCATTGCATGTGTGTTCCTTTTTTAAAAACATGGATCCACCAGAGTCATTGCATGTGTGTATTTTCCTAAACCACAACCAGAGTCATTGCATCTGGCTTCTTTTCCTAAACCACATATATCCCCCAGAGTCATTGCATGTGTGTTCCTTTCCTAAACTACCACCAGAGTCATTGCATGTGCGTTCCTTTCCTAAACCACATGGATCCACCAGATTCATTGCATGTGTGTTCCTTTCCCAAACGACATGGATCCAATAGTGTCATTGCATGTGTGTTCCTTTCATAAACCACGTGGATCCACCAGAGTCATTGCATGTATGTTCTTTTCCTAAACCACCACTAGAGTCATTGCATGTGTGTTCCTTTACTAAACCACATGGATCCACCAGAGTCATTGCATGTGTGTTCTTTTCCTAAACCACCACCAGATTCATTGCATGTGTGTTCCTTTCCTAAACCACATGGATCCACCAGAGTCATTACATGTGTGTTCCTTTCCTAAACCACATAAATCCACCAGAGTCACTGCATGTGTGTTCTTTTCCTAAACCACCACCAGAATCATTGCATGTGTGTTCTTTTCCTAAACTACCACTAGAGTCATTTCATGTGTGTTCCTTTCCTAAACCACATTGATCCACCAGAGTCATTGCATGTGTGTTCTTTTCCTAAACCACCACTAGAGTCATTGCATGTATCTTCTTTTCCTTAACCACATTGATCCACCAGAGATATTTCATGTGATTTCTTTTCCTAAACCACATGGATCCACCAGTGTCATTGCATGTGTGTTCATTTCCTAAACCACATGGATCCAGCAGAGTCATTGCATGTGTCTTCTTTTCCTAAACCACATGGATCCACCAGAGTCATTGCATGTTTGTTCCTTTCCTAAACCACCACCAGAGTCATTGCATGTGTGTTACTTTCTTAAACCACATGGATCCACTAGTCATTATATGTGTGTTCCTTTCCTAAACGACATAGATCCACCAAAGTCATTCCAAATGTGTTCTTTTCCTAAACCACATGGATCCACCAAAGTCATTGGATGTGTGTTTCTTTCCTAAACCACATGGGTCCACGAGAGTCATTGCATGTGTGTTATTTTACTAAACCACCACCAGCATCATTTCATGTGTGTTATTTTCCTAAACCACCACCAGAGTCATTGCATGTGTGTTCCTTTTTTTAAACCACTTGGATCCACCAGAGTCATTACATGTGTGTTCTTTTCCTCAACCACCACCAGAGTCATTGCATATGTCTTGTTTTCCTAAACCACATGGATCCACCAAAGTCATTGCATGTGTGTTCCTTTCCTAAAAAACCACTAGAGTCATTGCATGTGTGTTCCTTTCCTAAACCACATGGATCCACTAGAGTCATTGCATGTGTTTTCCTTTCCTAAACAACATGGATCCACTAGAGTCATTGCAAGTTGTTCTTTTCCTAAACCACTTGGATCCACCAGACTCATTGCATGTGTTTTCCTTTCCTAAACCACATGGGTCCACCAGACTCATTGCATGTGTGTTCCTTTCCTAAACCACATGGATCCACCAAAGTCATTGCATGGGTGTTCCTTTCTTAAACCACATTCATCCACCAGAGTCATTGCAAGTGTGTTCTTTTCCTAAACCACATGGATCCACAAGAGTCATTGCCTGTTTGTTCCTTTCCTAAAGCACATTGATCCACCAGAGTCGTTGCATGTGTGTTCCTTTCCTAAACCACATTCATCCACCAGAGTCATTTAATGTGTGTTCTTTTCTTGAACCACCACTAGAGTCATTTCATGTGTGTTCCTTTCCTAAACCACATTGATCCACCAGAGTCATTCCATGTGTGTTCTTTTCCTAAACCACCACTAGAGTCATGACATGTGTGTTCCTTTCCTAAACCACACTGATCCACCAGAGTGATTGCATGTGTGTTCTTTTCCTAAACCACTACAAGAGTCGTTGCTTGTGTGTTCCTTTCCTAAACCACCACTAGAGTCATGACATGTGTGTTCCATTCCTAAACCACATTGATCCACCAGAGTTATTGCATGTGTGTTCTTTTCCTAAACCACCACCAGAGTTATTGCATGTGTGTTCCTTTCCTAAACCACATGGATCCACAAGAGTCATTGCATGTGTGTTCCTTTTCTAAACCAACACCAGAGTCATTACACGTGTGTTCTTTTCCTAAACCACCACCAGTGTCATTGCATGTGTGTTCCTTTTTTGAAACCACATGGATCCACCAGCATCATTTCATGTGTGTTCTTTTCCAAAACCACCACCAGATTCATTGCATGTGTCTTCTTTTCCTAAACCAAATGGATCTACCGGAGTCATTGCATGTGTGTTCCTTTCCTAAACCACCACCGGAGTCATTGCATGTGTATTCCTTTCGTAAACCACCACTAGAGTCATTGCATGTGTATTCCTTTCCTAAACTACATGGATCCACTAAAGTCATTGCATGTGTGTTACTTTCCTAAATCACATGGATCCACGAGAGTCAATGGAAGTGTGTTCTTTTCCTAAACCACATGGATCCACCAGAGTCGTTGCATGTGTGTTCCTTTCCTAAACCGCATGGGTCCACCAGAGTCATTACATGTGTGATCTTTTCCTAATCCACCAGAGTCATTCCATGTTTGTTCCTTTTTTAAAACACATGGATCCACCAGAGTCATTGCATGTGTGTTATTTTCCAAAACCACCACTAGAGTCATTGCATGTGGCTTCTTTTCGTAATCCAGCAGCAACCACCAGAGTCATTGCATGTGTGTTCCTTTCCTAAACTACCACCAGAGTCATTGCATGTGCGTTCCTTTCCTAAACCACATGGATCCACCAGATTCATTGCATGTGTGTTCCTTTCCCAAACGACATGGATCCAATAGTGTCATTGCATGTGTGTTCCTTTCATAAACCACATGGATCCACCAGAGTCATTGCATGTATGTTCTTTTCCTAAACCACCACTAGAGTCATTGCATGTGTGTTCCTTTACTAAACCACATGGATCCACCAGAGTCATTGCATGTGTGTTCTTTTCCTAAACCACCACCAGATTCATTGCATGTGTGTTCCTTTCCTAAACCACATGGATCCACCAGAGTCATTACATGTGTGTTCCTTTCCTAAACCACATAAATCCACCAGAGTCACTGCATGTGTGTTCTTTTCCTAAACCACCACCAGAATCATTGCATGTGTGTTCTTTTCCTAAACCACCACTAGAGTCATTTCATGTGTGTTCCTTTCCTAAACCACATTGATCCACCAGAGTCATTGCATGTGTGTTCTTTTCCTAAACCACCACTAGAGTCATTGCATGTATCTTCTTTTCCTTAACCACATTGATCCACCAGAGAAATTTAATGTGATTTCTTTTCCTCAACCACAAGGATCCACGGTGTCATTGCATGTGTGTTCATTTCCTAAACCACATGGATCCAGCAGAGTCATTGCATGTGTCTTCTTTTCCTAAACCACATGGATCCACCAGAGTCATTGCATGTTTGTTCCTTTCCTAAACCACCACCAGAGTCATTGCATGTGTGTTACTTTCTTAAACCACATAGATCCACTAGTCATTATATGTGTGTTCCTTTCCTAAACGACATAGATCCACCAAAGTCATTCCAAATGTGTTCTTTTCCTAAACCACATGGATCCACCAAAGTCATTGGATGAGTGTTTCTTTCCTAAACCACATGGGTCCACGAGAGTCATTGCATGTGTGTTATTTTACTAAACCACCACCAGCATCATTTCATGTGTGTTATTTTCCTAAACCACCACCAGAGTCATTGCATGTGTGTTCCTTTTTTTAAACCACTTGGATCCACCAGAGTCATTACATGTGTGTTCTTTTCCTCAACCACCACCAGAGTCATTGCATATGTCTTCTTTTCCTAAACCACATGGATCCACCAAAGTCATTGCATGTGTGTTCCTTTCCTAAAAAACCACCAGAGTCATTGCATGTGTGTTCCTTTCCTAAACCACATGGATCCACTAGAGTCATTGCATGTGTTTTCCTTTCCTAAACCACATGGATCCACTAGAGTCATTGCAAGTTGTTCTTTTCCTAAACCACTTGGATCCACCAGACTCATTGCATGTGTTTTCCTTTCCTAAACCACATGGGTCCACCAGACTCATTGCATGTGTGTTCCTTTCCTAAACCACATGGATCCACCAAAGTCATTGCATGGGTGTTCCTTTCTTAAACCACATTCATCCACCAGAGTCATTGCAAGTGTGTTCTTTTCCTAAACCACATGGATCCACAAGAGTCATTGCCTGTGTGTTCCTTTCCTAAAGCACATTGATCCACCAGAGTCATTGCATGTGTGTTCCTTTCCTAAACCACATTCATCCACCAGAGTCATTTAATGTGTGTTCTTTTCTTGAACCACCACTAGAGTCATTTCATGTGTGTTCCTTTCCTAAACCACATTGATCCACCAGAGTCATTCCATGTGTGTTCTTTTCCTAAACCACCACTAGAGTCATGACATGTTTGTTCCTTTCCTAAACCACATTGATCCACCAGAGTGATTGCATGTGTGTTCTTTTCCTAAACCACTACAAGAGTCGTTGCTTGTGTGTTCCTTTCCTAAACCACCACTAGAGTCATGACATGTGTGTTCCATTCCTAAACCACATTGATCCACCAGAGTTATTGCATGTGTGTTCTTTTCCTAAACCACCACCAGAGTTATTGCATGTGTGTTCCTTTCCTAAACCACATGGATCCACAAGAGTCATTGCATGTGTGTTCCTTTTCTAAACCAACACCAGAGTCATTACACGTGTGTTCTTTTCCTAAACCACCACCAGTGTCATTGCATGTGTGTTCCTTTTTTGAAACCACATGGATCCACCAGCATCATTTCATGTGTGTTCTTTTCCAAAACCACCACCAGATTCATTGCATGTGTCTTCTTTTCCTAAACCAAATGGATCTACCGGAGTCATTGCATGTGTGTTCCTTTCCTAAACCACCACCGGAGTCATTGCATGTGTATTCCTTTCGTAAACCACCACTAGAGTCATTGCATGTGTATTCCTTTTCTAAACTACATGGATCCACTAAAGTCATTGCATGTGTGTTACTTTCCTAAATCACATGGATCCACGAGAGTCAATGGAAGTGTGTTCTTTTCCTAAACCACATGGATCCACCAGAGTCGTTGCATGTGTGTTCCTTTCCTAAACCGCATGGGTCCACCAGAGTCATTACATGTGTGATCTTTTCCTAATCCACCAGAGTCATTCCATGTTTGTTCCTTTTTTAAAACACATGGATCCACCAGAGTCATTGCATGTGTGTTATTTTCCAAAACCACCACTAGAGTCATTGCATGTGGCTTCTTTTCCTAAACCACCTGGATCCACCAGAGTCATTGCATGTGTGTTCCTTTCCTAAACTACCACCAGAGTCATTGCATGTGCGTTCCTTTCCTAAACCACATGGATCCACCAGATTCATTGCATGTGTGTTCCTTTCCCAAACTACATGGATCCACCAGAGTCATTGCATGTGTGTTCCTTTCATAAACCACATGGATCCACCAGAGTCATTGCATGTATGTTCTTTTCCTAAACCACCACCAGAGTCATTGCATGTGTGTTCCTTTACTAAACCACATGGATCCACCAGAATCATTGCATGTGTGTTCTTTTCCTAAACCACCACTAGAGTCATTTCATGTGTGTTCCTTTCCTAAACCACATTGATCCACCAGAGTCATTGCATGTGTGTTCTTTTCCTAAACCACCACTAGAGTCATTGCACGTATCTTCTTTTCCTAAACCACATTGATCCACCAGAGTCATTTCATGTGTTTTCTTTTCCTAAACCACATGGATCCACCAGTGTCATTGCATGTGTGTTCATTTCCTAAACCACATGGATCCAGCAGAGTCATTGCATGTGTGTTACTTTCCTAAACCACCACTAGAGTCATTGCATGTGTCTTCTTTTCCTAAACCACATGGATCCACCAGAGTCATTGCATGATTGTTCCTTTCCTAAACCACCACCAGAGTCATTGCATGTGTGTTACTTTCCTAAACCACATGGATCCACTAGAGTCATTATGTGTGTGTTCCTTTCCTAAACGACATGGATCCACCAAAGTCATTCGAAGTGTGTTCTTTTCCTAAACCACATGGATCCACCAAAGTCATTGCATGTGTGTTTCTTTCCTAAACCACATGGGTCCACGAGAGTCATTGCATGTGTGTTATTTTACTGAACAACCACCAGCATCATTTCATGTGTGTTATTTTCCTAAACCACCACCAGAGTCATTGCATGTGTGGTCCATTTTTTAAACCACATGGATCCACCAGAGTCATTGCATGTGTGTTTGTAACATCCCAAACATTTTCCTAAAAATCTTCATCATAGCATTCATGTCATCATGGCATGTACTACTTTGCATTATATTTGTCCTCCAAAAATTTGGTGAAATTTAGAGGCTTTTTGGAGCACTTATGCTAAATTCAAAGAAAACTCGAGAAGAAATTCAAAAATAAAAAGAAAAGGAGGGAAAGGATTTTCAAACAGCAGCAGCAGTTTCTGGCCTTTTGGCCCAAACCGGCCCATAGCCCACCCGGCCTCCCTCTCCTCCTCTCTGTCTTTTCACACACCTCCTCAACTCACCCCCACTCACTTACCACCGGGCCCCACGCCACGTCGAGGCCACCTCAGCGTCTTCCACGCGAATGGCTGGCGCCCCCTCTCCTCCTCTGCCGTTTCCATGTCCGATTGATTGTGAGCGTTTCTGCGAGTTAATCGCCACCGCAGCAGCCCCTTATTAATCCCCTCCTCCTCTCCGACCGATTCCCCCAGACATAGCCCCTGGAGAGCCCCCAGGCTCCCCAATTGCCCCTCAAACCGCCGCCGACCGAAGCACCTCCGCCAAGAATTCCGGTGAGCCTCGGCCATGTCGTGCCGTCCTCTCTGCTCTGTAATGCTTGCGGCGACCTAGCGCATGTTTTAACCCCGGCCACGTGCCTTCTTTTGCACCAGGTCGACGACGCAGTCCAACTCCTGCGAGGGATCAAGGCCAGACCAGAGCACCCCCCCTGCGCCGCAGTGACCTCTGTCGAGACCCCCACGACCCGCTCGACCTCTGGTACGTGTCCACGGTCTCCCAGCCCTTGTAGAATCGTCAGAACCCCATCGGCCGACGCTCCGCCGCTGCGCGCAGCCGGTCAGTGCCGACAATCTCCGGCCAGGCCACTTGGAACCGTTAGATCGTTTGTCTGCGGCTAGGATTAGATCGTGGACAAACCAGTACGGGCTAATCTAATCCGTATGTCATCACTTAAGACCCAACGGCCTGCAGCGGTCGATCCGACCGAACCGGTACGGGCCAATTAGATTGCGCCACGTCTCCAAGGATAATCTGTTTAAATAGAAAATTAAACAGATTTTGTATTAAACTTAGAAAATCCATAACTTTTGTTCTACAATTCAGAAAAATGCAAATTTGGTGTCTATGGATTTAGAAAAATAAGACCTTTATTATAGAGGCCTTGTTTCACACATTTGCCTCTGAAAATTTGAATTATTAGGCAGAACCTTTTTAGGAGTATTTTGCTCATAAAAATTGTTCTATAAATTGTTTTGTGGTATTTCTTATGCATTTAGATGAGGTATTTTACCCTCTGTACTGTAGAGTCTGTAAATTATAGAGTTGTGATCATATCATTGCATTTTGCATGCATTCATATTTTTGTAATGTTTTATTGATTGAATTATTGTTGTTGTATTATTCTTTGTGTAGATTGTTTGGATTGTGAAGTTTGTTGCTGTGAGGATTGTACCTATTCCCCTAGCTACCAAGGCAAGTGATATTTCATATCATGTCATATTATTTTCACTATTGCACTAGTGTTATTTTGGTAGATCTTAGCATGATAGGTTTATTTACATGTTACTGTACTATGCTATGCTACCTTATAGATTATATCTTGGTAGCATCTCCTAGTTGAAATACTTCGTATGCTAGAGTGCTTAGCCATGCTATTAGAATTCGTGGGTGGAAAATACATATAAGATATTATGGAAAGATATTATTTTGTTTGACTAAGAAAACAACTAATATTAATGAAACACCTGGGTGGAATGGGACTTGCTTGGATTATGTTGAGTGGTTACTCAGGGGCCATGTCTATGGTCAGCTGGTGTATCACACTTGTGGATGGGCACCCAGGAACAAAGAGATTGGAGACATTCTTGTCATGAAGCTTCCAGTGCAGCCACATGGCATATGGGCTCTGCCTTGACCAACTAAGTTGCAAGAACTCAGCCAGACGGACAGAAGGTGGTAGATGTGGTAGGATGGAACGCGTCCGTGGTGGTCTGAGGGATTGCTTCTGAAAAGTCTTGTCTCGATGCATGTCGAGTCTTGTGGGGAAAGTGCACCACCTCTCGAGAGGGTAAAACTAAGTACTTAGCAGTGTCCCCGGTTATGGACTATTCCTGAGCCTCAAGACAGTGAAGCAGTTCAATAATCTCCTCATCCAAATTTATCTATGTTAAAACTTGTGGGTGAACATGGGTAGAGGTTCAGTGATGTCTATCATTGGTACCTTAGTGTTGAATGAGAAAACTTACTCTTCAAAAACTATAAGTTAACCCCACTTAGCCATATATTCATGTAGTTGTTGGATTATACTAAGTATCTATGGTATCACTTGCCAATACAATTCCAAATGTATTGACCCTTGTGGCTATAACTTATTATGTTGCAGGATACTCCGATGATGAGTAGGGTTGCGGGTCTACACTCGACATGCTTGCCTGTGGCGCATGAAGACTAAAGACTCTATTATTATTATGCTATGTAATGCGAACTTTAAGTGTCTTAGCCTTGGGCTAAGTGAGTTGTAAGAACCATTATATTCCTGGATATGTGATGTAATAATGACCTTTGTTTCTGTGTACTTCATCTTAAACTGTGGGTGCTAGCATTTTTTATCCAGGGACTAGCACTGCAATCACATGGATCTTACCTTATTATGGTGAGATCTTACAGATGGTATCAGAGCACTGTGTTGCCTGTAGGTTCGTGACCCTAGAATGGATTAGACTAAGGAAAACCCTTAGGAAAAATAACTCTATATTCCAACTTTACACTTGTCTTTTCATCTCGTAAAGCTTTCCCTAATCATCCTTCTCATCTATTTTTGTAGATGTCCACCATCAATGAATCTGTCAAGAAGGGACCACCGATGACTATGACCCTGGAGTGTGAGACAGAATTTCCCAATGCACTCAAGAACCTCATGCTCGGCTTGGGAATGAATGGTGAAGCCATGCACAAGGGATTTCCTGTGATAGATGAAGGACAAGAGTATTGGTGGGTGCAACTCCATTTGTACAAGAACAAGGAAGATGATCCCAAGAGTACGGGATTCTGCATGTTCACCAACTCTGAAATGCACACGTCATTCTTTGACTCCGCAAGAAATGTTGCATGGAAAGCTATTGAGGAACTTGGGGAGACACTCAAGTATAGAATGCTCAATACTCAGGAGGATCTTAAGGAGGAGAAGCGTCTTGTCCAAGACTCAAAGGCCACTGTGAAACGCCTAAGTAAGGATATCATAGGCCTAGCTTTGGAGTTATGTGACCAAGACAAGCAGATTGCTGCCAAGGATGCCTAGATAGCTACCTTGGTTAAGAAGGAGTGAGATACTAGTTGGACCACCACCTTTGGCGTTTTATCACGTTAGTATTCTGATCATACCAACCTATGTGGTATGGCAAAAATAAGTTATGTCTGGAACTTTGACTGCTTGAGTTGAATAATGTATTGCTACTTGGAATGTTTTGTTAGGTTGATTTTTATTTCTGTGACTTGTGTTTTCCTTCTCTAGACTTGTGTTGTTACTAATTTTCTCCATACTATGCAAAAGACGCCGAATTTTGTCTACAGCACGACCGAGGATTTCAAGGGGACTCGCTTTGGGACTCGTATGTTGGAAATAGTCTAAGTGCTCGCTCTTCCAATCCCTACCATTCAGGGACTTCAGCTGAGGAAGTTTCAGAGGAAGGACTTATGGGGATTCAGAGTTACCCAGCCAGGACGTGAGACAGAGCCCCAAACTGGGGAGATTACCTTCAAGATTCTCCATGATGACATGGAGAGGGGCCTCGACGTCGCTATGCAGGAGCTATTGGGACGCCTATGTGGACGTCACTCTTCTGAGATTAGGAGCCACTACTTCCACTTCTTTGGGACGCGCGATGAGGATGGAGAGCCTATTGTGTTGGACGAGGCCACTAAGGAGTCTATCAAGCCCGTGCGTCACTACCTCCAGGACATAGAGAGCCTTATCAGACACCTTGATACTGATAGGACTAATGTGATGCTTAGCAATGATGAACTACGAGTCCAACTTAAGGAGAAGGACAAGGCCTTCCAGGAACAGGAAAATCGAATCAAGGAAATGGAGAAGAAGTTTGAAGACCAAGAGAAGAAATTCAAGAGCCAGGAGAAGAGAGTTCAGGAGAAGAACGAGAAGATTAGAGACTTGGAGACCGAGTTAGAGCTAGAGAACATTGAGATGGAAGCGGATCACGAGGTGATAGAGAGGCTACACACACAGAAGAGAGAATTACAGACAAAGATCGATGCTTTGACTACAAGCTTGGAGGAATACAAGGCAGGATTCGCAGCAGCAGGACTCGCACTAGTGGAGGAGGAAGTTGACATGGAGGAGTAGTGATACTATTCCATCTACCTTGTTTCATTATTATCCAGTTGCATAGGTCATACCGACTTGTGGGTGACTATGCTAGTATGTTATTTTTGCAAACTCTGTTATTGTTGTGATGTTAAACCTGCATGTGCTTGTTTGTCTGATTGTTGTTTTTATTTGGGTTAGTAGGCTACTGCCAGCTGGGCCTTTGGGCCTGGCCGGTGGCGGCCTTCCCCAGTTCAAAAATATTTTATATATTTATTTTTATTTAAATACTTTTGTAAATATCTTTTAGACAAATAAAATATCTAGAAGAGACCAGTGTTTTGATATAAAATAAAAGAGGGGGGTATCTGGAAAACAAAAATAGACTTTTGCAAAAATAGTCGTAGACAAATCCTCCGCGGAAGCTAGACCAGAGTATCTTTTTCTCCTTCAGCTCTGGAATCGACTATTGGTGGGTTGTAACGTCAACCTATGGATTTCAATGAACAGCTTCGATACCACAATCATAACGAATATGGGCAAATGAAAACCAGCATCTATTGAGGGCGAGCTTATAGGCATGATGATGATGCTCAAATGCAATGTGGCATGATGACATGAGCATGTTGTCATGAGGATGCAATGCACAAAGTAAAAATAACACGCGATTTTCTAGTAGTGGTTTTACCGGGGTGCTACAATGGTCGACCAAGAAGCATGTGGCAAACCGTCATAGGAACCTCATCACACTCCAATCTATCATTACTTACCCGTATTAAACTCACAGATGCCTCCCTGACGCAACAACGAGGATAACAATGACAATGGCAATGGAATGCAGCAGATGATGGCTGCACAGACCCAATTGATGCAAATGATGACTCAATTTATGGCAAACCAGAATCAGAACAACAATAATAACAATAATAATAACCAGAACAATCCACCACCTCTGGATATGCTGACCAGATTTCTAAGGCTGAGACCTGCTAAGTTCTCGGGTACCACTGACCCCATGGTAGCAAATGATTGGCTACGCTCTGTGAATAAGGACCTAGTCACGGTTGGATGCACAGATGCAGAAGAGGTCAGATTCGCAGCACACTTATTGGAAGGTCATGCAGCTACTTGGTGGGACAATTTCCAAGTTACTCACCCTATTGAGGAGGTGACTTGGGTAATGTTTGAGGATGGGTTTCACACCACTCACATCTCTTTTGGGATAATGGGGTTGAAGAAAAAGGAGTTTCATAACCTCAAGCAACGCCACCGCAGTATTTCTGAATACATCGAGGAGTTCAATAATTTGTCACGTTATGCACCCGATGATGTTGACACTGATGCAAAGAGGAAGGAGAAGTTCCTAGATGGGCTGAATGATGAAATTTCTATGCAACTATCTGTTGCATATGTTCCAACTTATCAATCCTTGTGTGATAAAGCTACCATTCTGGAAAACAAGATGAAGCAAGTGGAGGGTAGAAAGAGGAAGGACCATTTTGATAAGTTTGGATCGGGATCTCCTCATAAGCGCTCTCATGGCGAAGGAAGTGGGAGCTCAGGATTCCACAAGAATGGGAATCATAATAACCATCATAACAACAACAACCACCATGATGGAAACAATCATCGTGGACATAACAAAAGTGGATTCAGGAACAACCACAATAATCATGGCCATGGGAACCAAAATGGTCAGAACCATCACAGTCAGCCAGCAAAGAAAGACATTAGTCAGGTGGAATGTTTCAAGTGCAAGAAGACATGGCACTATGCTAATGAATCCCCAGAAAAGAAGACTGATGGGGCTAAGCCAAACCCATTCCAAAAGGGTCATGTGAATCACATCAATGTGGAGGAAATTCAAGAAGGATCTGATGCCGTGATCGGTAAGTTCAAGATTAATTCCTTTCCTACACTTATCCTTTTCGATACTGGCGCATCGCATTCTTTCATTTCAAGAGCATTTGTAATCAAAAACGAACTCTCCACTGAAACCATTGGATGTCCCATTAAAGTAAGCTCCCTGGGTGGAGAAATGATAGTAAATTCTGGGTGCCGACAGATAATCCTAGAAATTGGAAAGAACAAGTTTCCAGTTAGTTTAATAATCCTAGAGTCCCAAGGATTAGATGTAGTATTAGGGATGGACTGGTTGACCCATTATGAAGGGGTGATTGATTGTGCCAAGCGAACTATTATGCTCACCACCCCAAAAAAGAAAAGGATCAGGTTCAAGTCTAACTTTGAACCCAAAGCGAGCAAGGTTAATTCTCTTAAGTGGGTTAGCCTAGATAGTGTGCCAATAGTGAAAGAGTACCTAGATGTGTTCCCCGAGGAATTACCTAGCATGCCACTAGATAGGGATGTGGAGTTTCTGATAGACCTACTGCCAGGAACTGGGCCTATAACAAAGAGACCTTATAAAATGTCGGTGGACGAGTTAAAAGAACTCAAGAAACAGCTGGGAGAACAGTTGAAAAAGGGATTTATCCAACCAAGTTCGTCATCTTGGGGAGCACCAGTTTTGTTTGTTGAGAAGAAGGACCGAAGTCAAAGCTATGCATAGATTATCGTTCACTTAATGAAGTGACCATAAAGAATAAATATCCCCTTCCTAGAATAAATGATCTCTTCGATCAGATAGAGGGAGCATGTGTGTTCTCAAAAATTGATCTTCGATCAGGATACTTCCAACTAAATATTAGAGAACATGACATACCCAAGACCGCATTCACCACTAGATATGGGTTGTATGAATATACAGTGATGTTGTTTGGATTGACTAATGCACCAGCCTATTTCATGAACATGATGAATAAGGTATTCATGGAATTCCTTGACAAGTTCGTAGTGGTATTCATTGATGACATATTGGTATATTCCAAGAGCAACAAAGAACATGAAGAACATCTACGCCTGATTCTAGAGAAACTTAGGGAACACAAACTTTATGCCAAGTTCAGAAAATGTGAATTTTGGCTGAATGAAGTGGGTTTTCTTAGGCACATAGTATTTGGAAATGGTATAGCTGTTGATCTAGCAAAAGTGGCAGCTGTGACAAAATGGGAACCTCCAAAATCGGTTAAGGAAATCCGTAGTTTCCTTGGCTTAGCAGGGTACTACCGGAGGTTCATTGAAAATTTCTCTAAGATAGCAAAACCTATGACTGAACTGCTAAAGAATGAGAAGAAGTTTAGTTGGACGAGAGCATGTGAAACCAGCTTTTAGGAATTGAAGAAGAGACTAGTGTCAGCACCAGTGTTATGTCTGTCAGACCTTGAGAAAGACTTTCAAGTATATTGTGATGCATCTCACCAAGGATTAGGAGGTGTACTGATGCAGGAAGGTAGAGTTGTAGCTTATGCATCAAGGCAACTCAAAAATCATGAAGTGAACTATCCTACTCATGATCTAGAGTTGGCATCTGTTGTACATGCCTTAAAAACATGCAGGCATTATCTTATGGGAAAACGTTGTGAAATGTTCACTGATCACAAGAGTCTGAAATACATTTTTACACAGAAAGAACTCAACATGAGACAAAGAAGATGGCTAGAACTTATCAAAGATTACGACTTAAGTTTGTAATACCACCCTGGAAAGGCAAACGTCGTAGCCGATGCATTAAGCCGCAAGGTTTATGTAAATGGCCTCAATAAAGGAGAATTGCCGGAGGAGTTATGTGCCCAATTTAGAGAGCTGAGACTGGAGATAGTGCCTGAAGGGTACCTTGCATCCTTGGAAGTGCAACCCACACTAATGGACAGAGTCCAAGAAGCCCAAAAGTTGGACAAAGAAATAGAAGAAATCAAAAGTAAGGTTAGTGAAGGCAAGGCAAAAGGATTCCATGTAGATGAACAAGGAATCTTATGGTACGAAAAATGTATCTGTGTTCCGCAGGATCTTGAACTTAAGAAGTTGATCTTACCAGAAGCGCACAACTCATCATATTCAATTCATCCTGGCAACACCAAGATGTGTATGGATGTTAAGGAGAGGTTTTGGTGGAATAATTTAAAGAAGGACATAGCAGAGCACATTGCCTTGTGCGACGTGTGCAGTCGTGTAAAGGCAGAACATCAAAAACCGGTAGGATTATTACAACCACTGCCAATACCTGATTGGAAATGGGATAAAATTGGTATGGACTTTATCACCGGACTTCCCAGGACTAAATCTGGATACGATTCTATATGGGTTATCGTTGACCGCTTGACAAAAGTGGCCCATTTCATACCAGTGAAGACCACTTATACCAGTGCAAAGCTAGCCAAGATATACATGAATAGAATTGTATGTTTGCATGGGGTACCTACAAGTATCGTGTCTGACAGAGGAACTCAATTCACTTCGCACTTTTGGTGACAACTTCACGAGTCATTGGGAAATCGACTGGAATTCAGCACTGCATTTCATCCACAAACTGATGGACAGACAGAAAGGACCAATCAAATATTGGAAGATATGCTAAGAGCATGTGCGTTAGATTATGGATCTAGTTGGGATGAAAGTCTACCATACGCAGAGTTTTCCTACAATAATAGCTATCAATCAAGCATAGAAATGGCTCCATTTGAATTCCTTTATGGAAGGAAGTGTACTACACCGTTGCTATGGAATGGAGTAGGAGAAAGAAATTCGTTCGGGCCAGACCTAATCAAAGAGGCTGAAGAGAAAGTCAAGATGGTAAGGGATAGGCTGAAGGTAGCCCAATCTCGGCAGAAGAGCTATGCTGATCCAAAACGTAGAGAGGTTACCTATGAAGTTGGTGACAGGGCTTATCTCAGGGTATCACCACTTCGTGGTGTGAAGAGATTTGGAATCAAAGGAAAATTAGCACCACACTTTGTAGGACCTTTCAAGATTTTGAGCCACAAAGTTGAAGTGGCATATGAGATAGAATTACCAGAATCCCTGTCAGCAGTTCATAATGTATTCCATGTCAGTCAGCTGAAAAAGTGTCACCCAGAGATGGAAGAAACTTCATTGAAAGACACTATACCATTAGAGGAAGTTCAGCTAGAGAATGATCTCACTTATGAAGAGAAACCTATTAAGATTCTGGAGACAGCAGAAAGAATTACCCGTACCAAGACCATCAAATTCTGCAAAGTGCAGTGGAACCATCACACTGAATCAGAAGCAACATGGGAGAGAGAGGATGAACTTCGGAGAGATCACCCTCACCTATTTGCAAGCCAACCCGAATCTCGAGGACGAGATTCATCTTAAGGGGGTTAGATTTGTAACATCCCAAAAAATTTCCTAAAAATCTTCATGATGGGTTCGTAGCATGGAAAACAAAAAATTTCTACCGCAAGAACGAACAAAACCCAGACCTAATCTAGATAAAAGCCAAGATCTAATTTATTAGACATGTGCAACGAGATAGATCTGTACTAACCCTCGTAGATTCGATAAGCCTCGTTTGAGATCGGATCTCGTGGTTGATGTAGTCGATCACTTGCCGATCTCAAGATCGAGTAGACGATCCTTCCGGCGCCGCGTTCCGGCAGCGCTTCCACAGTCGGTCACACGTGCGGAATCGAAGCAGACCTTCCTCTCCCCGTTCCAACAAGCAGCGGAGGTAGTAGATCCCTCCACGGAATCGCAGCAGCACGACGGCGTGGTGGTGGTGGTGGAGTAGAGAATTCTGCAGGGCTTCGCCTAAGCCAGAGCAGAGGGAAGGAGGAGGAGAGAGGCAACTTGAGATCTAGAGAATAGAAGGGGCAAGGGGGCTTGTGCCTCCACCCCTCTATTTAAAGGAGGGAGGCGCCATGGGGAGGTGGAGTCCTTGTAGGACTCCCCTCTCCCTTGGTCGGCGGATCAAGGAGGTGGGGGAGAGTCCTACTCTCCCACGAATCCTTGTCTTACCCCACAAGGATTCCTTGATCCTTTCTTGGTTTTCAAGCAAACTCCAAGAAATCTTCTAGAACCTTCCGGAACATTCCGAAACCTTTTAGAATCCCCATACAAATACTCCGGAACATTTCCTAACTTAGAAAATGATCCCCAATATATGAATCTTATTCTCTGGACAACATTCGGTCTCCAATGCACATCCCATATCTACTTAAAACAACTTCGAACCTTAAGTGTGTCACCCTACGGTTCATGAACATGTAGACATGATGGAGACACATCTCCGATCAATAACCATTAGCGGGATCTGGAGATCCATAACAGCTCCCACATACTCAACGATGACTTCGTGATCGATAGAACCATTTAACATATAAAACCAATTCCCTTCGTCACGCGATACTCTACTTATCCGAGGTTTGATCGTCGGTATCTCCATACCTAGTTCTACCTCGTTACTGATAAGTACTCTTTACTCATTCCATGATATGTCATCCCTTGTGACCTAGTCACATGCTTGCAAGCTAACTAGATGACATCCCACCGAGAGGGCCCAGAGCATATCTACCCGTCATATGGATGGACAAATCCCAATCTTGGTCCATGCGCTTCAACACATACTTTCAGAATACCCAATGACACCTTTATAACCACCCAGTTACGAAGCGGTGTTTAATGTCATCAAAGTACCCATCCGGTGATGGTGATTAACATAACCTCATGGTCGAAGGATTAGGTTACTATGCATTTGAAAGCTTATAGCAATACGAACTTAATGACTTGATCTTATGCTACGCTTACTATGGGTGTGTGTCCATCACATCATTCTCCTAATGATATAATCTTGTTATTAATGACATCCAATGTCCATGATCAGGAAACCATGATCATCTATTAATCAATAAGCTAGTTCAACAAGAGGCTTATTAGGGACTCTTTTATGTTTACAAAACACACAAGTATTAATGTTTCCGGTTAATACAATTATAGCATGGGATGTAAACATTTATCATAAACATAAAGATATAATAATAACCACTTTATTATTGCCTCTTGGGCATATCTCCAACAGTCTCCCACTTGCACTAGAGTCAATAATCTAGTTAAAAATTTATGCATTCAAGACCTATGGCTTTCTGGTGTTGTATAGACACTATTGCTAGTGGTAAACATAATCTTCGGATCTGACACTTCCAGGTCCATGTGTATTTGCATGTCCTTGCGTATCTACACATTACTCATTCTCTAATGATATGGCATTGTATAAATTTGGTCCTTTGGTGAGACCTTTAGTTCCTTGGGATTAAATCATGTTGATACAATTCTCGTACAATGTATCTTCATAGTATTATCCCGCTATGAACCACACCTAGTTTGATAACAAACTACTTGATGCAAATGCCCTCATTTGCTGCTACAATAGCAGTCATATACTTAGCCTTTTGTTGTAGTATCTGTCATAATGTTTTAACTTTGGTACTCAACCAAATCCGTTATGGAACTTCCTTTCCATTACATTGTGCCACCCATAGTTTAAATTGAGATAAACTTAATTTGTGACAAAACTAGTATCAATGTAATAATTTACAATGAACTATTTGTCACCACTATATAAATAATATATTCTTAGTTCTTCCAAAGATCATAGGAATATCCCTACTATTGTCCAATGATCATCTTATGAGTCATTCTGGTCTATGCTCATAACATTTAGAGCATAGGACATATCTGGATGTGTACATCTCAAAGAATAATTGATCAAAATATTCTTGTGATTTCTCCAAGTGTCAAAACACTTGAATATCGTGTCAACACACTTGAATCTTGATTCAGTCCTTTCCTTGCGTCAAGAACCCTTCTTGTTGTTTCCATATTGAACTCATTCAACATCTTATCTATGTACATTTGGCAAAACCATATTAGCGCCTCAATTTATCCATATAGACATTGATGCCTAATTCTTGGGTTATGCCTAAGTCTTTCATCGAAATGAAATTCTTAACCTGTGTCAATAAAAGATACATCATTTTAATCATCAATATGTCTTTCACATAATGTATTAGAAATATGTCTTAGTGCACCCACTTAATTTCTTGCAAAATGCAAACATCTTCATCGTCTCTGATGAAATTAAACCTTTTAACGGTTTCATCACGGTGAAGATTCCAACTCCGCGATGCTCACTTCAACCATTGAAGTTTTGCATACTCTTTTAGCATCCTTTGAATTAACAAAACCCTTTAGATCGTGTCATGGACACATCCTAGGTAACCATTCTATTGTAAGAACTTGTTTTGTTTGTTCAACTACCATATACCAAAATATATGTAGTGGTTGCTACATTAATCCGTCCAGACTAAATATCGCTATGAAAGATCAAATCTTATCATAGTCAATTCCTTGAACATTGTCGTAAATTCTTTCCGACATGTCGACTATTTCATAGATGTGAAACATCCATGTCTATTTCTTTATAGATCCATATACGACTGTAAGGTCTTGCACCTTTCTAGAGGGTCTTTCAAATTCAAAGATTGATTTCTCGTGTATGGAATTATCACGGATTTTATGGCTTCAAGCCACTTAACAAAGTCAGGGCCCATCATTTATTATTTGCATGTAGTCGGTTCATCATTGTCAAACAATAATGATTTAACTCTCAAATCTTGGCATTTGATTACTTACCCGACCTACTTGGTTCAATAGGAACTTAGATATCCGTGACCACAACCTTTGAGGCACGTGAGCCATGAGCATTGTTGCTGCCTCCGGGACACTTACCGATGCTGCGTAACTCAGCACATATTAGTCAAGGTTCAGAAACCTTGTCAAAGTTCTATTGTCCTCCCACTTGACTTTTCACCAAAAATTCCTTCTCAAGAAACTCGACACTCTAAGCGACAAACAATTTTGTCTTTGGTGTTATGGAGGAATACCCAATGGTTATTCAAAATAACCTACAAATACATGCTCATTCGACTTTGGTTGTAAACACTTTACTTATGCCTAGCATACCAAAAATTTAAGAAAGGACAACCTGGGTTTTATCCCAAACCATGACTTATATGGTGTCATTTCAACGGATCATGATGGAGCTCTTTTCAGTGTAAAAGCGGTAGTCACTAAAGCTTTAATCTTTTAAAATATAATGGCAGTTTTATAAATGACACCTTTGATCTTACCATGTCAAACAAGGTTTCATTACATATCTTGAACACTCCATACTCCTATGGTGTTTTTGAGAAATGCAAATCCATGGAACGATTCCTCAAATCTTAGGTGTTTTGCTAAACTTGTAACTCAAACATCTTTCTTTATGATCCAATCATAAACTTTTTTATTTTCTTGTTACAATAATTTTCCACTTCATCTTGAAAGTCTTTGAACATTTTCAAATGTTTCATACTTCTTCCTTATTGAGTAAGTATATAGATATACTCACTCAAATCTTCGGAGAAAGCATATGAAGTTGAAATCCATCGCCCGCGACTACACATAATGGACTATATACATCAATATGTACAAATTCCAATCAGTTAGTCGTCCGTTCCTCTTTGGCCTCTGACGGAGTTTTAATTATCTCCGGGAAAGTATCACAAGCGTCATTTGATCAAAATCAAAGACTCCAAAAATCCATCAACATGGAGTTTCTTCATGTATCCCTTTCAATATAATTTAAACGGCGATGTCACTTTGCATGTGATCTTTCAATTATTTGTCTTGCGACATTTTAGCATTAGTTTTATGGTCGTCATTTCTCCAACCATAGTTGTATATCATCCATCTATTATGGAATACAGTAATTATTTGAACAACCTTTTGTCGTCATAATACCTGATCAAAATAACAATTATTGAAACAAATGTTGAAGGCAAGCTTTGATGTTAACGAGCAACACAACAACCCTTTGTTTGTTTTCGATGAACATCATCACATATTCTCTTGCTAGTTACTTAGGCCATTGTAGTTCATGAATTGTGTTGTCCTGTATGACACTTCATACCAACCAATTCGGTATCCAATACCGCATAACTACATTGTTTAACAAGCAGGGAATACAGCCATAACATGTATCTTCTATATACCTAAGTTGGACATCTCCAATCTTTTCTTTTCTGCCAAATATTTTATAGGTTCTCTTTCAACAATTCCTTTTCTTTTAAAAGAATCTATCAATATCAATTGTGGTGTCATTCACATGACACATAGTACAAAGTGTGTATAGTCAAATACTAATACCTTTGGACTTGCACTTTGAAGTGGATCACCTTCATCAAATATTTGGCATTCTTTCAAAGTTCCATTCTTTAGTAACCTTTTAGTGTAGTAAACATTTTACTTACATCTTCTATTCATCCTTATCATGACAACTTTCATGATCAAGCTGCTATAGCTTATAAAGGTGAATTGCGAGTATAATGTTTCTTTTCCAAAACCTTTTGGAGGATTAGGACGACTGGCGTCTTCAACCTTCACAAATTCTCATAAAATATGAGGACGTATACTCTATCATGTTGTAACCAACACATTGTTTTAGATATCGCAATACCTTTCACATATGATGGTTTCTGAAACATTGCTTTCATCTCTTAGATAAACTTGATATTAAAAACAATCTTTTGAGTATCAAGAATCATGGAGGCAAACATGATACATTAGATACTAACACTGGAATTGTTACTCTTGATTTAATACTGTTTATTAAACTTCACAGAGTAAACGGAGTTTGCTGAAGGTTTGCAACAGGACATTTAAACTTTAGATTGACACTCAAAAGAATACGATACCAGTTCGTAAAGAAAATATCCAGAATTTCTATAGTTCCACTATCTCAACTATAACTAAGCGTAAGGTGGTGAACGGATGCCAATGACTACAACAAACTATGCAAATTCACTTTGATTGTGTTTATGATAAATTGAGTTCGACTAATCCAAATTACAAATAAACTCCCACTCAAAACAACATCCCTCGAGTTGTTTTAGTGATTACACGAACCAAATCCACTACACCAAGTCCGATCATCACGTGAGATGATGTAGCTTTAAAGGCGAACAATCAACATGTTCATCATATCATCCATATGACTCATGCTTTACCTTTCAGTATTCTGTGTTCCAAGACCATGTCTATACATGCTAGGCTCGTCAAGGTTAACCTTAGTATCCGCATGTGCAAATCTGGCTTGCACCCGTTGTATGCACACGTAGAATCTATCACACCCGATCATCACGAGATGCTTCGAAACGACGAGTCTTAGCAACGGTGCCTACTAAGGACGAACACTTTATTACTTGATATTTAGTGAGAGGTATCATCTTATAATGCTACCGTCGCGATCTAAGCAATACAAGATGCATAAAGGATTAACATCACATGCAATTCATAATATGTGATATGATATGGCCTTTCTTCTTGTGCCTTTGATCTCCATCTCCAAAGCATGGACATGATCTCCATCATCACCAGCATTGCGTCAAGGTCAGTGGCGCCGCTTCATGGTTGTCCATCACCAATAGCAACTATTACAACTACTTGGAATAAAGCTATTACATGATGAATAGACACGCAGGTCTTAAACAAAATTTAAAGACAACCATTAGGCTCCTGCCGGTTGCCATATTACAATAAGGATCATTGCATACATCAAATATAATCACAATCACATAATGGCCATATCACATCACAAAACCCCTGCAAAAACAAGTTAGACGCCTCTAATTTTCTTTGCATGTTTTACGTGGTTTGGGGCTTTCGAATAAGAACGGATCTTACCTACGAAACTGAACCACAATGTTGATACAAGTGCTATCAAGTGCAAACTGTAGATTGGATCTATACTATGGTGAGAGAGACAGACACCCGCAAAGCCACTTGTGCAAAGCAAGTTACACGTCAAGCGTGGAGCAAGTCTCATGTGTGATGACATGTAAGGTTAGCCCGAGCCGCTTCATCCCACCATACCGCAAGATGCAAAGTACACAAAGCAAAAGACGGCATGAGCACCAACGCCCACAAAACCATTCTGTTCTACTCGTGCAACAGATCTACGCATAGACAAGGCTCTGATACCACTGATGGGTTCGTAGCATGGAAAACAAAAAATTTCTACCGCAAGAACGAACAAAACCCAGATCTAATCTAGATAAAAGCTAAGATCTAATTTATTAGACATGTGCAACGAGATAGATCTGTACTAACCCTTGTAGATTCGATAAGCCTTGTTTGAGATCAGATCTCGTGGTTGATGTAGTCGATCACTTGCCGATCTCAAGATCGAGTAGACGATCCTTTCGCCAACGGCGTTCGCAGCACCTGCAATGGTCACACGTGCGGAGTCGAAGCAGACCTTCCTCTCCCTGTTCCAGCGAGCAGCAGAGGTAGTAGATCTCTCCACGAAATCCCAGCAGCACGACGGCATGGTGGTGGTGGTGGAGTAGAGAATTCTGCAGGGCTTCGCCTAAGCCAGAGCAGAGGGAAGGAGGAGGAGAGAGGCAACTTGAGATCTAGAGAATAGAAGGGGCAAGGCGGCTTGTGCCTCCACCCCTCTATTTAAAGGAGGGAGGCGCCATGGGGAGGTGGAGTCCTTGTAGGACTCCCCTCTCCCTTGGCCGGCGGATCAAGGAGGTGGGGGAGAGTCTTACTCTCCCACGAATCCTTGTCTTACCCCACAAGGATTCCTTGATCCTTTCTTGGTTTTCAAGCAAACTCCAAGAAATCTTCTAGAACCTTCTGGAACATTCCGAAACCTTCTAGAATCCCCATACAAATACTCCGGAACATTTCCTAACTTAGAAAATGATCCCCAATATATGAATCTTATTCTCCAGACAATTCCGGATCTCCTCGTGATGTCCCGGATCCAATCCCAGACTCTGAACAACATTCGGTCTCCAACGCACATTCCATATCTACTTAAAACAACTTCGAACCTTAAGTGTGTCACCCTACGGTTCGTGAACATGTAGACATGATGGAGACACATCTCCGATCAATAACCATTAGCGGATGCGAGATCCATAACAGCTCCCACATACTCAACGATGACTTGTGATCGATAGAACCATTTAACATAATGAAACCAATTCCCTTCGTCACGCTGAGACTCTACTTATCCGAGGTTTGATCGTCGGTATCTCCATACCTAGTTCTACCTCACATCGATAAGTACTCTTTACTCGTTCCATGATATGTCATCCCTTGTGACCTCATCACATGCTTGCAAGCTAACTAGATGACATCCCACCGAGAGGGCCCAGAGCATATCTATCCGTCATATGGATGGACAAATCCCAATCTTGGTCCATGCGCTTCAACACATACTTCAGAATACCCAATGACACCTTTATAACCACCCGATTAAGCGGTGTTTGATGTCATCAAAGTACCCATCCGGTGATGATGATTAACATAACCTCATGGTCGAAGGATTAGGTTACTATGCATTTGAAAGCTTATAGCAATACGAACTTAATGACTTGATCTTATGCTACGCTTACTATGGGTGTGTGTCCATCACATCATTCTCCTAATGATATAATCTTGTTATTAATGACATCCAATGTCCATGATCAGGAAACCATGATCATCTATTAATCAACAAGCTAGTTCAACAAGAGGCTTACTAGGGACTCTTTTATGTTTACAAAACACACAAGTATTAATGTTTCCGGTTAATACAATTATAGCATGGGATGTAAACATTTATCATAAACATAAAGATATAATAACAACCACTTTATTATTGCCTCTTGGGCATATCTCCAACACTTCATCATAGCATTCATATCATCATGGCATGTACTACTTTGCATTAGATTTGTCCTCCAAAAATTTGGTGAAATTTAGAGGCTTTTTGGAGCACTTATGCTAAATTAAAAGAAATCAAAAAGAAAAGAAAAGGAAAGAAAGAAAAAGGATTTTCAAACAAAGCAGCCTCGGCCTTTGGCCCAAACTGCCCATAGCCCTACTCCCTCCCCCTCTCTCTCTTTTTGCACACGCCCTCAATTCACCCCACTCACTTACCACCACCGCCCCACGCCACGTCGATGCCACCTCAGTCTTCCACGCGAAACGGCCCGCCTCTCTCCTCTCTCCGCTTTTCCATGTCCGTTTATTGAACGCGTTCTGCGAGTTAATCGCCACCGCAACGGCCCCTTCTTAATCCCCTCCTCCTCCCCAACCGGTTCCCCAAACACAGCCCCTGGAGAGCCCATAGGCTCCCCAATTGCCCCCTCAAACCGCCGCCGACCGAAGCACCTCCGGCGAGAATTCCGGTGAGCCCCGGCCACGCCGTGCCCCTCTCTCTGCTCTGTAATGCTTGCGGTGACCTAGCGCACGTTTTAACCCCGGCCACGTGCCTTCTTTTGCACCAGGTCGACGATGCGGTCCAACTCCAGCGAGGGATCATGGCCAGACCAGAGCAACCCCCCCCCTCGTGCCGCAGTGACCTTCGTCGAGACCGCCACGACCCCCTCGACCTCTCGTACGTGTCCACGGTCTCCCACCCCTTATAGAATCGCCGGAACCCCATCGGCCGACGCTCCGCCAGCGTCTGCAATGGCCGCCATCTCGGCCAAAGCCACCTAGAACCGTTAGATTGTTTGTCTGCGGCTAGGATTAGATCGTGGACGAACCGGTACGGGCTAATCTGATCCGTCTGTCATCACTTAAGATCCAACGACCCGCAGCGGTCGATCCAACCGAACCGGTACGGGCCAATTAGATTGCGCCACGTTGCCGAGGATAATCTGTTTAAATAGAAAACTAAACAGATTTTGTATTAAACTTAGAAAATCCATAACTTTTGTGCTACAATTCAGAAAAATGCAAATTTGGTGTCTATGGATTTAGAAAAATAAGACCTTTATTATAGAGGCCTTGTTTCACACTTTTGCCTCTGAAAAATTGGAATTATTAGGCAGAACTTTTTAGGAGTATTTTGCTCATAAAAATTGTTCTATAAATTGTTTTGTGGTATTTCTTATGCATTTAGATGAGGTATTTTACCCTCTGTACTGTAGACTCTGTAAATTATACAGTTGTGATCATATCATTGCATTTTGTATGCATTCATATTTTTTGTAATGTTTTATTGATTGAATTATTGTTGTTGTATTGTTCTTTGTGTAGATTGTGTGGATTGTGAAGTTTGTTGCTGTGAGGATTGTACCTATTCCCCTAGCTACCAAGGCAAGTGATATTTCATCTCATGTCCTATTATTTTCACTATTGCACTAGTGTTATTTTGGTAGATCTTAGCATGATACGATTATTTACATGTTACTGTACTATGCTATGCTACCCTATAGATTATATCTTGGTAGCATCTCCTAGTTGAAAGACTTCGTATGCTAGAGTGCTTAGCCATGCTATTAGAATTCGTGGGTGGAAAATACATATAAGATATTATGGAAAGATATTATTTTGTTTGACTAAGAAAACAACTAATATTAATGAAAAACTTGGGTGGAATGGGACTTGCTTGGATTATGTTGAGTGGTTACTCAGGGGCCATGTCTATGGTCAGCTGGTGTATCACACTTGTGGATGGCCACCCAGTAACAAAGAGATTGGAGACATTCTTGTCATGAAGCTTCCAGTGCAGCCACATGGCATATGGGCTCTGCCTTGACCAACTAAGTTGCAAGAACTCAGCCAGACGGACAGAAGGTGGTAGATGTGGTAGGATGGAACGCGTTCGTGGTGGTCTGAGGGATTGCTTCTGAAAAGTATTGTCTCGATGCATGTCGAGTCTTGTGGGGAAAGTGCACCACCTCTCGAGAGGGTAAAACTAAGTACTTAGCCGTGTCCCCGGTTATGGACAATTCCTGAGCCTCAATACAGTGAAGCAGTTCAATAATCTCCTCATACAAATTTCTCTAAGTTAAAACTTGTGGGTGAACATGGGTAGAGGTTTAGTGATGTCTATCATTGGTACCTTAGTGTTGAATGAGAAAACTTACTTTTCAAAAACTATAAGTTAAACTAGCTTTTAGCAAAGCCAGCCATAACCCCACTTAGCCATATATTCATGTAGTTGTTGGATTATACTAAGTATCTATGGTATCACTTTCCAATACAATTCCAAATGTATTGACCCTTGTGGCTGTAACTTATTATGTTGCAGGATACTCCGATGATGAGTAGGGTTGCGGGTCTACAGTCGACATGCTTGCCTGTGGCGCATGAAGACTAAACACTCTATTATTATTATGCTATGTAATGTGAACTTTAAGTGTCTTAGCCTTGGGCTAAGTGAGTTGTAAGAACCATTATATTCCTGGATATGCGATGTAATAATGACCTTTGTTTCTGTGTACTTCATCTTAAACTGTGGGTGCTAGCACTGCAATAACAGGGATATTACCTTATTATGGTGAGATCTTACAGTGTTCTTTTCCTCAACCACCACCAGAGTCATTGCATATGTATTCTTTTCCTAAACCACATGGATCCACCAAAGTCATTGCATGTGTGTTCCTTTCCTAAACCACCACCAGAGTCATTGCATGTGTGTTCCTTTCCTAAACCACATGGATCCACTAGAGTCATTGCATGTGTGTTCCTTTCCTAAACCACATGGATCCACTAGAGTCATTGCAAGTGTGTTCTTTTCCTAAACCACATGGATCCACCAGAGTCATTGCATGTGTGTTCCTTTCCTAAACCACATGGATCCACCAGAGTCATTGCATGTGTGTTCCTTTCCTAAACCACATTCATCCACGGGAGTCATTGCATGTGTGTTCTTTTACTAAACCACATGAGGATCCACGAGAGTCATTGCATGTGTGTTCCTTTCCTAAACCACATGGATCCACTAGAGTCATTGCATGTGTGTTCCTTTCCTAAACCACATGGATCCACTAGAGTCATTGCATGAGTGTTCCTTTCCTAAACCACATGGATCCACCAGAATCATTGCAAGTGTGTTCTTTTCCTAAACCACATGGATCCACCGGAGTCATTGCATGTGTGTTCCTTACCTAAACCACCACCGGATTCATTGCATGTGTATTCCTTCATAAACCACCACCAGAGTCATTGCATGTGTGTTCCTTTCCTAAACTACATGGATCCACTAAAGTCATTGCATGTGTGTTACTTTCCTAAACCAGATGGATCCACGAGAGTCATTGCAAGTGTGTTCATTTCCTAAACCACATGGATCCATTGCATGTGTGTCCCTTTCCTAAACCACATGGGTCCACCAGAGTCATTGCATGTGTGTTATTTTCCTAAACCACCACCAGAGTCAATGCATGTGTGTTCTTTTCCTTATCCACCAGAGTCATTGCATGTGTGTTCCTTTTTTAAACCACATGGATCCACCAGAGTCATTTCATGTGTGTTCTTTTCCTAAACCACCACCAGAGTCATTGCATGTGGCTTCTTTTCCTAAACCATATGTATCCACCAAAGTCATTTCATGTGTGTTCTTTTCCTAAACTACCACCAGAGTCATTGCATGTGCGTTCCTTTCCTAGACCACATGGATCCACCAGAGTCATTGCATGTGTGTTCCTTTCCCAAACCACATGGATCCACTAGAGTCATATCATGTGTGTTCCTTTCATAAACTAGATGGATCCACGAGAGTAATTACATGAGTGTTCTTTTCCTAAACCACCACTAGAGTCATTGCATGTGTGTTCCTTTACTAAACCACGTGGATCCACCAGAGTCATTGTATGTGTGTTCTTTTCCTAAACCACCACCAGAGTCATTGCATGTGTGTTCCTTTCCTAAACCACATGGATCTACTAGAGTCATTGCATGTGTGTTCCTTTCCTAAACCACATGGATCCACCAGAGTCATTGCAAGTGTGTTCTTTTCCTAAACCACATGGATCCACCAGACTCATTGCATGTTTGTTCCTTTCCTAAACCACATGGGTCCACCAGAATCATTGCATGTGTGTTCCTTTCCTAAACCACATGGATCCACCAGAGTCATTGCATGTGTGTTGTTTTCCTAAACCAGCACCAGAGACATTGCATGTGTGTTATTTTCCTAAACCACCACTAGAGTCATTGCATGTGTGTTCCTTTCCTAAACCACCACTAGAGTCATTGCATGTGTGTTACTTTCCTAAACCACATTGATCCACCGGAGTCATTGCATGTGTGTTCTTTTCCTAATCCACCAGAGTCATTGCATGTGTGTTCCTTTTTTCAACCACATGGATCCACCAGAGTCATTTCATGTGTGTTCTTTTCCTAAACCACCAGCAGAGTCATTGCATGTGTCTTCTTTTCCTAAACCACATGGATCCACCAGAGTCATTTCATGTGTGTTCTTTTGCTAAACTACCACCAGAGTCATTGCATGTGCGTTACTTTCCTAAACCACATGGATCCACCAGAGTCATTGCATGTGTGTTCCTTTCGCAAACCACATGGATCCACTAGAGTCATATCATGTGTGTTCCTTTCATAAACCAGATGGATCCACGAGTGTAATTGCATGTGTGTTCTTTTCCTAAACCACCACTAGAGTCATTGCATGTGTGTTCCTTTACTAAACCACATGGATCCACCAGAGTCATTGTATATGTGTTCTTTTCCTAAACCACCACCAGAGTCATTGCATGTGCGTTCCTTTCCTAAACCACATGGATCCACTAGAGTCATTGCATGTGTGTGCCTTTCCTAGACCACATTGATCCACCAGAGTCATTGCATGTGTGTTCTTTTCCTAAACCACCACCAGAATCATTCATGTGTGTTTTTTTCCTAAACCACCACTAGAGTCATTTCATGTGTATTCCTTTCCTAAACCACATTGATCCACCAGAGTCATTGCATGTGTGTTCTTTTCCTAAACCACCACTAGAGTCATTGCACGTATCTTCTTTTCCTAAACCACATTGATCCACCAGAGTCGTTTCATGTGTTTTCTTTTCCTAAACCACATGGATCCACCAGTGTCATTGCATGTGTGTTCATTTCCTAAACCACAAGGATCCAGCAGTGTCATTGCATGTGTGTTCCTTTCCTAAACCACCACTAGAGTCATTGCATGTGTCTTCTTTTCATAAACCACATGGATCCACCAGAGTCATTGAATGTTTGTTCCTTTCCTAAACCACCACCAGAGTCATTGCATGTGTGTTACTTTCCTAAACCACATGGATCCACTAGAGTCATTATATGCGTGTTCCTTTCCTAAACGACACGGATCCACCAAAGTCATTCCAAGTGTGTTCTTTTCCTCAACCACATGGATCCACCAAAGTCATTGCATGTGTGTTTCTTTCCTAAACCACATGGGTCCACTAGAGTCATTGCATGTGTGTTATTTTACTAAACCACCACCAACATCATTTCATGTGTGTTATTTTCCTAAACCACCACCAGAGTCATTGCATGTGTGTTCCTTTTTTTAAACCACATGGATCCACCAGAGTCATTGCATGTGTGTTTTTTTCCTCAACCACCACCAGAGTCATTGCATATGTCTTCTTTTCCTAAACCACATGGATCCACGAGAGTCATTGCATGTGTGTTCCTTTCCTAAACCACCACTAGAGTCATTGCATGTGTGTTCCTTTCCTAAACCACATGGATCTACTAGAGTCATTGAATGTGTGTTCCTTTCCTAAACCACATGGATCCACCAGAGTCATTGCAAGTGTGTTATTTTCCTAAACCACATGGATCCACCAGACTCATTGCATGTTTGTTCCTTTCCTAAACCACATGGGTCCACCAGAATCATTGCATGTGTGTTCCTTTCCTAAACCACATGGATCCACCAGAGTCATTGCATGTGTGTTCCTTTCCTAAACCACATTCATCCACCAGAGTCATTGAATGTGTGTTGTTTTCCTGAACCAGCACCAGAGACATTGCATGTGTGTTATTTTCCTAAACCACCACTAGAGTCATTGCATGTGTGTTCCTTTCCTAAACCACCACTAGAGTCATTGCATGTGTGTTACTTTCCTAAACCACATTGATCCACCGGAGTCATTGCATGTGTGTTCTTTTCCTAAACCACCACTAGAGTTATTGCAAGTGTGTTCCTTTTTCTAAACCACATGGATCCACCAGAGTCATTGCATGTGTGTTCCTTTCCTAAACCAAATGGGTCCACCAGAGTCATTGCATGTCTGTTATTTTCTTAAACTACCACCAGAGTCATTGCATGTGTGTTCTTTTCGTAAACCACCACCATGCATGTATGTTCCTTTTATAAACCACATGGATCCACCGGAGTCATTGCATGTGTGTTCCTTTCCTAAACCACATGGATCCACCAGAGTCATTGCATGTGTGTTCCTTTCCTAATCCACATCGATCCACCAGAGTCAATGCAGGTGTTTTATTTTTCCTGAACAACCACCTGAGTCATTGCATGTGTGTTCTTTTCCTAAACCACCACTAGAGTCATTGCATTTGTCTTCCTTTACTAAACGACATGGATCCACCAGAGACATTGCATGTGTGTTATTTTCCTAAACCACCACCAGAGTCATTGCATGTGTGTTCCTTTCCCCAACCACATGGATCCACCAGAGTCATTGCATGTGTATTCCTTTCATAAACCACATTGATCCCCCAGAGTCATTATATGTGTGTTCCTTTCCTAAACCACATGGATCCACTAGATTCATTGCATGAGTGTTCCTTTGCTAAACCAGATGGATCCACCAGGGTCATTGCAAGTGTGTTCTTTTCCTAAACCACATGGATCCACCATAGTCATTGCATGTGTGTTCCTTTCCTAAACCACATGGGTCCACCAAAGTCATTTTATGTGTGTTATTTTCTTAAACCACCACCAGAGTCATTGCATGTGTGTTCTTTTCCTAAACCACCACCATGCATGTGTGTTCCTTTTATAAACCACATGGATCCACCAGAGTCATTGCATGTGTGTTCCTTTTCTAAACCACATCGATCCACCAGAGTCATTGCATGTGTGTTATTTTCTTGAAACACCACCCGAGTCATTGCATGTGTGTTCTTTTCCTAAACCACCACTAGAGTCATTGCATGTGTGTTCCTTTACTAAACCACATCGATGCACCAGAGACATTGCATGTGTGTTATTTTCCTAAAAAACCACCAGAGACATTGCATGTGTGTTCCTTTCCCCAACCACATGGATCCACTAGAGTCGTTGCATCTGTGTTCTTTTCCTGAACCACCACTAGAGTCATTGCACGTATCTTCTTTTCCTAAACCACATTGATCCACCAGAGTCATTTCATGTGTTTTCTTTTCCTAAACCACATGGATCCACTAATGTCAGTGCATGTGTGTTCCTTTCCTAAACCACATGGATCCAGCAGAGTCATTGCATGTGTGTTCCTTTCCTAAACCACCACCAGAGTCATCGCATGTGTCTTCTTGTCCTAAACCACATGGATCCACCAGAGTCATTGCATGTGTGTTCCTTTCCTAAACCACCACCAGAGTCATTGCATCTGTGTTACTTTCCTAAACCACATGGATCCACTAGACTCATTATATGTGTGTTCCTTTCCTAAACCACATGGATCCACTAGAGTCATTACATGAGTGTTCCTTTCCTAAACCACATGGATCCACAAGAGTCATTGCAAGTGTGTGCTTTTCCTAAACCACATGGATCCACCAGAGTCATTGCATGTGTGTTCCTTTCCTAAACCACATGGGTCCACCAGAGTCATTGCATGTGTGTTATTTTCTTAAACTACCACCAGAGTCATTGCATGTGTGTTCTTTTCCTAAACCACCACCATGGATGTGTGTTCATTTTATAAACCACATGGATATACCAGAGTCATTGCACGTGTGTTTCTTTCCTAAACCACATGGATCCACCAGAGTCATTGCATGTGTGTTCCTTTACTAAACCACATGGATCCACCAGAGACATTGCATGTGTGTTATTTTCCTAAACCACCACCAGAGTCATTGCATGTGTGTTATTTTCCTAAACCACCACCAGAGTCATTGCAAGTGTGTTCTTTTCCTAAGCCACATGGATCCACCAGAGTCATTGCATGTGTGTTGCTTTCCTAAACCAGATGGGCACACCAGAGTCATTGCATGTGTGTTATTTTCTTAAACCACCACCAGAGTCATTGCATGTGTGTTCTTATCGTAAACCACCACTAGAGGCATTGCATGTGTGTTCCTTTACTAAAACACATGGATCCACCAGAGACATTGCATGTGTTCTATTTTCCTAAACCACCACCAGAGTCATTGCATGTGTGTTCCTTTTTTTAAACCACATGGATCCACTAGAGTCATTGCATGTGTATTCCTTTCATAAACCACATTGATCCACGAGAGTCATTACATGTGTGTTCTTTTCCTAAACTAGCACCAGAGTCATTGCATGTGTGTTATTTTCCTAAACCACCACTAGCATCATTTCATGTGTGTTACTTTCCTAAACCACATTAATCCACCAGAGTCATTGCATGTGTCTTCTTTTCCTAAACCACATGGATCCACCAGAGTCATTGCATGTGTGTTCCTTTCCTAAACCACCAACAGAGTCATTGCATGTGTGTTACTTTCCTAAACCACATGGATCCACTAGAGTCATTATATGTGTGTTCCTTTCCTAAACCACATGGATCCACTAGATTCATTGCATGAGTGTTCCTTTGCTAAACCAGATGGATCCACCAGAGTCATTGTAGTGTGTTCTTTTCCTAAACCACATGGATCCACCATAGTCATTGCATGTGTGTTCCTTTACTAAACCACATGGGTCCACCAAAGTCATTTTATGTGTGTTATTTTCTTAAACCACCACCAGAGTCATTGCATGTGTGTTCTTTTCCTAAACCACCACCATGCATGAGTGTTCCTTTTATAAACCACATGGATCCACCAAAGTCATTGCATGTGTGTTCCATTCCTAAACCACATGGATCCACCAGAGTCATTGCATGTGTGTTCCTTTCCTAAACCACATTGATCCACCAGAGTCATTGCACGTGTGTTATTTTCCTGAAACACCACCCGAGTCATTGCATGTGTGTTCTTTTCACCACCACTAGAGTCATTGCATGTGTGTTCCTTTACTAAACCACATGGATCCACCAGAGACATTGCATGTGTGTTATTTTCCTAAACCACTACTAGAGACATTGGATGTGTGTTCCTTTCCCCAACCATATGGATCCACTAGAGTCATTGCATGTGTGTTCCTTTCATAAACCACACTGATCCACCAGAGTCGTTACATGCGTGTTCTTTTCCTAAACTAGCACCAGAGTCATTGCATGTGTTTTCTTTTCCTAAATCATCACTAGAGTCATTTCATGGGTGTTCCTTTCCTGAACCACATGGATCGACCAGAGTCATTGCATGTGTGTTCTTTTCCTAAACCACCACTAGAGTCATTGCACGTATCTTCTTTTCCCAAACCACATTGATCCACCAGAGTCATTTCATGTGTTTTGTTTTCCTAAACCACATGGATCCACCAGTGTCATTGCATGTGTGTTCCTTTCCTAAACCACATGGATCCAGCAGAGTCATTGCATGTGTGTTCCTTTCCTAAACCACCACCAGAGTCATCGCATGTGTCTTCTTGTCCTAAACCACATGGATCCACCAGAGTCATTGCATGTGTGTTCCTTTCCTAAACCACCACCAGAGTCATTGCATGTGTGTTACTTTCCTAAACCACATGGATCCACTAGACTCATTATATGTGTGTTCCTTTCCTAAACCACATGGATCCACTAGAGTCATTACATGAGTGTTCCTTTCCTAAACCACATGGATCCACCAGAGTCATTACAAGTGTGTGCTTTTCCTAAACCACATGGATCCACCAGAGTCATTGCATGTGTGTTCCTTTCCTAAACCACGTGGGTCCACCAGAGTCATTGCATGTGTGTTATTTTCTTAAACTACCACGAGAGTCATTGCATGTGTGTTCTTTTCCTAAACCACCACCATGGATGTGTGTTCATTTTATAAACCACATGGATATACCAGAGTCATTGCACGTGTGTTACTTTCCTAAACCACATGGATCCACCAGAGTCGTTGCTTGTGTGTTCCTTTACTAAACCACATGGATCCACCAGAGACATTGCATGTGTGTTATTTTCCTAAACCACCACTAGAGTCATTGCATGTGTGTTCTTTTCCTAAACCACCACCAGAGTCATTGCAAGTGTGTTCTTTTCCTAAGCCACATGGATCCACCAGAGTCATTGCATGTGTGTTGCTTTCCTAAACCACATGGGCCCACCAGAGTCATTGCATGTGTGTTATTTTCTTAAACCACCACCAGAGTCATTGCATGTGTGTTCTTATCGTAAACCACCACTAGAGGCATTGCATGTGTGTTCCTTTACTAAACCACATGAATCCACCAGAGACATTGCATGTGTTTTATTTTCCTAAACCACCACCAGAGTCATTACATGTGTGTTCCTTTTTTTAAACCACATGGATCCACCAGAGTCATTGCATGTGTATTCCTTTCATAAACCACATTGATCCACGAGAGTCATTACATGTGTGTTATTTTCCTAAACTAGCACCAGAGTCATTGCATGTGTGTTATTTTCCTAAACCACCACTAGCATCATTTCATGTGTGTTCCTTTCCTAAACCACATTAATCCACTAGAGTCATTGCATTTGTATTATTTTCCTAAACCACCACTAGAGTCATTGCACATATCTTCTTTTCCTAAACCACATTGATCCACTAGAGTCATTTCATGTGTTTTCTTTTCCTAAACCACATGGATCCACCAGTGTCATTGCATGTGTGTTCCTTTCCTAAACCACATGGATCAAGCAGAGTCATTGCATGTGTGTTCCTTTCCTAAACCACCACCAGAGTCATTGCATGTGTCTTCTTTTCCTAAACCACATGGATCCACCAGAGTCATTACATGTGTGTTCCTTTCCTAAACCACCACCAGAATCATTGCATGTGTGTTACTTTCCTAAACCACATGGATCCACTAGAGTCATTATATGTGTGTTCCTTTACTAAACGACATGGATCCACCAAAGTCATTCCAAGTGTGTTCTTTTCCTAAACCACATGGATCCACCAAACTCATTGCATGTGTGTTTCTTTCCTAAACCACATGGGTCCACCAGAGTCATTGCATGTGTGTTATTTTACTAAACCACCACCAACATCATTTCATGTGTGTTATTTTCCTAAACCACCACCAGAGTCATTGCATGTGTGTTCCTTTTTTTAAACCACATGGATCCACCAGAGTCATTGCATGTGTTTTTTTCCTCAACCACCACCAGAGTCATTGCATATGTCTTCTTTTCCTAAACCACATGGATCCACCAGAGTCATTGCATGTGTGTTCCTTTCCTAAACCACCACCAGATATATTGCATGTGTGTTCCTTTCCTTAACCACATGGATCTACTAGAGTCATTGCATGTGTGTTCCTTTCCTAAACCACATGGATCCACCAGAGTCATTGCTAGTGTGTTCTTTTCCCAAACCACATGGATCCACCAGACTCATTGCATGTTTGTTCCTTTCCTAAACCACATGGGTCCACCAGAATCATTGCATGTGTGTTCCTTTCCTAAACCCCATGGATCCACCAGAGTCGTTGCATGTGTTTTCCTTTCCTAAACCACATTCATCCACCAGAGTCATTGCATGTGTGTTCTTTTCCTGAACCACCACCAGAGACATTGCATGTGTGTTATTTTCCTAAACCACCACTAGAGTCATTGCATGTGTGTTCCTTTCCTAAACCACCACTAGAGTCATTGCATGTGTGTTCCTTTCCTAAACCACCACTACAGTCATTGCATGTGTGTTACTTTCCTAAACCACATTGATCCACCGGAGTCATTGCATGTGTGTCCTTTTCCTAAACCACCACCAGAGTTATTTGAAGTGTGTTCCTTTCCTAAACCACATGGATCCACCAGAGTCATTGCATGTGTGTTCCTTTCCTAAACCAAATGGGTCCACCAGAGTCATTGCACGTGTGTTATTTTCTTAAACTACCACCAGAGTAATTGCATGTGTGTTCTTTTCGTAAACCACCACCATGCATGTGTGTTCCTTTTATAAACCACATGGATCCACCGGAGTCATTGCATGTGTGTTCCTTTCCTAAAACACATCGACCCACCAGAGTCAATGCATGTGTGTTATTTTCCTGAACCACCACTCGAGTCATTGCATGTGTGTTCTTTTCCTAAACCACCACTAGAGTCAGTGCGTGTGTGTTCCTTTACTAAACCACATGGATCCACCAGAGACATTGCATGTGTGTTATTTTCCTAAACCACCACCACAGTCATTGCATGTGTGTTCCTTTCCCCAACCACATGGATCCACCAGAGTCATTGCATGTGTATTCCTTTCACAAACCACATTGATCCACTAGAGTCATTACATGTGTATTCGTTTCCTAAACTAGCACCCGAGTCATTGCATGTGTGTTCTTTTCTTATACCACCACTAGAGTCATTTCATGTATGTTCCTTTCCTGAACCACATTGATCCACCAGAGTCATTGCATGTGTCTTCTTTTCCTAAACCACATGGATCCACCAGAGTCATTGCATGTGTGTTCATTTCCTAAACAACCACCAGAGTCATTGCATGTGTGTTACTTTTCTAAACCACATGGATCCACTAGAGTCATTATATGTGTGTTCCTTTCCTGAACCACATGGATCCACTAGATTCATTGCATGAGTGTTCCTTTCGTAAACCAGATGGATCCACCAGAGTCATTGCAAGTGTGTTCTTTTCCTAAACCACATGGATCCACCATAGTCATTGCATGTGTGTTCCTTTCCTAAACCACATGGGTCCACCAAAGTCATTTTATTTGTGTTATTTTTTTCTTAAACCACCACCAGAGTCATTGCATGTGTGTTATTTCCTTAAACCACCACAAGAGTTATTGCATGTGTGTTCTTTTCGTAAACCACCACTAGAGTCATTGCATGTGTCTTCCTTTACTAAACCACATGGATCCACCAGACACATTGCATGTGTTTTATTTTCCTAAACCACCACCAGAGTCATTGCATGTGTGTTCCTTTTTTTAAACCACATGGATCCACCCGATTCATTGCATGCGTGTTCCTTTCATAAACCACATTGATCCACCAGAGTCATTACATGTGTGTTATTTTCCTAAACTAGCACCAGAGTCATTAAATGTGTGTTATTTTCCAAAACCACCACTAGCGTCATTTCATGCGTGTTCCTTTCCTAAACCACATTGATCCACCAGAGTCATTGCATGTGTGTTCCTTTCCTAAACCAAATGGGTCCACCAGAGTCATTGCACGTGTGTTATTTTCTTAAACTACCACCAGAGTCATTGCATGTGTGTTCTTTTCGTAAACCACCACCATGCATGTGTGTTCCTTTTATAAACCACATGGATCCACCGGAGTCATTGCATGTGTGTTCCTTTCCTAAACCACTTGGATCTACCAGAGTCATTGCATGTATGTTCCTTTCCTAAACCACATCGATCCACCAGAGTCAATGCATGTGTGTTATTTTCCTAAACCACCACCCGAGTCATTGCATGTGCGTTCTTTTCCTAAACCACCACTAGAGTCAGTGCATGTGTGTTCCTTTAGTAAACCACATGGATCCACCAGAGACATTGCATGTGTGTTATTTTCCTAAACCACCACCAGAGTCATTGCATGTGTGTTCCTTTCCCCAACCACATGGATCCACCAGAGTCATTGCATGTGTATTCCTTTCATAAACCACATTGATCCACCAGAGTCATTACATGTGTGTTCTTTTCCTAAAGTAGCACCCGAGTCATTGCATGTGTGTTCTTTTCTTATACCACCACTAGAGTCATCTCATGTGTGTTCCTTTCCTGAACCACATTGATGCACTAGAGTCATTGCATGTGTGTTCTTTTCCTGAACCACCACTAGAGTCATTGCACGTATCTTCTTTTCCTAAACCACATTGATCCACCAGAGTCATATCATGTGTTTTCTTTTCCTAAACCACATGGATCCACCAGTGTCATTGCATGTGTGTTCCTTTCCTAAACCACCACCAGAGTCATTGCATGTGTCTTTTTTCCTAAACCACATGGATCCACCAGAGTCATTGCATGTGTGTTCCTTTCCTAAACCACCACCAGAATCATTGCATGTGTGTTACTTTCCTAAACCACATGGATCCACTAGAGTCATTATATGTGTGTTCCTTTCCTAAACTACATGGATCCACAAAAGTCATTCCAAGTGTGTTCTTTTCCTAAGCCACATGGATCCACCAAAGTCATTGCATGTGTGTTCCTTTTTTTAAACCACATGGATCCACCAGAGTCATTGCATGTGTGTTCCTTTCATAAACCACATTGATCAACCAAAGTCATTAGATGTGTGTTCTTTTCCTAAACTAGCACCAGAGTCATTGCATGTGTGTTATTTTCCTAAACCACCACTAGCGTCAATTCATGCGCGTTCCTTTCCTAAAACACATTGATCCACCAGAGTCATTGCATGTGTGTTCTTTTCCTAAACCACCACTAGAGTCATTGCACATATCTTCTTTTCCTAAACCACATTGATCCACTAGAGTCATTTCATGTGTTTTCTTTTCCTAAACCACATGGATCCACCAGTGTCATTGCATGTGTGTTCCTTTCCTAAACCACATGGATCCAGCAGAGTCATTGCATGTGTGTTCCTTTCCTAAACCACCACCAGAGTCATTGCATGTGTCTTCTTTTCCTAAACCACATGGATCCACCAGATTCATTGCATGTGTGTTCCTTTCCTAAACCACCACCAAAATCATTGCATGTGTGTTACTTTCCTAATACACATGGATCCACTAGTGACATTATATGTGTGTTCCTTTCCTAAACTACATGGATCCACCAAAGTCATTCCAAGTGTGTTCTTTTCCTAAGCCACATGTATCCACCAAAGTCATTGCATGTGTCTTTCTTTCCTAAACCACATGGGTCCACCAGAGTCATTGCATGTGTGTTATTTTACTAAACCACCACCAGCATCATTTCATGTGTGTTCTTTTCCTAAACCACCACCAGTCATTGCATGTGTGTTCCTTTTTTAAACCACATGGATCCACCAGAGTCATTGTATGTGTGTTCTATTCCTCAACCACCACCAGAGTCATTGCATATGTCTTCTTTTCCTAAACCACATGGATCCACCAGAGTCATTGCATGTGTGTTCCTTTCCTAAACCACCACTAGAGTCATTACACGTGTGTTCCTTTCCTAAACCACATGGATCCACTAGTCATTGCATGTGTGTTCCTTTCCTAAACCACATGGATCCACCGGAGTCATTGCAAGTGTGTTCTTTTCCGAAACCACATGGATCCACCAGACTCATTGCATGTGTGTTCCGTTCCAAAACCACATGGGTCCACCAGAGTCATTGCATGTGTGTTCCTTTCCTAAACCACATGGATCCACTAAAGTCATTGCAAATGTGTTCCTTTCCTAAACCACATTCATCCACCAGAGTCATTGCATGTGTGTTATTTTCCTAAACCACCACTAGAGTCATTGCATGCGTGTTCCTTTCCTAAACCACCACTAGTCAGTGCAAGTGTGTTCCTTTCCTAAACCACATGGATCCACCAGAGTCATTGCATGTGTGTTCCTTTCCTAAAACACTACTAGAGTCATTGCACGTGTGTTATTTTCCTAAACCACCACCAGAGTCATTGCATGTGTGTTCCTTTTTCTAATCCACATGCATCCACTAGAGGCATTGCATGTGTGTTATTTTCCTAAACCACCACCAGAGTCATTGCATGTGTTTTCTTTTCCTAAACCACGTGGATCCACCAGAGTTATTACATGTGTGTTCCTTTCCTAAACCACCACCAGAGTCATTGCATGTGTGTTCCTTTCCTAAACCACATGGATCTACTAGACTCATTGCATGAGTGTTCCATTCCAAAACCACATGGATCCACCAGAGCCATTGCATGTGTGTTCCTTTCCTAAACCAAATGGGTCCACCAGAGTCATTGCACGTGTGTTATTTTCTTAAACTACCACCAGAGTAATTGCATGTGTGTTCTTTTCGTAAACCACCACCATGCATGTGTGTTCCTTTTATAAACCACATGGATCCACCGGAGTCATTGCATGTGTTTTCCTTTCCTAAACCAAATGGGTCCACCAGAGTCATTGCACTTGTGTTATTTTCTTAAACTACCACAGAGTAATTGCATGTGTGTTCTTTTCGTAAACCACCACCATGCATGTGTGTTCCTTTTATAAACCACATGGATCCACCGGAGTCATTGCATGTGTGTTCCTTTCCTAAACCACTTGGATCTACCAGAGTCATTGCATGTGTGTTCCTTTCCTAAACCACATCGACCCACCAGAGTCAATGCATGTGTGTTATTTTCCTGAACCACCACCCGAGTCATTGGATGTGTGTTCTTTTCCTAAACCACCACTAGAGTCAGTGCATGTGTGTTCCTTTACTAAACCACATGGATCCACCAGAGACATTCCATGTGTGTTATTTTCCTAAACCACCACCAGAATCATTGCATGTGTGTTCCTTTCCCCAACCACATGGATCCACCAGAGTCATTGCATGTGTATTCCTTTCATAAACCACATTGATCCACTAGAGTCATTACATGTGTGTTCTTTTCCTAAACTAGCACCCGAGTCATTGCATGTGTGTTCTTTTCCTATACCACCACTAGAGTCATTTCATGTATGTTCCTTTCCTGAACCACATTGATCCACCAGAGTCATTGCATGTGTCTTCTTTTCCTAAACCACATGGATCCACCAGAGTCATTGCATGTGTGTTCATTTCCTAAACCACCACCAGAGTCATTGCATGTGTGTTACTTTTCTAAACCACATGGATCCACTAGAGTCATTATATGTGTGTTCCTTTCCTGAACCACATGGATCCACTAGATTCATTGCATGAGTGTTCCTTTCCTAAACCAGATGGATCCACCAGAGTCATTGCATGTGTGTTCTTTTCCTAAACCACATGGATCCACCATAGTCATTGCATGTGTGTTCTTTTCGTAAACCACCACCATGCATGTGTGTTCCTTTTATAAACCACATGGATCCACCGGAGTCATTGCATGTGTGTTCCTTTCCTAAACCACTTGGATCTACCAGAGTCATTGCATGTATGTTCCTTTCCTAAACCACATCGATCCACCAGAGTCAATGCATGTGTGTTATTTTCCTAAACCACCACCCGAGTCATTGCATGTGCGTTCTTTTCCTAAACCACCACTAGAGTCAGTGCATGTGTGTTCCTTTAGTAAACCACATGGATCCACCAGAGACATTGCATGTGTGTTATTTTCCTAAACCACCACCAGAGTCATTGCATGTGTGTTCCTTTCCCCAACCACATGGATCCACCAGAGTCATTGCATGTGTATTCCTTTCATAAACCACATTGATCCACCAGAGTCATTACATGTGTGTTCTTTTCCTAAAGTAGCACCCGAGTCATTGCATGTGTGTTCTTTTCCTATACCACCACTAGAGTCATCTCATGTGTGTTCCTTTCCTGAACCACATTGATGCACTAGAGTCATTGCATGTGTGTTCTTTTCCTGAACCACCACTAGAGTCATTGCACGTATCTTCTTTTCCTAAACCACATTGATCCACCAGAGTCATATCATGTGTTTTCTTTTCCTAAACCACATGGATCCACCAGTGTCATTGCATGTGTGTTCCTTTCCTAAACCACCACCAGAGTCATTGCATGTGTCTTTTTTCCTAAACCACATGGATCCACCAGAGTCATTGCATGTGTGTTCCTTTCCTAAACCACCACCAGAATCATTGCATGTGTGTTACTTTCCTAAACCACATGGATCCACTAGAGTCATTATATGTGTGTTCCTTTCCTAAACTAGCACCAGAGTCATTGCATGTGTGTTATTTTCCTAAACCACCACTAGCGTCAATTCATGCGCGTTCCTTTCCTAAAACACATTGATCCACCAGAGTCATTGCATGTGTGTTCTTTTCCTAAACCACCACTAGAGTCATTGCACATATCTTCTTTTCCTAAACCACATTGATCCACTAGAGTCATTTCATGTGTTTTCTTTTCCTAAACCACATGGATCCACCAGTGTCATTGCATGTGTGTTCCTTTCCTAAACCACATGGATCCAGCAGAGTCATTGCATGTGTGTTCCTTTCCTAAACCACCACCAGAGTCATTGCATGTGTCTTCTTTTCCTAAACCACATGGATCCACCAGATTCATTGCATGTGTGTTCCTTTCCTAAACCACCACCAAAATCATTGCATGTGTGTTACTTTCCTAATACACATGGATCCACTAGTGACATTATATGTGTGTTCCTTTCCTAAACTACATGGATCCACCAAAGTCATTCCAAGTGTGTTCTTTTCCTAAGCCACATGTATCCACCAAAGTCATTGCATGTGTGTTTCTTTCCTAAACCACATGGGTCCACCAGAGTCATTGCATGTGTGTTATTTTACTAAACCACCACCAGCATCATTTCATGTGTGTTCTTTTCCTAAACCACCACCAGTCATTGCATGTGTGTTCCTTTTTTAAACCACATGGATCCACCAGAGTCATTGTATGTGTGTTCTATTCCTCAACCACCACCAGAGTCATTGCATATGTCTTCTTTTCCTAAACCACATGGATCCACCAGAGTCATTGCATGTGTGTTCCTTTCCTAAACCACCACTAGAGTCATTACACGTGTGTTCCTTTCCTAAACCACATGGATCCACTAGTCATTGCATGTGTGTTCCTTTCCTAAACCACATGGATCCACCGGAGTCATTGCAAGTGTGTTCTTTTCCGAAACCACATGGATCCACCAGACTCATTGCATGTGTGTTCCGTTCCTAAACCACATGGGTCCACCAGAGTCATTGCATGTGTGTTCCTTTCCTAAACCACATGGATCCACTAAAGTCATTGCAAATGTGTTCCTTTCCTAAACCACATTCATCCACCAGAGTCATTGCATGTGTGTTATTTTCCTAAACCACCACTAGAGTCATTGCATGCGTGTTCCTTTCCTAAACCACCACTAGTCAGTGCAAGTGTGTTCCTTTCCTAAACCACATGGATCCACCAGAGTCATTGCATGTGTGTTCCTTTCCTAAAACACTACTAGAGTCATTGCACGTGTGTTATTTTCCTAAACCACCACCAGAGTCATTGCATGTGTGTTCCTTTTTCTAATCCACATGCATCCACTAGAGGCATTGCATGTGTGTTATTTTCCTAAACCACCACCAGAGTCATTGCATGTGTTTTCTTTTCCTAAACCACGTGGATCCACCAGAGTTATTACATGTGTGTTCCTTTCCTAAACCACCACCAGAGTCATTGCATGTGTGTTCCTTTCCTAAACCACATGGATCTACTAGACTCATTGCATGAGTGTTCCATTCCAAAACCACATGGATCCACCAGAGCCATTGCATGTGTGTTCCTTTCCTAAACCAAATGGGTCCACCAGAGTCATTGCACGTGTGTTATTTTCTTAAACTACCACCAGAGTAATTGCATGTGTGTTCTTTTCGTAAACCACCACCATGCATGTGTGTTCCTTTTATAAACCACATGGATCCACCGGAGTCATTGCATGTGTTTTCCTTTCCTAAACCAAATGGGTCCACCAGAGTCATTGCACTTGTGTTATTTTCTTAAACTACCACCAGAGTAATTGCATGTGTGTTCTTTTCGTAAACCACCACCATGCATGTGTGTTCCTTTTATAAACCACATGGATCCACCGGAGTCATTGCATGTGTGTTCCTTTCCTAAACCACTTGGATCTACCAGAGTCATTGCATGTGTGTTCCTTTCCTAAACCACATCGACCCACCAGAGTCAATGCATGTGTGTTATTTTCCTGAACCACCACCCGAGTCATTGGATGTGTGTTCTTTTCCTAAACCACCACTAGAGTCAGTGCATGTGTGTTCCTTTACTAAACCACATGGATCCACCAGAGACATTCCATGTGTGTTATTTTCCTAAACCACCACCAGAATCATTGCATGTGTGTTCCTTTCCCCAACCACATGGATCCACCAGAGTCATTGCATGTGTATTCCTTTCATAAACCACATTGATCCACTAGAGTCATTACATGTGTGTTCTTTTCCTAAACTAGCACCCGAGTCATTGCATGTGTGTTCTTTTCCTATACCACCACTAGAGTCATTTCATGTATGTTCCTTTCCTGAACCACATTGATCCACCAGAGTCATTGCATGTGTCTTCTTTTCCTAAACCACATGGATCCACCAGAGTCATTGCATGTGTGTTCATTTCCTAAACCACCACCAGAGTCATTGCATGTGTGTTACTTTTCTAAACCACATGGATCCACTAGAGTCATTATATGTGTGTTCCTTTCCTGAACCACATGGATCCACTAGATTCATTGCATGAGTGTTCCTTTCCTAAACCAGATGGATCCACCAGAGTCATTGCATGTGTGTTCTTTTCCTAAACCACATGGATCCACCATAGTCATTGCATGTGTGTTCCTTTCCTAAACCACATGGGTCCACCAAAGTCATTTTATATGTGTTATTTTTTTCTTAAACCACCACCAGAGTCATTGCATGTGTGTTCTTTTCCTAAACCACCACCATGCATGTGTGTTCCTTTTATAAACCACATGGATCCACAAAAGTCATTGCATGTGTGTTCCTTTCCTAAACCACAAGGATCCACCAGAGTCATTGCATGTGTGTTCCTTTCCTAAACCACATTGATCCACCAGAGTCATTGCATGTGTGTTATTTTCCTGAAACACCACCCGAGTCACTACATGTGTGTTCTTTTCCTAAACCACCACAAGAGTCGTTGCATGTGTGTTCCTTTACTAAACCACATGGATCCACCAGAGACATTGCATGTGTGTTATTTTCCTAAACCACCACCAAAGACATTGCATGTGTGTTCCTTTCCCCAACCACATGGATCCACTAGAATCATTGCATGTGTGTTCCTTTCATAAACCACATTGATCCACCAGAGTCGTTACATGTGTATTCTTTTCCTAAACTAGCACCAGAGTCATTGCATGTGTGTTCTTTTCCTAAACCACCAATAGAGTCATTTCATGTGTGTTCCTTTCCTGAACCACATTGATTCACCAGAGTCATTGCATCTGTGTTCCTTTCCTAAACCAAATGGGTCTACCAGAGTCATTGCACGTGTGTTATTTTCTTAAACTACCACCAGAGTCATTGCATGTGTGTTCTTTTCGTAAACCACCACCATGCATGTGTGTTCCTTTTATAAACCACATGGATCCACCGGAGTCATTGCATGTGTGTTCCTTTCCTAACCCACTTGGATCTACCAGAGTCATTGCATGTTTGTTCCTTTCCTAAACCACATCGATCCACCAGAGTCAATGCATGTGTGTTATTTTCCTGAACCACCACCCGAGTCATTGCATGTGTGTTCTTTTCCTAAACCACCACTAGAGTCAGTGCATGTGTGTTCCTTTACTAAACCACATGGATCCACCAGAGACATTGCATGTGTGTTATTTTCCTAAACCACCAACAGAGTCATTGCATGTGTGTTCCTTTCCCCAACCACATGGATCCACCAGAGTCATTGCATGTGTATTCCTTTCATAAACCACATTGATCCACCAGAGTCATTACATGTGTGTTCTTTTCCTAAACTAGCACCCGAGTCATTGCATGTGTGTTCTTTTCCTATACCACCACAAGAGTCATCTCATGTGTGTTCCTTTCCTGAACCACATTGATCCACCAGAGTCATTGCATGTGTGTTGTTTTCCTGAACAACCACTAGAGTCATTGCACATATCTTCTTTCCCTAAACCACATTGATCCACCAGAGTCATATCATGTGTTTTCTTTTCCTAAACCACATGGATCCACCAGTGTCATTGCATGTGTGTTCCTTTCATAAACCACATGGATCCAGCAGAGTCATTGCATGTTTGTTCCTTTCCTAAACCACCACCAGAGTCATTGCATGTGTCTTCTTTTCCTAAAACACATGGATCCACCATAGTCATTGCATGTGTGTTCCTTTCCTAAACCACATGGGTCCACCAAAGTCATTTTATGTGTGTTATTTTTTTCTTAAACCACCACCAGAGTCATTGCATGTGTGTTCTTTTCCTAAACCACCACCATGCATGTGTGTTCCTTTTATAAACAACATGGATCCACCAAAGTCATTGCATGTGTGTTCCTTTCCTAAACCACATGGATCCACCAGAGTCATTGCATGTGTGTTCTTTTCCTAAACCACATTGATCCACCAGAGTCATTGCATGTGTGTTATTTTTCTGAAACACCACCCGAGTCACTGCATGTGTGTTCTTTTCCTAAACCACCACTAGAGTCGTTGCATGTTTGTTCCTTTACTAAACCACATGGATCCACCAGAGACATTGCATGTGTGTTCCTTTACTAAACCACATGGGCCCACCAGAGTCATTGCATGTGTGTTATTTCCTTAAACCACCACCAGAGTCATTGCATGTGTGTTCTTTTCCTAAACCACCAGTAGAGTCATTGCATGTGTCTTCCTTTACTAAACCACATGGATCCACCAGACACATTGCATGTGTTTTATTTTCCTAAACCACCACCAGAGTCATTGCATGTGTGTTCCTTTTTTTAAACAACATGGATCCACCCGATTCATTGCATGTGTGTTCCTTTCATAAACCACATTGATCCACCAGAGTCATTACATGTGTGTTCTTTTCCTAAACTAGCACTAGAGTCATTACATGTGTGTTATTTTCCAAAACCACCACTAGCGTCATTTCATGCGTGTTCCTTTCCTTAACCACATTGATCCACCAGAGTCATTGCATGTGTGTTCCTTTCCTAAACCAAATGGGTCCACCAGAGTCATTGCACGTGTGTTATTTTCTTAAACTACCACCAGAGTCATTGCATGTGTGTTCTTTTCGTAAACCACCACCATGCATGTGTGTTCCTTTTATAAACCACATGGATCCCCCGGAGTCATTGCATGTGTGTTCCTTTCCTAAACCACTTGGATCTACTAGAGTCATTGCATGTGTGTTCCTTTCCTAAACCACATCGATCCACCAGAGTCAATGCATGTGTGTTATTTTCCTAAACCACCACCCGAGTCATTGCATGTGTGTTCTTTTCCTAAACCACCACTAGAGTCAGTGCATGTGTGTTCCTTTACTAAACCACATGGATCCACAAGAGACATTGCATGTGTGTTATTTTCCTAAACCACCACTAGAGTCATTGCATGTGTGTTCCTTTCCCCAACCACATGGATCCACCAGAGGCATTGCATGTGTATTCCTTTCATAAACCACATTGATCCACCAGAGTCATTACATGTGTGTTCTTTTCCTAAACTAGCACCCGAGTCATTGCATGTGTGTTCTTTTCCTATACCACCACTAGAGTCATCTCATGTGTGTTTCTTTCCTGAACCACATTGATGCACCAGAGTCATTGCATGTGTGTTCTTTTCCTGAACCACCACTAGAGTCATTGCACGTATCTTCTTTTCCTAAACCACATTGATCTACCAGAGTCATTTCATGTGTTTTCTTTTCCTAAACCACATGGATCCACCGGTGTCATTGCAGGTGTGTTCCTTTCCTAAATCACATGGATCCAGCAGAGTCATTGCATGTGTGTTCCTTTCCTAAACCACCACTAGAGTCATTGCATGTGTCTTCTTTTCCTAAACCACATGGATCCACCAGAGTCATTGCATGTGTGTTCCTTTCCTAAACCACCACCAGAGTCATTGCATGTGTGTTACTTTCCTAAACCACATGGATCCACTAGAGTCATTATATGTGTGTTCCTTTCCTAAACAACATGGATCCACCAAAGCCATTCCAAATGTGTTCTTTTCCTAAGCCACATGGATCCACCAGAGTTATTGCATGTGTGTTTCTTTCCTAAACCACATGGGTCCACCAGAGTCATTGCATGTGTGTTATTTTCCTAAACCACCACCAGCATCATTTCATGTGTGTTACTTTCCTAAACCACCACCAGAGTCATTGCATGTGTGTTCCTTTTTCTAAACCACATGGATCCACCAGAGGCATTGCCTGTGTGTTCTTTTCCTAAACCACCACCAAAGTCATTGCATGTGTTTTCTTTTCCTATACCACCACTAGAGTCATTTCATGTATGTTCCTTTCCTGAACCACATTGATCCACCAGAGTCATTGCATGTGTGTTCTTTTCCTGAACCACCACTAGAGTCATTGCACGTATCTTCTTTTCCTAAACCACATTGATCCACCAGAGTCATATCATGTGTTTTCTTTTCCTAAACCACATGGATCCACCAGTGTCATTGCATGTGTGTTCCTTTCATAAACCACATGGATCCAGCAGATTCATTGCATGTGTGGTCCTTTCCTAAACCACCACCAGAGTCATTGCATGTGTCTTCTTTTCCTAAACCACATGGATCCACCAGAGTCATTGCATGTGTGTTCATTTCCTAAACCACCACCAGAGTTATTGCATGTGTGTTACTTTTCTAAACCACATGGATGCACTAGAGTCATTATATGTGTGTTCCTTTCCTGAACCACATGGATCCACTAGATTCATTGCATGAGTGTTCCTTTCCTAAACCAGATGGATCCACCAGAGTCATTGCAAGTGTGTTCTTTTCCTAAACCACATGGATCCACCATAGTCATTGCATGTGTGTTCCTTTCCTAAACCACATGGGTCCACCAAAGTCATTTTATGTGTGTTATTTTTTTCTTAAACCACCACCAGAGTCATTGCATGTGTGTTCTTTTCCTAAACCACCACCATGCATGTGTGTTCCTTTTATAAACCACATGGATCCACCAAAGTCATTGCATGCGTGTTCCTTTCCTAAACCACAAGGATCCACCAGAGTCATTGCATGTGTGTTCCTTTCCTAAACCACATTGATCCACCAGAGTCACTGCATGTGTGTTCTTTTCCTAAACCACCACTAGAGTTGTTGCATGTGTGTTCCTTTACTAAACCACATGGATCCACCAGAGACATTGCATGTGTGTTATTTTCCTAAACCACCACCAGAGACATTGCATGTGTGTTCCTTTCCCCAAAAACATGGATCCACTAGAGTCATTGCATGTGTGTTCCTTTACTAAACCACATGGATCCACCAGAGTCGTTACATGTGTATTCTTTTCCTAAACTAGCACTAGAGTCATTGCATGTGTGTTCTTTTCCTAAACCACCACTAGAGTCATTTCATGTGTGTTCCTTTCCTGAACCACATTGATCCACCAGAGTCATTGCATGTGTGTTCCTTTCCTAAACCAAATGGGTCCACCAGAGTCATTGCACATGTGTTTTTTTCTTAAACTACCACTAGAGTCATTGCATGTGTGTTCTTTTCGTAAACCACCACCATGCATGTGTGTTCCTTTTATAAACCACATGGATCCAGCGGAGTCATTGCATGTGTGTTCCTTTCCTAAACCACTTGGATCTACCAGAGTCATTGCATGTGTGTTCCTTTCCTAAACCACATCGATCCACCAGAGTCAATGCATGTGTGTTATTTTCCTGAACCACCACCCGAGTCATTGCATGTGTGTTCTTTTCCTAAACCACCACTAGAGTCAGTGCATGTGTGTTCCTTTACTAAACCACATGGATCCACCAGAGACATTGCATGTGTGTTATTTTCCTAAACCACCACCAGAGTCATTGCATGTGTGTTCCTTTCCCCAACCACATGGATCCACGAGAGTCATTGCATGTGTATTCCTTTCATAAACCACATTGATCCACCAGAGTCATTACATGTGTGTTCTTTTCCTAAACTAGCACCCGAGTCATTGCATGTGTGTTCTTTTCCTATACCACCACTAGAGTCATCTCATGTGTGTTCCTTTCCTGAACCACATTGATCCACCAGAGTCATTGCATGTGTGTTCTTTTCCTGAACCACCACTAGAGTCATTGCACGTATATTCTTTTCCTAAACCAGATTGATCCACCAGAGTCATATCATGTGTTTTCTTTTCCTAAACCACATGGATCCACCAGTGTCATTGCATGTGTGTTCCTTTCATAAACCACATGGATCCAACAGAGTCATTGCATGTGTGTTCCTTTCCTAAACCACCACCAGAGTCATTGCATGTGTCTTCTTTTCCTAAACCACATGGATCCACAAAAGTCATTGCATGTGTGTTCCTTTCCTAAACCACCACCAGAGTCATTGCATGTGTGTTACTTTTCTAAACCACATGGATCCACTAGAGTCATTATATGTGTGTTCAATTCCTGAACCACATGGATCCACTAGATTCATTGCATGAGTGTTTCTTTCCTAAACCAGATGGATCCACCAGAGTCATTGCAAGTGTGTTCTTTTCCTAAACCACATGGATCCACCATAGTCATTGCATGTGTGTTCCTTTCCTAAACCACATGGGTCCACCAAAGTCATTTTATGTGTGTTATTTTTTTCTTAAACCACCACCAGAGTCATTGCATGTGTGTTCTTTTCCTAAACCACCACCATGCATGTGTGTTCCTTTTATAAACCACATGGATCCACCAAAGTCATTGCATGTGTGTTCCTTTCCTAAACCACATGGATCCACCAGAGTCATTGCATGTGTGTTCCTTTCCTAAACCACATTGATCCACCAGAGTCATTGCATGTGTGTTATTTTCCTGAAACACCACCCGAGTCACTTCATGTGTGTTCTTTTCCTAAACCACCACTAGAGTCGTTGCATGTTTGTTCCTTTACTAAACCACATGGATCCACCAGAGACATTGCATGTGTGTTCCTTTACTAAACCACATGGGCCCACCAGAGTCATTGCACGTGTGTTATTTCCTTAAACCACCACCAGAGTCATTGCATGTGTGTTCTTTTCCTAAACCACCACTAGAGTCATTGCATGTGTCTTCCTTTACAAAACCACATGGATCCACTAGACACATTGCATGTGTTTTATTTTCCTAAACCACCACCAGAGTCATTGCATGTGTGTTCCTTTTTTTAAACCACATGGATCTACCTGATTCATTGCATGTGTGTTCCTTTCATAAACCACATTGATCCACCAGAGTCATTACATGTGTGTTCTTTTCCTAAACCACCACCAGAGTCATTGCATGTGTGTTATTTTCCAAAACCACCACCAGAGTCATTGCAAGTGTGTTCTTTTCCTAAACCACATGGATCCACCAGAGTCATTGCATGTGTGTTCCTTTCCTAAACCACATGGGCCCACCAGAGTCATTGCATGTGTGTTATTTCCTTAAACCACCACCAGAGTCATTGCATGTGTGTTCTTTTCCTAAACCACCACTAGAGTCATTGCTTGTGTCTTCCTTTACTAAACCACATGGATCCACAAGAGACATTGCATGTGTTTTATTTTCCTAAACCACCACCAGAGTCATTGCATGTGTGTTCCTTTTTTTAAACCACATGGATCCACCCGATTCATTGCATGTGTGTTCCTTTCATAAACCACATTGATCCACCAGAGTCATTACATGTGTGTTCTTTTCCTAAACTAGCCCCAGAGTCATTACATGTGTGTTATTTTCCTAAACCACCACTAGCGTCATTTCATGCGTGTTCCTTTCCTAAACCACATTGATCCACCAGAGTCATTGCATGTGTGTTCTTTTCCTAAACCACCACTAGAGTCATTACACATATCTTCTTTGCCTAAACCACATTGATCCACTAGAGTCATTTCATGTGTTTTCTTTTCCTAAACCACATGGATCCACCATAGTCATTGCATGTGTGTTCCTTTCCTAAACCACATGGGTCCACCAAAGTCATTTTATATGTGTTATTTTTTTCTTAAACCACCACCAGAGTCATTGCATGTGTGTTCTTTTCCTAAACCACCACCATGCATGTGTGTTCCTTTTATAAACCACATGGATCCACAAAAGTCATTGCATGTGTGTTCCTTTCCTAAACCACAAGGATCCACCAGTGTCATTGCATGTGTGTTCCTTTCCTAAACCACATGGATCCAGCAGAGTCATTGCATGTGTGTTCCTTTCCTAAACCACCACCAGAGTCATTGCATGTGTCTTCTTTTCCTAAACCACATGGATCCACCAGTGTCATTGCACGTGTGTTCCTTCCCTAAACCACCACCAGAATCATTGCATGTGTGTTACTTTCCTAAACCACATGGATCCACTAGAGTCATTATATGTGTGTTCCTTTCCTAAACTACATGGATCCACAAAAGTCATTCCAAGTGTGTTCTTTTCCTAAGCCACATGGATCTACCAAAGTCATTGCATGTGTGTTCCTTTTTTTAAACCACATGGATCCACCAGAGTCATTGCATGTGTGTTCCTTTCATAAACCACATTGATCCACCAAAGTCATTACATGTGTGTTCTTTTCCTAAACTAGCACCAGAGTCATTGCATGTGTGTTATTTTCCTAAACCACCACTAGCGTCATTTCATGCGCGTTCCTTTCCTAAACCACATTGATCCACCAGAGTCATTGCATGTGTGTTCTTTTCCTAAACCACCACTAGAGTCATTGCACGTATCTTCTTTTCCTAAACCACATTGATCCACTAGAGTCATTTCATGTGTTTTCTTTTCCTAAACAACATGGATCCACCAGTGTCATTGCAGGTGTGTTCCTTTCCTAAACCACATGGATCCACCTGAGTCATTGCATGTGTGTTCCTTTCCTAAACCACCACCAGAGTCATTGCATGTGTCTTATTTTCCTAAACCACATGGATCCACTAGATTCATTGCATGTGTGTTCCTTTCCTAAACCACCACCAAAATCATTGCATGTGTGTTACTTTCCAAATACACATGGATCCACTAGTGTCATTATATGTGTGTTCCTTTCCTAAACTACATGGATCCACCAAAGTCATTCCAAGTGTGTTCTTTTCCTAAACCACATGGATCCACCAAAGTCATTGCATGTGTGTTTCTTTCCTAAACCACATGGGTCCACCAGAGTCATTGCATGTGTGTTATTTTACTAAACCACCACCAGCATCATTTCATGTGTGTTCTTTTCCTAAACCACCACCAGTCATTGCATGTGTGTTCCTTTTTTAAACCACATGGATCCACCAGAGTCATTGTATGTGTGTTCTATTCCTCAACCACCACCAGAGTCATTGCATATGTCTTCTTTTCCTAAACCACATGGATCCACCAGAGTCATTGCATGTGTGTTCCTTTCCTAAACCACCACTAGAGTCATTACACGTGTGTTCCTTTCCTAAACCACATGGATCCACTAGTCATTGCATGTGTGTTCCTTTCCTAAACCACATGGATCCACCGGAGTCATTGCAAGTGTGTTCTTTTCCGAAACCACATGGATCCACCAGACTCATTGCGTGTGTGTTCCTTTCCTAAACCACATGGGTCCACCAGAGTCATTGCATGTGTGTTCCTTTCCTAAACCACATGGATCCACTAAAGTCATTGCAAATGTGTTCCTTTCCTAAACCACATTCATCCACCAGAGTCATTGCATGTGTGTTATTTTCCTAAACCACCACTAGAGTCATTGCATGCGTGTTCCTTTCCTAAACCACCACTAGTCATTGCAAGTGTGTTCCTTTCCTAAACCACATGGATCCACCAGAGTCATTGCATGTGTGTTCCTTTCCTAAAACACTACCAGAGTCATTGCACGTGTGTTATTTTCCTAAACCACCACCAGAGTCATTGCATGTGTGTTCCTTTTTCTAATCCACATGTATCCACTAGAGGCATTGCATGTGTGTTATTTTCCTAAACCACCACCAGAGTCATTGCATGTGTTTTCTTTTCCTAAACCACCCGGATCCACCAGAGTTATTACATGTGTGTTCCTTTCCTAAACCACCACCAGAGTCATTGCATGTGTGTTCCTTTCCTAAACCACATGGATCCACTAGAGTCATTGCATGAGTGTTCCTTTCCTAAACCACATGGATCCACCAGAGTCATTGCAAGTGTGTTCTTTTCCTAAACCACATGGATCCACTAGAGTCATTGCATGTGTGTTCCTTTCCTAAACCACATGGATCCAGCAGAGTCATTACATGTGTGTTCCTTTCCTAAACCACCACCAGAGTCATTGCATGTGTCTTATTTTCCTAAACCACATGGATCCACCAGAGTCATTGCATGTGTGTTCCTTTCCTAAGCCACTACCAGAGTCATTGCATGTGTGTTACTTTCCTAAACCACATGGATCCACTAGAGTCATTATATGTGTGTTCCTTTCCTAAACGACATGGATCCACCAAAGTCATTCCAAGTGTGTTCTCTTCCTAAGCCACATGGATCCACCAGTCATTGCATGTGTGTTTCTTTCCTAAACCACATGGGTCCACTAGAGTCATTGCACGTGTGTTATGTTCTTAAACTACCACCAGAGTCATTGCATGTGTGTTCCTTTTCCTAAGCCACATGGATCCACCAAAGTCATTGCATGTGTGTTTCTTTCCTAAACCACATGGGTCCACTAGCGTCATTGCACGTATGTTATGCTCTTAAACTACCACCAGAGTCATTGCATGTGTGTTCCTTTTTCTAAACCACATGGATCCACCAGAGGCATTGCATGTGTGTTCTTTTCCTAAACCACCACCAAAGTCATTGCATGTGTTTTATTTTCCTAAACCACATGGATCCACCAGAGTTATTGCATGTGTGTTCCTTTCCTAAACCACCACAGAGTCATTGCATGTGTGTTCCTTTACTAAACCACATGGATCCACTAGAGTCATTGCATGAGTGTTCCTTTCCTAAACCACATGGATCCACTAGAGTCATTGCAAGTGTGTTCTTTTCCTAAACCACATGGATCCACCAGAGTCATTGCATGTGTGTTCCTTTCCTAAACCACATGGGTCCACCAGAGTCATTGCATGTGTGTTATTTTCTTAAACCACCACTACAGTGATTGCATGTGTGTTCTTTTCCTAAACCACCAACATGCATGTGTGTTCCATTTATAAACCACATGTATCCACCAGAGTCATTACATGTGTGTTCCTTTCCTAAACCACATGGATCCACCAGCGTCATTCCATGTGTGTTCCTTTCTTAAACCACATGGATCCACCAAAGTCATTGCATGTGTGTTCCTTTCAAAAACCAGCGCCAGATTCATTACATGTATGTTCTTTTCCTAAACCACCACTAGAGTCATTGCATGTGTGTTCCTTTACTAAACCACATGGATCCACTAGAGTCATTATATGTTTGTTCCTTTCCTAAACCACATGGATCCACCAGAGTCATTGCATGTGTGTTATTTTCCTAAACCACATGGATCCACCAGAGTCATTGCATGTGTGTTCCTTTCCTAAACCACATGGGTCCACCAGAGTCATTGCATTAGTTTTATTTTCTTAAACCACCACCAGTCATTGCATGTGTGTTCCTTTTTTAAACCACATGGATCCACCAGAGTCATTCTATGTGTGTTCTATTCCTCAACCACCACCAGAATCATTGCATATGTCTTCTTTTCCTAAACCACATGGATCCACCAGAGTCATTGCATGTGTGTTCCTTTCCTAAACCACCACTAGAGTCATTACACGTGTGTTCCTTTCCTAAACCACATGGATCCACTAGTCATTGCATGTGTGTTCCTTTCCTAAAGCACATGGATCCACCGGAGTCATTGCAAGTGTGTTCTTTTCCGAAACCACATGGATCCACCAGACTCATTGCATGTGTGTTCCTTTCCTAAACCACATGGGTCCACCAGAGTCATTGCATGTGTGTTCCTTTCCTAAACCACATGGATCCACTAAAGTCATTGCAAATGTGTTCCTTTCCTAAACCACATTCATCCACCAGAGTCATTGCATGTGTGTTATTTTCCTAAACCACCACTAGAGTCATTGCATGCGTGTTCCTTTCCTAAACCACCACTAGTCATTGCAAGTGTGTTCCTTTCCTAAACCACATGGATCCACCAGAGTCATTGCATGTGTGTTCCTTTCCTAAAACACTACCAGAGTCATTGCACGTGTGTTATTTTCCTAAACCACCACCAGAGTCATTGCATGTGTGTTCCTTTTTCTAATCCACATGTATCCACTAGAGGCATTGCATGTGTGTTATTTTCCTAAACCACCACCAGAGTCATTGCATGTGTTTTCTTTTCCTAAACCACCTGGATCCACCAGAGTTATTACATGTGTGTTCCTTTCCTAAACCACCACCAGAGTCATTGCATGTGTGTTCCTTTCCTAAACCACATGGATCCACTAGAGTCATTGCATGAGTGTTCCTTTCCTAAACCATATGGATCCACCAGAGTCATTGCAAGTGTGTTCTTTTCCTAAACCACATGGATCCACTAGAGTCATTGCATGTGTGTTCCTTTCCTAAACCACATGGATCCAGCAGAGTCATTACATGTGTGTTCCTTTCCTAAACCACCACCAGAGTCATTGCATGTGTCTTATTTTCCTAAACCACATGGATCCACCAGAGTCATTGCATGTGTGTTCCTTTCCTAAACCACTACCAGAGTCATTGCATGTGTGTTACTTTCCTAAACCACATGGATCCACTAGAGTCATTATATGTGTGTTCCTTTCCTAAACGACATGGATCCACCAAAGTCATTCCAAGTGTGTTCTTTTCCTAAGCCACATGGATCCACCAAAGTCATTGCATGTGTGTTTCTTTCCTAAACCACATGGGTCCACTAGAGTCATTGCACGTGTGTTATGTTCTTAAACTACCACCAGAGTCATTGCATGTGTGTTCCTTTTTCTAAACCACATGGATCCACCAGAGGCATTGCATGTGTGTTCTTTTCCTAAACCACCACAAAAGTCATTGCATGTGTTTTATTTTCCTAAACCACATGGATCCACCAGAGTTATTGCATGTGTGTTCCTTTCCTAAACCACCACAGAGTCATTGCAATTGTGTTCCTTTACTAAACCACATGGATCCACTAGAGTCATTGCATGAGTGTTCCTTTCCTAAACCACATGGATCCACTAGAGTCATTGCAAGTGTGTTCTTTTCCTAAACCACATGGATCCACCAGAGTCATTGCATGTGTGTTCCTTTCCTAAACCACATGGGTCCACCAGAGTCATTGCATGTGTGTTATTTTCTTAAACCACCACTACAGTCATTGCATGTGTGTTCTTTTCCTAAACCACCAACATGCATGTGTGTTCCATTTATAAACCACATGTATCCACCAGAGTCATTGCATGTGTGTTCCTTTCCTAAACCACATGGGTCCACCAGCGTCATTGCATGTGTGTTCCTTTCCTAAACCACATGGATCCACTAAAGTCATTGCAAATGTGTTCCTTTCAAAAACCAGCGCCAGATTCATTACATGTATGTTCTTTTCCTAAACCACCACTAGAGTCATTGCATGTGTGTTCCTTTACTAAACCACATGGATCCACTAGAGTCATTATATGTTTGTTCCTTTCCTAAACCACATGGATCCACCAGAGTCATTGCATGTGTGTTATTTTCCTAAACCACATGGATCCACCAGAGTCATTGCATGTGTGTTCCTTTCCTAAACCACATGGGTCCACCAGAGTCATTGCAGTAGTTTTACTTTCTTAAACCACCACCAGAGTCATTGCATGTGTGTTCTTTTCATAAACCACCAACATGCATGTGTGTTCCTTTTATGAACCACATGGATCCACCAGAGTCATTGCATGTGTGTTCCTTTCCTAAACCACATGGATCCACCAGAGTCATTGCATGTGTGTTCCTTTCCTAAACCACATCGATCCACCAGAGTCATTGCATGTGTGTTCCTTTCCTAAACCACCACTAGAGTCATTACACGTGTGTTCCTTTCCTAAACCACATGGATCCACTAGTCATTGCATGTGTGTTCCTTTCCTAAACCACATGGATCCACCGGAGTCATTGCAAGTGTGTTCTTTTCCGAAACCACATGGATCCACCAGACTCATTGCATGTGTGTTCCTTTCCTAAACCACATGGGTCCACCAGAGTCATTGCATGTGTGTTCCTTTCCTAAACCACATGGATCCACTAAAGTCATTGCAAATGTGTTCCTTTCCTAAACCACATTCATCCACCAGAGTCATTGCATGTGTGTTATTTTCCTAAACCACCACTAGAGTCATTGCATGCGTGTTCCTTTCCTAAACCACCACTAGTCATTGCAAGTGTGTTCCTTTCCTAAACCACATGGATCCACCAGAGTCATCGCATGTGTGTTCCTTTCCGAAAACACTACCAAAGTCATTGCACGTGTGTTATTTTCCTAAACCACCACCAGAGTCATTGCATGTGTGTTCCTTTTTCTAATCCACATGTATCCACTAGAGGCATTGCATGTGTGTTATTTTCCTAAACCACCACCAGAGTCATTGCATGTGTTTTCTTTTCCTAAACCACCTGGATCCACCAGAGTTATTACATGTGTGTTCCTTTCCTAAACCACCACCAGAGTCATTGCATGTGTGTTCCTTTCCTAAACCACATGTATCCACTAGAGTCATTGCATGAGTGTTCCTTTCCTAAACCACATGGATCCACCAGAGTCATTGCAAGTGTGTTCTTTTCCTAAACCACATGGATCCACTAGAGTCATTGCATGTGTGTTCCTTTCCTAAACCACATGGATCCAGCAGAGTCATTACATGTGTGTTCCTTTCCTAAACCACCACCAGAGTCATTGCATGTGTCTTATTTTCCTAAACCACATGGATCCACCAGAGTCATTGCATGTGTGTTCCTTTCCTAAACCACTACCAGAGTCATTGCATGTGTGTTACTTTCCTAAACCACATGGATCCACTAGAGTCATTATATGTGTGTTCCTTTCCTAAACGACATGGATCCACCAAAGTCATTCCAAGTGTGTTCTTTTCCTAAGCCACATGGATCCACCAAAGTCATTGCATGTGTGTTTCTTTCCTAAACCACATGGGTCCACTAGAGTCATTGCACGTGTGTTATGTTCTTAAACTACCACCAGAGTCATTGCATGTGTGTTCCTTTTTCTAAACCACATGGATCCACCAGAGGCATTGCATGTGTGTTCTTTTCCTAAACCACCACAAAAGTCATTGCATGTGTTTTATTTTCCTAAACCACATGGATCCACCAGAGTTATTGCATGTGTGTTCCTTTCCTAAACCACCACAGAGTCATTGCATGTGTGTTCCTTTACTAAACCACATGGATCCACTAGAGTCATTGCATGAGTGTTCCTTTCCTAAACCACATGGATCCACTAGAGTCATTGCAAGTGTGTTCTTTTCCTAAACCACATGGATCCACCAGAGTCATTGCATGTGTGTTCCTTTCCTAAACCACATGGGTCCACCAGAGTCATTGCATGTGTGTTATTTTCTTAAACCACCACTACAGTCATTGCATGTGTGTTCTTTTCCTAAACCACCAACATGCACGTGTGTTCCATTTATAAACCACATGTATCCACCAGAGTCATTGCATGTGTGTTCCTTTCCTAAACCACATGGGTCCACCAGCGTCATTGCATGTGTGTTCCTTTCCTAAACCACATGGATCCACTAAAGTCATTGCAAATATGTTCCTTTCAAAAACCAGCGCCAGATTCATTACATGTATGTTCTTTTCCTAAACCACCACTAGAGTCATTGCATGTGTGTTCCTTTACTAAACCACATGGATCCACTAGAGTCATTATATGTTTTTTCCTTTCCTAAACCACATGGATCCACCAGAGTCATTGCATGTGTGTTATTTTCCTAAACCACATGGATCCACCAGAGTCATTGCATGTGTGTTCCTTTCCTAAACCACATGGGTCCACCAGAGTCATTGCATTAGTTTTACTTTCTTAAACCACCACCAGAGTCATTGCATGTGTGTTCTTTTCATAAACCACCAACATGCATGTGTGTTCCTTTTATGAACCACATGGATCCACCAGAGTCATTGCATGTGTGTTCCTTTCCTAAACCACATGGATCCACCAGAGTCATTGCATGTGTGTTCCTTTCCTAAACCACATCGATCCACCAGAGTCATTGCATGTGTGTTATTGTGCTGAACCACCACCCGAGTCATTGCATGTGTGTTCTTTTCCTAAACCACCACTAGAGCCATTGCATGTGTGTTCCTTTACTAAACCACATGGATCCACCAGAGACATTGCATGTGTGTTATTTTCCTAAACCACCACCAGAGTCATTGCATGTGTGTTCCTTTTTTAAACCACATGAATCCACCAGAGTCATTGCATGTGTGTTCCTTTCATAAACCACATTGATCCACCAGAGTTATTACATGTGTGTTCTTTTCCTAAACTCTCACCGGAGTCACTGGATGTGTGTTATTTTCCTAAACCACCACTAGAGTCATTTTATGTGTGTTCCTTTCCTAGACCACATTGATCCACCAGAGTCATTGCATGTGTGTTCTTTTCCTAAACCACCACTAGAGTCATTGCACGTATCTTCTTTTCCTAAACCACATTGATCCACCAGAGTCATTTCATGTGTTTTCTTTTCCTAAACCACATGGATCCACCAGTGTCATTGCAGGTGTGTTCCTTTCCTAAATCACATGGATCCAGCAGAGTCATTGCATGTGTGTTGGTTTCCTAAACCACCACTAGAGTCATTGCATGTGTCTTATTTTCCTAAACCACATGGATCCACCAGAGTCATTGCATGTGTGTTCCTTTCCTAAACCACCACCAGAGTCATTGCATGTGTGTTACTTTCCTAAACCACATGGATCCACTAGAGTCATTATATGTGTGTTCCTTTCCTAAACAACATGGATCCACCAAAGCCATTCCAAATGTGTTCTTTTCCTAAGCCACATGGATCCACCAAAGTCATTGGATGTGTGTTTCTTTCCTAAACCACATGGGTCCACCAGAGTCATTGCATGTGTGTTATTTTCCTAAACCACCACCAGCATCATTTCATGTGTGTTAGTTTCCTAAACCACCACCAGAGTCATTGCATGTGTGTTCCTTTTTCTAAACCACATGGATCCACCAGAGGCATTGCATGTGTGTTCTTTTCCTAAACCACCACCAAAGTCATTGCATGTGTTTTCTTTTCCTAAACCACATGTTTCCCCAGATTATTGCATGTGTTCCTTTCCTAAACCACCACCGGAGTCATTGCATGTGTGTTCCTTTCCTAAACCACATGGATCCACTAGAGTCATTGCATGAGTGTTCCTTTCCTAAACCACATGGATCCACCAGAGTCATTGCAAGTGTGTTATTTTCCTAAACCACATGGATCCACCAAAGTCATTGCATGTGTGTTCCTTTCCTAAACCACATGGGTCCACCGGAGTCATTGCATGTGTGTTATTTTCTTAAACCACCACCAGAGTCATTGCATGTGTGTTCTTTTCCTAAACCACCATCATGCATGTGTGTTCCTTTTATGAACCACATGGATCCACCAGAGTCATTGCATGTGTGTTCCTTTCCTAAATCACATGGATCCACCAGAGTCATTGCATGTGTGTTCCTTTCCTAAACCACATTGATCCACCAGAGTCATTGCATGTGTGTTATTTTCCTGAACCACCACCCGAGTCGTTGCATGTGTGTTCTTTTCCTAAACCACCACTAGAGTCATTGCATGTGTGTTCCTTTTTTTAAACCACATGGATCCACCAGAGTCATTGCATGTGTGTTCCTTTTATAAACCACATTGATCCACCAGAGTCATTACATGTGTGTTCTTTTCCTAAACTAGCACTAGAGTCATTGCATGTGTGTTATTTTCCTAAACCACCACTAGAGTCATTTCATGTGTGTTCCTTTCCTAAACCCCATTGATCCACCAGAGTCATTGCATGTGTGTTCTTTTCCTAACCCACCACTAGAGTCATTGCACGTATCTTCTTTTCCTAAACCACATTGAACCACTAGAGTCATTTCATGTGTTTTCTTTTCCTTAACCAAATGGATCCACCAATGTCATTGCATGTGTGCTCCTTTCCTAAACCACATGGATCCAGCAGAGTCATTGCATGTGTGTTCCTTTCCTAAACCACCACCAGAGTCATTGCATGTGTATTCTTTACCTAAACCACATGGATCCACCAGAGTCATTGCATGTGTGTTCCTTTCCTAAACCACCACCAGAGTCATTGCATGTGTGTTACTTTCCTCAACCACATGGATCCACTAGAGTCATTATATGTGTGTTCCTTTCCTAAACGACATGGATCCACCAAAGTCATTCCAAGTGTGTTCTTTTCCTAAGCCACATGGATCCACCAAAGTCATTGCATGTGTGTTTCTTTCCTAAACCACATGGGTCCACTAGAGTCATTGCACGTGTGTTATGTTCTTAAACTACCACCAGAGTCATTGCATGTGTGTTCCTTTTTCTAAACCACATGGATCCACCAGAGGCATTGCATGTGTGTTCTTTTCCTAAACCACCACAAAAGTCATTGCATGTGTTTTATTTTCCTAAACCACATGGATCCACCAGAGTTATTGCATGTGTGTTCCTTTCCTAAACCACCACAGAGTCATTGCATGTGTGTTCCTTTACTAAACCACATGGATCCACTAGAGTCATTGCATGAGTGTTCCTTTCCTAAACCACATGGATCCACTAGAGTCATTGCAAGTGTGTTCTTTTCCTAAACCACATGGATCCACCAGAGTCATTGCATGTGTGTTCCTTTCCTAAACCACATGGGTCCACCAGAGTCATTGCATGTGTGTTATTTTCTTAAACCACCACTACAGTCATTGCATGTGTGTTCTTCTCCTAAACCACCAACATGCACGTGTGTTCCATTTATAAACCACATGTATCCACCAGAGTCATTGCATGTGTGTTCCTTTCCTAAACCACATGGGTCCACCAGCGTCATTGCATGTGTGTTCCTTTCCTAAACCACATGGATCCACTAAAGTCATTGCAAATGTGTTCCTTTCAAAAACCAGCGCCAGATTCATTACATGTATGTTCTTTTCCTAAACCACCACTAGAGTCATTGCATGTGTGTTCCTTTACTAAACCACATGGATCCACTAGAGTCATTATATGTTTGTTCCTTTCCTAAACCACATGGATCCACCAGAGTCATTGCATGTGTGTTATTTTCCTAAACCACATGGATCCACCAGAGTCATTGCATGTGTGTTCCTTTCCTAAACCACATGGGTCCACCAGAGTCATTGCATTAGTTTTACTTTCTTAAACCACCACCAGAGTCATTGCATGTGTGTTCTTTTCATAAACCACCAACATGCATGTGTGTTCCTTTTATGAACCACATGGATCCACCAGAGTCATTGCATGTGTGTTCCTTTCCTAAACCACATGGATCCACCAGAGTCATTGCATGTGTGTTCCTTTCCTAAACCACATCGATCCACCAGAGTCATTGCATGTGTGTTATTGTGCTGAACCACCACCCGAGTCATTGCATGTGTGTTCTTTTCCTAAACCACCACTAGAGCCATTGCATGTGTGTTCCTTTACTAAACCACATGGATCCACCAGAGACATTGCATGTGTGTTGTTTTCCTAAACCACCACCAGAGTCATTGCATGTGTGTTCCTTTTTTAAACCACATGAATCCACCAGAGTCATTGCATGTGTGTTCCTTTCATAAACCACATTGATCCACCAGAGTTATTACATGTGTGTTCTTTTCCTAAACTCTCACCTGAGTCACTGGATGTGTGTTATTTTCCTAAACCACCACTAGAGTCATTTTATGTGTGTTCCTTTCCTAGACCACATTGATCCACCAGAGTCATTGCATGTGTGTTCTTTTCCTAAACCACCACTAGAGTCATTGCACGTATCTTCTTTTCCTAAACCACATTGATCCACCAGAGTCATTTCATGTGTTTTCTTTTCCTAAACCACATGGATCCACCAGTGTCATTGCAGGTGTGTTCCTTTCCTAAATCACATGGATCCAGCAGAGTCATTGCATGTGTGTTGGTTTCCTAAACCACCACTAGAGTCATTGCATGTGTCTTATTTTCCTAAACCACATGGATCCACCAGAGTCATTGCATGTGTGTTCCTTTCCTAAACCACCACCAGAGTCATTGCATGTGTGTTACTTTCCTAAACCACATGGATCCACTAGAGTCATTATATGTGTGTTCCTTTCCTAAACAACATGGATCCACCAAAGCCATTCCAAATGTGTTCTTTTCCTAAGCCACATGGATCCACCAAAGTCATTGGATGTGTGTTTCTTTCCTAAACCACATGGGTCCACCAGAGTCATTGCATGTGTGTTATTTTCCTAAACCACCACCAGCATCATTTCATGTGTGTTAGTTTCCTAAACCACCACCAGAGTCATTGCATGTGTGTTCCTTTTTCTAAACCACATGGATCCACCAGAGGCATTGCATGTGTGTTCTTTTCCTAAACCACCACCAAAGTCATTGCATGTGTTTTCTTTTCCTAAACCACATGTTTCCCCCACAGTTATTGCATGTGTTCCTTTCCTAAACCACCACCGGAGTCATTGCATGTGTGTTCCTTTCCTAAACCACATGGATCCACTAGAGTCATTGCATGAGTGTTCCTTTCCTAAACCACATGGATCCACCAGAGTCATTGCAAGTGTGTTATTTTCCTAAACCACATGGATCCACCAAAGTCATTGCATGTGTGTTCCTTTCCTAAACCACATGGGTCCACCGGAGTCATTGCATGTGTGTTATTTTCTTAAACCACCACCAGAGTCATTGCATGTGTGTTCTTTTCCTAAACCACCATCATGCATGTGTGTTCCTTTTATGAACCACATGGATCCACCAGAGTCATTGCATGTGTGTTCCTTTCCTAAATCACATGGATCCACCAGAGTCATTGCATGTGTGTTCCTTTCCTAAACCACATTGATCCACCAGAGTCATTGCATGTGTGTTATTTTCCTGAACCACCACCAGAGTCGTTGCATGTGTGTTCTTTTCCTAAACCACCACTAGAGTCATTGCATGTGTGTTCCTTTTTTTAAACCACATGGATCCACCAGAGTCATTGCATGTGTGTTCCTTTTATAAACCACATTGATCCACCAGAGTCATTACATGTGTGTTCTTTTCCTAAACTAGCACTAGAGTCATTGCATGTGTGTTATTTTCCTAAACCACCACTAGAGTCATTTCATGTGTGTTCCTTTCCTAAACCCCATTGATCCACCAGAGTCATTGCATGTGTGTTCTTTTCCTAACCCACCACTAGAGTCATTGCACGTATCTTCTTTTCCTAAACCACATTGATCCACTAGAGTCATTTCATGTGTTTTCTTTTCCTTAACCAAATGGATCCACCAATGTCATTGCATGTGTGCTCCTTTCCTAAACCACATGGATCCAGCAGAGTCATTGCATGTGTGTTCCTTTCCTAAACCACCACCAGAGTCATTGCATGTGTATTCTTTACCTAAACCACATGGATCCACCAGAGTCATTGCATGTGTGTTCCTTTCCTAAACCACCACCAGAGTCATTGCATGTGTGTTACTTTCCTCAACCACATGGATCCACTAGAGTCATTATATGTGTGTTCCTTTCCTAAACGACATGGATCCACCAAAGTCATTCCAAGTGTGTTCTTTTCCTAAGCCACATGGATCCACCAAAGTCATTGCATGTGTGTTTCTTTCCTAAACCACATGGGTCCACCAGAGTCATTGCATGTGTGTTATTTTCCTAAACTGCCACCAGCATCATTTCATGTGTGATATTTTCCTAAACCACCACTAGAGTCAATGCATGTGTGTTACTTTTTCTAAACCACATGGATGCACCAGAGGCATTGCATTTGTGTTCTTTTCCTAAACCAACACCAAAGTCATTGCATGTGTTTTCTTTTCCTAAACCACATGGATCCACCAGAGTTATTACATGTGTTTTCCTTTCCTCAACCACCACCAGAGTCATTGCATGCGTGTTCCTTTCCTAAACCACATGGATCCACTAGAGTCATTTCATGAGTGTTCCTTTCCTAAACCACATGGATCCACCAGAGTCATTGCAAGTGTGTTATTTTCCTAAACCACATGGACCCACCAGAGTCATTGCATGTGTGTTCCTTTCCTAAACCACATGGGTCCACCAGAGTCATTGCTTGTGTGTTATTTTCTTAAACCACCACCAGAGTCATTGCATGTGTGTTCTTTTCCTAAACCACCACCATGAATGTGTGTTCCTTTTATAAACCACATGGATCCACCAGAGTCATTGGATGTGTGTTCCTTTCCCAAAAAACATGGATCCACCAGACTCATTGCATGTGTGTTCTTTTCCTAAACCACATGGATCCCCAGAGTCATTGCATGTGTGTTCCTTTCCTAAACCACATGGGTCCACTAAGAGTCATTGCATGTGTGTTATTTTCTTAAACCACCACCAGAGTCATTGCATGTGTGTTCTTTTCCTATACCACCACCATGCATGCGTGTTCCTTTTATGAACCACATGGATCCACCAGAGTCATTGAATGTGTGTTCCTTTCCTAAACCACATGGATCCACCAGAGTCATTGCATGCGTGTTCCTTTCCTAAACCACATTGATCCACCAGAGTCATTGCATGTGTGTTGTTTTCCGGAACCAGCACCGGAGTCATTGCATGTGTGTTCTTTTCCTAAACCACCACTAGAGTCATTGCATGTATCTTCTTTTCCTAAACCACATTGATCCACCAGAGTCATTTCATGTGTTTTCTTTTCCTAAACCACATGGATCCACCAGTGTCATTGCATGTGTGTTCCTTTCCTAATCCACATGGATCCAGCAGAGTCATTGCATGTGTGTTCCTTTCCTAAACCACCACCAGAGTCATTGCATGTGTGTTCCTTTCCTAAACCACATGGGTCCACTAAGAGTCATTGCATGTGTGTTATTTTCTTAAACCACCACCAGAGTCATTGCATGTGTGTTCTTTTCCTATACCACCACCATGCATGTGTGTTCCTTTTATGAACCACATGGATCCACCAGAGTCATTGAATGTGTGTTCCTTTCCTAAACCACATGGATCCACCAGAGTCATTGCATGCGTGTTCCTTTCCTAAACCACATTGATCCACCAGAGTCATTGCATGTGTGTTGTTTTCCGGAACCTCCACCGGAGTCATTGCATGTGTGTTCTTTTCCTAAACCACCACTAGAGTCATTGCATGTATCTTCTTTTCCTAAACCACATTGATCCACCAGAGTCATTTCATGTGTTTTCTTTTCCTAAACCACATGGATCCACCAGTGTCATTGCATGTGTGTTCCTTTCCTAATCCACATGGATCCAGCAGAGTCATTGCATGTGTGTTCCTTTCCTAAACCACCACCAGAGTCATTGCATGTGTCTTCTTTTCCTAAACCACATGGATCCACCAGAGTCATTGCATGTGTGTTCCTTTCCTAAACCACCACCAGAGTCATTGCATGTGTGTTACTTTCCTAAACCATGGATCCACTAGAGTCATTATATGTGTGTTCCTTTCCTAAACCACATGGATCCACCAAAGTCATTCCAAGTGTGTTCTTTTCCTAAACCACATGGATCCACCAAAGTCATTGCATGTGTGTTTCTTTCCCAAACCACATGGCACCACCAGAGTCATTACATGTGTGTTATTTTCCTAAACCACCACCAGCATCATTTCATGTGTGTTCTTTTTCTAAACCACCACCAGAGTCCTTGCATGTGTGTTCCTTTTTTAAAACCACATGGATCCACCACAGTCAATGTATGTGTGTCCTTTTCCTCAACCACCACCAGAGTCATTGCACATGTCTTTTTTTCCTAAACCACATGGATCCACCAGAGTCATTGCACGTGTGTTCCTTTCCTAAACCAGCACCAGAGTCATTACACGTGCGTTATTTTCCTAAACCACCACCAGAGTCATTGCATGTGTGTTCCTTTTTTTAAACCACATGGAGCCACCAGAGGCATTGCATGTGTGTTCTTTTCCTAAACCACCACTAGAGTCATTGCATGTGTCTTCTTTTCCTAAACCACATGGATCCAACAGAGTTATTGCATGTGTGTTCCTTTCCTAAACCACCACCAAAGTCATTGAATGTGAGTTCCTTTGCTAAACCACATGGATCCACCAGTGTCATTGCATGTGTGTTCCTTTCCTAAACCACATGGATCCACGAGAGTCATTGCATGTGTGTTCCTTTCCTAAACCACATGGATCCACCAGAGTCATTGCAAGTGTGTTCTTTTCCTAAACCAGATGGATCCACCAGACTCAATGCATGTGTGTTCCTTTCCTAAACCACATGGGTCCACAAGAGTTATTGCAAGTGTGTTCTTTTCCTAAACCACATGGATCCACCAAAGTCATTGCATGTGTGTTCCTTTCCTAAACCACTACGAGTCATTGCACGTATGTTATTTTCTAAACCATCACCAGAGTCATTGCATGTGTGTTCCTTTTTTTAAACCACATGGAGCCACCAGAGGCATTGCATGTGTGTTCTTTTCCTAAACCACCACCAGAGTCATTGCATGTGCCTTCTTTTCCTAAACCACATGGATCCACCAGAGTTATTGCATGTGTGTTCCTTTCCTAAACCACCACCAGAGTCATTGAATGTGTGTTCCTTTCCTAACCCACATGGATCCACCAGTGTCATTGCATGTGTGTTCCACTAGAGTCATTGCATGTGTGTTCCTTTCCTAAACCACATGGATCCACTAGAGTCATTGCATGTGTGTTCCTTTCTTAAACCAATACCAGAGTCATTGCACGTGTGTTATTTTCCTAAACCACCACCAGAGTCATTGCATGTGTGTCCTTTTTCTAAACCACATGGATCCACTAGAGGCATTGCATGTGTGTGCTTTTCCTAAACGACCACCAGAGTCATTGCATGTGTTTTCTTTTCCTCAACCACATGGATCCACCAGAGTTATTGCATGTGTGTTCCTTTCCTAAACCACCACCAGAGTCATTGGATGTGTGTTCCTTTCCTAAACCACATGGATCTACTAGAGTCATTGCATGAGTGTTCCTTTCCTAAACCACATGGATCCACCAGTCATTGCAAGTGTGTTCTTTTCCTCAACCACATGGATCCACTAGAGACATTGCATGTTTGTTATTTTCCTAAACCACCACCAGAGTCATTGCATGTGTGTTCCTTTTTTTAAACCACATGGATCAACCAGAGTCATTGCATGTGTGTTCCTTTCATAAACGACATTGATCCACCAGAGACATTACATGTGTGTTCTTTTCCTAAACTAGCACTAGAGTCATTGCATGTGTGTTATTTTCCTAAACCACCACTAGAGTCATTTCATGTGTGTTCCTTTCCTAAACCCCATTGATCCACCAGAGTCATTGCATGTGTGTTCTTTTCCTAAACCACCACTAGATTCATTGCACGTATCTTCTTTTCCTAAACCACATTGATCCACTAGAGTCATTTCATGTGTTTTCTTTTCCTTAACCACATGGATCCACCAGTGTCATTGCATGTGTGTTCCTTTCCTAAACCACATGGATCCAGCAGAGTCATTGCATGTGTGTTCCTTTCCTAAACCACCACCAGAGTCATTGCATGTGTCTTCTTTACCTAAACCACATGGATCCACCAGAGTCATTGCATGTGTGTTCCTTTCCTAAACCACCACCAGAGTCATTACATGTGTGTTACTTTCCTCAACCACATGGATCCACTAGAGTCATTATATGTGTGTTCCTTTCCTAAACGACATGGATCCACCAAAGTCATTTCAAGTGTGTTCTTTTCCTAAGCCACATGGATCCACCAAAGTCATTGCATTGTGTTTCTTTCCTAAACCACATGGGTCCACCAGAGTCATTGCATGTGTGTTATTTTCCTAAACTTCCACCAGCATCATTTCATGTGTGATATTTTCCTAAACCACCACTAGAGTCATTGCATGTGTGTTACTTTTTCTAAACCACATGGATGCACCAGAGGCATTGCATGTGTGTTCTTTTCTTAAACCAACACCAAAGTCATTGCATGTGTTTTCTTTTCCTAAACCACATGGATCCACCAGAGTTATTACATGTGTTTTCCTTTTCTAAACCACCACCAGAGTCATTGCATGCGTGTTCCTTTCCTAAACCACATGGATCCACTAGAGTCATTTCATGAGTGTTCCTTTCCTAAACCACATGGATCCACCAAAGTCATTGCAAGTGTGTTATTTTCCGAAACCACATGGACCCACCAGAGTCATTGCATGTGTGTTCCTTTCCTAAACCACATGGGTCCACCAGAGTCATTGCTTGTGTGTTATTTTGTTATACCACCACCAGAGTCATTGCATGTGTGTTCTTTTCCTAAACCACCACCATGCATGTGTGTTCCTTTTATAAACCACATGGATCCACCAGAGTCATTGCATGTGTGTTCCTTTCCTAAACCACATAGATCCACCAGACTCATTGCATGTGTGTTCTTTTCCTAAATCACATGGATCCACCAGAGTCATTGCATGTGTGTTCCTTTCCTAAACCACATGGGTCCACCAGAGTCATTGCATGTGTGTTATTTTCTTAAACCACCACCAGAGTCATTGCATGTGTGTTCTTTTCCTATACCACCACAATGCATGTGTGTTCCTTTTATGAACCACATGGATCCACCAGAGTCATTGCATGTGTGTTCCTTTCCTAAACCACATGGATCCACCAGAGTCATTGCATGCGTGTTCCTTTCCTAAACCACATTGATCCACCAGAGTCATTGCATGTGTGTTGTTTTCCGGAACCACCACCGGAGTCATTGCATGTGTGTTCTTTTCCTAAACCACCACAAGAGTCATTGCATGTATCTTCTTTTCCTAAACCACATTGATCCACGAGAGTCATTTCATGTGTTTTCTTTTCCTAAACCACATGGATCCACCAGTGTCATTGCATGTGTGCTCCTTTCCTAATCCACATGGATCCAGCAGAGTCATTGCATGTGTGTTCCTTTCCTAAACCACCACTAGAGTCATTGCATGTGTGTTAATTTCCTAAACCATGGATCCACTAGAGTCATTATATGTGTGTTCCTTTCCTAAACCACATGGATCCACCAAAGTCATTCCAAGTGTGTTCTTTTCCTAAACCACATGGATCCACCAAAGTCATTGCATGTGTGTTTCTTTCCTAAACCACATGGCTCCACCAGAGTCATTACATGTGTTATTTTCCTAAACCACCACCAGCATCATTTCATGTGTGTTCTTTTCCTAAACCACCACCAGAGTCATTGCATGTGTGTTCCTTTTTTTAAACCACATGGATCCACCACAGTCAATGTATGTGTGTTCTTTTCCTCAACCACCACCAGATTCATTGCATATGTCTTTTTTTCCTAAACCACATGGATCCACCAGAGTCATTGCACGTGTGTTCCTTTCATAAACCACCACAAGAGTCATTGCACGTGCGTTATTTTCCTAAACCACCACCAGAGTCATTGCATGTGTGTTCCTTTTTTTAAACCACATGGAGCCACCAGAGGCATTGCATGTGTGTTCTTTTCCTAAACCACCACCAGAGTCATTGCATGTTTCTTCTTTTCCTAAACCACATGGATCCAACAGAGTTATTGCATGTGTGTTACTTTCCTAAACCACCACCAAAGTCATTGAATGTGAGTTCCTTTGCTAAACCACATGGATCCACTAGTGTCATTGCATGTGTGTTCCTTTCCTAAACCACATGGATCCACGAGAGTCATTGCATGTGTGTTCCTTTCCTAAACCACATGGATCCACCAGAGTCATTGCAAGTGTGTTCTTTTCCTAAACCAGATGGATCCACCAGACTCAATGCATGTGTGTTCCTTTCCTAAACCACATGGGTCCACAAGAGTTATTGCAAGTGTGTTCTTTTCCTAAACCACATGGATCCACCAAAGTCATTGCATGTGTGTTCCTTTCCTAAACCACTACCAGAGTCATTGCACGTGCGTTATTTTTCTAAACCACCACCAGAGTCATTGCATGTGTGTTCCTTTTTTTAAACCACATGGAGCCACCAGAGGCATTGCATGTGTTTTCTTTTCCTAAACCACCACCAGAGTCATTGCATGTGCCTTCTTTTCCTAAACCACATGGATCCACCAGAGTTATTGCATGTGTGTTCCTTTCCTAAACCACCACCAGAGTCATTGAATGTGTGTTCCTTTCCTAACCCACATGGATCCACCAGTGTCATTGCATGTGTGTTCCACTAGAGTCATTGCATGTGTGTTCCTTTCCTAAACCACATGGATCCACTAGAGTCATTGCATGTGTGTTCCTTTCTTAAACCAATACCAGAGTCATTGCACGTGTGTTATTTTCCTAAACCACCACCAGAGTCATTGCATGTGTGTCCTTTTTCTAAACCACATGGATCCACTAGAGGCATTGCATGTGTGTTCTTTTCCTAAACGACCACCAGAGTCATTGCATGTGTTTTCTTTTCCTCAACCACATGGATCCACCAGAGTTATTGCATGTGTGTTCCTTTCCTAAACCACCACCAGAGTCATTGGATGTGTGTTCCTTTCCTAAACCACATGGATCCACTAGAGTCATTGCATGAGTGTTCCTTTCCTAAACCACATGGATCCACCAGTCATTGCAAGTGTGTTCTTTTCCTCAACCACATGGATCCACTAGAGACATTGCATGTTTGTTATTTTCCTAAACCACCACCAGAGTCATTGCATGTGTGTTCCTTTTTTTAAACCACATGGATCAACCAGAGTCATTGCATGTGTGTTCCTTTCATAAACGACATTGATCCACCAAAGACATTACATGTGTGTTCTTTTCCTAAACTAGCACTAGAGTCATTGCATGTGTGTTATTTTCCTAAACCACCACTAGAGTCATTTCATGTGTGTTCCTTTCCTAAACCCCATTGATCCGATCCACCAGAGTCATTGCATGTGTGTTCTTTTCCTAAACCACCACTAGAGTCATTGCACGTATCTTCTTTTCCTAAACCACATTGATCCACTAGAGTCATTTCATGTGTTTTCTTTTCCTTAACCACATGGATCCACCAGTGTCATTGCATGTGTGTTCCTTTCCTAAACCACATGGATCCAGCAGAGTCATTGCATGTGTGTTCCTTTCCTAAACCACCACCAGAGTCATTGCATGTGTCTTCTTTACCTAAACCACATGGATCCACCAGAGTCATTGCATGTGTGTTCCTTTCCTAAACCACCACCAGAGTCATTACATGTGTGTTACTTTCCTCAACCACATGGATCCACTAGAGTCATTATATGTGTGTTCCTTTCCTAAACGACATGGATCCACCAAAGTCATTTCAAGTGTGTTCTTTTCATAAGCCACATGGATCCACCAAAGTCATTGCATTGTGTTTCTTTCCTAAACCACATGGGTCCACCAGAGTCATTGCATGTGTGTTATTTTCCTAAACTTCCACCAGCATCATTTCATGTGTGATATTTTCCTAAACCACCACTAGAGTCATTGCATGTGTGTTACTTTTTCTAAACCACATGGATGCACCAGAGGCATTGCATGTGTGTTCTTTTCTTAAACCAACACCAAAGTCATTGCATGTGTTTTCTTTTCCTAAACCACATGGATCCACCAGAGTTATTACATGTGTTTTCCTTTTCTAAACCACCACCAGAGTCATTGCATGCGTGTTCCTTTCCTAAACCACATGGATCCACTAGAGTCATTTCATGAGTGTTCCTTTCCTAAACCACATGGATCCACCAAAGTCATTGCAAGTGTGTTATTTTCCTAAACCACATGGACCCACCAGAGTCATTGCATGTGTGTTCCTTTCCTAAACCACATGGGTCCACCAGAGTCATTGCTTGTGTGTTATTTTGTTATACCACCACCAGAGTCATTGCATGTGTGTTCTTTTCCTAAACCACCACCATGCATGTGTGTTCCTTTTATAAACCACATGGATCCACCAGAGTCATTGCATGTGTGTTCCTTTCCTAAACCACATAGATCCACCAGACTCATTGCATGTGTGTTCTTTTCCTAAATCACATGGATCCACCAGAGTCATTGCATGTGTGTTCCTTTCCTAAACCACATGGGTCCACCATAGTCATTGCATGTGTGTTATTTTCTTAAACCACCACCAGAGTCATTGCATGTGTGTTCTTTTCCTATACCACCACAATGCATGTGTGTTCCTTTTATGAACCACATGGATCCACCAGAGTCATTGCATGTGTGTTCCTTTCCTAAACCACATGGATCCACCAGAGTCATTGCATGCGTGTTCCTTTCCTAAACCACATTGATCCACCAGAGTCATTGCATGTGTGTTGTTTTCCGGAACCACCACCGGAGTCATTGCATGTGCGTTCTTTTCCTAAACCACCACAAGAGTCATTGCATGTATCTTCTTTTCCTAAACCACATTGATCCACGAGAGTCATTTCATGTGTTTTCTTTTCCTAAACCACATGGATCCACCAGTGTCATTGCATGTGTGCTCCTTTCCTAATCCACATGGATCCAGCAGAGTCATTGCATGTGTGTTCCTTTCCTAAACCACCACTAGAGTCATTGCATGTGTGGTAATTTCCTAAACCATGGATCCACTAGAGTCATTATATGTGTGTTCCTTTCCTAAACCACATGGATCCACCAAAGTCATTCCAAGTGTGTTCTTTTCCTAAACCACATGGATCCACCAAAGTCATTGCATGTGTGTTTCTTTCCTAAACCACATGGCTCCACCAGAGTCATTACATGTGTGTTATTTTCCTAAACCACCACCAGCATCATTTCATGTGTGTTCTTTTCCTAAACCACCACCAGAGTCATTGCATGTGTGTTCCTTTTTTTAAACCACATGGATCCACCACAGTCAATGTATGTGTGTTCTTTTCCTCAACCACCACTAGATTCATTGCATATGTCTTTTTTTCCTAAACCACATGGATCCACCAGAGTCATTGCACGTGTGTTCCTTTCATAAACCACCACAAGAGTCATTGCACGTGCGTTATTTTCCTAAACCACCACCAGAGTCATTGCATGTGTGTTCCTTTTTTTTAAACCACATGGAGCCACCAGAGGCATTGCATGTGTGTTCTTTTCCTAAACCACCACCAGAGTCATTGCATGTTTCTTCTTTTCCTAAACCACATGGATCCAACAGAGTTATTGCATGTGTGTTCCTTTCCTAAACCACCACCAAAGTCATTGAATGTGAGTTCCTTTGCTAAACCACATGGATCCACTAGTGTCATTGCATGTGTGTTCCTTTCCTAAACCACATGGATCCACGAGAGTCATTGCATGTGTGTTCCTTTCCTAAACCACATGGATCCACCAGAGTCATTGCAAGTGTGTTCTTTTCCTAAACCAGATGGATCCACCAGACTCAATGCATGTGTGTTCCTTTCCTAAACCACATGGGTCCACAAGAGTTATTGCAAGTGTGTTCTTTTCCTAAACCACATGGATCCACCAAAGTCATTGCATGTGTGTTCCTTTCCTAAACCACTACCAGAGTCATTGCACATGCGTTATTTTTCTAAACCACCACCAGAGTCATTGCATGTGTGTTCCTTTTTTTAAACCACATGGAGCCACCAGAGGCATTGCATGTGTGTTCTTTTCCTAAACCACCACCAGAGTCATTGCATGTGCCTTCTTTTCCTAAACCACATGGATCCACCAGAGTTATTGCATGTGTGTTCCTTTCCTAAACCACCACCAGAGTCATTGAATGTGTGTTCCTTTCCTAACCCACATGGATCCACCAGTGTCATTGCATGTGTGTTCCACTAGAGTCATTGCATGTGTGTTCTTTTCCTAAACCACATCGTTCCACCAGAGTCATTGCATGTGTGTTATTTTCTTAAACCACCACCAGAGTCATTGGATGTGTGTTCCTTTCCTAAACCACATGGATCCACTAGAGTCATTGCATGAGTGTTCCTTTTCTAAACCACATGGATCCACCAGTCATTGCAAGTGTGTTCTTTTGCTCAACCACATGGATCCACTAGAGACATTGCATGTGTGTTATTTTCCTAAACCACCACCAGAGTCATTGCATGTGTGTTCCTTTTTTTAAACCACATGGATCCACCAGAGTCATTGCATGTGTGTTCCTTTCATAAACCACATTGATCCACCAGAGTCATTACATGTGTGTTCTTTTCCTAAATTAGCACCAGAGTCATTGCATGTGTGTTCTTTTCCTAAACCACCACTAGAGTCATTTCATGTGTATTCCTTTCCTAAACCCCATTGATCCACCAGAGTCATTGCATGTGTGTTCTTTTCCTAAACCACCACTAGAGTCATTGCACGTATCTTCTTTTCCTAAACCACATTGATCCACTAGAGTCATTTCATGTGTTTTCTTTTCCTTAACCACATGGATCCACCAGTGTCATTGCATGTGTGTTCCTTTCCTAAACCACCACCAAAGTCATTGAATGTGAGTTCCTTTCGTAAACCACCACCAGAGTCATTGCATGTGTCTTTTTTACCTAAACCACATGGATCCACCAGAGTCATTGCATGTGTGTTCCATTCCTAAACCACCACCAGAGTCATTGCATGTGTGTTACTTTCCTCTTCCACATGGATCCACTAGAGTCATTATATGTGTGTTCCTTTCCTAAACGACATGGATCCACCAAAGTCATTTCAAGTGTGTTCTTTTCCTAAGCCACATGGATCCACCAAAGTCATTGCATGTGTGTTTCTTTCCTAAACCACATGGGTCCACCAGAGTCATTGCTTGTGTGTTATTTTCCTAAACTGCCACCAGCATCATTTCATGTGTGATATTTTCCTAAACCACCACTAGAGTCATTGCATGTGTGTTACTTTTTCTAAACCACATGGATGCACTAGAGGCATTGCATGTGTGTTCTTTTCCTAAACCAACACCAAAGTCATTGCATGTGTTTTCTTTTCCTAAACCACATGGATCCACCAGAGGTATTACATGTGTTTTCCTTTCCTAAACCACCACCAGAGTCATTGCATGCGTGTTCCTTTCCTAAACCACATGGATCCACCAGAGTCATTGCAAGTGTGTTATTTTCATAAACCACATGGACCCACCAGAGTCATTGCATGTGTGTTCCTTTCCTAAACCACATGGGTCCACCAGAGTCATTGCATGTGTGTTATTTTCTTAAACCACCACCAGAGTCATTGCATGTGTGTTCTTTTCCTATACCACCACAATGCATGTGTGTTCCTTTTATGAACCACATGGATCCACCAGAGTCATTGCATGTGTGTTCCTTTCCTAAACCACATGGATCCACCAGAGTCATTGCATGCGTGTTCCTTTCCTAAACCACATTGATCCACCAGAGTCATTGCATTCGTGTTGTTTTCCGGAACCACCACCGGAGTCATTGCATGTGTGTTCTTTTCCTAAACCACCACAAGAGTCATTGCATGTATCTTCTTTTCCTAAACCACATTGATCCACGAGAGTCATTTCATGTGTTTTCTTTTCCTAAACCACATGGATCCACCAGTGTCATTGCATGTGTGCTCCTTTCCTAATCCACATGGATCCAGCAGAGTCATTGCATGTGTGTTCCTTTCCTAAACCACCACTAGAGTCATTGCATGTGTGTTAATTTCCTAAACCATGGATCCACTAGAGTCATTATATGTGTGTTCCTTTCCTAAACCACATGGATCCACCAAAGTCATTCCAAGTGTGTTCTTTTCCTAAACCACATGGATCCACCAAAGTCATTGCATGTGTGTTTCTTTCCTAAACCACATGGCTCCACCAGAGTCATTACATGTGTGTTATTTTCCTAAACCACCACCAGCATCATTTCATGTGTGTTCTTTTCCTAAACCACCACCAGAGTCATTGCATGTGTGTTCCTTTTTTTAAACCACATGGATCCACCACAGTCAATGTATGTGTGTTCTTTTCCTCAACCACCACCAGATTCATTGCATATGTCTTTTTTTCCTAAACCACATGGATCCACCAGAGTCATTGCACCAGTGTTCCTTTCATAAACCACCACAAGAGTCATTGCACGTGCGTTATTTTCCTAAACCACCACCAGAGTCATTGCATGTGTGTTCCTTTTTTTAAACCACATGGAGCCACCAGAGGCATTGCATGTGTGTTCTTTTCCTAAACCACCACCAGAGTCATTGCATGTTTCTTCTTTTCCTAAACCACATGGATCCAACAGAGTTATTGCATGTGTGTTCCTTTCCTAAACCACCACCAAAGTCATTGAATGTGAGTTCCTTTGCTAAACCACATGGATCCACTAGTGTCATTGCATGTGTGTTCCTTTCCTAAACCACATGGATCCACGAGAGTCATTGCATGTGTGTTCCTTTCCTAAACCACATGGATCCACCAGAGTCATTGCAAGTGTGTTCTTTTCCTAAACCAGATGGATCCACCAGACTCAATGCATGTGTGTTCCTTTCCTAAACCACATGGGTCCACAAGAGTTATTGCAAGTGTGTTCTTTTCCTAAACCACATGGATCCACCAAAGTCATTGCATGTGTGTTCCTTTCCTAAACCACTACCAGAGTCATTGCACATGCGTTATTTTTCTAAACCACCACCAGAGTCATTGCATGTGTGTTCCTTTTTTTAAACCACATGGAGCCACCAGAGGCATTGCATGTGTGTTCTTTTCCTAAACCACCACCAGAGTCATTGCATGTGCCTTCTTTTCCTAAACCACATGGATCCACCAGAGTTATTGCATGTGTGTTCCTTTCCTAAACCACCACCAGAGTCATTGAATGTGTGTTCCTTTCCTAACCCACATGGATCCACCAGTGTCATTGCATGTGTGTTCCACTAGAGTCATTGCATGTGTGTTCTTTTCCTAAACCACATGGATCCACTAGAGTCATTGCATGTGTGTTCCTTTCTTAAACCACTACCAGAGTCATTGCACGTGTGTTATTTTCCTAAACCACCACCAGAGTCATTGCATGTGTGTCCTTTTTCTAAACCACATGGATCCACTAGAGGCATTGCATGTGTGTTCTTTTCCTAAACGACCACCAGAATCATTCCATGTGTTTTCTTTTCCTCAACCACATGGATCCACCAGAGTTATTGCATGTGTGTTCCTTTCCTAAACCACCACCAGAGTCATTGGATGTGTGTTCCTTTCCTAAACCACATGGATCCACTAGAGTCATTGCATGAGTGTTCCTTTTCTAAACCACATGGATCCATCAGTCATTGCAAGTGTGTTCTTTTGCTCAACCACATGGATCCACTAGAGACATTGCATGTGTGTTATTTTCCTAAACCACCACCAGAGTCATTGCATGTGTGTTCCTTTTTTTAAACCACATGGATCCACCAGAGTCATTGCATGTGTGTTCCTTTCATAAACCACATTGATCCACCAGAGTCATTACATGTGTGTTCTTTTCCTAAACTAGCACCAGAGTCATTGCATGTGTGTTCTTTTCCTAAACCACCACTAGAGTCATTTCATGTGTATTCCTTTCCTAAACCCCATTGATCCACCAGAGTCATTGCATGTGTGTTCTTTTCCTAAACCACCACTAGAGTCATTGCACGTATCTTCTTTTCCTAAACCACATTGATCCACTAGAGTCATTTCATGTGTTTTCTTTTCCTTAACCACATGGATCCACCAGTGTCATTGCATGTGTGTTCCTTTCCTAAACCACCACCAAAGTCATTGAATCCGAGTACCTATCGACAACCACCACCAGAGTCATTGCATGTGTCTTTTTTACCTAAACCACATGGATCCACCAGAGTCATTGCATGTGTGTTCCATTCCTAAACCACCACCAGAGTCATTGCATGTGTGTTACTTTCCTCTTCCACATGGATCCACTAGAGTCATTATATGTGTGTTCCTTTCCTAAACGACATGGATCCACCAAAGTCATTTCAAGTGTGTTCTTTTCCTAAGCCACATGGATCCACCAAAGTCATTGCATGTGTGTTTCTTTCCTAAACCACATGGGTCCACCAGAGTCATTGCTTGTGTGTTATTTTCCTAAACTGCCACCAGCATCATTTCATGTGTGATATTTTCCTAAACCACCACTAGAGTCATTGCATGTGTGTTACTTTTTCTAAACCACATGGATGCACTAGAGGCATTGCATGTGTGTTCTTTTCCTAAACCAGCACTAAAGTCATTGCATGTGTTTTCTTTTCCTAAACCACATGGATCCACCAGAGGTATTACATGTGTTTTCCTTTCCTAAACCACCACCAGAGTCATTGCATGCGTGTTCCTTTCCTAAACCACATGGATCCACCAGAGTCATTGCAAGTGTGTTATTTTCATAAACCACATGGACCCACCAGAGTCATTGCATGTATGTTCCTTTCCTAAACCACATGGGTCCACCAGAGTCATTGCTTGTGTGTTATTTTCTTAAACCACCACCAGAGTCATTGCATGTGTGTTCTTTTCCTAAACCACCACCATGCATGTGTGTTCCTTTTATAAACCACATGGATCCACCAGAGTCATTGCATGTGTGTTCCTTTCCTAAACCACATGGATCCACCAGAGTCATTGCATGTGTGTTCTTTTCCTAAACCACATGGATCCACCAGAGTCATTGCATGTGTGTTCCTTTCTTAAACCACATCGTTCCACCAGAGTCATTGCATGTGTGTTATTTTCTTAAACCACCACCAGAGTCATTGCATGTGTGTTCTTTTCCTAAACCACCACCATGCATGTTTGTTCCTTTTATGAACCACATGGATCCACCAGAGTCATTGCATGTGTGTTCCTTTCCTAAACCACATGGATCCACCAGAGTCATTGCATGCGTGTTCCTTTCCTAAACCACATTGATCCACCAGAGTCATTACATGTGTGTTGTTTTCCTGAACCACCACTGGAGTCATTGCATGTGTGTTCTTTTCCTAAACCACCACTAGAGTCATTGGATGTATCTTCTTTTCCTAAACCACATTGGTCCACCAGAGTCATTTCATGTGTTTTGTTTTCCTAAACCACATGGATCCACCAGTGTCATTGCATGTATGTTCCTTTCCTAATCCACATGGATCCAGCAGAGTCATTGCATGTGTGTTCCTTTCCTAAACCACCACCAGAGTCATTGCATGTGTCTTCTTTTCCTAAACCACATGGATCCACCAGAGTCATTGCATGTGTGTTTCTTTCCTAAACCACCACCAGAGTCATTGCATGTGTGTTACTTTCCTAAACCACTTGGACCCACTCGAGTCATTATATGTGTGTTCCTTTCCTAAACCACATGGATCCACCAAAGTCATTCCAAGTGTGTTCTTTTCCTAAACCACATGGATCCACCAAAGTCATTGCATGTGTGTTTCTTTCCTAAACCACATGGCTCCACCAGAGTCATTGCATGTGTGTTATTTTCCTAAACCACCACCAGCATCATTTCATGTGTGTTCTTTTCCTAAACCACCACCAGAGTCATTGCATGTGTGTTCCTTTTTTTAAACCACATGGATCCACCACAGTCAATGTATGTGTGTTCTTTTCCTCAACCACCACCAGAGTGATTGCATATGTCTTTTTTCCTAAACCACATGGATCCACCAGAGTCATTGCACGTGTGTTCCTTTCCTAAACCACCACCAGAGTCATTGCATGTGCGTTATTTTCCTAAACCACCACCAGAGTCATTGCATGTGTGTTCCTTTTTTTAAGCCACATGGAGCCACCAGAGGCATTGCATGTGTGTTCTTTTCCTAAACCACCACCAGAGTCATTGCATGTGTCTTCTTTTCCTAAACCACATGGATCCAACAGAGTTATTGCATGTGTGTTCCTTTCCTAAACCACCACCAAAGTCATTGAATGTGAGTTCCTTTCCTAAACCACATGGATCCACAAGTGTCATTGCATGTGTGTTCCTTTCCTAAACCACACGGATCCATGAGAGTCATTGCATGTGTGTTCCTTTCCTAAACCACATGGATCCACCAGAGTCATTGCAAGTGTGTTCTTTTCCTAAAGCAGATGGATCCACCAGACTCAATGCATGTGTGTTCCTTTCCTAAACCACATGGGTCCACAAGAGTTATTGCAAGTGTGTTCTTTTCCTAAACCACATGGATCCACCAGAGTCATTGCATGTGTGTTCCTTTCCTAAACCACTACGAGTCATTGCATGCGTTATTTTTCTAAACCACCACCAGAGTCATTGCATGTGTTCCTTTTTTAAACCACATGGAGCCACCAGAGGCATTGCATGTGTGTTCTTTTTCCTAAACCACCACCAGAGTCATTGCATGTGCCTTCTTTTCCTAAACCACATGGATCCACCAGAGTTATTGCATGTGTGTTCCTTTCCTAAACCACCACCAGAGTCATTGAATGTGTGTTCCTTTCCTAAACCACATGGATCCACCAGTGTCATTGCATGTGTGTTCCACTAGAGTCATTGCATGTGTGTTCCTTTCCTAAACCACATGGATTCACTAGAGTCATTGCATGTGTGTTCCTTTCCAAAACCACTACCAGAGTCATTGCACGTGTGTTATTTTCCTAAACCACCACCAGAGTCATTGCATGTGTGTCCTTTTTCTAAACCACATGGATCCACTAGAGGCATTGCATGTGTGTTCTTTTCCTAAATGACCACCAGAGTCATTGCATGTGTTTTCTTTTCCTAAACCACATGGATCCACCAGAGTTATTGCATGTGTGTTCCTTTCCTAAACCACCACCAGAGTCATTGCATGTGTGTTCCTTTCCTAAACCACATGGATCCACTAGAGTCATTGCATGACTGTTCCTTTCCTAAACCACATGGATCCACCAGTCATGGCAAGTGTGTTATTTTCCTCAACCACATGGATCCACCAGAGTCATTGCATGTGTGTTCCTTTCCTAAACCACATGGGTCCACCAGAGTCATTGCATGTATGTTATTTTCTTAAACCACCACCAGAGTCATTGCATGTGTGTTATTTTCCTAAACCACCACCATGCATGTGTGTTCCTTTTATAAACCACATGGATCCACCAGAGTCATTGCATGTGTGTTCCTTTCCTAAACCACATGGATCCACCAGAGTTATTGCATGTGTGTTCCTTTCCTAAACCACCACCAGCATCATTTCATGTGTGTTCTTTTCCTCAACCACCACCAGAGTGATTGCATATGTCTTTTTTTCCTAAACCACACGGATCCACCAGAGTCATTGCACGTGTGTTCCTTTCCTAAACAACCACCAGAGTCATTGCACGTGCGTTATTTTCCTAAACCACCACCAGAGTCATTGCATGTGTGTTCCTTTTTTTAAACCACATGGAGCCACCAGAGGCATTGCATGTGTGTTCTTTTCCTAAACCACCACCAGAGTCATTGCATGTGTCTTCTTTTCCTAAACCACATGGATCCAACAGAGTTATTGCATGTGTGTTCCTTTCCTAAACCACCACCAAAGTCATTGAATGTGAGTTCCTTTCCTAAACCACATGGATCCACAAGTGTCATTGCATGTGTGTTCCTTTCCTAAACCACATGGATCCACGAGAGTCATTGCATGTGTGTTCCTTTCCTATACCACATGGATCCACCAGAGTCATTGCAAGTGTGTTCTTTTCCTAAACCAGATGGATCCACCAGACTCAATCCATGTGTGTTCCTTTCCTAAACCACATGGGTCCACAAGAGTTATTGCAAGTGTGTTCTTTTCCTAAACCACATGGATCCACCAGAGTCATTGCATGTGTGTTCCTTTCCTAAACCACTACCAGAGTCATTGCACGTGCGTTATTTTTCTAAACCACCACAGAGTCATTGCATGTGTGTTCCTTTTTTTAAACCACATGGAGCCACTAGAGGCATTGCATGTGTGTTCTTTTTCCTAAACCACCACCAGAGTCATTGCATGTGCCTTCTTTTCCTAAACCATATGGATCCACCAGAGTTATTGCATGTGTGTTCCTTTCCTAAACCACCAGAGTCATTGAATGTGTGTTCCTTTCCTAAACCACATGGATCCACCAGTGTCATTGCATGTGTGTTCCACTAGAGTCATTGCATGTGTGTTCCTTTCCTAAACCACATGGATTCACTAGAGTCATTGCATGTGTGTTCCTTTCCAAAACCACTACCAGAGTCATTGCACGTGTGTTATTTTCCTAAACCACCACCAGAGTCATTGCATGTGTGTCCTTTTTCTAAACCACATGGATCCACTAGAGGCATTGCATGTGTGTTCTTTTCCTAAATGACCACCAGAGTCATTGCATGTGTTTTCTTTTCCTAAACCACATGGATCCACCAGAGTTATTGCATGTGTGTTCCTTTCCTAAACCACCACCAGAGTCATTGCATGTGTGTTCCTCTCCTAAACCACATGGAAGCACTAGAGTCATTGCATGACTGTTCCTTTCCTAAACCACATGGATCCACCAGTCATGGCAAGTGTGTTATTTTCCTCAACCACATGGATCCACCAGAGTCATTGCATGTGTGTTCCTTTCCTAAACCACATGGGTCCACCAGAGTCATTGCATGTGTGTTATTTTCTTAAACCACCACTAGAGTCATTGCATGTGTGTTATTTTCCTAAACCACCACCATGCATGTGTGTTCCTTTTATAAACCACATGGATCCACTAGAGTCATTGCATGTGTGTTCCTTTCCTAAACCACATGGATCCACCAGAGTCATTGCATGTTTGTTCCTTTCCTAAACCACATGGATCCACCAGAGTTATTGCATGTGTGTTCCTTTCCTAAACCACCACCAGCATCACTTCATGTGTGTTCTTTTCCTAAACCACCACCAGAGTCATTGCATGTGTGTTCCTTTTTTTAAACCACATGGATCCACCACAGTCAATGTATGTGTGTTCTTTTCCTCAACCACCACCAGAGTCATTGTATATGTCTTTTTTTCCTAAATCACATGGATCCACCAGAGTCATTGCACGTGTGTTCCTTTCCTAAACCACCACCAGAGTCAATGCACGTGCGTTATTTTCCTAAACCACCACCAGAGTCATTGCATGTGTGTTCCTTTTTTTAAACCACATGGAGCCAACAGAGGCATTGCATGTGTGTTCTTTTCCTAAACCACCACCAGAGTCATTGCATGTGTCTTCTTTTCCTAAACCACATGGATCCAACAGAGTTATTGCATGTGTGTTTCTTTCCTAAACCACCACCAAAGTCATTAAATGTGAGTTCCTTTCCTAAACCACATGGATCCACAAGTGTCATTGCATGTGTGTTCCTTTCCTAAACCACATGGATCCACGAGAGTCATTGCATGTGTGTTCCTTTCCTAAACCACATGGGTCCACAAGAGTTATTGCAAGTGTGTTCTTTTCCTAAACCACATGGATCCACCAGAGTCATTGCATGTGTGTTCCTTTCCTAAACCACTACCAGAGTCATTGCACATGCGTTATTTTCCTAAACCACCACCAGAGTCATTGCATGTGTGTTCCTTTTTTTAAACCAGATGGAGCCACCAGAGGCATTGCATGTGTGTTCTTTTCCTAAACCACCACCAGAGTCATTGCATGTGTCTTCTTTTCCTAAACCACATGGATCCAACAGAGTTATTGCATGTGTGTTCCTTTCCTAAACCACCACCAAAGTCATTGAATGTGAGTTCCTTTCCTAAACCACATGGATCCACAAGTGTCATTGCATGTGTGTTCCTTTCCTAAACCACACGGATCCATGAGAGTCATTGCATGTGTGTTCCTTTCCTAAACCACATGGATCCACCAGAGTCATTGCAAGTGTGTTCTTTTCCTAAACCAGATGGATCCACCAGACTCAATGCATGTGTGTTCCTTTCCTAAACCACATGGGTCCACAAGAGTTATTGCAAGTGTGTTCTTTTCCTAAACCACATGGATCCACCAGAGTCATTGCATGTGTGTTCCTTTCCTAAACCACTAACAGAGTCATTGCACGTGCGTTATTTTTCTAAACCACCACCAGAGTCATTGCATGTGTGTTCCTTTTTTAAACCACATGGAGCCACCAGAGGCATTGCATGTGTGTTCTTTTTCCTAAACCACCACCAGAGTCATTGCATGTGCCTTCTTTTCCTAAACCACATGGATCCACCAGAGTTATTGCATGTGTGTTCCTTTCCTAAACCACCACCAGAGTCATTGAATGTGTGTTCCTTTCCTAAACCACATGGATCCACCAGTGTCATTGCATGTGTGTTCCACTAGAGTCATTGCATGTGTGTTCCTTTCCTAAACCACATGGATTCACTAGAGTCATTGCATGTGTGTTCCTTTCCAAAACCACTACCAGAGTCATTGCACGTGTGTTATTTTCCTAAACCACCACCAGAGTCATTGCATGTGTGTCCTTTTTCTAAACCACATGGATCCACTAGAGGCATTGCATGTGTGTTCTTTTCCTAAATGACCACCAGAGTCATTGCATGTGTTTTCTTTTCCTAAACCACATGGATCCACCAGAGTTATTGCATGTGTGTTCCTTTCCTAAACCACCACCAGAGTCATTGCATGTGTGTTCCTTTCCTAAACCACATGGATCCACTAGAGTCATTGCATGACTGTTCCTTTCCTAAACCACATGGATCCACCAGTCATGGCAAGTGTGTTATTTTCCTCAACCACATGGATCCACCAGAGTCATTGCATGTGTGTTCCTTTCCTAAACCACATGGGTCCACCAGAGTCATTGCATGTATGTTATTTTCTTAAACCACCACCAGAGTCATTGCATGTGTGTTATTTTCCTAAACCACCACCATGCATGTGTGTTCCTTTTATAAACCACATGGATCCACCAGAGTCATTGCATGTGTGTTCCTTTCCTAAACCACATGGATCCACCAGAGTCATTGCATGTTTGTTCCTTTCCTAAACCACATGGATCCACCAGAGTTATTGCATGTGTGTTCCTTTCCTAAACCACCACCAGCATCATTTCATGTGTGTTCTTTTCCTCAACCACCACCAGAGTGATTGCATATGTCTTTTTTTCCTAAACCACATGGATCCACCAGAGTCATTGCACGTGTGTTCCTTTCCTAAACCACCACCAGAGTCATTGCACGTGCGTTATTTTCCTAAACCACCACCAGAGTCATTGCATGTGTGTTCCTTTTTTTAAACCACATGGAGCCACCAGAGGCATTGCATGTGTCTTCTTTTCCTAAACCACATGGATCCAACAGAGTTATTGCATGTGTGTTCCTTTCCTAAACCACCACCAAAGTCATTGAATGTGAGTTCCTTTCCTAAACCACATGGATCCACAAGTGTCATTGCATGTGTGTTCCTTTCCTAAACCACATGGATCCATGAGAGTCATTGCATGTGTGTTCCTTTCCTAAACCACATGGATCCACCAGAGTCATTGCAAGTGTGTTCTTTTCCTAAACCAGATGGATCCACTAGACTCAATGCATGTGTGTTCCTTTCCTAAACCACATGGGTCCACAAGAGTTATTGCAAGTGTGTTCTTTTCCTAAACCACATGGATCCACCAGAGTCATTGCATGTGTGTTCCTTTCCTAAACAACTACCAGAGTCATTGCACGTGCGTTATTTTTCTAAACCACCACAGAGTCATTGCATGTGTGTTCCTTTTTTTAAACCACATGGAGCCACCAGAGGCATTGCATGTGTGTTCTTTTTCCTAAACCACCACCAGAGTCATTGCATGTGCCTTCTTTTCCTAAACCACATGGATCCACCAGAGTTATTGCATGTGTGTTCCTTTCCTAAACCACCACCAGAGTCATTGAATGTGTGTTCCTTTCCTAAACCACATGGATCCACCAGTGTCATTGCATGTGTGTTCCACTAGAGTCATTGCATGTGTGTTCCTTTCCTAAACCACATGGATTCACTAGAGTCATTGCATGTGTGTTCCTTTCCAAAACCACTACCAGAGTCATTGCACGTGTGTTATTTTCCTAAACCACCACCAGAGTCATTGCATGTGTGTCCTTTTTCTAAACCACATGGATCCACTAGAGGCATTGCATGTGTGTTCTTTTCCTAAATGACCACCAGAGTCATTGCATGTGTTTTCTTTTCCTAAACCACATGGATCCACCAGAGTCATTGCATGTGTGTTATTTTCTTAAACCACCACTAGAGTCATTGCATGTGTGTTATTTTCCTAAACCACCACCATGCATGTGTGTTCCTTTTATAAACCACATGGATCCACTAGAGTCATTGCATGTGTGTTCCTTTCCTAAACCACATGGATCCACCAGAGTCATTGCATGTTTGTTCCTTTTCTAAACCACATGGATCCACCAGAGTTATTGCATGTGTGTTCCTTTCCTAAACCACCACCAGCATCATTTCATGTGTGTTCTTTTCCTAAACCACCACCAGAGTCATTGCATGTGTGTTCCTTTTTTTAAACCACATGGATCCACCACAGTCAATGTATGTGTGTTCTTTTCCTCAACCACCACCAGAGTCATTGTATATGTCTTTTTTTCCTAAATCACATGGTTCCACCAGAGTCATTGCACGTGTGTTCCTTTCCTAAACCACCACCAGAGTCAATGCACGTGCGTTATTTTCCTAAACCACCACCAGAGTCATTGCATGTGTGTTCCTTTTTTTAAACCACATGGAGCCACCAGAGTCATTGCATGCGTGTTCCTTTCCTAAACCACATTGATCCACCAGAGTCATTGCATGTGTGTTGTTTTCCTGAACCACCACCGTAGTCATTGGATGTGTGTTCTTTTCCTAAACCACCACTAGAGTCATTGCATGTATCTTCTTTTCCTAAACCACATTGATCCACCAGAGTCATTTCATGTGTTTTCTTTTCCTAAACCACATGGATCCACCAGTGTCATTGCATGTGTGTTCCTTTCCTAATCGACATGGATCCAGCAGAGTCATTGCATGTGTGTTCCTTTCCTAAACCACCACCAGAGTCATTGCATGTGTCTTCTTTTCCTAAACCACATGGATCCACAAGAGTCATTGCATGTGTGTTCCTTTCCTAAACCACCACCAGAGTCATTGCATGTGTGTTACTTTCCTAAACCACTTGGATCCACTAGAGTCATTATATGTGTGTTCCTTTCCTAAACCACATGGATCCACCAAAGTCATTCCAAGTGTGTTCTTTTCCTAAACCACATGGATCCACCAAAGTCATTTCATGTGTGTTTCTTTCCTAAACCACATGGCTCCACCAGAGTCATTGCATGTGTGTTATTTTCCTAAACCACCACTAGCATCATTTCATGTGTGTTCTTTTCCTAAGCCACCACCGGAGTCATTGCATGTGTGTTCCTTTTTTTAAACCACATGGATCCACCACAGTCAATGTATGTGTGTTCTTTTCCTCAACCACCACCAGAGTCATTGCATGTGCCTTCTTTTCCTAAACCACATGGATCCACCAGTCATTGCACGTGTGTACCTTACCTAAACCTCCACCACAGTCATTGCATGTGTGTTCCTTTCCTAAACCACATGGATCCACCAGAGGCATTGCATGTGTGTTCTTTTCCTAAACCACCACCAGAGTCATTGCATGTGTCTTCTTTTCCTAAACCACATGGATCCAACAGAGTTATTGCATGTGTGTTTCTTTCCTAAACCACCACCAAAGTCATTAAATGTGAGTTCCTTTCCTAAACGACATGGATCCACAAGTGTCATTGCATGTGTGTTCCTTTCCTAAACCACATGGATCCACGAGAGTCATTGCATGTGTGTTCCTTTCCTAAACCACATGGGTCCACAAGAGTTATTGCAAGTGTGTTCTTTTCCTAAACCACATGGATCCACCAGAGTCATTGCATGTGTGTTAGTTTCCTAAACCACAACCCGAGTCATTGCAAATGTGTTCTTTTACTAAACCACCACAGTCATTGCATGTGTGTTCCTTTTTTAAAACCAAATGGAGCCACAAGAGGCATTGCATGTGTGTTCTTTTCCTAAACCACCACCAGAGTCATTGCATGTGCCTTCTTTTCCTAAACCACATGGATCCACCAGAGTTATTGCATGTGTGTTCCTTTCCTAAACCACCACCAGAGTCATTTAATGTGTGTTCCTTTCCTAAACCACATGGATCCACCAGTGTAATTGCATGTGTGTTCCACTAGAGTCATTGCATGTGTGTTCCTTTCCTAAACCACATGGATCCACTAGAGTCATTGCATGTGTGTTCTTTTCCTCAATGACCACCAGAGTCATTGCATGTGTTTTCTATTCCTAAACCACATGGATCCACCAGAGTTATTGCATGTGTGTTCCTTTCCTAAACCACCACCAGAGTCATTGCATGTGTGTTCCTTTCCTAAACCACATGGATCCACCAGAGTCATTGCATGCGTGTTCCTTTCCTAAACCACATTGATCCACCAGAGTCATTGCATGTGTGTTATTTTCCTGAACCACCACCGGAGTCATTGCATGTGTGTTCTTTTCCTAAACCACCACTAGAGTCATTGCATGTATCTTCTTTTCCTAAACCACATTGATCCACCAGAGTCATTTCATGTGTTTTCTTTTCCTAAACCACATGGATCCTCCAGTGTCATTGCATGTGTGTTCCTTTCCTAATCGACATGGATCCAGCAGAGTCATTGCATGTGTGTTCCTTTCCTAAACCACCACCAGAGTCATTGCATGTGTCTTCTTTTCCTAAACCACATGGATCCACCAGAGTCATTGCATGTGTGTTCCTTTCCTAAACCACCACCAGAGTCATTGCATGTGTGTTACTTTCCTAAACCACTTGGATCCACTAGAGTCATTATATCTCTGTTCCTTTCCTAAACCACATGGATCCACCAAAGTCATTCCAAGTGTGTTCTTTTCCTAAACCACATGGATCCACCAAAGTCATTGCATGTGTGTTTCTTTCCTAAACCACATGGCTCCACCAGAGTCATTGCAGGTGTGTTATTTTCCTAAACCACCACCAGCATCATTTCATGTGTGTTCTTTTCCTAAGCCACCACCGGAGTCATTGCATGTGTGTTCCTTTTTTTAAACCACATGGATCCACCACAGTCAATGTATGTGTGTTCTTTTCCTCAACCACCACCAGAGTCATTGCATATGTCTTTTTTTCCTAAACCACATGGATCCACCAGAGTCATTGCACGTGTGTTCCTTTCCTAAACCACCACCAGAGTCATTGCACGTGCGTTATTTTCCTAAACCACCACCAGAGTCATTGCATGTGTCTTCCTTTTTTAAACCACATGGAGCCACCAGAGGCATTGCATGTGTGTTCTTTTCCTAAACCACCACCAGAGTCATTGCATGTGTCTTCTTTTCCTAAACCACATGGATCCAACAGAGTTATTGCATGTGTGTTCCTTTCCTAAACCACCACAAAAGTCATTGAATGTGAGTTCCCTTCCTAAACCACATGGATCCACAAGTGTCATTGCATGTGTGTTCCTTTCCTAAACCACATGGATCCACGAGAGTCATTGCATGTGTGTTCCTTTCCTAAACCACATGGATCCACCAGAGTCATTGCAAGTGTGTTCTTGTCCTAAACCAAATGGATCCACCAGACTCAATGCATGTGTGTTCCTTTCCTAAACCACATGGGTCCACAAGAGTTATTGCAAGTGTGTCCTTTTCCTAAACCACATGGATCCACCAGAGTCATTGCATGTGTGTTCCTTTCCTAAACCACTACCAGAGTCATTGCACGTGCGTTATTTTTCTAAACCACCACCAGAGTCATTGCATGTGTGTTCCTTTTTTTAAACCACATGGAGCCACCAGAGGCATTGCATGTGTGTTCTTTTTCCTTAACCACCACCAGAGTCATTGCATGTGCCTTCTTTTCCAAAACCACATGGATCCACCAGAGTTATTGCATGTGTGTTCCTTTCCTAAACCACCACCAGAGTCATTGAAAGTGTGTTCCTTTCCTAAACCACATGGATCCACCAGTGTCATTGCATGTGTGTTCCACTAGATTCATTGCATGTGTGTTCCTTTCCTAAACCACATGGATCCACTAGAGTCATTGCATGTGTGTTCCTTTCCTAAACCACTACCAGAGTCATTGCACGTGTGTTATTTTCCTAAACCACCACCAGAGTCATTGCATGTGTGTCCTTTTTCTAAACCACATGGATCCACTAGAGGCATTGCATGTGTGTTCTTTTCCTAAATGACCACCAGAGTCATTGCATGTGTTTTCCTTTCCTAAACCACATGGATCCACCAGAGTTATTGCATGTGTGTTCCATTCCTAAACCACCATCAGAGTCATTGTATGTGTGTTCCTTTCCTAAACCACATGGATCCACTAGTGTCATTGCATGAGTGTTCCTTTCCTAAACCACATGGATCCACCAGTCATTGCAAGTGTGTTCTTTTCCTAAACCACCACCAGAGTCATTGCATGTGTCTTCTTTTCCTAAACCACATGGATCCAACAGAGTTATTGCATGTGTGTTTCTTTCCTAAACCACCACCAAAGTCATTAAATGTGAGTTCCTTTCCTAAACCACATGGATCCACAAGTGTCATTGCATGTGTGTTCCTTTACTAAACCACATGGATCCACGAGAGTCATTGCATGTGTGTTCCTTTCCTAAACCACATGGATCCACCAGAGTCATTGCAAGTGTGTTCTTTTCCTAAACCAGATGGATCCAGCAGACTCAATGCATGTGTGTTCCTTTCCTAAACCACATGGGTCCACAAGAGTTATTGCAAGTGTGTTCTTTTCCTAAACCACATGGATCCACCAGAGTCATTGCATGTGTGTTCCTTTCCTAAACCACTACCAGTCATTGCACACGTGCTATTTTCTAAACCACCACCGAGTCATTGCATGTGTGTTCCTTTTTTTAAACCACATGGAGCCACCAGAGGCATTGCATGTGTGTTCATTTTCAAAAACAACCACACCATACATTGCATGTGACTTCTTTTCCAAAACCACAAGGATCCACGAGTTGCATGTGTGTTCCTTTCCTAAACCACCACCAGAGTCATTGAATGTGTGTTCTTTTCCTAAACCACATGGATCCACCAGTGTCATTGCATGTGTGTTCCACTAGAGTCATTGCATGTGTGTTCCTTTCCTAAACCACATGGATCCACTAGAGTCATTGCATGTGTGTTCCTTTCCTAAACCACTACCAGAGTCATTGCACGTGTGTTATTTTCCTAAACCACCACCAGAGTCATTGCATGTGTGTCCTTTTGCTAAACCACATGGATCCACTAGAGGCCTGGCATGTGTGTACTTTTCCTCAATGACCACCAGAGTCATTGCATGTGTTTTCTTTTCCTAAACCACATGGATCCACCAGAGTTATTGCATGTGTGTTCCTTTCCTAAACCACCACCAGAGTCATTGCATGTGTGTTCCTTTCCTAAACCACATGGATCCACCAGAGTCATTGCATGCGTGTTCCTTTCCTAAACCACATTGATCCACCAGAGTCATTGCATGTGTGTTGTTTTCCTGAACCACCACCGTAGTCATTGCATGTGTGTTCTTTTCCTAAACCACCACTAGAGTCATTGCATGTATCTTCTTTTCCTAAACCACATTGATCCACCAGAGTCATTTCATGTGTTTTCTTTTCCTAAACCACATGGATCCACCAGTGTCATTGCATGTGTGTTCCTTTCCTAATCGACATGGATCCAGCAGAGTCATTGCATGTGTGTTCCTTTCCTAAACCACCACCAGAGTCATTGCATGTGTCTTCTTTTCCTAAACCACATGGATCCACAAGAGTCATTGCATGTGTGTTCCTTTCCTAAACCACCACCAGAGTCATTGCATGTGTGTTACTTTCCTAAACCACTTGGATCCACTAGAGTCATTATATGTGTGTTCCTTTCCTAAACCACATGGATCCACCAAAGTCATTCCAAGTGTGTTCTTTTCCTAAACCACATGGATCCACCAAAGTCATTTCATGTGTGTTTCTTTCCTAAACCACATGGCTCCACCAGAGTCATTGCATGTGTGTTATTTTCCTAAACCACCACTAGCATCATTTCATGTGTGTTCTTTTCCTAAGCCACCACCGGAGTCATTGCATGTGTGTTCCTTTTTTTAAACCACATGGATCCACCACAGTCAATGTATGTGTGTTCTTTTCCTCAACCACCACCAGAGTCATTGCATATGTCTTTTTTTCCTAAACCACATGGATCCACCAGAGTCATTGCACGTGTGTTCCTTTCCTAAACCACCACCAGAGTCATTGCATGTGTGTTCCTTTTTTAAACCACATGGAGCCACCAGAGGCATTGCATGTGTGTTCTTTTCCTAAACCACCACCAGAGTCATTGCATGTGTCTTCTTTTAATAAACCACATGGATCCACCAGAGTTATTGCATGTGTGTTCCATTCCTAAACCACCATCAGAGTCATTGTATGTGTGTTCCTTTCCTAAACCACATGGATCCACTAGTGTCATTGCATGAGTGTTCCTTTCCTAAACCACATGGATCCACCAGTCATTGCAAGTGTGTTCTTTTCCTAAACCACCACCAGAGTCATTGCATGTGTCTTCTTTTCCTAAACCACATGGATCCAACAGAGTTATTGCATGTGTGTTTCTTTCCTAAACCACCACCAAAGTCATTAAATGTGAGTTCCTTTCCTAAACCACATGGATCCACAAGTGTCATTGCATGTGTGTTCCTTTACTAAACCACATGGATCCACGAGAGTCATTGCATGTGTGTTCCTTTCCTAAACCACATGGATCCACCAGAGTCATTGCAAGTGTGTTCTTTTCCTAAACCAGATGGATCCACCAGACTCAATGCATGTGTGTTCCTTTCCTAAACCACATGGGTCCACAAGAGTTATTGCAAGTGTGTTCTTTTCCTAAACCACATGGATCCACCAGAGTCATTGCATGTGTGTTCCTTTCCTAAACCACTACCAGAGTCATTGCACATGCGTTATTTTTCTAAACCACCACCAGAGTCATTGCATGTGTGTTCCTTTTTTTAAACCACATGGAGCCACCAGAGGCATTGCATGTGTGTTCTTTTCCTAAACCACCACCAGAGTCATTGCATGTGCCTTCTTTTCCTAAACCACATGGATCCACCAGAGTTATTGCATGTGTGTTCCTTTCCTAAACCACCACCAGAGTCATTGAATGTGTGTTCTTTTCCTAAACCACATGGAGCCACCAGTGTCATTGCATGTGTGTTCCACTAGAGTCATTGCATGTGTGTTCCTTTCCTAAACCACATGGATCCACTAGAGTCATTGCATGTGTGTTCCTTTCCTAAACCACTACCAGAGTCATTGCACGTGTGTTATTTTCCTAAACCACCACCAGAGTCATTGCATGTGTGTCCTTTTTCTAAACCACATGGATCCACTAGAGGCATTGCATGTGTGTTCTTTTCCTCAATGACCACCAGAGTCATTGCATGTGTTTTCTTTTCCTAAACCACATGGATCCACCAGAGTTATTGCATGTGTGTTCCTTTCCTAAACCACCACCAGAGTCATTGCATGTGTGTTCCTTTCCTAAACCACATGGATCCACCAGAGTCATTGCATGCGTGTTCCTTTCCTAAACCACATTGATCCACCAGAGTCATTGCATGTGTGTTGTTTTCCTGAACCACCACCGTAGTCATTGCATGTGTGTTCTTTTCCTAAACCACCACTAGAGTCATTGCATGTATCTTCTTTTCCTAAACCACATTGATCCACCAGAGTCATTTCATGTGTTTTCTTTTCCTAAACCACATGGATCCACCAGTGTCATTGCATGTGTGTTCCTTTCCTAATCGACATGGATCCAGCAGAGTCATTGCATGTGTGTTCCTTTCCTAAACCACCACCAGAGTCATTGCATGTGTCTTCTTTTCCTAAACCACATGGATCCACAAGAGTCATTGCATGTGTGTTCCTTTCCTAAACCACCACCAGAGTCATTGCATGTGTGTTACTTTCCTAAACCACTTGGATCCACTAGAGTCATTATATGTGTGTTCCTTTCCTAAACCACATGGATCCACCAAAGTCATTCCAAGTGTGTTCTTTTCCTAAACCACATGGATCCACCAAAGTCATTGCATGTGTGTTTCTTTCCTAAACCACATGGCTCCACCAGAGTCATTGCATGTGTGTTATTTTCCTAAACCACCACTAGCATCATTTCATGTGTGTTCTTTTCCTAAGCCACCACCGGAGTCATTGCATGTGTGTTCCTTTTTTTAAACCACATGGATCCACCACAGTCAATGTATGTGTGTTCTTTTCCTCAACCACCACCAGATTCATTGCATATGTCTTTTTTTCCTAAACCACATGGATCCACCAGAGTCATTGCACGTGTGTTCCTTTCCTAAACCACCACCAGAGTCATTGCATGTGTGTTCCTTTTTTAAACCACATGGAGCCACCAGAGGCATTGCATGTGTGTTCTTTTCCTAAACCACCACCAGAGTCATTGCATGTGTCTTCTTTTCCTAAACCACATGGATCCAACAGAGTTATTGCATGTGTGTTCCTTTCCTAAACCACCACCAAAGTCATTGAATGTGAGTTCCTTTCCTAAACCACATGGATCCACAAGTGTCATTGCATGTGTGTTCCTTTCCTAAACCACATGGATCCACGAGAGTCATTGCATGTGTGTTCCTTTCCTAAACCACATGGATCCACCAGAGTCATTGCAAGTGTGTTGTTTTCCTAAACCAAATGGATCCACCAGACTCAATGCATGTGTGTTCCTTTCCTAAACCACATGTGTCCACAAGAGTTATTGCAAGTGTGTCATTTTCCTAAACCACATGGATCCACCAGAGTCATTGCATGTGTGTTCCTTTCCTAAACCACTACCAGAGTCATTGCACGTGCGTTATTTTTCTAAACCACCACCAGAGTCATTGCATGTGTGTTACTTTTTTTAAACCACATGGAGCCACCAGAGGCATTGCATGTGTGTTCTTTTTCCTAAACCACCACCAGATTCATTGCATGTGCCTTCTTTTCCTAAACCACATGGATCCACCAGAGTTATTGCATGTGTGTTCCTTTCCTAAACCACCACCAGAGTCATTGAAAGTGTGTTCCTTTCCTAAACCACATGGATCCACCAGTGTCATTGCATGTGTGTTCCACTAGATTCATTGCATGTGTGTTCCTTTCCTAAACCACATGGATCCACTAGAGTCATTGCATGTGTGTTCCTTTCCTAAACCACTACCAGAGTCATTGCACGTGTGTTATTTTCCTAAACCACCACCAGAGTCATTGCATGTGTGTCCTTTTTCTAAACCACATGGATCCACTAGAGGCATTGCATGTGTGTTCTTTTCCTAAATGACCACCAGAGTCATTGTATGTGTTTTCTTTTCCTAAACCACATGGATCCACCAGAGTTATTGCATGTGTGTTCCATTCCTAAACCACCATCAGAGTCATTGTATGTGTGTTCCTTTCCTAAACCACATGGATCCACTAGAGTCATTGCATGAGTGTTCCTTTCCTAAACCACATGGATCCACCAGTCATTGCAAGTGTGTTCTTTTCCTCAACCACATGGATCCACCAGAGTCATTGCATGTGTGTTCCTTTCCTAAACCACATGGGTCCACCAGAGTCATTGCATGTGTCTTATTTTCTTAAACCACCACCAGAGTCATTGCATGTGTGTTATTTTCCTAAACCACCACCATGCATGTGTGTTCCTTTTATAAACCACATGGATCCACTAGAGTCATTGCATGTGTGTTCCTTTCCTAAACCACATGGATCCACCAGAGTCATTGCATGTTTGTTCCTTTCCTAAACCACATTGATCCACTAGAGTCATTGCATGTGTGTTATTTTCCTGAACCACCACCTGAGTCATTGCATGTGTGTTCTTTTCATAAACCACCACTAGTGTCATTGCATGTGTGTTCCTTTCCCCAACCACATGGATCCACCAGAGTCATTGCATGTGTTCATTTCATAAACCACATTGATCCACCAGAGTCATTAATGTGTGTTCGTTTCCTAAACTAGCACCAGAGTCATTGCATGTGTGTTCTTTTCCTAAACCACCACTAGAGTCATTTCATGTGTGTTCCTTTCCTAAACCACATTCATCCACCAGAGTCATTGGATGTGTGTTCTTTTGCTAAACCACCACTAGAGTCATTGCACGTATCTTATTTTCCTAAACCACATGGATCTACAAGAGTCATTTCATGTGTTTTCTTTTCCTAAAACACATGGATCCACTAGTGTCATTATATGTGTGTTCCTTTCCTAAACCACATGGATCCACCAGAGTCATTGCATGTGTGTTCCTTTCCTAAACCACCACTAGAGTCATTGCATGTGTGTTCTTTTCCTAAACCATCTCTAGAGTCATTGCATGTGTGTTCCTTTCCTAAACCACATTGATCCACCAGAGTCATTGCATGTGTGTTCTTTTCCTAAACCACCACCAAATTAATTGCATGTTAGTTCCTTTCCTAAACCACATGGATCCACCAGAGTCATTGCATGTGTGTTATTTTCCTAAACCACATGGATCCACTGATGTTATTGCATGTGTCAATGACAGCCGTTGGATCTTAACCCTATCGTCCAATGGTGGCCATCGGATCGGGTTTTCTAGAAGCCCGGAGCGGTTCCAGGTTAGTTTTGTGTCCTGATTGTTAGGCGGCATTGTATCGGGGTGATCCGCGAGAAGTCTGTTCTGCGAACTGTTCAGTAGTGGCAACCATGAGTGGTCCTACATCCTTGGCCTTATCCCTATAACCATGGGGCCAAAGCTCAGGTCGTGTTCCTTCAGGGCCTCGTTCCTACATCGCCATGGAGAGGGAGAGGCCCAAAATCTGCTTGAACAAGGCTCCGATGTTCGCCCACTACGACATACTCGCGCTGCCGCTAGCGAGGCTTCCAGCCGGCTTCGAGCTCAGCTACACCGGGGCGCCTGTCGCGCCGCTCTTGCGTGACAACGCGTTGGCGAGACAGATCGATGAGCACCGCCGCCAGCTCTCGGAGCGGAAGAGGGCAATGGCCCGACATTTGTGCACGAGCGCGGACTGGCCAAAGCTATTCAAGAAGGCACGAATGGCGTTGATTGAGCTGTGCGGAATCCACCGGTGGGAGATCCACATGGATCTACGCGACCCCGAAGGGAGGCAGTGCTTCTAGGTAGTGTCTGGGCGTATGACCTCCACCGTTATTAAGGCGGCGCGTCGTGAAGAATCCATGAGGAGGAATGTGGCTGGGAATGTCGTCATCGATTCCGACGCGGAGGAGGCTGACGGCGATGCGGATAACATCGTTGATGATGGAGACTATGAGAGCGTCATAGTCGATTAGGGCCACTTACGCCTAAATTAAATCTATGTACGGTATATTAATGCCCTCTTTGGATCAGGGTCAATTGAGTCATAGTCGATTAGCGTCATAATCTATATATATTGGCCATGTTTTAGTTGTCTTTGTCTTTGAAACTAATAGAAAGTTGTCCAATCCTAAAAATAAAGTTCGCGCGTTCCTAGTATATCGGATGGGACAATACGCTGACTCTACTCCCAGCACTTGATGGCACAACCATAATTTGGAGTGCGCTAGCGGAGAAGGGGACGAGCGTGTTGTAATAGTGTACTACTTCCATCCAGATATAACTGACTTAGCTTTTTTTAGATATTCAAATGTATCTATACCCAAAACATGTCTAGATACATACAAATCTACACAAATTCAAGTCACTTATTTCTAGATGGAGGGAGTAATAATATTTTTTGAGGAATAGTTTTTGAGGGCATATATTGGCCATGTTTTACGTTTATCTATCTTTCAAACTAATCAAAAGTCGTCCAATTCTGAACAAACAAAGTTCGCGTGTTCACATCTGAAGGGATAATACGCTGACTCTGCTACCAGGACTTGATGGCACATCCATAATTTTGGAGTGCGCTAGAGGAGATAGGAATCCAAGGGAGATGGGAACTAGTAGCTTCGTCCATACGCAGGAAAAAATATAATGTAATAATATTTAAAAAGTTGTACTCTGGTCCATCTGACCCCATCACAGACACGTTGCATGCGCTATATATAAATAAAGACGACACGACTAGATAGTTTAAATGATAATTCAAGAAACGACGTTACTATGCCCGCTTCTTTCTGCTGCTCTTATTAGTCCGCTAGCCCCCGCTGCATTAAGAAACAATTGATGAGGATGAAAAAATGATCAAATGGCAAATAAACAATTTTTAAGATTACTTTTCATATGGAGAATCGTACAGTGATGAAATTGGCAGGGATTTATTATGTCTCCTGCAGTTAGCCGAAAGATCCTCAAGAACATCCTCAATCACCCCTACAACTTCTTCATATTCTAATACACCTCCATTATTTTCCTTTTCCTTCATGTTCCGCTTACCCTTTTAGTTCTTGTGTTTTCTATTTTCGTGCCCTTGGTTCGTTAGTTGTACTCAGTTTTCCCAAGCCGCTTAGTTTTTCCTCACTTTTCCCTGGGAATGTTCGTTTGCGGTACCAAACTTGGTGGGTGAGCGCACCGCGGTACCCGAGTTGCCATCAATCACGCGGAGGCGCCATAGTAGATTCGCCAATTGTCCAGAAGGGCCAAATGGGGGTGAATACAAATCTAACGGCCAAACGGTCGTTTGAACCAGACGAAAAACGGTTGAACTCAAATACCATCATTAGGTCAACTCTTCTTGGCCCACCATGTCAGTATTCCCCGTTATCTTTTGTGGTCATGGACTAGCTTACCCCTGCGTGGACCAGATCCCTGAGTGGAGGGGATCTATTTCTTTGCTCTACTCTGGTCTTCTCCCCTGCTCCCCTCCCCATAAAATTTGCTCAGCTCTGGTTGCTCGTCTCAAATCGGAGCTCGCACTTGCTCTAATTGGCGTCTCCGCCATGTCCAGTCAACCTCCCACGCCTCTAATCGAAGCTCACAGCCGTCGCCGTTGCATCGTCCGCCGTATCGGAGCTTCGTGTCCCCGGACTAATATCTCGCCTCTTGCTAGTCCTTCTCGCACGGCGGAGCGCGTCCCGTCGGGCGATCTAGGCGCCACGGCCTCGAGGAAGTTGTGTCGCCGCACCGGGCATGGTAGCCCTGGCACAGCAGTTCGACGACCACGCTCTCATGGCCACCATGCTGGGCGTTCGTCCCATCGTGTCGCCGATAGAGTTGCTGTCGGCTTTCAGGTCTCGTTTTGGGATCAGACGAAATGAGGTCAACATTGAGGTATGCACGCCGCCATTCGATTTTTTTGTCCGGTTCGAGCACAGCTCAGACACCGAGGGTGTTCTGCATTCTTCCCGTTCTTTTGAGTGCTGCGGGGAGAAAATGAGCTTCATGCGTTGGCATCACGCCTGTGGGTGGGACGATCGCTTGGGGCAGCTTCGTTTCTTCTCCAAACTCAGCCTTGACGGCCTCCCATTGGATGCTTGGGAGCCAGAGGCCCTCAAGCAGGTCGTCTGTAGCCTTGGCGGCGAGCTGGTGGAAATCGTGCCACCGAGCGACAGATGGGTCATCGAGGTAAAGGCGTGGCTGAAAGATCCTGACGCCGTTCCTAAGATGTACGAGGTGCAGATTCTAATCAGGGCGGCAGCTTTCTTTGGGAGCACCCGGTCATCATCCACCTGGAGGAGGTTCTGGACTCGGTACATGGCATTCAGGGCCCCGAAGAGGCTGCCAGAAAGCACCCTCGTCGCCTGCAGTGTTGGCCTGGAAGGATCGATGGCACAAGACCGCCACCGTTTCGTGACGGGGCACACAGTTTCGATGGGGGGACCAGGCTTGGACGAGCTGGTGGTTCTGATTTCCCTCGAGTGAAGAGAGAGATCTAGTGAATTACCGTGGTATGTGTGGCTAATGAATTTGTAGTATGGAGAGCATAGCAGGAAATTAGCATCGACTAAAAATGTGTAATAGTTTGAATCGATGTAGTACGTGTGTGTAATAGTTTGAAGTAGTATGTGTGTGTAATAGTTTAAATCGATGTAGTATGTGTGAGTAATGAATTTGATGTAGTGTGTGTGTAATAGTTTGAATCGATGTACTCCCTCCGACCCATATTAGTTGACTCAGATTTGTCTAGATACGGATGTATCTAGACACATTTTAGTATTAGATACATCCGAATCTAGAAAAATCCAAGTCAACTAATATGGGTCGAAGGGAGTAGTTGAACACCGTGCTTTATAATTTCTGTGAATAACCAAGGACAACCTCATGAAAAGAGGGTGGTCTGGCAATGAGCAATGTCAATTCTGTGGATGCTAGGAAAATGCAGTCCATCTCCTCTTTAAGTACTCCCTCCGTTTCAAAATATAAGATGTTTTAGCTTTGTGAATGGAGCGTATCTAGACATCTTTTAGTGATGGTGCTTTCTAAACCTAGATGAACCTACATACTAAAAGGGGACTAGATACACTTCATTCACAAAGCTAAAACATCTTATATTTTAAAACGGAGAGTACATAAATACATTTGTAACACGTTGAACTGCGGGACCATTTTGCAGGCAACATAAGACAAAGTAAAAATGGTTTACAAAGATGCATGAAGATGAAAATCTATAGTCCAGGATAAAAGATGCCAGTTAACTGGATTGAACCACGACTAGTAATTGAAGGAAATAGGTACTTGATAGTATTTTCTTACAACAGTAGTACTTCCATACAAAAGGGTCTTATACCTGCACAAAAGTGGGCTAAACTTCCTACTAGTTTATAGAACAATTCGTCAGCATTTCATCTACAAAAGCCATTCTTCAGTCTGAACTTAACTATTCTACACTAAAGAAACTATAGATCTCCACCATAAAAGTTGGCTGGCCAATTGCCTTGAGAGGACATAAGTTCTTTGATCATTTAACCCAAACTGATCTATTGCCTCCCCGCCAAACTACAAGAAATCTGCATCGTTCATGCACGAGCGATTTGTGTGCGCCAGTCCCGGTTTAGTTGGACCATCCACGCTGCCGCAACGATTTATTCGAAACTAAAATTCGACATCTCCTTCTCGGGATCGTAGTTCCGTGTGAACTCCAACCTGAATTTCGGGGCTGAGCTGAAGCCCACTGCCGGCTCTGGCTGTAGAACAATCCAGCATGCTGAGTGTAGACGGTTGGTCGCCGCCACGGTACGGCCTTCGACGGTGCGTAGGATGGAGCGTCTTTGCCGCAGACGGCGTGCTCCCAGCCTACCCCACTGAGGTAAGGTAGTCCTGACCGAAGCAAGGACGCGAGAGTTCCTAGACCTTGGCACTGCGCTGTTCGAGGGTGTGTACCCTCGGCGGCGGCATGCTCTCATGAACGATTTGATACGTACCTTGTTCCTAGTGCCTAGAGCATGCCGTAATACCGCCGCGTGATTTCTTCACATCGCTCTCTTGGCCCTGCTTGCCGCATCTGGCGCCGACGATGGCGCAGTCGCCGCCACGGCCGATTCGGCACATTCGGGGAAATCATCCGCCTGGCAGGGCAATGGGAGACCGGCCTTGAAGTAGTGCTTCATGGCCTGCCTTAGAGGGGCTAAATACCCTAGTTTTGGCAGCTGTCGTGGCGGCGGCGGTGGCTTAGGCGGGGCCATGTTACCCTAGTTGGTGCGGCGCGGAGGAGCTGCGCAAGGTGAACTGTGGTTAGTCGGAGAAGGGGAGTGAAAGACTGAAAGTCGGTTTGGACTACGGGCACGCGTGAAAATAACCATTTCCCATTTCCTTAGAGGATAATAATTCGACACTCGTTGGATTAACAGCTCAATCTTTATTTCCCTTCTCAGCATAAGAGTGCGAACGTATTAAAAAGATCGGTCGTGACTATCCACCTCATCGGGCAATGTACCAGGACAGGTAGGAGACGGGACCGGGTTTCATTTTAGAAATGTTGACGACTGTGCCCTTATGTTTATACGATATTATTTATATGCCACCATGTACCGTCGAGTGTAGCAACACCATCAGAAACAGGGGATAACGATGTGGCGTGTTTTATTTTTTTATAAAGGGCATCAGAAATAGGGGATGCCGACGTGACATGTTTTCTGACTGGCGGGCCTGCCCCCTCCACTTCGACGGCGTGCATCCCAGGTTCGAGGGGTGGTGCCGCCCACCAACATATTATTGTGCAATTTTCCATGTGGGACCTGAATTCCGGCGCTGAGTTGATGCCCGTGTCGAACACAGAATTCTGAAAGAAGCTACTAAAAATAAATACTTTGAATTCTGGAAGTACTAAATTTAAATACATTACAATTTTGTCTGAAAGGTAATACGCATACTGCTCATCGAAATAATATAAATACAGTACAAATTTCTACTTCGAAAAATAGACCTGAAAATGCTAGCAAATAGCCTAGGATGAATAGATGATTCATTCTCCCCTATATATTTCGTCGTTGTCAGCTCCCGCGTGCTGCAACACATGTTCAGAGAACTCTCTCCGTCTGCAGTGTGCTGCCAGTATCTCGTCCAGAGGGTAAGGCCTCGGTGTATGTTCCAGACTTAAGCCATACATTACAATTGTTGGTTCCTCTTCCCAGGCTTGAACCTCATGATCGTACAGTCTAATGTAATTCCTATAGTATATGCAACCGGGTTTGACTGTGGGGTGTAACCTGGTATCAATGGAGATAGACCGATTGTAACCAACGAAGAGGGCACGACTTCCAATGTCGCCGACGGCCTCGAGAGAGCGGTTCTCCGTGTCCACCCGGTACAACACCGGTTGCCCTTTGGCGAAATCCCCGTTCAACACAAGAAGCAGATCACCATCTGACTCCACAAGGTAAAAATTGTAGGTTCCGCGTACCTATTCAAAGACTGGGGCCGAAATTATTTTGGCCATCGTGATAGTGCTCGCGTGCTGATCTAACTTGATGTTGGTCGACAAGATGTCTCCATTCTCAAGTAATGCATATACTTCCCCTCGGAATGCCGTCATGTACACCAGAAGCGTATCAGGAGGTGGCGAATGCAATCCTTCTCCAAATGATCCATTGATTTGCTCCGTTGGGGTGCTCTCATCGGCCCATGCAATATGATCTGGATAATCAGTGCAAACAAACACCATCGTCGGGGACTTCATCATGACGACATATTGCAGAAGATCAGATGGTATGCGTGCTTGAAACTCAGTGTTAGACTTATGAGTGATTGGGTCAGAAGCCGAATTTGGTACGGCTCCACCCTCTGAGCAAGCACGATGACGCCACGAGAAACACCGACGAAGTAGAATCTTTTGGAAGAAGAGGGCATGAGTTAGCACTAAGATGTTTACAATGGAAAATACCAATAAATATCGGATGTGAATGTGAACCTGCGATGGACGTCCATTAGATTTGTCCTGAAGCAATGACCAGTGGTGAGGTTGAGGAAGGTGAAGTCGCCAACGTCTGGAAGTGTGTTATCTATCATGATCCAGTTGTTGAGATGGAATTCGGGCACCTTTAAAGTGCCGCGCCAATCGGTGCAGACTTCCCGACAAGCAGCATAGGTGTCGACGTACTCCTCTTTCTCCAGCAAATAGTCGGCGATCTTGCGAAGTGGGTCGGCCGGGAGATCGGCCTAGTTCCTCTTCATCCGGCTACTGGCCATGGCTTACGTGCGGGAATGTTTTGGTCGAGGAAGAAAGAAGAACTACCACTACGAGGAGAAGAAGAAGAGGATATATAACCGACGAGGGAGACGAAGCAGAACTGCCACTACAAGGAGACGATGAGACGGGGGAGAAGAAGCGGAACTGCCAATTCAAGTTTGGATCAACGGGCTTTTTTTTGGAACTAGCGCGTGAACCAGCCATGCACTGCATGCAAGTTTTGATCAAACAGACTGACATGTGGGACCTGCTAAAAAATCCGTGAAGTGCTCCCCGTGCATAGTGTGCTGACAGGTGGCATGTTTTCTGACAGGCAGGCCTGCCTCCTCCACCTATGACGGCGCGTGTCCCAGGTTCGAGGGCTGGTGCCGCCCACCAACACATCATGGTGCAATTTTCCATGCTTTGTCGCAACCAGCTCCGCTCCGCTCCTCTCCTCTGATCCTGTCGTTGCCACTCCGCTCAGTCGTGCACCGCTCTCGTCGTCCCCTTGGGCCATCGTCCTCCTGTCCTCCCCTCCCTGCCATCCCCTCATGTCCCCTCCCCTCCCCTCCCTGCCCTGTCTCCTTGCCGCCGCCCACCGCCCAGGCGCGTCTAGAAACGAAAACCGAGAGTCGACCGTTAGGTTAGGGGCCCAACAACGCTGGTGATCCGGATCCCGCTCGGAGATGGATCCTGCGAGGCTTGAGAGCACGGATATGGGTCCTGCGCGGCTGGAGAGCACGGAATCTCCTTCAAGTCTGGAGAGCACAGAGGACAACGAAACGGGGGGAGAGGAAGCAGGGTGCAGAGCTTTGGAGGTATGGAGCCCGGAGGAGGTGCCATGCGTCCACATTGAAAGGTAAGAACTGTGATTCCTTATCTGCATACCCCAATTAGTGTTTCTAGTCCCGTGGTGATGGCAATGATATGTGTTGGTAACCTAAGGACGTATGTACAGCTTGTCCTTGAGCATGATGCTTTGTCAAGCGAGCATGAAGGCACTAAAACGTGTGGCGGTGCGGATGATGATGAGAAAGCATATCCAGACGTGGCTGCTAACCCTAATAGGATGGAGAGTAGGGAATATTTGGTTGATTCGAACTTTGAGCCTGACTATGGGACTGATGAGGAAGAGGAATGTGAAGATATGGAAATGGGATGTAGATACGACGACGAAGACGTGGACAGGCCAGTGATACACTTTGACAGGGACAATCCTACAATTGATGAGGGGACTGTCTTTGATAATGTGGAGGACTGCAGATATGCAGTTGCAACCTATGCAATCAGAGTTGGGTTCGAATTTATCATTGAAAAGAGCGACCAAAAGAGATTTAGGGTGCACTGTAGGGAAAGTAATGTGTGTAAATGGAGATTACATGCATCTCCAATGCTACATTTAGTTTCAGTCTTTCTCATATTTATTCTGCTGATAACTAGCTCTGAATTATTTGGATTCTTATCGAATGCAGATCAAAGTAAACACGAAGGAACACAACTGCCCTAATACTTCTTTAAGTGGTAAAATTAGACCGGCGACTACCAAGTGGATTGCTGCTACTGTACTTGACTGGCTGAGGCAGGATCATAACATTGGACTAGCTGAACTCAGAGCAAAGATTAGCAAAAAGTTTAACGTTATGATTCCTTATCACAGAGTCTTTGATGGGAAGGAGATGGCTCTAGACTTCATTCAAGGCAAGTGGAATGACAGTTTTCATATGTTGTATAGTTTCAAAGCTTAGATAGAGAAAACATCACCTGGTAGTGTTGTTGACATCGATTACGAGGTTGATAAAGGGAGAGAAAAGGTCTCGAGGGGGATCAGGTATAAGCAGGCAGATAAGATATGCTTCAGGAGATGTTTTGTCTACCTGAAGGCATGCTAGAAGGGGTTCCTAGATGGCTGTAGGCCATACTTGGCAATAGGCGCAACTTCTTTAAGAGGGAAGTTCAGGAGACATGTTGCTTCTTCTTTGGACGCGCATAATTGGCTTCTACCCATAGCTTATGCTGTTCTTGAAGGTGAATCAAATGAAAGCTGGACATGGTTCATGCAGAGACTACGGGAAGTAATTGGTCACCTTGAAGGCTTGGTGATACACACCGGTGCATCTGAGGGTCTTGAGAATGCTGTTGATGTTGTGTTTCCTGGGGTTGAGCATAGGGAATGCATGCGGCACCTCGCTACTAACTTCATGAAGAAGTTCAAAGGAAAGATCTTTGAAGAGGACTTGTGGCGATCAGCATACACATACATCCCAAGCACGCATGCTACTTACTTGTAGAACATGTATGTAGTGCCAAAGGTGAAAAAATACCTTGAGGAACATCACACCAACTATGGGTTAGAAGCAAGTTTGGTGAGTTAAGCAAGGTGGATTTTGTATGCAATAATTTGGTAGAGAGTTTCAATGATAATATTTCGGGCATGAAGACACTTGGAATTGTTATTTTGTTGGATGCAATAAGACAGTGCATAATGGTGAAGATAGATTTAAGGCAAAAAATTTGTGCAAGAAAATTTTTAGGCCATAAAATAGTTCCAAAGGTGGTTATGTTACTGAATGCAAGAACCAGGGCAATGAGAACGATAAAGATGAGGGTGGTCAGAAGTTCCAGAACATTGGCTGAGGTTTATGCATAATACAAGCGTGGAAGTGAACGGAGGTACACTGTAGACATTGGAAACAAGACTTGTTCATGCGAATGGCAGATTCGTCGCCATGTCACCATGCAATTTACTTCATCTTAAAGCTTAGAGGTAACGGAGCTGAAATAGAGAACTATGTCGATAACTATTTCTCCGTCGACAAGTTTGCTACAACTTATGCAGAAAACGTACCACCTATGGCTGATGAAAATGATTGGGAGATTGTCGATCCAGGGTTCAAACTTCAACCACCAGTTCTTAGGAGGCCACCTGGGAGGCCTAGAAAGCTAAGGATCGAAGCCTCCATCGATAGAGGTCCAAGGCTTGGTGCTAGGAAAAGGAAATGCGGACGTTGTGGCGGATTCGGCCATATCAAGATGTTGTGCAAAAACCCAGTTACACATGCTATTGTCCCTGTTCACACCCCGGTGGCAGAAATGAGGCTTCTCAGCCAGAACTGGCGGAAGAGCAGCGTGAAGATGGTGATGAGCACTCGGAGGAAAACATACGTAAGCAACCAATTTATGAAGAAGTGGAGGTGCCGGCGAGAAAAGGGTGTGAAAAGAAACAAAAGGGTAAGAAGAACGGGGAGGAAAGGGCAAATAATGGAGGTGTATTAGAATATGAAGAAGTTGCATGGGTGATTGAGGATGTTCTTGAGGATCTTTCGGCTAACTGCAGGAGAAATAATAAATCCCTGCCAATTTCATCTTTGTATGATTCTCCGGATGAAAGGTAAGCTTAAAAATTGTTTTATTTGCCATTTTATCATTTTTTATCCTCATCAACTGATGCTTAATGCAGCGTGGGCTAGCAGACTAATAAGAGGAGCAGAAAGATGCGGGCTGATACATTGCAAATGTATCTATAATTTTTGATGCTCCATGCTTGGTTTTATCTACTTTCTTGTGTTTTTTCCACACTTTGGAGTACTTTTCATATGATTTCTTGGACTAACCTATTAACAAGAGCCATAGTGCCAGCTGCCTGTTTTCTGCTATTTTTGGTTCCAGGAAAGTCAGAAAATGAATATTCTCGGAATTGGATGGGACAAAAGCCAAAGTGCCTATTTTTCCAGAAGACTCTAGGAGCCAGAATACGAGACGGAGGAGGGCCAGGGGCTGGCCACACCCCCCCACACGCGGGCTGAGCCTAGCCACGCCAGGGCATGGTGTGGTGGCCCCAGGCACCCCCTCGTTCTCCCTCTTCGCCTATAAGAACAAATTGAAGAATTTATTGCTTGGAAGGGTGCTTTTGAACTTGCTAGTTTGCTTGAAAATATTGATGATGCACCTTACAAATATGAGGTTTATGGTATACTTAAATTCTGCTTTGATAATTACAAGGATGAAAATGGCTATATCCTTGAATATTTTAATAGATGCTTTCCACAAATGGAAGAGAGTAATGCCTTGCAGGATCCTATGGAAGAAGAAATTGATGAACCTGAAATCTCATTAGATGAAAAAGAGGAGGAGAGTGATGAACAAAAGGAGGAAGAATGGATTAGCTACCCATGCCTACCTTCTAATGAGAGTAACTCTTTATCCCTTACATTATTTGATTGTCCTCCATGCTTACTAAAGGAGGATGAATGTTATGTTCCTGACGATTATTTTGAAGATGTTTATGATAAAGCTCTAGTGCTTGTAGATCATGAAAAGCATGCTTTCTGTGATAGTTATATTGTTGAGTTTATTCATGAGGCTACTGAAAATTATTATGAGAGAGTAAAATATGGTGGTAGAAGTTTTCCTGGTATTGAAACACCTCTCTATGTGCTGAAAGTTTTGAAGTCACTCTTGTTTTATCTTCCTATGCATGTCACTTTGTTCTTTGCGAATTTATTTGCATACACGATTCCTATGCACAGGAAGTGGGTTAGACTTAAATATGTTTTGAATTTTCTTATTGATGCTCTCTTTTACTTCAACTCTTATTTCTTATGAGAGCAGCCTCTCAAACTATTATGCCTGAAGATGATAATATGTCTATTATTCTTGGGAGGCATTTTTCTTAAATACTGCAGGAGCTATGATTAATTGTAATCAAGGGAAGATGACCTTCAATGTCAATGACAAGGAACATACTATCTATTTCCCCAAGAAGATTGAAAGGACTTAAGGTTTGAATTCAATTGAACATGTTGAGGGCATTCAAGTTGGAGAGATATATTGTCCCATACCAAGAGAAAAATTTGAAACTATTATGATTGGGATCATTGCTATCAAGGTTGAGGTAACATAATAATTAGCGGAATACAAAGGTTTTGTCTCATATGAAATTGTTTTGGTAACAAGACCTGATCAACCTTGTTAACAAAAGGATTTTATTGAACAAAACAATGTTTTCACCATGATTATATCTGCTTACTTCTATTCTATCCATTTCAGTTTTTGCTTATGCCTAACTTAAAGGCATTAAAGAAAAGTACTTATTGGGAGATAACCCAAAAGTTTTAGATGAGTCTTGGAAGTTATTACTTCAGTAATAACTGCTCCTTATCCTTTTTATTCGGTTTTTGTGCCAAGAGTAACCTCTAATAGAGAGAAGTAATGATTGGGAAAGTTGCTGTCCCGAAACAGATTTCTGTGCTTCACCGTAAAAATTCGTGAGAGACCTCTGTATGTCGGATTTAGCTATAATGTTTTGTGCTTCTGCCCTAGGTTGTTATCTAACTTTCGTTAGTTCAACACTTTTTGATTTGAGCAACAAAGGGTCTTCGAAAAAATTCGTCTATACCTGCTGGTCTGTTTTGACAGATTTCTGCCATTTTCTGCATTTGCTTCTTGTTGGTTCCTTCTTGAGTTCTTTTGGGGAATTGAGCTTTTTGAGGGAAGTGCTACAGTATCTAGTGTTATAATGGGAGTTTATTTGGTGTTAGAACTGAACCTTAAGACTTATTTATCTTGGTGCACTAATGTTGCTAATAAAGATTGTGTGAAGTTTTGTATGAAGGAAAAATTTCAGGTGTATGGAAGGAATGAGTAATGAGATGAAGGATGTACTAAAGCTCAAGCTTGGGGACGCCATGCATGTCACCCCAAGAAATATCCAAGAAGTACAAGCGTCAAAGCTTGGGGATGCCCAAGGCATCCCCTTCTTCATCAATAAAAATCCCAGGTTTCTTCCAAACACTTCATTTTTATTGTTTCATGCACAGTTGTGTTGTTCTTGGAGTGTCTTCTTTTTCATTTTCGTTTTGGTTTTTCGTTTGCTTTGTTTTCTTAGTTTGCTAAATAAATTGGTTGGACCTCCTCTTTCATAAATTGGTGTTCAAATATTCTGGTTTGGATTGGAAAAGAGTAGGAAAGCTCATGCTTAAGTGGTAAAGAGAGCTTGTTTTTGACTGTGGCCTATGCTTTGTCAAGTCATGCTTGATATTGTTTTGGCTTTATGCTTAGTATTCTTTGCTGTAGCACGACTTGTTATAAACAATTGAGATTGCTTAATGTGCTTTGGATGAATCATGCGTTGTTTTAGCATATTAAATCATAGGATAGTGGTATTCTCCTTTGATGCTTTATTTGGGTTGACTTGGCACATGCTCACACCATGTTATGACTATCCAAAGTCACCATATCCTCTATGATCCTTTAGTTTTCAACTTGTAGTATCACTTTATGCTTTGATCAATGATGTGTTGTCGCTTTGCATGATTATGGCCATTATTGCTCTCTTAGTTTGTCGCTCCCAGTCTTTTGCTAGCCTCCACAACCAAGTATGTGTTCCACTCATGCATCCAACTCCCTAAACCAAGTTATTCCAAAGAGTCCACCATACCTACCTACTAGCTTATGCTATTCCAAGTACATTCATGCTTTTGTTTACCATCCAAATTAAACTTGTTATGAGAAAACTAGTGATTAAAGCTCTCACGAACTTGATGGCACACTTTACTTTATTGCCTCTAATAAACTTGAACCATTGGGTCCTTCTTTGTTGCGTATATGCTTGCGCTTTATAAGTTGAAATTAGCAGAACCATGTTTCATGGGGAACGCTTTCAACATTGCACTTGTACTTTGTACCCCGTTGATATCATGTTCTTTTGCTTACGGAACCCAGCGGTGTGAAAGAAAAGTGGAACTTGTAAGATCATGGAGTTTGTATGTGTGTTAGAGAAACGCCTGGGCCGCTAGCCTAAGCCATGCCTAATCATGGTGGAAACTTGCAGCATCACCATAATGAGCATTCTATGAAGCATCCTCAATAAAAACCTATGCAAATAGCAAATAAAAGATCATTGAGATGCTCATTATGCCTTGCCTTGTCATTTTGATTATGGGAAAGCTCCCGTATCATGTGCAAGGGGTACCCCGTTGGCGGTTCTTAATGATACACATATACTTACAATGACAAGAGCTTACTCGTGTCTAAAGTTGAGTAGCTTGAGGATCAGTCTTCATAAGTAAGGGGCATGAGATTTTGGTTTATAACTTGTCAAGCATATCCTCTTAGTTGTGTCACTTTATCCTTAATCAACTTCAAGATGCTTATGATAGGGGCAATGAGAGCTGAAAGCTATAAGTACCATAATTTTTGGAAGCTCTTTATGAGACTTGAATCCCTACTTCCTTTTATAAAAAGGCCTTTCTTCCACCATTATATTGAGTCTCCACCTTCTATCTTTATGCACCTACTTTGAGAGCATAGTGGCCATTCTTAGTTCTATGTGCATTGTCCCAAGACTAGTTGATTGATGCATAACTTGATATTGCTTGTTTTAAACTTTTGTATCTAGTCACTCTTATGAACTTTGAAGGTGTCCTATGCATTTATATTTGCTACTCTATTGTGGGACAAGCCGAATTCTATTATGCTAAGTTTTCTTTATGTGAAACAAACAAACGTCTTGAAAATCATTTTATTCATGAATCTTTTGTTTATGCCTTTTCATTTTGCATCATAGTTTCTTTGCTTATTGCTAGAACTTTGACTTTCATGTTATGATTGAAGTACTATGATACCAGCTTTGAATGTTTTACAAATACTTTGATCATGTCTTTAATGGTGCATGTGACCTCAAAAATTATTCTTTCTTTTTATCACTTACATACTCGAGGACGAGCAGGAGTTAAACTTGGGGATGTTGATACATTGCAAATGTATCTATAATTTTTGATGCTCCATGCTTGGTTTTATCCACTTTCTTGTGTTTCATCCACACTTTGGAGTACTTTTCATATGATTTCTTGGACTAACCTATTAACAAGAGCCACAGTGCCGGTACTGCACATTTCTGCTATTTTTGGTTCCAGGAAAGTCAGAAAATGAATATTCTCGGAATTGGACGGGACGAAAGCCAAAGTGCCTATTTTTCCAGAAGACTCCAGGAGCCAGAATATGAGACGGAGGAGGGCCAGGGGCTGGCCACACCACCCCAGGCGCGGGATGGGACTGGCCGCGCCAGGGCATGGTGTGGTGGCCCCAGGCACCCCCTCTGTCTCCCTCTTTGCCTATAAGAAGCCTTCTGACCTAAAAACTCAGGGGGGTTCAACGTTTTTCCAGAAGAAGATCCACAACACTGCCACCACCGAAGGGGAGATTCGGGGGACAGAAAGTCTCTGTTCCGGCACCCTGCCGGGACGGGGAAGTGCCCCCATCACTCTCCACCATCGTCTCCATCGACCATCCATGTTTCCCCCATCTATGAATGAGTAATCCCCCGCTGTAGGCTATGGGGATGGTAGGGATTGGATGAGATCGTTTATGTAATGACATCAGATTGTTAGGGCATGGTGCCTAGTATCTTTTATTAGTGCTTTAGGACTTTGTTGCGACTTGTTGTGCTTAATGCTTGTCACTAGGGCCCGTGTGCCATGATTTCAGATCTGAACATGTTATTGATTCATTATGATAGTATGACTATATATGCAAACGGGCTGGCAGGACAAAAGATGTTGTGCAATTTCTCATTGCGAGCACGTATGACTATATATGGAACACATGCCTAGGATTGTCTAGTACTTGGATGCTTTATCTTATTTATCTACAATTGCCCTATGTTCTGATTGCTATGTGAATTGTCTTGTCCATGCAACGCCCATCCATCCATACCTATGCCTACCACACTCGAATCCCACTGTTTACTGTTTTTGTTACTACTGTCTTTGCTTTACTACTGCTGCTACTTTACTATTCCTACTACAAAACTGTTGCTACAGATAAACTGCTGTGAGCAAGATTGTTTCCAGGTGCAGCTGAATTGACAACTCGGTTGTTAATGCTTATAAATATTCTTTGTCTCCCCTTGTGTCGAATCAATAAATTGGGTTTCACTTCTCTTGAAAATACTGCGATACACCCCCTATACTTGTGGGCCATCACGGGCACAGTAACGTCCTATGTTGAATTATATCATTGAAACTAAACTAGCCGTGTCGTCTTTATTTATATCTAGCGCGTGCAACGTGTCTATGATGGGGTCATGTGGACCAGATTACATTTTTTTAAAATATTATTACATTAATTTTTTACCTGCGTTTGGACGCGGCTACTAGTTCCCATTTCCCTTGCATTCCCATCTCCTCTGGTGCACTCCAGAATTATGGATGTGCCATCAAGTAGCAGAGTCCGCGTATTATCCCATCAGGTGTGAACACAATGACTTTGTTTGTTCAGAATTTGATGACTTTTGATTAGTTTGAAAGACAGAGAAACCTAAAACATGTATCTAGACATGTTTTGGGTATAGACACATTTATTAAATATCTAAAAAAACTAAGTCAGTTATATCTGGACAGGAGTAGTACACTATTACAACACGCCTGATCCCTTCTCCTCAGGCGCACTCCAAATTACGGCTGTGCCATCAAGTGCTAGGAGCAGAGTTAGCGTATTGTCCCATCAGATATGCTAGGGAATGCGTGAACTTTATTTTCAGGATCGGACGAGTTTCGATCGACTAGTTTCAAAGACAAAGACAACTGAAACATGGCCAACATATATAGATTATGACGATAATCGACCATGACTCAGGTGACCCAGATCCAAAGAGCGCATTCAGATACCGTACATAGATTTAATTTATGCTTAAGTGGCCCTAATCGACCATGATGCTCCCGCAGTCTCCATCATTGACGATGTTGTCCGTGTCGCTGCTAGCCTCCTCCGCGTTGGAATCGATGCCGATGTTCCCGGCAGCGTTCCTCCTCCTCATAGATTCTTCACGGCACGCTGCATCGATAACGGTCGCGGTCGTATGCCCAGGCACTGCCTAGAAGCGCTGCCTCCCTTCGGGGTTGCGCAGATCCGGGTGGATCTCCGCGGTGGGTTCCTTTCGCTCAATCAACGCAGCCGCTCCTTCTTGAACAACTTTCGCGATCTGGCGTCAAATGCAGTACCGCGCCATTGCCCTCTTTCGCTCCGATAGCTGGCGGCAGCGCTCCTCGATTTGCCTCGCCAATGCGTTGTCACGCAAGAGCGGCGCGACAAGAACCCCGACGTAGCTGAGCTCGAAGCTGGCCGGAAGCCTCGCTAACGGCGGCGCGAGTATGTCGTAGTGGGCGAACATCTGAGCCAGGTGCAAGCTGAGTTTGGGCCTCTCCGTCTCCATGGCGATGAAGGAACACGATCTGATTTTCGGCCCCGAGGTTAAGGGGATAAGGGCAAGGACCAAGGCCCAGCATAGTTGCCACGACCAATTAGTTCGTAGAACAGACTTCTCGCGGATCGCCCTCGTGAAGGACATCACTATCGTCCACGCACCCCGGTCCAACGGCGCCTAACAATCGGGGACCAGGTCTTCTAGAAGCCCAGAGCGGTTACTGGTTAGTTCTGTGTCCCCATTGTTTCTGGCCAACGGCGGTAGTTGAAAATAATACACATTTCAATGACACTGGTGGATCCATGTGTGGTCTCTAAAGAGAACACACATCCAATGACTCTGGTTGTTAGTAAAAAGAACACACATGCAATGACACTGGTGGATCCATATGTGGTATGTGAAAAGAAAACGCATGCAATGACTCCAGTTGTTGTTAGTGAAAAGAACACACATGCAATGACACTGGTGGATCCATGTGTGATCTCTAAAGAGAACACACATTTCAATGACACTGGTGGATCCATAGGTGGTATGTGAAAAGAACACACATGCAAAATGACTCTGGTTGTTGTTACTAAAAAGAACACACATGCAATGACTCTGGTTGTTGTTAGTGAAAAGAACACACATGCAATGACACTGGTGGATCCATAGGTGGTATGTGAAAAGAACACACATTTCAATGACTCTGGTTGTTGTTACTAAAAAGAAGACACATGCAATGACACTGGTGGATCCATGGGTGGATTGTGAAAAGAACAACCATGAAATAACTCTGGTTGTTGTTAGTAAAAAGAACACACATGCAATGACTCCAGTTCTTGTTAGTGAAAAGAGCACACATGCAATGACTCCAGTTGTTGTTAGTGAAAAGAACATACATGCAATGACACCGGTGGATCCATGTGTGGTCTTTGTAGAGAACACACATTTCAATGACACTTGTGGATCCATATGTGGTATGTGAAAAGAACACACATGCAAAATGACTCTGGTTGTTACTAAAAAGAACACACATGCAATGACACTGGTGGATCCATGTGTGGTCTTTGTAGAGAATACACATTTCAGTGACACTGGTGGATCCATATGTGGTATGTGAAAAGAACACACATGCAATAACACTGGTGGATCCATGTGTGGTCTCTGTAGAGAACACACATTTCAATGACATTGGTGGATCCATATGTGGTATGTGAAAAGAACACACATGTAATGACTCTTGCATCGTGGATTCCTATTTCAATTAACATGAACGATGAAGCGATCGAAGGCCGAGTACCGTGAGAAGGTGGCCACGACTAGTTCCAAGATTGCCAACCAACATGATCTTGCACACTCCCTCACCCAAGCTAATGAGGTCCAACGCAAGCAATTATCTATGCAAAAGGAGATCTCGCTAGATTTTGCACGTGACATCGTTAGGCTACAGAAAGTGCTCGACCGTAACTTCATCAGGTAAGAACAGGCTATCAAGATAATCAACGAGCTCACGGAGGAGAATAAGAATCTCGTGGAAAGGTGCATTCACCTGCAGGACGAAGTCAACGAGGCACTCAGAGGACGCATCGAGGAAACCAAGGCTACCATCCGAGCCTACCATGACAGGAACTGTTGCCTAGATGCAGTCAAGGAAATGAAGGCGGACATGAGAAGAGGGATCACCATACTTGAGGGTTTTCGGAAAGAGAACGAGGAGCTAAGGGCATGTCTAGAGGCGTATCAGAGCAATGCCCAAGTCTGATTCCCGTTAGCGGGGACACGAATACCAATTCGTCCTCCTCTCCTTTTGGAATGTTTAGGGTTCAGGGAGCAATGCTGATGAGGACATCCGTACAATTATACCTACCCCAATGACTACTGAAGATGCTACAACTGTTGCAAGAAAGGATCAGTCCAATGAGATTAGAATTGGACCTATTACAAGAGCTCGTGCTAAGCTACTAGAACAACAGGTGAATTTACTCCTAAACGAATTTGGTACTTTGATTGATGAGAACTTTATACTGCCTAAGTCTATGCATTTATGTATGATCAGGTTCGTTGGAGAGACAAGCATGTCACGAGGAGGAGAAGGGCTAGAAGAGAAGCTCAACATGGTGATCACCCAAGGATGCGCGAGGGAGGAGAGGGAGGAAGGCGCAAGAGAAGATCATCAAGACGAAGGCAAAAAGATCTGCCACGACCGGAGTGTCCGGCCAGATCCACCCGGACTATCCGGTCTGGTCGAGAGGCAAACTGGCGTGGACATTCAGTATACTAGTTCGGACACTACATGGACACCACCCGGAAACTTCAAAGTTTCTGGCCAGACCGGACTGTCCGGCACAGTTCACCCAGAGTGTCCGGCCTGACCAGACTGTCCAGCCCACTTCGACCGGAGTGTCCGCCCGCCGACCGAATCTGGTCCGAGTCGGTTTGTATCAGTTTGAGTCGTTTGCATTTAGTTTTGGTTTCTGGTCGCCCCAGCCGCCCTTATAAGCTATGGGACGACCCCTAGTTAGGGTTTAAACCACGTTAAAATATTTTGGAGTTGTTTCTTTCATAGAACCTCTGGAATTACCCTGTGTTCGAATATACCAACTATAATTGAGTGTGATCTGTTGTTCCATTGGGAATTAGTAGATTGCATACTACCGTTTGTGGTCACGGCTGTGTGCGCAAGAGCGTGGTGTTGTGAATATCCTACAAGGTTCGAGAGTTGTTGCATTGGCATCAAGGATCGAGCGGGAGAGTTCATAGCTATAGGCTAGTTATCTATCATCCACCATTATCACCGCCATCCGCTTACTGAGAAGATCGGGCCACCCCATATCATCTTGGTATTAGATTTCCAGTGTTGCCTCGGTAAGCATCCACAAATCCATCCATAGATTAGAGAGTGTTTTCGTCCTATACAGAAAAAGCCTTACAAAAAGATTTGCCATAGACTAGATTGCATTGTTTTCGAGTTTTAGTTGTTGATTGTATCTTCTCGTAGATCTGATCTGCAGGTTTTCCTCGTAGGAGTCTAGTTTCTGTTTGTGTCTAGGTTTAAGGTTTCATCTTGTTTTCCGTTGTTCCCACCGTTACCGTTTCCGCAAGTATTTATCGTTTTTTCCGAGTCCACATAGCGTACTTTTGTTTGCATACCATAGACATAGCCTATCTACAACATCTGTGCCTATGAACGTACCCACGAGACTAGTTGCTTTGCTTCGACAGGCTGCTCATTAGGGTTTTGAAGTGCAAAAAATTTTCGACAGGCAAAACCGGACTATCCGGCCTAATCACACCGGACTATCCATCCCCACCGGAGTCTCCGGCGCATATCAACCAGACTATACGGCCTAGTTTCTGTTATACGTTGCTGTACTCGTTTGCATTTAGTAATATAGTTGCAAAAAAAAGAGAAAAGAAAAGAGAATCAGTATAAAAAAGAGAAAAGAGCTACAAGCCTGACAAAAAAGAGATATAGAAGTGTGCAATATTGGAGACCTTGTTGTATAGCACTGCTAGATTGAGCAATCTTGTGCCTATTCTATTTGACCTATTACTAGCGTCTCTCTTGTGCATTGCAATATTCCTTTTCATAAGTTGCTTTGCCACATTTATCTCCACTGTGTGTGTTTCTTGGGTATTTGTACGATCAGCACTAGGACTTGTTTGCGGTATAGATAGGATACCGTACCTATAGCTCCACCTTAAATAACCTGTGTGCCCTGCGATCGTTCTCTATACCTTTGATATTCACTTCATCACATCAAGTGCATCAGTCTTTGATTTCGTTTGGTAGAGCATCTCTATTCACATTGGAACGGTAAGATCTCCTTTCTTATTAGTTGTGAGTGAGTTGTGAGAGTTTCCACCACACAGATTCTGATTTTTGCACTAACCTACTAATCATGTCTACTAGTGATAATGATGTTGTGTTGCAGAAAAAGAAGGATGAGGAGCTCGTCAATTGGCGTGAATATGAGGCTTTGAAATCCCACTTGACACATGTGTTTACTAACACGACATATGCCATTGACAAGAATCTCCAAGATATGAATATGAGATTGGATCAGCATGTTGGGATAGTTGATACTATCCAAACGGAAGTGGCTACGCTCAATGTCAATGTCACCACTTTGCAGTAGTCCATTGAGGGTTTGTCAGCCGCCTTGCATAGAAGGGAAGACCCTCAACATGATGATGCCTTTGATGATTTCGATGAGGGTAGCGCTATTGATGTTGCTCCACATGTTGGCAGGGGACGTGCTATTCCCCCTGTCCATGCACCTGCTCATGGTCGTGGGTTTGCCCATCTTGGGCGTGGTCCACGTGTGCCCAACCAAGCTGCTGATGACGGTTTGGGCAAGCCAAAATTCTCAATTCCTAAGTTTGATGGTTCCATTGATCCTGAAGACTACCTCACATGGGAGTTGAAGATTGAGAAACTCTGGCGCTTATTTGACTATCCAGAAGATAAGAAGGTCAAGCTTGCAGCATCTGAAGTTGATGGTTATGCTTTGCGTTGGTGGGATGCTCTTGTGTAACATAGGAGGGAGGACAATGAATTTCCTGTGATGGATTAGCGCGAGATGAAGCAAATCATGAAAGCTCGTTTCGTACCACCCAACTACTTGCGATCAGTTTTTGATAAATTAACGCAACTGAAGCAAGGCACCATGATAGTTGATGAGTACTACATGGAGATGGAGATGCTTATGCAGCGTGCTAGAATTCGTGAGTCCATTGAGATGACCATGCAGCGATTCCTAAACAATTTGAAGTTACCGATCAAAAGCATTGTTCGTCATCACAAGTATGAGACCATGAATGAGTTATTGCATCATGCTAGAGAGGCCGAATCCCAGTTGGCAGAAGAGGCGAAGTCACGTGCTCGTTTTCCATCCTCCAGCAGATTTTCGGCCAGGTCTATACCTCCTACAGTCATGCCACCAGCTGCTGTTCCGTTTACACCATCGGCCAAACCAGCAAGTACACCTTCGTTTGGTTCTAATGCTCGGAAACCCACTGCTCCTGCTGCTAGCTCAGGTTCCAACATGTCTACTGCACGTACTCGTGAAGTAGTGTGCCATACTTGTGGAGGTAGAGGTCACTACAAGAAAGATTGTCCAAACAGCAAGGTTATGTTTGTTAATGAACAAGGTGAAGTAGAAAGTGGAGATGAATCTTCTGATGATGATATTGATGACGGCAAGGAAGGTGCTGATGCATATGCTGAGCGTGCACCAACTATTGTCGTATCGTCACGTGTCCTTAGTGTGCAACCGGTTGAGGAATCCCAGCATTGCAACTTGTTCCGAACAAAAGCTGTAGTTGGACCAAACAAAGCTTGCAAGGTAATTATTGATGGAGGTAGCTACAGAAATCTTGCAAGTAAGGAACTATGTGCCAAACTGAATTTGACATACTTACCTCATCCCAAGCCATACTACATACAATGGTTGAGCAACAATGGTGAGATGAAGGTAAATCATATGGTACGTGTGAATTTTCAAATAGGGCCATACAAAGATTCTATTGATTTTGATGTGGTTCCTATGACTGTTTGCCACCTAATATTGGGTCGGTCTTGGCTCTATGATCGCCATGTGCAACACAATGGCCAGGACAATACATATCACTTGGAATTCAAAGGAAAGAAGATTACTATGCAGCCAATGACACCACAAGAAATTGTGAATGATTCTCGCTCGAAGATAGAGGTGAACTTGAAGGAAGATACTACCACTCGGCGAGACTATGTAACAGCTGTTCCTGATGTAATTGAGCCTACATTGAGTGATATAACGAAAAGTGAGAGAGTGCCTGGGTTATTGATATTAGCCACCAAGGAGGATATGAGAGAGTTTCGTGAGGATCCTACAGCCATGCCACTTGTGCTCATGTATAAGGGCGAGGTATTGGTTTCTAACGACATGACCCCTATTTCTCTTGGTGTCTCTTCTATTTTGCAGGATTTTGGGGATGTGTTTCCAGAAGACGTACCCGCAGGTTTTCCCCCATTGCGTGGTATAGAACATCAAGTGGACCTGATTCATGGCGCCACACTTCCCAACCGTGCACCTTACAGGACTAATCCCGAAGAAACTAAGGAAATTCAGAAGCAAGTACAAGTGTTACTGGATAAAGGGTACATTCGTGTCTCTCTTAGCCCTTGTGTTGTTCCTGTTATTTTAGTTCCTAAGAAAGATGGTACATGGCACATGTGTGTTGATTGTAGAGCGATTAATAACATCACTATTCGATATCGTCATCGTATTCCACGCTTAGAGGATATGCTAGATGAATTGAGTGGTGCTGCTGTTTTCTCTAAAATTGACTTGCGTAGTGGTTATCATCAAATTAGGATGAAAGAAGGGGATGAATGGAAAACTGCTTTCAAAACTAAATTCAGTTTGTATGAGTGGTTCGTTATGCCATTTGGTCTTACTAATGCACCTAGTACTTTCATGCGTTTGATGAATCATGTTTTTAGAGAGTTTATTGGTTGTTTCGTGGTTGTTTACTTTGATGATATACTCATATACAGCCACACTGAATCTGAACATTGCACTCATATTAGACAAGTTTTGCAAGTGTTACGTGATAATAAACTGTATGCTAATCTTGAGAAGTGTACATTTGCAAAAGCTAAGGTCATATTTCTAGGATTTGTTGTTTCTAAGCATGGAGTAGAGGTAGATCAATCTAAAATTGAATCAATTCAGAATTGGCCTACTCCAATGAATGTTAATCAAGTGCGTAGTTTCCACGGTCTCGCTGGTTTCTATAGGCGCTTTGTGAAAGATTTTACGACCATTGCTGCACCATTAAATGATTTGACAAAGAAAGGTGTTCCTTTTGTATGGGGCGCGGCCCAAGACATTGCTTTTGATACATTAAAACGTTTGCTTACTTCTGCACCATTACTTGCATTACCTGATTTTTCGAAGCAATTTGAAGTTGAATGTGATGCTAGTGGTATAGGCATAGGTGGCGTTTTGATGCAAGAGGGTCGGCCTATAGCTTATTTTTCTGAGAAATTAACTGGCGCTCGTTTGAATTATTCTATCTATGATAAAGAATTGTATGCACTTGTTAGAGTACTTGAGGTTTGGCAACATTATTTGTGGCCAAAAGAATTCATCATACATTCTGATCATGAAGCATTGAAATACTTGAAAGCTCAATCAAACTTGCATAGAAGATTAGCTAAATGGGTTGAGTTCATTGAGTCTTTTCCTTACATCATTAACTATAAGAAGGGAGAAGAGAATGTTGTTGCTGATGCTCTATCTAGGAAGAACATGCTATTAACCAATCTTGATGTTAAAATTCCTGGATTAGAAGCTATTTGTGCAATTTATGGAACTGACCATGATTTTGTTGAACCATATCATTTGTGTGCTCTTAGAAACGCATGGGATAAGTATCATATACATGATGGATATTTGTTTCGAGTAACAAACTATGTATTCCAAAATCGTCATTGCGTTTGTTCTTAGTGCAGGAATCACATGTTGGTGGTTTGATGGGTCACTTTGGGCGTGAGAAGACGTTGCTCATGCTTGCTGATCACTTTTATTGGCCCAAGATGAGGTGTGATGTGTACAGATTTGTGAGCCGATGTATTACATGCCACAAGTCGAAATCTAAGCTGAAGCCTCACGGTTTCTATACACCTCTCTTTGCACCGACTACTCCATGGGAAGACATTAGTATGGATTTTGTGCTAGGTCTACCTAAAACTCAGAGAGGTCATGATTCTATATTTGTGGTAGTGGATAGGTTCACTAAGATGGCTCATTTTATTACCTGCCACAAAAGCGACGATGCGTCGCATGTTGCTAACCTGTTTTTCAGGGACATCGTGAGATTACATGGAGTACAAAGACGATTGTTTCTGACCGTGATGTGAAGTTCATGAGCTACTTTTGGAAGACCTTATGGGGAAAGCTAGGAACGAAGTTGCTGTTCAGTACTACATGTCATCCCCAAACAGATGGTCAAACGGAGGTGGTGAATCGAACATTGTCACAGCTTCTAAGGACCATGATTAAAAAGAATCTGCGGGAGTGGGAAGAGTGTTTGCCACATGTTGAGTTTGCTTACAACAGGGCTGTGCATTCAACTACTCAGCTTTGTCCTTTTGAGGTGGTGTATGGTTTCAAGCCATTGACGCCACTTGATATGTTGCCTCTGCCATTACATGAGAGAGTTGATATGGAGGCATCAAAACATGCTGATTATGTGAAGAAAATACATCAGAAGACTCGAGAGGCTATTGAGAAGAAAGGCAAGAACATTGCTGCTGCAAGGAATCAAGGAAGGAAAGAAGTGTTGTTCGAGCCTGGAGATATGGTTTGGGTGCATCTACGCAAGGATAGATTTCTACTACTTCGAAAGTAAAAATTGAAGCCACGTGGTGCTGGTCCTTACAAGGTGTTAGCCAAGATTAATGATAACGCCTACTCGGTTGATATACCTATTGAAGAGTTTGGTGGAGTTAGCAATAGCTTCAACGTTGCTGATTTGTCACCATATGCTGGAGAAGACCTTGGAGCGTCGAGGTCGACACCTTTTGAAGAGGGGGAGATGATGAAGACATCCCTACAATTACACCTACCCCAATGACTACTGAAGATGCTACAACTGTTGCAAGAAAGGATCAGTCCAATGAGATTAGAATTAGACCTGTTACAAGAGTTCGTGCTAAGCTACTGGAACAATAGGTGAATTTACTCCTAAACTAATCTGGTACTTTGATTGATGAGAACTTTATACTGCCTAAGTCTATGCATTTATGTATGATCAGGTTCGTTGGAGAGAGAAGCATGTCGCGAGGAGGAGAAGGGCTAGAAGAGAAGCTCAACATGATGATCGCCCAAGGATGCGTGAGGGAGGCGCGGGAGGAAGGCGCAAGAGAAGATCATCAAGACGAAGGCAAAAAGATCTGCCACGACCGGAGTGTCCGGCCAGATCCACCCGGACTGTACGGTCTGGTCGAGAGGCAAACTGGCGTGGACATTCAGTATGCTAGTTCGGACACTACACGGACACCACCCGGAATCTTCAAAGTTTCCGGCTAGACCGGACTGTCCGGCACACTTCACCCGGAGTGTCCGTCCTGACCGGAATGTCTGACCCACTTCGACCGGAGTGTCCGCCCGCCGACCGAATCTGGTCCGAGTCGGTTTGTATCAGTTTGAGTCGTTTGCGTTTAGTTTCGGTTTCTGGTCGCCCCAGCCGGCCTTATAAGCTATGGGACGACCCCTAGTTACGGTTTAGACCACGTTAAAATATTTTGGAGTTGTTTCTTTCATAGAACCTCTGGAATTACCCTGCGTTCGAATATACCAACTATAATTGAGTGTGATCTGTTGTTCCATTGGGAATTAGTAGATTGCATACTACCGTTCGTGGTCACGACTGCGTGCGCAAGAGCGTGGTGTTGTGAATATCCTACAAGGTTCGAGAGTTGTTGCATTGGCATCAGGGATCGAGCGGCAGAGTTCATAGCTACAGGCTAGTTAACTATCATCCACCATTATCACCACCATCCGCTTAGTGAGAAGATCGGGCCACCCCATATCAAATGCCCATGTCTGCTTCCCATTATAGGGTGCAATAAGAATCCTAGGGCAACTCCTTATCTATATGGACATGTGTTGGTGTTCATGTTCATGAATGGACACCATGTTCTCTCTCCATTATGTATCTGGACATGGGTTTCTGCATTATGAGTTTGCCACTCTCCCACTACTATTTGGTGATAGTGGGAAAACCCCACAGCACACTAAACTGCTGATAAATCTTATTTGTCTTTGAAATTGAAATTATGACACTGCCACTAGTCGATTCATAAAATGTTGATTAGTCCTAGATTTCTTCTTCCTTGAAATTATGACAGTACCACTAGTTGATTCAGTTAATTATGGAAACTAACCAGCTTGTCCTGGTGAACTGAACAAACCATACTATGTATTGTTGTTGCAGGGAAAGAGGCGAAAGATCGACCAGGACCTGGCAACCTAGCTAAATGACAAGATAGCAATCCAAAGGGAGAAGCGGAATTCCCAAAAACTGGCCTTTGACCAACTGCGCGCTGAATTCGTGGTCCTTTCTGACAAGTGCTAGAAACTGAAGGAGTTAAACGCCGACTGGGCGAAGCTACACAGTGAAGGTCGCGCCTCGGCTAGGAAGCAGATGGATATCATGAAAGGGATCTTGAAGGAAAATCGTATGGCTACGGACAAAATTCTCCAATCCGTGACGGAGCGCTGGAACCTACAGCTGAAGCACGACATAGCACTGAAGGAGCTGGCCAATGTTAGGGAGGAAAACATGCAGCTCCGGGCCAGGCTCGCTTGAACACAACATATGTCTATTTAGTACTGAACTGCCTGGTTTATCCTCCGCAGTGGTGATTTTGTAAGCGTGAACTTAACTCTATGCACGATATGTGTGTTCGTCTGAAATTAATTTGCTCGAGGATTGAGTTTGGCTTAGTTCGGAAAGTGCAACTGCAAGTCTTACAATTAACTAGTTTCAGGCATTGGTACAACATAAATTATTCATCTCGAATTTCCTTTATCCTCTATAGTCTGTCCTTGTTCACCCTAGTGCGCCTTCTTCAGTTCATTCAACAGATCCGCAATGCAGTACTCTAGCTTCTTCTTGTCTTCCCTGAGCTGATCCCTCTCCTTTTCTGCATTATGAATCAGCAACCTGTGACTATCTTGAAGCTTCTTTGCAGTTCCAACAACCAAGCTCCCATCGATTCCGTCAGTTAGCTTTGACTGCAAATTCTCGATTTCTTGTTCCAGCTCCTTATTTTAGCTTGTAAGTTTTTTCAGCTGCATCACTTACATCAGTAAATCTCCCCGACCTTTCCAACTCATACATCTCCCATAATTGTGCCAAATATTTCTTAAGTGCATCTGGCCACTCAAGATCCACCCACTCTACTGCTTTACACACCGGGCCAACCTAAAAACACACACACTATAGTGTTATGAACATGCACGATACATTTTACTTCATGTCACAGTTGCACATAATGTAAACAAACCTGATTTGTACAGCCCAAAAACCTTCTCCAGTGTTCTCGCCTTCGAATGCAACATATCTCCTCAGTTTTAGCCCATGGTCACATGGCACTTCTCCATCAAGATCTAGGCCGTCCCATTCGGAGTCGTAGATCGTCCTTGGTACCTATAGGTAAACGCAAAGCTGAAATCGAACACGATTGCATCCACATATGGAGCTCAGATCGAGAGATTTACCATTGCCTAACCCTAGCCTGAGAAAACAGAGGAACTCACATCGTGGAAGGAATACTCGATGTCGGAGAGAAGGCTGTCGCTACTCGACTGGTCGTCCTCGCCGTTCAAGGACATCATGGCGAATGCGAATGCGATGGCGACGGCGGCGGCGACGGCGAGAGAGAGAGTGAGAGAGAGAGAGCCCTTCTACCATGCAATGATGACTAAATTGGCACGTTAAAATAGTTTAATGGATACCATGCCCTTTCCCTGGATTACTGTCTCTTTCCTGATATGGATTCTCTTCACACATTCTCATTTCAAATATTAAACCTACACTCCCTCCATCCCAATTTCATTGCCTAACGAAAACATACCAGTATATTACATCATCCAAAGAAACAAAATCATGTCAACTACAAGGTACTTATGCATCACTTCTTTAGTCATGGTTTCACAAAACATTACATTATAATCTCCCAACAAACATAACCACAACATGGTTTCACAAAACATCACATTACAATCTCTCAACAAACATAATCATAGAAACATGTATATTACATCAACTCAAGAAACAAAATCATGTTGACTACAAGGTACTTACACATCATTTGTCCTGTCATGGTTTCACAAAACATTACATTACAGTCTCTCAACAAACAAAATAACAGAAACAAGTACAGTACATCATCTCAAGAAACATAATCATGTCAACTACAATGTATTTATGCATCACTAGTCCAGTCATGGTTTCACAAAACATTACATTACAATGTCCCAATAAACATAATAACAGAAACAAGTACCATACGTCATCTTAAGAAACATAATCATGTCAACTACAATGTACTTATGTCTTATTACAACAACGATGGTTTTAGTGTGTGACATGTCCGAAAATCTCAACAGCTCGCACAGCATTATATCACAATCTCTCAACAAACATAATCACATAAGCACGCTCTAAATGCAACAATAGTCAATATTACAAATACAGGAAGGGGAACCCCGCGGTCCATATGACAAGCCCAGGGTAGAAGCTCTCATCAGATCTCATCAATGTCGACCACCTCATTCTGTTCAGCCACTACATGGGCATCTGCATCCACTATAACCTGTTCAACAACGTTAGAAATGGTACCAAGGAAGAACACCTTCCTGGGTCGCTTCTTTCGCTGCATAATCTGCATAAGATCTTCAGTATCCAAAACATCTATGAATTGCTGTTTCTTATGATGCCACCACCGGATTTTGCCATCTGCTTAGGGCCAATACTGATTTCCTTACCGATCATCTCTCTCATTTCATCAAGAGTTATGTTTTTGGAATCAACAGTGATCTCCACGACATGACATAAACCGGCTTATTAACTCCCTCATCAAGTTTTGCCATGTATGAATCCACCTCTATCGATATCTTGAACATATCTAGATCAGCATCTATTGGTCCGTATTCTCTAGGAGCAGAAGCTCTGGCAGCAAGATCTCCAGCATCTGCATACATATCATCAATCATCGCTTCAACTTTCACCTTACGATCAGCTGCACAACACTCCCAAACCATCTGAAGCTCATGGGAGTGCTCAATTTGCTGATAGGTATCATTCATGTTGCGCCACACTAATTTTGCCCTCTGTCTAGAACCCCAGGGAATTCTAGCAGCAAGCATGTCTACCAGCTGCGAAACAGACACAACCTCTTTACAATTCACAAGAAGATGCACATCTTGCCCGAACACAACCCTCTCGCAACCAAAATCAAGCTTTGCAGTGTACTGCCGAACATGAAAACTCATATAGGTCCCTTGTATCAAAGCTATGCCTAATTTGATTAAAAGGGGAACATTTCAGTTCATTTGATTCTATTATGCCGTAACTAATCTACTTGCAAGATAAGGTACAGATAAGAAAAATTCACCTCTTGCTTTTCTCTTCAACCCGCTGCTCGTAGGTACCTTGGGAGCAGAATCCTTTCTGGCCTCCTAGCTAACCGGGGCTGAAGACCTCGCCGCAGCTACGCGTTGAGCCCTAGACATGGGCCTCGACGGACCCTTTTCAGTCGGCAACGTAGCTACAACCTTCGCCTTGCAAGACATGCTAGGCCCCCGCCACCGGATTCAGTGTCGGAGGAGGGAGAAAAAAGGTCCTCCGCCGCCGACAGATTTAGGGTCGGGGAAGGGAATAAAAGGGACCGCCGCCGCTATCGCAGCAAGATTCAGTGTCGATTGTTAGGAAAGTACAGTAATGGATTTGCCCCTACGACACGTGCAGGGTGGCTAAGAAGAGTGACCGACAAAGGAGGGGCACAACAGGAACTAGTGTAACGGAATATCCTGACTTAACGGGCGCGATTTGAAAATATTGGGTTTGGCCATCATTCACTCGAAAGACCCCTCTCAACAATGGGCGCCCCAACTTTTCGAATCGCGTTGATAAAAATCAACTTGGGTACCGTGTTGCCTGTCCACCGCAACTTTCGGGCCACAAAATGATATTCTCCTTTTCCCCTCCCTCTATTCTGAAACCCTCACATGCGCTCGGACGGGGGGATGTCGTCAGGTCAAAGGCTTGACCGTTACATGCTGACTGGTGGGACCGCGTTGGAGCGGGTCGTGTGTTGAGCATTACGTTATGTCGCCTCGACCGTTACATAGCAGACCAGCCATCCATCTCTCGTTGATTATGGGGGACATGGTGTGGGACCATGTGGGGTGCATTTGGTGGTTATGTGCACCTTGTCACCTAAATTGGAAGTTTTTTTTGTTATTTTTATGATTGGCCTTTGTAAGAGCGCCTTTTCCCCTCTCTTTTGCTAACAATTGTGTTTTTTTGCCTAAAAAGGTAGAGAATCTACAATAGCTTCTCTCTTCATTCATTGTTCCTTTTGGCCCTCGTTTTTCCCCAATATGGTAGCAAATCTATAGCAGCAAATCTAACCAGCACCATAAATAAGTTCAGTAAACAGAGCAGATCTAGATAAAACAGCTAATATAGGTTATATAGTATGGTACTTAACGAGGTTCAACAATTAGGCTGCTGAACAGTAGTAGCACCGGACAAGTTCAACACAGAAAAGATAAAAGAAGCTGCTTTACAGCAGCATCACCACAAGATCAATGGCCCCTCATGGCCTCCGCCTCCTCCCTCTGGCGCCTCCTTAACTTCTTGCAGAGCCCAGTCCCTTGACCTTGGGCGCCTTGGGCTTGATCGGGGGCATGCGACCCTCCTTGATAGCCACCTTCTGGAGGTTGCAAAGGTGAAGGCCGAGCATCTGGTGCTTGGCTCTGAAGCCGTGGATGATCATGGACTCGCCCTAGGTGCTCACGTCCTCGGCATGCTTTACGGGGGAGTTAAAGTCCGTGGCGCGGAGCCTCCTAGTGGGGCAGAAGGGGCACATGTAGACGTCACCGACGAAGAAGTTGTTGTATTGGCCGGAGTTCAGACTCCCCAGCACATGCCGAGTCTTAGTGTCCTTAGACTCATCGTCGCTGCGGACATCACTGCTATCCTCCTATTGGAAAAAGAGTAGAGTGCAATAAGGACATGATTGAGATACTTTGATTATCGGGATTGATTATTTGCATAAATTAACCGATTGAGATCTCCTGATTATTCCCCAAATCTCAAACCAAATTGAATACTGATCCCAACTATGAACAGGGGGGGTTCAAATACGAATAGGGGGATTCATCGAAATACGAGATCTAACAGAAGAGGATTGGCTACTATAAAAATACAAACAGATGAACCCTAATAACATATGATCTAGCATCCAACAATGGGAACGGGGGAAGAACAAGGGAGGGGGAGAAAACCCTGGTTACCTCCGACCATGGGTCGGCGATGCTGGTGTCGTAGGGGTTCTCCGGCCTAAAGTAATCAACCTCCTCATAGGGGTCCCAGCTGAGCGGGATCTTCCCGAGACCGGTGGGGGCCTCCTCACTGGCGGCTACGACGGATGCGGGGACGGGGACAGTGGCTGCCTTTGATGCCTGGATGGGGGCCTATACGGGGACGAGGGCCTCCTCGCCAGTGTCCTTGGAGGAGCCGATGGCCACCGCGCCGTTCCTCTCCATCGCCAACATGGTTGGGGTTTTCTTGGGGGTTTGCAGAAGGTGATGGAACAGTGGATATGGTTGAGTAAGCGAGTCAGTGCTAAGTGAGAGTGAGGAGGCCTCTATTAAAGGAGAAGGGAACCGACGTTTTGTTGCACCACTGCACTGCGGTAGGTATGCTTTTTGCACCGTGCCACACGTGTCCGCTACCTGCAATCGCATTACACGTGTATTGTGAGTCACGTTTTTTCCCTCGTGTCTAACCTTGGCGACTTAGTTTTGCGCTCGAGTGTAACACTAGCAGTTTGGTTGTACTCAGTTTTGCCCTCCAGTACTAACACTATCGTCTGCAATATACTTAGTTTTACCCTCCGGTGGCTGGTCAATAGAGAGTCAACGAATAGGTTTTAGCTAGCTAATTGAGTCATTTTATGCACAACAAATTCAAAAAGAGCAAAACATAGTGGCATCTACCAAGGGAGTCTTATTATGTGACCTACCACCATAAGAAATGTATATAAATCAAGTTTTAACTCAAATCACCACTTCTCAAATCACCTACTATCTATGAAGGTTCATGGCTTTCTACTCAAGCTTCTTCCCAAAACATCCCTCCCCAAAACATAGTTTATCTGAATGAGGCAATAATTGTCAAACTGGTGTATATTTTGAATTGCAAATAGTTTGATGTATGCCAAGATGTATTTTATTGTATAAAAGACGCATTTTCCATTTTTAAATCTTTTTCTATTTTCTATCTGAGTCCCTTTGTTAGTCTTGGCCTTGGTTTTTAAGTTCTACTCAGTTTTACCCTTGGTTCTTAAGTTCTACTCAGTTTTCCCCTCTCTTAGCATCAATCTCTCGCACATGTGCTCATCTTCGCTGCTACGCTCTGATTGGTTGAGACAGTTGTCACGCGGATCATGCCCACCAACCGTTGATCCTCTATGATCTAGCAGATATGATAACCCCTATATCTGTCAACGGAACCCCTCTATCCATGCAAAATAACGAGTTTGCCACCGGTACTTTAACTCCATAAACAAATGAACTTGAATATAATTTGAAGGGAATGTGTTCAAAGGTGTATAATTTGTGCATTACATTCCACTCTATGAAAATGATAATCTCTCAAGATTTTCTTAGCACAATATTATCACGTATTAAGTGCGATTTCAAAGAGTTCAAATGTGTATAATTTTCTTATATGCAAGTTTATACATTACATTCCAATCTATGAAAATGGTGGGAGAAAATGACAATCTATCAAAATTTTGTTAGCACAACATTATCACGTATTAAGTGCGATTTAAAAGTGTTCAAAGCTTTATAACTTTTGCATATGCAAGTTTGTGCATTACATTCCACTCTATTAAAATGATAATCTCTCAAGATTTTCTTAGCACGAAATTACCAAGTATTAAGTGTGATTTCAAAGAGTTCAAAGGTGTATAATTTTCGTATACGCAAGTTTATGCATTATATTTCACTCCATGGAAATGATAAATGATCAGGGTTTTATTAGCACAACATTATCATGACCTAAGTGCGATTTCAAAGAGTCCAAAGGTGTATAATTTTCGTATATGCCAGTTAATGCATTACATTCCACTATATGAAAATGATAATCTCTCAAGATTTTCTTAGCACAACATTATCAAGTATTAAGTGTGATTTCAAACAGTTCAAAGGTGTATAATTTTCATATATGGAGATTTATGCATTACATTCCACTCTATGAAAATAATGATCTCTCAAGTTTTTTTAGCACAACATTATCATGTATTAAGTGTGATTTGAAAGAGTTCAAAGGTGTATAAACTTCTTATATGCAAGTTTATGCATTACATTTCACTCTATGAAAATGGGGGAGAAAATAATAATATCTCAAAATTTTGTTAGCACATCATTATCACGTATTAAGTGCGATTTAAAAGTGTTCAAAGGTTTATAATTTTCACATATGCAAGTTTGTGCATTACATTCCACTGTGAAAATGATAATCTCTCAAGATTTTCTTACCACGACATTATCACGTATTAAGTGCGATTTCAAAGAGTTCAAAGGTGTATAATTTTCGTATACGCAAGTTTATGCATTATATTTCACTCCATGGAAATGATAAATGATCAGGATTTTATTAGCACAATATTATTATGTCCTAAGTGCGATTTAAAAGAGTTCAAAGGTGTATAATTTTCATATATGCATTACCTTTCACTATATGAAAATGAAGCTAGAGAAAGGGCGTGGGCGTGGGGCTGGCTCGAGGTCCCATCTTGCAACGCTAACCTGGGTAAGCTATGGGTCTGGCACTCATGTGGATAAGCTGTGGGTCCGATGCTAATCTGGATAAGTTGAGAGAGGCGTCCACTATGGGAACCGACTAAGCACGGCCCCACTTGTCAGCATGTAATGGCAAGGGTACACTACGGGACCTGATAGAATGCGACCCTTCTCATCAGCATGTAACGGCGAGGGTCCACTCTGGGACCCGACTGAACGCGACCCCACTTGTCAACAAGTAATAGCAAGGCTGACGGACGGCGAGTTTCAGACCATGTGAGAGTTTTGTACAAGGAGATGGGCAAAAGTGAGGAAAAACTATGCGGCTGGGGAAAACTGAGTACAACTAATGAACCGAGGGTACAAAAATAGAAATCCCTTGTTTCTTTTCACACCCTTTCCTCACCGGCACCTCCACTTCTTCATAAATTTGTTGCTTACCTATGTTTTCCTCCGAGTGCTCATCACTATTTTCCTCCACCTGTTGCACTTCCTCATGTTCTTCGTTTTCGCGCTGCTCTTCCTCCAGTTCTGGCTGAGAAGCCTCATTTTCTGCCACCGGGGTGTGAACAGGGACAATATCATGTCGAACTAGGTTTTTGCAAAACCTCTTGATATAGCCGAATCCTCCACACCGTTTGCATTTCCTTTTCCTAGCTCCTAGCCTTGAAACTTTATCAGTGGAGGCTTCGATCCTTAGCTTTCTAGGCCTCCAAGGTGGCCTCCTAAGAACTGGTGGTTGAAGTTTGAACCCTGGATCGACAATCTCCCAATCATTTTCATTAGCCATAGGTGGTACGTTTTCTGCAAGTTGCAGCAAACTTGTCCATGGAGAAATAGTTATCAACATAGTTCTCTATTTCAGCTCCACTACCTCTGAGCTTTAAGATGAAGTACAGTGCATGGTGACATGGCAGACCAGTAATCTGCCACTTCCTGCATGAACAAGTCTTGTTTCCAATGTCTATAGTGTACCTCCGTTCAATTCCACGCTTGTATTCTGCATAAACCTCAGCCAATGTACTGGAACTTCTGATATCCTCATCTTTATCATTCTCATTGCCCTAGTTCTTGCATTCAGTAATATAACCACCTTTGGAACTATTTTAGGGCATTTTGCCTTAAATCTATCTTCACCATTATGCACTTTCTTATTGCATCCAACAAAATAACAATTGCAAGTGTGCTCATGCTCGAAATCTTAGCATTGAAACTCTCTGCCAAATTATTGCAAACAAAATCCACCTTACTTAACTCACCAAACTTGCTTCTGGCCCATAGCTTGGTGTGATGTTATTCAAGGTATTTTTTCACCTTTGGCACTACATACATGTTCTGCAAGTAGGTAGCATGCGTGCTTGGGGTGTATGTGTATTTTGATCGCCACAAGTCCTCTTCAAAGATCTTTCCTTGGAACTTCTTTGAGAAGTTAGTAGCAAGGTGCCACATGAATTCCCTATGCTCAACCCCAAGAAACACAGCATCAACAACATTCTCAAGACCCTTGCATGCACTAGTGTGTATCACCAAGCCTTCAGGGTGACCAACTACTTCCCATAGTCTCTGCATGAACCATGTCCAGTTTTCATTTGATTCACCCTCAAGAACATCATAAGCTATGGGTAGAAGCTAATTTCACGCGTCCAAAGCACAAGTAGAAGCAACATGTCCCCTGAGCTTCCCTATTGAAGAAGTTGCGTCTATTGCCAAGTATGGCCTACAGCCGTCTAGGAACCCCTTCAAGCATGCCTTTAGGCAGACAAAACATCTCCTGAAGCATTTCTTATCTTCCTGCTTATACCTGACCCCCTTGATACCTTTTCTCTTCCTTTCACAACCTCGTAATCGATGTCAACAACACTACTAGGTGATGTTTCTCTACCTCCGCTTTGAAACTATACAACATGTGAAAATTGTCATTCCACTTGCCTTGAATGAAGTCTAGAGCCATCTCCTTCCCATCAAAGACCTTATGGTAAGGAATCGGAATGTTAAACTTTTTGCTAATCTTTGCTCTGAGTTTAGCACGTCTAATGTTATGATCCTGCCTCACCCAGTCAAGTACAGTAGCAGCAATCCACTTGGTAGTTGCTGGTCTAATTTTATCACTTAAATAAGTATTAGGGTAGTTGTATTTCTTCGTGTTTACTTTCATCTGCATTCGATAAGAATCCAAATAAATCAGAGCTAATTATCAGCAGAATAAATATGAGAAAGACTGAAACTAAATGTAGCTATTGCAACCAGAAATGGGTGTCCACCCCGCATTGGAGATCCATGTAATCTCCATTTACACACATTACTTTCCATACAATGCACCCTAAATCTCTTTTGGTCGCTCTTTTCAATGGTAAATTTGAAACCAACTTTAATTGCATAGGTGGCAACTGCATATCTGCAGTCCTCCACAATCTCAAAGATAGTCCCCTCATCAATTGTAGGATTGTCCCTGTCAAAGTGTATCAATGGCCTGTCCTCGTCTTCGTCATCATATCTGCATCCCATTTCCACATCTTCACATTCCTCTTCCTCATTAATCCCATAGTCAGGCTCAAAGTTCAAATCAACAAAATATCCCCTACTCTCCATCCTATCAGGGGCAGCAACCATGTCTGGATATGCTTTCTCATCATCATCCACACCGCCACACATTTCAGTGTCTTTGTGCTGGAGTGGCGGCGGTAGGACCAGAGGAGCGGAGCTGGTAGTGCCAAAACATGGAAAATTGCACAATAATGTGTTGGTGGGCGACACTAGTCCTCGAACCTGGTATGCATGCTGTCGAAGGTGGAGGAGGTGGGCCCGCCAGTCAGAAAATATGCCATGTTGTCATCCCCTATTTATGATACCCTTTAAAAAAACATGCCACGTCGTCATCCCGTGTTTCTGATGGTGTTGCTAGAATTCGATGGTACATAGTGGCACATAAATAATATCGTATAAACATAAGGGCACATTCGTCAATATGTTTAAAATGGAACCCGTCTTGTTTGGTCTCCTACCTATCATGGTACACTGCCCGATTAGGTGGATAGCCATGACCGAATTTTTTAGTATGTTCGCATTATTATGCTAAGAAGGGAAATAAAAATTGAGCGGTTAATGCAACGAGTGTCAAATTATTACCCTCTCAAGAAATAGGAGATGATTATTTTCACGCGTGCCCGGAGTCCAAACCTACTGTCAGTCTGTCACTCCCCTTCTCCTTTAAGCCATAGTCCCCCTTGCGCAGCTCCACCACGACGCACCACCTAGGGTAAAATGGCCCCACCTAAGCAGCCGCCACCGTCGGTGCGGCAGCCACCGAAAATGGGGTATTTAGCCCCTCTAAGGCAGGTCGTGAAGCTCTACTTCAAGGCCGGTCTCCCATTGCCCTTCAAAGAGGATGATTTTTCCGAATGTGCTGAATCAGCTCTTGCGGCAGCGGCGTCGTCGTCGGCGGCGGCTACGGTGAGCAGGGCCAAGAGAGTGCTATAGAGAAAGAATGCGGCGGCATTATGGCGTGATCTACACAGGGGGACAAGGTACGTGTCAAATCATTCATGAGACCATGTCGCCGAGGATACACACCCTTGAATAGGGCAGCGCCAAGGTCTAGGAACTCTCGCGTCCATGCTTAGGCGCGGGTGACCTTACCGCAGTGGGGAGGCTGGGAACATGCCGCCCGTGGCAAAGACACTCCATCCAATGCACCATCGGAGGCCTTACCGCGGCGGTGACCAAGCGTCTACACTCAGCCTATTGGATTGTTCAACACCTGGAGCCGACGGTGGGCAACAACTCAGCTGATATGGGGTGGCCCGATCTTCTCAGTAAGCGGATGGCGGTGATGATGGTGGATAATAGATAACTGGCCTGTAGCTATGAACTCTCCCGCTCGATCCCTGATGCCAATGCAACAGCTCTCGAACCTTGTAGTATATTCACAACACCACGCTCTTGCGCACGCAGCCGTGACCACGAACGGTAGTATGCAATCTACTAATTCCCAATGGAACAACAGATCACACTCAATTATAGTTGGTAGATTCGAACACAGGGTAATTCCAGAGGTTCTATGAAAGAAACAACTCCAAAATATTTTAACATGGTCTAAACCCTAACTGGAGGTCGTCCCATAGATTATAAGGGCGGCTGGGGTGGCCAGAAATCGAAACTAAACGCAAACGACTCAAACTGATACAAACCGACTCGGACCAGATTCGGTCGGCGGGCGGACACTCCGGTCGAAATCGGCCGGACACTCCAAGTGAAGTGTGCCGGTGCCGAACAGTCCGGTCTGGCCAGAAACTTTGAAGTTTCCGGGTGGCGTCCGTGTAGTGTTCGAACTGGCATACTAAATGCCCACGCCAGTTTGCCTCTCGACCAGGCCGGACAGTCCGGGTGGATCTGGCCGGACACTCCGATCGTGGCAGATCTTTTTGCCTCCGTCTTGATGATCTTCTCTCGCGCCTGCCTCCCACTCCTCCCTTGCGCATCCTTGGGCGATCATCATGTTGGGCTTCTCTTGTAGCCCTTCTCCTCCTCGCGCCATGCTTGTTTCTCCAACAAACCTGATCATACATAAATGCATAGACTTAGCCAGTATAAAGTTCTCATCAATCAAAGTACCATATTCGTTTAGGAGTAAATTCACCTGTTGTTCCAGTAGCTTAGCACGAGCTCTTGTAACAGCTCCAATTCTAATCTCATTGGACTGATCCTTTCTTGCAACAGTTGTAGCATCTTCCGTAGTCATTGGGGTAGGTGTAATTGTAGGGATGTCCTCATCATCTCCCACCCCCCTTTAAAAGGCGTCGATCTCGACGCTCCAAGGTCTTCTCCAGCATATGGTGAAAAATCAACAACGTTGAAGCTATTGCTAACTCCACCAAACTCCTCAATAGGTATATCAACCGAGTAGGCGTTATCATTAATCTTGGCTAACACCTTGTAAGGACCAGCACCACGTGGCTTCAATTTTGACTTTCGAAGTAGTGGAAATCTATCCTTGCGTAGATGAACCCAAACCATATCTCCAGGCTCGAACAACACTTCTTTCCTTGCTTGATTCCTTGCAGCAGCAATGTTCTTGCCTTTCTTCTCAATAGCCTCTTGAGTCTTCTCATGTATTTTCTTCACATAATCAGCATGTTTTGATGCCTCCATATCAACTCTCTCATGTAATGGCAGAGGCAACATATCAAGTGGCGTCAATGGCTTGAAACCATACACCACCTCAAAAGGACAAAGCTGAGTAGTTGAATGCACAACCCTGTTGTAAGCAAACTCAACATGTGGCAAACACCCTTCCCACTCCCGTAGATTCTTTTTAATCATGGTCCTTAGCAGCTGTGACAATGTTCGATTCACCACCTCCGTTTGACCATCTGTTTGGGGATGACATGTAGTACTGAACAACAACTTCATTCCTAGCTTTCCCCATAAGGTCTTACAAAAGTAGCTCATGAACTTCACATCACGGTCAGAAACAATCGTCTTTGGTACTCCATGTAATCTCACGATGTCCCTGAAAAACAGGTTAGCAACATGCGACGCATCGTCGCTTTTGTGGCAGGCAATAAAATGAGCCATCTTAGAGAACCTATCCACTACCACAAATATCGAATCATGAACTCTCTGAGTCTTAGATAGACCTAGCACGAAATCCATACTAATGTCTTCCCATGGAGTAGTCGGTGCAGAGAGAGGTGTATACAAACCGTGAGGCTTCGGCTTAGATTTCTACTTGTGGCATGTAATACATCGGCTCACAAATCTGTACACATCACGCCTCATCTTGGGCCAATAAAAGTGATCAGCAAGCATGAGCAACGTCTTCTCATGCCCAAAGTGACCCATCAAACCTCCAGCATGTGATTCCTGCACTAAGAACAAACACAACAACGATTCTGGAATACATAGTTTGTTAGCTCGAAACAAATATCCATCATGTATATGATACTTATCCCATGCGTTTCTAAGAGCACACAAACGATATGGTTCAGCAAAATCATGGTCAGTTGCATAAAGTGCACAAATAGCTTCTAATCCAGGAATTTTAACATCAAGATTGGTTAATAGCATGTTGTTCCTAGATAGAGCATCAGCAACAACGTTCTCTTTTCCCTTCTTATAGTTAATGATGTAAGGAAAAGACTCAATGAACTCAACCCATTTAGCTAATCTTCTATGCAAGTTTGATTGAGCTTTCAAGTATTTCAATGCTTCATGATCAGAATGTATGATGAATTCTTTTGGCCACGAATAATGTTGCCAAACCTCAAGTACTCTAACAAGTGCATACAATTCTTTATCATAGATTGAATAATTCAAACGTGCACCAGTCAATTTCTCAGAAAAATAAGCTATAGGCCGACCCTCTTGCATCAAAACGCCACCTATGCCTATACCACTAGCATCACATTCAACTTCAAATTGCTTCGAAAAATCAGGTAATGCAAGTAATGGTGCAGAAGTAAGCAAACGTTTTAATGTATCAAAAGCAATGTCTTGGGCCTCGCCCCATACAAAAGGAACACCTTTCTTTGTCAAATCATTTAATGGTGCAGCAATGGTGCTAAAATCTTTCGCAAAGCGCCTATAGAAACCAGCGAGACCGTGGAAACTACGCACTTGACTAACATTCATTGGAGTATGCCAATTCTGAATTGATTCAATTTTAGATTGATCTACCACTACTCCATGCTTAGAAACAACAAATCCTAAAAATATGACCTTATCTTTTGCAAATGTACACTTCTCAAGATTAGCATACAGCTTATTATCACGTAACACTTGCAAAACTTGTCTAATATGAGTGCAATGTTCAGATTCAGTGTGGCTGTATATGAGTATATCATCAAAGTAAACAACCACGAAACGACCAATAAACTCTCTCAAAACATGATTCATCAAACGCATGAAAGTACTAGGTGCATTAGTAAGACCAAACGGCATAACTAACCACTCATACAAACCGAATTTAGTTTTGAAAGCAGTTTTCCATTCATCCCCTTCTTTCATCCTAATTTGATGATAACCACTACGCAAGTCAATTTTAGAGAAAACAGCAGCACCACTCAATTCATCTAGCATATCCTCTAAGCGTGGAATAGGATGACGATATCGAATAGTGATGTTATTAATCGCTCTACAATCAACAAACATGCGCCATGTACCATCTTTTTTAGGAACTAAAATAACAGGAACAACACAAGGGCTAAGAGAGACACGAATGTACCCTTTATTCAGCAACGCTTGTACTTGCTTCTGAATTTCCTTAGTTTCTTCGGGATTAGTCCTGTAAGGTGCACGGTTGGGAAGTGTGGCGCCAGGAATCAGGTCCACTTGATGTTCTATACCATGCAATGGAGGCAAACCTGCGAGTACGTCTTCTGGAAACACATCCCCAAAGTCCTGCAAAACAGAAGAGACACCAAGAGAAATAGGGGTCATGTCGTTAGAAACCAATACCTCGCCCTTATACATGAGCACAAGTGGCATGGCTATAGGATCCTCACGAAACTCTCTCATATCCTGCTTGGTGGCTAGTATCAATAACCCAGGCACTCTCTCACTTTTCGTTATATCACTCAATTTAGGCTCAATTACATCAGGAACAGCTGTAACACAGTCTCACCGAGTGGTAGTATCTTCCTTCAAGTTCACCTCTATCTTCTGGTGAGAATCATTCACAATTTCTTGTGGTGTCATTGGCTGCATAGTAATCTTCTTTCCTTTGAATTCCAAGTGATATGTATTGTCCCGGCCATTGTGTTGCACATGGCGATCATAGAGCCAAGACCGACCCAATATTAGGTGGCAAACAGTCATAGGAACCACATCAAAATCAATAGAATCTTTGTATGGCCCTATTTGAAAATTCACACGTACCGTATGATTTACCTTCATCTCACCATTGTTGCTCAACCATTGTATGTAGTATGGCTTGGGATGAGGTAAGTATATCAAATTCAGTTTGGCACATAGTTCCTTACTTGCAAGATTTCTGCAGCTACCTCCATCAATAATTACCTTGCAAGCTTTGTTTGGTACAACTAGAGCTTTTGTTTGGAACAAGTTGCAACGCTGGGATTCCTCAACCGGTTGCACACTAAGTACACGTGACGATACGACAATAGTGGGTGCACGCTCAGGATATGCATCAGCACCTTCCTCGCTGTCATCAATATCATCATCAGAAGCTTCATCTCCACTTTCTACTTCACCTTGTTCATTAACAAACATAACCTTGCTGTTTGGACAATCCTTCTTGTAGTGACCTCTATCTCCACAAGTATGGCACACCACATCACGAGTACGTGCAGTAGACATGTTGGAACCCGAGCTAGTAGCAGGAGCAGCGGGTTTCCGAGCATTAGAACCAAACGAAGGTGTACTTGCTGGTTTGGCCGATGGTGTAAACGGAACAACAGCTGGTGGCATGACTGTAGGAGGTGTAGACTTGGCCGAAAATCTGCTGGAGGACGGAATACGAGCACGTGACTTCACCTCTTCTGCCAACTGGGATTCGGCCTCTCTAGCATGATGCAACAACTCATTCATGGTCTCATACTTGTGATGATGAATAATGCTTTTGATCGGTAACTTCAAATTGTTTAGGAATCGCTAAATGGTCATCTCAATGGACTCACGAATTCTAGGACGCTGCATAAGCATCTCCATCTCCATGTAGTACTCATCAACTGTCATTGTGCCTTGCTTCATTTGCGTCAATTTATCAAAAACTGATCGCAAGTAGTTGGTTGGTACGAAACGAGCCTTCATGATTTGCTTCATCTCGCGCCAATCCATCACAGGAAGTTCATTATCCTCCCGCCTATGTTGCACAAGAGCATCCCACCAACGCAAAGCATAACCATCAAATTCAGATGCTGCAAGATTGACCTTCTTGTCTTCTGGATAGTCAAATAAGCGCCAGAGTTTCTCAATCTTCAATTCCTAGGTGAGGTAGTCTTCAAGATCAATGGAACCATCAAACTTAGGAATCGAGAATTTTGGCTTGCCCAAACCGTCATCAGCAGCTTGGTTGGGAACACGTGGACCACGCCCAAGATGGGCAAACCCACGACCATGAGCAGGTGCATGGACAGGGGGAATAGCACGTCCCCTGCCAACATGTGGAGCAGCATCAACAGCGCTACCGTCATCGAAATGATCAAAGGCATCATCATGTTGAGGATCTTCCCTTCTAAGCAAGGCGGCTATCAAACCCTCAATGGACTGCTGCAAAGTGGTGACATTGACATTGAGCATAGCCACTTGTGTTTGGATATTATCAACTGTCCCAACATGCTGATCCAATCTCATATTCATATCTTGGAGATTCTTGTCAATGGCATCTGACGTGTTAGTAAACACACGTGTCAAGTGTGATTTCAAAGCCTCATATTGACGCCAATTGACGAGCTCCTCATCCTTCTTTTTCTGCAACACAACATCATTATCACTAGTAGACATGATTAGTAGGTTAGTGCAAAAATCAGAATCTGTATGGTGGAAACTCTCACAACTCACTCACAACTAATAAGAAAGGAGATCTTACCGTTCCAAAGTGAGTAGAGATGCTCTACCAAATGAAATCAAAGACTGATGCACTTGATGTGATGAAGTGAATATCAAAGGTATAGAGAACGATCGTAGGGCACACAGGTTATTTAAGGTGGAGCTATAGGTATGGTATCCTATCCACACCACAAACAAGTCCTAGTGCTGATCGTAAAAATACCCAAGAAACACACACAGTGGAGATAAACGTGGCAAAGCAACTTATGAAAAGGAATATTGCAATGCACAAGAGAGACGCTAGTAATAGCTCAAAAAGAACAGGCACAAGATTGCTCAATCTACCAGTGCTATAAAACAAGGCCTCCAATATTGCACACTTCTATATCTCTTTTTTGTCAGGCTTGTAGCTCTTTTCTCTTTTTTTTATACTGATTCTCTTTTCTTTTCTCTTTTTTTTGATTTTCTTTTTCAACTATATTACTCAATGCAAACGAGCACAGCAACTTATAACAGAACTGGGCCGGATAGTCTGGTTGATATGCGCCGGAGACTCCGGTGGGGCCGGATAGTCTGGTGTGATTAGGCTGGATAGTCCGGTTTTGCCTGTCGAAATTTTTTTGCACTTCAAAACCCTAATGAGCAGCCTGTCGGAGCAAAGCAATTAGTCTCGTGGGTATGTTCCTAGGCACAGATGCTGTAGATAGGCTGTGTCTATGGTATGCAAACAAAAGGTACGCTATGTCGACTCGGAAAAACGATAAATACTTGCGGAAACGGTAACGGTGGGAACAGCGGAAAACAAGATCAAACCCTAAACCTAGACACAAACGGAAACTAGACTCCTACAAGGAAAACCTGCAGATCGGATCTACGAGAATATACAATCAGCAACTAAAACTCGAAAACGATGCAATCTAGTCTATGGCAAATCTTTTTGTAAGGCTTTTTCTGTATAGGACGAAAACACTCTCTAATCTATGGATGTATTTGTGGATGCTTACCGAGGCAACACTAGAAATCTGATACAAAGATGATATGGGGTGGCCCGATCTTCTCCGTAAGCGGATGGCGGTGATGATGGTGGATAATAGATAACTAGCCTGTAGCTATGAACTCTCCCGCTCGATCCCTGATGCCAATGCAACAGCTCTCGAACCTTGTAGGATATTCACAACACCACGCTCTTGCCCACGCAGCCGTGACCATGAACGGTAGTATGCAATCTACTAATTCCCAATGGAACAACAGATCACACACAATTATAGTTGGTAGATTCGAACACAGGGTAATTCCAGAGGTTCTATGAAAGAAACAACTCCAAAATATTTTAACATGGTCTAAACCCTAACTAGAGGTCGTCCCATAGATTATAAGGGCGGCTGGGGCGGCCAAAAACCAAAACCAAATGCAAACGACTCAAACTGATACAAACCGACTCGGATCACGAGATCTCGGCGCAAGACTCGGTCGAAATCGGCCCGACAGTCGGTCAGCCGACACTGGGTGAAGTGTGCTGATGGCCGTCTGGCGGAAACTTTGAAGTTTCCGGTGGCGTCCGTAGTGTCCGAATCGGCATCTTGAATGTCCACGCCCTTGCCTCTCGACCAGGCCGGACAGTCCGGTGGATCTGGCAGACACTACGGTCGTGGCGAGATCTTTTGCCTTCGCCTTGATGATCTTCTCTTGCGCCTTCCTCCCGCTCCTCCCTCGCACATCCTTGGGCGATCATCATGTTGGGCTTCTCTTGTAGCCCTTCTCCTCCTCGCGCCATGCTTGTTTCTCCAACGAACCTGATCATACATAAATGCATAGACTTAGGCAGTATAAAGTTCTCATCAATCAAAGTACCAGATTCGTTTAGGAGTAAATTCACCTGTTGTTCCAGTAGCTTAGCACGAGCTCTTGTAACAGGTCCAATTCTAATCTCATTGGACTGATCCTTTCTTGCAACAGTTGTAGCATCTTCAGTAGTCATTGGGGTAGGTGTAATTGTAGGGATGTCCTCATCATCAGCACCGTAATTCAGGTTCCAGTTCAGACAGACCTATGATCCCTACAAGGAGATGCCGAATTTCAGGTTTGTAGAAATCATTGTGGCGATGCAGATGGTCCTACTGAAATGGGACTGGCACAAGCAAAGCGGTCATGCATGAACGATGCAGATTTCTTGTAGTTTGGCGGGAAGGCAATAGATCAGTTGGGGTTAGATGATCAATGAACTTACATTCTCTCAAGGCAATTGGCCAGCTAACTTTTCTGGTAGAGATCTATAGTTTCTTCAGTGTAGAATAGTTAAGTTCAGACTGCAGGATGGCTTTTGTAGATGAAATACTGACACATTGTTCTATAAACTAGTAGGATGTTTATCCCACTTTTGTGCAGTTATAATACCCTTTTGTATGGAAGTAATACTAATGTAAACAAATACTATCAAGTATCTATTTCCTTCAATTACTACTTGTGGTTAAATCCAGTTAACTGCTATTTTTATCCTAGATAGATTAAATTCAGACGAAATTTTATGTATAGATTTTGCATCTACTATCTGTGCTGTAAACAATTTTTCATTTGTCTTGTGTTGTCTACAAAATGGTCCTGCAGTTCACCGTGTTACAAAACTAGTAGATAGTGTTATAAGGATCATCAGGTAATCTTCGTTTGAAACAAGAATCATTTATTGTCTTCCGGATCGCTCATCACTAGGCACAAATAATCGAGCTACCTTGTACTTGAAGAGGAGATGAACTACATTTTCATGGCATGCACAGAATTGACATTGCTCATTGCTAGTCCACCCTCTTTTCATGAGGTTGTCCTTGGTTATTCATAGAAATTATAAAGCACGGTTTTCAATACAGATGCATTAGACACACATACTTCAAATTCATTACCCACAAATACTACATCGATTCAAACTATTACATATTTTTCATCCATCCTAACTTCCTACTACGCTCTCCATACTACATATTCATTAGCCACACACTACAGCAATTCACTAGAGCTCTGTCTTCACTCAAGGGAAATCAGAACCACTAGCTTGTCCACGCCCAGTTCCCCCATCGAAACTGTGGGCGCCGTCGCGAAACGGTGGTGGTCCTGTGCCATTGATCCTTTGATATGGGGTGGCCCGATATTCTTAGTAAGCGTATGTAATGGTGGATGATAGATAACTAGCCTGTAGGTATGAACTCTCCCGCTCGATCCCTGATGCCAATGCAACAGCTCTCGAACCTTGTAGGATATTCACAACACCACGCTCTTGCGCACGCAGCTGTGACCACGAACGGTAGTATGCAATCTACTAATTCCCAATGGAACAACAGATCACACTCAATTATAGTTGGTAGATTCGAACACAGGGTAATTCTAGAGGTTCTATGAAAGAAACAACTCCAAAATATTTTAACATGGTCTAAACCCTAACTAGGGTCGTCCTATAACTTATAAGGGCGGCTGGGGCGGCCAGAAACCGAAACTAAATGCAAACGACTCAAACTGATACAAACCGACTCGGACCAGATTCGGTCGGAAGGCGACACTACAGTCGGCGGGCGATATCCGATCAGGCCGGACACTCCGGGTGAAGTGTGCCGGACAGTCCGGTCTGGCCGGAAACTTTGAAGTTTCTGGGTGGCGTCCGTGTAGTGTTCGAACTGGCATACTGAATGTCCACGCCAGTTTGCCTCTCAACTAGGCCGGACAGTCCGGGTGGATCTGGCCGGACACTCCGGTCGTGGCAGATCTTTTTGCCTTCGTCTTGATGATCTTCTCTTGCGCCTTCCTCCCGCTCCTCCCTCGCGCATCCTTGGGCGATCATCATGTTGGGCTTCTCTTCTAGCCCTTCTCCTCCTCGCGCCATGCTTGTTTTCCAACGAACCTGATCATACAATGGGAGGCCGTCAAAGCCGAGTTTCAAGAAGAAACAAAGCTTTCCCAAGTGATCGTCCCACCCACAGGCGTGATGCCAACGCATGAAGCTCATTTTCTCCCTACAACACTCGAAAGAACAAGAAGAATGCAGAACGCGCTCGGTGTCTGAGCTGTGCTCGAACTAGACGAAAAAATCGAATGGCAGCGCACATACCTCAGTCTTGACCTCATTTCATCTGATCCCAAAACGAGACCTGAAAGCCAACAGCAAGTCTGCCAGTAACAAGGCGGGACAGAGGCCCAACACGGTGGCCATGAGAGCATGGTCTTCGAACTCGTGTGTTAGGGATACCATGCTTGGGGTGCGCGACAGCACGCAACCGCCGAGGCTGGTTGCTGGCCAGGATCGCCCAACGGGACGCGCTCCCCGCCATGCGAGAAGGAGTAGCTAGAGGCGAGATACTAGTCCGGGGACACGAAGCTCCAATTCGGTGGACGATGCGATGGCGACGACTGCGAGCTTGGATTAGGTGCGTGGGAGGTTAACCGGACAAGGCGGGGACACAAGGAGAGCAAGTGCAAGCTCCGATCTGAGACGAGCAGCTAGAGCTGAGCAAAGGTTATGGGGAGGGGAGCAGGGGAGAAGAGTAGAGCAGAGGATAATGGGGAATACTCACAGGACGGGCCAAGAAGAGTTAACCTAACGGCGGTAGTTGAGTTCAACTGTTTTTTGTCTGGTTCAAATGCCCATTTGGCTGTTAGATTTGTATTCACCCCCATTTGCCCCCTTTGGACAATTGGTGATTCTTTTACGGCCCCTCCGCGAGATTACGGGCAACTCGGGTACTGGGATGCACTTGCCTGGAAACTTTCGGGCCGCAAACCAACAAGCCCATATTTGAGGGGCCAGGGTTTGACTAGCGAGATGGTGGTGAGGGATTCTTGCGGCAGCAAATCGCCCCTCTACAGGAGCATAAGAGGCCTGTCTGGACCATGCCACCTAGCGGGGGCGTGATCAGGCTCTCTGAGGTGCCTCGTGATGAGGACACGGTGTCCGTTCTCCTGCAACTGCTCCTATGAGTGGATGTCGCGATGGAGCTTCCCCTGGGCGCGCGTCCCCAATACTCCGGGGGGTGACGTGTGCGCCACTCGTGCGGGTCTTTCTACCTTCAACACCGAGCAATGAGGAACCCCTTGGTCAAGTTGGACGACGAGGATGAGGAGCCGAGCAATGCGCCTGAACCCTCCCGGTGCGTGCGACGCAGGAGGATGATCAACAGTGTCGTCCTTGGAGGAGGATGCTGAGGACCTCCCCAGTGTCGAGGTCAGTGATCCCTCCGGTGGGGATTTCTTGGACTAAGCTATTAACAAGAGCCACAGTGCCAGCTGCCTATTTTCTACTGTTTTTGGTTCCAGGAAAGTCAGAAAATGAATATTCTCGGAATTGGACGGGACAAAAGAAAAAGTGCTTATTTTTCTAGAAGACTCCAGGAGCCAGAATACGAGACGGAGGAGGGCCAGGGGCTGGCCACACCCCCCCAGGCGCGGGCTGAGCCTGGCCGCGCCAGGGCATGGTGTGGTGGCCCCAGGCACCCCCTCGGCCTCTCTCTTCGCCTATAAGAAGCCTTTTGACCTAAAAACTCCGGGGGGGTCGACGTTTTTGTAGAAGGAGTTCCGCTCCACCGGCACCACCAGATTCCACGAAACAGCACCAGAAACTCCGTTCTGGCACCCTGCCGGGACGGGGAATTGGAGGAGATCATCGCCATCATCATCACCATCGCTTCTCCATCGACCATCCATGTTTCTCCCATCTACGAGTGAGTAATCCCCCGCTGTAGGCTATGGGGATGGTAAGGATTGGACGAGATCGTTCATGTAATGGCATCAGATTGTTAGGGCATGGTGCCTAGTATCTTTTATTAGTGCTTTGTGACTTTGTTGCGACTTGTTGTGCTTAATGCTTGTCACTAGGGCCCGAGCCATGATTTCAGATCTGAACATGTTATTGATTCATTATGATAGTATTGTTTCTGGTCTTATCTTCAAGTTTGTATACACACGTTGTTGTCTAGAACCTATGGCCCCGAAGTGACAGAAATCGGGATAACCGGAAGGGAATGGCTTTGATGTGAGGATCAAATGTGTTCACGGAGTGTTAATTCTTTGCTCCGGTGCTCTATTAAAAGGAGCACCTTAATTTCTAGTAGTTCCCAAGAGGCCCAGCTTCAAACGGGATCGCAGGACAAAAGATGTTATGCAAGTTGTCATTGCGAGCACGTATGACTATATATGGAACAAATGCCTAGGATTGTCTAGTACTTGGATGATTTATGTTATTTATCTGCAATTGCCCTATGTTCTAATTGCTATGTGGATTGTCTTGTCCATGCAACGCCCGTCCATCCATCCCTATGCCTACCACACTCGAATCCCACTGTTTACTGCTTTTGTTACTATTGTCTTTGCTTTACTACTGCTGTTACTTTACTATTCCTACTACAAAACTGTTGCTACTGATAAACTGCTGTGAGCAAGATTGTTTCCAGCTGCAGCTAAATTGACAACTCAGTTGTTAAGGCTTATAAATATTCTTTGGCTCCCCTTGTGTCGAATCAATAAATTGTGTTTCACTTCCCTCGAAAATACTGCGATACACCCCCTATACTTGTGGGTCATCAACCGGCAGCGCCTTTCTTCCCCCGGCACGAGAAGGGCTAACTGGTCCTTGGTGGGCGGACAAGCTAGGAGGTGAGACATCCTCTCGAGGCCTCCCCCTTTCCCTTGTTGCCTCCCCACGTTTTTTCATTTTGTCATGTCGATGCAGGTGCGAGAAGAGGAGGAAGACGAAAGTGGTGTGGCTCGATTTGAGAGGAGAGGTAGGGCGTGCCATGGGCAATCGTGCCTCCCTCCAGCTCGGAGTGCACCCCGAGATCTCCTCTCCGACTCCCCGGGAGCGGGCCATGGTGAGGGACAACTCTATTGACGAGGGTCAGCTCGATTCTGAGGTGGTTGTAGGGGGCGGCGATGTCCCCCTACTAGAAGATCCTATGGGTGCATAGGTCACGACCCCATCGCCAGTCCGCTACAATCGGGGAGAACCTATTGGGGAAGCCCCCAAGCCCCCGAAGTCACGAGGACAAGAATGCTATCCTTGCTACCGCCCGATTGTGCCTCCCTCGACCGGTCCGGGCGCCTGCGAGGCATCATGGCAACCGCCCGTGCCGGGCTCGATCGGTTCCTTGCCGACATTGTTATATATGAGAATTGCCTGGCTGGGGCGTGGACTCATCTTCACCTGTAGCAGGTCGCTCTCGACCAGGCCCAGGAGCAGTGGGGAGCCCATGGCGAGGCAATGATTTCCAGAGGCGATCGGGCCCTCATGGAGTCACCTCGGGAAGCTGCAGGGACTTCCGCATCGGGCGGGGTCTGTTTTTCGCCTCCTGTGGCCTCCTCTAGGGACCTGGCCAACATCGCCATGAAGTTTCCATGCACGACGGCGCACTCGCCTTCTCCAAGCGGGTGGTCGAAGAAGACCATCGGAGGGTAGCTCAGAGGGAGAGGGATGTGGCCCTCCGTGAGGAGGCAGTCCGGCTTCATGATGAGACTCAGCTAGAGTGGAGCCGCCTAGAATCGCTTGAGGTTCAGCTGGGGACAACCCACCAATAGCTTGAGAAGTGCACACGTGCTCGATGTCGACCGCTACAGTGCGAATACCAACGAGCGCCTTTGCCGCTATTATACCAAGGTTTCTGAGGAGCGAGAGCAGATGAAGAAAGACAACAAGGTGGTACTCTCACATATTCGCCAGACCTTCTGGGAGGAGTGGCGTCGAAAAGCCAAGACCCAGAAGACGCGATTTTTGGAGAAGAGGGAAAAGCTAGAGGCCTCCCTCCGCGAGGCGGAGGAACGTCTGTCCAAAGCTCTCGTCGACCTGGATGCCTTGAAGGGGCTGCAAGAAGCCCCCCATGAGCTCCAGAAGCACTAGGACCTTCGCGACCAAGTCAAGCGAGACCTCGGAGTTTTGGTGAGGGAGCGGTGCAAGATGTACTGAGTGCTTGCCTAGCGCGCGGCTGCTACTCTCTAGGACTTCGGGTTGACCGACTTATTCACCGAGCCCCTAGCCGATGGCACCACCGATGGCGCCTTCCTGTCTTTCTTCGACCAAATCACTATAGCGCTAGAGGGGAGAGCCGAGATCTACAATGGGTATCATTTGGGAGAGTGCAGGAAGGCGATGCGGGTCATTGCAACCCACATCTTCTCTGCCCTCTACCGGCACAACCCCAACTTCCCTTGGAGGGCGCTCCTGCCAAAGGTGACGCACCCCAAGGGAACTTCGCCAAGCGAGATCGCCTGCTTCAACCAGCTCATGGAGGAGTGTGTCAACGACTTACTATGCATATTCAAGCGTGCTGAGGAGGGCAAGGCTACTGAGGCCCAAAGTGGTGAAGACAACGGCTCTCTGAGTGGCTCGTCCAGCACCGAGGGGAGTAGCGAGCCATCTCCTGAGGATGGCGCCTCAGAGTCGTTAGCCTGAGAGGCCCTTTCGATGGTAACCCTTAAAATAGACATGGCGCAATGGCTATGTTCTGAACCTGATGTCTCTTTTGTGACCCTGTGGCCTGTATTTGTTCATGCTCCTTTTGAGGGTCCTGTATTCCCCTTAGGTCTCTCTAGGAGATGACCGAGGAGGGTTGTGTGTACCGGGAGATGCCTGTAATGAGAACTCATGGCGAGTTGTAGGCATCGGTACATGTGGGTGAGGTGACTTACTGCTGTGGTCAGTAAGTTTAGGGCTCATCCTGCTAAGCCATGTAGTTTCCTGGCTGCCAGAGGGGCGAGTGCCTCGTGAGCCGCCCTGTTGTCCTCTCGAGGAGGGTGTTGTCCCGTTAGCACGAGGATTTTTAGTCTTTTGAGGGCCAGGAACCGTGGGTGAGGTGACTTGTGGCCAAGGAACGGGCCTTAAGTTCAGAGCTCAACACTTTTGGTCCTGGAGAGCTCAGGCCATGGAGGGAAAGTGCCTCATGAGCCGTCATGGTGATGTATGCATATGTATATTTTAGTTAGGAACTATGGGTGAGGTGACTTGCGACCGAGGAACGGGCCGTAAGTTCATAGATCAACACTTTAGGCCCTTGGGAGCTCGAGCCGTAGAGGGACAGTTCCTCACGAGCCGTCATTGCCATGTGTTTTTTGTGCCAGGAACCGTGGGTGAGGTAACATGTGGCCGAGGAACGGGTCATAAGTTCAGAGCTCGACACTTTAGGTCCTAGTGATATGGGCCATTGGAGGGAAGTGCCTCACGAGCCGAAAGGAACTGTGGGTGAGGTAACTTGCGGCCGAGCAACGTGTCGTAAGTTCAGAACTCGACACTTTAGGTCCTGGAGATTTGTTCCGCTGGAGGGAAGTGCCTCACGAGCCACCCTATAAGCCTCTCGAGGAGAGCACCATAGGGCGCATGCTAGCCCCTGATCTTCTCAAGGAGGAGACCGTAGGTATCACATGTTGTAGCGGACAAGTGCATCCTGAATGGGCCGCGCTCCTAGTGCTGCCTCGTTCCATTAATACACCATACGAGGGTCTCGAGCACCAGGGACCGTGAGTGAGGTAACTTATCGCCAAAGTGAGTCCATATGTTTAGATCTCGATCTCTCAGCCCCTCCGCATCGACGAGAGCTATCAGGTGATAGGTACAATCCCAGCCCCCGCTCGTATGATGGATGTATGAAAATGTGGCGGCTTGTGGGCAGAAAGGAAACCCAAAGAACAAAAGGATTCATAAAAAAGGCAGATGGAACTCATCAACAACTACAGCCGCTTCCCTTCCCGAGCGCCTGCCCTAGTGGGGGCGCAAAAGTGTCACCTAGCGGAAGAGGAGTGGGAGCCGATAGTCACCTTGAGGGGGCTGAGCCCGGCGGTGTCGCGCGCGCCTCTTGATGGGTTGACGCCTCTGGTTCCATGGTTTCCCCCGAGGGACCTAGCTCCCGGTGGTACCGTACACCCATCTCCTGGGCCTTTCGCCGAGGCAACGGGTCTAGGGTGTAGCCCCCCGGGTAAAACCACTACTAGAAAATTGCTTTGTTTATGTTTTGTGCATCCTCTTGGCGGCATGCTCATGTCATCATGCCACATTGCATTTGAGCATCCTCATGTCTGCATTCATATTATTTTCCTAAAACTATTTTGCTAAAAGCCCTAGTTTGTTTTCTAAAGTAATCCTCTCTCTTTTATTCAAAGTCAAAACTCCGGGTCTATCTGGATATTTTATTTGTCTAAAAACTAATTACAAAAGTATTTTAAATAATAAATAAAATTTATATTATTTTGGGAGGCAGCCAGCCAGGCCCAAAAGCCCAGCCGGCCACCTCCAAACCCCAGCCTAAAACTAGTCCCACCCTAAACCCTAAACCTAAACTACCCTACCCTCCACCGCCACCGCCACTCAGACCATCCCCTAATCCCACTCGCATGGCCCCTGCCCACAACCGCGCCCGCCTCCCTTGCTAGCGCCAACACCCCCCGTCCCATGCCCGCATCCATGATTCCCTAGCCACCCCGCCTACACCCCGCAAACCCTCTATCTTTTCCCAATTTCCCCCATGGCCCCACCTGGCCTCGCGTTGCTCAACGCCCCGCCCTGGCACGCCCTCCCTGCTCACGTACATCCCATGTGGCCCACCCATCGCCACGCGTACCGGTTTCATCCCCCGGCCCCACCCTCTTATCGCTACCCCACATGATCCCCTCCCCGCACACTTCTCCCTCCACCTCTCGCATCGATCGCTGCCGCTAGACCTAGACATGCGTCGTGGCCACCTTGCCGCCAGTCGCTAGGAGCCACGACATGGGCACCGAGGTCCGCCCTGGCAGCGTGACACCGCCGCCACCTGCTCACCTCGGCCCCGCATCACGAACCCCAGCGATCTCCTCGGCAACCCGCCGCTTGTAGGAGCCACGCCGCCTCGGACCCCCGCCTCCGGTGAGCGCGGTCACCTCCTTGCACCGCCCCTCATCTCTCCCTGCCGCTAGCGTCTCTCTCGGTGGATAGCTTCCTCGCCACCGCCAGCAGAGACTACCCCGACGCCTGGAGAGCTCGCCTCCCTCACCTTCGCTCCTAGCCATGTCATTCTCTACCTCAACCGCCGCCAGCGTCCTTGGTCGCCATGCCGACCTGCACTGCCTCCACCTCGCCCCTAGTTGTGGCCACGCCATGGGGAATGTTCGCTTGTGGTACCAAACTTGGTGGGTGAGCGCACCGTGGTACCCGAGTTGTCATCAATCACACGGAGGGGCCATAGTAGATTCGCCAATTGTCCAGAAGGGACAAATGGGGGTGAATACAAATCTAATGACCAAACGGTCGTTTGAACTAGATGAAAAACGGTTGAACTCAATTACCGCTGTTAGGTCAACTCTTCTTGGACCGCCATGTTAGTATTCCCCGTTATCTTTTGCGGTCGTGGACTAGCTTACCCCTGCGTGGACCAGATCCCTGAGTGGACCAGATCTATTTCTTTGCTCTGCTCTGGTCTTCTCTCCTGCTCCCCTCCCCATAACATTTGCTCAGCTCCGGCTGCTCGTCTCAGATCGGAGCTCGCACTTGCTCTAATTTGCGTCCCCGCCATGTCTGGTCAACCTCCCACGCCTCTAATCGAAGCTCGCAGCCATCGATGTTGCATCATCCGCCGTATCGGAGCTTCGCGTCCCCGGACTAATATGTCGCCTCTGGCTAGTCCTTCTCGCACGGCGGAGCGCGTCCCGTCGGGCGATCCAGGCCGGCGACCGGCCTCGTGAAGTTGCATGCTACCGCGCACCCTAGGCATGGTAGCCCTAGCACAGCAGTTCGACAACCACGCTCTCATGGCCACCGTGTTGGGCGTCCGTCCTCTGCAGTGTCGCCGGAAAGTTCTTTGCCATGGTCTCGTTTTGGGATCATACAAAATGAGGTCAACATTGAGGTATGCGCGCCGCCATTCGATTTTTTAGTCCGGTTCGAGCACGGCTCAGACACCGAGCGCGTTCTGCATTCTTCCCGTTCTTTCGAGTGCTGCGGGGAGAAAATGAGCTTCATGCGTTGGCATCGCGCTTATGGGTGGGACGATTGCTTAGGGCAACTTTGTTTCTTCTCCAAACTCGGCTTTGACGGCCTCCCATTGGAAGCTTGGGAGCCGGAGGCCCTCAAGCAGGTCGTCAGTAGCCTTGGCAGCGAGCTGGTGGAAATCGTGCCACCAAGCGACAGATGGGTCATCGAGGTAAAGGCGTGGCTGAAAGATCTTGACGCCGTTCCTAAGATGTATGAGGTGCAGATTCCAAGCGAAGGTATGCTTTGTTGGAAGCACCGGTCATCATCCACCGGAGGAGGTTCTAGAATCGGTACATGGCATTCGGGCCCCAAGAGGCTGCCGAAAGCGTCCTCGCCGCTGTAGTGTTGGCTGGAAGGATCGATGGCACAGACCACCACCGCTTTGACGGGCACACGCTGGTGGGGGACCGGGCTTGGATGAGCTGGTGGTTCTGATTTCCCTCGAGTGAAGACATAACTCTAGTGAATTTCCGTGGTATGTGTGGCTAATGAATTTGTAGTATGGAGAGCGTAGCAGGAAGTTAGCATCGACTAAAAATGTGTAATAGTTTGAATCGATGTAGTACGTGTGTGTAATAGTTTGAAGTAGTATGTGTGTGTAATAGTTTGAATCGATGTAGTATGTGTGGGTAATGAATTTGATGTAGTGTGTGTGTAATAGTTTGAATCGATGTAGTTGAACACCGTGCTTTATAATTTTTGTGAATAACCAAGGACAACCTCATGAAAAGAGGGTGGTCTGGCAATGAGCAATGTCAATTCTGTGGATGCTAGGAAAATGTAGTCCATCTCCTCTTCAAGTACAAGGTAGCTACATTTGTAACGCGTTGAACTGCAGGACCATTTTGCAGGCAACACAAGACAAAGTAAAAATGGTTTACAGCACAGATAGCAGATGCAAAATCTGTAGTCTGGGATAAAAAGATGCCAGTTAACTAGATTGAACCACGACTAGTAATTGAAGGAAATAGATACTTGATAGTATTTGCTTACAACAATAATACTTCCATACAAAAGGGTCTTATACCTGCACAAAAGAGGGCTAAACTTCCTACTAGTTTGTAGAACAATTCGTTAGCATTTCATCTACAAAAGCCATTCTTCAGTCTGAACTTAACTATTCTACACTGAAGAAACTACAGATCTCCACCAGAAAAGTTGGCTGGCCAATTGCCTTGAGAGGACATAAGTTCTTTGATCATTTAATCCAAACTGATCTATTGCCTTCCCGCCAAACTACAAGAAATCTGCATCGTTAATACACGAGCGATTTGCGTGCACCAGTCCCGGTTCAGTTGTACCATCCACGCCGCCACAACGATTTCTTCGAAACTGAAATTCGGCATCTCCTTCTCGGGATCGTAGGTCCGTGTGAACTCGAACCTGAATTTCGGGGCTGAGCTGATGCCCGCCGCCGGCTCCGGCTGTCAAACAATCTAGCATGCTGAGGGTAGACGCTTGGTTGCCGGCATGGTACGGCCTCCGACGGTGCGCAGGATGGAGCGTCTTTGCCGCAGACGGCATGCTCCCAGCCTCCCCCACTGAGGTAAGGTAGTACACGCCGAAGCGTGGACGTGAGAGTTCCTAGACCTTGGCGCTGCCCTGTTCGAGGGTGTGTACCCTCGGCGGCGGCATGCTCTCGTGAACGATTTGATACGTACCATGTTCCCACTGCCTAGAGCATGCCGTAATGCCACCACGCGATTTCTCCACATCGCTCTCTTGGCCCTGCTTGCCGCATCTGGCACCGACGACACCGCAGTCGCCACCACGGCCGATTCGGCACATTCGAGGAAATCATCCGCCTGGCAGGGCAACGGGAGACCGGCCTTGAAGTAGAGGTTCATGGCATGCCTTAAAGGGGCTAAATACCCCAGTTACGGCGGCTGTCACGGCGACGGCGGCGACTGCTTAGGCGGGGCGATGTTACCCTAGTTGGTGCGACACGGAGGAGCTGCGCAAGGTGAAATGTGGTTAATCGGAGAAGGGGAGTGAAAGACTGACAGTAGGTTTGGACTACGGGCACACGTGAAAATAACAATTTCCCATTTCCTTAGAGGGTAATAATTCGACACTCATTGCATTAACATCTCAATCTTTATTTCCCTTCTCAGCACAAGAGTGCGAACGTATTAAAAAAGATAGGTCGTGGCTATCCACCTCATCGGGCAATATACCAGGATAGGTAGGAGACGGGACAGGGTTTCATTTTAGAAATGTTGACGACTGTGCCCTTATGTTTATACGATATTATTTATATGCCACCATGTACCGTTGAGTGTAGCAACACCATCAGAAACAGGGGATAATGATGTGGCGTGTTTTCTTTTTTTAAAGGGCATCAAAAACAGGGGATGCCAACGTGGCATGTTTTCTGACTGGCGGGCCCGCCCTCTCCACCTTCGACGGCGTGCATCCCAGGTTCGAGGGGTGGTGCTGCCCACCAACACATTATTGTGCAATTTTCCATGTGGAACCTGAATTCCGGCGATGAGATGATGCCCATGTCGAACACAGAGAATTCTTAAAGAAGCTACTAAAAATAAATATTTTGAATTCTGAAAGTACTAAATTTAAATACATTACAATTTTGTTTGAAAGGTAATATGTATACTGCTCATGGAAATAATATAAATACAGTACAAATTTCTACTTCAAAAAATAGTCCTGAAAATGCTAGCAAATAACCTAGGATGAATATAGGATTCATTCTCCCCTATATATTTCGGCTTTAAGGCTAACGCTTTGCAACAACACATGTTCAGAGAACTCTCTCCGTCCGAAGTGTGCTGTCAGTATCTCGTCCAGAGGGTAAGGCCTTGGTGTATGTTCCAGACTTAAGCCATACATTACCATTGTTGGTTCCTCTTCCCAGGCTTGAACCTCATGATCGTACAGTCTGATAAAATTCCTGTAGTATATGCAACCGGGTTTGACTGTGGGGTGTAACCTGGTATCAATGGAGATAGACCGATTGTAACCAACGAAGAGGGCACGACTTCCAATGTCACCGATGGCCTCGAGAGAGCGGTTCTCCGTGTCCACCCGGTACAACACCGGTTGCCCTTTGGTGAAATCCCTGTTTAACACAAGAAGCAGATCACCATCTGACTCCACAAGGTAAAATTTGTAGGTTTCGCGTACCTGTTCAAAGATTGGGGCCGAAATTATTTTGGCCATCGTGACAGTGCTCGCGCGCTGCTCTAACTGGATGTTGGTCGACAAGATGTCTCCATTCTCAAGTAATGCATATACTTCCCCTCGGAATGCCATCATTCAGACTAGCAGCATATCAGGAGGTGGCGAATACAATCCTTCTCCAAATGATCCATTAATTTTCCCTGTTGGGGTGCTCTCATTAGCCCATGCAATATGATCTGGATAATCAGTGCAAACGAACACCATCGTCGGGGACTTTGTCACGACGACAGATTGCAGAAGATCAGACGGTATGTGTGCTTGAAACTCAGTGTTAGACTTATGAGTGATTGGGATCAGAAGCCGAATATGGTACGGCTCCACCCTCTGAGCAAGCACGAAGACGCCACGAGAAACACCAACGAAGTAGAATCTTTTGGAAGAAGAGGGCATCGGTTAGCACTAAGATGTTTACAATGGAAAATACCAATAAATGTCGGATGTGAATGTGAACCTGCGATGGACATCCATTAGATTTGTCCTGAAGCAACGACCAAGGGTGAGGTTGAGGAAGGTGAAGTCGCCAACGTCTGGAAGTGTGTGATCTATCATGATCCAGTTGTTGAGATGGAATTCGGGCACCTTTAAAGTGCGGCGCCAATCGGTGCAGACTTCCCGACAAGCAGCATAGGTGTCGACATACTCCTCTTTCTCCAGCAAATAGTCGGTGATCTTGCGAAGTGGGTCGGCGGGAGATCAGACTAGTTCCTCTTCATCCGGCTACTGGCCATGGCTTACGTGTGGGAATGGTTTGATCGAAGAAGAAAGAAGAACTACCACTGCGAGGAGAAGAAGAAGAGGATAACAGACGAGGGAGACGAAGCAGAAGTGCCACTGCGAGGAGACAAGGATACGAAGCGGAACTGCCACTGCAAGGAGACGAGGAGACGGGGGAGATGAAGCAGAACTGCCAATTCAAGTTTGGATCAACGGGCTTTTTTCCGGAACTAGCGCGTGAACCAGCCATGCACTGCATGCAAGTTTTGATCAAACAGACTGACATGTGGGACTTGATAAAAAATTCCATGAAGTGCTCCCCGTGCATAGTGCGCTGACAGGTGGCATGTTTTCTGACTGGTGGGCCCGCCCCTTCCACCTTCGACGGCGCGCGTCCCAGGTTCGAGGGCTGGTGCCGCCCACCAACACATTATTGTGCAATTTTCCATGCTTTGTCACAACCAGCTCCGCTCTACTCCTCTCCTCTGCTCCTGCCACCGCCACTCCGCTCAGTCGTGCACCGCTCTCATCGTCCCCTTGGGCCATCGTCCTCCCGCCCTCCCCTCCCTGCCATCCCCTCACGTCCCCTCCTCTCCCCTCCTCTCCCCTCCCTACCCTGTCTCCTTGCCGCCGCCCACTGCCTAGGCACATCTGGAAACGAAAACTAAGCGTCGGCCGTTAGGTTAGGGGCCCAACGACGCTGGTGATCCGGATCCCGCTCGGAGATGGATCCTGCGAGGCTTGAGAGCATGGATATGGGTCCTGCGCGGCTGGAGAGCACGGAACCTCCTTCAAGTCTAGAGAGCACAGAGAACAACAAAACGGGAGGAGAGGAAGCGGGGTGTTGATATTTGGAGGTATGGAGCCCGGAGAAGTTGTCGTGCATCCACATTGAAGGTACCCCAATTAGTGTTTCTAGTCCCATGGTGATGGCAAGGATATGTGTTGGTAACCGCAGGACGTCTGTACAGCTTGTCCTTGAGCATGATGCTTTGTCAAGCGAGCATGAAGGCACTGAAACGTGTGGCGGTGCGGATGATGATGAGAAAGCATATCCAGGGCGTCAATTCCCTAATAGGATGGAGAGTAGGGAATATTTGGTTGATTTGAACTTTGAGCCTGACTATGGGACTGATGAGGAAGAGGAGTGTGAAGATGTGGAAATGGTATGTAGATACGACGATGAAGACGTGGATAGGCCAGTGATACACTTTGACAGGGACAATCCTACAATTGATGAGGGGACTATCTTTGATAATGTGGAGGACTGCAGATATGCAGTTGCAACCTATGCAATCAGAGTTGGGTTCGAATTTATCATTGAAAAGAGCGACCAAAAGAGATTTAGGGTGCACCGTAGGGAAAGTAATGCGTGTAAATGGAGATTACATGCATCTCCAATGCGGGGTGGACACCCATTTCAGGTTGTAATAGCTACATTTAGTTTCAGTCTTTCTCATATTTATTATGCTGATAACTAGCTCTGAATTATTTGGATTCTTATCGAATGCAGATCAAAGTAAACACGAAGAAACACAACTGCCCTAATACTTCTTTAAGTGGTAAAATTAGACCGGTGACTACCAAGTGGATTGCTGCTACTGTACTTGACTGGGTGAGGCAGGATCATAACATTGGACCTGCTGAACTCAGAGCAAAGATTAGCAAAAAGTTTAACGTTCTGATTCCTTACCATAGAGTCTTTGATGGGAAGGAGATGGCTCTAGACTTCATTCAAGGCAAGTGGAATGATAGTTTTCATATGTTGTATAGTTTCAAAGCTCAGGTAAAGAAAACATCACCTGGTAGTGTTGTTGACATTGATTACGAGGTTGTAAAAGCATATCTTATCTGTCTGCTTATACCTGACCCCCTCGAGACAAGATATAAGATATCTAAACACACACTTCATTTCTCAGTTTTAGGGTCCTTGTGCTAAATGCATGGACTTGGATGCAATTTTCTTTTTATGAGGTCCTTGATGGAACTTGTGCTTGCACCGATTGTGTTAACTCTCAAGTACCTCACTCCTATGCAACCTATCATTAGATCATCCATTCGCAATACTTCTTATCTTTATCTTGTCTTCTCTCTTACAATACCAGACCACTGTATAGTGTACGGAACATTGACCATTGGATCAACACTAGCAAATCCAAACATTGTTAACTGTTGGATCTTCTTTTCCATTCTTAGAATCTAGAAATATTCTACTAATAGTCTTTAGCACGATGAACGCTAGTATGCGCAAACCTCAAATCACACACTTCATTGCTCAATTTTAGGGTCCTTGTGCTAAATGCATGGACTTGGATGCATATTTAATTTTTTAGGAGGTCCTTGAAGTAACTTGTACTTCCACCAACTGTGTTAACTCTCAAGTACCTCACTTCTACGAGACCTACCATTACATCGGCCATTCGCAGTACTTCTTATCTTATCTTTATCAAGTCTTATTTCTTACAATACCAGACCACTGTATAGTGTATGGAACATTGACCGTTGGATCAACACTGGCAAATCCAAACATGGCTAACTGTTGGATCTTCTTTTCCATTCTTAGCATCTAGAAAGATTCTACTGATAGTCTTTAGCACGATGAATAATAGAATGTATAAACCTAAAAACACACACTTCATTGCTTAGTTTTTAGGGTCCTTGTGCAAAATACATGGACTTGGATGCAATTTTCATTTTTATGAGGTCCTTGATGTAACTTGTACTTCCATCGACCATGTTACCTCTAAAGAACCTCGCTCGTATGAAACCTACCATCAGATAGGCCATTCGCAGTACTTCTTATCTTATGTTTATCTTGTCTTATATCTTACAATACCATACCACTTCATAGTGTACGGATAAAATTTGAACATTGACCGTTGGATCAAGACTAGAAAATCCAAACATTGCTAACTGTTGGATCTTCTTTTCCATTCTTAGCATCTATAAATATTCTACTAAGAGTCTTTAGCACGATGAACGCTACATATATGCGCAAATCTCAACATACACTCTTCATTGCTCAATTTCAGGGTGCTTGTGCTAAATGAATGGACTTGGATTCTACTGATAGTCTTTAGCACGATGAATGCTAGTATATATGCCTAAAAACACACACTTCATTTCTTAGTTTCAGGGTACTTGTGCTAAATGCATGGACTTGGATGCAATTTTCATTTTTATTAGTTCCTTGATGTAACTTGTACTTCCACCGACCATGGTAACTCTCATGCACCTCGCTCCTACGATACCCTACCATTAGATTGGCCATTCGCACTACTTCTTATCTTATTTTTATCTTGTCTTATCTCTTACAATACCATACCACTTCATAGTGGATGAATTAACTTTGAACATTAACCGTTGGATCAAGACTGGCAAATCAAAATATTGCTAACCGTTGAATGTTTTTTTCCATTCTTAGCATCTAGAAAGATTCTACTGATAGTCTTTAGCACAATGAATGCTAGTAGGCGCAAACCTCAAACACACACTTCATTGCTCAGTTTCATGGTCGTTATGCTAAATAATGCATGGACTTGGATGCAATTTTCTTTTTTACGAGGTCCTTGATGTAACTTGTACTTCCATCGACTGTGTTAACTCTCAAGCACCTCGCTCCTACTAGACCTACCATTAGATCGGCCATTCACAGTACTTCTTATCCTATCTTTATCTTGTCTTATCTCTTACAATAACATACAACTGTATAGTGTACGGAACATTGTCCGTTTGATCAAGAGTGGAAAATCCAAACATTGCTAATGATTGGATCTTCTTTTCCATTCTTAGCATATAGAAAGATTCTACTGATAGTCTTTAGCACGATCAACGCTAGTATGCGCAAACGAGACAACACGCACTCCCTTGCTCAGTTGCTGGGTCCTTGTGCTAAATGCATGGACTTGGATGCAATTTTCATTTTTATGAGGTCCTTGACATAACATGTACTTCCATTGACCGTGTTAACTCTCAAGCACCTTGCTCCTATGAGACCTACCATTAGATCAACCATTCACAGTACTTATTTTTATTTATCTTGTCTTATCGCTTATGATACCATACCACTGCATAGTGTATGTATTAACTTTGAACATTGACCATTGGATCAACACTAGCAAATCCAAACATTGCTAACCGTTGGATGTTCTTTTCTATTCTTAGCATCTAGAAATATTCTACTGAGAGTCTTTAGCACGACGAACGCTACATATATGTGCAAACCTCAACACACACTCTTCATTGCTCGGTTTCATGGTCCTTGTGCTAAATGCACGGACTTGGATGCAATTTTCATTTTTTATGACGTCCTTCATGTAACTTGTACTTCCACCAACCGTGTTAACTCTTAAGCACCTTGCTCCTATGATACCCTACCATTAGATCGGCCATTCCCAATACTTCTTACCTTATCTTTATCTTGTCTTATATATTACAATGCCATACAACTTCATATAGTGTACGGATAAACTTTGAACATTGACCGTTGGATCAAGACTAGCAAATCCAAACATTTCTAACTGTTGTATCTTCTTTTCCATTCTTAGCATATATAAAGATTCTACTGATAGTCTTTAGCATGATGAACGCTAGTATGTGCAAACCTCAAAACACACACTTCATTGCTCAGTTTTGGGTCCTTGTGCTAAATGCATGGACTTGGATGGAATTTTCATTTTTATGAGGTCCTTGATGGAACTTGTACTTCCACCGATCGTGTTAACTCTCAAGCACCTCGCTCCTATGAGACCTACCATTAGATCGGCCATTCGCAGTAATTCTTATCTTATCTTTATCTTGTCTTCTCTCTTACAAGACCATAACAGTTCATAGTGTACGGATAAACTTTGAACATTTACCTTTGGATCAAGACTATAAAATCCAAACATTGCTAACCGTTGGATCTTCATTTCCATTCTTAGCATCTACAAAGATTCTACTGATAGTGTTTAGCATGATGAATTCTAGTACATATGTTCAAACCTCAAAACACAAACTTCATTGCTTAGTTTCAGGGTACTTGTGCTAAATGCATGGACTTGGATGCAATTTTCATTTTCTATTAGGTCCTTGATGTATGTTGTACTTCCACCGACCATGGTAACTCTTAAGAACCTCGCTCCTATGAGACCCTAGCATTAGATCGGCCATTCACACTACTTCCTATTTTATCTTTCTCTTGTCTTATATCTTACAATACCATACCACTTCATAGTGTACAATTAAGTTTGAACATTGACCGTTGGATCAAGACTGGCAAATCCAAACATTGCTAACCGTTGAATCTTCTTTTCCATTCTTAGCATCTAGAAAGATTCTACTGATAGTCTTTAGCACGATGAATACTAGTAGGCGCAAACCTCAAAACACACACTTCATTGCTCAGTTTCAGGGTCCTTGTGCTAAATACATGGACTTGGGTGCAATTTTCATTTTTTATGAGGTCCTTGAAGTAAATTTTAATTCCACCAACCGTGTTATCTCTCAAGCACCTTGCTCCTACGAGACCTACCATTAGATCAGCCATTCGTAGTACTTATCATCTTGTCTTATCTCTTACAATACCATACCATTTCATAGTGTATGAATTAACTTTGAACATTCACCGTTGGATCAATACTAGCAAATCCAAACATTATTAATCGTTGAATCTTCTTTTCCATTCTTAGCATCTAAAGAGATTCTACTGATAGCCTTTAGCACGATGAATGCTAGTTTGTATGGTTAAATCTAAAAACACACACTTTATTGCAAAGTTTCAGGGTCCTTGTGCTAAATGCATGGACTTGGATGCAATTTACATTTTATGAGGTCCTTGATGTAACTTGTACTTACATCGACCATGTTAGATCTCAAGCACCTTGCTCCTACGAGACCTACCATTAGATCGGCCATTCGCATTACTTCTTATCTTATCTTTATATTCTCTTATATCTTACAATACCATACCACTTCACATAGTGTATGGATTTATTTTGAACATTGATCATTTGATCTGGACTGGCAAATCCAAACATTGCTAACCATTTGGTCTTTTCTGCCATTCGTAGCATCTAGAAATATTCTATTGATAGTATTTCGCACGATGAAAGCTAGTATGCTCAAACCTCAAAACACACACTTCATTGCTCAGTTAAGGGTCCTTGTGCTAAATGCATGGACTTGGATGCAGTTTTGATTTTTTATGAGGTCCTTGATTGTAATAGCTCGGACATTACGCTCTAAGTTCAAGCCTGGACGAACCCAAAAGTGGATAAGTGATTCTACCGCGGAGGCCCAAAGCCACCCACGTGTAGGCCCATCGAAGCGGACCAGGGCACAGTACCGGCCTACCACCTTATGCACTTTCAAGAACATCGGGACAAGAGCGAGCAACATAAGCGACAGGTAAAGCGACCACGACATACACAAATGAGTATGTATGTCTGCGACTTACAATAGACATGAGAGCCACACCATTTAAAAGAAATAGAAATATTGCAAGGCCATATGACAAGATCCAAATATCCTAGATAGATATAATAGTTTAGGATACCTCCTCATACATCACACACCAGAGTATCAAGCGGAATTGACATAAGATGCCTCTGAAATAAGCACATCCCGCCCACAGATCTCACGGATCTCCATCCCCAAAATCTCTACACATGACGATCATTGCCACCATCAGCGGTCACTTCGATCCGGTAACCTTCCGGAGAGCATACCTATCCACCTAAACCAAATATTTATCGTGTGAGACCCTAGGGGTACTCAGCAAGTCTTAATGCATCTAAATGGAACAACTTGGGGGTGGCGCAATTGCAGCGAAATGTAATATCTACAAAGTGCTATAGAGACACGCTACACATTCGCCCAACCAGAGATGGACGGACGCTCGTTAATTAATAGCAACAGTTGTATAAGTAACATAAATAACCTTGCTCGTCATCCTTCTCGCTTACCGACGAGAAAGCGGAAGAACAACCCATCCGTTGGCAATTGTACTAACCATTCCATGAGTGTTGTACTAATTACTAGTCATGTCTTAGTCAAATAAAAGCGGTACTTTAGTTATGCTTGTCCATGATCGAGAAACTGTGCTCCAAGTCGTCCATAACAGCAAACATGGCTTTCAGAAAGATTTACACTGTAGGGGTGCACAAATGGCAACACACACACAATCAACTTCGGGAAGAACCAAATAAAACGCAACGAGGCCTCACGACAAAGTATTCACAAGATTCATAAATCATTTTAGGGGGCCACCCCACTAAGCTACCCGCAACGAAGTTGGCCGGATCCGAGACGGACGCGGGGTTTGCGTCAATGGCTGTAAATGACTGAGAACCCGAAAGTGTGACTGGGTTTGTCGATACCGCGAAAACATTCCACGTCCCAAAACAGTACAGATGTCCACGCACAATCGTAAATAAAGCAGTAAAGCATGACATAAGTACAAGATAATAATAAAGCCCCAAACTACTTTGTGGCCCCAATAAATAAAGTGCGAATCAAGCTCAGGCAAAGGGGGTTCATAGGGTCTCCCGTATGTGTATAGTGCGAATAGTCAAGGAACAGGAATCAAGTACTCGGTGTCCTACGGGACACAAGTGAGCTTAAAGAACCAAATAACAGATAATGCTCATCGATGCCTCTTTCATTAGTTCTTTACTCATATTAAGTTGTTTAGGTACCTCATTATCCAAGGACTCGCACAAACCCTACACATGAAATTCTATGACTCGCATGGCTCAAACAACTCCTGTAGTAATGGCTCATGGGATAGAGGAACAAGCTTCGGTGGGGTTTAAAATTAAAGGCTATGCATTACTTGGGATTCAATTTAATGCAATCGTGACTCAATGAAGCAAGAGTAAGATAGAAGCATAGGTACTATATGTATGCAAGCATGGGGAATTGCTTGCCTGGCAGTTCAGTTGCGGGATAGGAAGGATCCGGATAATACTCCTGAGGCTCCTGGTATTCTCCTTGCTTAGTGTCTATCCGGATAAAAACCAAACACACAAGGGGCCGAAATAAATACATAGCACAATCATATAAATAATATGCAATAAACAAACAAGTATTCCATGATGGAATGATTCACAATTTACATTGCATACCATAGCATGGCATGGGTGAGGTGTGGTGTACAAGAACGAATTATTTTATTAAGTTTTTAGTCATGTTTTTCTCACATAAACATTTCTGTATACTTAATATTTATATGATGCATGCTTAAATTCATATCATGGAATGCATAAACAGAACGAGCTCGTCGTGCTTATCGATTTAGACATATTATTTGTCAAATTTGGAATTACGGAATTAAAGTTATGAATTTATTAAGAAAAGACATTTATTGACATTTAAAATAATTTCGAATTTTTAAATTGCTCAAAAATTATTTTGAATGACATATTTGAATTCCTGGCATTTTTCTGATTAGAAAACATATATCATATGCAACATTTGGAGTTATGAATTAAAAGATGTGATTTAATCATTTAATAGAGCATTTATTAATAATAGAAAATGTTTGTTACTATTTAATTTTTTGCCAAAATAAACAAAGGACATATTGTTTCAGGGAATTTCAAAACAAACAAACTTCATGTTTTGGGTTTTTTCTAAATTTGTTTTAGATCTTTCTTAAAACATGGTCAAAGCATTGATATGAGAGAGAGGGGCCTAGGTGGGATTTACATAGTTCGTATGCACCGCGGGTTGAAAAAAAGGTAAATGTCGTGGAGATTATTGAAAAGGAACAGAGGGCCAGTCTATAGGTTTGGAAAGGAGAAAGGCCAGGAGGCTCTTTGCAAGAAGGACATGAACATATCGGTGATGAACTGAAACTGAATTTTTAGAGTGTGTGTTTGCAGCCCGCTTGAATGAACTTCGTCGGATGATTCTGAGGCTACTCCTGCACGGATTTATACGAGGTTTGATTCTACTCATAGCTGGTGTTACCAATATGAGATATACGTGATGATTTTCTCCATAGATGCACTGGATGGGATGGAATATTAGTGAGAACAGAGAGGAAATCTACAGTGCGTTCGCGTTTACACTAACGAGTCTGACTAAAATCTCATTGTGCGGTACAGTGCAATATGCAGATCTTGCAAACATGATTCTAAATGCTACGGACCTCCGTTTGCAGCGAAATTTTGTGTTGTAGATTGATGGGACAACCGGCTATAGATAGGTGTACTGAACGTCAGAGGATATGTCCTAGGGTCTCCGAAAAACGAAGGGAACAAGCGTCGTGGATGAAGGCGGTGTGTCGCGTCGCGAGTTGTGTCGCGTCTTTGAAGCGAAATGACGCTTGTCGACGCAGCGGCACCGGGATGAACTCGTTCGAGGCTTGTCTGAGCTGAAGCACCATTGTACAGATGTAACATCCCAAAACTTCTAATCATGATTATCAAGTTCTAATCACCTAATGTAGGGTTAACAAAAACTGATATTAGTAAAATGAATATGAATGCATGTGTGTTTTGCATTAGTGTATAATTGATTGAAAATGCCATGCTTGATTGCTACAAATGATTAGAAATGGTTTAAAGGTGAATGCTACATCATCTAGGCCAATTACAAACAAAATCAAAAGAAAAAGAAATCAAATATGAATAAATAAAGCAAATGGTTATTTTGGCCAAAGTTAACCACTAGGCCACTTTGAGTGTCCCTAGAAGAGAAATTTTAACAGAAACAATTCTACTTCTTTTCACCCCTTGCTAGACCAAGTAAAAGTGAATCCAAGCCTACCTTACAAACTAACAAAAGCTATTTCCAAATCAATTTAATGGACAGTTGAAAATTGAATCAAGTGTACGTACTAAGATCCCACTTTTTTAAAAACCTACCAAACCAATTCCACTTGACCTCTCCAAGCAAACATAGATACTCAAGCTTAAGATCAAACCACTCACCAAATTTGAATCAAAAATTTCAAAGTATTTCTCTTGCGGCCATTTCATCAAACACCTTAATTACACAAAATAACCTACTGCCCAAATTCATTGTTTCCACAGTAATCCCTCGACCATTGGGTCTCCCCTTAACTCCCTTGTCTCCCCTGAGCCTAGCCAGCACCTGGACCAACCCCCTTTAGACGCTGTGCATAGTGGAGCGCCGCCCATTTTTGGTCGTCGCCGGATGACAGTGGACAGTGCGCCAGGAGCATCGCCGCCCTCAGCCATGACGCGCACCAGACACGCGAGCATCCACCGCCACCCCCTGTCCAAGCCCCTGCCACAGGAGAGCCCTGGACCACCCTAGCACCGCCGCGCCCTATGTCTCTGTGCCATGCCTAGAGCGCGCCAGCTCGCCACGCCCGACCGCCTCGCACAGACCGCGCCTCACCCTCACCGCACACACTCACACTCGCCATGACCACCACTACCCCGTAGACACCCCCGTTCGCCATCGCGCAACCCGCAGCTTCCTCACGCTGTCGCAAACACCTCCTCCTCTGCGCCGAGCGCCACACGCGCCCGACCGTTCCACACCGCCCCATGCCTCACCTTTAAGCCAGCAACGATCGCCAGGGAACACAGCACCGTCCCCTAGCCTCAGCCACGCCGCTAGCATCCTGTAGCGTCGTCACCGACGAGACCGCGCCCGCACCATTTGGTCCCCTCGCTGCAGTATAAAAGGAGGCCTCCCCTGCCTCATTTCTCCACACCCCAGCACTCACCACTCCTCACTGATCCTCCCCCACTTCTTCTCGGAGCAAGGAGAGCTCTCTCTCACCGGAATTTGGCTGGAGCCCGCCGTTGCTGGAGGAGAAGAGCGCCGTTGATTTCAACCACCCCAAGACCTGCCATGACCATGCCTCGAACCGGCATCGTCTACCACGTCGATCGCCCCATCACCGACCCTAGCTGGAGCGCAGGTCAGCCTAGCCAGACCCCCACCACTGCGCTAGGTTAAATTTCTTGTTGGAACAGTTCGTCGTCGATGACGACTCCCAGCCGTTAGATTAGAATTAGATCGCACGACTCATATGCGTATATACTGTTTCGTCTAATTAGTCTCGCTGACTGGTGGACCCCGTCTGTCTGCAGCCCGATGCGCTAAGCAGTGCAGTTGGGCCGACCCGTTTAGCTTTCCCACGCAGGCCCAGAAATTCAAATAAGGATTTTCCATGTTAGTTTAAACTAGTTTCTGTCCACAGAATCAAAAATCAATTCATAGAGTTTCACTGAACCAAATTGCATAATTCAAATTTTGTTAGAAAGATATTTAAATTATCTATCCAAGCCTGTTGGATTTAAATCATTTAGAGTTAGATATAATCTATAGTAAAAATAATAAACAGAGATATTTGCAACTTATTCAAACATTTTTCAAAAATCAACCATAATAGCTTTTGAGTTGATTCCAACTCTCAAAAATCACATTTGACAATATCTATCTGAATATGTAAAAATACTTAGGTTTGCATGCAGTGACATTGGACTAGTACCAAATTAATGCTATTAGGGCATTTCTAGTCACTTTAAATCTATTAAATAATAATCTTAAACTTTATAAAATATGATCAACACTTTAAATCACATTCCCATGTATTAGAATATGTGGTGATGACATGTGTACACATGATCCCATATTTTAATTGGAGAATATTAAATGTTAATTAATTTCAATGAGTAGAAATTACTTTTCTAAAATAAACTAAATAAAACTGTTTTTATTTCATGTGATGATTGTGATGATGCTAGATCATCAATTGTGAGCCTTAGTGTGCTAAATAGAACTAGCTAAGTATTGTTTGGTGATTGTGTACCCCGTATTTATTTATAGATGATAGTACCGACCCCGGATACGAGGAGGAGGAGTACTACCCAGAAGAAGAAGAAGAAGAGGAAAACTTCAAGCACTACTCTACTCAAGGCAAGCTAGAACTATGCAAGCTAATACTTGCAAACTTGATAAGATGCATTAGGCATGCTTTGGTTATATACCTTTGATTTAGACCAATCCCAAGTTTTACTTGCAAGCTTTATTCTTTTATTTTACCAAAGTTATTTACTTTTAGTTAGTGCTTCCTGAGGATTGGAAAAGTAGTATAGATAGCATAAATAGTATAAAACTAGGCCTATACTTAGATGTCATTCTATGGCATGAGATTGAGGATTAGCACCCCTCATTAGTGAACACTCTTAACCGTACTAGCTAGTGCTAAGCATAAAACTTGATCACTTTAGATGGGAATACTTGGTGAAAATGATTATGAAAACCTTGGAATGAGGATTCATTCTATTGAAATGTTTTGACATGTGTTATGGACACAAAAGGATTTGATGATGAAAATGTTGAGGCATGAGCCTTAGCCCTTTATAAAAACTGATGGTTGGGTTCAGATGCGATACCATTCCAATTTTACCGTACAACCACAATACCTGAATTGGGTAGGGCTTAGCCAGAAGTTTATATGCATTAGTATGGGTTCCCTCGCGGAAGAGGTTTGAGCTGAGGCTACCTCTTGATGATGTCCACCTATGTAGTGCCCAGGATGGCAGATGGCCATGGCTGGGAGGCCAAGCTCATAGGGGAGGTGCCTTGATGACCCACAAGTATAGGGAGTGTATCACATTATTTTTGATAAGTAAGAGTGTCGAACCCAACGAGGAGCAGAAGGTGCTGGCTAGTGGTATGGACTAGGAATTCTCTGCAAATACTTAGCAAACGGATTTTTAGGGGTTTTTGATAATGCAAGTAAATAAAGTACGAGTAAATAAAAGACAATAAGAATAAATGCAGCAAGTGGCCCAATCCTTTATTTAGCAAAGGACAATCCGGTTGTATTACTTAAGATGACCAAACGTTCTCGAGGCCAAACAGGAATTTTGTTAAGTGCTTTCGCTTCATATAGTTTATCAATCTTCTTTAGCTTGCTAAGTGTTGTGTGGGTGAACCTGTGCTAATGTATCAACCTTCCTAGGACTAATACATACTTATGATTATACCCCTTGCAAACATCTGTAAGTACAAGAAAGTAATTAAGTTAGAAACCTCACCACAGCTTTAAACTCTAAGACCCTGATGTCCCTTGTGCAATGGTTTCCTAACGGGGGTTTAGGTTCTGTCACTCTGGCAACCCCTACGATTAGTAGCCAAATACACAATGCATTCCCCTAGGCCCATATAGGTGAAGTGTCATGTAGTCGACGTTCACATGACACCACTAGAAGAAGGACACCACAACTTAAATATCAAACTATTGAATCTTTCTCAACACAATTCCACTACTAACAACATGACTTCTCCCATGTCCTCAAGAACAAAATAACTACTCACAAGACATCATATGGATCATGATCAGAGATGGACTAATGATGTATAACAATCTGAACAAAAACAATAATTCAATGGTTCACTCAATAGCATCAACTACAAAGCGTAATCAACACCGGGAGAGTTTCCCCTAAGAACTATGCCAGATTCAACCCAATTGTTACAACAATATGGAGATGGTGATGAGGGTGCTGATGGTGATGATGGTGGTGATGATGATGATGATGATCCCGATGAAGTCCAGCTTGATGGTGGTGTTGATTGCGACGATCTCCCCTCTCTGGGAAGGAATACCCCCGGCAGAACTCTGTCTACCGGAGAGATCTTTCTCTCTTGGTGTTTTCCGCCCCGCAGAGGCGGCGGAATCTTTCTGTGGTCGCTCCCCAAGTATTAGGGTTTCAGGAGGATAATATACGCTAGAGGGGAGAGCCATGGGTGGACCAGGGCGGCCACACCACTTGGTGGCGCGGCCTAGGCTAGCCCGCGCCAGGGGGTGGTGTAGGCCCCCTGTGGCCCAGCTCAGCCTCCCCTTCTGGCTTCCTTCGTCTTCTGGAAAAATAAGATTTTCCATGTATTTTCCTGGATTTTCTGATCTTCGTGAATTTTGCCTCCAAACAACACCATTTCCATCAAAATCCTGACTGCAGCGGTCCATGCTCCAAAAGTCATCAACCATGCAAAAACAGATGAAATAACATAAGTATCGTCCCTTAATATGAAATATATCAATGAATAACAGTGAATTATGATATAGAATAGTGATGCAAAATGGACGTATCAACTCCCCCCAAGCTTAGACTTTGCTTCTCCCCAAGCGAAACTAATCTCAATAAACATGGCCATAGGTTTATGGAGTGAATAGTCGATAAAAGAATATGGACAAGAAGCATCACATTCATCAATACATATATCATAATAGAAGACAACTCACTATTATATAACTTAACTTGTAATAAGTAAAGGAAACACAATAAAGATACATAAAGTGAATCATAATTGGTAATGGCACACTTAGCTCTTGGTCGAAGAATAGTTGACAATTTGCTGGAGTTCACAAATAACTGATTTTCAATGATAGCTTTCAAAGTAGTAATCACCAAGATAAGAGCAATTTGCAAAACAAGGAACATAAGAAACATGATTGAATAAATCATCATATGAATGAATGAAACACAACAACTCAAAATACTTGCTGAGATAGAAAGGAATAGGTGTACTGACTCAACTAAAAAGTAAAAGAAAGGCCCTTCGCAGAGGAAAGCAGGGATTTCAAGTTTCATAAAGAGCTCCCAAAAATTATGATACTTATTAGCTTTCAGCTCTCATTGCCCTATCATAGGCATCTTTAGGTGATTAAGGTTTGAAGTGATCAAATACGAGGATATGCTTGACAAGTTGTAAATTGAAAATCTCATGTCCCTTGAATACGAGGGCCGCTCCTCGTGCTACTCAAGTTTAGTCACTGGTAAGTTCTTGTCATAGTAAGCACATGTGTATCATGGAGAACCACCAACGGGGTACCCCTTGCCAGATGATACGGAAGAATCCCCATATCAAAATGACAAGGCAAGCAGACAACAAACTTCTCAGCAATCTTCTTATTTACCATGGGAATATGGTGTTTTTCCTCTCTTTCTTATTTTCTCATCTCTTTTTTTTTCTTTTTCTCAATCTCTATCTCTTTTTTTATAAGAAGAATGCTTCATAGATGCTCATTATGGTTACGCTGTAGGTTTCCACCATGATAGCATGGATTAGACCAGCGGCCCAGGCGTTTCTCTAACACACATGCATAACTCCATGGACTTACAAGCTCCCTTTTCATTTCACACCGACGACATCCATAGACTAAAGGGCATGATATCAACTAGGTACAAAGTACCAGTGCAATGTTGAACGTGTTCCCCATGATAGCATGGTTCTGCTAATTCACAACTTACAAAGCGCAAGCATATACGCAACATAGATGGGCACAATGGTTCAAGTTTATTAAATGCAAGAAAGTAAAGTGTGCCATCAAGTTCGTGAGATCTTTAATCACTAATTTTCACATAACAAGTTTAATTTGGAAGGTAGATAAAAACAAGATTTTACTTGAAATAGCAATAGTGCTAATAGGTAGGTATGGTGGACACAAATGGCATAGGTTTTGGTTTAAGGAATGGATGCACAAGAAGAATTCCCTCTCAATACAGGTTTTTGGCTAGCAAGGCTGGGTAGCAAATATAAGAGTTGAAGGAAGCAAACAAACATACAAGTGATAAAAAAAACTTGCAATCTTCCTTGAAAGCACAAAAGATCTTAACTAGAGAATACTAAACTTATGAGCAAATAAAGAAAGAAAGATGATGAAATTATATTTCTTTAAGGGTACTTTTATCTTTTTCATTCAATTCTCAAAAGTAGTGTTGCTACTGACCGAGCCAGGTTTGCGAAAACCAACTAAATTAACTCAATGATCCCAAAGTGATACCAATACTAACAACAAGATCAATCATATAACTATCAATTGAAAACAAATATAAGATATGCAAAAGAGTAAATGATAGAACTTCTCATTAATAATCCATAATGGCTACTCACACCAAGGGATACATATCTAACGAGAGAGGGGACACTTCCATAATCCAAACAATTCTATATGATAACTTCTCTATTCATGATATGACTCTACTAAAAAGGTAAAAAGATAGAAGATAGTGATGTGATACCGCGACACTCCCCCAAGCTTGGAACAAACCAAGGGGATGCCAAACCTAATGACGAATTACTCCTTCGGTGGTGGTGGTATCCTCTCGATGAGCTCTTTGATCAGTTTTCCCAAGTCCTCAATCTCAAAGGTGAGATTATGAATAAGTTGCGAGTTTTGCTCAATGCGGCTCATGATTATGTCGGGTTGCGAATTCCAGCTATTGTGATTCTCTCCCCACTCTTCCTCCTTGAAGTCTTCTTTTCTTGCATGGCTAGAATGAGGCAAATCCCAATTGGAGGGTAATTTCTCCTTAGGCATATTCTAGTATTGATGCTCATCGATAATGGTATGGAAAGGATTCTTGGCGCTTGGAGATCTTCCTCCATAGGCTCCTTTCCTTTATCCTTGGTGGACACCATTGTTCTTCTAAACTTTCAAGAATAGTTCCTGGCAGAGACAGATCGAAACAAAAACACGACGCGAATACGATATACGAACCTCGGGGGATTATATATTATGAAGTTTTACAACAAAAGGAAGGTACTGGGAGAAACCGGGTCGGAGACGGAGTCCGAGGTGGCCACACCACCTGGTGGCACAACCAGGGGTGGGCCCGCGCCACAGGGTGGTGTGATCCATTCTAGCTCCGTTTCCGACCCTCTTTCGCTTCGTAGCTTTCCTTGTTGGCTAAAAACTGCAAAAATATAACTAGACAGATCTTTCGTGGAACTTTTCTTACTAGAACTGTTACATATTCGAAAACAGACTCTGCAGGTCTCTGAATTTGGTCTTTGATAAATTTTTCCGAGGTTATAACTTGAAAAGCATCAACATCTTCATTGTAAGAATCTCCAGCAATATAGTGCTTGAGTCATTGCCCATTCACCACTTGTGTAGTGTTGTCTTTTAAAGAGGAAGTTTTTATCGCTCCTGAACGGTACACTTCTTCAAAAATGAAAGGTCCTTCCCATTTTGACAGTAGTTTTCCTGCAAAAAATATGAGACGAGACCTATACAATAGAACTTTCTCACCAACATGGAATTCTCTCTTAAGTATTCGCTTGTCATGCCATATTTTAAATTTTTCCTTAAAGAGCCTAGCATTCTCATATGCTTAACTCCTCCATTCATCTAAATATATTAAGTCAAATAATCTTTTTTCACCAGCAAGCTTACAATCTCTATTGAGTTCTTTAACTGCCCAATAAGCTTTGTTTTCTAATTCTAAAGGTAAGTGACAAGCTTTCCCATAAACCATTTTATAAGGAGACATCCCCATAGGGTTTTTATAGGCAGTCCTATAAGCCCATAAAGCATCGCTCAACTTTTTAGCCCAGTTTTTTCTAGATCTATTAACAGTCTTTTGCAAGATGGATTTAATTTCTCTATTTGATAACTCTACTTGCCCACTAGTTTGGGGGTGATAAGCTGAGGCGATTCTATGATTAACATCATATTTAGCAAGGGTCTTTCTAAAACCACCATGAATGAAATGAGAACCTCCATCGGTCATGAGATACCTAGGCACTCCAAACCTAGGAAAGATAACATCCTTAAGCATTTTTAAAGAGGTCTCCCTGTCAGCACTCTTCATAGGTATGGCTTCTACCCACTTAGTAACATAATTGACGGCAACCAGAATATGAGTATAACCTTTCGAGGGAGGAAAAGGACCCATAAAGTCAAATCCCCAGCAATCAAAGGGTTCAATAACTAGAGAGTAGTTCATAGGCATTTCATTGCGTCTAGAAATATTACCAACGGGCTGACACTCATCACAAGATAAAACAAATTTTCTTGCATCTTTAAAAAGGGTAGTCCAGTAGAAACCTGATTGTAGCACCTTTTGCACAGTTCTATCTCCCGTATGATGCCCTCCATAGACACTACCATGACATTTCCGCAATATCTCCTTTTGATCATATTCTGGAACACATCTTCGCACAATACCATCCACTCCTTTATATAAATGTGGGTCATCCCAAAAATAATACCTCAAATCGTAAAAGAACTTCCTTCTTTGTTGAGCTGTGAAAGTTGGAGGCAAATACTTGGAGACAATAAAGTTAGCATAGTCAACATACCAAGGGATCCCTCGCGAGCTTACCCATATTGCTGCCAACTATTGATTCGGGAAACTATCATTAACAGGCATAGGATCAAAAGAGATATTTTCCAACCGAGATAAATTATTAGCAACAGGATTTTTAGCACCTTTCCTATCTATAATATGTAGATCAAACTCTTGTAAAAGCCTAGGCTTAGCATCCTTCTTCGTCATAAGATACTTAATAGCAGCATGATCAGTATGAATGGTGAATTTTGAGTCTACAATATAAGGTCTAAACTTATCACAAGCAAAAACAATAGCCAGGAATTCTTTTTCAGTAGTAGCATAATTCCTTTTAGCAGCGTCAAGAGTTTTACTAGCATAATGAATAACATTTCACTTTTTATCTATTCGTTGCCCAAGGATAGCACCTATAGCAAAATCACTAGCATCACACATTATTTCAAAATGTAAACTCAAATCAGGTGGTTGAATGATAGGAGCTGTAGTTAAAGCTTTCTTAAGAGTTTCAAAAGCTTCCTTACAATCATCATCAAAAACAAAGGCTACATCTTTTTGAAGAAGATTAGTGAGGGGTTTTGATATCTTAGAGAAATCTTTAATAAACCTTTTATAGAAACCAGCATGACCAAGGATACTACGAATACCTTTGATGTCTCTTGGGCAGGGCATTTTCTCAATTGCCTCAACTTTAATCTATCCACTTCTATGCCTCTTTCGGAAACCTTATGCCTAAGGACAATCCCTTCATTAACCATGAAGTGTCATTTCTCCCAATTAAGAACAAGATTAGTTTCTTCACACCTCTGCAAAACTTTATCAAGGTTGTGCAGAAAATTATCAAAAGAAGTTCCATAGACGGAGAAGTCATCCATGAACACTTCCACAATTTCCTCACAAAAACCATGAAAGATAGCAGGCATGCATCTTTGAAAAGTAGCAGGAGCATTACATAAACCAAAAGGCATACGTCTATAAGCATAGGTTCCGTAAGGGCATGTAAAAGTAGTTTTTTCTTGATCTTGTTGTTTAACAGCAATTTGAGAGAAACCAGAATATCCATCAAGAAAACAAAAATGGGTCTTTTTAGACAACCTTTCTAACATTTGATCGGTAAAAGGAAGTGGGTAATGATCTTTCTTAGTAACTTTGTTAACTTTCCTGAAATGAATGCACATTCTATAGCCTACTACTATTCTTTGGCGAATAAGCTTGTCATTATCATTAGGAACAACGGTAATTCCTCCTTTCTTAGGAACACAATGAACAGGACTAACCCATTCACTATCAGCAATAGGGTAAATAATACCAGCATCAAGGAGTTTCAATACCTCATTTCTTACCACTTCTTTCATCTTAGGATTCAGACGCCGTTGGTGCTCTACTATTGGCTTTGCATCTGGTTCTATATTGATAGCATGCTAACATATAGTAGGATAAATATCTTTTAAATCATCCAGAGTATAACCCATAGCCCCTCAGTGTTTCTTCAAAACCTCCAATAACCTTTCTTCTTCCTTCCCTGAAAGTTTAGAGCTAATAATAACAGGATATATCTTATTGTTATCAATGTAAGCATATTTAAGATCATCCGGGAGAGGTTTTAGATCGAAGACCGGACCCTTTTTAGGCAGCAATGTGGTACCTAGGTCTGCTACAGGCAAGTTGTGCTTACGCATCTTAGGTTGACGATGGAGAATCTCGTCAATCTCATTTCTTTCTTCCATGAAGATCTCACTTTCGTGGTCTTCCATAAATTGCTGCAAAGCATTGTTAGGAGGAAGAGAAATAGAGGCAAGTTGTTCAACTTTAATATCCTCATTATGGGTTTCATTTTCACAAGGTTCTTTAGTAAATTTCGAAAAATTAAACTCATAAGATTCCCCATCAAACTTAGTCAAGATTTTCTCCCTTTTGCAATCTATAAAGCTCCACAAGTACTCAAGAAAGGTCTACCAAAAATGACGAGATAAGTTTTACTAGCAGCTGTACCAAGTACTAGAAAATCAGCAGGATATTTAATCTTACCCCAAAGAACTTCTACATCCCGCACAATACCGATTGGAGAGATGGTCTCTCTATTAGCAAGGTGAATAACCACATCAATCTCTTCCAACTCGCAGGGACTAATCTCATGCATAATTTCTTTATAAAGCTCATAAGGAATAGCACTTGAACTTGCACCAATATCACATAAACCATAATAGCAATGATCACCAATTCTAATAGAAAGCACAGGGACACTATCCTTTTTAGCTTTATTAGGATGTGAGACAAAATTAGAAGCATCCTCACAAAAGACTATGTGTCCATCTTCTATACTTTTAGTGAAAAGGTCTTTCACAATTGCTACAACAAGTTCAATGTTTATTTGTTCATCAGGTTTTACAGTTCTCTTTGCACTTTTAGTGATTACACTAGTTATCATAGGATGATCCTTTACCTTATCCGGGAAGGATATTCTCTCGATATAAGGTTCAGGTAAGATGTGATCAACAGTGTAAAACTCAGTACTACCAACAGGAACACAGTCAACAATATCTTTATAAGGAGCATGGTACTTGCTCCATCCCTTTTTTGGAATTTCAATATAAGAAGCAAAAGCCTTAAAGCAATTTGTAATAACTTGTAAATCAAGACCATAAGCATTACTAATATTTTGAAATTCATCAGTTCCCATAAAAGATTCAATGCATTCATAATCATAATTTATACCTAACTTTCTACCTTCGTCATTCTCCCATGCTTCAGCATTGTCTTGAATACGGTCCAGAAGATCCCATTTAGCTTCATCTTCCATGCGAGTGAATGATCCAGCACAAGAAGCATCCAATAAATCCTTATCATGAAGAGAAAGCCTTGCATAAAAGTTATTGAAAATAATATTGTTGGGGATCTCATGAATGGGACATTTGAGCATTAGTAACTTCAATCTCCCCCAAGCTTGAGCTGTACTCTCTCCATCAAGAGGCCAAAAGTTGTATATTTGATTCTGATCTTTATGAATCTCACTAGGAGGATAAAACTTTGAATAAAAGAGAGGTACTATTTCCTCCCATTCAAGAGCTTGACCATTCTTCAGCATCTTATACCATTCCTCATCTCTTCCTTTCAGCAACAATGAGAACAACTTCTTCTTGACTTGATCTGTAGTAATACCTGCACACTTGAACAACCCGCATAATTCGTGTATAAAGAGTAAATGATCACCGGGATGGACAGTTCCATCCCCAACATAGTAGTTATCCATAACACGATCAATAATTCTTGTAGCTATTTTAAAAGTATCATTCTCAGCAGGTGGTGGTTCATCTACTACCTTAGCAGTGGTAGTAGCATTACGAAATAAGAAACTAAGTGAATTATCCATATTGAAAACAAAGCAACTAACAGAAGTAAACAATAATCACAGTAGAAGTTTCCTTTACCAGTTCCACTCTCCAATAGCGCTTCACTCCTCGGCTACGACGCCAGAAAATAGTCTTGATGACCCACAAGTATAGGGGGTGTATCGCAATATTTTCAATAAGTAAGAGTGTCGAACCCAACGAGGAGCAGAAGGTTCTGGCTAGTGGTATGGATCAGGAATTCTCTGCAAATACTTAGCAAACTGATTTTTAGGGGTTTTTGATAATGCAAGTAAATAAAGTACGAGTAAATAAAAGACAATAAGAATAAATGCAGCAAGTGGCCCAATCCTTTATTCATCAAAGGACAAGCCGGTTGTATTACTTAAGATGACCAAACGTTCTCGAGGACACACGAGAATTCTGTCAAGTGCTTTCGCTTCATATAGTTGATCAATCTTCTTTAGCTTTCTAAGTGTTGTGTGGGTGAACCTGTGCTAATGCACCGACCTTCCTAGGACCAATACATACTTTTGATTATACCCCTTGCAAACATCCGTAAGCACAACAAAGTAATTAAGGTAGAAACCTAACCACAACTTTAAACTCTAAGACCCTGACGTCCCTTGTGCAACGGTTTCCTAACGGGGGTTTAGGTTAATGTAACTCCGGCAACCCCTACAATTAGTAGCCAAATACACAATGCATTCCCCTAGGACCATATAGGTGAAGTGTCATGTAGTCGATGTTCACATGACACCACTAGAAGAAGTAGACCACAACTTAAATATGAAACTATTGAATATTTCTCAACACAATTCCACTACTAACAACATGACTTCTCCCATGTCCTCAAGAACAAACCGAACTACTCACAAGACATCATATGTATCATGAGCAGAGATGGAATAATGATGTATAACAGTCTGAACATAAACAATAATTCAATGGTTCACTCAATAGCATCGACTACAAAGAGTAATCAACACCAGGAGAGTTTCCCCTAAGAACTATGCAAGATTCAACCCAATTGTTACAGCAATATGGAGATGGTGATGAGGGTGATGATCGTGATGATGATCCTGATGAAGTCCAGCTTGATGGTGGTGTTGATGGCAAAGATCTCCCCTCTCCGGGAAGAAATTCCCCGGGCAGAATTCTGTCTGTAGGAGAGATCTTTCTCTCTCCGTGTTTTCTGCCCCGCAGAGGCGGTGGAATCTTTATGTGGTCGCTCCCTGAGTCTTAGGGTTTCGGGAGGATAATATACGCTAGAGGGGAGAGCCAGGGGTGGACCAGGGCGGCCACACCACATGGTGGCGCGGCCTAGGCTGGCCCGCGCTAGGGGTGGTGTGGGCCCCCTGTGGCCCATCTCTGCCTCCCCTTCTGGCTTCCTTCGTCTTCTGGAAAAATAGGATCTTCCATGTATTTTCCCGGATTTTCTAAACTTCACGAATTTTGCCTCCAAACAGCACCTTTTCCATCAGAATCCTGACTACAGCGGTCCATGCTCCAAAAGTTATCAACCATGCAAAAACAGATGAAATAACATAAGTATCATCCCTTAATATGAAATATATCAATGAATAACATTGAATTATGATATAGAATAGTGATGCAAAATGGACGTATCATGCCTATACTAGAGTGTGTAATTGAATGGTTATGATTGATTATCCGCATACTAAGTATGATGATTCAGGGTTATCCCTGATGGATGTATCGAATTTTGTGGTGACAGTGTACCACCTCTGCAGAACTATTCGAATAGCCGCGTCCGTGGCCATGGACAGTTGGAGTAGCCATACTATTCCGTTGTCAGATGTTTTTTTCAAAATGACATGTGAAGTGAACTATGATTTTGACTTGACCACAACGGGGTTGTGAATATGAAAACTAGGCTCCCACTTAAGTGATCTAGAACATTAACTTAGTTTTGTTTACTTCTAAACTCAGTTTAGATATATCTAGCTTTTTACAAATAAACTTAGAGCTTAGGATTCCTACTAGAACTACCTTACTTGTTAGTGATAATTTGCAAGAACTTAAATAGTACTCATGGCTTTGTCCTTGGATATTCTCGTGGCCATACTATGAGGAGGACTACCAGGATGATGGATAGCAGGAGGTCTACGACAACTAGGATTATCTCCCATCGTCAGCATTGCCTGTGACCCTGAAGATGGAGCTCACTACTACGCTTATTATTCCGCTGCTTCTTTGTATTAAGACTGGATCATGAGATCCTTTATTTGTAAGACCTTATTATGGTTTTTAATGGATGATGTACTGTGACATCCAATCTGTTATGTCTCACAAAAATGGTAATCCTAGGATTGCGATGTATGGAATAACAGGCCTCTGGGATTAAAAATCTGGGTGTTGACAAGTTGGTATCAGAGCCATCCTGACCATAGGAGACCCTAGTTAGAATGGACGTCCGAACAGAAACTTAGTTTCAAAAAAAAGAAGTGAGTATTTATGAAAACCTATTCCCTCTCTTATCCTTGATTATTTCGAAAAATGTCATGTTCCTCAAAAATTCTTACTTTCCTACATAAAAATTTAACACACCTGATCACCTCACTAACTTACTCATCCTAAATTCTTATAGATGGAAGTTCAGTATTGCAAGTTCTACTAGTTGGGCAACGGAGGCCAGATGATCTTTGAGAGGGACCTAGGTGCATTGTCAGAGTATGTTGAGCGCCCGCATCCAGAATTCTTCGGGGCATAACTTAATGATCACGTAGGAGGAGATCTACAATGGTTGATAGTTGCAGATCTTAGAGGCAAGACGGAGGCATCCGCTTCTGAGAAGATCCAATTCACCTTGCAAGAGAACAACTGGCTAGATGGATTAGCGAGGGCTATGCATGAAGCTCTTGCCCGTCTGTGTGGGCAAAACATTAACTTGATCCAGGGAACTCGCTTTGCTCACTTCTCAAGGTGTGATTCTATGAGAATGACATTGGAGATGCCAAGTCACCCAGAGTTGAAGTAACAGGTAGAAAATCTTGACTTCATGTTGTATGATAGGCAGAAGGAATTGGACAACGCCCGAGCCTACGCCAACCACAACCTTGCCATTACCGTCAAGAAGGAACAGACTCTATCCAAGCTCATCAAGGATCGCTAATCACTTCATCGTCAATGCGGCAAGAAGGATCGCACCATCGATCGTCTTCGCAAGAAGGTGGCCGCTCTCAAGAAGACTATCCGTGAACAGGAAGTCCAGCTTGAAGCAAAGGAGGAGGAGGAAGGTGAAGACATCCAGTGAGATCTTCACTCTTACCTCAGTGATGACAATGACTACCTGGAGGATGATGCCATGGATTTCTACACGGATGATGATGATTCTGACTTTATTGATGATGAGTAGAATTACTTGATCACTACCGTAGGAATGAGTTGTATCGGTCCCACTGTATCGTAGTTTCACAGAATGGCTCTTAAAACCATCTGTTTTCCATTTGTGTGTGGTGTGTGTTTGTATGGTGTGCCTTGAATGAATGAATGAATGAGAGGAAGTTGTTAGTTTGCAAAACTCGAGTCAAACTCAAAGTTTAAAGCTTTTGAAATAAAACCATGAACCTTAGAAATTTCACTCTTATCTAATTATCTATCTCAATCTTCAGATGACTCATGGAAACCCCGGAGGAAGCAACTCATCTCAGGACCCAATGTTGCAAATCCTGCAAATGCTAGTTTCCGACTGTGAAGCTAGTAGAGACGAACACCAAGCCAACCTAGCCACTCTTCAACAGATAGCTCAGATGACCCACAATAACCAAGTCCATGGAAATCAGGATCACCGTGGATCCAAGCTTAAGAACTTTCAGAATACCAACCCCCTATTTTTAACAAATCTGAGGACCCCTTAGATGCTGATGACTGGCTGCAAACCATGGAGAACAACCTGGAGGTCGCAGGAGTTGAAGCCAATGAGAAGGTACTATTTGCCACCCATTATCTGGCAGGAGATGCAAGAGCTTGGTGGAATAGCACCCGTACCATGAACGACGGTCAGATGATGACTTGGGAAGCCTCCAAGATCAAGTTCAGCTGCACCCATGTGCCCCAAGGTTTGGTCACCAGGATGAGAGATGAGTTCAGGGAACTGAAGCAAGGAAGGGTGATGGTAGTTGAGTACCGTGACAAATTTGTGTCGCTAGCTAGATATGCTCCTGATGAGATCAACACTGAAGCCAAGAAGAAGGAAAGGTCCTGAATGGATTGCACGATGAGATGCAGACTGTCTTAGTCAACATCCCTTTTGGAGATCTAGAAGAGCTAATCGACTCTGCCATTCAGATGGAAGGGAAGATCAACCAAGCCAATGACAACTGCAAGCACAGGATGATGCACCGGGATAATACCCAAAAGTATCGCCCCAACCCGTCTGCAGCATATGCCCCAAGAAACAATAGACCCCCAATGAACCGTCCAAGCTACACCAATCATAGCGGAGGAAACTTGAAGTCTGGAGGAAACCATAACAACAACCCTGGCAACTCCAACAACTTCAACCATGCACCGCCCAAATCCAACAACAACAACAATACTGCCCCAAGGACTGGAAGCAATGTTGTGCCTGTTGTAGCCTAGGACAAGTCCCAGATTACTTGCTTTGAATGTGGAGTCAAGGGTCACTACTCCAACGAGTGTCCCAAGAACCTTGCAATAGCCACCAATGTGAATGCCCCAGCTCAGCAGCAACGCCGTGTTCAGCCTAGAAGGAGATTTGCCCCAGGGAATTCACTCAACCGCAATGGTCGTCTGTTCCACATGAATGCTGAAGAATTCTAGGAAGCGCCAGATGTCATGCTGGATATGTTTTCTGTTAACTCAGTACTTGCAAGAGTGTTGTTTGACTTTGGAGCATCACACTCGTTTGTTACAGAAGAATTTGCATGCACTAGTAAGATTCAACCAACAAAATTGAAGCATGTTATGATAGATCAAATACCTGGTTCAACCACCAAATCTAGAAAAATTTGCAAGGCTGTACCTATCAGAATCCATGGAATAGATTTTTATGCCAATCTAATAGTACTTGGAACTAAAGATTTGGAAGTAGTACTAGTAATGGATTGGATGTCGAAACATAAAGGATTGATCTACTGTGCCAAGAAAGCCATAACCATGACCAGTAGCTCTGGACTATCAGTAGAGCATGTATTTGAAACCTTGCCCCGTCAATTCAAATGCAACAAGAGTCTAGCCCAACCAACCATAGACCAAGTCAGAGTAGTATTTGAATACCCCGATGTATTCCCAGATGAATTTCCTGGTATGCCCCCAGATCGCGATATCGAGTTCATTATTGAACTAATTCCTGGAACTGGACCCATAGCTTAGAGACCTTATAGTATGAACCCACCTGAACTAGTGGAGCTGAAGAAGCAACTTGATGCTATACTGGAGAAAGGTTTGATTCAACCAAGCGCATCACCATGGAGATCGCCTGTATTGTTTGTGGATAAGAAAGATGGAGGTAACCGTTTGTGCATGGATTACCGGAAGCTGAATGATGTCACCATCAATAAGAAGTACCCACTGCCAATGATAGAGGATCTATTTGACTAGTTAACTGGTGCTAGAGTGTTTTCTAAGATTGATCTTAGAACTGGTTATCATCAACTTAACATTCGTGCAACAGATATTCCAAAGACCGCCTTTACCACCAGATATGGATTGTATGAGTATACAGTCATGTCTTTTGGATTAACCAATGCCCTCACTTATTTCATGAATCTGATGAATAAGATTTTTATGGATTTTCTGGATAAGTTTGTCATTGTTTTTATAGACGATATTCTAATCTATTCAAAGTCAAAAGAAGACCATGAGCTACACCTGAGAACCATCCTTGAAACCCTTAGAGAGCATCAGTTGTATGCCAAGTTTAGCAAATGTGAGTTTTGGTTGAAGGAAGTAGGATTCCTCGGACATATTGTGTCGGCAGGAGGAGTCGCTGTCGATCCTGCCAAGATCAAAGATGCTGAAGAATGGAAAGCCCCGACCACTCAAACCCAAGTCCATGCATTTCTCGAATTAGCGGGATATTACCGCAAATTTGTTGAAGGATTTTCGAGCATCGCAAGACCGATGACCCAATTGTTGAAGAAAGATAAGAAGTTTGAATGGACCGACAAATGTGAAGCAAGTTTTCAAGAGCTCAAGAAGAGATTGATTTCAGCTCCAATTCTGATTATGCTAGATATCAAGAAGCCTTTTGATGTGTATTGTGATGCATCCAAGATTGGTCTCGGATGTGTATTGATGCAAGAAGGCAAAGTCATAGCATATATGTCCCGACAACTGAGCAGCATGAGCAAAACTACCATACCCATGACCTTGAACTAGCAGCCGTAGTGTTAGCCTTGAAGACATGGCGTCATTACCTGATGGGTAACCGTTGTGAGATTTATTCAGACCACAATAGTCTGAAGTATATTTTCACCCAGAAGGAGCTGAATATGAGGCAAAGGAGATGCATAGAGTTAATCAAGGATTATGACCTTGGCATTCACTATCACCCCGGCAAAGCCGATGTGGTAGCGGATGCTCTTAGCAGATTGCCATGTAGATTAAGCACCATGATTAAAGAAGCCAAACCAAGTTTGCATGAAGAGTTGGAGAAGTTTAGAATGGAGCTAGTTAGCAAAGGATTTTTAGCTAGCATAGAACATCAAACCACTTTGATCAGTCAAATCAAGGAGGCGCAAAAGGGAAATGCAAGTATCGACGGAATCAAGTGTCGTATTGGTACATGGAAGGTTCTCGGATTCACCAAAGATGAAGAAGCAGTTTTGTGGTACAAAGGACGTATCTGTGTGCCAGCAGATTTGGAGCTGAAGCAAGTTATCATGCAGGAAGCTCATGATACTCTTTATTCTATCCACCCCGGAGGAACGAAGATGTATCAGGATATGAAGGAGCAATTTTGGTGGCACAAGATGAAGAGAGAAATCGAAAGCTACATAGCCAAGTGTGATATCTGTCAAAGAGTCAAAGCAGAACATCATAGACCCGTAGGACATTTGCAACCATTGCAGATTCCAACATGGAAATGGGATTCTCTCGAAATGGATTTTATCACCGGATTGCCTACATCTAGTAGGGGAAATGACTCTATTTGGGTCATAGTTGGTAGACTCTCCAAGGTAGCCCATTTTATACCCGTTAAGACAACCTACCAGAGTTCGAAGCTAGCAGAGTTGTACATTGCTAGATTTGTCAGTATACATGGAACCCCTAAGACCATAGTGTCGGATCGAGGAACCCAATTTATCTCAAGATTTTGGCAGAAAGTCCAAGAAGGATTAGGAACCAAGTTAAATTTCAGCACAGCTTATCACCCGTAGGCCGATGGACAGACGGAAAGAGTCAACCAAATCTTAGAAGATATGTTGAGAGCTTGTGTGTTAGAATATGGATCAGAATGGGAAGATTGTCTGCCTTTCACAGTATTCTCATACAAAAACAGTTATCAAGCCAGTTTGCAAATAGCCCCATTTGAATTTCTATATGGAAGAAAGTGCCGTACCCCCTTGAACTGGTCGCAAGTAGGAGAGAGTCAGATTTTTAGACCTGACATCCTATGAGAAGCCGAAGAGAAGGTTCACAAAGTCTGTGAGCACCTCAAGGCCGCCCAATCTAGACAGAAGAGTTATAATAACAATAGACGTAGAGACCTGACTTTCAATGTCGGAGATTTTGTATATCTCAAAGTTTCACCCTTGAAGGAAATGCAACATTTTAAACTGAAAGGTAAGTTAGCCCTCAGATATATTGGACCCTTCAAGATTTTGAATCACCGAGGAGAAGTATCTTATCAATTGGAACTGCCATAAGAGATGTCAGCCATCCATGATGTGTTCCATATCTTGTTACTCTGCAAATGCTTAGAAGTTCCGGAGAAGACCAAAGTTTTCAAGAACATCGATCACCAAGCCATTGATATCATAAAGGATCTGACGTATCGTGAGGTGCCCATTCGTATCTCGTAAGAAGCTTTCAGAACCACCAGGACCCGGAGTATCAAGTTTCTCAAGATCCAATGGAGCAACCATACTGAAGAAGAATCTACTTGGGAGCGAGAAGATTACATTAGGACTGTGTTTCTAGATCTCTTTAGTTCCTCGCTTTTCTAAAATCTCGGGAAGAGATTTTGTTTAAGGAGGGAAGGTTTGTAACATCCCAAAACTTCTAATCAAGATTATCATGTTCTAATCACCCAATATAAGTTAACAAAAAGTTTTATTAATAAAATGAATATGAATGCATGTGCGTTTTTTATTAGTGTAGAATTGATTGAAAATGCCATGCTTGATTGCTACAAATGATTAGAAATGGTTTAAAGGTGAATGCTACATCTTATAGGCCAATTACAAACAAAATCAAAAGAAAAAGAAATCAAATATAAATAAATAAAGCAAATGGTCATTTTGGCCAAAGTTAACCACTAGGCCACTTTGAGTGTCCCTAGACCAAGTAAAAGTGAATCCAAGCCCACCTTACAAACTTACAAAAGCTATTTCAAAATCAATTTAAAGGACAGTTGAAAATTGAATCAAGTGTATGTACAAAGATCCCACTTTTTCAAAAACCTACCAAACCAATTCCACTTGACCTCTCCAAGCAAACATAGATACTCAAGCTTAAGATCAAACCACTCACCAAATTTGAATCAAAAATTTCAAAGTATTTCTCTTGCGGCCATTTCATCAAACACCTTAATTACACAAAATAACCTACTGCCAAACTTCACTGTTTCCACAGTAATCCCTTGACCATTTGGTCTCCCCTTAAATCCCTTGTCTCCCCTGAGCCTAGCCAGCACCCAGACCAACCCCCCTTTGGCCGTTTTGCATAGTGGAGCGCCGCCCATTTTTGGTCGTCGCCGGCCGACAGTGGATAGCGCGCCAGGAGCATTGCCGCCCTCGCCCATGACGCGCACCAGACACGCGAGCATCCACCACCACCCCCTGTCCAAGCCCCTGCCACAAGAGAGCCCTGGACCACCCTAGCATCGCCACCTCTCGCCACGCACACACGCTCGCCATGACCACCACTACCCCGCAGACACCCCCATTCGTCCTCGCGTGACTCGCAGCACCCGCACGCCGTCGCAAACACCTCCTCCTTTGCGCAGAGTGCCGCACACGCCCGACCAGTCCATACCACCCCACGCCTCGCCTTTAAGCCAACAACGATCGCCAGGGAACACAACACCGTCCCCAACCCTCAGCCACGCCGCTAGCATCCTGTAGCATCGTCACCGACGAGCCCGCGCCCGCACCGTTCGGTCCCCTCGCCGCAGTATAAAAGGAGGCCTCCCCTGCCTCATTTCTCCACACCCCAGCACTCACTACTCCTCCCTGATCCTCCCCCACTTCTTCCCGGAGCAAGGCGAGCTCTCCCTCACCGGAATTTGGCTGGAGGCCGCCGTTGCTGGAGGAGGAGGGCGTCGTTGATTTCGACTACCCCAAAACCTGCCGTGGCAGCGCCTCGAACCGCCATCGTCTACCACGTCGATCGCCCCCATCGCCGACCCTAGCTGGAGCCCAGGTGAGCCTAGCCAGACCCCCACCGCTGCGCTAGGTTAAATTTCTCACCGGAGTAGTTCGTCGTCGATGACGAGTCCCAGCTGTTAGATTAGAATTAGATCGCACGGCTCAGATGCATAGATACCGTTTCGTTTAATTAGTCTCGCTGACTAGTGGACCCCGTTTGTCAACAGCCCACTGCACTGTGCAGTGCAGTTGGGCCGATCCGTTTAGCTTTCCTGCGTTGGTCCGGAAATTCAAATAAGGATTTTCCATTTTAGTTTAAACTAGTTTCTGTCGACAGATTCAAAAATCAATTCAGAGAGTTTCACTGAACCAAATTGCATGATTCAAATTTTGATAGAAAGATATTTAAATTATTTATCCAAGCCCATTGGATTTAAATCATTTAGAGTTAGATATAATCTATAGTAAAAATAATACACAGAGATTTTTCCAATTTCAAACATTTTTCAAAAATCAACCATAATTGCTTTTGAGTTGATTCCAACTCTCAAAAATCACATTTGACAATATCTATCTGAATATGTAAAAATATTTAGGTTTGCATGCAGTGACATTGGACTACTACCAAAATAATGCTATTAGGGCATTTCTAGTCACTTTAAATCTATTAAATAATAATCTTAAACTTTATAAAATATGATCAACACTTTAAATCACATTCCCATGTATTAGAATATGTGGTGATGACATGTGTACACATAATCCCATATATTAATTGGAGAATATTAAATCTTAATTAATTTCAATGAGTACAAATTACTTTTCTAAAATAAACTAAATAAGACTAGTTTTTATTTCATGTGATGATTTTGATGATCCTAGATCATCAAGTGTGAGCCTTAGTGTGCTAAATATAACTAGTTAAGTATTGTTTGGTAATTGTGTACGCCGTATTTATTTATAGACGATAGTACCGACCCCAGATACGAGGAGGAGGAGTACTACCCAGAAGAAGAAGAAGAGGAAAACTTCAACCACTGCTCTACTCAAGGCAAGTTAGAACTATGCAAGCTAATACTTGCAAACTTGATAAGATGCATTAGGCATGCTTTGGTTATATACCTTTGATTTATACCAATCCCAAGTTTTACTTTCATGCTTTATTCTTTTACTTTACTAAAGTTCTTTACTTTTAGTTAGTCCTTTGTGAGGATTGGAAAAGTAGTATAGATAGCATAAAGAGTATAAAACTAGGCCTATACTTAGATGTCATTCTATTGCATGATATTGAAGATTAGCACCCCTCATTAGTGAACACTCTTAACCTTAGTGGCTAGTGCTAAGCATAAAACTTGATCACTTTAGATGGGAATACTTGCTGAAAATGATTATGAAAACCTTGGAATGAGGATTCATTCTATTGAAATGTTTTGACATGTGTTAGGGACACAAAAGGATTTGATGATGAAAATGTTGAGGCATGAGCCTTAGCCCTTTATAAAAACTAATGGTTGGGTTCGTATGCGATACCATTCCAATTTTACCATACAACCACAATACCTGAATTGGGTAGGGCTTAGCCGGAAGTTTATATGCATTAGTATGGGTTCCCTCGCGAATGAGGTTTGAGCTGAGGCTACCTCTTGATGTTGTCCACCTATGAAGTGCCCAGGATGGCAGATGGCCATGGCTGGGAGGCCAAGCTCATAGGGGAGGTGCATATACTAGAGTGTGTAATTGAATGGTTATGATTGATTATCCGCATACTAAGTATGATGATTCAGGGTTATCCCTGACAGATGTATTGAATTTTGTGGTGAAAGTGTACCACCTCTGTAGAGTGTCAAACTATTCGAATAGCCGCGTCCATGGTCATGGACAGTTGAAGTGGCCATACTATTCCGTCGTCAGATGTTTTTTTCAAAATGACTTAGAGCATTAACAGGGTTGTGTATATGAAAACTAGGTTCCCACTTAAGTGATTTAGAACATTAACTTAGTTTTCTTTACTTCTAAACTCGGTTTAGATATATCTAGCTTTTTACAAATAAACTTAGAGCTTAGGATTCCTATTAGAACTACCTTACTTGTTAGTGATAGTTTGCGAGTACTTAAAGAGTACTCATGGCTTTGTCCCTGGTTATTCCCATGGCCATACTATGAGGAGGACTACCAGGATGATGGACAGCAGGAGATCTACGATAACTAGGATCATCTCCCATCGTCAGCATTGCCTGTGACCCTGAAGATGGAGCCCACTACTAGGCTTATTATTCTGCTGCTTGTTTGTATTAGGACTAGATCATGAGATCCTTTATTTGTAAGACCTTATTATAGTTTGTAATAGATGATCTACTTTGATATCCAATCTGTTATGTCTTGCAAAAATGGTAATCCTGGGATTGCGATGTATGGCATCACAGTCATCTGGGATTAATAATCCGGGTGTTGACAACAGAGAAGGTATATGACAAGGTGGCAACCACCGGTGGCGAGAGAGGCGGCGATGAGCGGACTCAAATAGCTGCACCCGCGACGTACTTGACAGATACTACGATGTGTGCATGGGGAAACTAGGAAGGGAATAGCTGGGGAGGGAAGGTGCTCACCCTCATGCTCCTAGATGAGAGGTCCTTGCTAGGGTTGACGTGGCCGGGGGTGCGGCTGCAAGGACGGCGATGGTGAGCTGCAGCCTACTGGCGTGAAGGGACAGTGTTGGCGTGCACTGGTGCTTGAGGACTCCTCCACCTCTCTCCATGTACCGTACAACCCATCAGCGTGGCGTGGTGCTTCTGGCAGCGACGGACCGGCTTCAGACGGTTTGGACAGTGGTGGCGAGGTAGATGGCTCGCTGGACAGCGGCATGGCTCGGTTTGGGGGGAAGAAAGAGAGGCGCTAGATTTTGATCTGCAGGACATAGTGGTTGGGAGGCATGCAGCGCTACTACTAGCTTTTGGCCAGGAGGAAAAGCTGGTCGGGCATGTTCCGGGATGGAGAAGATAAATAGGGAGAGGCTGGGTGCGTGTCCACTATAGTTGGGCGCTGGCAATGTTGGGTTTAACTAGGTGGGTACGGCTGGATCAGAGAGGATATCCTGTTCAGAGAAAGAGGGGCAATGTTAGGTCCAGGGAGCCGTGCTGGGTTTTTGTCTCAAGGACACAAGCACATGCAACACATGTACACCACTCAGTTACACTAGAAAAAAATAGAGAGGAAGAGGGTGTATGTGTGTGTATGTGTAAGATTTTTGTGTGTTATACACACATGGCTAGGGAAGATATGGTGTGTGCTTAAGAGGGTGACGAAGAAATATTAGGTTAGATTAAATGTGAGATATTTTGTTAATAACGATCAATATGAACAACCAAAATAACAAAAAGAATTAAGGTAAAAAGAAGAAGAGGAAGATGTAGGGTTTTAGTTTTGCATGTGTCATGCAACGTAGGATTTCTCACATGTGCTTGCCTTTATGTGGAAATAAGAATATGGCACATATATGTGAGGATTTGGGGATGGTCAAGATTAGGGCATGTATGGATCATAGCATAGGATCATGTGTAAGAGAAGAAAAGGCAGATCCATATGAATCTACATGTGAGCTAGGAATTAAAAATACCAAGTGAAGAATACAATGCCCACATATAGAAATATGGTAGAGATAGATGGTATCAAACGGGAGTTGGCATTACTGAGTTAGTAGGTGGAAGGATTCGAAAGGAGGTGCCCTTAGCTCATATTGGGCATGTAAGATAATCAAGAAACAAATACAATATATCAAGAAGCAAATTATTAATAAATAATGCAATATGACGGAAGAACCAAATGGAAAGGGGTTTTATAAGATGCTCAAATGCAACGTGCCATGGTGACATGAGCATGATATAATGATGATGCAATTAATTATATGTAGGAAGTAGCATAAATATAGACTAGGCAAGTAGCATTGCAATTGTTAGACAATTGGGATGCTACATTGATGTAACTTGTACTTCCACCGACCGTGTTAACTCTCAACCACCTCGCTCCTACAAGACCTACCATTAGATCGGCCATTCGTAGTACTTCTTATCCTATCTTTATCTTGTCTTATCTCTTACAATACCATACCACTGTATAGTGTACGGAACATTGACCGTTTTATCAAGAATAAAAATCCAAACATTGCTAACCGTTGGATATTATTTTCCATTCTTAGCATTTAGAAAGATTTTATACATAGTCATTAGCACGACGAACGCTAGTATGGAAAAACCTCAAAACACACACTTCATTGCTTAGTTTTAGGGTCCTTGTGCTAAATGCATGGACTTGGATGCTTATTTCATTTGTTATGAGGTCCTTGAAGTAACTTGTACTTCCACCAACTGTGTTAACTCACAAGTTCCTCGCTCCTACAAGACCTACCATTAGACCGGACATTCACAGTACCTCTTATATTATCTTTATCTTGTCCTATCTCTTACAATACCATATCACTACATATATTGTACGGATTAACTTTGAACATTGACCGTTTGATCAAAACTAGCAAATCCAAACATTCCTAACCATTAGATATTTTTTCCATTCTAGCATCTAGTAAGATTCTACTGATAGTCTTTAGCACGATGAACGTTAGTATGGGAAAACCTCAATACACACACTTCATTGCTCAGTTTCAGGGTCCTTGTGCTAAATGCATGGACTTGGATGCAATTTTCATTTTTATTAGGTCCATGATGTAACTTGTACTTCCATCGATCATGTTAACTCTAAAGCACCTCGCTCCTATGAGACCCTACCATTAGATCGTCCATTTGCAGTACTTCTTATCTTATCTTTATCTTGTCTTATCTCTTACAATACCATACCACTTCATAGTGTATGGATTAACATTGAACATTGTCCATTGGATCAACGTTGGCAAATCCAAACATTGCTAACCGTTGGATCTTCTTTTCCATTCTTAGCATCTAGAAATATTCTACTCAGAGTCTTTAGCATGATGAACGCTACATATATGCGCAAACGTCAACACACACTCTCCATTGCTCAGTTATAGGGTCCATGTTCTAAATAATGCATGGACTTGGATGCAATTTTCATTTTTTATGAGGTCCTTGATGTAACTTGTACTTCCATCGACCATGTTAATTCTCAAGTACCTCGCTCCTACGAGACCTTCCATTAGATCGACCATTCGAAGTACTTCTTATCTTACCTTTATATTTTCTTATCTCTTACAATACCATACCACTGCATATAGTGTACGGATTAACTATGAACATTGACCGTTAGATCAAGACTGGCAAATCCAAAAATTGCTAACCATTGGATCTTCTTTTCTATTCTTAGCATCTAGAAAAATTCTACTGATAGTCTTTAGCACGATGAACACTAGTATGCGTAAACCTCAAAACACACACTTCATTGCTTAGTTACAGGGTCCTTGTCCTAGATAATGCATGGACTTGGATGCAATTTTAATTTTTTTATGATGTCCTTGATGTAAATTGTACTTCCACCGACCGTGTTAACTCTCAAGCACCTCGCTCCTACGAGACCTACCATTAGATCGGCCATTCGCAGTACTTATTATCTTATCTTTTTCTTGTCTTATCTCTTACAATACCATACCACTTCATATAGTGTATGAAACATTGACCGTTTGATCAAAACTTTCAAATCCAAACATTGCTAACCGTTGGATCTTCTTTTCCATTCTTACCATGTAGAAAGATTCTACTGATAGTCTTTAACACGATGACCGCTAATATATATGCTCAAACCTCAACACACACAATTCATTGCTCAGTTTCAGGGTCCTTGTGATAAATTCATGGACTTGGATGCAATTTTCATTTTTTATGAGGTCCTTGATGTAACGTGTACTTCCAGTGAACGTGTTAACTCTCAAGCACCTCGCTCCTACGAGACCCTACCATTAGATCGACCATTCGTAGTACTTCTTATCTTATCTTTATCTTGTCATATCTCTTACAATACCATACCACTGCGCAGTGTACGGATTAACTTTTAACATTGACCGTTGGATCAAGACTAGCAAGTCCAAACATTGCTAACCACTAGATATTTTTTTTCCATTCTTAGCATCTAAAAAGATTCTACTGATAGTGATGAGGGTTTAACTCATCAATGCCCATTGTCATGGACTTGGGTTTTGGAGAAGGAGGGAGCGCTGGAAGCATCAATCGGCTAGCAAACAAGCACACAGGGACGCAATGTTTACCTAGGTTCAGGCCTCCTAGAGGTCCCTACTCCTGCTTGTTTGCTCGTGGAATTAACACAGGAATCGAAGATTACAATGGTGCGCAGACGCAATCTAGCGAGGGTTGTGGAAACTAGGGTTGCGTGTGTTCTCCTCGCCGCCCCTCCTGGCCTTTATATAGATAGGCCAGGTCTCAGGTAGCAGGTCGAGTCGGTTACAGATTAGGGTTTGCCCTTCAATCTTTCTATCTTTAGACGTCTTCTTGTCTAGCAAGTTATTGAGAGTCCGTAGGCCACTCGAAATCTTCATTGGGTCGTGGCAACACCGTGGGCTTCCACCATATCTGGACCGTATATACCAAACCCGAGTACCGGCAGGGTATACCCATGTCAGTAGCCCCTGAGTGCCCAGTGGAATCGCATATTCGACTGGGGACTTTATGAAGTCTTTCGAGTGCATTACTGAGTATTTTCGAGTGCTCTGTTTGTGTCATAGGGATTGTTGATGTGCGTGCCTGATTTAACCGATGTATCGGTATCGCTTAACAACCTTAGGGTAAAACAACGCAATCTACTCGAACTCGTGTCCCTGGACTCGAATTCGGAAAAGTGCTGGTGTAATTCGACTCAAGCCGCGGAGGTCTTATAGGAGTCAAATTCCAGTATATGGGTGTGAGCACTCGACGCGTTTGTCAAGGCATGTTCATTGTACCTGTAGGCACAGATATATTTTTGGTAGTGTGCAGCAAATGAGTTGCCATGCCTTATTCATGTCTTATCTTCACGCTGCAAGCGCGGCATCCGAATTTTTTCTTCGCGGAGATGATTCGGGTGACCCAGGAGACGTAGTCTCTTTGTAAGGAAAATATGAGGCGGTGTCGCCATAGACTTCGAGTGTGGATGTTATCGACACACAGTACGATGTACAAATAATCATAGGGTGCGCGACCAGCGCTCCCTATGGGAGTAGCCCCCGAGTGCCTGGTAGAGTCAAAGACTCAGGCAGGGACTAAAGAATTTTTGCGACTACTGTCATCTTTTGTTTTCTTGTTTCGGTTGATTTTATTTTCTGCGCTCCCTATGGGAGTAACCCATGTCCATAGTCGAATCGCAGATTCGAGTGATTGGGTATGCTTTGAATGTCCATATTCCTACAGAAGAGGAAAACAAAATTCATAGGGTGCGCGACCAGCGCTCCCTATGGGAGTAGCCCCGAGTGCTTGGTGGAGTCGAAGACTCGAGCAAGGACTAAAGTAGTCGAAGTCTTCTGCCGCTCAATTTTTGATGACATCAGTGCTGACGATGTGATGATCTCAGCTGCCCGCGTGAGCAAGTTTGACGGGACGTGACGAGCGGTGGGTCCCATTTTCTGACCCTGACTTGACCGAGCGTGCGTAATCTTTGTTTTAGCTGCGCCTCCTCGATTTTTGCTTGTAATGGGGGTAGTGGGGGATGGTTCGAGCTTCAGGTCCTCCACGTGTCGATCACGATGGGTGCCACGCGTCTGATAGGGTTTCTGCGAGCCGTTGGATTACATCTTCAAGGGGGTTAAGTAGGAGTGCTATGGCGGTAATTTTTCCCATCTGCTCTTTTCTCTGCCTTTGCCTTCGTCGCCATTGAAGTTGCTCCTCTGCTCCCTAGAGTTCATCTTCTTCGTGGCACTGGACCAGCTCCGCGTATTCCCATGTTACTTCCTCCGATCGCATCGCCACCACAAGATGGGGAAGAAGAAAGGAGGTGTCGCGGCTGAATCCGCCGCCGCCATTGGTGCTGCCAGGAAGAAGGGCGGCTCCGCCGCTGCGGGCACCAGCGACGCCGTCGTCGGGAAGAAGAAGGGCGCGATCACTCGCGTCACCGATGGCACGTGGCGCGCGTCCATCATCAAGTCATCCGAGCTCCGTCTCCTGCACCAAGATGGAGTTCTTTCTTTCGCGGCCGGTGACTCGCGAGTCCTAGGTGGTGAGGTAACCCCTTGTCCTCTGGCTGGTTTTCGGGTGATGTTCCTAGCGTTCATCATCCGCGGTCTTTCTCTACCCCTACATCCTTTCTTCAGGGGCCTCCTTTGTTTCTATGGGCTCTAGCTCCATCAGCTCTCCCCCAATTCTATCCTCCATATTGCATGCTCAATTACGCTTTGCGAGTGCTGGCTCGGAATCGAGCCGCACTTTGGTCTCTTCAAGCGTCTCTTCAAGCTGAAGCGCCAGTCGGCACTGGCTCCGTAGTCTATGATGTAGGAGGCTGTGGTATCCATGTCGACTCCTCCATCATGTATTTTGACATCAAGCTCATGGCGTCCGTCCAAGGGTGGAGGGACAAGTGGTTCTACATCCGCGACCAGAAGGCCAACGGAGACCACTTGCGACTCGCACCTTTCGATCCCATGGCGTCGTGAAGGAGGAGGGGCTCCTGGAAGAACATGGTGATGCCCGGCGAGTCCGAGGAGACAGGTGTGTTGAATGAGCGCGTTTGCGACCTTGAGAGTCGCATGGGTAAAGAAGAGGGAGGTTGCACCCTCATTCGAACGTGGTTGCGCTCTTGCGTCCAGCCCCTGCAAGACAGAGTCCACCGTATGTTCCAGTGGGATGGCATGGACGATGTCACTCGCGTATCTGCCGATGGGATTTCCGCGAGTGAAGTAGATAAGAGGGTGCGACTGCTCACCAAGTACACCACCAAGGATGTGCTCCCCAGTGAACCAATCGTACCTCCATTCGATGCTGCTAATCCTCCTCCTAAGGTACAGTTGTGCTACGAAGTAGCTTTGTTTGTCAAGTGCTTCTTTTTCGTTTACTTGTGCTGACTTGTTGTTTGTATGCAGGATTGGAAAGTGTCTCCTAGTATGCCCCCTCTTCCTGAGGGGGTTATTCCTTGCGAAGTAGATGAGGATGACGAGTCGGAGTGGACCGTCCCATTGAAGAGGAGGAGGAAGCCCCCGAGTCCAGCGGTCTGGACACTCGCAAGCATTCACGCATCAAGGATTCGGATGCGTCATCTCCTTCGACACCGGAAGGCCTAGCTATTGGTGTGGAGTCGCTGATACCTGCTGTTCCCGTGAGTGCTGTGGCGCCATCCTCCCGCAAGAAGATGCTGCTGCCGAAGGAGTCGGTGTCGCATTCGGAGGGCCAAACCTTCGATTTTGACAAGTTTAATTGGTAAGTACACAATTCTTCTCTTGGTTCTTTTTTGGAGTTGCCTTTTGCTGATGTAGGTTTTGTTCCGCATTCAACTGGCGTTGTTGTGTTCTAGCGACATCCAATTTTGTGATAGAGTCTGGAGTCACGGACTCCAAAGCCAAGGAAGTGGCTGAGCGGACTCCTCCCCCTCCATTGGCGGCCCACTCTAGGCACAGTTCCTCAAGTTCTCCACACGATGTGGAGCACCAGATGGTTGTCTAGACAACTGCGTGGCAATCGACTTCAGAGTCACTGGAGGATCACGTATGTGTGATATTGCTTTTTCTTGCATTCGAATTAATCTTCTATGTTATCTGCTAATCTGTTGTTGTTTCTCCTGCTGCAGCTTATTGTGAAGGAAGTTGCTCGCCTGGCGGAGCAAGTGCTTGCCATGGGTCGCCAGCATGCAATGCTGGACAATCGCCATCGCGTGGTTGAAAGTGAGTGTTTTTTGCTTCTTCATCTTCATCCTTGTGATATACTTGACTGACGGTCTATCTTTATTTGTTTTGCAGCCAAGCATAATGCACTACTTCGCGATGCCGCTTCCCTCGAAAAGACGCTCACCGCGGCAGTGAAGGGTCGCGATGAGGCAGTCATAGCGCTTGACGAATCGCGGAAACACGAAGAGGATTTGTGCGCCTCCATCGTGGCTAGGCAGAAGTTGTTCGAAGGACAACTCTTCTCGATTGCCAAGGCCCTTTCAGGTATTCCTTCGTCTGGATTTCCGTCGTGTCCCTTCTTTCAAATTTGTTATTTTGCTAACTTTTTGTGCCAACACTGTGCTCTTGTGTAGATGCCGGCGGTCTGAGCTTCGACGCCTAGGCTCTCCGTCGTGATGATTCCTTGGCGGGTGCCATCGCGGCAGTCAAAGATCTCAGCGCTTCCATCCAGGGGATGCTGATCAAGGCCAAGGGCGTACTCAGTAGCCTCCGTGAGGAGCTGGCGCCCAAAGCTGAGTTAATTGAAAATGTAGATGATTTGGTGGAGTCCCTTGCTGGAGGCATTCCTGCAGGCTTCAAGAACTCACTTTGTGCGGCTGGCGCTTCTATGTCACTCGTGATGGTTCAAGCCCATGGAGTCGAAATTCATCCTACTGCGGTCTCCAAGGTAATGCCTGTCAGCGCGGATGGCCAACAGGTAGTTTTTGCTCCTTTTGCAACTGCCTGTGGCAAGTATGGGCCGCGGGAAATCAACACAGTTGCGAAGTACTCTGAGGACCTGCAGCGAGCCAAGAAGGCGGCGAAGGCTGCGGTGTCAGGGGCCGGCGGGAAGTCTGTGGTGTCTGATACTGCCACAGACTCGATGAGGCCCCCGAAACCGAAGTCTAAGTCGAAGAAGCCAGTTGCTCCTCAGTAATCATATTTGTAATAGTTAATAGCTTGACCCCTTTTGTCTTGAACATGCTGTTGGCGGGTGTATCTGTTGACATTTTGTTATGCTTGAATGCATTTTGAGTGTTTGCCCATGTATTGCTTGGTCTTCTTATTATCTCTTGCTTGACTTGTGATAGGGCACATCGAGTGGTCCTTCAAGTGAACCTCGGAATATGCCATCTATTGATGATACCTTAGCACAGTCGCGCTCAAGGGTGGATGAGATATCTCTGCTCTCGTGACTCTGTGACCGCGTGAAGCAGTTGGAGCGCGAACTGCCCGTGCTCCGTGGTAACGCGGATGTATGGAAGTCGAGGGCGGAGAAGGCCACTGCCCAAGAGCAATATCTACTGGGGAAGGTGACGCAGCTAGGCAACCAATTCAAGTGTTAGCTTTCTGCTTCCGTATCTTTTCTTGTAGCCACTCGCAGTAGTTTGTTGTCTTCATACTTTTGCCTTTGCTTGGTATAATTGTCAGCGCACACCATCCGCAAGATGAGAAGGACAAGATTGTCATTCACATGAATGACCTGACCCAAGAGCAACTTCAGGCGAGTGGGTATTTCTGGGTGGATCATGATCGCGCAATCGCACTGGCGACCCTGCAGGATCGTGCCTCACGAGTACTTCATTTCCTGAAGAAATCGCAATCGTGCTTAAGGAATATCTATCAGACGATGTTTCCGCTGGATGTTGTTCCATCGAGCCTGCTGGCCCTTCTTGCAAAATTTCAAGACTTGAGTGCAGTCCGCGAGTGTGTACGGCAACAGTTAGTGGCTGGTGCCAAGGCTGCTCTATCGCTGGTGTGACTGCACAAGCCTGATGTGGATGTTGCCGCGATTGCTGCTGGACCGCCAGCAGGTTCGACTTGGAACATGGTTCCTGACTACCAGGCAGTGGATCGCCCAGTGGAGGAAATTGTCGACTTCTTCAAGGAGCAGACAAACGTTCTTCTGTTGCAACAGTAGTTTAGTTTGTATCCTGCACATAGTTGCATCAGTGTTGTAAAGTTTATATATATATATATATATGCTGTGTATAGTTGATTGACATTGATGGATATAAAGAGCTTGTTAGCTCGTATGTTTTGCGAGTGCGTTGCACTATGCGATTCCTTTTCGTTAGCCTGACTTGTGTTTATCTCAGCACCTTGCCAACCTGTAAGGTGCGTTGCAACTAGGTTGGTGTTTGTCAAGGGTTCGATTAGTGCGTCAACTACTCAGGATATCGCGTTGGTTCGTAGAACAGATGTGTATAGGGTGGTGCAGCCCCCGAGTGGATAAATTGCAAAAATAAATAAAAGAATGCAGAGTTTCGGGCACTTAGCTTTATTTATTCATAGGATAGTATGAGGTACAATGTGTGGCTAAATAGCCTTGGCTGAATAGCCTTATTTGCAATGTAAGAAATAAAAGACGACTAAGGGTAGAAGCGCCGCAGCTATGCGACGTTCCAGGGGTTGGAGTACGCGACTCCTATCTGGAAATCATTAAGGCGATAGGCGCCACCTGGGATTACTTCCGTAATCACGTACGTTCCCTGCCAGGGGTACTCGAGCTTGAGATGCCCTTATTGTTTCAGTCGCAGGACCAGGTCTCCTTTGACGAAGGACCTAGGGCATAGCCTTCTGCTGTGGTAGTTGCGTAGGTTCTGCTGGTAGATCATTGATCTTTCCGCAGCGATTTCCCGTGCCTCGTCAAGGAGGTCGACGGAGTCTTCGAGTGCAAGAGTTGATTCCTGCTCGCTGTAAGCGACCACTCGTGGTGCTTTGTATCGTACCTCTGCAGGTAGCACCGCTTCAGCACCGTGCACCATGAAGAACAGGGTATACCCAGTGGCACTGTTTGGGGTTGTGCGTAGGCTCCAGAGTACCGATTGCAGCTCGTCTGGCCAGCATCCTGTGGCTTGTTCAAGTGGCCTAAGTAGTCGCTTCTTGATTCCACCGCAAACGATCCTGTTGGCCTTTTCGACCTGACCGTTGATCTGTGGATGAGCTATGGAGGCATAGCTTATGTTGATTACCAGGTTTTCGCAGAATTCTTGGAACTCCCTGGATGTGAAGTTCCTCCCGTTGTCCGTGATGATGTTGTGTGGAACTCCGAAGCGATAGACGATGGACTCGAAGAACCTGACTGCGTTGGCTCCTGACTGGTTAGTCACCGGCATGGCCTCTATCCATTTGGTGAATTTGTCGACTGCGACCAAGAGGTAGACGTAGCCTCCTCGCGAGGACTTTAGGAGCTTGCCGACCATGTCGAGTCCCCATTGCACAAAGGGCCAGGCCAATGGAATTGGCCGGAGCTCCGGGCCAGGTGCGTGTGGTTTGTCCACGAATCGCTGGCAGGCGTTGCATTTTTTGACGATGTCCTTGGCGTCACGCATGGCCGTAGGCCAGTAGAATCCAGCTCGTAGGGCTTTGGCGACGAGGGCGCGACTGTCGGCGTGGTTCCCGCAAGTCCCTTCATGGATGTCGAGGAGAACAGCTCTTCCATCAGCGTTTGAGACGCATCGTTGGAGTACTCCTGTGATGCTGTGCTTGTATAGTTTGCCGTTGATGACAGCGAATGCCTTGGATCGCCGCGCAATGTGTTGTGCATCAGTCAGATCGTTCGGTAGCCTCTTGCTGAGAAGGTATGTGATGTACGGTTGAGTCCAAGATGGCTCGATCATCATGACACTCATTGGTCCTTCGAGTCCTATGTCAAGCTCCAGGTCGTCGAGTGCCATTGGCTCATTGGGCGGCGTAGGCCCCCGAGTCTGTTGTTGCGCTTGTTTTCTTCTATGGGGCCTTTGGCTTGATGGAGCGTTCGCAGATGCGCTCGAGAAATACCCCAGGTGGTATGGGGGCGCAGGTAGAGCCAATGTTGGCGAGTGTGTCTACCTCTTCATTGCTTTCGCGTCCTATGTGCTGCAGCTGGCAACCGTCAAAGTCCCCTTCGAGTGTGTCGTAGAGGTTGCGGTAGGCGATCATATTGTCGTTCAGTGCGTCGCAATCGTGCATTGTCTGGTTGACGACCAGCTTGGAGTCGCCGTATATTATGAGCCTCTTGGCGCCGCAAGCTTTTGCCAACCTCATTCTGTGTAGCAGGGCCTCGTATTCAGCTTCATTGTTGGAGGCGGTGAACTGCATTCGCAGAATATATTTCAGCTTGTCTCCCTGGGCGATGTTAGTATGACACCTGCGCCAGCTCTGTCCTTTCTCTTGGATCCGTCAAAGTGCATTGTCTAGAGATAGGACATATCTGGTTTTTCAGGGAGTTGATTCTCCATCCAGTGCACGAGGAAGTCAGGGAGAACTTGCGACTTGATCGCGTCGCGTTTTTCATATGTAATGTCTCGTGGAGACAGCTCGATTCCCCAAAGCGTGACTCGTCCGGTGGCGTCGGGGTTGTTGAGGATGTGTCCAAGCGGGGCGTCGTTGACCACCACGATTGGGTGGTCCTGAAAGTAGTGGCGCAGTCGCCTGGCTATCATGAAGACGCCATATGCCAACTTCTGGTAGTGCGGGTACCGCTGCTTTGTTGGCGTGAGTACCTCGTTGAGGTAGTAGAATGGGCGCTGTACCCCGTGGACCTTGTTTTCTTCGGCTCGTTCTACCACGAGCACCATGCTGACCACCTGGTTGGTGGCGGAGATGTACAACAACAATGGTTCCCTTTCGTGTGGGGTCACCAGTACTTGTGAGGTGGACAACAGACGCTTGAGATCTTCGAATGCTTCTTGTGCCTTGTTGGTCCACTCGAACTTGTCAGTTTTGCGGAGAAGTTGGTATAAGGGCAGTGCCTTTTCGCCCATTCGACTGATGAATCGACTGAGCGCCGTGATTCGCCCAGCCAGCTGCTAGACACCTCTTATGTTCTTCGGCTTCTGCATGGCCAATATAGCTTTTATTTTCTTTGGGTTTGCCTCGATCCCTCTCGCCGAGATGAGATACCCAAGTAGTTGCCTAGATCGTACACCGAAGGCACACTTGTCCGGATTGAGCTTGATCCGGTAGCGGTCGAGGTTGGCGAAGGTTTTGCGTAAATCATCGATTAGTGAAGCTTCCTCTTTGGTCTTGATTACGATGTTGTCAACATAGACTTGGGTGTTGTGACCAAGTTGGTTCTTGAGGCAAGCCTGCATGCACCGCTGATAAGTTGCTCCTGCGTTTTTTAGCCCGAAGGGCATTATGTTATAGCAGAACACACCAAAAGGCGTTGTAAATGCTGTTTTTTCTTGATCCTCTTCCTTCATTCGAATCTGATTGTAGCCTGAGTAGGCGTCGAGGAAGAAGAGGCGCTCACATCCCGTGGTGGAGTCGATGATCTGGTTGATTCACGACAGTGGGAAGTGATCCTTTGGGCAGTGCTTATTCAGAGAGGTAAAATCCACGCACATCCGTAGGATATCCGTGTCCTTTTTTGGTACTAGCACCGTGTTGGCGAGCCAAGTGCTTTCCTTGGTCTCGCGTATGAATTTGGCGTCCAGGAGTCTGTTGATCTCCATTCTGACCGCTTTTGCCCTTGGCTCAGACCATCGTCGAATTGTTTGTTTGACTGGCTTTGCGTCTAGGTTGACATTGAGTGCGTGCTCGGCGAATTCCCTGGGAACTCCTGGCATGTCTGCTGGACACTAGGAGAAGATTTCCCAGTGCTCACGGAGGAATTCGATGAGCACGAGTTCCTATGCAGGACTCAAGTTGTTGGCAATGAGGGCCGTCTTGGCCGGGTCCGATGGGTGGACCAAAACATTCTTCGTGTGCACCGACGAGTCGAAGGACAGGTCGGGCGAACTTGGCCGGCTCAGGGGAGGCAGACTGTTGTCTGTCGACTCCTTCAATCTTGCGAGTTCTTCCTACATGCCGAAGGACTAGGAAATTCTGTAGAATTCCCTGTCGCAACTGTCGGACCTCTCGAAGCTCCCGTTGATTGTGATGACACTATTGGGACCTGGCATTTTCATCTGCAGGTAGGCGTACTATGGCACTACCATGAACCTGGCGAACACGAAACCTTTGAGGATGCAGCGGTACTGTGAGCACCAGTCGACGACTTTGAAGTCGATGCGTTCACTTTGAAAGTTTTTTGTCATGTCGAAGATGACGTCGAGGTTGATTTTGCCAAGGGGATATATGCCCTTGCCTGGGACGATGCCGTGGAATGCCATGTCTTAGACCTCTAGGCAGGTCAGAGGGATCCTCAATGCTCGCAAGGTACTTGTGAACATGAGGTTCCACCGTCCATGAAGACGCGACTCATGTCGAAGCCTCCAATTTGTGCCTCGAGTATGAGGGGACAATGGCCTGGACGAGGTACTTGGCACGGGTGGTCGCGCTTGTCGAAGGTGATGTAGGAGTCGCTTCCACTAAGGTACTCAGTGCTGGATGGTGGTGAGTTTGTCGCCAAATTGACTTGGCGAGTGATGCCCTTTTGCACCCGATTGGAGGGGCGGCCCTTTTGGATCATCATGGTGCCCATGGCCCATGGGTACGGCTCGCCTCCGTGATGCTGGTCAGGCGCAGCTGCAGCTGGCGGTGGTCCAAGTGGTGGTGGAGGAGCTCCATGAGCCACAACTCCTGGGGCGGCTCCATAGCCTCTGTTGACCACGTCGTGATTCATCCGAGCCAGGCCCTCATGAATTTTGAGGAACTCGCGGCAGTCTTTGAGGAGGTGGCTGGATTTCTTTTTGTCGTCATGCTTGTCGATGTAGAAGTGCACGGTGCACGGCCCGGATAGCTTGTCCTCAATGGATGTTGTGGGTGCCTCGTCCCGAGTGCGGCGTTGTGATACTTGCGTGGTTTTCCTAGAGTCGCGATATCCGCCGCTTTGATAGCCGCTGTTGCGGCCGTCGTCACGCTTGTCGGCGTAGCCGGCTGCGACCATGTTGACGTCGTCACGGTCATCGTAGATGCGCATTCGATGTTTGCTTCGGCGATCGCGTCTGCGCTCGAGTTCTGCTTCGTCGTCGGAGTGAACGCGATTTTTCACCGAATCTTCTCCATTTGTCCACCGATTCATGATTTCCATCAAGTGGTTGATGGTTTTGGGCTTCGAGCGGCCCAGCTCCTCCCCGAGCTCTATAAGACGAACGTCGCCATTGAATGCGTCAATTGCCCGGTCCTCCGAGATATTTTTCGTGGAGTTCTTGATGATGGACCACCTCTGGATGTATGAGCTTAACGATTCGCTTGATCTTTGCTAGCAGCATCTCAGCTCTTCGATTGATGCGGGCCTTTTGTAGGTGCCCTTGAAGTTGCGCACAAAGCTGTAGACTAGCTCGTCCCAGCTGCGAATGGATCCGCATGGGAGGTTATTGAGCCAAGCTCGGGCGGCGCCCTGCAGCTATAGTTGTAGGCATTGCATGGCTATGCTTCGACTCCCACCATGGAGCCTGACAGAGGAGATGGGTTCCTCTAACCAGATTTTTGGATCCTGCAGACTGTCAAACTTTGGGTTCTCCGATGGGAGCTTCAACCCCTTGGGCATTCGCTTTTGTCTGATAGCCTTGCTGAAGCATCTGGCGCCACAGAGCTCCACGTCTTCGTCCTCCGAGTCAGTCGATTGGGCACGTCGCGCCCTTGACTTGTCGATCTTGCGCTGCGTGATGTCATCATGTGCGTCATAGTCGTGGTTGTGTCGTCGTGAGCGGCGACATCGAGATAGGTCGTGACTGTCATCGCTGGACGAGGGTGAGGAATAGCGTTTTGCCAGAGCCTTGTTTTTCTTCGGCTCCGGCGTTGGCTCTTTGTCGAGAGCGGCCTCGATTAGCCCCTAGCCTGCGATCGTAGATCGGTGCATGGCAGCTCGGGGATCCCCAGCTAGCGGCTGGTTGTTGAGTAGGTACATGGTGGCCGCTGTCACCGCTGCTTGCGGCGTCTTCGGGACCACGTTACCCCGAGTGTGGACTGTCATAGAGCCAAAGTCGAGGACTTTTGTAGCTTGTATGCGCTCCTTCTCGGTGAGGTGGGCCATTCGAGATCATCTCTTGTTGGCACGTATTCGTTCCCTTTGGCCCGACCCTTCGAAGGCTTGACTCATCTGCTGCCCTTTTACGCGCTTTGAGTTGCGCGATTGTTTGTAGTTGGCGTCTGCACTCTTCCTTCAGCAGCCAATGATAGCCCATCAGCACTTCTTGCGGCGTGCCTGGGGGCAGAGGATTGCCTCGCAGGGTGTCTCGATAGAGAGCCCATTCGAGATCGCTGAGCTTGATCATGACACGCTCACCAGTGTGCTCATTCACCATGGTGGGGGTTCGACTGCCCCTCCATTGTTGACGGGGGCGCCGTTAGTGGGGCCGCCGTTGGGTGGTCCGCCATTAGGTATGCCACCGTTTGGTGGGTCGGTTACATTGCCACCGTTGCCTGTGTTGTCGCGATTGGCGGAGGAGTCACCAGCGTTGATGACGGTGCATATGAAGTGGTTGGGGAAGCTGTGGCTCCCACAATTTCTGATCCGGAACCGTAGGCTCCATCTTCAGTTGCTAGATCGCCCAGATCAGATTCGCGACTGCTGTCGCTGGCCGTATTCTCGACTATTGTCGTGGCATTGAGCTCACTGAGGGTGCCGATCGGTGGAGGCAACAATGATGCTGGAGGAATCGATGGTGTTGTCGGCTGGTCAGTCATGCAAAGCATGCCCATCTGACCAACTTGGAAGCGGAAGCTCTCGATTGCTAGGCTAATTCCATCGCCCACGGACTCGAAAGCCGGGCAAGTGGCCAGCGTGTGGATGGTGAAGTCGAACGCGTCGAAGAGCTGTCGAATCTCCGCTGTTGCCGAATCGCAGTTGATGGGGCCGAAGAAGCCGCAACATCAGCACTCCCAGTTCCCACAGACGGCGCCAATTGGCGAGGGTTTAACTCATCAATGCCCATTGTTATGGACTTGGGTTTTGGAGAAGGAGGGAGCGCTGGAAGCATCAATCGGCTAGCAAACAAGCACATAGGAACGCAAGGTTTACCCAGGTTCAGGCCTCGTAGAGGTCCCTACTCCTGCTTGTATGCTCGTGGAATTAACAAAGGAATTGAAGATTACAATGGTGTGCAGATGCAATCTGGCGAGGGTTGTGGAAACTAAGGCTGCGTGTGTTCTCCTCGCCGCCCACTCCTAGCCTTTATATAGATAGGCCAGGTCTCAGGTAGCAGGTCGAGTCGGTTATAGATTAGGGTTTGCCCTTCAAACTTTCTATCTTTAGACTTCTTCTTGTCTCGCAAGTTATTGAGAGTCCGTAGGCCACTCAAAATCTTAATTAGGCCGTGGCAACACCGTGGGATTCCACCATATCTGGATCGTATATACCAAAACCGAGTACCGGCAGGGTATACCCATGTCAGATAGTCTTTAGCACGATGAATGCTACTATGCGCCAACCTCAAAACACACACTTGATTGCTTAGTTTCAGGGTCCTTGTGCTAAATGCATTGACTTGGATGCAATTTTCAGTTTTTATGAGGTCCTTGCTGTAACATGTACTTACACCGACTGTGTTAACTCTCAAGCTCCTCGCTCCTACGAGAGCTACCATTAGATCGTACATTCACAATGCTTGTAATCTTATCTTTATCTTGTCTTATCTCGTACAATACCGTACCACTACATATAGTCTAAGGATTGACTTTGTACATTGATAGTTCGATCAAGACTGGTAAATCAAAACTTTGCTAACCGTTGGATCTTCTTTTCAATTTTAGCATCTAGAAAGATTCTACTGATAGTCTTTAGCATGATGAATGCTAGTATGCCCAAACCTCAAAACACACACTTCATTGCTTAGTTTTAAGGTCCTTGTGCAAAATGCATGGACTTGGATGCAATTTTAATTTTTTATGAGTTCCTTGATGTAACTTGTACTTCCACCGACTTTGTTATCTTTCAAGCACCTCTTTCCTACGAGACCTACCATTAGATCAGCCATTCACAGTACTTCTTATCTTATCTTTATCATGACTTATCTCTTACAATACCATACCACTATATATAGTATATGGATTAACTTTAAACATTGACCGTTGGATCAAGACTAGCAAAACCAAACATTGCTACCCGTTGGATCTTCTTTTCCATTCTTAGCATCTAGAAACACTATACTGATAGTCTTTAGAACGATGAACGCTAGTATGCGCAAAGCTCAAAACACACACTTCATTGCTCAGTTACATGGTCCTTGTGCTAAATGCATTGATTTGGATGCAATTTTCATTTTTTATGAGGCCCTTGATGTAACTTGTACTTACACCGACCATGTTAACTCTCAAGCTCCTCGCTCCTACGAGAGCTATCATTAGATCGTCCATTCATAGTGCTTCTTATCTTATCTTTATCTTGTCTTAACATATAGTGTAAAGATTGACTTTGTACATTGATAGTTCGATCAAGACTGGCAAATCAAACCTTTGCTAACCGTTGGATCTTATTTTCAATTTTTAGCATCTAGAATGATTCTGCTAATAGTCTTTAGCAGGATGAATGCTAGTATGGCAAACCTCAAAACACACACTTCATTGCTTAGTTTTAGGGTCCTTGTGCTAAATACATGGACTTGGATGCAATTTTAATTTTTTATGAGTTCCTTGATGTAACTTATACTTCCACCGACTGTGTTAACTCTCAAGCACCTCTTTCCTACGAGACCTACCATTAGATCATCCATTCTTCTTATCTTACCTTTATCTTGACTTATCTCTTAAAATACCATACCACTATATATAGTATACGGATTAACTTTAAATATTGACTGTTGGATCAAGACTATCAAAACCAAACATTGCTACCTATTGTATCTTCTTTTCCATTCTCAGCATCTAGAAAGACTGTACTGATAGTCTTTAGAATGATGAACACTAGTATGCGCAAACCTCAAGACACACACTCCATTGCTCAGTTACAGGGTCCTTGTGCTAAATAATGCATGGACTTGGATGCAATTTTCATTTTTTATGAGGTCCTTGATGTAACTTGTACTTCCATTGACCGTGTTAATTCTCAAGCACCTCGCTCTTACGTGACCTACCATAAGATCGGCCATTCGCACTACTTCTTATCTTATCTTTATCTTGTCTTATATCTTACAATACCATACCACTCCATATATTGTATGGATTAACTTTGAACATTGACCGTTGGATCAAGACTATCAAATCCAAACATTGCTAACCATTGGATCTTCTTTTCCATTCTTAGCATCTAGACAGATTCTGCTGATAGTCTGTAGCATGATGAACTCTAGTATGTGCAAACCTCAAGACACACACTTCCTTGCTTAGTTTCAGGGTCCTTGTGCCAAATGCACGGACTTGGATGCAATTTTCATTTTTATGAGGTCCTTGATGTAACTTGTACTTCCACCGACCGTGATAACTCTCAGGCACCTCATTCCTACGAGACCTGCCATTAAATCGGCAATTCGCAGTACTTCTTATCTTACCGTTATCTTTTCTTATCTCTTATAATACCATACCAGTTCATATAGTGTATGGATTAACTTTGAACATTGACCGTTGGATCAAGATTAGCAAATCCAAACATTAGTAACCGTTGGATATTTTTTCCATTCTTAGCATCTAGAAAGATTCTACTGATAGTCTCTAGCAAGATGAACGCTAGAATGCGCAAAACTGAAAGCACACACTTGATTGCTTAGTTACAAGGTCCTTGTCCTAAATAATGCATGGACTTGGATTCAATTTTCATTTTTTATGAGGTCCTTGATGTAACTTGTACTTCCACTGACCGTGTTAAATCTCAAGCACCTCTTTCCTATGAGACCTACCATTAGATCAGCCATTCGCAATACTTCTTATCTTATCTTTATCTTTTCTTATCTTTTACAACACCATACCACTACATATAGTGTTCAGATTAACATTGAACATTGACCGTTGGATCAAGACTGGCAAATCCAAACAGTGCTAACTGTTGGATCTTCTTCCATTCTTAGCATCTAGAAAGATTCTGCTAACAGCCTTTAGCATGATGAACGGTAGTATGCACAAACCTCAAAACACACACTTCATTGCTGAGTTATAGGGTACTTGAGCTAAATAATGCATGGACTTGGATGCAATTTTCTGTTTTTATGAGGTCCTTGATGTAACTTGTACTTCCACCGACCGTGTTAACTCTCAAGCACCTCACTCCTAAGAGACATACCATTAAATCGGCCATTCGTAGTACTTCTTATCTTATATTTATCTTGTCTTATCTTTTTCAATACCATACTACTATATAGTGTACGGAACAATGACCGTTTGATCAAGACTGGCAAATCCAAACATTGCTACCGTTGGATCTTATTTTCCATTCTTAGCATCTAGAAAGATTCTACTGATAGTCTTTTGCACGATGAACGCTAATATATATGCACAAACCTCAAAACACACACTTCATTGCTCAGTTTCAGGGTCCTTGTGCTAAACACAGGGACTTGGATGCAATTTTCTTTTTTATGAGGTCCTTATTGTAACTTGTACTTCCACCGACCGTGTTAACTCTGAAGCACATCTTTCCTACGAGACCTACCATTAGATCAGCCATTCGCTGTACTTATTATCTTATATTTATCTAGTCTTATCTCTTACAGTACCATACCACTTCATATAGTGTACGGATTAACTTTGAACATTGACCGTTGGATAAAGACTGGCAAATCCAAACATTCTTAGCATCTAAAAAGATTCTACTAATAGTCTTTAGCACGATGAATGCTAGAATGCGCGAACCGCAAAACACACACTTCATTGCTCAGCTAGAGGGTCTTTTAGCTAAATAATGCATGGACTTGGATGCAATTTTCATTTTTTATGAGGTCCTTGATGTAACTTGTACTTCCACCGACCATGTTAACTCTCAAGCACGTCGCTCGTATGAGACCTACCGTTAGTTCGGACATTCGCAGTACTTCTTATCTTATCTTTATCCTGTCTGATCCCTTACAATACCATACCATTACATATAGTGTACGAATTAACTTTGAACATTGACAATTGGATCAAGACTGGCAAATTCAAACATTGCTAACCGTTGGATATTCTTTTCCATTCTTAGCATATAGAATGATTCAATTGATAGTCTTTAGCACGATGAATGCTAGTATGCACAAACCTCAAGACACACACTTCATTGCTCAGTTTGAGGGTCCTTGTGCTAAATAATGCATGGACTTGGATGCAATTTTAATTTTTTATGAGGTCCTTGATGTAACTTGTACTTCCACCAACCGTGATAACTCTCAAGCACCTCGCTCCGACGAGACCTACCATTAGATCGGCCATTCGCAGTACTTCCTATCCTATCTTTATCTTGTCTTATCTCTTACAACACCATACCACTATATACTGTACGGATCATTGACCGTTTGATCAAGAATGGAAAATCAAAACATTGCTAACCGTTGGATCTTCTTTTCCATTCTTAGCATATAGAAACATTCTACTGATAGTCTTTAGCACGATCAACGCTAGTATGCGCAACCCTAAAAACACACACATCATTGCTCAGTTTCTGGGTCCTTGTGATAAATAATGCATGGACTTGGATGTAATTTTTCATTTTGATGAGGTCCTAGATTTAACTTGTACTTCCATCGACTATGTTAACTCTCAAGAAACTCGCTCCTACGGGACCATACCATTAGATCAGCTATTCGCGGTACTTTTTATCTTATTTTTATCTTGTAGTATCTCTTACAATACCATACAACTGCATAGTGTACGGATTAACTTTGAACATTGACCGTTGGATCAATACTGGGAAATCCAAACATTGCTAACCATTAGATCTTCTTTTCCATTCTTAGCATCTAGAAAGATTCTACTAATAGTCTTTAGCACGATGAACGCTACTATGTGCAAACCTCAAAACACACAGTTCATTGCTCAGTTTCAAGGTCCTTGTGCTAAATGCATTGAATTGGATGCAATTTTCATTTTTTATGAGGTCCTTAATATAACTTTTACATCCACCGACCATGTTAACTCTCAAGTACCTCGTTCCTACGAGACCTGCCATTAGATCGTCCATTCGCAGTACTTAGTTTCTTATCTTTATTTTGTCTTATCTCTTTCAATAACGTACCAATTTATAGTGTACGGAACGTTGACCGTTTGACCAAGACTGGCAAATCCAAACATTGCTAACCGTTGGATCTTCTTTTCCATTATTAGCATCTAGAAAGATTCTACTGATAGTTTTTAGCAAGATGAATGCTAATATATATGCGCAAACCTCAACACACACACTTCATTGCTCAGTTTTAGGGTCCTTATGCTAAATACATGGACTTGGATGCAATTTTCATTTTTTATGAGGTTAACTTGTACTTCCACCGACCGTGTTAACTCTCAAGCACCTCTTTCCTACGAGACCTACCATTAGATCAGCCATTCATAGTATTTCTTATCTTATCTTTATATTGTCTTATCTCTTACAATACCATACCAGTACATATAGTGTACGGATTAACTTTGAACATTGACCGTTGGATCAAGACTGGCAAATCCAAACATTGCTAACTGTTGGATCTTCTTTTCAATTCTTAGCATCTACAAAAATTCTACTGATAGTCTTTAGCACGATGAATGCTAGTATGCGCAAACCTCAAAACACACATTTCATTGCTCAGTTACAGGGTCCCTGTGCTAAATAATGCATGGAATTGGATGCAATTTTCATTTTTTATGAGGTTTTTGATGTAACATACACTTCCACCGACCGTGTTAATTCTCAAGAACCTCGCTCCTACGAGACCCTACCATTAGATCGGCCATTCACAATACTTCTTATCTTATCTTTATCTTGTAATATCTCTTACAATACCATACCACTGCATAGTGTACGGATTAACTTTCAACATTGACCGTTGGATCAAGACTGGCTAATTGAAACATAGCTAACCACTGGATCTTCTTTTCCATTTTTAGCATCTAGAAAGATTGTACTGATAGTCTTTACCACGATGAATGCTACTATGTGCATACCTCAAAACACACACTTCATTGCTCAGTTTCAAGGTCCTTGTGCTAAATGCATTGACTTGGATACAATTTTCATTTTTTATGAGGTCCTTGATGTAACATGTACTTCCACCGATCGTGATAACTCTCAAGAACCTCGCTCCTAGGATACCTACCATTAGATCGGCCATTCGCAGTACTTCCTATCATATCTTTATCTTGTCTTATCTCTTACAATACCATACCACTATATAGTGTATGGAACATTGACCATTTGATCAACAGTGGAAAATCAAAACATGGCTAACCGTTGGATCTTCTTTTCAATTCTTAGCATATAGAAAGATTCTACTGATAGTCTTTAGCACGATGAAAGCTAGTATGTGCAAACCTCAAAACACACACTTCATTTCTCAGTTTCTCGGTCCTTGCGCTAAATGCATGTACTTGGATGCATTTTTCATTTTTATGAGGTCCTTGATGTAACTTGTACTTCCACCGACCGTGTTAACTCTCTAGATTCTTGCTCGTACGAGACCTACCATTAGATCGACCATTTGCAGTACTTCTTATATTATCTTTAACTTTACTTATCTCTCACAATACCATACCATTTCATAGTGTACGAATTAACTTTGAACATTGATCGTTGGATAAACACTAGCAAATCCAAACATTGCTAAACGTTGGATCTTATTTGCCATTCATAGCATATAGAAATATTATACTGAGAGTCATTAGCACGATAAGTGCTACATATATGCGCAAACCACAACACACACTCTTCATTGCTCAATTTCAGGGTCCTTGTTCTAAATGCATGGACTTGGATGCAATTTTCATTGTTATGAGGTCCTTGATGTAACTTGTACTTCCACTGACCATGTTAACTCTCACGCACCTCGTTCCTACGAGACCTACCATTAGATCGGCCATTCGCTGTACTTCTTATCTTATATTTATCTTGTCTTATCTCTTACAATACCATACCACTACATATAGTGTACGGATTAACATTAAACATTGACCGTTGGATCAAGACTGGCAAATCCAAACATTGCTAACCATTGGATCTTCTTTTCCACTTTTAGCATCTAGAAAGATTGTACTGATAGTCTTTATCATGATGAACACTAGTATGCGCAAACCTCAAGAAACACACTTCATTGCTCAGTTTCAGGGTCCTTGTGCTAAATAATGCAGGGACATGGATGCAATTTTCATTTTATAAGGTCCTTGATATAACTTGTACTTCCACCGACCATGTTGACTCTCAAGCACCTCACTCCTATGAGACCAACCATTAGATCAGCCATTCACAGTACTCCTTATCCTATCTTTATCTTATCTTATCTCTTACAATACCATACCACTATATAGTGTAAGGAACATTGACCGTTTGATGAAGAGTGGAAAATCCAAACATTGCTAACCGTTGGAACTTCTTTTCCATTCTTAGCATATAGAAAGATTCTACTGATAATATTTAGAACAATGAACGCTAGTACGCGCAAACCTCAAAACACACACTTCATTGCTAAGTATCTAGGTCCTTGTGCTAAATGCATTGTCTTGGATGCAATTTTCATTTTTATGAGGTCCTTTATGTAACTTGTACATCCACTGATCGTGTTAACTCTCAAGCACCTCGCTCCTACAAGACCTACTATTAGATCGACCATTTACAGTACTTCTTATCTTATCTTTATATTGTCTTATCGCTTACAATACCATACCACTTCATAGTGTATGGATTAACTTTGAACATTGACTGTTGGATCAACACTCGAAAATCCAAACATTGCTAACCGTTGGATCTTCTTTTCCATTCTTAGCATCTAGAAATACTCTATTGAGAGTCTTTAGCACGATGAGCGCTACATATCTGCGCATGCCTCAACACACACTCTTCATTTCTCCGTTTCGTGGTACTTGTGCTAAATGCATGGACTTGGTTGAAATTTTCATTTTTTATGAGGTCCTTGATGTAACTTGTACTTCCATTGACCGTGTTAATTCTCAAGCACCTCGCTCCTACGTGACCTACCATAAGATCGGCCATTCGCAGTACTTCTTATCTTATCTTTATCTTGTCTTATCTCTTACAATACAATACCACTCCATATAGTGTATGGATTAACTTTGAACATTGACCGTTGGATCAAGACTAGCAAATCCAAACATTGCTAACCATTGGATCTTCTTTTCCATTCTTAGCATCTAGACAGATTCTGCTGATAGTCTGTAGCATGATGAACTCTAGTATGTGCAAACCTCAAAACACACACTTCCTTGCTTAGTTTCAGGGTCCTTGTGCCAAATGCACGGACTTGGATGCAATTTTCATTTTTTATGAGGTCGTTGATGTAACTTGTACTTCCATCGACCGTGTTAACTCTCAAGCACCTCATTCCTACGAGACCTGCCATTAAATCGACAATTCGTAGTACTTCTTATCTTACCGTTATCTTTTCTTATCTCTTATAATACCATACCAGTTCATATAGTGTATGGATTAACTTTGAACATTGACCGTTGGATCAAGACTAGCAAATCCAAACATTAGTAACCGTTGGATATTTTTTCCATTCTTAGCATCTAGAAAGATTCTACTGATAGTCTCTAGCAAGATGAACGCTAGAATGCGCAAAACTGAAAGCACACACTTGATTGCTTAGTTACAAGGTCCTTTTCCTAAATAATGCATGGACTTGGATTCAATTTTCATTTTTATGAGGTCCTTGATGTAACTTGTACTTCCACTGACCGTGTTAAATCTCAAGCACCTCTTTCCTATGAGACCTACCATTAGATCAGCCATTCGCAGTACTTCTTATCTTATCTTTATCTTTTCTTATCTTTTACAACACCATACCACTACATATAGTGTTCGGATTAACATTGAACATTGACCATTGGATCAAGACTGGCAAATCCAAACAGTGCTAACTGTTGGATCTTCTTCCATTCTTAGCATCTAGAAAGATTCTGCTAACATCCTTTAGCATGATGAAGGGTAGTATGCGCAAACCTCAAAACACACACTTCATTGCTCAGTTATAGGGTACTTGAGCTAAATAATGCATGGACTTGGATGCAATTTTCTGTTTTTATGAGGTCCTTGATGTAACTTGTACTTCCACCGACTGTGTTAACTCTCAAGCACCTCACTCCTAAGAGACATACCATTAAATCGGCCATTCGTAGTACTTCTTATCTTATATTTATCTTGACTTATCTCTTTCAATACCATACTACTATATAGTGTACGGAACAACCACCGTTTGATCAAGACTGGCAAATCCAAACATTGCTACCGTTGGATCTTATTTGCCATTCTTAGCATCTAGAAAGATTCTACTGATAGTCTTTTGCACGATGAACGCTAATATATATGCACAAACCTCAAAACACACACTTCATTGCTCAGTTTTAGGGTCCTTGTGCTAAACACAGGGACTTGGATGCAATTTTCTTTTTTTATGACGTCCTTATAGTAACTTGTACTTCCACCGACCGTGTTAACTCTGAAGCACATCTTTCCTATGAGACCTACCATTAGATCAGCCATTCGCTGTACTTATTATCTTATATTTATCTAGTCTTATCTCTTACAGTACCATACCACTTCATATAGTGTACGGATTAACTTTGAACATTGACCGTTGGATAAAGACTGGCAAATCCAAACATTCTTAGCATCTAAAAAGATTCTACTAATAGTCTTTAGCACGATGAATGCTAGTATGCGCCAACCGCAAAACACACACTTCATTGCTCAGTTATAGGGTCTTTTAGCTAAATAATGCATGGACTTGGATGCAATTTTCATTTTTTATGAGGTCCTTGATGTAACTTGTACTTCCACCGACCATGTTAACTCTCAAGCACCTCGCTCGTATGAGACCTACCGTTAGTTCGGACATTCGCAGTACTTCTTACCTTATCTTTATCCCGTCTGATCTCTTACAATACCATACCACTACATATAGTGTACGAATTAACTTTGAACATTGACTATTGGATCAAGACTGGCAAATTCAAACATTGCTAACCATTGGATATTCTTTTCCATTCTTAGCATATAGAATGATTCAATTGATAGTCTTTAGCACGATGAATGCTAGTATGCACAAACCTCAAGACACACACACTTCATTGCTCAGTTTGAGGGTCCTTGTGCTAAATAATGCATGGACTTGGATGCAATTTTAATTTTTTATGAGGTCCTTGATGTAACTTGTACTTCCACCAACCGTGATAACTCTCAAGCACCTCGCTCTGACGAGACCTACCATTAGATCGGCCATTCGCAGTACTTCCTATCCTATCTTTATCTTGTCTTGTCTCTTACAACACCATACCACTATATAGTGTACGGATCATTGACCGTTTGATCAAGAATGGAAAATCAAAACATTGCTAACCGTTGGATCTTCTTTTCCATTCTTAGCATATAGAAACATTCTACTGATAGTCTTTAGCACGATGAACGCTAGAATGCGCAACCCTGAAAACACACACATCATTGCTCAGCTTCTTGGTCCTTGTGATAAACAATGCATGGAGTTGGATGCAATTTTTCATTTTGATGAGGTCCTAGATTTAACTTGTACTTCCATCGACTGTGTTAACTCTCAAGAAACTCGCTCCTACGGGACCATACCATTAGATCATCCATTCGCGGTACTTTTTATCTTATCTTTATCTTGTATTATCTCTTACAATACCATACCACTGCATAGTGTACGGATTAACTTTGGACATTGACCGTTGGATCAAGACTGGGAAATCCAAACATTGCTAACCATTGGATCTTCTTTTCGATTCTTAACATCTAGAAAGATTCTACTAATAGTCTTTAGCACGATGAACGCTACTATGTGCGAACCTCAAAGCACACAGTTCATTGCTCAGTTTCAAGGTCCTTGTGCTAAATGCATTGATTGGATGCAATTTTCATTTTTTATGAGGTCCTTAATATAACTTTTACATCCATCGACCATGTTAACTCTCAAGTACCTCGTTCCTACGAGACCTGCCATTAGATCGTCCATTCGCAGTACTTATTTTCTTATCTTTATTTTGTCTTATCTCTTTCAATAACGTACCACTTTATAGTGTACAGAACATTGACCGTTTGACCAAGACTGGCAAATCCAAACATTGCTAACCATTGGATCTTCTTTTCCATTATTAGCATCTAGAAAGATTCTACTGATAGTTTTTGGCAAAATGAATGCTAATATATATGCGCAAACCTCAACACACACACTTCATTGCTCAGTTTTAGGGTCCTTATGCGAAATACATGGACTTGGATGCAATTTTCATTTTTTATGAGGTTAACTTGTACTTCCACCGACCGTGTTAACTCTCAAGCACCTCTTTCCTACGAGACCTACCATTAGATCAGCCATTCATTGTATTTCTTATCTTATCTTTATATTGTCTTATCTCATACAATACCATACAGTACATAGTGTACGGATTAACTTTGAACATTGACCGTTGGATCAAGAATGGCAAATCCAAACATTGCTAACTGTTGGATCTTCTTTTCAATTCTTAGCATCTACAAAGATTCTACTGATAGTCTTTAGCACGATGAATGCTAGTATGCGCAAACCTCAAAACACACATTTCATTGCTCAGTTATAGGGTCCCTATGCTAAATAATGCATGGAATTGGATGAAATTTTCATATTTTATGAGGTTCTTGATGTAACATGCACTTCCACCGACCGTGTTAATTCTCAAGCACCTCGCTCCTACGAGACCCTACCATTAGATTGGCCATTCACAGTACTTCTTATCTTATCTTTATCTTGTAATATCTCTTACAATACCATACCACTTCATAGTGTACGGATTAACTTTGAACATTGACCGTTGGATCAAGACTGGCTAATTGAAACATAGCTAACCACTTGATCTTCTTTTCCATTTTTAGCATCTAGAAAGTTTGTACTGATAGTCTTTACCACGATGAATGCTACTATGTGCACACACACTTCATTGCTCAGTTTCAAGGTCCTTGTGCTAAATGCATTGACTTGGATACAATTTTCATTTTTTATGAGGTCCTTGATGTAACTTGTACTTCCACCGATCGTGATAACTCTCAAGCACCTCGCTCCTAGGAGACCTACCATTAGATCGGCCATTCGCAGTACTTCCTATCATATCTTTATCTTGTCTTATCTCTTACAATACCATACCACTATATAGTGTATGGAACATTGACCATTTGATCAAGAGTGGAAAATCAAAACATTGCTAACCATTGGATCTTCTTTTCAATTCTTAGCATATAGAAAGATTCTACTGATAGTCTTTAGCACGATGAAAGCTAGTATGTGCAAACCTCAAAAAACACACTTCATTTCTCAGTTTCTGGGTCCTTGCGCTAAATGTATGTACTTGGATGCATTTTTCATTTTTATGAGGTCCTTGATGTAACTTGTACTTCCACCGACCGTGTGAACTCTCTAGATTCTTGCTCGTACGAGACCTACCATTAGATCGACCATTTGCAGTACTTCTTATATTATCTTTAGCTTTACTTATCTCTTACAATACCATACCATTTCATAGTGTACGAATTAACTTTGAACATTGATCATTGGATAAACACTAGCAAATCCAAACATTGCTAAACGTTGGATCTTATTTGCCATTCATAGCATCTAGAAATATTATACTGAGAGTCTTTAGCACGGTAAGTGCTACATATATGCGCAAACCTCAACACACACTCTTCATTGCTCAATTTCAGGGTCCTTGTTCTAAATGCATGGACTTGTATGCAATTTTCATTTTTATGAGGTCCTTGATGTAACTTGTACTTCCACTGACCATGTCAACTCTCACGCACCTCGTTCCTACGAGACCTACCATTAGATCGGCCATTCGCTGTACTTCTTATCTTATATTTATCTTGTCTTATCTCTTACAATACCATACCACTACATATAGTGTACGGATTAACATTAAACATTGACCATTAGATCAAGACTGGCAAATCCAAACATTGCTAACCATTGGATCTTCTTTTCCACTTTTAGCATCTAGAAAGATTATACTGATAGTCTTTATCATGATGAACACTAGTATGCGCAAACTTCAAGAAACACACTTCATTGCTCAGTTTCAGGGTCCTTGTGCTAATAATGCAGGGACATGGATGCAATTTTCATTTTTATGAGGTCCTTGATATAACTTGTACTTCCACTGACCATGTTGACTCTCAAGCACCTCACTCCTATGAGACCAACCATTAGATCAGCCATTCACAGTGCTTCTTATCCTATCTTTATCTTATCTTATCTCATACAATACCATACAACTATATAGTGTAAGGAACATTGACCGTTTGATCAAGAGTGGAAAATCCAAACATTGCTAACCATTGGATCTTCTTTTCCATTCTTATCATATAGAAAGATTCTACTGATAATATTTAGAACAATGAACGCTAGTATGCGCAAACCTCAAAACACACACTTCATTGCTAAGTTTCTAGGTCCTTGTGCTAAATGCATTGTCTTGGATGCAATTTTCATTTTTATGAGGTCCTTTATGTAACTTGTACATCCACCGATCGTGTTAACTCTCAAGCACCTCGCTCCTACAAGACCTACTATTAGATCGACGATTTACAGTACTTCTTATCTTATCTTTATATTGTCTTATCGCTTACAATACCATACCACTTCATAGTGTATGGATTAACTTTGAACACTGACTGTTGGATCAACACTGGAAAATCCAAACATTGCTAACCGTTGGATCTTCTTTTCCATTCTAAGCATCTAGAAATACTCTATTGAGAGTCTTTAGCACGATGAGCGCTACATATCTGCGCAAGCCTCAACACACACTCTTCATTTCTCCGTTTCGTGGTCCTTGTGCTAAATGCATGGACTTGGATGAAATTTTCATTTTTTATGAGGTCCTTGATGTAACTTGTACTTCCACCGACCGCGTTAACTCTCAAGCACCTCGTTCCTACAAGACCTACCATTAGATCGGTCATTCGCAGTACTTCTTATCTTATCTTTATCTTGTCTTATCTCTTACAATACAATACCACTACATATAGTGTACGGATTAACTTTGAACATTGACTGATGGATCAAGAGTGGCAAACATTGCTAATCGTTGGATCTTATTTTCCATTCTTAGCATCTAGAAATATTCTACTGATAGTCTTTAGCGCGGTGAACACTAGTATGCGCAAACCTCTAGACACACACTTCATTGCTTAGTTTCAGGGTCCTTGTGCTAAATAATCATGGACTTGGATGCAATTTTCATTTTTATGAGGTCCTTGATGTAACTTGTACTTTCATCGACCATGTTAATTCTCAAGCATCTCGTTCCTACGAGACCTACCATTAGATCGGTCATTCGCAGTAATTCTTATCTTATCTTTATCTTGTCTTATCTCTTACAATACCATACCACTACATATAGTGTACGGATTAACATTAAACATTGACCGTTGGATCAAGAGTGGAAAATCCAAACATTGCTAACCGTTGGATCTTCTTTTCCATTCTTAGTATCTGTAAAGATGGTACGGATAGAATTTAGCATGATGAACACTAGTATGCACAAACCTCAAGACACACACCTCATTGCTCAGTTTCAGGGTCCTTGTGCTAAATAATGCATGGACTTGGATGCAATTTTGTCGTGGGAATGACCACGACAGTCGCTGACACGAGCAGCGATTGATAGAATAGGGGGTGAGAGCTGGCTGCTATCTGCTGTGCGAGATGGGGGCGGATGCAAAAGGGTTTACTCAAGTTCGCCCCCCCGGAGGGTTAAGACCTACTCCTTCTAGATTGGATTGACGGAGAGCGAGTTACAGGGGTGGCGAGCTCGGCGTCTAAGCAGCGATTCACTCAAAGGGGTGTATGATGGAACGTAAGTCCTCAATCTACATTAGGGAGGTTTATATAGGGGTACCTCGCTCGGGTTTACAATATACAACCGAACAAGTTATGGATTCGGAGGATTTTGACCTAATCCGACTGGGCTTTAGCTATGCTTCTAGGCCTCCAATCTCCAATCGCCAGTCCTCCTGTTCAGTCGTGTTCCGGTCACCGTCCTTCCGGCCACTCGCGAGGCCTTTGACCCAATCGAAACGTCCTGCTAGGCATACCCCCTTCGGCATATCCCCATCAATAGTCCCCGAGGCAATCATTGATTCAGTGTAGGTGTTCATTTGGTTGTCGGAGTAGGCGAGTCCAATTTGGGTGCCTAGTCGAATCGGTGATGGACTCTGTCATGAATGGAGGAAATTTTCCACCCGTCTTCTAGTCGCGGCTTTGGCGAACGTATTATCACTTGAATCGCCACTCTTACCGATTGGATGGAGCATACATGCCGGCAAGTCGTGCGGAAGAATATGGAGCGCCAGTTTGGTCAAACTAGCCATTGGGTAATCCAACGGTAACTTCGGCACAATTACCATGGGTAATGGCTACCCCGAGTTTGGCAGGCAACACTTCTTTATAAGGAGAGTGACGGAAAATTCCTGTAGATCCTCTCCCACAATTCTCACTTTCGCGCATCCCATTCTCTCTGCCTCCTCATGATCCAGATCCCTCGAGCCGAGCAACCTTGTCTCGCCTTTGATGGCGCCGCTGAAGGATCTATGGGGCAAGTCTAAGTGCACTGTGGCCTAGCTAAAATCATTTGAGGACACGGGGGTCCTCTGTAGGGGGAATTGGCGGATTCCCGTGTCCTCCGAGACTGAGCCAAAGCCACACGCCGGTGAATTCATCTGTTTCCTGAGCCACTTGTAGAGAGGCTTGGGATTCCCCACCTCAGTCTTCTTCCGACGATTCTGTGCGTACTACACCATCAAGCCATCTCACCTTGGCTCGCACAACATCGAGTAGCTAGCAATCTTCGTCGCCTTCTATGAATGCTACCTCATCTGCAGGCCGTACTTTTCGCTGTGGCTGGAGTTGTTCCATGGTTGCATTGGGCGCGACGGATCCAGTGGTCCCGTCTTGGCGGCAGGTGGAGTCACATTCTAGTTGAAGCCGAAGGCAAACTTCTTGAAGAGCGTGATGAAGACGATGACATTTTGCAGGAGCACAGTTCATGGTGCACCGCCACACCGGCGAAGCCCGTGCGCAAATCAAAGTCACCCGCGAAGAAACTAGCTCTGAAGCCTATGTTTCCACCCAGGTCGGTGGTGGCATTTGGGTCGGACGTTGAGTCCAATGATGTCGTGACCAAGACCTCGCCTAATATCCCAGAGGATACGACTCCGATGATGGGACCGGAAGTAGCGGACGTGGCGGTGGAGGTAGAAGTTATGCTCGCCATGATCGTGCCAACTATCTCGGCTGCATCGGAGCCAGGAGCTGCTGAAGCTGTGGAGACTAGGTCACCGCAACCGGCGGGGGCGACCGCGTCGTCCGGGCCAGAGATTCTTGTGACCGTAGCTTCATCATCGAAGAAACCCGTGCTCCCATGGGCCGTAGGTTTATTTGAGAAGGGTATCTCTCATAATATGGGCCCGGAGCTAGATAAGCGCGCCCACATTAGCACGGGGCTACATGTTCTTCCGGTCGCCAAGTGAGTCTAGCATTCCCTTTTCCGTTCTTGGATGTTTTCCTACATGATTTCTTTGCTGACCTTGGTGATTTCATAGGTCTGGCGCCAAGAAGATAGGTCGCCCTACGGTGTCTAAAATTCCACCTGTCGTCGCTGTAGAGGAGGCCGACCCTCCCATGAAGAGGAAACCTACTGCAAAGGTTGCACCCACTGAAGGCGCGAAGAAGAAGAAAAAAGGAGATGTCCCTAATGTCGTGATAGAGGACACCGTGGAGGGCAATGACCCTGCTGCCCATGCAGAGGAAGTTGCAGCCGCTCAATCAGAGCCAGCCAAGGGGGCTCCGTCGATGGAACCATCAGCACCAGCGACTAGTGCTCCAATGAGGGCCGCTATGTCGTTTCCATGCTTCATGGCGAAGGGATTTCTGTTCGCGGTGGAGAACCAGTCTACGCAGTTTCCAGAGATTGTTGATGAAGTTGTTGGACCTCTTTGCGGGCATACGTCCTTCGTAGTTCCTTCATAGGACGCCAACCAACTTCATGGCATGCTTGGTGCCACCATTCAGGTGTCTCCAGTCCTCGAGTGTCTAATCGCTGAATTTCAGCGGTTGGGTACTGAAAACTATTCTAGTCTCTAGTCCTTGAGTGTCTAGTCGCTGAATTTCAGCGGCTAGGCACTTGAAATTGTGGTCATCCAGTCGCTTAATGTTTATTTTGTTTGTAGGGCCTACAGAGGGAATCGGCGGATTCACAAGCCATGAAGGAGCGCCTGGAGCATGACCTCCGCGTGGCGCAGGAGGCCAACCGACGACTCCAGGAGACTGCTAGTGAGTTATTGTTCTACTTGGTGATCGTAAGCTGCTGGTGGTTACAGGAGACTGACTTTTGTTGCTATTCCTTTGTAGATGGTCTTCCGGCTGCTATTGCCAAATCCCGAGAGGGATATGTCCCGGCTGCTGAACTGGACATACCGAAGGGGCGGATCGACTCGCTGGTGAAGGAACTGGAGGAGGTGAACGTGTCAATGGTCTCTTCTGAGGACAGGGCCAAGGCCGCAGTTGCTGCGGCAGTGGAGGAACGGAAGGCCGCCTACTCGGTTATCCTTGGGTTACAGGGTGATCTTGGTGCCCTTGAAAAGCATGTGACCGAGAACTGTCGTAAGATCCTTGGTAAGTGTTCCTTCTTCTTTTTATTTTTTGCGGCGAGTCCCCGAGCGGGGTGGTCCGTAATGACACTTAGTGCCTGATGTGCAGCTCTAATAGGTCAAAGCGACCAAATGGTGCATACCTACACTGCCTCGCAATGTGTGACTACAGTGGTGAACGCGGCCACCGCCTCGGCGTTGTGCGTCTAGGCCGTTCTTCAAGGGATATCCCCCACCGAGGTTATTCCTTGGGGGCTCACTAAAGTATGGCGCTATCTGGAGGAGGCGCCCGCCGTATGGTGTTGAGCCTGGGGCTCGCACATTTCCCCGACGACTTCGACCTTGACGATGTTACCAGTGGCTACCCTTGGCAACTGACTCGGCCGATATATCAGAGGTTCTGAGGCTGACCACCAAGGCTGCTCCATTCGCGGATCAGGTGCTGGGGACGAGGGACTTATTGTTGTACCAGGACACGGTATTAGCCCCGGGCGACTCCGAGCTGGATCATCGCGACCTGAAGTCAGAGCAGTCCTTCCGGTCGGCGTTGTCGAAGTCGCTGACGACGTACCCGACGAATCCATGGGAGCCATTCATCCGGGTCAAGGGCGGTGGTGGCGCTTCTTCATCGGAGCCTGCAAAATAGATCGCTGCCCTGGGGGCTTTTGTAAATAATGCCAGATCGCTATTTTTGTAATATGAACAATACATATGTATGAAAGTAAGAGGAGTCAATCCACTCGCAATGCATGGTCAATTATTTGATATGTTGATTTTTGTTTGAGCGAGTCCCCGAGCGCGTCCACCCTTTAATGGGGTATAACTCATTTATGTGCATGTGTGTTTGCTTTGGGTTTTTGTTTTGGTTGAGACTGATTTGTCGTGGCGTGTGGGGCCAGTCGCCCTGCGACTCCGAAGGGGCTCTGTACTTAGCCGAGTCCCCGAGCGCGAGTAAGGTCGGTTTAGGCGAGTCCCCGAGCGTGGTACTTGGGCGTGTGCCTGTTGTAGGATCTGATGCATTGTTTGTAAAGCGTCTCTTCCCCTGGCTCAGAAAGCTAGTCGCGTGGCGAGTCCAAGGCAGTTCTCTTACTTGGTGTGTTCCCGTGCTGCATGAGGTTTTCTTGTTACAAAGTCCCCGTGCGTGGTACTTAACTGTTCGAGTCTCTTTGCACGAGAATGGGGAGGACAGGTCGCTCCGGGAAGAATTTATCGGTCGAGCGAGGTGACTCCGATGCTGGTTCCGGGTTGGCGTGTTCGTGGACAACACAAAGCCCGATTATCTTCGGTGCCCTTGGGTCGCACTACTTAGCCGTGCCGGTCGCTTGACCAAGGGTTGACTTCCATAGGTAGCATATTGTTGAATGTACGCGTGCGAGTGGCACAAGAAGATGGCGAGTAGACATAATTTGTGCGATCCGAATGTATCTATTTATATAGCAGTTGAGTACAAGTTTGAGTTATATGTATAGAACTTTCAGAGGAGGTTTACATTCCATGGCCTCCCGACCTCAAGCTGGCCATTGCCTCGTATGTCGAAGAGGTAGTAGGCATCGTTGTTGAGGACGCGCCCTATGGCGAATGGTCCCTCCCATGGGGGGAAAGCTTGTGCATGCCCTTCTTTTCCTGGACCAGTGGTAGGACCAAGTCGCCTTCTTGGAAGGTGCGGGTCCGGACTCGGTGGCTGTGGTAGCGGCGGAGTACCTGCTGGTAGATGGCGGTGCGGGAGCAAGCTAGGTCACGTGCCTCGTCGAGCTGGTCGATTCTATCTTGGCGGGCGATCTCATTTGTCGCCTCGACGTAGTTGGCGACTCGAGGTGAGTTGTGCTCCAGGTCGGTTGGCATTACGGCCTCAGCGCCATAAACCATGAAGAAAGGCGTGAACCCCGTGGAGCGGTTAACGGAGGTGCGGATGCCCCATATTATGGAGGGGAGCTCTTCGACCCAGCATCCTGGGGTTCGCTCAAGGGGCACCAGAAGTCGCGGTTTGAGCCCGTGGAGGACGATCTGATTAGCGCGTTCCGCTTGGACGTTTGACTCCGGGTGGGCGACTGTGGCGAGGTCGAGTCATATGATGTGCTCTTCGTAGAATTATGCCATGGCACCCTTGGAAAAGTTGGTTTCGTTGTGCGTTATGATGCTGTGCGGGTAGCCATACTGGTAGATGAGCTCGTGGAGAAACTTGGTGGCAGTCTTGCCGTCAGACTTCTTAATCGGTTTGGCTTCGACCCACTTGGTGAAATTGTCGACCGCGACCAGGATGTGGGTGAAGCCGGATGGGGCCTTCTTGAATGGGCCGACCATGTCCATGCCCCATACAGCGAATGGCCATGTGATGGGGATGGTCTTGAGTGCCGAACCTAGGAGATGTGTCTGGTTGGCGTACTTATGGCACCCGATGCACCATTTGATGATGTTGGTGGTGTCGGCGTGCGGTGAGCCAGTAGAAGCCATGTCGCATGACTTTGGCAACCAGCAACATAGCACCGACGTGATGGCCGCAGTCGCCGGCGTGGATGTCTTGCAGGATCTTGCGTCCTTCGTCTGACTATACACAATGCTAGAACACGCTGGTCGCGCTGCATTTGTGGAGCTCGCCGTTGACGATGATGAATGATTTGCAATGATGCACTATCATTCACGCTTCCGTCTTGTTGCTTGGAAGGATCTTGTGCTCGAGGAAGGCGACGTATGGTGCAGTCCAGTTGCTGGGTTCCATGACCATGGCGACAAGGGTGGGGTCGGTCTGCAGTGGTGTCCCAATGTCGATCTCCTTTGGTGGGGAGACCGAAGGCTTGTGGATGATGTCGAGGAATACTCCTGTGGGTGGCGTTTTCCTAGCTGACCCGATGCAGGAGAGGGCGTCTGCCTCCTCGTTCTTTCGCCTGTCGATCCACTCGACTGAGTAGCCGGTGAAGTGCCCTCCAAGCTGGTATACCGCTTGGCGATACACTATTATTGTCGGGGAAACGGCTTCGTAGGTCCCGACGACTTGGCCGCCGACTAGGTCGGAGTTGCCATAGCATTGTAGGCGATTGACATTCATTTCCTTGGTGGCCCGCATGCCGTGGAGGAGAGCCTCATACTCGGCCATGTTGGTGGTGCAGAGTTTGAAGTCGAGGTGGAGCATGTAGCGAAGCTTGTCTCCCTTGGGGGAGGTCAGTATGACTCCGGCTCCGGCCCCATCGTCGTTCTTGGAGCCGTCGAAGTGGAGCGACTAGTAGTGGAGGTAGGGGAGCTTATCTGGATGCTGTGCCTCTTCTTAGTCGGCGAGGAAGTCGGCCAGGGCCTGTGATTTGATCGCTTTTCGTGGCTCGTATTTGATGTTGTGGACGCTGATTTCGACGACCCATTTAGCGACTCGGCTGGTCGCCTCGCGGTTGCGGATGATGTCCTACAACGGCACGGAGGAGACAACCATGATGGGGTGCTATTGGAAGTAGTGCGGGAGTCGCCGCTGGGCCCTAAAGACCGCATACACGAATTTTTGGTACTGCGGGTAGCGCTTTTTTGAGTCTATCAGGACCTCACTGATGTAGTAGACGGGTCCCTGGATGGGACGCTCCTTTCCCTCTCCTGGCTGTTCGACAACCATTACGACGCTGACGACTCAAGTGGAGGCCGCGACGTAGACGAGCATCGGCTCTTTGTTGAATGGAGAGGGGAGTAGTGGGGCCGCGAGTAGCACTTCTTTGAGTGCCTTGAGCGTGTTGTCTGCTTCTGTGTCCCATTGGAACACGGGGTTCTTGCGCATCAGGCGGTATAGGGGCATTGCCTTCTCGCCGAGCCGGGGGATGAAGCGACTGAGAGCCGTGACTCGTCCGACCAACTTCTGGATGTCAAGTAGGCACTCCGGTTTCCCGAGCCACGCGATGGTGTTGATCTTGGTGGGGTTTGCCTCGATGCCTCGCTTGGAGACCACGTACCCTAGGAGTTATCCGGAGGGGAGGCCGAAGGTGCATTTCCCTGGGTTGAGCTTGATGTTGTACCTTCACAGATTGGTGAAGGTCTCAGCTAGGTTGGCGAGTAGGTCGTCCTGGCGGGTGGATTCTACCACCACGTCGTCGATGTAGACATGGATGTTGCGGCCAATTTGGCTCGTGAGGCACTCATGCATGCACCTTTGGTAGGTGGCACCGGCGTTCTTGAGGCCGAACGTCATGGCCGTGTAGCAGAAGGCGCCGAATGGCGTGATGAACGCCGTCTTCTCCTCATCCTCGACCGCCATTTTGTTCTGGTTGTAGCCAGAATACGCATCGAGGAAGCACATCGACTCTGATCCCACGGTCGAATCAATGATCTGGTCAATGCGCGGTAGGACAAACTCCTCCTTCGGGCAGGCGCTGTTGAGGTTGGTGTAGTCGATACACATTCTCCAGGTGCTGTTCTTTTTCAGGACCAGTACTGGGTTTGCCAGCCACTTGGGGTACTTGATGGTCTGAATAAAGCCTGCGGCTAGCAGGCGATGTACTTCTTCGGCAATTGCTCGGCGGCGCTCTTCATTGAAGGGCCACAGCGACTGCTTTACTGGTCGCACTTTGGGGTCGGTGTTGAGTTTGTGCTCAGCAAGTTCCCTCGATACACCAGGCATGTTAGATGGTTTCCATGCGAAGATGTCACTATTCTCACGGAGGAACCCAATGAGCGCGCTTTCCTATGCGGGGCTCATGTGCGCCCCAATGGTGACCGTCTGGCTAGAGTCGCCCGGGACGAGCTCAACGGTGCGGGTGTGCGTGGTCGCCTCAAACGTGGAAGTAGCGGCAGTTGGCTTCTTCAGAATGGCGGGGTAATCCTTGTTGATGTTGCCCGCGTATTTCGCGAGCTCTTCCATGTGGTCGGTATCCCCGGCGATGACAGCGTCGGCAAGCTCGGCGCCTTTGTCTTCGCATTCCACGACCATGTCGGGGTCGCCGTGGACGGTGATGATGCCGCTTGGCCCTAGGAGCTTCATCATGTTGTAGGCGTAGTGTGGGATCTCCATGAATTTGGTGACCGCCTGGCGCCCCTGGTCGCAGTGGTAGGGGCTGCGGAAGTTCACTAGCTCGAAGACGGTCCGCTCTGTGCGGTAGTTTGCTCGTGTTCTGAAGGTGACTGGCAGCGTCACCTTGCCAACCGGGTACGCCTTCCGACCGGGGATGATGCCGTGGAAGGTTGTCAGGGTTGGCTCGATTGCTGACTCCGGGAGCTGGAGCCTCTTAAATGTGTCCAAGTGCATGATGTTGATGGAGCTCCCACCATCCATCAGCGTCTTGGGTAACCAGTAGTCGGCCACTTTGGGCCTGACCACTAGGGCTACTCGCCCTGGGTACTCGATCTTGGGCGCGTGGTCTTGGCGACTCCAAGTGATGCTTTGCTCAGACCAGTTGCGGAAGCGGGGGATGTCGACCTGTGTCACCGCATTGACGGTGACTGCGGGGGCGAGAACCTTCTTCTTGCGCTTGGTGCCGAGCCCGGTAAAGGTGTGGAGCAATCCGACGGTGTTGCCGAAGCCACCAGCGTTTCCATTGTCCCTTGGCGGATTGTTGTTGGGGTCGTCCCGTGCTCGCTTTGCCTTTCCAATCTCCTCAAGGGAATGGCAGTCGGTGGTAGTGTGGGTGGCGGGCTTCCCTTCCCTGCTATGGTAGACACAAGGCTGGTTGAGCAGGGCGGCGGGGTCGAATTCCGGCCTCGTCACGTTGCTGGCGCGGTACCTGCTATCATGATAGTTTCCCCTGTCGCGGCGGAAGTTCTTCGGGTCGCATTGGCCATAGCTGGTGTTGGTGACGAAGTCGACTTGCCCGTCACTGCGGCGTTCGCCGGTGAGGCGAGTGTTGTTGTAGCGCATGTCACGTTGTCGCCCGTTCTCGTGGCCGCTGGTGCGGCGCATTCCTCCCAACTTGTCGTCGAAGTCTTGGTTGGGGTCCTCCTCTGCATACCACTTGGCAATCTCGAGGAGGTCGGCAATGTTGTCAAGCGTCCGGTTGACCCTCTTGATCTTAGCGACCCGGGGTTCGTACCGACACGCGTTCTTGAAGCAGTGAATCGCCGTGTCCGAGTGAATGCCGGAGGCATTGATCCTTATTTCTTGCCACCTCTGGATCTAGTGGCGGGTCAACTCGCGCTGCCCCTGGATACATCGCTCTAGGTCCTCGATGGTGGTGGCGTGGGTGTAGGAGCCCTCGAAGTGCCGGACGAAGGCATCCCGCATCTCTTCCCACGAGTCGATGTTGTCGGCGCGGAGGGTGTTGATCCATTGCCGGGTCGCTCCCTCCATCATCAGGGCGAGGTAGCAAGCGGCTAGCAGGTCGGTGTGGCTGGCGATTCCCATCGCCATGAGCTACGTGTCCAGGCACACCGCTGGATCGTACGTGGGGTCGTACTTCTCGATTTCCTTGGACACCTTGAAATTGGCGGGGTACTTCTCGCCTCGGATCATTGGCCCAAAGCATTGGAGGTCGACTCGGCTGAACGAGCCTCTGGGTTCAGGGTCGCCGCGGTTGGTGAGGGTGTGCCTCAAGTCGTTGGGATGGCACGACCGCCAGGCCTGGTTCTTCATGTTGCGCGTTTGGGCATCGATGGGTTGCCCGTTGGCGGCGACTATGTTGTTCACCAGCCGCGGATCGTTGGTGGAGAGCGCAAGGTGGGTGGTCCGTGGCTGGTGCGGCTGGGGCTGGGGCGGTGTGCATGTGACGGTCTTGGCGACGGTTGGAGTGCCGCTTGTGGCTGCCCTACTTGCCGATGAGATGGAATACATCCGCCCCCGTGGGTCGACTCCCGCGGCTTGTTGTTCGACGGCCCTGGCGAGCAGGGACTTGGCGTATTGGATTTGCAGCGCGCCCTCTCCTTTGATGTCAAGGTGGGCGACTGTGGTGTTGGTCCAAGATGACGTTGTCCATCGGGGTGGAGTATAGTGGGATCCTGTTGGCGTCACGGGCCTGTGGCGAGATGATGATTCGCGGCTGTCCAGTGGGGTCGTGCGACCATTGAGTGGTGGTGGGGCCCCATTCGCCGGTGCGCCGGGTGGTGGTCTGTTGCTATCGCCTGGTGGCACGTTCTCGCAGTATTCACGCTCGACTGCGCATGCGGGGTCTCTTTCATCGTTGAGGTTCAGGACGCGGCCCTGGATGTTGGAGTTCAGGCGGGTCCTGATGCGGCGTTGATGGTAGAGTGAGAGCTCCTATGTTGTTGCCTGTTCGAGGCAGAACTTCTCATGCACGGCTATCTCCCTGCACTGCGCCTCCTCCAGTCGCAGGCGGGCTTCCTCCACCTCCGTGGCCATGGCAGTTGGCGGGATCGGTGTGGAGAACCGCGTGATGGATTCCTCTTGTGATGCCGCGATGATGGAACTGTTGACCGAGGTAGGGGTCGTGGAGTCGGCGTTGTCGTGGAGAGCCGTGTCGTTCGTGGCAGCGTTAGTCCCGACCACGTTGCTGGCGGCCGAGTTGTACTCGGTGGCAGGGCGGCTGATGGAGCAGACCTGCTCCTCCGAGAGCAGATCGTGGCGTGGCGGTGATTCACCGACAACCATCGTTCCCGCCGGGTCGACCGCGTCGGTGAAGCCGACAAACAAGCTGATGGTGCCGATCGGCATCACCGCGCTGTGTGTGATTGGGCGTGACACCGGCAATATCTACTGGGCAGGATATGCAGGATCCCGCAGGTGGCAATCATGCGGCCGGTGGCGATCGGCGGATCGATTGGCATGTAGGGTCTCGCCGCAGAACTCAGGCTAGACCGTCCACGCCGCATGGTGGGCACCACTGTCGTGGGAGATTGATAGAATAGGGGTGAGAGCTAGCGGCCATCTACGGTGCGAGATGGGGGTGTATGCACATGGGTTTACCCAGGTCCGCCCCCCCCCCCCGAAGTGTTAAGACCTACTCCTGCTAGATTGGATTGATGGAGAGTGAGTTACAAGGGTGGCGAGCTCGGCGTCTAAGCAGCGATTTGCTCAAAGGGGTGTACGATGGAACATAAGTCCTCAATCTACCCTAGGGAGGTTTATATAGGGGTACCTCGCTAGGGTTTATAGTATACAACCAAACAAGTTATGGATTCGGAAGCTTCTGACCTAATCTGGCTGGGCTTCAGCTATGCTTCTGGGCCTCCAGTCTCCAATTGTCAGTCCTTCTCTTCAGTCGTGTTCCTGTCGCCGTCCTGTAGACCCACTCGCGAGGCCTTCATAGTACTTCTTATCCTATCTAGAAATATTATATTGATAGTCTTTAGCACGATGAACAATTGTATGCGCAAAGCTCAAAACATACACTTCATTGCTCAGTTTCAGGGTCCTTGTGCTAAATGTCGTCGGATTGATGACAAGTATGCCATAAGGGGGTGTGAGACGTACGGTATTCCGGGACGTTGAGCACAAAAGTTTACCCAGGTTCGAATCTGCCGGCTTTGGACTGATCCTACTCCTGCTAGCAATCCAGTAATACGGCAGAGCCGGAATATGGGTTACAAGGGTTCGCCTGTGCGAGTTGAGATTGTGATTGTAAGGGGTGCCCTAAGGGCTCTCCCTAGGACGCTTATATAGATATTCGGCCTAGGGTTTACAAGATAGATCTATCCGGCTACGATTAAGAGTCAGTTACAGAGTACATGTTGAACTACAAGTAACGCTATGGGTCTATGTCGGTAAGTCTTCTGGGCCTTCCCAGAGCGGATTGACTCCGTCTCTCCCGACTAGGCCGGTGAAGCAAAGCTCTAACCCGAAGTGGGCCACCCTGGTCAGTGAGGAACTGTGAGGATACCCGGAAAGTATATCCCCAACAGCAGCCCCCGGAAGTCTCTAAGAGCCAAAGTCGGATTCATCATCGTCTAGCTTGATCTTTGGCTTGGAGAATCTTGAAGGGTTCCTGAAACTTCAAAACAAAAAATACGATCCGGGTCTCAAAAGTAAGTCGAACCTATCAATATGTTATTCGGATTTCCAGCTTGATTTTCAAACTAAGCCGGATCTTGGTCTCTGACGTCAGCTAACATTGGTCACAGTCAAGTGACGTCACTGACAAACATCGTGTCAGCACGACCGTTGGTGGGTCCGTCATTCGCGGAACCGAGGCGCTGTTTCAATGCGTGCGCGGAGATCAAAGTGACGTAATCATCGCGTGGGAAATTCCAGTTCGTTCCATGATGCATGGCGTATTTATTGTGCCATTTGCACGAATCTTGGCGCGGTTCGGTGGTTATAAGAGGTGAGGATTCTCTTTCCCTCATCTTCTTCACCTATTCCCCGTGTCGTTTCCTTCTCCTCCACTTCTTCCACGAGCACAGAGCTCCCCTGCCTCCAGATTCCCAGTGCCGCCCACCCAAGGTCACCAGCGCACCGGAAGAATGGCTTCATCCTCATCATCCGGCTTGGCTACGGCAGCGGCGGCAGTAGCAGAGAAAGAAAGCAACCGCGGGATCTGGATCCCATGCGTCCTCGATGACGCCAAGCTCACTGGCATGGAGAACGAAGGACTCCTCCATGCCGGCGCCTGGTGGAGCGGTTTTGGTGAAACCATCCCCAACCCTCACGCCGATGAGCATGTGCACTTCGGCACCCACCTCGACAGAGGTTTGTATTTCCCTCCCTCGGAATTCTTTCCGAGGTGATAGATCACTATGGTGTTCAGCTTCACCATCTCCCCCCAAACACCCTTTTAGAGATGAGCGCCTATGCGTCCTTGTGTGAGGGGTATCTCGGCATTAGGCAGACTCTCATTCTCTTCCGGTTTTATTTCCATGTCCGGAGAAAGTCTATCACCGCCGGTAATCCTTACAATACCGGCACAATTAGTCTTTCAGTTAGACATGAGCGTGTCGATCCTAGGATTTTATCTAGTGAGTCGGTCAAACCGTGGCCAGCTACCTTATTTTATCATAAGGATATTCCCGCTCCCGGCAAAGCCACTACTTTGCTGGCTTTCATCGATGGAGCCGGCACGCCCCGAGCGTCTTGGGATGAGGCCGCTCCAGCTCTCAGTGATGATATGATTCTCGCCAAGAGACGGATCGAGTATTTGATGAAGCACAAGGGCCTGAGAGGGTCCGACTTGGTCCAATCTTGGGTCACACGCTGGATCCAGCCTCTCCAGCACCACGGCGACCGACTGATGCACACCATCACGGTGTCGAAAAATGACTCCCTCCGCATCAGTCCCAAGGCTTTAAAGCCACAAGATTACATCAGCTAGATTAAATGGCTAATTAAGGAGCGGATCGAGAGAAAGATCCCGGATTTGTCCCTAGACATGCATACAGCAGAAGACCCTGTAGTGCCAGTAAGGTTCAGCAATAAACCCTTTTTATATGTTTCACCTTTAATTTATTTCGCAATACCGAGATATTATCTTCTTTTCAGCTTGCCGACCTCCCCGAGTCAGAATTTGCTCCTATCGAGGGATATCCTCCCGAGTTTTCTCAGGAGGAGGAATTGGTCCCACTGCCGGACGTTGTGCCCAGGAAGCGCAAAGCTCCGACAGTGGCCATCGGCACAAAGGAAGTGCCAGTTGTGAAGAGGTAACTTTCCACACAACTTCCGCCTTTGTACTTTACTTCATGATTCCTTCCGAGATATAATGTTCTTCATTCTATTACATTATCAAAGCTAAGCAACTCGTCAAGGGCAAGGGGAAGGGGAATATCTCGAAGCCCCCGCGTCAAACGAAGCTAACCATGGCTTCTCTTGCCGCAGCTCCTCCGACTCCTGCCCCTCAACCTTCTGCAGCTCTGGTGATTACTCCATCCCCGGTCATCGCAGAAGATCCGGCTCCTTCAACAGGGCCAGCGACCTTTGAGTTGCGGAATGACGTCACCATGGGTGACTCAAGTTTTGATAAGGGTGAACCCACTTCGGGTAATCATCCCACGGCAGAGACCTTCGCCAAAAATCTCCTGAACAATCCGGGCCTTGCCAAATTTGGCTTGTCTCGGAAATCTGCGGAGGAAATCCAGCTGCTGGCCCAGCAATTCCTGGAAAGCCGAAATCTCTCTGCCAAAGAAGAAGCACAGGAAGCGGAGGACATTAAGTACTCTGATCTTCTCGAGCAAGTCCGCCTTTGCGACGAGGGACTAAAAGCTGTTGTGCTTCCACCACCTCCGGATATTCCACTCACCCTCGCCGAGAAGGTTACCACTGAGGTGAACATGTGCTTGAGCAAGCTCACACATGAACATCATGTAAGTCGGAATTCGAACTCACAGTTTTCTTTATTGTATTTTATATCATATCCTCTAGCCCCCAAGATGAAGTTGGATAAACAATCTGGGTTTATACTTCATTAGGATGCCAAAGAATGAACTAGTATAGCCCCCAAGGCTCGTGCTGATATTAGCTACAATATTAGCCCGAGTCTTTAGTAGACCTCTGACTCTGGGTATTCCGACTTATAGAAAGTTAATTCATATAACCAGGAATTGTTGAAGAATGTCTGCAATAAGAAGAGAGAGATCAAAGCTCTCCGACTTAAAAATGCTGAGATTAAAGTTTCCAAGGATGAGGCCGAAGGTAAACATTCCGAGACTCAAACCTTGTCTTGTGTTTTCATAGTTGAATATTTTTGCTGAACTGTTGTTCTTTTTGACTTAGAGCACTAATAAAGCAGTCCTGTGCTATGATCGAAGAGGCCGAGAATCTGAAGACCCTGGTGGTGGAAAATAAGGATCTACGCCGAGAGCTAAACCAGCTTAAGGTGGATCATGAGAAGAGCATTGCTCAAGTTCTCGAATCCTCGTCCATGGCCACCGTGGAGTGTGATCGCAAGATTACACTCCACGAGCAGAAAATCTCGGATCTCAACAATGAGCTTTGTAGAGAGAAGGACCTTTCTGAGGCGCTCCGAGCTAAACTCTGGAGTCTTCGTGAAGAGAAAACCAAAGTTGATGACGTCATCTTTGGTATGTTTTCCATCTTTCTGACTTGTTTACATTCTTCGACTCTTTTGATGTCGGATTTATTTAACTATTTTTGCGTTATATGCATAGGTCCTCTGAACTTGACCGACTACACCTCGGCTGAGCCTCGCACCCAGCGGCTTACCCAAGTCGGTGATTTGCTTCATGACTTCTGCCAATCCATCGAGGACATTGGCGAAGCTCTCAGGGTTCCGGACATGCATAGCATGTCCGACTTTCAGGTGTGGGAAAAGCCAAAGGAAATGCCACAGCTTGTCCAAGACTGGAACATGTCCTACGCATGATCCGTAGTGCAGAACGTTCTCACAATGGTCATGAGACACCATGGAAGCATGGAAATCTGGGAAGTGACCAGAGGGTACTCTACTATGGACGAAGACGGCCAAGAACAAGATATCAAAGCCATCATGGACTCCTGCACCGGATATGGGTTCCGCGTAGCTGACATGACCATCTACGACACTCCTTTCTTCAACCGCATGGACACGCTGCCTCCGCCTCCGGAAGAAGCAGCCGAAATTTCCGACGATGGACAAACCATATCGGATTTTGACATCTCGGATCGTTATCAAGCCGAGGCCGATGCATCCAGCGAGCCGTCAGCTCCTACCTCTTCTGCTGCATCATAGATTATCAGAGACAAATGTGTTATTCTGAAAACATTATGGGTCTGTAAATATGTAGTATTATACTTTTGCTAGTGCTATGTTTTAATCTATTCAGCACTTTTGTCTCAGATTTTTTGTGTGCCTGAAATGTTTAAATAAGCACTTATACTTTATTGTCTACACTTATCGTTTATCTGGCTTTCCGCCTCGTCCCTTTCATGAGCCAGCTAAACTTTTAGCTCGGAAACTTTGCCGAGCAACGGAGCTCAATTGCTAAACCAGTTTAAACTCGGAAACAAAGCCGGCTTCCAGTACCAACAATTCACTACTTGGAAAATACCCGCATCCGGCAATCGGACAAATAACCAAAGTATAGACTAGAAACTTTAGAATTATACCCGAAGGTAGCATATTTTAGAATCGGAAATCTAAACCAGAACAAACATGAGCATAAAGTACTTTCAAGTATTCTGGGATTTTCGACTTTGACATGATCATTCGGAAATAAGATGGTAAAAACTTCTCAGAAAAAACTTTGAGGCAACCAAAACTTTTATTTCTCTCAGATCATGTACATATATATGATTACAAAGAAGGATAAACTAAGAATAAAAGGGACATAGCTGAGCAATATTCCATCGTTTGTCTAACTCATCCGGATTTGTACTGCCTCCAGCTCTCTTTCTCTTCTTAATAGCAGTCTTTGACTGGCCTCATATCAGTTAGGTAGTATGAACCATTGTGCAATACTCGACTAACTATAAATGGCCCTTGCCATACTGGGGAAGTTTGTGCTTTCTTTGTTGCACAAGCCGAAGAACTAAATCACCCTTATTGAAAGATATATTTCTGACTCTCTGGCTATGATACTTGCATCACTTTTGCAGATAGGCTGTTGATCTCATTTCAGCAACAACGCGAACTTCTTTGAATAAGTCGAGATCATTTTGTCGAGAAATCTCGGCATCCTCTTTGATATACGTAGCCACTCTAGGAGAAGTGTGAATCAAATCACTAGGAAGAACTGCTTCTGTGCCATAGACCAGGAAGAAAGGCGTGTATCTGGTTGACCTATTAAGAGTTGTTCGTAAACTCCATATTACAGAATGTAATTCCTCTGCCCAAGCCCCCGCAGCACGTCGTAGTGGTGCTTCGAGTCTCGGTTTTAGGCCTTGTAGGATTAAACCATTTGCTCTTTCAACTTGTCCATTAGCCTATGGATGTGCAACTGACGCAATGTCAAGCCAAATATTTTGTTCGTTGCAGAATTTGGCAAGTTCTCCCATAGAGAAATTATTCCCGTTGTCCGTGATAATACTATGCGGATAACCATACCGGATTATAACATCCTCGACAAATCTTTTGCATGTTGCTCCATCACAACTAGTGACGGGTTTAGGCTCAATCCATTTGGTGAATTTATCCACCATCACTAAGAGGTGAGTAAATCCACTTGGAGCCGGTTTAAACGGTCCTACCATATCAAGCCCCCAGACCGCGAAAGGCCATGTTATAGGTATTGTTCGCAGCTGATCAGACAATCTGCCAGCTCAGAACTTCATCTTCAGGTACTTTGCCATCTACCAAATAGTCAAGGTAGGGTTGAGTCTAGCTGGGAATTACAGCCAGAACTGCTACCAGAGATGAGTCGGGTTTGATCGGATAGTCCTTGTCCACTCCCTTTATTGAGGGAACTTTGAGGTGCTCTAAAAAATCACCATCTGGGACCTCATTCCGTGTAGAGCCTATCCGTGATAGAGCATCTGCTTCCTCATTTTCTGCTCGGGGGATGTGTTGAACCTCAAACCCTTCGAACGATTTAGATAGATCATCCACGACAGCTTTATATGCTGCCATGTGTTTATTTGCATTACAAATATCTGACACTTGTTGAGCAACAAGATCTGTATCTCCGTAACACATCAAATGTTGGATGCCGATATCCTTAGCAATCCGGATTCCATGCAGCAGTGCTTCATACTCGGCAATATTATTTGTTGATGTGAAGTGGATCTGCAACACGTATAGAAGATTGTCTCCTTGGGGTGATTTGAGTACCACGCCAGCCTCCAAGCCCCCGCGAGCCTTAGACCCATCAAAATATAGGGTCCAATATTCCGACTCAGGGAGGGTCATATTCTCCTTCATCTCTGTCCAATCAGCAACAAAGTCGGCAATGATTTGGGATTTGATTGCTGTCCGAGCTTTATACTCAATATCGAAAGCTGAGAGCTCTATGCCCCATTTGGCGACACGTCCTATGGCGTCACTATTGTTGATTATATCTCTCATGGGAGCTATGCTCACCACGGTAATTGGATGCTCCTGAAAATAATGTCGTAGCTTACGAGATGCTAAGAACACACCATAAGCTAGCTTTTGGTAGTGCGGATATTGTTGTTTCGATTATGTCAAGACCTCGCTGACAAAGTTAGTTGGACGCTGCATGAAGTGTTCCTGACTTTCCTCCGGTCTCTCCACTACCATAACGATACTGACGACTTTGTTTGTTGCAGCAAGATAGAGCAACATCGGTTCCTGTGGTTCCGGTGCAGCAAGGATAGGAGCAGATGAGAGTACTGTTTTCAGGTCTTGTAGTGAAGCTTCAGCTTCGTCGGTCCACACAAAATCCTTGGTCTTTTTCAGGAGTTTGTGTAATGGTGCGGCTCTTTCACCGAGCGGGCTTACAAACTGACTGACTGCAGCGATGCAACCAGTTAGTCTTTGTACGTCCTTCAGGCGAGTTGGCCTGGAAATATTGAGTATAGCCTTGATTTTGTCTCGGTTCACCTCTATGCCTCTTTGAGACACAATGAAACCTATCAATTTTCCGGCTGGGATTCCAAAGAAGCATTTCTTTATATTAAGCATTATGTTCTATTTTCATAGATTGGCGAATGTTTCCTCCAAGTGGGAAATCATCGTTTCCTTCTTTTTGGACATCACCTCAACATCATCCACATATGCATGCACATTGCGTCCGATTTGATCATGGAGGCAACGCTGCATTGTGCGTTAGTACGTAGCTCCTGCGTTCTTCAGCCGGAAGGGCATCGTAACAAAACAGAAGGTTCCGAAGGGGGTTATGAATGAAGTTTTGACTTTGTCAAATTCTTTCATCCGGATTTGGTGATAACCGGAATATGCGTCGAGAAAATAGAGGAGTTCTGAGCCTGCCGTAGAATCGATAACTTGATCAATCCTAGGCAGAGCAAACAGATCTTTGGGACAAGCCTTGTTTAAGGCAGTATAATCAACACACATCCTTAAATAAGTGGTGTCCTTTTTAGGGACCATTACAGGATTGGCCGACCACTCAGTGTGGATGACCTCTTCTATGAATCCGGCTAACTCGAGTCGTGCTAGTTCCTTGGCTATTGCCTTACGCTTCTCATCGCCGAAATGTCATAAGGACTGTTTGACGGGTTTAGCGTTCGGATTTACATTTAAAGAGTGCTCGGCAAGTTCCCTAGGCACTCCGGTCATGTTAGATGGCTGCCATGCGAAGATATCTTGATTTGATTTGAGGAACTTGACGAGCACGCTTTCCTATGCGCTATCTTGGCCTACGCCTATCTAGGTCACCTTGGAGGGGTCATCATCCTTCAACGGCGTCTTCTTCGTCTCTTCTGATGCCTTGAACTCCGGATTCGGCTTTGTCACCTCCTTCTTTGTTGCGGGCATCTCAGACGGATCTATGCTCTTCTTGATCTCTTGGTACTCCTGGGCGTGCAGAACGGCTTCAGCGAAGGTGGCATTTCCATCCTCGCACTCTCGTGCTTTCTTCGGGTCTCCCCTGATGGTGATCACGCTGTTGGGACCTGGAATTTTCATCATATTGCAAATGTAACACGGACGAGCCATAAAATCCTAGTAAGCCGGACATCCGAATATAGCGTGGTACGCGCTCTTGAACGGGACCACTTCGAAAGAAAGTGCCTCTATCCGATAGTTCTTTGGAGTTCCAGAGGTAACATCCAAAGTGATTTCTCCCAGGGAATTTGCTTGTCTTCCTGGGACAACCCCGTGAAAAATCACAGAGCTGTGGTTCAGCTGGGTCTCCGAGATCTTCATCCGGCGTAGTGTTTCGACATACAGAATATTAATACTGCTGCCACCGTCCATGAGAGTCTTGGAGAAACCACAACCGTCAATAAGTGGATTGACAATTAAAGCGTATTTTCCTTGCCTGTGCAACTTAGGCAGATGATACGTCCATTTTGCATCACTATTTTATGTCTTAATTCACTATTATTCATTGATATATTTCATACTGAGAGGTGATACTTATGTTATTTCATCTGTTTTTGCATGGTTGATGACTTTTGGAGCATGGACCGCTGTAGTCAGGATTCTGATGGGAAAGGTGTTGTTTGGAGGCAAAATTCACGAAGATCAGAAAATCCGGGAAAATATACGGAAAATCCTATTTTTCTGGAAGACTAAGGATGCCAGAAGATGGAGTGGAGATGGGCCACAGGGGGCCCACACCACCCCATGCCACGGGCAGCCCTAGGCCATGCCAGGAGGTGGTGTGGCCACCCTGGCCCACTCCAGCCTCTCCCCTCTGGCGTATATCATCCTCCCGAAACCCTAAGACTCGGGGAGCAACCACAGAAAGATTCCACCGCCTCTGCGGGGTGGAAAACACCGAGAGAGAAAGATCTCTCCGGCAGACAGATTTCTGCCAGGGGAAATCCTTCCCGGAGAGGGGAGATCGTCGCCAACAACACCACCATCAAGCTGAACTTCGTCGGGATCATCATCATCATCATCACCACCATCATCACCATCAGCACCCTCATCACCATCTCCATATTGCGGTAACAATTGCGTTGAATCTTGCATAGTTCATAGGGGAAACTTTCCCGGTGTTGATTACTCTTTGAAGTTGATGCTATTGAGTGAACCATTGAATTATTGTTTATGTTCAGATTGTTATACATCATTATTCCATCTCTGATCATGATCCATATGATGTCTTGTGAGTAGTTCGTTTTGTTCTTGAGGACATGAGAGAAGTCTTGTTGTTAGTAGTGGAGTTGTGTTGAGAAAGATTCAATAGATTGTTATTTAAGTTGTGGTGTACTTCTTCTAGTGGTGTCATGTGAACGTCGACTACATGACACTTCACCTATATGGGCCTAGGGGAATGCATTGTGTATTTGGCTAGTAATCGTAGGGGTTGCCGGAGTGACAGAAACCTGAACCCCCATTAGGAAACCATTGCACAAGGGATGTAAGGGTCTTAGAGTTTAAAGATGTGGTTAGGTCTCTACCTTAATTACTTTCTTGTACTTACGGATGTTTGCAATGGGTTTAATCACAAGTATGTGTTAGTCTTGGATGGGGCGGTACATTAGCACAGGTTCACCCACACAACACTTAGCAAGCTAGAGAAGATTAATCAACTATATGAAGCGAAAGCACTTGACAGTCTTCCCATGTGTCCTCGAGAACGTTTGGTCATCTCAAGTAATACAACCGGCTTGTCCTTTGCTGCATAAAGGGTTGGGCCACTTGCTGCATTTATTCCTATTGTCTTTAATTTACTCGTACTTTGTTTGCTTTCTTTATCGAAAACCCCTAAAAATCCTTTTGCTAAGTATTTGCAGAGAATTCCTGATCCATACCACTAGCCAGCACCTTCTGCTCCTCGTTGGGTTCGACACTCTTACTTATCGAAAATACTGCAATACACCCCCTATACTTGTGGGTCATCAAGACTATTTTCTGGCGCCGTTGCCGGGGAGTGAAGAGCTATTGGAGAGTGGAACTGGTAAAGGAAACTTCTACTGTGAGTATTGTTTACTTCTGTTAGTAGCTTTATTTTTGTTATGGATAATTCACTGAGTTTCTTATTTGGTAATGCTACTACCACTTCTAAGGTAGTAGATAAACCACCACCTGCTGTGAATGATGGTTTCAAAATACCTACAAGAATTATTGATCGTGTTATGGATAACTACTATGTTCGGGATGGAACTCTCCATCCCGGTGATCATTTACTCTTTATATACGAATTATGCGGGTTGTTCAAGTGTGTAGGTGTTACTACATATCAAGTTAAGAAGAATTTATTCTCATTGTCGCTGAAAGGAAGAGCTGAGGAATGGTATAAGCTGTTGAAGAATGGTCAAGCTCGAGAATGGGAGGAAATAGTGCCTCTCTTTTATTCAAAGTTTTATCCTCCTAGTGAGATTCATCAAGATCAGAATCAAATATACAACTTTTGGCCTCTTGATGGAGAGAGTACAGCTCAAGCTTGGGGGAGATTGAAGTTACTAATGCTCAAATGTCCCATTCATGAGCTCCCCAACAATATTATTATCAATAACTTGTATGCAAGGCTCCCTCTACATAATAAAGATTTATTGGATGCTTCTTGTCCTGGATCATTCACTCGCATGGGAGAAGAAGCTAAATGGGATCTTCTAGACCGTATTCAAGACAATGCCGAAGCTTGGGAGAATGACAAAGGTAGAAAGTAAGGTATAAATTATGATTATGAATGCATTGAATCTTTTATGGGAACCGATGACTTTCAAAATATTAGTAATATTCATGGTATTGATTTGCAAGTTATTATGAATTGGTTTAGAGCTTTTGCTTCCTATATCGAAACTCCAAAAAGGGGATGGAACAAATACCATGCACCTTACAAAGATATTGTTTACTATGCTCCTATTAGAAGTGTTGAGTATTGCATTATTGACCCCATCTTACCCGAACCTTATATCGAGAAGATTCCCTTCCCCGAAAAGGTAAAGGACCATCCTATGATAACTAATGTAATCACCAAAAGTGAAAAAAGAACTGTAAAACCTGATGAACAAATAAACATTGAACCTGTGGTAGCAATTATGAAAGACCTTGTCACTAAAAGCATAGAAGATGGGCACATAGTCTTCTATGAGGATGCTTCTAATATTGTTTCACATCCCAATAGAACTAAAATAGCTAGTGTTCCTGTGCTTTCTGTTAGAATTGGTGATCATTGCTATTATGGTTTATGTGATATTGGTGCAAGTTCTAGTGTTATTCCTTATGAGCTTTATAGAGAAATTATGCATGAAATCAGTCCTTGCGAGTTGGAATAGATTGATGTGGTTATTCACCTTGCTAATAGATATACCATCTCTCCAATTGGTATTATACGAGACGTGGAAGTTCTTTGTGGTAAGATAAAGTACCCTGCTGATTTTCTAGTACTTGGTTCGGCTGCTAGTAAAACCTACCCTATTATTGATTGCAAGAGGGAGAAAATCTTGACTAAGTTTGATGGGGAATCTTATGAGTTTAATTTTTTGAAATTTGCTAAAGAACCTTGCAAAGAGGAAACCCATAATTAGGATTTTAGGGTTGAACAACTTGCTTCTATTTCTCTTGCTCCTAACAATGCTTTGCAGCAATTTATGGAAGATCATGAAAGTGAAATCTTCATGGAAGAAAGGAATGAGATTGACAGGATTCTCCACGATCAACCTATGATGCTTAAGCACGACTTGCCTATAGAAGACTTGGGTACCATGCTGCCACCTAAAAAGGATCCGGTTTTCGATCTAAAACCTCTCCCTGATGATCTTAAATATGCTTATATTGATGATAAAAAGATATATCATGTTATTGTTAGCGCTAAACTTCCAGGGAAGGAAGAAGAAAGGTTATTTGGAGTTTTGAGGAAACATCGAGGAGCTATGGGCTATACTCTGGATGATTTAAAAGGGATTTCACCTACTATATGTCAACATTCTATCAACATAGAACCAGATCAAGCGGTTGAGTGGAGCACCAACGACGTTTAAATCCTAGGATGAAGGAAGTGGTAAGGAATGAGGTATTGAAACTCCTTGATGCTGGTATTATTTACCCTATTGCTGATAGTGAATGGGTTAGTCATGTTCATTGTGTTCCTAAAAAGGGAGGTATTACCGTTGTCCCTAATGATAATGATGAGCTTATTCTTCAAAGAATAGTGATAGGCTATAGGATGTGCAACGATTTTAGGAAAGTCAATAAAGTTACTAAGAAAGATCACTACCCGCTTCCTTTTATTGATTGAATGTTGGAAAGGTTGTCTAAGAAGACCCATTTTTGTTTTCTTGATGGTTATTCTGGTTTCTCTCAAATTGCTGGTAAACAACAAGATCAAGAAAAAACTACTTTTACTTGCCCTTATGGAACTTATGCTTATAGACGTATGCCTTTTGGTTTATGTAATGCTCCTGCTACTTTCTAAAGGTGCATGGCTGCTATCTTTCATGGTTTTTGTGAGGAAATTGTAGAAGTGTTCATGGATGACTTTTTTGTCTATGGAACTTCTTTTGATAATTGTCTGCACAACCTTGATAAAGTTTTGCAGAGATGTGAAGAAACTAATCTTGTTATTAATTGGGAGAAATGCCACTTCATGTTTAATGAAGGGATTGTTCTTGGGCATAAAGTTTCTGAGAGAGGCATAGAAGTTGATAGAGCTAAGGTTGAGGCAATTGAGAAGATGCCATGTCCAAGAGACATCAAAGGTATTCGTAGTATCCTTGGTCATGCTGGTTTCTATAGGAGGTTTATTAAAGACTTCTCTAGGATATCAAAACCTCTCACTAATCTTCTTCAAAAAGATGTACCCTTCGTTTTTGATGATGATTGTAGGGAAGCTTTTGAAACTCTTAAGAAGGCTTTAACTACAGCCCATATTGTTTAACCACCTGACTGGAGTTTACCCTTTGAAATAATGTGTGATCCTAGTGATTTTGCTGTAGGGGCTATCCTTGGGCAACATATTGATAAAAAGTTAAATGTTATCCATTATGCTAGTAAGACTCTAGACGCTGCTCAAAGGAATTATGCCACTACTAAAAAGGAATTTCTAGCTGTCGTTTTTGCCTATGATAAGTTTAGGCCCTATATTGTGGACTCAAAAGTAACCATTCATACTGATCATGCTGCTATTAAATATCTGATGACGAAGAAGGACGCTAAGCCTAGGCTTATTAGATGGGTATTGCTTTTACAAGAGTTTGATATACATATAGTAGATAGGAAGGGTGCTGAAAACCCTGTAGCTGATAATTTATCTTGTTTGGAAAACATCTCTTTTGACCCTATGCCTGTTAATGATAGTTTCCCAAATGAACAGTTAGCTGCAGTAGGGGTGAGCTCGCGAGGAAGCCCTTGGTATGCTGATTATGCTAACTTTATTGTCTCCAAGTATTTGCCTCCAACTTTTATAGCTCAGCAAAGAAGAAAGTTCTTCTATGATTTGAGGCATTGTTTTTGGGATGACCCACACTGATACAAAGAAGGAGTGGATGGTATTATGCGAAGATGTGTTCCAGAATATGAACAAAAGGAGATATTGCATAAATGTCATGGTAGTGCCTATGGAGGACATCATGCAGGAGATAGAACTGCACAAAAGGTACTACAATCAGGTTTCTACTGGCCTACCCTTTTTAGAGATGCAAGAAAATTTGTTTTATCTTGTGATGAATGTCAGCATGTTGGTAATATTTCTAGACGCAATGAAATGCCTATGAACTACTCTCTAGTTATTAAACCTTTTGATTGTTGGGGATTTGACTTTATGGGTCCTTTCCCTCCTTCGACAGGATACACTCATATTCTTGTTGTCGTTGATTATGTTACTAAGTGGGTAGAAGCCATTCCTACAAAGAGTGCTGACGGGGAGACTTCTCTAAAAATTCTTAAGGTTATTATCTTTCCTAGGTTTGGGGTGCCTAGGTATCTCATGACTGATGGGGGTTCTCATTTCATTCATGGTGGTTTTAGGAAGACCCTTGCTAAATATGATGTTAATCATAGAATTGCTTCAGCTTATCACCCCCAAACTAGTGGGCAAGTAGAGTTATCAAATAGAAAAATTAAATCTATCTTGCAAAAGACTGTTAATAGGTCTAGAAAAAACTGGGCTAAGAAGTTGAATGATGCTTTATGGGCTTATAGAACTGCTTACAAAAATCCTATGGGAATGTCTCCTTATAAAATGGTTTATGGGAAAGCTTGCCACCTACCCTTAGAATTAGAACACAAAGCTTACTGGGCAGTGAAAGAACTAAATAGAGATTGTAAGATCGCTAGTGAGAAAAGATTATTTGACTTAAGTTCTTTAGATGAATGGAGGAGTGAAGCCTATGAGAATGCTAGGCTCTTTAAGGAAAAAGTTAAAAGATGGCATGAAAAGCGAATACTTAAGAGAGAATTTCATGTTGGTGAGAAAGTTCTATTGTATAGGTCTCGTCTCAGATTTTTTGCAGGTAAGATACTATCAAAATGGGAAGGACCTTTCATCATTAAAGAAGTATACCATTCAGGAGCAATAAAAATTTCTTTTCTAAAAGATAGTACTACACAAGTAGTGAATGGACAGCGACTCAAACACTATATTGCTGGAGATTCTTACAATGAAGATGTTGATGCCTTTCATGTTATAACTCCGGAGAAATTCATCGAGTACCAAATTCAGAGACCTGCAGAGTCTGTTTTCAAATAGGTAACAGTTCTGGTAAGAAAAGTTCCACGAAAATACAATACAACTATATTTTTGCAGTTTTCAGTTGATAAGTAAAGTTACGAAGCAAAAAAGGGACGGAACCGAAGCCGAGATAGCCCACACCACCCTTTGGCGCGGGCCCACCCCTGGCTGCGCCACCAGGTGATGAGGCCACCCCAGACTCCACCTCCGACCCGTTTTCACCCAGTACCTTCCTTTTGATATGAAACTTCGTAATATATAACCCCCCAAATCCCCCGAGGTCCGTATATCGTGTTTTCGTCGTGTTTTTGTTTTGATCTGTTTTTGCCAGGTAAAATCTCAGATTTATAGCCTGAATGTCTTCCACTGGATCAGTTAAGGGAGATTCCTTGGAAGACGGACAAAGATGAGAGGATACCACCACCACCAAAGGAGTAATTCGTCATCAGATTTGGCATCCCCTTGGTTTGTTCCAAGCTTGGGGTAGTGCCGCGGTATCACATCACTATCTTCTATCCTTTTACCTTTTTAGTAGAGTCATATCATGAATAGAGGAGTTATTATGTAGGATGGTTTGCATTATGGAAGTGTCCCCTCTCTCGTTAGATATGTATCCCTTGGTGTGAGTTGCCGTTATGGAATATTAATGAGAAGTTCTATCATTCACTCTTTTGCATAGCTTATATTAGTTTTCAATTTGTGGTTGTATGATTGATCTTGTTGTTAGTATTGGTATCACTTTGGGATCATTGAGTTAATTTAGTTGGTTTTGGCAAACCTGGCTCGGTCAGTAGCAACAGTTTTTTTGAGAGTTGAAAGAAAAGATAAAGGTACTCTAAAGAAAAATTATTTCATCGTCTTTCTTTCTTGATTTGCTCATAAGTCTAGTATTCTCTAGTTAATATCTTTTGTGCTTCCAAGGAAGATTGCATGTTTGTCTTTATCACTTGTATGTTTGTTTGTTTCCTTCAACTCTTATACTTGCTACCCAGCCTTGCTAGCCAAAAACCTGTACTGAGAGGGTATTCTTCTCGTGCATCCACCTCCTTTAAACCAAAACCTTTGCCATTTGTGTCCACCATACCTACCTAGTAGCATTATTGCTATTCCAAGTAAATTCTTGTTTTATCTACCTCCCAAATTAAACTTGTTATGTGAAAATTAGTGATTAAAGCTCTCATGAACTTGATGGAACACTTTACTTTCTTGCATTTAATAAACTTGAACCATTGGGTCCTTCTTTGTTGCGTATATGCTTGTGCTTTATGAGTTGAAGTTAGACGAACCATGTATCATGGGGACCACTTTCAACACTTCATTTGGTACTTTGTACCTAGTTGATATCATGTTCTTTTGCTTACGGATCCCGGCGGTGTGAAATAAAAGTGGAACTTGTAAGATCATGGAGTTTATATGTGTGTTAGAGAAACGCCCGGGCCTCTAGCCTAAGCCATGCCTAATCATGGTGGAAACTTGCAGCATAACCATAGTGAGCATTCTATGAAGCATCCTCAATAAAAACCTATGTAAATAGCAAATAAAAATATCACTGAGATGCTCACTGTCTGCTTGCCTTGTCATTTTGATTATGGGATAACTCCTGTGTCATGTGCAAGGGGTACCCCGTTGGCGGTTCTCAATGATACACATGTATTTACAATGACAAGAGCTTGCTCGTGACTGAAGTTGAGTAGCATGAGGATCGGTACTCATAAGTAAGGGGCATGAGATTTCAACTTATAACTTGTTAAGCATATCCTCTTAGTTGTGTCACTTTAACCTTAATCACCTAAAGATGCCTATGATAGGGGTAATGAGAGCTGAAAGCTAGTAAGTATCATAATTTTTGGGAGCTCTTTATGAGACTTGCGATCCCTGCTTCCCTCTTTCAAGGGCCTTTCTTGTACTTTGTAGTTGAGTCAGTAAACCTACTCCCTTCTATCTCAGCAAGTATTTTGATTTGTTGTGTTTCATTCATTCATATGTTGATTTATTCAATCATGTTTCTTATTACCGTGGAGATCCACAATAAGAATAGAAAAGTAATCCAACACAATTAAAGATAGGAAGAAACAATCTCAAACCCTAATCTAGCAAGGTGAAGATATCCCTCTCTCGTACAAGTAATTTCTACGAGGGTCTGATGGTTGGGACACTAGTAGGAAAAGGCTTATCCACAGGGGTCATATTAGTGGAGCACATCGAAAGGATGCCCCACGGGTAGTTATCCGTCGCGCACGGGAGAGTGGTGCACCACTGATATGGGCATACCTGTGGCGCAAAAGAAAATCTGTGCGCCACGCATATGCGGGCACCAGTCCCGGGGGTCGTCCCCATCCATGGGTGGCATACCCGTGGCGCACGGAATTGTCGTGCACCACAGATAAGTTAGGTATCAGTGGCGCACGCTTTTTGGGTGCACGACGGACATGTGTGGATCCACAATTCTCGAAGTGGGAAAATTTATCTGTGGCGCATGGATTTGACGTGCGTCACTGACCTGAAATACCAGTGGCACACCCAAAAGTGGTGCACCACAGATAACTTTTCAAAATTCTGCCCCTCCCCTATGTATTGCCTTTTTAGCTTTGGAAAAAATAACAGATAATGATAAACACTTCAAAAAATAAAATCCGTTCTGATATAGGTAGGTTATGTGATCTAGTTTGTAGGAAATTAACAAACATAAATTATGAATTTTTTTCCAAAAAAAGGTCATGGCGCGGTAAAAAGGCCATAATTTTTGCATACGACGTTGAAAACAAATGTATAATATATCAAAAGGACGAGCATGAATTTTCCTATCCACTCGCAATTGTCAAAGACCATTTGCCGATTTTTTAGATTCTCAAAATTCAAAAAGGAAAAAAAGATATGGCAGAAACAAGATATTTTCCTGCAGACAAAAAACTAAGGGAACTTATTTGTTGCGCACCCCATAGTGGTGCGCCACGAATAACAAGGGCGGGATTTGAAATTCGAATCGCCACCCTGCCCACCTACCCTTTCTCCTTATATTCTCCTCCACCTCCTCCGTTCCCTCCCATTCTCCTTCGAATCCTCTCCTCTTCCGCCTCCTCCTATCTTGTTCCTCTTCCACCTCCTCCTCTCTTGTTCCTCTTCTCCCCCCTTCTCTTCTCCTTCTCTCCTCCACCTCTCCTCTTCCGGCGACTTCACCATCCTAGAAATCCACCTCTCCTCCACCTCTCCTCCATCTCTCCTCTTCCGACCACCGCTGAAGTCGTTCTCGAGCTCCTCTCCGACCACCGCCGATGTCGTCCTCGAGCTCCTCTCCTACCACCTCCAACGCCCTCCTCGACCTCCTCTCCGACCTTCGCCATGGCCTCCTGCACCTCCTCTCCGACCACCACCAACACCAGCAACGAGTCGACACCGGTGTCGGGCAGATCCAGATCTAGGTTTTTTTGAAATTTGAAAATTTTATCAGTGGTTCACCATACCCACATGCGCCACGAATAAATTTGAGATATCTAGCCTTTTTCAAATTTTGAAATCGATATCAGTGGCGCATGATATACCCATGCACCACATATAAGTGTCTTATCCGTGGTGCACGCCTAGGTGCGCCACGGATAAAAATTATTAGTGGCGTAATATCAGTGGCGCACGGCCCATACGCCACTGACCACTTTTTTGGTGCACCACGGATAAGCCTTTTCCCACTAGTGGGAGGTCGAAGATCATGTAGCGAGATGAAGAACGTCTCCCCCTCCTTCTCTAGATCTCTTTTTTCTTATTTTTGGAAGGGATGGTGGCTATTGTGTTATGATTTAGCGTCTGGCCTCTTCACGAAAGTTGTTCCTTTTGAGAAGACAGAGGCGGCGGCGGCTATATGGCGGGAACTATACAGCCGGAAAAATATCCCCGCCGTATAGTTGCTCGTTAAAGCTTCTGTATGCCTCCCCCAATTGTTTCGAAAAAGTGACTTGCTTGTTTTTCCTGAATATTGTGTTTCTCTTGTTAAAACCTTTTGTTGATGATCAGAACCTGAAACACATATTAAAAACCAAGTTTTCTTCGCTACCAAAGTATTAGCGTTTGGTAAAGCTAGAAACAATCAAATCTAGAAGAAAACTATCAAGAAAAACCATCAAAAATATGTCGAATCTCACAGCTATCAACTCCCCCAAGCTTAGATGTTGCTCGCCCTAGAGTGACAAGAAAATAAGGAAGAATAGCTGAGATTCGAGACTGAAATAAAAGAACTTACAAGATTGAATTAGTGTAAAATTCTTTTCTTCACACTACTTGCAATCTTAAACATGATCATACAAGTATTCACAAGATTACACTGGGTCCACTTCTTAACCACGTATATCTTGCTAGCAAATAAATCATATGTCCGAGCAAGTGTCAAAAGTTTAGCTAAGAAAGTGAAACAAATTCTTTTGGTGTCTCTCTTTGTTGACAGATGAAAACTTGTTGCTCTTGTTTCTTTAATCAATTAAGAGTACTCAAGTTGGCACCAAAAACATTCAATTTAAGAACAACTCATCTATTCCCACATCAAAATTTCAAGACTCTCAAAGCACATTTTTCCTTTCCTTGCTTTTCAAAAACTTCAGCTCTTTCTTAGAGAAATACGGCCACTATTTTTAACATGATAATTGGGACCATGTTGTGCACTCATGACCATGCCAATAAATAATTGTTGAGAAATAGTGGGACAGAGGATTACTACAACTTTTCTTGGAATGTGGAACCACAAGGATACTAAGATTTTACCCGTCATAGTATTGCTGCTATGGATGTTTACATAACTCAATAGCCGAAATCAAGTGGTTTCCCATATTTAGATCGTTCGTTGGCCAGCGGAGTTAATAGTTCCCCATGGAGCACGACAGTCTTGTAGTGACACGCGTACAGCAATATCTTACGGTAATTATTAGAAAAAGGAGTGGCATAATCTCTACTACTTTCAAGCATCCATTTTATCAGACAATTTCATTCAAGGGTGCTATATAGTCTATTTACATTAAGCTCAAATGGGATGGAGTAGTTCTAAAATCAAATCCTTTGGGCTAAACATGGACTCAAGTCATCTTTTGGATGTGTTTTCTTGTTATAAAAATGTAGGAAATATTTTTAACCAAGTTCATTGCTCATTGTTTCAAAGCTAAAAAGGAGACACTAGCAAAGGAATAGAATTTATAGGATAGCAAGATAAGTGGGGAGTGACTCCAGTGCAAGCGAGTAAATAATTGTATGATCAATTTAAAGTTGCAGAAAGTTTGATGAAAGGAATGTGATACCTCCTCTTGCTTGCTTTGTTCACTTACTTGAGTCGAACCCCCTCTATATTTCCCTATTGCCAAGTCACCTGAAATGGAGCAATCTCCGAGAGAAACAAAGAAACGAATTTGCAATAAAAGTTACAACTAATTTTTTTTGTGTTTTTCATTTAGGAATGCAAACTAAAAGTAAACATACAATTTTCAATAAGTAAAATAAATCAGAATATGAAATAAAAATATGAATGCAAGGTTTGGAGGTATTCAATCCCCCCCCCCAATCTTAGGCTATTGCTAGGCTTAGTTAGTGCTGTCATTTTGTGGCTGGTGCGGATACTACTGGTAGTAGTCAGGTAAGTGGGTCATGAAGTGACTGAAGTTTTGAGTTAAGGCACTCACATCTTTATTCACTCCTTGTAGAGTTTGGTCAATCTGCCCAACGCGCTGGTTGAGCTGCTGAAATTCTTGATAGGGGACGTAGTTGAACCCTTGCTGTGGCTGATTGGGCCATGGGTCCAAGGAACCCCCTTGTTGCTGCTGGTGTCCGTCCCAAGTAGGGTTGTATTCTTGCTCCTGCTCCTGCTCATCCTCATCCTGCTGCTCTCCTTCTTCATCTTCTTCTTGATGAGGCTAGAATTCAGCCATGATCCTTGGTCAGGATCCGGTTGTCCTTCTCCACAATAATGAAGGCTTGTGGACAGGGCAACGGAACCTGCTCAACGTGTGCATGACCAAGATATCCCAACTGATATGCTTGAAGCCTCTTGTTAGTGCGGTAAACACCGAGGAAAGCACGAACAGTCAAATATTTGACATCCATAAGTTTGGAGCCATCAACAGGTTGCATCATAGGTAAAATAATGTTTAATGCATGGGCAAGGTGGGTTACCAATCCACCAATGCGAATGTCACCTTTCTTTTTGTTGCTCTGGTGACGGAAGTGTTGGATGAGTAGAGCCGCGGGATTGGGGCTTTGCGGTTCATTGGGGAAGAGAACCTTGGTGATCATGGCCATCTCTGCATTGGCCATGGAACTGGTATCTCCTCTTCCCAGTAGTGTATTGGCGAGGAACACGGCGTAGTAGCGAATTGTTGGGTTCTGAATGGTGGACATCTTCTTCTAGTAGAAGTCCCTGCCACCGTTAACAGAAACAACCTCCCATGTTTATCCACTTGAGACACTATATAAATTTGTAACAGTTGACTCTCCATCGTGAGGGAAGCCAAAAGCATCACAAAATTGTTCGAAAGTTATTTCATAATGCTGCTGGTTCAGGGTGAAGCTTACCATGCTCGCATTACCTTTCTCACTGTGGTCATCGTAGAAGGAGGCATGGAACTGAAAGATGTGCTTGGCGTAGGTATTGTGGCTTGCATAGGCGAGTAGTGTTAGCCTGGAATTTGCACACATGAGGTCGAAGTCCGCCCTTAACCCCGCCACGGTGAGAAATCTATCATCTCCCCAACGTGTGGGCATCATCCTCATTGATGAAACTATGGCCAACTTGGGGTTGAGCTCGGGCCGGTGCCCCAAACTCTTACCACGTTGGCGCTTGCTCTTGCGAAAAATGCTACCAATTTTATTCATCTTGATGCACTGAAAAATTTCACCATGAAACCTTAGGCAGATATTTTCTACATTACGAACGATTCTACGTGGAAAAATTTAATCCTAACGTGAGAAATCAAAAGGAAAAACAAAATAAGCTTGATTTCATCCACTAGATCAATGTGAGAGTTTCAACCATGGAAATCTGAAAATAAAGCATGGATAGGGAGAGAAACATACCGATCTGTTGATTCCCCAACTCAAACGAATGAAATTCGCAAAGAATCAAGAATTCTAGGTGGGTTTTGAGAGATTTGGAGAGAGAATATGAGAGAAAAAGTCAGGAGAAAGAAGAGCCCTAGCCACCCCGATGCAATTAAGTGGTCGCACCGAACTATACGGGCACAACTATACGGGTGGGATATGTAGTTCCCGCCATATAGTTGTGGAGGTGTCGACAATTAGGGTTTCTTTATGCCAGAACACCGCTATACGGGCACAACTATATGGCCGGATCATAATGGTCTCGCCGTATAGTTGGTCATCAAAACTTCTGTATCCTCGAGATAAATTTTCTTGGACATGCATGGATAACTATATGACCAAACTATAAAGCCAAAAAAATTATTCCCGCCGTATAGTTGGTCGTCAAACCATTTGTACCTTTGAGTAGAAAATCGATGAAGGCATCGATATCTATACGGCCGAAACTATACAGCCGGAATTTTTATTCCCGCCATATAGATGGTCATTAAATCTTTTGTACGTATGAAAGAAAATTTGTTGATGACAAAGATATATATACGGCCAAACTATACGGCCAGAATTTTTATTCCTGACGTATTGTTGGTCGTTAAACCTTCAGTACTCATCAAACAATTTCTATTTCTTCGAGAATACCTTCTTATCCTGAAACTTAGCGAAACACCTTGCTTTTGACAGAAAAATGACAGTGAAAATTATCAACCAATAACAGCATGTATAGAGCACGATTTCTAGTACTACCTAACTTATTCTCCTCAACTGGAGATTCACTTTTTAATCTGGACAAAATGATTAAGCTAGTTTTTGTAGATAAAACTCAAACTTTCAATTTTATACTTACTCTACGCTTGTTCAATCGATATTTCTACTACTTTTTGGCAGCTGTATCTTCACGGGCGCGCTTCCGCAAGAATGTTTGTAAAAAAGTTATAGGAATGCGATAAACATTTTATTCTTTATTTTATTTTATTATATTAATGTGATGGGTTGACTCCCATTAAGCATTTTTATAAGAATGGTTGAATAACTCAACCCCTTCTCTATTCTCGAATTCTTACCTTGGGTTGCCCCTTATCAAAGGCACTTACCACATGAACTCGTTTTGCCGGTGGAATATATCTTTCTCCTACTTGTAGCTTCTTTGGAAAATATCGGATGATTTCAGCATCATAAACATTAAAGATTATTTTTCCCTCTGCACAATCAAGTGATGCTCCTACGGTACTAAGGAAAGGCCTTCCAAGTATTATGGATAATTTTTCATCCTCTCGCATTTCAAGAATAATAAAATCAGTGGGAATAACATGCTCATTTATTCTAAGTAGAACATCCCCAATCATACCAATGGGTTGTTTAGTGGACTTGTTAGCCATCTGCAAAGTGATAGTAGTGAAGGAAATATGCCCTGAGAGGCAATAATAAAGTTGTTATTATGTATTCCTTGTATATGATAGATGTTTATTTTACATGCTATAATTGTATTGATAGGAAACATCAATACATGTGTGTTTAATAAACAAAAAGGGTTCCTAGTCATGCCTCTCTTATAGACTAGCTTGTTGATTAACAAGATGATCAAGGTTTCCTGATCATGGACATTGGATGTTGTTAATAACAAGGTCACACCATTGGTGGAATTATGTGATGAACATTCATCCGAAGTATAGCATTACGATCAAGTCATTGTGTTTATATTGCCATAACATCATACGAAGTAATCTTTATCCTTAGACCATGAGATCATGTTAATTGCTAACACTAGAAGAGTATCTTGATAACATCAAACGTCACACCGTAACAGGGTGACTATAAAGATGGGTTCGATTACTACGAAGGTGTTATGTTGAGGCTCATGGATCAAGAGTGGAATTTGTCAATCCAGATGACGGATAGATATACTCTGGGCCCTCTCGGTGATATCACATTAGGATAGCTTGCAAGCAAGTGATGTGATCACTAGAATGTTATATCACGGGAACAAGAAAAGAGTGCATGTGAATGAGATCAAACTAGGTATGGAGATACCGATGATCGAATCTCGGACATGTAATATATCGAGAGACAAAGGGATTTAGTTACAAGCGTTAAAGGTTCTCACGATCACAGGAGTCATCGTTGAATGTGTAGGAGTCAGTATGGATCTCCAGGTCCCGCTGCTGATTATTGATCGGAGAAGGGTCTCGATCATGTCTGCATTATTCGCGAACCATAGGGTGGCACACTTAAGAGTTACCAGACACCATTTCGGAGCACATATGTTTCAGACGAAAGAATTGCAAAGCGCAGGAATTGTTTCAATAGAAACCGGAAATTGTTTCGGGTGAAATTGCAGAAAGTGGTTCTGCATGTGATATTGAAATATTGCAAGGGGCTATATGTGAATGTTTGTTAATTAAAGTAATTAACAAAATTCTGAATAAATTTAATAAAAGAGTTCTATTAAATGAGAGAGCATTAAATGGAGTAACTTAATGCATTTAAAGTGGAGACTTTAAAAGGGAATGTGAAGAGGTATTTTAATGTGGAGGAGTTACCACCACATGAATGGGGGAGGTGAGGGGTCACCCCCATGCGCCAGCCATGGAGAGAGGGGGCACCACCCCCTACTCCTATAAAAGGCCACCCATTCCCTCCTTCATCCTCACACCTCCTTGTGAAGGATCTCTCCCCCTCTAGAATTATTCCCCCATGGTCTCGGATTAGCGAGATACATGTTCTCGGTGACATTTCGTCTAGAAGGAGTTGCTGCTTCTGTTGGATCGCTGGAGCAAGGAGGTGGAGGTTGTCCGGTGGCTTGAACGTGTGTGCGAGTGCGGATGTGCTGCTGAGTTGCGGCGCTCGGACTTCCTCACGATCTTGAGATCGGCAAGTGTACGACTACATCAACCACGAGTTCCTACTCATTAACAAAGCTCGTTGTCTTTGAGGGTAAGTTCTCTATGGATGTATGTCCACCCGTTTGCTTTGTACCTAGTAGATAGATCTTGGTGTGTAGTTCACACCGTAGGAAATTTTTTGTTTTCTATGCTGCGGACCCAACAGTGGTATCAGAGCCTGATCTATGCATAGGTGCTTTGCACGGGTAGTACACATATGTTTATATGTGGGCAATGATGGTCATGTTATTGCATCTTCTATGTACTTTGGATATTGGTGGCATAGTGGGATGAAGCGGCCCAGACCAACCTTACATGTCATCGTACATGAGACCGGTTCCACGACTGACATGCAAATTGTTTTGCATAAGTGGCTGGCGGGTGTCTGTCTCTCCTACTATAGTCAATATCTGATTTACAACGAGTTGCTAATAACTTAGTTATCCTCGTTGTGGTTCATGTTCGTAGGTTAGACAGGTTCTATCTCCGAAAGCCCTAAGCCACGTAAAACTTGCAATTGATAAATTAGAGGCGTCTAGTTTAGATCATTGCTGCGCTAGTGTTTTGATATGGTATTGTTGTAAGTATATGTATAATAGATACTCTTACAACTCACTTAACGTGTAAGTTCCATAGACCTTGGCCTTACACACAAAGGAATGATAGAGATCATACCACGATGCAAATGATAGAGATCAAATGCATGGACCATATCACCTCACTTCACACATTAGATGTTAGCATCTTATATTGCTAGTTTGGCGCGTTTGGTAGCATTATAAGATGATCCCTCATTTAGATATCAAGATAAAATGTGTTCTTCCTTAAGTATGCACTGTTTTGTGGATCGTGTTTTGAGGCATCACGTGATGATCAGGTGTTTTCAACTCTACGCTTTCATACAACGGGTGTAAGACAGTTTTACACACGCAAATACTAAGGTTCTTACTTGACGAGCCTAGCATGTACAGACATGGCCTCGGAACACGGACCGAAAGGTTAAGCATGAGTCATATAGTTGATATGATGCCCATATAGATGCTCGCCTTTGAAGCTACACCGACTCACGTGATGATCGGACTTGGTGTAGTGGATTTGGTTCATGTAATCACCAAAAGGACACGAGGGATGTCGTTTTTGAGTGGGAGTTCATTAGTAATTTGGATTAGTTGAACTCAATCTATCATAAAATTAGTCTAAATATACTTTAAAAATTCTGTTGTAGATGGCACCACCTGCTTTTAATTTCAATGTGTTCATGGAGAAAAAGAAACTTGTTGCGAATGGTAGCAACTTCACCAACTGGGCTATGAATTTGAGGATTCTCCTCACTGCTGCACAAAAGCAATATGTGCTAGACGCGCCGCTAGGCCCCCCACCAGCTCCTGATGCCCCTGACGAGGAAAAGAACGTCTATATGACTCGTCAGGAGGACCACAACTTAGTTCATTGCGGCATACTGTATGGACTAGAACCAGAACTTTGAAAACGTTTCGAAAATGACAATGCCTTTGATACCATGGGAGAATTGAAAATGATTTTCGATACCCATGCTGCCATAGAGAGTTATAATGCTACAGAAAAGTTCTTTAGCTGCATGATGGAGGAAAACAACTCCGTTAGTGAGCACGTACTCAAAATGTCTAGGTATGCCCATAAGCTTGTGTCTTTGGGAATAACGATTCCCATTGACTTAGGCATACATCGTGTTCTCCAATCTCTGCCACCTAGCTACAAGAGCTTCGGGATGAACTATAATATGCAGGGCATGAAGAAGTCTCTTCCCGAGCTTCTGTGAATGCTTAAGACTGCAGAAGTGGAGATTAGGAAAGAACATCAAGTGTTGATGATCAATAGGACCACCGGTTTCAAGAAGGACAAGAAAGGCAAGCACAAGGGAAAGAAGGGTGGCAAGTCTATTACCACGCCTGAAAAGAAACCCCGAGCTGGCCCTAAGTCTGACACCGAGTGCTACTATTGCAAGGGGACTGGTCATTGGAAGCGTAACTGCCCCAAGTATTTGGCGGACAAGAAGTCCGGCAAGGCAAACAAAGGTATATGTGATATACATGTTATTGATGTGTACTTGACTAGTACTCACAGTAGCACCTGGGTATTTGATACTGGATCGGTTGCTAATATATGTAACTCGGTTCAGGGGCTGTGGAACAAGCGACAACTAGCAAGGGATGAGGTCACGATGCGGGTCGGCAATGGATCAAGTGTTGATGTGATCGCCGTCGGAAAGCTGCCTCTCCATATGCCATCGGGATTAGTTATAAACCTAAATAATTGTTATTTGGTTCCCGCACTGAGCATGAACATTGTATCCGGATCGTGTTTGATGCAAAGTGGTTATTCATTTAAGTCTGAAAACAATGGTTGTTTGATTTATGTGAATAATATCTTTTAAGTTCATGCACCTATGTTGAATGGTTTATTTCTGTTGGATCTCGATAGTAGTATTACGCATATTCATAATGTTGATGCTAAAAGGATGAAACTTGATAATGATATATCTACATATATGTGGCACTGCCGTCTAGGTCATATTGGCGTTAAACGCATGAACAAACTCCATTCTGATGGACTTTTGGAATCACTTGATTTTGAATCATTTGATACATGTGAGCCATGCCTTATGGGCAAGATGACTAGAACGCCGTTTTCTGGTTCAATGGAACGGGCGACAGAGCTATTGGAAATCATAGATACTAATGTGTGTGGACCAATGAGTGTGTCGGCGCGAGGTGGATATCGTTATTTTGTTACTTTCACGGATGATTTGAGTAGATATGGTATATTTATTTGATGAAACACAAGTCTGAAACTTTTGAAAAGTTCAAAGAATTTCAGAATGAAGTGGAAAATCATCGTAACAGAAAGATCAAATTTCTACGGTCCGACCATGGAGGAGAGTTTCTTAGTTACGAGTTTAGCACACATATGACAGATGGTGGAATAGTTTCACAACTCACGCCTGCCGGAACACCACAACGTAATGGTGTGTCAGAACGTCGTAATCGTACTTTATTGGATATGGTTCGATCTATGATGTCTCTGACTGACTTGCCACTGTCATTTTGGGGTTATGCACTGGAAACCGCTACATTCACTTTAAATAGGGCACCATCTAAATCTGTTGAAAAGACACCGTATGAATTATGGTTTGGAAACAAACCTAAGCTGTCACTTCTTAAAGTTTGGGGATGCGATGTTTATGTGAAGAAACTTCAACCGGATAAACTCAAACCCAAAGCGGAAAAATGCGTCTTCATAGGATACCCTAAGGAAACGATTGGGTATACCTTCTATCACAGATCCGAGGGCAAGGTCTTTGTTGCCAAGAATGGATCCTTTCTTGAGAAGGAGTTTCTCGTGAAAGGTGTGAGTAGTCAGAAGGTAGAACTCAAATAGGTTATTGAACCTTCTCTTCATGAAATGGCGAGTAGCGCAGCTCCAGAAATTGTTTCGGAGTTGACTTCACCTAATGAAGAGAGAGCTAATGATATTGATCATGAAACTCTGAAAGAGGACACTACCGAACCTCGCAGGTCAAGCAGGACACGTGTAGCTCCTGAACTGTACGGCAATCCTGTTATGAATTTCATGATTGATGAAATGGATGACCCTGCGACATATGAAGAAGCGATGATGAGCCCGGATTCCAACAAATGGCTAGAAGCCATGAAATCCGAGATGGAATCCATGTATGAGAACCAAGTTTGGAACTTGGTGGACTTACCTCACAACCGAAAGGCCGTTGAGAATAAATGGATTTTCAAAAGAAAAACTGATGTTGATGGTAATGTGACCATCTATAAGGCTCGACTTGTCGCAAAGGGGTTTCGACAAATTCAAGGAGTTGACTACGATGAGACATTCTCTCCCGTACCAATTCTTAAGTCGGTTAGGATTATGTTAGCAATTGTTGCATATTTCAATTATGAAATATGGCAGATGGATGTCAAAACTGCGTTTCTCAATGGTAATATTGAAGAAGAGTTGTATATGATACAACCTAAGGGTTTTGTCGATCCTAAGGATGCTAATAAGGTGTGCCAACTTCAGCGATCCATCTATGGACTGAAGCAAGCATCATGAAGTTGGAATCTCCGCTTTGATGAGGTGATCAAAGAGTTTGGATTTGTCCAAACTTATGGAGAGGCTTGTATGTACAAGAAAGTGAGTGGGAGCAATGTGGAATTTCTGATATTATATGTGGATGACATATTATTTATTGGAAATGATTTAGATCTTTTAAACAGTGTTAAAAGTTATCTAAACAGCAAATTTTCTATGAAGGACCTTGGTGAAGCTTCATATATATTAGGCATTAAAATCTATAGAGATAGATCAAGACGCCTAATTGGGTTATCGCAGAGTACATACCTTGATAAGATATTAAAGAAGTTTAATATGGACGGAAGTAAGAAGGGGTTCTTACCTATGTTGCAAGGCAAGACATTGAGTAAGACTCAAAGTCCGGCTACGGCGGAAGAAAGAGAGATAATGGATAGGATACCCTATGCCTCAGCCATAGGATCTATAATGTATGCCATGCTATGTACAAGACCGGATGTGGCACATGCTATTAGTTTGACTAGTAGGTACCAATCTGATCCAGGTTCGGAACACTAGATAGCAGTCAAGAATATCCTTAAGTACTTGAGAAGAACTAAGGATATGTTTCTTGTATCTGGTGAAGAAGAGCTAGTCGCTAAGTGTTATGTCGATGCTAGCTTTGACACTGATCCGGATGACTCTAAGTCTCAATCCAGATACGTATTTCTCTTGAACGGAGCATCAGTTAGTTGGAGGAGCTCCAAACAACCTGTGGTGGCTGGATCAACAATGGAGGCGGAATATGTTGCTGCTTCAGAAGCGGCGCAGGAAGCAGTTTGGATGAAAGAGTTCATTACGGAACTGGGTGTGGTTCCCAGTGCATTGGACCCGATGGTGATCTATTGTGACAACAATGGAGCCATAGCAACCGCCAAGGAACCAAGGTCTCACAAGAATTCCAAGCATATTAAGCGTCGGTTTCACTCCATCCGCAAACATGTCAAGGATGGAGATATAAAGATTTGTAAAGTGCACACGGACCTGAATGTAGCAGATCCGTTGACTAAAGTACTCCCTAGGGCAAAACATGATCAACACCAGAACTCCATGGGTGTTAGATTTATCACTATGTGAACTAGATTATTGTCTCTAGTGCAAGTGGGAGACTGAAGGAAATATGCCCTGAGAGGCAATAATAAAGTTGTTATTATGTATTCCTTGTATATGATAGATGTTTATTTTACATGATATAATTGTATTGATAGGAAACATCAATACATGTGTGTTTAATAAACAAAAAGGCTTCCTAGTCATTGCTCTCTTATAGACTAGCTTGTTGATTAACAAGATGATCAAGGTTTCCTGATCATGGACATTAGATGTTGTTAATAACAAGGTCACACCATTGGTGGAATGATGTGATGAACATTCATCCGAAGTATAGCATTACGATCAAGTCATTGTGTTTATATTGCTATAACATCATACGAAGTAATCTTTATCCTTAGACCATGAGATCATGTTAATTGCTAACACCAGAAGAGTATCTTGATAACATCAAACGTCACACCGTAACAGGGTGACTATAAAGATGGGTTCAGTGCTACGAATGTGTTACTGGAGGCTCATGGATCAAGAGTGGAATTTGTCAATCCGGATGACGGATAGATATACTCTGGGCCCTCTCGGTGATATCACATTAGGATAGCTTGCAAGCAAGTGATGTGATCACTAGAATGTTATATCACGGGAACGAGAAAAGAGTGCATGTCGGTAACGAGATCAAACTAGGTATGGAGATACCGATGATCGAATCTCAGACATGTAATATATCGAGAGACAAAGGGATTTAGTTACAAGCATTAAAGGTTCTCACGATCACAGGAGTCATCGTTGAATGTGTAGGAGTCAGTACGGATCTCCAGGTCCCGCTGCTGATTATTGATCGGAGAAGGGTCTCGATCATGTCTGCATTATTCGCGAACCGTAGGGTGGCACACTTAAGAGTTACCGGACACCATTTTGGAGCACATATGTTTCAGACAAAAGAATTGCAAAGCGCAGGAATTGTTTCAATAGAAACCGGAAATTGTTTCAGGTGAAATTGCAGAAAGTGGTTCTGCATGTGATATTGAAATATTGATAGGGGCTATATGTGAATGTTTGTTAATTAAAGTAATTAACAAAATTCTGAATAAATTTAATGAAAGAGATTTATTAAATGAGAGAGCATTAAATTTGGAGAAACTTAATGCATTTAAAGTGGAGACTTTAAAAGGGAATGTGAAGAGGCATTTTAATGTGGAGGAGTTACCACCACATGAATGGGGGAGGTGAGGGGTCACCCCCCCATGCGCTGGCCATGGAGAGAGGGGCACCCACCCCTCCTCCTATAAAAGGCCACCCATTCCCTCCTTCATCTTCACACCTCCTTGTGAAGGATCTCTCTCCCCCTCTAAAATTATTCCCCCATGCTCTCGGATTAGCGAGATACATGTTCCTGGTGGCATTTCATCTGGAAGGAGTTGCTGCTTCCGCTGGATCGCTGGAGCGAGGAGGTGGAGGTTGTCTGGTGGCTTGAACGTGTGTGCGAGTGTGGATGCGCTGCTGAGTTGCGGCGCTCGGACTTCCTCACGATCTTGAGATCAGCAAGTGTACGACTACATCAACCACGAGTTCCTACTCGTTAACAAAGCTCGTTGTCTTCGAGGGTAAGTTCTCTATGGATGTATGTCCACCCGTTTGCTTTGTACCTAGTAGATAGATCTTGGCGTGTAGGTCACACCGTAGGAATTTTTTTGTTTTCTATGCTGCGGACCCAACAAGTAGTAGGGGAATACTCCCCTAATCCTAACCTTTTATAAAGGGAATATGGCATTACACTAACTGCTGCTCCTAAATCACACAACGCATTGTGAATATCAGTTTTGCCAATTGAGCATGAAATAGTTGGTATTCCGGGATCTCCCGATTTAGACAATAGCTTCCCATTAGCAGGATAATTAGTCACCATGGCAACGGTTTCAGTTATTTCTTTCTTTCTACTAAGATATTATGGATGAATTTAGAATAGGTAGGGACTTTTATTGCATCCACAAATGGAATTTCAAGATGAAGATCACCAAGTGCCTTTTTGAAAGAATCATAGATTACCTGATCCGGTGCTTTCTTTTTTCGATCTGGATAAGTAAGCTTTTTCTCACCTTTCTTATTCTTGTCTTTTACCTTTTGTGGGGGATTAGGCTCTTTTGTTGCTTTCTTTTGTTGTTTCTTATTGCTTTTCTTATTTTCTACTACAACAACTTCATCTTCATTGCTTGTCTCTTTTTATTCTCTTAGATCAACGCCTCTGCATCAAAGTCATAACAGTCATCCTGTGCATCTTTTTGGTCCTTCTTGGTTTGATCTTGTATTTCTAGAGCAGTTTCATCTTGAGGATCCACTAGTGTATCATCTTCTTGGCTTGCTTTGAGCAAAGATTTTTCCTTTCGATCTTTTTCAGCTTCATATTCTGATGGTCCTAATGGTCTTGTAACAACTGCACCTCTTCTTGTAACAACATTAGTAGAAACAGGAATATTTATATCATCTTGAAGAAACATTTGATAACCCGATGCTATTTGTTCACATTGGGTTTCAATCATACTAAGATACTTGGGAAATAAGTTTATTTCTTGGCCAATCTCATCATTATTTTCTGTGAGTTCTGCCAAAATCTTTTTATGTTTTTGAAAATGCTTATGCAGGTTATTTTGAGATTTTTCTTGTCGATGTTTTAATTCTTGAAAAACTTATCTAGTTTCATCTTCTTCAGTAAAAACTTGTAACAAGTCTACTTTGTTTTACTTAACAAGTTTAGAAGGTATACCTTTTTCTTTCATTTTTTTGCATACTTCAGGCATAAGATCAGGATCTATACGAAGCATCCCTTTTTCCAGCTTAGTGTCGAAATCAGGATTGTATAGAGAGTCATTCTTAGCCCTAGTAGACATCAATTCCAAACATGCTTTAACAGTTAAAGTATTAATCGATCCTCCTGATGATCAGTCAAGCAACTCTCTACTTTGAGTATTAAGACCATGCTAAACTAAATGGAAAATAGTTGATTCAAAATAGCCATGGTTAGGAATTCTATTGATCATTCCAAAGAATCTATCCCAGGCTTATGGGTAGTTTTCTCCCATGTTCTGACTAAAGTTGCCTATATTCTTTCTAGTTCCATTTACCTTTTTAAAAGTATTAAACCTGTTTTTGAATTTGACAATACAGTTTTCCCAACATTTAATGTAATGACGAGGGAGAGGATATAACAAGTCTAGAGCTTTACCTTTAAGAGACCAACGAAAAAAAATTAGACGAGAGAAGTCTCTTGGAAAACCTTTTGGTCAAAGTGTTGTCATCACATCGTCAAACTCTCTAATATGTCTTTCTGGGTCTTCATATTCCGTTCCATTGAATGCTTTTTCCTGCAAAATTTTAACAATTCCACCATAAAATCGATATTCTCTAACTCCAGGGTAAGGAAATTCTATTGGTTGTTTAAGGAAAGCAGAGTTTGGAGCACTATATTCTCTGAGAGTTTTCTCAGGTTTCTTGGGAGTTGTACTGTAAATGGACATGATTTCCATAAAATCACTCGGGTTTTCAACTTCAACCTTGTCTGATCTTAAAAGTTTTTCAATAACTTATTCGTGCCTTTGAATAGGCACGCGCTCAAAATAATCTGGTAAATAGGCCCTACCAGAGTGTGTAGACCCTTTGTATCCTAGGGAGACCATTTTGTAGTAGTAACACCTGAAATGTCAAGAGACAAAAACTTAGTGCTTAGCTAACCGACAACAGCGCCAGAAAATAGCTTGATGCCTGCAAGTGCATAGATCATTTGTAGCTAGTTTCGAAGTATAGATATCGATCCCACAGGGAGCCCAAAGGTAAGTGTTTATGAGTGAAGTCTCTGTCACACTCAAAGTTTTCAGAGGTCTTCGAGTGAATTCACTAGAAGTGTGGAAATAAGAATGAAACTTGGATTAAACTGGATGTATTTAAATAAGACTAATATGTAAACGTCAGAAATAAAAAGCACAAAAGTTAAGAACGATTCGATTGTTTGTGGTTTTTTATAGATGACAAAGAAGGCACGGGGAGATACAGTTCATGGTGATAGTGACTATGCCAGGTGGACGAATGATAGTGTAACAATTATAATCTTATAAATATATGTGTAGGCAAGCAACCCATAATTGGCCGGAACTCCTCTTGGTAGATTTCATCCCAACTTCAATAATCCCACTAGCCTGTTACCAAAACCATGGTCAGTCACTAGACGATTAAGATCCTTCAGGTTGCTTAGCAATTCAGCTCCTTGGATTGGACTAATGCTATAAGCATAGTGGTTCCTCGTTATCCTCGAGTCAAACTAGTTTCCCATTGATATCCCCGTGTCACTTGGGGGTTGCCGGTCTGCTAGAGAACAAGATCCTATCTACGTAGAACAAAGCATCATGTTCTATAGGCCCTTAATTGGACAACAAGCATTAGGCATCCCACAGATAGTCAATCACACATAATATAGTAATTAAAATTAATCACAAACTAATGGAAAATATATGGAGGCACATCACATCTCCCATGCCCAAGGAACTTACTCACACATGAGAGAAGAAAGCATCATCGATATAATTAAAAAAAGGGAGTTCTTCTTAATATTACCGTGGAGATCGACAATATGAATAGAAAAGTAATCCAACACAATTCAAGATAGGAAGAAACAATCTCAAAACCTAATCTTGGAAGGTAAAGATCTCTCTCTCTCTCTCGTATAAGTAATGGCTATGAGGGTGTGATGGTTGGGAGGTCGAAGATCATGGAGCGAGATGAAGAACGTCTCCGCCTTCTTCTCTGGATCTCTTCTTTCTCCTTTATAGATGGGATGGTGGCTGCTTGATGGCTGTGAAATACCACCTCTTTTAGCCATATAAAATGATCCATTTATCTCTCATATCATGTTTCTTTCAGCTATAGCTATGCCTTATATGCATGACTTCTAGTTCTTATTTACTTACATATGAGGTTTGCACATTTAGTAGTTTAGGTAGAATTTTATCACTTTTCCTTATCTATAACATGTGTGTAGGTGTTGATGATGATTATGGATAAAACAAAGGCAAAAGGGACAAAGAGAGAATAGTATGGAGGAGCTGGAGGGACGAGACTTAGTCATTTGAGAGGTTGAAAAAGTGAAATTTTCTAACTTCTCAAAACAAAGATCCAAGACCACAAGGTTGTAGCCTCGATGATACAAGCTCAACGATCCCAAGAATACTCAAAACGGAGTCCGTATAAAGAAATGGCGGCCAAATTACTAAAGGGGACAAACAGTTTAACAAGCAACTATACGGTCGAAGCTATTTTTCTGGTCATATAGTTGCGCCTATATAGTTGCCAAAAATGTCGCAAACGATAGGATTTGACCCCAGAAAAGCTCTAGAACCTTCCCTAAGTCAAATGATGGTATTGGGGGAACCCTAGGTAACCCCTATGGCCTATATAAAGGAGGGAGGACCCAAGAGAGAGCCACCAAGCCATATCCCTCCAGGGGCGGAGCGCTGCCGCTCCCGCCACCCATCCGATCTCCATTGCGGCGGAGCTCTGCCTCAACCACACCTCCAAGATCTAGATCTCCCTCAACACCATCACCATCAAGGTATCCAGGCAAGAAGAAGGGGAGGAGAAGGAAGACATCACCACATCCACGCATCGATCTCTGTCTCCATCATCATCTCCATCTCCCTCTCTCTCTTGTGTTTAGTAATTGTAAGATTGAACATGATTGTGATATCATTATATATTTATATATGTTTTGTTTTTCATCCATGTGTGAGTGATTGATTCAATTCTAGGTTGAGGAATGATCTAGTGCGCTAAGTTAGAATTTATTGTGATCTAAGATGACTTTATGTGATCCTTTGGTCCGGAAGTACCTTTGCCTTGTGGTGACGTGTGAGAACCATGCATAGTGCACATAGTGTGATAGCTCGGTAATCAATTGGGTAAACTTTACTTGTCTGAGAAATCTCTTACAGATCACACATGTATTTTCCCATCTAGTACTAGTGAGACCGAAGCCTAGAAGCCCTCTCTCATTCCATTCAATCCTACAACTACAATCTCTTTAATTTAGTTCATATTCCTGTTTACTTCCTGTCTTAGTTTATTTTATTCTTGTTAAAAGTTCTTTGTTATTAGATATTTTAAACCTCTCTCAATTATCGCTCTTCTAGTAACTTATAGAATAGGCTATTTCCAAACCACAGTTTGGATGCGAAACGTGGCCGCATTGACAACGTGGCTGCGGGGTCATGTTGTTTCCGTTTGACGATCTCCCATCGGGACAAACTCTTAAATATTTTCTGCTACAAGTACTGCAATAACCCTATTGTTGGTGCAGGAATCCAGTCATTAAATTGGCACCGTTGCCGGGGAGATAAGCGTCCGGTTATTACCTTCCTACTCGTACATAGTTTATTTCCGTTTGTTGTTATTCATCTTATTGCTTTTGATTATTTGAAAAGAACAAATAAATTAGTTTACCTTTTGTTAGTAGTCTTGTTATTTATTTTAGTTATAGAAAATTCAAAAACATAGGAACTATGGAAAGTAAAAGTCTTCCGGAGTATGCTTCTCCGAGTGTTGATCATTTACATGCTCCTATTGTTCAACCCGCTATTGATGTGGATGGATATGAGATTAATCCTATGTGGATAAATATGATAATCGAAATAGCGTTTGTAGGAGATTCGGACAATGCTCCATATGAACATATTGAAAAATTTACTTCATTGCGTTCTACGGTGAATGCAAATGGATGGACAAATGATAAGCTAAAGTTATATCTGTTCCGGTTCTTGCCAAAAGGAAAAGCTAAAGATTGGATAAAATCGCATCCTATGGGACACTTCAATTCACGAAAAGGTATCTCTGAAGCTTTTATCGATAAGTATTTCTCACAAAAGTAATCTTAGCGTAGGCTTCATATCCTGAATTTCAAGCAAAGCAACAATGAGGATTTAATACAAGCTTATAGTAGGTTCTCAAAATTGATGCATGATTATCCACATCATAATTTACCTGATTGGTTATTGTTGAATCACTTTTATGGAGGCTTAAATCACTCTTCTAAGGGTAAGCTAGACATGATGTGTGATGGTGCATTCCTTGGAAAAACTTTGGAAGAAGTTTGGCAACTCTTAAGAGATATACATAATAATTTTCATCTATGGTAATGTGAAATTGTGCATGAAGAAAAACCTCTCCCTACTGATCTAGAGAACTTGATTAATGAGTTTCTTAAAGATGAAAATAGAAAAGGAAAAATTCCTTATGATGATACCTTAGTTAGAGATGTTCTTTCTAAAGCAATGCCTTTCATAGCTGATTATTAATCATATTAGAACTGCTTCTACTAACAATGGAGAACAACCCTCTACTGTTACTCCCATATCTTCCACTTGTTGCATCATTGAAGCAGGAAAGAAGGGTAAATCCAAGAAGCCTAAAACCAGGAAAAATAAAAATAAGAAGCCTCGTGTTGAATATCCCATACATGTGACACCTGCAGAAGAAGTGAAACGGAATTATGAAGAATATCAGAGAAATGAAAGACGCATCAAGGAGAAAGAAGAAAAAGAAATCAAGGAATGGAATGAATTAAAAGAAGCTCCCAAACCTTATCCCCCACCTATTCCTGATCTTTATTATTCTTCTGACTTTACTGATGATGAGGACTTAAATTATTCTATAATCCCTAATAATTGCCCTAAAGAAGTTTTTGATGATTCTGTAGTCTTTGTTTAAATACTCTTTGCGGGGAAATCAATTATGATGAGCCAAAGAAGGAATAATGTGTGCCTCCCATACTTATTTGCTATGACTTTTGTTTTACTAATGAGGTGCAGGAAATTCCGGTGGCAAAGACCAAGCTACTGGATCCAAAAGAACATTATGAGCTATACCCTCAAACTAGTAATCAAGTCAAAGATTCAGTTTGATAATATATCTTTAACATCCTCTATGAAGGAAGGAAGGATTACATATTTACCGAGCTTGGTGCATCCATCCCCATGTGGCAACGAGAACACTTACAAGATACCAATGCACCACAAGTGGGTACGTCTTAGAACAAAAATGTATGATATAAATCCTGAAAACACTCGTTGGAGGTAAGAAAAAATACTCCTATAACTACCTGCATTGCTGAATAAACGTGGAGTATAAAAGCCTGGCTACTTGGTTATAAGAAAGTGCTTCCCGGGAGGCAACGCAGAAGTCATTAGGTGTCTTTCTTAGTTTTGTGTCTTGAGTCTAGATGCATTCATGTTCCATTGGCATTTTTATTTTTTGCTTGATTTGCTATTAGAGTTATCTTGTTGGAGTTTTCAAAAGGTAGAATTTATTGGTACTATGTGTTGCACAACTTAGTTGTACCAAATCTCATCCTATACATGTTAATGTTGGTCGAAAATTTAAGTTGTTATTTTACTGTCAAAACAAGGTATATTACTAAGTTACAGGATAAGAAATAATTTTCGAAGAAACAGAACTTTTTTGATGCATACAGAGAGTTTAACGACCAACTATACGGCGGGAATAAAAAATCCGGTTGTATAGCTCCGGTCGTATAGATATCTTTGCCATCGACAATTTTTCTTTCATATGTACAAAGAGTTTAAATACCAACTATAAGGCGGGAATAAATTTTTTCGCCATATAGCTCCGGTCGTATAGATATCTTTGCCATCGACAATTTTTCTTTCATATGTACTGAGAGTTTAACGACCAACTATATGGCGGGAATAAAAATTCCAGCCGTATAGCTCTCGTCGTATAGATATTGATGTCTTTGTATATTTTATTTTCCCAGGGGCAGACAATTTGACGACCAACTATACAGCGGGACACTTTTTGTCTGGTCGTATAGTTGAGCCCGTATAGTTGGGAAAACGCCTCAAACGCCAACTCGAAGATAACCATTGCTCAAAATTTTATTCTTTCTTCTTCTTTCTTCTTCTTCTAAAAACCTCGAAACACCACTTGGGAGATTATCCCATGATCTAGAGAAGCTGAGCATATGTAAGCAATAATTTTTACCTCGGAAACCTCCTAGACTGTAATTCTCTATAGAAGTTCATGTTTTATTTTTTACTTTCCTTTTATCGGTGGGGTAAACGAACTATGTTCGTATACCAAACTGATGCATTTTATTTTGTGTGTTATTTTCGCAGGGACTTGAACCTTGTGTGACGACGTGTACAGTAGTGCCAACTGTGCAAACACTTGCATTACCCACTTGGTTGCTTCAATTCAACGCTTCGACAATCAGTTTCTAGTAAAACCTTCTAACTCGAATCTATTTTATTAAGCACATAGGGGCCGCACACTCGTGTTTCATATTTTGTCTCACTTACACTTCATCAAAATCTAGGAGAGGCATCTTCTAGAACTAATTTGTTGACGTATGTGTGGTGCTTAGGTTGATAAACCGACTCAGTAGGACTTGTATTTTTATCACTTGTGAACTAAACCTATATCTTCAGAAAAACAAAAATATTTTATTTTCTTTTAGTTTTAAGCAGGTCATCAAGGAAGGCACACCGGGCCATATCAAGAAACATGTTGAAGCAATGGTCTTTCTCCATCAAAAGAGAGGTTACATGTACCTCAACGGTAAAGTGTGTCACCCTTGTTTTCCAACTATGCTTGGGGAGGTAACCACTTATCACAGACTCTTTTGGAAACTGTATTTTCTCTTTTCTTTTGGTGATATACTCAAGTTTGGTTCTTGTAAAGTTCTAAGCTTGGGGAGGTTACTTCTGCATGTGTAGTCTTGTGTGATGTTCGTATTCGATGAAGGTTTAATGAAATCATGTATCCCGCTATTTTTGAATGCTTGTTAAGTGAGTCTAGTTATGTATTCATATGGGGATACACTTGCTAATGATAGGCACCATAGGAGTTAACTTCGAGCTTGTATGCATCTTGCATGTTGCCAAATTGTTTATCAATCTTGTGACACTATTTGTGATCCTCTAGAAAATATTGCCACAATATCTACACTTGGAAAGAATGAATACTTGATCAAGATCTTTTGAAATTTGTTGGTTGTCACCTCATAGCTTTGTCTTAAATGAATAGGTTATGCTCGACCCCATAATGTCAAAACAATAGACTTGATAGTTTGATTATGGATGGAGTTGTCAATCGGAAATGATATTTCGAAGTTTTGAGTTCTATGCTAAATAAGGTGTTGATTAATTGTCTTAAGAGTTTAGCCTTAAAGATACTCAACACCATAGATGTGATGATCGACTTGATAGTACTCTTTGAAAGGATTTGTTTGAAGAAACTAATATTTAGTGGTAATTGAGATGCATGCCAAATCTTGACCTATTGATTAAAGTATGATATTTCTTTATGCGTGTCTGCACCACTATTGCACAACATGGGATGCTAACAACTTCCCTGGCCATTGAACAATCCAAAAAGAGGAAACTCTTGGAGTTTGTCTATGAGTTGCCCAACATATGTAGCATAAATGCTATATTTGGGTATGCATTGGTATTCTCATGGGCCTGCATTCAAGGCAAAAGAGGGAATACTCCTCAGACCCTTATGAGAAATCATTATACAGAAAAGGGAAACCTTGGTAATGGTCACGAGTATCCATTCTTAGCCTGCACAGTCTGATTAAACACACTAAGTTTTGGCATGATCTCATTACTGATGAACATAAGTTTTAGAAAGACAAAGAATAGAAAATGAGAGTTTGATATCCATGATTCATTGATGTGGATGACCAAATGAGACACTCTAATGCTATGCTTCTTTTGACATGTTCTTGCATTTTATTTTGGCATAAATCTCATTACTAAGAGATAAACTTTCTCAAAGCTCAATAACTGATGTTTGCACTTAAGAGACTTAACTAGATGACATGATTGGGTAGAATCGATTCCTATTTATGCTTGACATCTATTTGTGACTAAGTTTTTCCTAATAAAAAATAATGATATGAAAGTTATACAAAAGGTGCAATAAGAGGATCACAAGTTTGTCTGCAAGTACATTCACTGTTGGCATGGAGCATATAAGTTTTTATGAATATTTAGTGGTATTTATAACTGAGCTTGTGTTGCCTTGTATGAATACATGTTTTCTCTCTTCAAGCTTGTTGAAGAAATAAGGATGCAAGGCATTGATTTCCAATGATAAGCTATTTCACAACCATTAATTTATTACCGACCGTTCCTGCTCGAGGATGAGCAAGGTCTAGCTTGGGGAAGTTGATGGCTGTGAAATACCACCTCTTTTAGCCAATATAAAATGAGCCATTTATCTCTCATATCATGTCTCTTTCAGCTATAGCTATGCCTTATATGCATGACTTCTAGTTCTTATTTACTTTCACATGAGCTTTGCACATTTATTAGTTTATGTAGAATTTTATCACTTTTCCTTCTCTATGACATGTCTGTAGGTGTTGATGATGATTATGGATAAAACAAAGGCAAAAGGGACAAAGAGAGCATAGTATGGAGGAGCTGCAGGGACCAGACTTAGCCATTTGAGAGGTTGAAAAAGGGAATTTTCCAACTTCTCAAAATAAAGATCCAATAGCACAGGATTGTAGCCCTCGACGATATGATCTCAACGAGCCCAAGAACACCCAAAACGGAGTTCATATGAAGAAATGGCGGCCAAATTACTAAAGGGACAAACAGTTTAACGAGCAACTATACGGCCGGAGCTATTTTTCTGGTCTTATAGCTCCGCCTATATAGTAGCCAAAAAGGTCACAAACGATGGGATTTGACCCCAGAAAAACTCCAGAACCTTCCCTAAGTCATATGACGGTATTGGGGGAACCCTAGGGCACCCCCAAGGCCTATATAAAGGAGGGAGGACCGAAGAGAGAGCCACCAAGCCATAGCCCTTTAGGGGCGGAGCTCTGCCACCGGCGCCACCCATCCGATCTCCATTGCAGAGGAGCTCTGCCTCAACAACACCTCCGAGATCTAGATCTCCCTCAACACCATCACCATCAAGGCATCCAGACGAGAAGAAGGGGAGGAGAAGGAAGACATCACCACATCCACGCATCGATCTCCATCTCCATCATCATCTCCATCTCCCTCTCTCTCTTGTGTTTAGTAATTGTAAGATTGAAAATGGTTGTGATATCATTATATATTTATATATATTTTGTTGTTCATCCATGTGTGAGTGATTGATTCAATTCTAGGTTGAGGTATGATCTAGTGCGCTAAGGTAGAATTTATTGTGATCTAAGATGAGTTTATGTGATCCTTTGGTCCGGAAGTGCCTTTGCCTTGCGATGACAAGCGATAACCATGCATAGTGCACATAGTGTGACATCCCGGAAATCAATTGGGGAACATTTATTTGTCTGAGAAATCTCTTATAGATCACACATATATTTGCCTATCTAGTACTAGCGAGACCGAAGCCTAGAAGCCCTCTCTCATTCCATTCAATCCTACAACTACAATCTTTTTAATTCAGTTTATATTCTTGTTTACTTTCCGTCTTAGTTTATTTTGTTATTGTTGAAAGTTCTTTGTTATTAGATATTTTAAACACTCTTATGAATGTTGTTCTAGTAACTTATAGAATAGGCTATTTCCAAACCACGGTTTGTGTGCGAAACATGGCCGCATTGACAACGTGGTTGCAGGGTCGTGTTGTTTCTGTTCGACGATATCCCATCGGGACAAACTCTTAAATATTTGCTGCTACAAGTACTGCAATGACCTTGTTGTTGGTGCAGGAATCCAGTCGTCACTGCTATGTTAAAAAGCAAGTTTTCTTTGATACCGAAATATTAGCGTTAGGTAAAGCTAGAAAACGGTCAAATTTAGAAGAAAACTATCAATAAAAACCATAAAAAATATGTCAAATCTCACAAGTATCAGTTACTGAGAAAGTTTATGAAAAAGCTTTTGGAGGTACCCATCGGGGGGGTCGCAATTAATATATGAGAAACCATCCAACGAGAGTTTTGAAGACGAATCCAACTTCTTGCTAAGATTTTGCATCTTGTCAGTTTAACAAAATTAGGCCAAACTTTAGCTACAAGTAAGCGCGGTAGATTGCTCTTGAATTAAATGTCTTCTTAGAGGTAGATATAGGTGCATATTTTAGTAAACAATGCCGCCAGTCTGAGTTTCCAAATATCTCAAGAAAGAACATTCTCAACTTTCCCAGTGACGACAATATTGTTCTTTCCCGTAAAGAAAGTCCGAAGACTATGGATCTGAATACCACATGCTAAGTTTTGAGACATATATAGTGGACCAACATGATGCACTTACGATTTCCCATGTTTTATGAGTTCTCAAATTTCCTAGCTAACTTCACCCACTTGAATGATTTTATGTCGATTTATCAAAATTAGGTAAATTTTGGACTACTACAAGTAAATTGTAGGTTGCTTTGAAAGTTTTACGAAAAAGCTCTTGGAGGTACCCACGGGGGGTCAAATAATATAATATATATATATATATATATATATATGTATAACACCGAGAGATTTGATGACAGGTTCATCTTCGTGATAAGATTTTGCATCCTAACTATTTAGTGAAATTAGTTCAAACTTGATCTACAAGTAAGCACGATTGATTGCTCTTCAATTAAATGTCAGTTTAGAGGTAGATGGGTGCATCTTCTTGTAGTAAGAAGTGTCATTGGTGTGAGTGTCCAACTATCAGGAAAGAACATTCTCAATTTTCCGAGTGTGATAACGAGATCGTTCTCTCCCATAAAGAAAGTGTGAAGAATATTAGATCTAAATGCCCCAAGCCAAGTTTTCACACATATATAGTGGACCAACAACATGTTGTACTTATGATTTCCCATGGTTTATGAGTTCTCAACCTTCCTAGCTAACTTCGCCGACTTGAATGACTTTATGTCGATTTATCGAAATTAGGTCAAATTTGAACTACTACAAGTAGATTGTAGGTTTATATAAAATTGTAGGGCACATACTAGGCCTTATTAAGGTGTTATTTTATACACATTGCGACAGTAGTATATTTTTTTTCTTAGACATATGCTCACCTCTGTCCATGTGTTGTACATGATGAGATAATAAAACATTGGCAGGGGAAGAGGACAGCAGCGAAGAGGAGTTGAAGGCGGTTCCATGTCAGAGAAAAGTTATGATGGGTTGCTGACACGAGGTACTCCTGTGGACTTATAGTGTACACTCTACTAGTAGTAAATTTCATGACCTATGCATGCAAAACAAATCGTGTGTTTTCTCTTTCCTTTGTTATCCTCCATCTCTCCTCGCCTTTCCCCTCGCGCATCGGCCTGGCTGATCTCTCCTTCATCCACAGCATGGCGCTGCGCACGTGTGCATTCGTACCGCGGCTCTGTGTCTCTGGCGTGTTTGGTAGCCGCGCATAGGTTTGGAGTAGGGATGAGGAGTACATAGGAAGGAAACCACTTTGGTCCTTGGAGGCACAAAAATCAAACTTCTTTGATTTTGGAAATTTTCACTTGCTTCCCAAACATCAGGAGGGAAGGTTATTCAAAAGATCGGCCATTCGCAGTACTGTACTTCTTATATTATCTTTATCTTTTCCTATATCTTACAATACCATACCACTGTATAGTGTACGGAACATTGACCGTTTGATCAAGACTGGCAAATCCAAACATTGCTAACCGTTGGATCGTTTTCCATTCTTAGCATCTACAAATATTGTGCTGGTAGTCTCTACCACGATGAACAATAGTATGCGCAAACCTCAAAACACACACTTCGTTGCTCATTTTTAGGGTCCTTGTGCTAAATGCATGTACTTGGATGTAATTTTCATTTTTTATGAGGTCCTTGATGTAACTCATACTTCCACTGACCATTATAACTCTCGAGCACCTCGCCCCTACGAGACCTACCATTAGATCGTCCATTTACAGTACTTCTTATCTTATCTCTTACAATACCATACCACTTGTCATCGGATTGATGACAAGTACGCAATGAGGGCGTCCTCGAGGTGGGCGGAAGAGAGGGGTGTGAGACATACAGTATTATAGGACGGTGAGCACACAAGTTTACCCAGGTTCGAATCCGCCAGCTTTGGATGGATCTTACTCCTGTTAGCAATCCAGTAATACGGCAGAGCCGGAATTTGGGTTACAAGGGTTTCTCCTATGTGAGTTGAGATTGTAGACTATTGTGAGGTTCCCTAAAGGCTTGTCCTAGGACGGCTTATATAGATATCCGGCCTAGGGTTTATAGGAGAGACCTATCCATCTACGACTAAGAGTCGGTTACAGAGTACATCTTGAACTACAAGTAACACTACAGGCTTATGTCGTAAGTCTTCTAGGCCTTCCCGTAGCCGGACTAGACTCCGTCTCTTCTCCCTGACTGGGCCGCCGTGAAGCAAAGCTCTAACCCGAAGTGGGCCACCCTGGTCCGTGAGGCACAGTGAGGATACCTAGAAAGTATATCCCCAACAGCAGTCCCCGGAAGCCTCCAAGATCCAGAGTCGGATTTCATCATCATCTAGCTTGATCCATCTTCGGCTTGTAGAATCTTGAAGGGTTACTGAAACTTCAAAAGAAAGGATAGGATCCGGGTCTTAAAAATAAGCCGGACCTATGAGTACATTATTCAGATTCCCAGCTTGAATAACAAACTAAGCCAGATCTTGGTCTCTGACGTATCCTGACATCAGTCAAGGTCAAGTCACGTCTGTAACAGACATTCCTGTCAACACGACAGTTGGTCGGTCCACCTTTTTGCGGAACCAAGGCGTTGTTTTAATGCATGCGTGAGATCGAGGAAGCATAATCCTCGCGAGGAGGTTACCCATCTCCTTCCACGACGCGTGGCACGGTTACTATTTATCTTGCACGAATCTTGGCACAGGCAACAAATATAAGAGGCCAAGATTTCTCCCTTCCTCTTCACCAGCCTATGCTTTCTCCTTCCTCTTGACATTTCCTGTGAAAGAGCTCTTCTGCCTCCCCCAAATCCCACAGCGCCGCCCATCCTAGGTCACCGATGCCCAGAAAATTGTTGAGGCATCATCTTCTGCCACGGCGGCGACGGCGGAGACGGCTCCTGCGGAGGAGAAAGAGATGTTTCGTGGGGTCTTGATCCCCTGCGTCCTCAATGACATCAATCTCCACGTCGTCAAGAAGGAAGGTCTCCTCCATGCCGGCGACTGGCAGAGGGGCTTCGGACAAACCATCCCCACCACCAACACCGACGAGCGGGTGCACTTTGGCACCCACCTTGATAGAGGTTTGAGATTTCCTCCCACAGATTTCTTTTCTGAGGTCATAGATCATTACAGAGTGCAACTCCACCATCTCCCCAAACTCTCTTTTAGAAATGAGCACTTATGCCTCTTTGTGTGAGGGGTATCTTGGTATTAGGCCGAGTCTTATTCTTTTACGGTATTACTTCCATACCTAGAGAAATTCCATCACTGCTGGAAATCCTTACATTACCGGAACTCTTAGCTTTTCTCTTAGGAGAGAGCGAGTCTATCCTAGGATTAAGGCTAGCGAGTCGGTGAAACAGTGGTCGTCCAAGTTCTTTTACCATAAGGACAGACTAGCTCCCAGCAAACCAACTGCTTTGTCGGTCTTTCTTGATGGTGCCTCCACGCCCCAAGAGTCCTGGGACACGGATCCTTCGGCTCTCACGGATGATCTACTTCTTGCTAAGAGGAGGATCAAATATATGATGAAGCACAAGGATCTGAAAAGATCCAACTTGATCAACTGCTGGCTGGCGTGCCAGATCTAGCCTCTCCAACACCATGGTGATCAGCTCATGCACTCAATCACCAAGAGTAAGATGGACTCTCTCCAGATCCGCTCCATTGCTTACTCGGACAAGGACTATGAGTCCCAAATCAAACGGTTGATTAGGGAGCAAATCGAGAGGAAGATCTCGGAGCTATCCTTGGACATTCATACGGCTGACGATCCCGTGACACTAGTAAGTTTTCCAGCAATCACTCAAATTATGTGTTCATCCAAACATTGTTGTGACTCCTACCCCACGGCCTTCTACAACACCGGAGATTACTCCGTCTCTGTTCGTCGTAGAAGATCTGGCTCAACAATCTGAGACAGTGATCCTTAGCTTGCAGACCGACGTCACCATGGGTGACTCGGCACTTGATAAGGGTGAACCCGTACAGGGTAATGATCCCTCAGCAGAGCTTTTCGCCGATAACCTTCTTAGCAATCCGGGTATTGCCACACTTGGCATTACTCGGAAAACTACAGAAGAGATACAAAGGCTGGCTCAGCAATGTCTGGAGAGCCGGAACATCACCGCTGAGGAAGAGGCACAAGAAGCTGAGGACGTCAAGTACTGCGAGCTTCTTGACCAAATTCGCCTTCGTGATGAGAAGTTGAAGGCTAGTGTGGCTCTGCCACGGCCAATAATCCTGCTGACCCTCGCCGAGAAGGTTACCACTGAGGTGAACATGAGGCTAAGCAAGCTTACTCATGAACAACATGTATGTCGGAATTCCAACTCACTTTTTTTACTTTATTTCATATCATATCCTCTATCCCCCAAGCATGAAGTTGGATAGACAATCCGGATTTATGCTTTCATAGGATGCCAAAGAACAAACTAGTGTAGCCCCCAAGGCTCGTGCTGATATTAGTTAAAATATTAGCCCAAGTCTTTAGTAGACTTCTGACTCTGGGTGTTATTCTGACTTACAGAAAGTTAATGCTTATAACAAGGAATTATTAAAGAATATTTGTAATAACCAGAGAGAGATCAGAGCTCTCTGACATGAAAATGCTCAATTGAAGGTATCAAAGGATGTGGCTGAAGGTAATCATGTTAGTCCTTAACCTTTCTCTTTTTTGCTTTCATAGTTGAATTTCCTATTACAACTATTGTCTTTTGTTTATAGCACTAGTCAAACAATCATGTGCAATGATTGAAGAGGCCGAGAACTTGAATACCCTAGAGGTGGAGAACACCGACTTACGGCGGGAGCTGAATAAGCTTAAGGCGGATCACGAGCGCAACATTGCTAGCATTCTCGAATCGTCCTCCATGGCCATCGAAGAACATGATCGAAGGATCGCAGCCCAGGATTAGAAAATCTTGGATAGCAATGATGAGTTACTCATAGGAAAGGACATCACTCAAGCTCTCTGGGATGAACTCTAGAGTCTTCGAGCGGAGAAGACCAAAGTTGACGATGTCATCTTCGATATGTTTCCTATCTTTTGACTTTTCGTTCTTCCGACATTAGGAGTTAGGATATGTTTTCTGACCTTTGCTTTAGATACATAGGTCCGCTGAATTTACTGGATTCCTCCTCCACCGAGTCTCGCACCAGCCGGCTTACAGAAGTTGGTGATTTGCTTCACAATTTTTGCCAATTGTTAGAGGATATTGGCGAAGTGCTTAAAGTCCCGGACATGAACAAAATGTCCTCCTTTGAGGTGCAAGATAAGGCGAAAGAGATGCCCAACCTCATCCAGGACTATAACATGACCTATGCGCAAACCACGTCACAGACTGCCCTTACCATGGTTATGAGCCACCATGGAAGCATGGAGATCTCGCAAGTAACAAGGGGTTATTCGACTATGGATGAAGACAGCAAGGAGCAAGATATCAAGGCCATCATGGACTCCTGCACCCGATATAGATGTCATGTGGCTCATCTGACCAGCTATGACACTATGTTCGTCACTCGCGTGGAGATGCCTCCTCTGCTTGTCGAAGAAACAACCAAAGTTTCTGACGATGAGCAAACCGTATCAGATTTGAATGTCTGGAAAGATATCAAGGCAAAGGCATTGTTTCTAGTGATCCGGCGGCTCATACCTCTCCTCCTGCATCATAGGGCATCAGAAAAAACAATGTGTTATTCTGAAACAATCGGATTGTAATAAGTAGTATAATATTTTTGCTAGTGCTAAGATTTGATGCTTCTATTTAGCACTTTTTGGCTTTATTTCTGTTGTGCCTGAAATGTTTATATAAGAACTTTTTTGTTTTGCCTATACTTATCGCTTATCTAGCTTTCTGCCTCATCCCTTTCATGAGCCGGCCAACTTTCAACACAAAAACTTTACCGATCAACGGAGCTCAATTGCTAAAACAATTTAAACTCGGAAACAAAGCCGAGTTCTAGTACCAACAATTCACTAATCAGAAAATGCCCGCATCTGGCAATTAGATAAAGAACCCAAGTATAGACTAGAAAATTTAGATTTATACCCGAAGGTAGCATTTTTAGAATCGAAAAATCTTAACCAGAACAAACATGAGCATAATGTACTTTCAAATATTTTGGGATTTTCGACGGTGACATGATCATTCGGAAATAAGATGGTAATATAAAACTTCTCAGAAAAATTGAGGCAACCAATACTTTATTTCTTATTGAACATGTACACATATATGATTACAAAGAAAAAATTTTAAGAATAAAAGGGATGTAGCTGAGCAATATTCCATGGTCTGTCTAATTCTTCCGGGAGCTCTCTTTCTCTTCTTAGTAGCAGGTCTTTCTTTGACTGGCCGCATATCAGTTAGATAGTAAGAACCATTGTGCAATACTCGACTAACTAAAAAGGTCCCTTCCCATACTAGGGAAAGTTTGTGCTTTCTTTTCTGCATAAGATGGAGAACCAAATCGCCCTTATTGAAAGACCAATTCCTGACTCTCTGGTTATGATACTTGCATAACTTCTGCTGATAGGCTGTTGATCTTATTTCAGCAACAACACGAACTTCTTTGATTAAATTAAGATCATTTTGTCCAGAAATGTCGGCATCCTCTTTGATATATGCAGACACTCGGGGAGAAGTATGAATCAAATCACTAAGAAGAACAACTTATGCACCATAGACCAAGAAGAAAGGTGTATATCCGGTTGACCTGTTCGGAGTTGTTCGCAAACTCCATATTACAAACAGTAATTCATCTGCCCAAGCCCCCGCAGCACGACGTAGTGGTGCTTCTTGGTTTGAGGCCTTGGTGGATTAAACCATTTGCTCTTTCAACTTGTCCATTAGCTTGTGGATGTGCGACTGACGCAATATCAAGCCGGATATTTTGTTCGTCGTAGAACTCGACAAGTTCTCCCATAGAAAAATTGCTCCCGTTGTCCGTGATAATGCTATGCGGATAACCATATCGAATTATAACATCCTCGACAAATCTTCTGGCTGTTGCTCCATCACAACTTGTGATGTGTTCAGCCTCAATCCATTTTGTGAATTTATCCACCATCACTAATTGGTGAGTAAATCCACTTGGAGCCTGTTTAAACGGTCCTACCATGTCAAGCCCCCAGACCGCGAAAGGCCATGTTATAGGTATTGTTCGTAGCTGATCATCCAGAAAAACATGAGCTTGTTTGGCGTACTTTTGGCAGCCTCTGCACATCTTGACCAGTCGTTCGGCATCTGCCTTGGCTATAAGCCAGAAAAAACCATGTCTAAAAGCTTTTGCCACTAAAGATTTGGCTGCAGCATGATGGCCGCATTCGCCTTCGTGGATTTCTCGTAAGGTTTCCACTCCTTCATCTGGAGATATGCAACACTGAAAGACCCCAGACACACTCTGCTTATAGAGCTCCATATATTATTGTATAGGTTTTTGCTCGTCGGACGATATGCCGGCTCAGGACATCGTTTTCGGGTAATTTTATGTATGCCAAGAAATCAAGGTAGGGTTGAGTCCAGCTGGGAATTACAGCCAGAACTGCTATTAAAGGTGAATCGGACTTGGTCGGATATTCCTCATCTACTCCTTTTATAGAGGGAACTTTGAGGTGCTCTAAAAAAGCGCCATCCGGGACCTTTTTCCGTGCAAAGCCTATAAGAGATAATGCATCTGCTTCCTCATTTTCTGTTCTAGGGATGTGTTGAACCTCAAACCCTTCGAACGATTTAGCTAGTTCATCCACTACAACCCTATATGCTACCATGTGTTTATTTGCATTACAAATATCCGACACTTGTTGGGCAATGATACATTGCAAATGTATCTATAATTTTGATGTTCCATGCTTGGTTTTATCTACTTTGCCATGTTTTGTCCACACTTTGGTGTACTTTTCATATGATTTCTTGGACTAACCTACTAACAAGATGCCACAGTGCCAGTTGCCTGTTTTCAGCTGTTTTTGGTTCCAGGAAAATCAGAAAATGAATATTCTCGGAATTGGACGGGACAAAAGCCAAAGTTCCTATTTTATCGGAAGACTAACGGAGCCAGAATACGAGACGGAGGAGGGCCAGGGCCTGGCCACACACCCCCATGGCGCGGCCAACCCTAGGCCACGCCAGGGCATGATGTGGGCCCCCTGGCCGGCCATCAACCTTGCCTCTTTCGCCTATATATTCCTCCTGATACTGAAACCCTAAATAGTCAATTAGAAATCCACGAAAAGTTCCACAGCGCCGCCGCCACCGAAGGGGAGATTCAGGGGACATAAAGTCTTTGTTCTGGCACCCTGCTGGGACGAGGAAGTGCCCCCGGAGCCATCTCCGTCGATCTCCACCGCCATCTCCATCACCATTGCTTATTCCCATGATGAGGAGGGAGTAGTTCTCTCTCGAGGATAAGGGTTCTACCGGTAGCTATGTGTTCATCTCTCTCTCTATGCATGACCTTATTGAGATCATGAGCTTGTAATCTATAGATCTACCTTGCTACTCAAGTGCTTTAATAGATCTCTGCTCTCCCCATGTGTGTGAAAGTGACAGCGTGCACACCATGGTGGCACTTAGGCTAGAGATTTCAATTACTTGTTATGAGTTACATTTGGAGTTGGATGTTTCTATGAAATTGTGGTGTTTGTTGGAACCGTCTAGACCTCAAGGTCATTGTGTGGGGTTATCTAGATGGGAAAGGCTTACTTTGAGGTGTGCTGTTATAGCATAGTTTGTTGGAACCGTCCAACCGGAGAGTAGTTCAGCGTAGTATCATAAAGAAGAATATATTTATATGAGAGTGTTTACTAGTGAAAGTATGATCCCTAGGCCTTGTTTCTAAGCACTAAAACACCTTTTGCTATTAGATCTGTTACATGTTTGCTTGCTTCCTTCTTTATTTCAGTTCTACTTTAGTCTTTTCCATGCCATCAAGCTACTTTCTTATCACCGTTACCACTTATAATTATCCATATCACTTGTATTTCACTATCTCTTCGCCGAACTAGTGCACCTATACACCTGAAAAGTGTATTGGGTGTGTTGGGGACACAAGAGACTTCTTGTATCTTGATTGCAGGGTTGCTTGAGAGGGAATACCTTTGACCACTTCCTTCCTGAGTTCGATAAACCTTGGGTGATCCACTTAAGGGAAAACTTGTTGATGTTCTACAAACCTCTACACTTGGAGGCCCAACAACTGTCTACAAGAATAGAAGTGCATAGACATCAGGCAACAAGATCTAAATCTCCACAACACATAAGTCGTCGGATGCCGATATCCTTAGCAATCCGGATTCCATGCCATAGTGCTTCATATTCGACAATGTTGTTTGTTGCTATGAAGTGGACCTGCAACACATAGAAAAGTTTATCTCCTTGGGGTGATTTGAGCACCATGCCAGCCCCCGAGCCCCCGAGGGCCTTAGACCCGTCAAAATGCAAGGTCCAATATTCCGACTAGGGGAGGGTCATATTTTCCGTTATCTCTATCCAATCAGCAACAAATTCAGCGAGTATTTGGGATTTGATTGTTGTACGAGGTTTGCACTCAATGTCGAAAGCTGAAAGCTCTATGCCCCATTTTGTGACACGTCCTATAGCATCACTGTTATTGATTATGTCTCTCATGGGAGCTACGCTCACAATGGTAATTGGATGTTCCTGAAAGTAATGTCGTAACTTCCGGGATGCTAAAACCACACTGTAAGCCAGCTTTTGATAGTGCGGATACCGCTGCTTTGATTCAGTGAAGACTTTGCTGAGGTAGTATGTCGGACCCTGCACCAGGTGTTCCTGCTTTTCCTCTGTTCTCTCCACCACCATGACGACACTGAAGACTCTGTTTGTCATAGTGAGATATAGCAACATCGGTTCACGAGGTTCCGGTGCTGTAAGGATAGGAGCAGATGAGAGTACTGCTTTCAGGTCTTGTAGTGCATATTTAGCTTCATCAGTCCAAACGAACTTTTTGGTCTTTTTCAGGAGCTTGTAAAGTGGTGTGGCTCTTTCACCTAGCTGGCTTATAAACCGACTGACTGCAGCAATGCAACTAGTTAGTCTTTGAACGTCCTTCAGGTGATTCGGCCTAGAAATATTGAGTATAGCCTTAATTTTGTCTTGGTTCACCTCTATGCCTCTTTGAGACACGATGAAACCTAACAATTTCCTAGTTGGTGTTCCAAAGAAACATTTCTTCGAGTTAAGCATTATGTTGTATTTTTGTAGATTAGCGAACATTTCCTCCAAGTCGGAAATTAGCGTTTCCTTCTTTTTGGACATCACCGCTATGTCGTCCACATATGCATGTACATTGCATCCGATTTGATCGTGGAGGTAACGCTGCATAGTGCGCTGATCCGTAGCTCCCGCGTTCTTGAGCCCAAAGGGCATCGTAATGAAACAGAAGGTTCTGAAGGGGGTTATGAATGAAGTTTTGACTTTGTCTATTTCCTTCATCCGAATTTGGTGATAACCGGAATATGCGTCGAGAAAACATAGGAGTTCCGAGCCTATCGTAGAATCGATAACTTGATCAATTCTAGGCAAAGCAAACGGATCTTTGGGATAAGCCTTATTCAAGGCAGTATAATCAACACACATCCTTAAATTAGTGGTGTCATTTTTAGGGACCATAGCCGGGCTAGTTCCTTAGCTATTGCTTTTCTCTTTTCATTGCTGAAACATTGTAAGGACTGTTTCACGGGTTTAGCATTTGGGTGTACATTTAGAGAGTGCTCAGTAAGTTCCCTAGGTACTCCGGTCATGTCAGATGGCTGCCATGCGAAGATAGCTTGATTTTCTTGGAGGAACTTGACGATCACTCTTTCCTATGCGCTATTTAAACCTACCCTATCTGGGTCACCTTGGAGGGATCATCATCCTTCAACGGCGTCGTCTTCATCTCTTCTGATGCCTTGAACTCCGGAGTCGGTTTTGTCACCTCCTTCTTCGTTGCGGGCATCTTGCACGGGTCTATGGTCTTCTTGATCTCCTGGTACTCCTGGGCATGTAGTACGGCTTCAGCAAAGGCGGTATTTCTGTCTTCGCACTCTCGTGCTTTCTTTGGGTCCCCCCTTATGGTGATCACGCCCTTTCGACATGGAATTTTCATCATATTATAAATGTAACAAGGACGAGCCATGAAAGCCTAGTCGACCAGACGTCCGAATATAGCATGGTACGCGCTTTTGAACGGGACCACTTTGAAGGAAATTGCTTCTGTCCGGTAATTCTTTGGAGTTCCAAAAGTAACATCCAAGTGATCTCTCCTCGGGAATTTGCTTGTCTTCCCGGGACAACTCCGTGAAAGATCATAGAGTTGTGATTGAGCTGAGTTTCCAAGATCATCATATGACGTAGTGTTTCGATGTAGAGGATGTTGATATTGTTGCCGCCGTCCATGAGAGTCTTGGAGAAACCATAGCCGTCAATAAGTGGATTAACGACTAATGCGTATTTTCCTCACCTGTGTAACTTAGGCGGATGATCAGCACTGTCAAAGGTGATCGTTACTTCCGACCAGTCCAAGAATTGAGGGACAGCCGAAAAAGTTGTGTTGAGCTCATGCAAGACTGCTTTCTTGACCTTAGCTGGTTGAGACCCAAGGAAAGTGATATAAGTGTCTTTCTTTGTTGGGAAGTTCTTCTTTCCATCCGACTTGGGATTTGAAGGATCTGCTTCCTCCATGTCAGAATCTTCCTTGGTCTCTTTTTCTTTTTCAGGATTCTTCTTTCCCTTCTTTAGCTTAGCCCTATAGCCAACGGAATCGTCTTTCTTTATTTGTCGTTCAAATGACACTCCGCATTTCTGTGGGACGAGCCCCCGTTGGCATCTAAGTGATGCACACACGGATTGTTGGCAATGTCAGACCAGGAGTAGGTTTTGCCAGGTTACTGTTCTCCTCTACCCTGGACACTTGACGTCCCATGACTGCATCCACGGCCGCTACCGCGCCCTCCTCATCCTCCAGACTCGAAAGTAGAAGTGACATCTTTGGTTTTCGTATTGGGCTTTTCTTCTGAGGTGTTCTTGTGCTTCTGAGCTTATTGCTTCGGCTGTTTTGTCGATGGTGGTACAGCCAGGACGTGCAGTAGTCCTTCTGCGTCATCATCGGCATCTGCATATTTGCTTGCCGTTTCTATCATCTCTCACAGATCAGTGACCTTGCCGCACTTCAAACGGTGACATAGTTAACCAATTGGGAGTGCTGCAATGAAAGCTTCAATCGCAGTTTGCTCATTTACCCCTTCACAGGAGTTCTTGGTGTCGATCCATCATCCAAGATAATCTCGGCAAGTTTCTCCAGCTTTCTGGGTGCAACGCTGCAGGTCTCCTACCGTACAGGGCCTCCGATATGTGCCTTCGAAATTCCGAAAGTATGCGCTTTGCATGTCATACCAGTTGTGAATGGTGTTTTCCAGAAGTTCATTGAGCCAGGATCATGCCGTCTTTCTCATCATAAGAGGGAGATACCGGGTCGCAACCAAGCTATTTCTACCTTTGGGGATGTAGCAAGCCTGGAAAATATCCTAGAGCTAGGTATCTAGTCGGGCCACACCGTCGTAGGATTGGATGTGTCTTGAGATAACAAATCCTTCCGGGAAGTGTGTTTGTCGAATTCGTGGTCCAAAGAATTTTGGACCCACGTAGATATTATCGCTCTGATAGCGCCGTGCCTCTATGTTAGAGTGGATCCGGTGTCTCGCGTCACTTGGTAACAGGGAACGCCGTCTTGGTTGTTGGATGTGGCTGCGGTGCCTTGGAGCCGGACTTCTACTTCTGCCACTACCTCTCCGCCACGACGCTCTCCTCGAGAGCCGGTATGATGGCTACTTATGGAGAGTGTGGTGGTGTAGGTGGATTGTTTCTGGCTGAGTGCTGGCCTCCATCTGGAGCGTCATTATTACGGTTTCAGGGAGGGTCTTGATTACGACGAGCCCCCTGCCAGCTTCACTTGGCATGACGTCCGTCGTTCCTTCGTCCGTCGTTTCCCCCATTGTGGTGAGGTTCAGCCGGACGACTTGTATGTCTAGGAGGTGGCATCCTTTGCCGATCCTCCTCCCGACATTGCTCTTTGTCGTCTTCCCTGCGATCTAGAAAGATTCTATTGATAGTCTTTAGCACAATGAACGCTAGTAAGTTTAAACCTCAAAACACATACTGCATTGCTCAGTTTTAGGGTCCTTGTGCTAAATGCATGGACTTGGATGCAATTTTCATTTTATGAGGTCCTTGATGTAACTTGTACTTCCACCGACCGTGTTAACTATCAAGCACTTCACTCCTACGAGACAACCACAGTTAAAACAAAATTCAATTGCCCCAATTATGACACACACTTGACCACGTTTTCTTATACGTAATACCCAAGTTTTTAGTACTAGGATTTTTAAGCTTCCTAGCTAACTTCACACACTTTAGTGACTTCTTGTCGATTTAACGAAATTAGGTTAAACTTGTGCTACAAGTAGAAGCGCGATATATTGCTCTTGGATTAAATGTCTTTTCGTAGGTAGATGGGTGCATCTTCTTGTAGTAAACGATGTCATTGGTGTGAGTTTCCAACTAGGAGGAAAGAAAATACTAAGTTTACTGAGTGATGACAAGATGTTTCTTTTACATAAAGAAGGTCTGAAGAATATGGATCTCAATGCCATAAGCCAAGCTTCTAGACATATTAAGTGGACCAACGTGTTTTACTTACAATTCCCATGTTTTATGAGTTTTCAAACTCCCTATAGCTAATTAACTCTGTCAACTTGAATGACATCATGTCGATTTATCAAAATGAGGTCAAACTTATGTGACTTGTGTGAAAAATAAAAAACCTAATCGAACAATATCTTGTGTTCATTTGTTCATTTTGTGGTGGCCAGACCATGTACTCGTAATATTTTGGGATGGAAATTTATAGATGACTATATAAATATGATTTGTTCATTATTTATTTCCCATTATCTGAAAACATGGAAATGCGACATGCAATAGCTTGTTGCCGGTGCAACTAGTTGCAAATTGTAATTTCTGTCGTGGACGTCTCTAGTGGCTCTGAGCGCATGATGCATGCAGATTCTCAGTAGCAAGTGGGGCCAACCTAAACAGGGCCCACCTATCAATGATTCAGAGCCACACAAAGTCATGCATGTTACCTGACTTGAGCAAAATATGGTGTATCTGGTGTCCGTGCACGTCTCTCATTTTGCTGCGCGGTTGGATGATGTACACGTGTAATTCCATGTACCTTGTACAAAAATATCTATGAACACATGCAACATGCCAAAATGAACACGGACACAACCGTATTGTGCATTATATCCAGTGTATATACTTTTCGTCCTATTATAGGACTTCTGCATGTAGGGGAACAAGATGAAAGTACATTTTTCCATGTCATGGCTACTACTACTAGTAGTAGTCTGTCCACCTATTTTCCATTGAAAATACTATAGTATGTTGAAATGAAAGTTGCAAAAATAAAACCTATCGTGGTATTGCCGACGAGTATGCCATGGAGGGTGTCCTCATAGAGCATTTTTAGAGATGTGGGGTAAGAGGAGAGTTGGTAGGTACGAGGTAACACATATTACCCAGATTCAAGTCCCACAATTGTCGTGGAAATCTACTCCTGCTATAAATCATTATAATGGCAGTAAGCTGAGTTACAGGGATCGATTCATTGTACGAGGTGTTGTACATTGTACGTTATGTGTCTTTCCCTAAAGGCTCCCACATGTCTCCAGAACCTAGGGTTACAAGGAAAGGACCTTGCTAGACAAGATACAGAGTCCAACACTAATACTAACTAGTCTTTGTGTCTTGTACTCCAAGGTTCCGAGTATATCGGTGACTCCTACATAGCCTTCCTATATCCGGCATGGGACTCCCTTCTGATCCGTCTAACTGGGCCGCCCAGCAGGCCATGGGCCATGCTACCAACTGTGGGCCACCCGGTTTAGCTGGATTAGAGACATGCAATGGTGATACCCATTTAGCATATCCCCAACAGTAGCCCCAGGAGGTCTTTGAGATCTTGCGCCGTCTTGCCTATTGGTATTGAATGCTTCATCTAGGTGGATATGAATGTTGCAAAAGAAGATGCCGACTCCCACAAGGGAGTGTGGAAGGGTTCTGACCTCTCCGCTGAATACCTGCAAGAACTCATCGTCGAGGGGTATCTCCCTACGATGGAGGTCTTGGCCTGGTGGCCGGCGCCGGCCGATGAAGTGACTCCTTCCCCCAAGCCGGAGAGAAGGTGTACCTCAAAGCTCAGCTGATACGTGGCGTAATCTTCCTAGTATACGACTTCTTCCTAGATGTCCTCCGGCACTTCCGGGTACTTCCCCATAGCCTCTCTCCTAACAACATCCTCGTACTTAGCAATTTGATAGCTTTGTGTGAAGGATACCTAGGAATCAAGCCTAGGCTAGATATATTAATTTACTTCTTTACAGTCAAGAGAGAGTCCGTAGAATCCAAAGATGAGCTGTGGTTTTGCGGAACAATCAGTTTTAAGATCCGTCCTCACCAACGATACCCCGACATCATTGGTCATGAGTTCTACAAGAACTGACAGCGAACATATTTCTATGGCCTAGATGTTCCTCTAGAGGGCTGTCAATACTCATACCCTGACTTTGTCGATGGAGCCACCACCGAGGCCCCCACATGGAGATCCCAAGGTCCCCTTCAGTGTGACGACGAGGCCTCTCGCGCCGTAAGGCAGATCGAGTGGCTGGTAGACAAAGGATTGACCGGCTTGGACCTAGCCATGTGCTGGTTCACGAGGTGGATCCAACATCTACAGCACCGCATTGAGCTGATGCACAAGTACTCCAAGGATAGAAAAGATCCCATGCGAATCTCGTGGGATAACTTCTCCAACGACTCCATCAAGCTCCAGCTTAAGGACATGGTCAAGGTGAAAGACAAGAAGCGCAACGTCAAGGTCACCTTTGACATGTTCGAAGCCAGCAAGTGTCCAAAGGTAACTATGCTTCCTTTGTTACTCGTTATACATATATACTCTAAGGTCTTCTGTCTTGAATGCATTACCCATTTGACTCGCTGTTGGATCTATTATCTGGCGACCTTGGCGGCAGATCAGATGGCCTCCCAGGTCTATGACCCAAAGTTGAAGGATATCCATGTTTGTCTCATGATGATGCACCCAAGGACCAGCCAGCTCCGGCAGCGCAAAGGAGGAAGAGCTCCACCTCAGACACTGCTGCCGAGGGCAAGAAGAAGAAAATGGACAGTGGAGTCTACAAAAAAACTACTACCACCTTAGAGGCAGAGAAGAAGAAATCCACCACCATCCACTTAGCTAGGTCGTCTGCTGTAGTGTAAGTATATTCATTCTCCAGCTTTAATTTTTATTGCACCTATTCAATTCCTATACTTATACTATGTATGTTTCAGGAAGAAGTTCGGTGTTGGGTTGAAGCGGACCTCCAAAGATTTTGGAGGTTCTAAGAATATTCGTGATATGTTCTCCAAGTCGTCTCCCGTTGCTGCTCACCTGACCCCTACCACCAAGTCTATAACAGGCCCCACTGGGCCTTTATCCCCCGTCATTCCTGAGGCCTCTGTCATAGAGACATATGTCAATCCGTCAACGGATGCCTCAGGCCCTACCAGCATGGACATTGATCCCAGTGGTCAGGCCACGCAAGAAAGTACCACCTCCAAAATGGCTGAAGGTCCGGCTAAGGATGCCATCAAGAAAGGGAAACATGTGATGGAGGGAGCGAAGGCGAAGGAAGCCACAACAACAGAAGAGGCGAGAGACTCTGAGCCATCAACTGCCATCATAACACAGCAGGCGGCTAGGGCTTCCTCCATGCCTCTAGCTTTTATAATTCCTCTGCCTTTAACTCGCCCAACTATGTGCCTGGACGATCTCATCAAACAAGCAGATGCTATATACAACAATGCCCGGACCTTCCATAATGCATACGCTCATTTGGCAAACAATCTACATGTTATTGCCATTGTAAGTCTTTGAACTATACTTCTTTTACTTTGTATTATATCCCATTGTAGACAAAGAGCTCTTAGGCGGAAAATCATTAGTTTTTGGCATGAGTGTTCCAAAGAACTAAGTGCAAAATTTGTTAGTGTAGCCCCCGAGTTTCTAGTTTAGAATGAATAATTCCGACTAGATACTCTAAGAGAGAACACTTGTCAATTAAAATTTGATACAGTAGCCCCCGAGTATTTAGTTGAAACTAAATAGTTCCGACTAGAAGCTCTAGAGAAACTAATTATTCTACCTTCTTTGCAGAAGGAAAATACCCGGAGAAAAAATGCCAATGAGAACTATGACAAGCTGCAAAATGATCTAGATCTTGAAAAGTGTAAAACAACCTTCCTGAAAGAACAAATAAAAAATAGCAAGCGTCTGTTTTCTTCTAATATCTCCTTTCATTTCTCATGGACTAATTTCGGCCGACATATCATAATGATGTCCGTGTTCAGGCTTTAGAGGTGATTTCCAAATCCAAGAGCATGTCGAGCAATCCAAGCATATCCAGGAGCTCGATGATGAAAATATAATCTTGAAGAAAGACCTGGTTGATGCTGTCTAGGGCCATCAAGAGACGATGAAAGTGATGCAAGAATCTAGTAACACCGAGATGCAGCGCCTGAAGAACGAAATTGCACAACTCAAGGAACAGAATCAAGGTGCCAAAGAGCATAATGATAGGAACCTTGAGATGTACAAGAAGCTTCAGAAGGAGCATGAAATCTTGGCGGAGACCTGCAAACAAGATGAGCTGAGCATCTTTGGTAACTTCCCCCGACTTTGTCAATTCTGTAAGATGGACACTTGTATTTTTATATTCATGACCCTTGTTTCTGATGAAAACAAAGCCCCCGTTGGTTTAACCAACATGGCCGAAGGTGCTTCAGATCCAAAGGAATGCATGATTCTTGTCGGCAACTTCATCAACACTGCCATCACTCAAGCCAAGGAGATAACCCCGCCCCTAGAGATCACTATCAAGGCAGCAAAGTCTACGACCAAGTACTTGGAAATCCTGCGCCGACCCCTGGGAAAATGAAGGAATGGAAAGCTTCTTGTATCCCGGCTGGTGCAAGGATGGCCTTGTCCTTGGTCAAGGCGCACTACGGTAACACCGACCTAGACTTGATAACCTTCGGCATGCTGAAGCTTAACGAGGAAGGGAATGAGATTGATGGTGATGTTATATGGAACTCCCTCGTGTCCTACGATACCAAGGTTTCCAAGCTGACTCAGGCAGATGTCTTCATGCCTGCCGAGGAGATGGATGATGACTTGGCATCTTGAAAATCTAGCCCGGGGCCTTTCGAGTTTGACGAGCTCTCTAGGCATGGCTCTCCTGCTGCTGATGATGTAGTGGCAAAGTCCCCTGCAGCAGAGCCATAAAACATTCATGTATTAAATGTATATGTGCAATTTGTATGCGGAAAAACTTATGCGTTTGTAAGGCGGTAAATTTGGCTACAAGCCTTCTGCTACTTAACTAGATCCAGCATGTGTATATTTTTAAGCAAGTGCTGGCTTTATCCATTATTCTGGTTCATAAGCTTGCCCTTTCATGAGACGGAAAACCCTCAGCACAGATCTATGCCCTCAGGTGATGATGCTTAACAGCACCGTCAAGAACCTAAGAGAAAAATCGTCAGCTTCGTGTGCCGAAAAGTCAGTACTCCGGAATCCACACTAGAATATAAGAAAATGTGTAGACCAGAAAACTTAAGCTAACGCCCGTAGGCAGAATTTTCGCAAGTGCGAATACAAACTTGCGAATATAGGGTTTATATGATCAAAAAATGAAAACTAAAGGAGGTCAAAGACTTAGAAGATATGAGTGAACCAAATGCTTTATTTTATTGGTCATATAAGGCACTTATTACATAATATAAAATATGCTAAGTGTAAAAGGGACGTAGTTGTGCTATGTTGCATGGCCGATCTGTCTCCAGAAAATCATCATCGGAGTCACGTTGCTTGCCCTTGCGCTTTTTTGGCCTATATTTCAACTCGCGAATATTGATGAGGTAATAGGAACCATTGAGCAATACTTTGCTTATGACGAACAGTCCTTCCCAAGGCAGGGATAGTATGTGTGAATTTTCCTACTTGGGTCTAAGCACCAGATCCCCTTCGTTAAATGAGTGATGCCTAACGCAGTTACTATGGTAGCCACACAGCTTATGATGGCAGATGGCGGATCTTTGGCATGCTAGTAGGTGCTCTTCCTCTAATAGGTCCATAGATAAGCGTTTGGATTCTTCAACATTATCCTCCTCGTAGGCGGCGACTCTTGGTGCATCGTGGAGGATGCCAGATGGTAGGACGGCTTCTACTCCATAAAACATGAAGAAAGGGGTCAAGCCGGTAGATCTGTTGGGTGTTGTTTGTAAACTCCATGGCATAGATGGAAACTCCTCCGCCCAGGTTCTAGCTTCTCTATGTAGCGGTGCCTCCAAGCTTGGCTTGATTCCTTGGAGAATTAATCCATTGGCTCGTTCAACTTGTCCATTTGACTGTGGATGTGCCAGAGATGCTAGGTCAAGGTGGATGCCTTTTTCATGACAATACTCCTCAACTTCTCCGAGAGACAAATTTCATCCATTGTCGTTGATGATGCTATGTGGGAGACCAAATCTCACCACCAAATCCTGGACAAATTTTATGGTTGTTACCCCATCGATCTTTCTAATGGGTTTAGCTTAAATCCATTTTGTGAACTTGTCAACTGCTACTAGCAGATGCGTAAATCCACAAGGTGCTATTTGCAAAGGTCCAACCATGTCAATCCCCCAGACTCCAAACGGCCAAGTGATTGGTATTGTTCAGAATTCATCAGTTAGAACATTTGGTTGTCTTGCATAAAACTGGCACCCAAGACCAGTTCGTACCAACTTGTCAGCGTCCTCCTTACCAGTTAACTAGTAGAATCCTTGCCGGAAGGCCATGGCCACCAGCGATCGGGGAGCGATGTGATGCCCGCAATCTCCAAGATGTATATCTCTAAGGATGTCAATACCTTGCTGCTGGGAGATGCACCGTAGGAAAACTCCTATTGTACTTATTTTGTATAGCTGGCCATTAATGATGATGTAATCTTTTGCTCTGCGAGCTATTTGCCGTCTTTCAACTTTGTCAGCTGACAAAGTTGCGTCTTGAAGATAGGCCATGAACGGTTTCATCCAAGCTAGAGAGGTCAATGTTACTACATTAACAAATGAGTCCACTCTATTCGGGTTATCGAGGTATGCTCCTTTCACGGATGGATTCCGCAAATGCTCCAGAAAAACACCTGGCGGAATTGGTCGGCGAGCTGATCTAAGCTTTGATAGTAGATCAACCGCTTCATTGTCCTCCCTTTTGACGTACTTGACTTCGTAGCCGTTGAAGCACTTGGCTATCTCGTCTACTTCATCTCGATATGAGGCCATCATAGGGTTTCGCGCATTCTAGGTCCCAGCCACCTGCTGGGCAACCAAGTCAGAATCTGCAAATCAAACTATGCGCTTCATGCCAATGTCCTTGGCCACACGAAGTCCATGAATGAGGACCTCATACTCCGCCATGTTGTTTGTAGCGGTGAAGTGGATCTGCAGGTCGTACTATAACTTCTCTCCTGTCGGTGATTGTAATCATACACCAGCCCCCATGCCATTGAGCAACTTTGATCCGTCAAAGTGCATGATCCAATGCTCTGGCTCTGGTACGGGAGTGTCTTCTAGCAGTTCTATCCAATCTGCAATAAAATCCACCAATTCTTGAGATTTGATAGTGTCGCTTCTGTTGTAGGTGATTTCAAAGGCGGCAAGTTCGATTCCCCACTTTGCCACTCTTCCTGTAGCGTCGCTATTGTTGATGATGTCGGACAACTGAGCTTTGTTCACTATTGTGATGGAGTGCTCCTGGAAATTATTCCTTCGCTTCCACGAAGCAAGGAAAACTCCATACGCTATCTTCTGGTAGTGCGGGTAACGCTGTTTGGATTCCATCAAGACCTTGCTTACATAGTGAAATGGTCATTGAACTCCGTATTCGTGCGTTGGTTCCTTGTGCTCCACCACGATGACGATGCTGATAACCCGGTTGGTTGCCGCCATCTAAACTAACATACGCTCCCTTGATATCGATGCTGCAAGTATTGGTGCGGAGGAGAGTATTCTCTTCAACTCCTAAAGTGCTGCATCTGCTTCGACCGTCCATATGAATTTATCTGCCTTATTGAGCAACTTGTAGAGCGGCATAGCCTTCTCCCCAAGTCGGATGATGAACTGGCTTACTGCTACCATGCAACCTGTGAACCTTTGTATGTCCTTCAAGCATGTCGAGCGTTTGATGTCAAGGATGGCCTATTGACCTCAATTCCGTGATGCGAAATGATGAAGCCCAACAATTTGCCAGATAGCACCCTAAAGACACACTTCTTAGGGTTAAGCATCATGTTGTACTTCCGGGGATTGTCGAAGGTGTGGGGCCGCCGGATTAATCCTCAGAGAATCCATATTATGCATACACCACGATCCCATGATCAGTTAGTCATGGCACATAACCGACAAGTATCAGAGTAAACATCCATTACTTAAGATGATACAAGTAATACCTTACATGCCATTATGGATACATTAATAAACATCAGCGGAACTTCATCAAGCGTAGAGCCCGAGCCATGCCTTAACCTACAGGTAACTGACTGGGAGAACATACTAGCTCGGATAGTTGCCAACACCACCTTCCTCTTGATATCTGACCAAGTTAATAGCTAGGGACAATGCCAGTGAGTACTTTGAAGGTACTCGCAAACCACCTTAAGGTAACAATAATAACAAGAGGATATGCATTATGGCTATGGTAGTAGGAGGGCTCCAAGAGAGGTCCTTTTCTCAATTAGTTTCTCTTGTAGATATAGCATCTACATATCTTTGTTGAAAACTTTTGTAAAACATTTTGGAAACCTTTTTGAAAAGTTTTGGAAAACATTAGGACTGGGTCACCCATTTGTTCCCGTGTTCACGTCGTCCCACGACCAAACTCCTTTCTCCTCCTTCCGACCATCCCATGGTTAAAACCTTTCTCCTTTACGACCATCCCATGGTCAAAACATTTTCCAAGCCATTTCTTTTCCAAAAATCCTTTTTGAAAACAAAACCTGCACCGCTCTACAGGAACCTTCCCAACCGTCCATGACCACGGACACGGCTATTCGAATAGATTTACACTCTGTAGAGGTTGCACACTTTACCCACACCATCTGGGTACACTATCCTGATCTACACCGATCGTGGGTCGATTAACCAATCAAGACTCTCCGGATGCCCATTCCAATATAAGTGCCTACCCTATGAGTGTTACTCCCCTCAAAACCTGTACGTCGGGTACCGAGGACCAACCAGAGCGCATTTTACACTTTACACAGTGGGCGCTTTCAATGAGGGGCTCATAGTAATGCCTGGCTGCCAGCAGACAGTTTGTTCCTTCTCCAGGTCGATGTCCCACATGGACCTTTAAGGGAGAAGGCCCAGCCTCCGGGGATCGCGATCCCCTGTAGTAGTTGCGAGGCAGCTTATACCAGAATAGACAAACATCAAATCCAGCTCTGTCCCATTCTAGAGTAATGTGGTTGCACAGGGTTAATTGTTCTAGCCAAACTGCAAAGAACCGAGTGCGTTTTTGTAAAACTTTTTCCTCCAGCTTTCCTTCAGCATTTTTAAAAAAAACCTTTTTCTTTCTCAACATCTCTTGGGAGGGCCCTCCTCACCAAGGTTTAATCATAAAACTTTTGGTAAAACTTTTTTGGGGGTCTTCCCATCCTCTAGTTTTGCTTCGGCAAAAATGGGTCTCCAAAGGGGTATGGTATAATACACCATCTATCATACTAGGGTTAAATAGGTGTCATCAAGAGGGTTGTACTTAATAGTACAAAAGCGTAATGATTTGGAGAAGCCAAGCCACTACCAAGTAGAGATCATCATATAGTAAAACAATGCAGTTTCATAAAGCAGTAGATAAAACATGCATAAATAAGATAGTAGGAAAAGTCTTATGAGCAAGAAGGTGGCTTGCCCGATGATCAGCAATATGGCAATATGGCCCTGGACTTCTTCTTTAGATTACCAAGAATACCAATACCAATAAGATCTCTTCTTCTCGGCATCAATACAAGCGCAACTATCGTCGTCATCGAGTATACATGCAAACAAGCAATACCACAATCAAAACAAGGCATACAAGCAACAATACCTACATCATACAATGAACAGTACAAGTTTACAAACTAGTAGATTTTGAGTGGTTGGCTTCTACACCAGTGGAATTACTTGAAATGCCTTAGTGGATTTTCTTTACTGATTTGGATGCCTAAACTACTTAATTAAGGGGTTTAATTATAAGGTCCAAGTACTGTAGGATACCTTTGTATATAAATGGTACCATAACATAAGTGGTTTTACCAAATTATCAATTTCTATTGATTTATAATGAATTTTCTAGTGGGAGAAACTCTAGTTTTAGGAAATAATTCACCAGATTGTTCTGTATCTCCAAAAATTATTTTGTTGGGTGGTTAGGTAGGTATTGATGTACTTGTTCACTGAGAGTTGGAATCATGTCAAAATAATTACCAGAATGCCCTCAGGAAATTCCTAAAGGAAGTTTTGTGGGGGTTTTTGTATTTTTCACCAAATTCATTCTAAAGGAGCTTTTGATTTGATTCCAAGGGCACATGGTAGGTATTTAGAATACCTTTCTGAAGAACTTGGAATCAACCTTTTTGGAGTTGTAGGGCTACTGTGATGATTTATCTTGTGAAAACACAAGGGACAGAAAATTTTAATTCATTAAAATTCATCAGAAGCCCAATAAATAGTGAGCTCCTGGGTTTAGATATTTATTGGTGTACCACATCACTGGGAGTTAGAAACAACCCCATATATGTTGTAGGTTTACCTAGAGAATTTGCTAAAGTAAGATTCACGTGGATTTTGTCATTTTTACTGATGTAAAACCATAGCTCACCTTGACCTGAGGTAAAATCTAACTGGCAGGTATGGTAAAATAATTTTAGGGAAACTCAGTTTCATCCCATTTGGTTATGTATGGCTTACTCGGGAACTTATTTAGTGAAAAGGTACATTTTAGTGGTTTTATTTTCAGTAACTTATAAAAATTAATTTGGGAAAAGTACAAACTATGAATGCTTCATAAAACATCTGGTAATACCTAGAAATTTGGATTTAGACAAAGAGGGTTGTTTTCCATTTTTATTTCGATTTAAACCAAATGCCCTTTGAACAGATCTGGAAAGATTCATTAAAAGGGAAAAAATGGAACTAGGCCGGAATTCCACAGGAAAACGGGTCGCACAGGGTACAGCTGGCCCAAATCGCACCCTAGCACGCGGGAGGCCGCTGCTTCGAAATCCCTGGGTGGGCCGCATGTCATTGACACGAGGGTGCCGAAGCGGTAAGTGAGGTCGTGGGTCGTTCGATCTATTTGCGATCAATGGCCCTTGGTTCTTCTTCTTCCTCCCGTCGAGTGAGATAGAAGGAACCCTAGGGAGGGGCAGGAGGGTACATAGGTGCTCACCGGAGGGCCTGTGGGCGACTGGGGGTGGCGTCAGAGGTGCGGCGCACAACGCCACGCTCGGGGATGGTCGGCATCGTGGGGTTCGGCCACGGGGGAGAGACACGCATCGAAGCAGGAGGAGATCGGCCCGGTGCTTGCTGTGGTGCTTCTTGGATGGCTGCATGATGCTGGGGAGCCGACTAGTCCATCGAGGAAAGCCAGGGGTACCACGGGGTGGTCCGGTTTGGGGCTGGAGGTGCTTGGACTCGAGGGACTCGTCGGGGACGCTCACCTCGGGCCTGTGTCGATGGAGGTGGCTCTAGTGTCCCTGTAGCAAGGAGAGGGAACGAGGAGGTTGCTCAGGTCCAGGGTATCCATAAAAAGGGTAAAGAGGGAGTTGGGCAGGGTCGGGGCCAACGGTGTACTTCACCTCTTGAGGAAGGCCGAGAGGAGAGCTTTCTCTTCCCTAGGGCAATGGGGAGCCTTGGGGCTAGATCTGGAGCTTGGAGATGGGTAGGTAGAGGGGAGAGGGGGCAAATGAGGGCGAGAGAGAGGCCCTAGGGTGGTCTCTGGTAGTTCATACTGAGTGGGAAGGGTGTATCATGGACAAAGTCCATGTGTGAGCTTGTGAGGAGGAGGTGGCTAGGGATTGGCCATAGGGGCGGTGGAGAGGGGAGTGGTGGGGCTTTGGTTCGAGCCCTGAGTGGAGAGGAGGGTGGGAGGTGTGCTGCAGCTACTATGCAGGATTTTAAAAGATATGGCATTGATTTGTTCTCTCTATCTCTCTCACTTTCTCCAATATCTAAAGGACAAAAGGGTGCAATGCTACAGTAGCCTTGACCAGGGAGGAGTGCTGGTTGCTGTGGAGTAGTTTTTGACAAGTTTGAGAAGGTTTTGATTTAACTTTGGATCATGGTTTTGAATATCTCCATTTTTGGCCATCTTGATGATCATGAAGAACCTCATGATTTTTGATCTTGGAAAGCAAAGGTGAGGATGTTGTTAGGTGGATATGGTACAGGTACATATCCATGAATTATTTGGGAATTATTTGATGAAGTTTGGTCCACTTTATATCACCTATTCAAATAGGGCAGAAATGGTTTTTAGGAATTTATTTGGTATTTTTAAATTGGATATGTGGAGTTTTTGATGTGAGATGGTCCCAAATGTGAATACACACTTAGGGGAATTTTCCCAAGATTTAGTATGGCTTAAAAGTATTTAAATCAATTATTTTATCCTTTCTGCCATTTAAGGAGAACGACAAAAAGAATTATTGAAACTCTTCAAAAATATTTATTTTTGAAGTGGGATGATAGGGTATGTAATATAGGACTCAATTCTACTTAAAGTTAGGAAGTGTTTTGGCAAAAACCAAACTTTCCCTTGAGAAAGGAGTTTTGGAGATTTTGTCTATTAAGGAGATTAATTAGATTTGGAGCCATAATAATTATGGATATATTTGATAAATCTTGGTGATCAAGTTAGATGATGTAGACAAGGTGTAGCAAGCATTTCCAACCTTGGGAATTGGAAATCCAACTTGTATTAGATGGAAAACAAGGAGTTGTGGATCTAGGGTGATGTTATTTTTATACCACCAAAACATGGTTGCATCTTGGAGCTCAAAGCTCACCTTGATGCAAGCGATAGATGGATAGTTAGACCAAGTCATATAGATGATCATGGCAGAAGGGGTTTGGATTGGTTACAATGGAGGTGGTCTAGAAGTTATGGCAAACTTTGTTGAAAATAAGGCTGCCATACCCGATGAGTCATGATGCCTTATAAACCATGTGGGTTTAAGAAGCACAAAGATCCACTTGGAACAAGTGAAGTAGATGTTGATATACCTATATGAGTAGAACACAACCATGCAAAGAGTTGATCCATAGAAGGTTGGATGGTGGTGTGAGCTTCTGTCAAAGTAGGCATGTTGACTAGATTTGCAGGAAGATTTAATTTCTTGCCTACAAAACCATCAAGAACAAGGGGGGTAGAGGATGTTCTAACCAGGGGAAAGAGTGGGCCTTGGTAGTCCTTATTATGGTTAACAAGATGGTTCAGGTGCATTACCAAAAATGCACACGGGTTGAGAAAGGGATACATCCAAAAAGGTGATGTTGGAAATAGTTTTCCAGATTTAGGGTTTTTGACTAGATTATGAGAGGAGATGTTTTTGTTGGGTTGCAAGATACCAGAGCATCATCAAGGGGATGAAGTTGAGGTGTAGATTGGGTAGAAAGGATCCTTGCTTGATATTAGTCTTCATTGACTTGGAAGCTTCTAGAAGGAATATCTTCAGAATTGATCTGGTTAAGGGTTTAAGATGATCAACTAGTATCTAGAGATTAGATCCTGCTTTGTATTCTTGCTTAGGGTGTGGTGGTTTGGAAACCTCGTGATCCTAGTGATGAGCTTCTAGAGTAGTTCATACTATCTCCTAATCAATCAAGTGAAACAACAGACCAAGGCAACTCATCTTACAAACAAATCAACTACTACTAGGGTTACCATCAAGCTTAGCTTGAGGTAAGGATGGGCAATTTTGAAAGGTTGGAGTTTGCATAAGGTAAGAGTCCTTGGTATCCCTAGCAAGAGTAGAATTCAAATTTTTTATACAAGGTTTTGAGAATCCTAGAGGTAGGAGTAGTTGAAGGTTTTGTCTTGAAAACATAAGGAGATTATATTATATATCTCTCCATAGTTTTGTCAATAGAAGCTACTAAAATAGTTTTGGTTACATCAGCATCTTGGCTCATGTTTTGAAATGCCAGAACATTTGACAATGTGTAAAATGAGCGAGGATAGTTTTGTTAAATAGCTTTTTGACAACTGATGTTGAGGTAAGGAGTATATCATAAGCTATACAATCAGAAGCATAAGCACAGACAATCAACAAGAAAACACTTCAACACTTAACAAGAAAAAGTTTTTGTTCCCCCTGATTTTTGCATTCTGGACAACTAATCATGGTTGCTGTAATTGGGATGTTACAAAACTTTCCCCCTTAAAAGAATCTCGTCCCGAGATTCAGGAGAATAGGGTTAGGGGATTTTAGTCGGGTTTATACGAGGTGTCTTACACGTACTATATTACGGACTCCGTCTTTGAAAGTGACTACTCTATCGAGGAAGTTCCTTCAGTCTTCGACATGCGCGGAGAGTTGAGCAGAGTCTAGTCCCGATTGCGAGGGATGACCTTCTTTTCCTTCCGGACTCTATATCTAGAGGGCTTAGACTGGGCAGATTAGCTCGATGCTGAACTTCACGGAGTACTCATCACAGGATAGAATCTACAGCTAGGAGTACCTCTGTCTAAGGATTCACAGCTCTTCCTTAGGGTCGTAGCGTATCCTATTTAACGATTTTAGGGTCGGGACTCCTGAGTTTGCTCCTGGCAGAGGGTTATTCTATTTTGTGGGAAAGACAAAGTATTTCCCCCTTAAGGTTAAACTAGGGTGACTCGAAGTTAACACAGTCCTTCCTTCTTGGAGTCGTTGGATGATGTTAGGTGCATATCGCAATCTTCTGCTCGGAGTTGGAACCTTCGGATGACTTCCGCAAACTAGGTGTTATGAGGCTTATATACTACTTTATTCATACTTAGCCGATCGTAGTAGTTGGAGTCTCACGTCCTCTAAGCGATTGGAACTAAACGGTTGGCGATCTTGGGGTCCTTCAGGTATGTCTTCAGCTGAAGAAGCGAAAGGATTTCATAGAATCTTCAGTTAGTTTCGCTTTTGATGTCTCACGGGTTGTTGTTTGGTGAGGAGGCGTCAAATCTTGTGGTCTTTCTGAAGTATCCTCGAGTAGGTAGTCTTCTGAAGATTGAGTGGGGAGACGCAGTCTTTCCACTTTGGAGCTTCACTAAGTGGCTTTATGAGTGGTGCGAACCATCTTTCTGGGGGTGCTGCCCGGTGCTTAGCGAAAAATTGTCTTCTTTCTGGGTCTTGATTGGAGTCTTCGAGTGACGCTTTATTCTCGCAAACCTTGGTGGGGGGGGGGGGTTCCCTTACGAAGCCTTCTCGAGTTAGCTCTATGAGGGTTAGCGTTTAACAAGACTTCTTGTTAGATCTTCAGCCAGAGTAGAGGCATCCAGCTTTGGGGAAATTGTCTTCACTTGAGTTATTAGTGTTGCTTTTGCATGATGGCGGAGTGGACTCGTTGTCTTCACGCTTCCTAATCATCTGACTTCAGGGGTGGTTCTGACCTTCTAAGGAGGAACTTCCCATCGGTTTGGGTAGGTTTGACTATAGTAGCTAGTCTCCTGAGGTAGCTTTGTTCAAGATAAAACCAGCCTTAAGTAACCAACGCACATTCTTAATTCTTTGGTTCCCGAGGTAGGTGTAATCAACGCACATTCTTAATTCTTTGGTTCCCTTTTTGAGGACAAGTACATGATTTGACACCCATTGGTTGTGAATGACTTCTCGGATAAAACCAGCCTTAAGTAACCAAGCTATCTCCTTGCCTATAGCCCGTCATCTTTCATCACCGAAACATCATAGAGGGTGTTTCACCAGTTTGGCCATATGATCAATATTCAATATGTGCTCGGCAAGTTCCCTAGGTACACCTTTCATGTTGGCAGGTTGCCAGGCGAAGATGTCCTTATTCTCATGGAGGAACTGGACGAGCGCTCTTTCCTATTTAGGATCCAGGTTCGTGCCAATGGCGGCGGTCTTGGAGGAATCTCCTTCAACAATCTCCACCTGTTTGGTCTTGATGGTGGGCTTGAATGCGGGTTCAGAAGTAGTAAGTTTCTTCTTCGAAGCCGGCATCTCCGAGTGTCAACCTTGCTCTGGATCTCCTTGAATTCCTCACTGTAGAGGACGGCTTCAGCAAAGGCGGCTTCGCTTAGCTCGCACTCCCTTGCCTTGGTAAAGCTTCCGTCAATGGTGATGATGTCGTTTGGTCCGGGTATCTTGAGCTTGTCGTAGACGAAGCATGGCCTGGCGAGGAAGGAGTGGAAGATGTCGCATCCAAAGATGACATGGTACACGCTCTTGAAGGGCACCACTTCAAACGTCATGCACTCTTGGAGGTAATTGTTGATATGACCAAAGGCGACTGGAAGGGTGATGCAGCCAAGGGAGTTAGCTTGCCAGCCAGGAACGACGCCATGGAACACGGTGTTGCTCTTCCTTAGATGAGTCTCCATATAGTTCATCTTGTGCAGTGTATCCAGGTACATGATGTTGATGCTGCTTCCACTATCCACGAGGCACTCGGTGAACTAGGTGCCATCAATCAATGGGTTGATGACCATGGCATACTGGTTCTTTGTTGGGATGAGGTCTAGATGATCTTTCCTATCCCAAGTGATTGGAATCTCTGACCAACTGACATACTAGGGAACTGGAGGGAGGGTAGCCATCAGTATCCTCGGTGAGGTTTTCTGGGCCCGGATGGAGGAAGTACCAAGGAATGTATGGTAGACCGTATCCTTCTTTTCAAAGTGGTCATTGCCTTTGCCATCTCCCTTGCCGGCGGACTTGGGTTCTACATCTTCATCCATGTCGCTTGATCCTTGGATTCCTCCTCCTTCTTCTTCCCTTTACCCTATCCACGAGGTTGTTCTTTCGACTTTGCTTGTAGCCGGACTTAGGGTATTCCTTGAGGCCGAGATCGTTGTTGTGCTGACGGCGCTTCAGCGTATGTCAAAGCAATGTCCCCTTCTGCAGGTCGTCGATGAAGGCGGCCATAGCGGTTTGTTCGTGTACCACGCGCATGAATTTTTCATATCCAGCGAGTGGGAAAGGTAAACATGAGAGGATTCATTCTTTTCCTGCACACACCTCTGTAGGTCTTCGACTATGGAGGGACGTTTGTACGTACCCTCAAAGTTCTCGGTGAACGCTTCATGCATGTCCAACCAATTGCAGATTGATTTATCCGGCAAGTCGTCAATCCATTGTCAGGTGGTGCTAGTGAGGATTAGTGGGAGGTACTTGACGGCAACATTAGGGTTTCCCCTGCGATGTGAATCGCCTCGCTGTCGTACTACAACCATCTAGCTGGCCTGGTAGTGCCATCATAGGGCTTGATGGTCTTGTTGATCCGGAGACCCTTGGGATAAGTTGTGGCCCGTATTTTCGGTCCAAAACAACGTGGCCCTAGGTATGAGAGCTCCCGTGCTTCTTGGTTCTTCTCCAGTCGTGAACGTGTATCGTACGGCTGCGGTTGCTTCCCTTTTCCGTCATGGGGAGGATAATCGTGGAGCGATCCCTGGGATCCTCCATGTCCTTTGCCATGATGGCTACTGTGTGGCGACGGCGGTGGTGGTGGCGGTGGGTTAGCCTTCTTGCTGGTCCCTCCATGTGAGTCCTCACGCCTATCATGATTTCTTGTCAGACGTGGTGCTTCCTTGTGGGATCTGCTCCTATGTCCTTTGTTGCCACTTCACTCTCCGCCATGCCGAGGCTGCTCACCCTAGTCGCGTATGACGATGCCGACCTAGGAACGCCTAGGAGGTGGCATGCTTTTGCGGTGGCGTGGTTGTTGTTCCTCATGACGTCAGGATGGCGGGGGTGGTGACGATCGACGAGGGAGAGCTTTCTCTCCCTTTTCGGAAGATATGGGTATGGCGTTAGCCCTGTTACGTGCATCCCTCCGCCTTTGCTTTGTGGAGCCTGTATGAGATCTTGGCCTTTGGCGGCTATTTAGGGTTGACTGGCAAAGCTCCGAATTGGACTCAAGCCTTTGCGAGGTGGCCTGCTCCTGCTGCTTGCAAGCCTTGGCTAGAAGGTCATAGACCTAAGCCACCGCTTTTGGCGACCTGTCCTGCTCTAGGAGGGTCTTGGCGACGATCATGTTGAGGACGGGAGTTGGCATTACTTGCCTCTGTTGGGGATATACTTTCCGGATATCCTCACTGTACCTCACTGACCAGGGTGGCCCACATCAGGTTAGAGATTTGCTTCATGGGCTGCCCGGTCAGGGAGAAGAGACGGAGTACAGTCCGTCTACGGGAAGGCCTAGAAGACTTACCGACATAGGCCCATAGTGTTACTTGTAGTACAAGATGTACTATGTAACCGACTCTTAGTCATAGCCAGATAGATCTCTCCTGTAAACCCTAGGCCGGATATCTATATAAGTTGACCAAGGGAGAGCCTTTAGGGCACCCTCACAATAATCTACAATCTCAACTCGCACAGGCGAAACCTTTGTAACCCATATTCTGGCTCTGCCGTATTATTGGATTGCTAGCAGGAGTAGGATCCGTTCAAAGCCAGCAGATTCGAACCTGGGTAAACTTGTGTGCTCACCATCCCGGAATACCGTACGTCTCACACCCCTCTCTTCCACACGCCTCGAGGACCCCCTCATGGCCTACTTGTGATCAATCCGACGACAGTTGGCGCCCACCGTGGGGCAACTGACCTTCGGATCTGCATTCCGAGCGGAATCTGCAAGAATCAGAACCGGCGAGACTAACACCGTTGGTCACATCCTCTACGCCAGCGACGTCCCTCTCATCGTTCTCGATGAGACCTGGATTCTGGCTAGGGAGGCCGTGACTGCTTACACCATTATGTCTTTTGGCGAGACCAATGTGTACATCGGATTCGCTGAACCTGTATCACCCACCCCAGCGGTGATGATAGAGGCAGAAGTAATTGCTGGGTCCCCTTTGTCCGGATCCCACCCAGCCCACACCTGTTTCGGAGATAGTGGAGAAATCCGAGCCTGAAGAAGACCTTGCGGTTCAAGTCGAATCTGGACTGGATCTCCCTAGCGAGGCCGAATCCCAGATTGATCCACCCGCTGAGCTCGAAATCTAGGAGGATCACAACAACAACCTTGGTTCCGGCTCTGCCAATGCCGGAACAGATCAACCGTTCCTGAGGCACACGTTGAGGCGCATGATAATGCAAGACGCAAGCATGGATGAGGTTCTCGAAACCATCAAGATCTTCGAGGAAGCCCACGAGGAAAGCCGCAACTATCTCAGGACCCACACATCGCACTTCATCAGATACGTTGGATCCGGATCTGGCTCTCCCGATGCTCGAGACAACACTGACTCGGTGCTGCAGGCGATCGGAACAAACACCGACTTACCCGCATCCTCGGATGACTCGATGACGTCGGTGGATTTCCGAAACTTCTCCGCGAAGTATGAAGAGGAGTAAAACTCCAAAGCTACAGAAGAAGGATAAGCCATGGATGAAGGATCCGATGAAAACTCTCCTAAAGCGCAGGATGACATGGATATCAGAGATAATCCCGAGCTCCAGATGTCCGAAAGTACCGATCATAGCTTGACTTCGGGAAACGGACCCAAAGCCGTCTTTGCTATCGGCGCTGCCAAGAAGGGAAAGAAGAGGAACAAGAAGAACAAGACCCCGACAAAAAAACTTCTAATAGAGGAGGTGATTGCCGAGGAATATGAGGAAGACTTGGATGGAGAACTTACCCCAGAAGAGCCCAAAGAAGAATCGGTGGATGGACACGTGGTCACCGCAGGTATGCGTAAACTCATCGATGTTGCATTAACTGCACCTATCCCTACTGTAGTAGAACTAACTACAGCGGAATTGGACGAAAGGGCCCAATCCCTAGAAGTGCGTCGCCAAGTACTCCTGCATGAAGCTAAAAACATCGAGGTAGAAAAGAAACGCATGTCCAAGGCGGAGAAGCTCATCTCTCTGCAACATCAGAATAACCGGAAACGACTTATACATGATAATCAATTTCCGGAAGTACGTAAGGTTCTGTTTGAGGGAAATCCGAGGATGCCTCGGCTTGTAGCATGGGAGAGCTGGTGTATCCAACACCAGTGCAAAATACTACCGCTGCTCGAGACATCCTGGCAAATAATCCAGGCCCAGAACAGGTTCGATTGGGCATTAAGCTACTCACCAAGGGTCTGGAGAAGTAGAAGGCCGCGAAATCCGGAAGCGGAAAACTGGTCTCCCAATTCGACCAATGTCGCATGGATCCGGCCTGGAATGACGTAAGACCCCAACATGCTCCGGAACAGGATGACCGTTTCGACCGTCGGGAAGACAACTACTCAATAACCGGATCTTTAGGACAGCATCACAGAACTACACGTAACTGGTGCAATGTTGCTCCAGCTACTGAGCAAGAGGCAATTGTTGTACTATATCCGAAGAAACCTCCCCGGCGAGAGTCAAACGATCACAGGGAAGAAGACAAAGAGAAACATCGGGAGGAGGACCGTCAAAGAATGGCACCTCCTAGACATGCAAGCCGTCCGGCTAAGCTTCGCCGTGACGGGAGTGACGAACGAAGGAATGATAGACACCATGCCGAGTCAAGCTGGCAAGGGGTTCTTCATAATGAAGACCCTCCCCGGAGCCGGAATAATGACGCTCCGGACGGAGGCCGACGATCAGCCGGAAACAATCCAGCTGCTCCACCCTCTCCACCAAGCAGCCATCACAACGGCTCCCAAGGAGGACAAGGAAAGCGTCATGGCGGAGGAGGTGGTGGCAGAAGCCGAAGTCCGGCTCCAAGCCACCGCAGCAATAGCCGTCAATCAGGGCGATCTCTATCCCCAAGTGACGCAAGGCACAGGATTAACTCCAACATAGAGGCGCGGCGCTACGAAAATGATGATGTATACGTGGGCCCGAAATGATTCGGACCACGCATAAGAGCAACAAAATTCCTAGAAGCATTTGCTATCTCAAGACACATCCAGGCCTATGATGGTATAGCTCGGCCTGATACTTGGCTCCAGGATTTCTACCAGGCTTGCTCTATCACTGAAGGCGGAAACAGCCTGTGATGGGGATATGCCGAATGGGGTATGCCCAATAGGACGTTCCGATTGGGCCAAAGGCCTCACAAGTGGGCCTACAGGACAGCGATTAGAATGTGACTAAGGAGAAGTCCTGGCGACTGGAGACTGGAGGCCCAGGAGCATATTTGAAGCCCAGTCGGATTAGGTTAAAGCCTCCGAATCCATATCTTGTTCGGTTGTAAACTGTAAACCATAGAGAGGTGCCTCCTATATAAACCTCCCTAGGGTAGACTAAGGATTTATGTTCCATCATACACCCCTTCGAGCGACTCGCTTCTTAGACGCTGAGCTCGCCACCCTTGTAACTCGCTCTCTATCAATATAATCTAGCAGGAGTAGGTCTTTACCCTCCGGGGGCCAAACCTGGATAAATCCATGTGCATCTGCCCCCATCTCGCACCGGAGATGGCCGCCGCTCGCCGATTCTATCAATTGTCGCCTCTGCGGCATCGCGTCAGCCATTTCCACGACAGTGGCGCCCACTGTGGGGCCTAGCTTGACTGGCCTGAGTTTTGTGGCGAGACCCTACTCACCGACCGATCGGCCGATCGCCACCGGCCGCATGATCGCCATCGGCGGGATCTTACAGATCCTGCCCAGCAGCTACATCCCGGCGTCGCGCCCGATGACCCACAGCACGATAATGTCGGTCGGCACCATCAACCTCTTTGTCGGCTTCACCGGTGCGATCGACCTAGTGGCAACGGTGATCGTCGGCAGATCACCGCCGCGCCGCGATCTACTATCGGAGGAGAAGGTCCGCTCCATCAGGAGCCTCGTCACCGAGTATGACTCGGCCGCCAGCAACGCGGCCGAGACCAACACTGCCGCAGACGACGCGACCCTACACGACGATGCCGACTCTGCGACCCCTGTCTCGGACGATGGATCTATCACCGCGCCATCACGTAAGGACTCCATCAAGCGGGTCTCCAACCTTGAGGACATCTTGGACTCCTCCATCCCCGGGATCTTCGATTCCGATTCTGGCTCGGAGTCCCCCGAGGACTTCCGTGCCAGATCCAATCACTTCAACGCTATCTACATGGTGGGTAGCACCGTCGCCCCGTCAGATCCATTCTCCACACCGATCCTACCAACCGCCATGGCCACGAAGGTGGAGGAAGCCCGCCAGCGACTGGAGGAGGCGACACGCAAGGAGATAGCCGAGCGCGAGAAATTCTGCCTCGAGAGGGTGACGGCGCAGGAGCTGTCGCTCTACCACCAGCGCCGCATCAGGACCCGCCTAAACTCCAACGTCCAAGGCCGCGTCCTAAACTTCAACGACAAGAGCGACCCCGCACGTGCGGCTGAGCGCGAGTACTATGAGAAAGCACCACCAGGCGGCAGCAATCGACCACCACCCGGCGCAACGGCGAATCGGGCCCTGCCACCACCCATTGGTCGCGCACCCCCGCCGGACCAGCCTCGAATCATAATCTCGCCACAGGCCCGCGATGCCAACAGACTCTCACTATACTCCACCCTGATGGATAACATCGTCGCGGCCGACGCCGTAGTCGCCAACCTCAATGTCCAGGGAGAGGGTGCGCTGCAGATCCAGTACGCCAATGCCCTACTCCCCAGGGCCATCGAGAAGCAAGCAGTGGGAGTTGACCCGCAGGGGCGGATGTATTCCCGCTCCTCGGCAAGCAGGTCAGCCTCAAGCGGTCACCCCACCGTCGAGAAGCATTGCATTCAACATCCAAAACATAGAAATCAACGGGGACATAGGTATTGTTAACCATAATAAGGACATCATTCATATTCCCCATGAGTTTCTTTTTAGCATTATCATCAAGTTGGTCATCTAAATAACAATCTCCTAATGGTGGCAAATCAAGCATTTCATAAATCTTTCTACGCATAATACATACACTAGTACCAAGATCACATAAAGCTTTTAGATCAAAATCATTCACTTTCATATTAATGATGGGTTCCCAACCATCTTCTAATTTCATAGAAATAGAAGCTTTATGTTTGAATTTTTCTTCTTTAATTTTTATGAGAGCATCGATAATGTGTTTTGTAAAGGCCGTATTCATAGCACTAGCATTAGGACTTTTAGCAAGCTTTTGTAGGAACATAATTACTTCAGAAATATTGCAACCATGAAGATCAAAATCATAATTACCATCCAAGGTAGTAGAGCCATTGTTTCCATATTTCGAAGAATTTCAGCATTTTTATTGGAAGAGGTTCCATTGGTTTTAGGCATTGTTGCAAAAGGAATGGGTACTCCATGTGGTTTGCTAGCATCAACATTAGGGGTGGAGATAGTACAAATACTACTATTTCTAGCAATTTCATCTTCTCTTTCCCAATTAGCATGCAATTCAGCTAACAGTCTAACATTTTCATCAATTCTAACTTGTATGGCATTAGTAGTATCAAAGGGGTTTTCTATAGTTTCAGGTTTAGCAGCCATTTTATTAATGAAAGAGGATTGTGCTTCAGACAAAGATGATATATTTCTTTCACCATTCGGAAGTTTTTCCTCAATAGTTTTATTGAAAGCAGTTTGTTTATTAATAAAATCTTTAAGCATGACTTCAAGTTCAAAGGATGCACTTCTACTGTTGTTGTAGGAATTTCCATAAGCATTACCATTATTGGGGGGATATGGCCTATAATTATTATTACAAAATTGTTCATGTCGGCATTGTTGCTAAAATTATTATTTCTAATGAAGTTCACATCAACTTGCTCCTCTTGAGCATCCAAAGAGGCTAAGGGGACATGATTTGGATCAATATGAGCTTTTCTATTAACAAGCATAGACATAATAACATCAATTTTCTCACTCAAGGAGGAGGTTTCTTCAACAGAATTTACCTTCTTACCTGTGGAGCTCTCTCAGTGTGCCATTCAGAATAGTTAACCATCATATTATCGAGGAGCTTTGTTGCAGCACCCAATGTAATGGTCATAAAGGTACCTCTAGCAGCAGAATCCAGCAGATTTCTTGAAGAATAATTCAGTCCTGCATAAAAAGTTTGGATAATCATCCAAGAAATCAGTCCATGAGTGGGACAATTCTTTACCAAAGATTTCATTCTTTCCCAAGGTTGAGCAACATGTTCATTATCAAAAAAATTAAATTTCATTATTTCACTTCTCATAGATATAATCTTAGAAGGAGGATAGTATTTTCCAATGAAAGCATCTTTGCATTTAGTCCAAGAATCAATACTATTTCTAGTTAGGGATAGCAACCATTTTTTAGCTTTTCCTCTCAAAGAGAAAGGAAAAGATTTAAGCTTAATAATATCTCCATCTATATCCCTATGTTTTTGCATCTCACAAAGTTCAACAAAGTTATTAAGGTGAGCAGCAGCATCTTCAGTACCAATACCAGAGAATATTTCTTTCATAACAAGATTGAGCAAAGCAGGTTTAATTTCAAAGAAAGTAGCTTCAGGAACAGGTGGAGCAATAGGTGTGCACATGAAATCATTGTTGTTGGTGTTGGTGAAGTCACACAACTTTGTGTTTTTAGGAGTATTCATATTTTTTTAGATTAACCAAGCAAACAAAAATAAAAACTAAAATAGGAACTAATTTTTTTGTGATTTTGATGGAAAGAAACAAGCAAACAAAGCAAAAATAAACTAAGCAAAAAAAAGGGTAAAGAGATTGCTTATGAGGGACTCCCCTTGTGAAGCTGTCCTTAACTCCCCAGCAACGGCACCAGAAAAAGGCTTGATGGCTCAGGATACGTTGAGCTCGTTGGGAACCCCAAGAGGAAGGTAGGATGAGCACAACAGCAAGTTTCCCTCAGTTATGAAACCAAGGTTATCGAACTAGTAGGAGCAAGGAAACAACCCCAAGGTGTTTCTACCAACTTGGAATCCTTCACAACACAACCACAGAACTGTGCCCCAACTTACAGTGAGGTTGGCAATCTCACCGGTTTTGCTGAAAACAAAGGATTAATCGTATTGTGTGGAAGATAGCAATTGTTTGCAGAAAGAAAATAGTAAATAGTAGATAGTATATTGATGGTAAAATAATGGACTGGGTCCATAGTTCACTTCAGGTGATTCACCTTAAGATAAATAACATGTTGGGTAAACAAATTATAGCGGGGCAATTGATAGATTTTAGAAAGCATACCATGCATATACTAGACATCTTGACTCCTGTGCGATTTGATTGGGCATTGCAACATTATACATAGACCATAATCCAACTTCATCTATGACTAATAATCCATCTTCAGGTTATCATCCAAACCCCCTCCAGTATTAAGTTGCAAGCAATAGATAATTGCATTAAGCAAAGTGTCTAAAGTAAACAATAGGATTGTCCCATGTACAAAGGATTGTTGTTTTCTCCCTAGTACCAACAACACATCTATAACCTCAGAGATTCCTATCACATGTCCAGATTACTAGAGGCATGAACCCACTATCGAGCATAAATACTCCCTCTTGGAGTTACAAGCATTTACTTGGCCAAGATAGTTACTAACAACAGAAAGCATGCAAGATCACAAATAAACATAGACATGATAGAATCAATAATCAATCTGAAATAGCACCTCAATATCCATCGGATCCCCGCAAAAACAACATGTAAGATTATAAATAGATGATCTTGATCATGAATGGAGCTCACAAGACCAAACATGATATCACAAAGGAGGAGAACCAACCATCTAGATACTACATGGACCCATAGTCCAAGGATGAACTACTCACGCATCACATTGGAGGCAATCATGGTGATGAAGAAGGCCTCCAGGGAGATCTCTCCCCTCCGGCAAGGTGCCGGGAAGAGCTTCGGATCTCCCCGATATAGGGATCGAGATGGCGGCGGCTACAGACTCTTCTGTGGACTTCTGATTGGGTCTTTTTTCGGGTACCTAGGGTTTTCGTCCCGGGAGGCTTTTTTAGGCAAAGGGGAAAGGTCAGTGGAGCACCAGGGGGCCCACACCCCTGGTGGCGTGCCCCCCCAGGCCGTGCCGCCACTAGGTATGGCCTCCCTAGTGCACCACCTCGTCTCCCCTCCGGACTCCGTGTTGCTTTGGGTAAAATATTGACTTTGCCTTTTGTCCCGTCCAATTCCGAGAATATTTCCTTACTAGCTTTTCTGAAACCAAAAAAGCAGAAAACAAGCAACTAGCACTATGGCATCTTGTTTACAGGTTAGTTCCAGAAAATGTATAAAAATACCTCAAACGATGAACAAAACTTAAGAAAGTAGATACTAAACAAGCATGGAACGTCAAAAATTATAGATACGTTTACGACGTATCACTAACCTACGACTATATTCTGTCGCTCATGTCTATGTTTTTTAACAGGATGCTAGCTCTGCTAGACATCTAGGGTCTTTGTTTGGAGGCAGGTTAATAGCCTGGGTGACAACACTCTGTTTCTTGGTTTCATTTATCCGGTCACTGACAAGCTAATGAAGAAACACTGATGCAAGGCTCATGATGGCAAATTGTTCCCATTCATGAGGAAAAACCGTGTGTACACATTGTACCAGTTGTTTTGCGGAACACAATACCCTCAGATTAAGCACTCACCCTGCAGCCAAATGAAGGTTAGCCTATGGGAGTTGTCACCTTTCCCAAAGATGGTTAGGACAGTTTGTAATAGGTGGAGATTTGGTTTAGGCCTAGTTTAGGTGTGGTAGGCTCATTATTACATCACCGGGAATCTTTTTGTTGTATTGTTGTCCCATCTTTTTTTGCATCATGGTTCAACAGTTCATTATTAGTACACTAGTTTTACAAGCTAGCTTGAATTAGTTTATATGAACCCTACCATGCTTTTGTAATTAGTATTGCCTTCCATGTTATAATCCATGTAGTAGTGCTTATTTCGTAGCGCCATTTCTGTATTATAGTCATCAGTACTATTATTGACTTTCTATATACGCACCTCCTGTAGCTCTGTGTTTTGACAAGAACATTCCTTATTTCCTCTTTTTTTTATCCTAGCACATGCATTCCATTAAGACACAACAATATCACCAGCCACAAGACACATCACATTGTTTGGATATTCTTACAACCATAAAGTGTGATTGTTTTCATCCATACCCATACCCAAAGATGCTAACACATGAGCAGGCTTATTACATACCCAAGGGAAAAAATGAAAAGTAAATTCTATAAATTCAGTAGCTAGATGAAATTTGATGTCCAAAAACAATTAGTGAAAAGGGAAAGTACATCCTCGAGTCTTATAAGGCCATGAAACAGGCCTTAACATGGCCATAGTTGATCGAGGCTCGGTACGCCAAAGCATCCCAAGTCGCTCCAGGATGATAGCTGCAAATGTTTATCCAGACCCCATATGTATGACACTAAAAAACATGGCATATTTTAGGTGCAGGGATGAAACCTTTTGCCGCTACCCTGAAGTTACTTCTTGAGTCTGTATCCTCATTATTCCGTAGTCCACCACCCCCACCCGGGCAACCCCCAAATCTCAAATCCCCTGCTCGCCCCCTTCCCTAGCACCACCATCACTGCCATCACTGCCATGTTGTTCCCCTTCAATGGCTCAAAAGAACTCTAGCATGGTGATCCTAACATCCATTCTAATCTTAGATATTGTGTTCTATCGATGAATGATGGCATGTTGATGCGGGACTACGAGTATGGCAGGATAGCCCTCATGGCTATCATGGAAGGGCCTCGTCCTGTGAGGTTGCTAGATGACCTAATGAATGCGATGGAGGCTATCCACGACATCCGATCCTGTGATTTGCTTGTTGAAGTGTGCACCCTGGCTGATTTTATTTTTACATTTTTGAGGGAAACATGTGGCACCTAGGTTGGGGAGCCTCAGAGTCATCCGAGTTACCCTTTTTGATGAAGCTAACCTCGAGGAATTCCACGACAGGCTTGGGGACATGATTCGGTGAAGGAGCTGCTATATGTACTTGACAGTGAGCTCGTGAAGATATTTCCTCTAAGATACTGCTAGTGTCTATCGGTGGTTGCATGGTTGAAGGAACCTTCACATGTGCCAAAGGTCCTCTTTGTTGAGTTACGAGTGCATGAATCAATAGTGGATGATGGTATGCTGCAGTCGCCATTTTAGAGTGCATGGCGTATGTTCAAGCATAGCATGCTCATGCATGTTCAACATGTGCTTTGCTACAATACTCATGATGGCAGTAGATATACTCATTTGCCTGACATCTTCCTTATTTCACTCGGAAGGGTGGAGGGCACAAGGCCATCTCCTTTTCATGATGGTGGCCACAACCTCTATGGCTCAATGAGTCGGTCAAGGAGTCTAATTCTTCATAATTTCAGGTAATGCATTTGGTACTGAATTTCTCAACTATATGTGAAATGAACAAGTCACGCTCTGATGTGCTAACATTGTACCGTGATATTCTAGAGTACAAATTGGTTGTATTATGCTTGAAACTTTGAACTAAATATGCGAATTCTGAGCATTTTGCATGATGACCATGCTACATGTTGTGGGTAATTACAACATGTATTAATTTGATTGTACTGAAGCATACAACTTCGAGTGATCTATATAAGCTGGTGCTTAACTGATATGTGTGAAGCTGGGCAAGTCAAGGCCACTGTCTCTCTATTGCCTATAGTTTATATGGCATGATTACATGGTTTTCAATATGGAGTACATGAAATCGGTTGGGCAGATTCAAAGCAACCCAAACCATTTCGAAATATAACCTTTGCTGAAAAGATGATTGTGTGCTATAAGACTTGATATGATACAATTTTATGGCAATCAATCAAACTCCCTCTAGTACTTTCAATGTTGGAATCCTAGGTTGCCCATGTTCTTCACTAGGTAAAAAAATTAATAAGGTGCAATATCTATTAATTTGTCCTTACCGAGTTAATTGTTTTGGATCTGGCAGAGCTACATCTAGGTTAGGTGGACCATCGAACTTCAGTACATTGTATTTTTACTATTCATCCTATGAAAACGAATATTTCACCCCACTTCAGAGAAAAACTTCTCTTAGTTAGCCTTTCGGGATGATCATAGCCGCCGACCCCCGACATATTGAGTACATTGAATTTTTAGGGAGGTGCTCATTAGAAAATAGGCCATTTGGCCCCACCCTGGCCCAAAACCTAGCTAATTTATCCTTCCGGGGTCAGGTCGACCATGAGACGCCAACCCTCAACATATTGTTACCTTTTTAAGCATGAAGTACATTGGAGTTTTGCTAAGGAGCCCATGATAATAATCCCATCGGTTTAATAGGTCACGATAATAAGCCCATTGGCCCCAAATTATTATTTTTATCGCCCAATAGCATCTTAATTTAGCATTTTCCATGTCATTCCGATGAAGTATAGGCGAAGCTTCGCATACCCAAGTTGTATACAGACCATGTCGCATTTTTTTTAAAAATTGTCCGAATCGCTATCTATCCATTTTAAGAGATATCAATATTTTAAGCGTATTCTTTTAAAGTATTAACATACAGGGTTCTATCATTGTGGAAATGCACATAATTGTCATGTGACGTAGTGTCGAGTTTGAATTCTAGGTATATCTATATATAAATATATATATATGCTCTGTCATACTTTTACATTTTTGTTGTACCAATATTTCTATACTAAGATGGATGTCAAGTTTAGCGGGCGAAAATAAGTCCATCATACACACATTTCATTTACAGAAAGTCTGACATGTGGGACCCAGCAGCGAGACCTTATATGGGTGCGACAACCTTTTTCCAATAGGGAGGGGCGATCGAAGAAATGGCTGACATATACACGTTTCTTGTAATGAGAGGCTGACATGTGGGACAAAGCAGTCCGAATAAATGGCTGATGTAGTGAGCAATGTTATCAAGTTGGAAACATAGACGCGCGAGTGAAGAAAAAAGTCCAACATGCACATGTTCCTTCTAATGAGAGACTGTCATGTGCGACCCAACAGCGTGACAGAGCACATACGTTGAGCAACGCTATAAGTCCGAAATAGGGAAGCCCGAGTGAAGAAAAAATCTCATCATACACATGATTGTTCTAATGAGAGGATGACATGGGGGACCCACCAACCTGACTAAACGGCTGATACATTGATCAATGTTATCGAGTTCCTATTAGGGAGCCATGAGCCAAGGAAAAATACCATCATTCGCACGATTCTTCTAATGAGAGGCTGACATGTGGGACCCATCAGCCTGACTAAATGGTAGATATATCGAGCATCACTATCAAGTTCGAAACAGGGTAGTTTGAGCGAAGAAAACAATTCCATCATACACATGATTGTTCTAATAAGAGGCTGATATGCGGGACCTACTAGCCTAACTAAACAACAGATGCATCGAGCAACGTTATAGATTTGAAATCAGGGAGGCGCGACCAAAAAGTATGGCCTTCTAGAGATAATGACATCCGGGACCTGCACGCATCAAAAGATTTTGGCGAGTCAATATCGCACGAGGAACATAAAATCTTACTTCTGCCACGCGCCGACCGAGCTTCGTCCATATTTTTAGCGGTTTCATCGTAGTAGAGGGCTGCAAAACAGGTGAATTTTTATTCGATCGGCCACGGTTGAGAGAATAAAATCGTCGCGAAAGAGGTGCCTTCTAGGACGACCGACGGGCAAAATCGTTGCAAATGGAAACATTTCTTGTAGTGTTACCGATGAACTTCCTTGTCGCTATATGTGAATCCTTCCCATCAATATTGGTGGGAAGAGGACCAGAGTGCCTATAAAATAAAGGGTAGGGCACCATAGAAAGGCACTTTCTTCCACCTTGAAAACATTAGCCTTCTCCTCCCATGAGAAACCACCTGATCGCATGATCAGCATCTTGTACCTGTAACCTTGCCAAGCACGACACGCAATACAAGATAAAAGGAGTAGGGTATTACATCGCAAGGTGGCCTGAACCTAGTAAGCTCGCTGTGTCTTTCTTGTCATGGTCCTACTGTTCCTCGCCAAGCTATTTGAAGACTTGGGGAGATCGTGTTCATCCCCTTGTGCTCAATTCATCCTACTTCGCGAGATACCCCCCTTGGGAAAATCTATGACATTTGGTGCGCCATTAAGGGGGCTGATGCGTATCCCTGACTCTTTCTTCGGCATGGCCGACTCGGATTGTGGAAGGATCGTGCAGCACCAGGACATGCCCGACAATGATGCTACGTTTAACCACAGCGATGCCCCCCACGTCAGCAGTGGCACCCATGCAAGGAGCATGGAGTGAAAGGCACCAATGCATGCCATCGGCTCCCACGGGATAGCCGGAAGGCACCTCCATGGGCACCACAATCATCCTTGGAGGTGAATCTGGCCCTAACATCACACAAGCGGTAGTTCTACGTATGGCGGGGGAGTTGTCGTGCTACCGACCCGGTGTAGAAGGACAAGATTCATAACTGTCGCGCATCACGGAGCTCCCCAACATCATCGGCGCTATATCTATGGCTTCTCGCCTCGGGGCACCCCTGCTGCTACGGATTGTTGTTGCCTCCACCAAGGGCCCGATGACTTCCTGCTCCAAGCTTCCCCCGCTAGCAAAGCATCCACGGAAAAAGCAAGATGCGCAAAGTACTCCTCTAGCACTGACACTAGAAGAAGACACGGGTAACTACCATACCGTGCAACTCCTAGGAGAGGCGCCACTTTTTCCACATAAATAGCCATTGCCTCAAGGAAACACGCTAGACACTGCAACACCCAAGAGAAGCCGAAAACGGGTAGTCGATAGCAAAATGACAACATGGGGACTTGGAGAAGGTCTAACCAAGGTTGCTATGGTAGCTGGATGCCCTACATTCACCCAGGAACTATGCATGGCCACGTGGATGCTCAAGTTCTAGCCCGTCCTACCACTGCACTTCAATGGCGACAACAAAGTAAAGGACAACTAGTTTCCCATGGTCCTGACAAGCGTAGCCGATCACTGGCTCGTGACTGGGCTCCTAGAGGAATCTATCTCTTCATGGAAGGATTTGAGCGATAAGCTCATCGTCACCTTCAACAACCAGCAGCAGATTCCCGAAGCAAATATCGGCCAAGAGGACCTTGCCTAGGAGAACAACAACATCCCAAGTAGAACCACCAAGATCTGCGAGCGGTGGCATGCATAGAGAGCGGGACCCAAGCTCCATACACGGTGGATGATCTATGCACCATATGCTAGCATCTTAGCGAGACACTATGGAGGTGCATTCAACGTTTCTGTTACGTGCTAAACAAGATACCAGGTCTCGACGACGATGACGTCATCCACGTCTTTTTCATGGGTGTCACCAACATCAAGATGATGGAGAAGCTCTCTAGAAGCAACAAGCTCGGTGTTGTGGGAATGTCCACGGCAGTTGCTACCGGGAATAGCGATTGTGTCAATGAGGGTAAGGGCGAGTGATCCATCTAGGGTCAAGATTGAGGAGACTCCAAGTTTTACCTAGGCTCAGCCCCCTATAGGGTAAAGAGCCTAGTTCCTGGTAGATGTATTGATCTGTATGAGATTAAAAGGGGTGATGAGCTCGGCAATGAGGGAATCAAGTTGCCTCTATGGAGTGTATCAAAGCGCACATGAGTAGAGAGTACCCTAGAGAGGCTTATATAGTGCTACCTCGCTTGGGTTCACATGGATCACACCAAATCAGTTATGGTTTTGGTGATTTTGACCTAATTCGACTGGGCCTAGCTACTGTACTAGGCCTTCTATATCTAGTCGCCATGCTCTTGGGTCGCAACGCTTCCAGTCGTCGTACCAGCAAGCCTAGTTATCATGGTCCTAGTCAGCCGAATCCACCTCCTGGGCATACCCCGATTGTCAATCCCCATTAGTAGTCCCTAAGTGTGTCAGGGGTTCCGCGGAGGCTTCAACTTGGCAGCTATAGTAGGCGAGTTTGGGTGGAAGCCCATATGAATTAGTGACGAACTCGTCCAATGATGGGGAAGTCACAGGCTTGACGAATTATTCTAGTCACATTAGGCGAGTCATGCTGCTCACAGGTCGTCGCTTCAGGCTAGTGGGAGCAGAGAGATTGACTAATTTGGTCGAAGTTGGACCATTAGTCTAGTTAAACTAGCTGTTAGGTAACTTCTAATGGTAACTTTGGCAAAATTACCGCAAAGAAACGGCTAATCGAGGGTCCCTTGTTAGCGCCACTACTTAAGGGAGAGCTAGGGTGCAGCGAATAGATCTCACTCCTCATTTTCCCCTTTCTTCACTGAGCCGCTAGCCGATCCAAATTTCTAGACTACCAATCTCACTTCAATGGCGCCTTCCAAGGATCTTTGGGGGAAATCGAAGTGCATGGTCTCGCAAATACAATCTCTCCAAGATGTCTGAGTTCTTGTGAAGGGAAACTAGCGAGTTCCCACAGCGAGCAAGGTCGAGGTGAACCTACGGGCTGGGGAAGTCATCTCATTCCTCAGCCACCTGGATTGAAGGTTGGGGTTCCCCACCGCGATCTTATTCCGACACTCTATGCCTACTACCGGATCAAGCCCTCCTATCTAGGGCATGTACATGATTGAGAAGCTTGCGATCTTCATCGTATTCTATGAGAGCTATCTCGGATGCATGCCTTATTTCACGCTCTACCTCAAGTTGTTCCATGGCCGCATCAATTTTGAGACGAAGGATGGGCCCTTGTTGGTTGCTAGGGCATCACCTTCTAGGTCAAGCCCAACACCAAGTTCTTCAAGATGATGTTGCCGAAGAAGGCAACCACGAGTGGAAAAAGTACTATTGTCAAGGAACCTACCCCCGCAGGTGAACTACCAGCAATTGCTTGGTGGGTGCTCTTGTTTGATTTTTCTTTGTTTGGTGAGTTGAGTCCCCGAGTGTGTCAAGCCCTTGAGTTGTGTCTGACGTTATGCATATGTTATAGGTCTGAAGGATCCGATAGTGATGGAGTATGCGTTGATTGATTGCGTCAAGGTAGTTTTTGGGGCGGCCACGACATAAGTGATGTTTGTCTGTGGAATTACTCAAGATATTTCTCCCACCGACGTGGTCCCTGGGGGATTCACCAAAGGCTAGAAGTACTTGGAGGATATAATACCTCGGACCCTACGCTATAAGCAACAAGCCAGGATGAACTAAAAGAGGATAAGGGGTGCTACCGCGGCGGCCCAAAGGCCACCCACGTGTAGGCCCGTAGAAGTTGAGCAGGGCAGAGTACCAGCCAACCACCCTACCCACTTTTCAAGAACATCGTATCAGGTGTGAGCGTCGTAGTCGACACGTATGCGAACAGAACATACACAAATGAGTATGTATGTCATCGAATACGAGAGTACATCAGAGCAATTCCATCTATACAGAAATGAAATATTGCAACGCCATACGACAAGATCCAAATATCCTAGATACATATAATAGTTTAGGATACATCCTCATACATCAATGAACATAGAATCAAGCAGAAACAGAAGTCAAGATCCGAATGTGAATTAAGAAGCAAATCGGCATAAGATGCCAGAGAAATAAGAACTTTCTCGCCCATAGATCTCAGAGATCTCCGTCCCTGGAATCTTGACGCAAGAGGGTCATTGCCTCCATCATCGGCCTCATTGATGTAGTAGCCTCCATATGGATGTACCTGACAACCTAATAAATAATTGGTGTGAGACCCTAGGGGTACTCAGCAAGTCTATGCATCTAAAGGGAAGAACCTTGGTGTGACGCAATTATAGCGAAAGATAATTGTTAATCAGTTCTATAGAGACACGCTACAACATCTGCCCAACCAGATATGCAAAGATGCTCATTAATTAAAAACAACACCTATATAAGTTGTGGGGCCCCCAGATTAATCCTCCGAGAATCCATGTTATGCATACACCACGATCCCATGATTAGTTAGTCATGGCGCATAACTGACAAGTATCAAAGTAAACATCCATTATTTAAATGAATACATGCCATACCTTATTTGCCATTGTGGCTACATCAACCATCATCAGCGGAACTTCATCATGCGTAGAGACCGAGCCATGCCTTAACCTATAGGCAACTAACTGGGAGAACGTCCTACCTCGCACAGTCGTCAACTTCACCTCCTTCTCGATATCTAACCAAGTTAAGAGCCAAAGACAATGCCAGTGAGTACTTTGAATGTACTCACAAACCACCTTAAGAAAATGATAATAATAAGAGGATATGTAATATGACTGGGGTAGTAGGAGGGCTCCAAGAGAAGTTCTTTTCTCAACTACTTTCTGTTGTAGATATTGCATCTACATATCTTTGTTGAAAAGTTTTGTAAAACCTTTTTTTGGGAAACCTTTTTGAAAAGTTTTGGAAAAAGCTAGGATTGGGTCACCCCTTTGTTTCGTCCTTCTGGTCATCCCATGACCAAACTCCTTTCCTTCCTTTCCGACCATCCCAAGGTCAAAACATGTATCCTTTTCAACCATCCCATGGTCAAAACATTTCCAAAGCCATTGCTTTTCCGAAATCCTTTTTGAAATCAAAACCAGCACCGCTCTATAGTAGTTTACCCAACCCGTCCATAACTGCGGACACGGCTATTCGAATAGATTTACACACTACAGAGGTTGTAAACTTTACCCACACCAACCGAGTACCCTCCCTAATCCTTACTGATCATGGGCCGAGTAACCGATCAAGACTCTCCAGATGCCACTCTAGCATAGTACCTACCCTATGAGTTGTTCCTCTCAACACTAGGACGTCAGGGCTGCAGACCAACCGGATCGCATTCCGACTCCTCGAGAGTGGGCACTTTTAATGAGAGGCTCATAGTATCACCCGGTCACTCACATGGGTGATCCTACTTCCTCCAGGTGACTGTCTAGCAGTTGACCCTTTTTATAAAGGAAGCCGAGGATTCGAGGGAGATTATCCCTTATAAGCAGTTATGATAATTCCCATACTAGAGTAGCAAACTTCTAGTCCAGCCCTGTCCCATTCCAGAGTAATGTGGTTGCACAGGTTAAGTTGTTATAGCTAAAGCTGCCAAGAACCGGGTGCGTTTTAGTAAACATTTTTCCTCCATCTTTCTTTCAGCATTTTGTAAAACAAAACCCCTTTTTCCTTTCTCAAACTTCTCTTGGTAGGTCAAACCTCACCAAGGTTTTTCCATAAACATTTGAAAACTTTTTCACAGGTCTTCCCATCCTCTAGTTTAGCTTCGGCTAAAATGGGGTCTCTAGAGGGGTATGGTGTTCTACACCATCTACCACTCTCGGGACAAATAGGTGTCGTCAAGGGGGTTGTACTTAGTATTACACATGTGTAATGGTTTGGAGGAGCCAAACCACTACCAGATATACATCATCATATAGTAAAACAATGCAGCTTTCATAAAACAGTAGGTAAAACATGCATAAGTAAAACAATAGGACAAGGCTTATGAGCAAAAAGCTGGCTTGTCTGAGATCAACAAACTGGCAATATGTGTCCATGTACTTCTTCTTAGGATACAATAATAACCAATAATAATAACCATGTTCTTCTGGTCTCCGATATAATCGCATCTAGCATCGTTATGGATCACATGCAAGTAAACAAAGGGCATAGTCAACACAAGGCATACAATCACCCATACCATATAGAAAATAGACATACAACACAATAATCACTTCAGTAGGTTTTGATAGATTGAGATCATAGCATTTAGACATACTTTCATTGCTTTTGTGGATTTACCTGTGTGATTTATTTGTCAAATACCACATAATGAAGGAGGTTTTGAACTAAGGCTTGGGTATGTATTATATCAATGCACAAAAATGATATCTACAGATAGGTATTGCAATAACAAGGCCAACAAAAGTGGTTTCATGATTTTATCAAGTTTCTATATTTAGTTATGATTTTTCTAGTGAAATAACCTCTAGTTTAGGTGATTAAATCACCAGAAAAAGATGTGGATATCAAATAAATTTGTCCTCAGAGGTTTTGGGAGACTTTGGTATTTATGATTTTTTAGAGTTGGATTTATCTCGAAATATTTAACAGAATGCCCTTGGGAAATTCTCAAAGTCAGTTTTGTGGTCAATTTGTCCTTTTCACTATATTTATTCTACAGAAGAATTTGATATGAAACCAAAGGCACATATTAGATATTTGACATACCTTTCTGTATAAATTGGAATCACCCTTTTTAGAATTACGGAACTACTATATTAAATTTATTGGTGAATTAACTATGCACAGAAATATTTAATTCACAGTAAATCAATGATAGCTCACTTAATACTAGGCTCCTGTTGTTTGGTAGACTATATGTTTTAGGAATTAAGAAAGGTGGAATTAGGTTAGTACCTATTTTTATTTGACTTGGAGAATTTTCTAGTTGTAGAAATTATCTGTTTTTGTTATTTCTACCAGTGGCAAACTTGGAAGCAATTTAATATGCGGCTAGTGGGGCATGCAAGCTACGACTAATACCTTGAAGTTCAAAAACGATCCATTCCATTTGGAGTTGTAAAATTACTAGTAGGATTTAAGGAGTGTTTTAGATAGTTTGTGGCAATTGATTTTATTTATTTAATCTGTACATGAACTGAGCTAACCAAGGATACTGATTGTTTAAGAAAACATGTGGGGATCTAGGAAATTTTAGATTTGTGCATTTGGAGTTGTTAAGCATTTTTTAAATGAGTTAAACTAAAGGCCTAGATCTATATCTGGACAAAATGAATATAAATAAAGAAAAGGGACTGGAGTGATTTGGGCCGGAATTGAGCGGACCAGGAAACACTACACCGGGCCGGCCCATTTGCTGCAAAGGCACGCGGTGCAGAATGTGTTCAAACACTCACCATGGGGCTCGGTCGTCAGCGAGCGAGAGGGGGTGAAGGGGTATCTACTGCGCTGGGTCGTTCGACTATAAGGGGAATCGATGGCTCGTGGCCGTCGTCTTCTTGGGCACGGCGGCGACAAGATGAAACCCTAGAGGCAAGCAGGGGTGGTGCAGGGGCTCACCTGGGGGCGGTTTCCAGTGAAGAGGAGGACACATAGAGACGTGGTGTAGGCCGGTGACTCCAAAGAGGTGCGACAGCACGGTATTTGGCACTCAGAGCTTGCTCGCGCGTCGGCGGCCATGGATGGCGTTTAGGAGCTTGCCGGGGATGCTTCCAAAGGGTATGCATGTTGCAAAAGACAGCAGTGTTAGGATGTTCTTGACTTGGGAGTGACGCACAAGTAGAGAGAGAGAGCGGAGGGTGCATGGATCGACGAGATATGTCACCTTGGCTCGCATCACTTCGGGAGGTCGGTGGTAGTGAGCACTGAGGCGTTCCTGCAAGGAGATGGGAGTTGTTTTGGATGCAGATGAGCTAGGTAAGCTCAGGACGGTGACCTTCAAGGGGAGATGAACAAGGGGCGAATACCATGAGCGGATCGTGGGAAATGTCCGAGAGACGTTCTCTCTCTTGTCCTGGCCATGATAGAGCAAGGGAGGGGATGTGGGGCACGAGGGTGCTGAGTGGGAGCGAGTGGAGTGAAATGAGTATGGTGGGGGAGCGGGTTACTGGCCTCTGGCCTTATAACCCTAAGGTGAGTCTCATGGTGGACTTGTTCCATGGCGAGGTATGGGGAGAGGTGGTGAGTGGGGATTTGGCCTCTAGGCGGTGAAGAGGTGCGATGTGGAGCCCTGGGTCAAGCAGGGAATAGAGAGGGACAGTGGTAGCAGTGTTAAAAGGATTTTGGCTTGATGTGCTTGTCTCCTCTCCTTGTCTTGCTTCTAAGCATAAGAAAACAAGGGGATAGGGTTTTGCTACAGTGGGATATAGTGTTGGTCGACTTGAGGTGTCCTGGTGCTATAGTGGAGTGCTAGACAAGTTTGAAACTGGTTTCGTGGGGTTTAGATTATAGTTTTGGATTTTGTCAAAACCTTGCCATAATGGTGATCATGAAGAGACTCTAGAAAGTTGACCTTGGCAGGATGGTGAAATGATACTGGTAGATAGATATGGCTAAGGCACATCTCTAAGAATTATTTGAGAATTTTCGGACTAATTTAGATCCTATTTTATCAATTATTTAAAAAGTGCTGAAGTGGTTTCTAGAAGCTCATTTAAAAAGTGCTGAAGTGGTTTCGGAAGTTTTTGTTGTGATATGGTCCTGGATAGGATTACCCACTTAGGAGAATTTTTCCAAGATTTATTGAAGGATAGAAGTATTTAATTTATTTACTTTCTTATTTCCGCCATTTAGGAAAAAGGGCAAAAACAAATAATAAAGAATCTCAAAAATACTTATTTTTGATGTGGGGAGGTAGGATATGATATATAGGCATCAAACTTGCCTTTATAGTAAATATTTTGAGAAATTTGCATGGGATGGAATTTAAATAGTTTTAGGTTCCCAATAATTATGGGAATTATTTGGCAAATGGTTTTATTCAAGGTGTATGATGTCAACTTGAAGTATCTATCATTGGCAACCTTGAATCTGCAAAAAAAGGACTTGGTTTTGGAAAAGAACAAGGATTAGAGGATTTGGGGCATTGATATTTTTATACCACCTAAACTTGGTTGGATTAGGGAGCTCAGGGCTCATCTTGATTCAAGGGATAGATGGAGGGATATACCAAGTGATGTAGATCACCTTGGTACAGAGGTTTGAGGTTGATCACGGTTGGGCTCTCCAAAGATTTATTCCAAACTTTGAATAAAATTAGGGTGCCAAAACAAGTTATTAAGTAGCCTTCAAAACCCTGTGGGTTTTGGAAGCACAAGGATCCAATTTGAGCAAGTGAAGTATTATTTTATAGACCTTCATGAGTAGATTGCATTCATGCAAGGAGTTGGTAGAAAGAAGATAGTATGGAGATGTGAGCTACTTCTAAAGTAGGCTAGTTGATAAGATTTGCAGGAATTATTATATCCTTCCTTGCAAAACCAGCAAGAACAAGTGGGTTAAAAGATGATCTAGCTAAGTGAAAGAGTGGGCCTTGGTAGTCCTTAGGATGTCCTATAAGATGGTTCAAGTTCATTTAGAAAAATGTAGAAGGAGTGGTAACGAGGGAGACTCAAAGATGTGATATTGTTAACAGTTTTCCAGACTTAGTCATATTTTGGCAGATTTGGAGATTTGACTAGAATGTAAGAGAGGATGGTTTTGATATGAAGCAAGGTACCAAAGCATCATCAAATGTATTATGTTGAAATATAGCTCGAGTATAAAGTACCCATGCTTGATATTGGACTTCATTGACTTGTAAGCTTATAGAATGAATAACTTCAAAAGTGATTTGGTTAATGGTTTTAGACGAGCACCTAGTCACTAGGCATCAGATCCATCTTTGTTAACTTGCTTAGGGTGAATATGAGTGGATTAGTTAGTTGCTAGAGGAGGAGCCCTTAGGGTAGCTCATTAGTTCCTAAGCAAGCAATTCAAATAGAAGATCAAGGCAACTCATCTTACAAGCAAAACAGTCTACTAGGGTTACCATCAAGCCTAGCTTGAGGTAAGGATGGTTTTGAAAGATTGGAGTTTGAAAAAGGTGAGAGTCCTTGGTATCTCTACCAATTGTACAATTCAAAAAGCTTTATAAAAAGGTTTTGGAAAACATAGAGATAAGAGTTGTTGAAAGTTTTGTCTTGAGAACATAAGGAGATTATATAGTATAAATCTCCATAGTTTGGTAAATATAAGCTACTAAATAGATTTGTGAAATAGCTTTTGTCAACTGATGTTGAGGTAAGGAGTATATCATCTATTATACAATCAGATGTATAAGCATAGACAAACACAAGCAAACACTACATCACTGAACAAGAAAAGTTTTTGTTACCCTTGATTTTTTGCATTCTGGACAACTAATCAGGGTTGCTGAAATTTGGATGTTACATAAGTAACATAAATAAACATCGCTCGCCCTCCTTCTTGCTTACCGATCGAGAAGGCGGCAGAACATCCCATCTGTTGGCAATTTTATTAACCATTCCATGAGTGTTACACTAATTACTAGTCATGTTTTAGTCAAATTAAACACGGTAATTTAGATATAGTTTTATATTATCGAGAAACTGTGCTCCAAGTCATCCATAACCGTGGACACGGCTTTAAGAAAGATTTACTGTGCAAGGGTGCACAAATAGCAACACACGCACGATCAACCTCGGGAAGAACCAAGTAAAAAGCAACAAGCCCTCACGACAAAGCATTCACAGGTTTCAAAAATAATTTCAACGGGCCAACGCACTAAGATACCCGCAATGAAGTTGGCCGGCTCCAGGATGGACCCAGGGTTTGTGCCAATGGTTGTAAATGACTGGAAACCCGAAAGTGTGACTGGGGTTGTCGATACCACGAAAACATTCCACATTCCAAAACAGTACATGCGCTCCATGCGCAATAGTAAATAAAGCAGTAAAAAATGGCATAAGTACATGATAGTAATAAAACCCCAAACTAATTGTGGCCCCAATAAATAAGATGTGAATCAAGCTCAGACTAAGGGGATTCATGGTCCCACATGCGTATAGTATGATAGTCAAGGAACAGGAATCAAGTAGCATGGAAGAACCAAATAACAGCTATTGCCCACCGGTGCCTCTTTCTTTATTTATCCCATTACTCAGTTTAAGTTGTTTAGGTACCTCATTATTCCTCAAACTCGCACAAACCATACACATGCAATTGTACAACACGCAATTGGTCAAACAAGTCATGTAGTAATGGCTCATAGGATTGAGGATACAAGCTTCGGTGGGGTTTAAAAGTAAAGGCTATGCAATAGTTGGGATTCAATTTAATGTAATCATGACTCAATGACTCAAGAATAAGATAGAGACATATGTGCTATATGTAATGCAATAATGGGGAATTGCTTGCCTGTCAGATCAGCAGTAGGGTAACTGGGATATGGGTAGTACTCTTGGTACGCCTGGTAGTTCCCTTGTTCGGCGTCTGTCTCAGATAAAAGCCAAACACACAAAGGGCCATAATAAATAAAGTGTGTAGTCATATGAATATATGCAACAAGAAAACAAGGTATGCCATGATGAAATGATACATAATTTCATGGTATAACATAGCATGGCATGGGTGAGGTGTGAGAACAATAATAAAGCACTTTAATTAATTATTTAGGCATGTTTTAGCCCCATAAACCTTGCGATTTTCTTAAAATTTATTATATCATGCATGCTTCAATTTATATCACAGAATGCAAAGTTGGAAAGGGCTCGTCGCGCTGATCGATTTAGACATATGATTTGTCAAATTTAGAATTACGGACTTAAAGTGATGACTTAATTAATATAAGCCATATTAATGGCACTTATTAATTTGAATATTTTAACTGCCCAGGAAATATTTTAAATAGCATATTCATATTCCTACCATTTTTTTTATCAGAAAACATATATCATTTGTATTATTTGGAATTATGAATTTAAAACATTATTAAATCAAATTATATCAAATAGGGTCAAATGTCATAGGTTTGACTAGTTTGAATTAGTTCTAAAAATATTTGAATTTGCAACTGAATTCACATCTGAAAATAAATCATATTTCATATTAAACATTTGTTCAAATTCGACTTTATTTGAAAGTTATAACAGGATTTGTATCAAACAAATTAGAATTTGGTTTGAATTTAAATTTGAAATTGATCTAGGGTTTTTCTCACACGGTGGCAACCTACCCACAATCACTTTAGAGAGTGGGCCTGAGAGTTTCAGCAGGTCCACACACGCGCAGGCCAGCGGTGGAATGACACGTGGTGGATCCGAGACCGTTGTTTGATCGACAAAAAGCTGTAGGGGGTTTCTACAAAACCTTCTAGTCACTACAGCCGTGTGGCTTATAGATGGGACCTCACGGTGGATGCGGGGATGAGAAAAAGAAACTGCATGGACTATGCACGAAACATAAACATGCTATTGTTCTTCTGTTTCTTGACGAAACTGAAGAACAACGCGATGGCGCGGGGTTTGGTGTTGGGTTATGTTTACGGCGCCAGGTATGCTCTAGCAGCTCAGCAACGTCGACCAAAAACGGGCGGTGCCAAGGCCGGCAAGATTGGAGAACAACGGCATGATCAGGTGATGAAACCGAGGCTGGCTAGGGTGCATTAGAGGCAGTGCAGAGATGCGGGTCTAACAGTTCTAGCACGCGACAGCGGGGAGAACTACAGAGGCGGCGCGCGTGCGTCGGTGGTAGCGAGCGACGATGCACGGCAGCTCTTCAAAAAAAAAATCTCGCCAACCAGGAAGCAAAGTAGCAAGGGGCCATGTCTGGGAGGTTGGCATGCTCACCGTGTGATGGTTGGTGGTGTTTGAATGGCTTGGGGCGAGGACGATCGACGGCGATGCTGGCGCACGGGGATCTATGGTTTTGGCTCGGGTGATGCTCATTCAGTTAGCTTTGGGCCTCCTCCTCTTATTCTCCTTATACATGAACAACCTCCTGGTCCTGGCGAGCTTCCCTGGCAACCTGGTTCACCTCTCCTCCTTCTCCCAACATCGGTTCGATGTGTATGCCGAGGTGGACGGCTATGGTGGTAAGGAGCTAGCAGGAAGGGGATGGGAAGAGAGGGACGATGCAGGGAATAGCCCAGAGGAGATCTGGATCGTCCAGGAGGGTTTGGGTTGGTCAGATAATGACAGGGAGCTAGCACATGGTTCTTGGTTTTAGATTAGATGAAAATCAACTATGGTTGCTTCCTCTCTTTATCTCTCTCTCTCTCAGGTGGACGGCAGGGGTAACCAGGGTCGGATCAGAGGGGACATGGGGTTGGTTGGGTCAACTTGGGCAGCAAGAGAGGGAGGTGGGTTAGCTAGGGAGGGTGTGGCCACATAGCCACAACCAAGGTCGCATGGCCATGGTGGCCTCGGGTTTGGGGTTGGGTGAGGGTTTAGAGGGGTGGATTAGGTTAGAAGGAAAGGGGGTGGTGGTGAGACCTAGTTTGGCTCAACCAAACTGAGAGGGGTTGGGGTAGGGCTTAGGCTAGAAGAAGTAGACTAGGTTGATTCTTTTATTTGCATTTGTTTTTTTCTGGGATTTTTGAAACAAGAAAAGATTGAGATCCCAAAATAGAACAACAAGATCAAGTAAAATCCAAAAGGAGCATAGATGGCATATAGATGATGTATTGAATTTGATTTGAATGTGCTCGACTTGCTTGAATTCGATTCAAACAAGCTTCTCAAAAAAATTAGAAGGAAACCATAATAGCAAACAGGTGGTGCCAAGCCTTGCATGGGCCATGCATTTCTATTAAATTCCCATTTGCAATTGTGAAAACAACTATAATTTCATATGGCCATATAATAGCCATGCATCAATTATTTGAACAAAGGCAAGCATTTAAAAGAAACTTCCTTCCCATATGGACTAAATGCAAGAGCTTGCAAGAATATAAGATGGCCAAGCTTGTGTATATGAGCCACTATTTAACATATAGCCACCACTATATTCCTACAAGATCAAGTATTAAGTTCATACAATATGGAAGCTAGACAACGAATTCCACTCACATAGCATGTAAAGGTGGGCACGAGGGTCCACATATTTATTATTGTGAAAAAAATAAGAGAACAAATATGGGAGCATGTAGAATTAGAAGTGGTTCCATCCCAACACACATGAGCTAGATGTAAATATCAATAGAAAGGCAAAGGCTCGCATATAGTTGGATGGTGGAATTATAAGGTGGTGACAAAGAAAGGTGGTGGAGTTTGAAGAGATATGCACGCAACTCAACTTGGGCATTGAGAAATATATCAAGAACCAACTACAATTCATCAAGGCACAAATACAAGTAATATTAATGCATATGGGATAAGAACCAAATGAAAAGGGGTTTCATATGATGCTCAAATGCAAGGTGGCATGGTGACATGAGAATGATATAATGATGATGGATTTAATGACATGTAGAAAGTAGAAATATATATAATAGGAAAGTAGCATTACAATTGTTAGACAATTTCGATGCTACAACTCTCCCCCACTAAACAAGAATCTCACCCCAAGATACCTAGGAAAAGAAAAAGACCAAAGCGAGGCGGGTGTTTGGAATGTAGGTGATCCTCACATTCCCAAGATGATTAACAACAGAATGGCGCGACCACTACACCTTGCAAACCTTGTTACACTTGTTGTGAGTCTTGCGTTTTGCTTCTTAGAAACAAAGTACTTGAAGAACCCAGAGGATTGTTGTGAGACAATAAAGGTAGGAAGAACATAGCTCAAGTGCCCTGACAAACACGGTAAAAGAATAGAATGACTTCTTGAAAGAATTTTGAAAAGACGATCTATCAATGAAGGAAAGAAAAGATACATTTTTAGGTTCAATATTAGAAGCTGCAAGTGAAGATGATGCTTTCTCTCACCAAAAGAAAAGAAGGAATTTGGAGAAGTTATCAACCACTATAAAAATAGCATTGTTCCCTCCTTAGATTTAAGAAACAAAGTGTGGAGAAACACTATCGTCTTCAAACAATAGAGTTCCTTGATCTCAATGGAAAGATTTGGGTTTAGGTGTTCTCTGATTAGATTCTGCTCGATGCGGGTAAGAACCAAAGGATCACTCAATTTAGGTTCATAGATTGATCTTTGAGACAAGGAGGTGACGCTAGCTTATGGTGGAATCCTCAGAAGAAGTTGAATGTTGAATATCTAGAGTTTATTATAGGGATTCCCTTTGCTTTCCTTATCCATGAGGTTATTGCAATAGATTTTTGATTGATGGAAACAACCATAATTGGCTTCACCAAGAGAAAAAGGATTTGACAATTGAAGTCAGATATCTTCCATCCATCTTGTATGACGAAGTTTTGAACTCCGGTAAAATGAAGAGTATCAGGGAAAGGTTTGCATTTGTATCCACCATATCGTTGAAGATTTGCTCCATCTTGGAATAGACGAGATCACCGATAAGATATTATTGATTATATTCTTGAGAGAACACACCGGAAAAACAAGGACGAAATTAAAAGTCTCGATGGATAAAGACCACTTCTGACTTTCGTGGAATAAGTGAAATTGCCTTGATCCAAAAATCCAATGTACAAGAGAGAATGATAAGAGTAGTGGTATGTTCATGTCTCCATCCACAACCCAAAGCATTACTCTGTACAAAAATAGGAAAACTATGCAACCTAACTCTTGAATTTCAGATTGAAGATCTTGACAAGGAGAAACTCATGAAGCTTCATAAGGAAACAAGTATGTGATGCAAACACTTTGTCGGATCCAAGCTGATAAAGATGACAATATTTTCGTCCTGTCGGAAGTTCCTGGCCATCGGAAAAGATATGAACGACTATTACAGAGAATAGCTGCAATATTCAACATATAATGAAAAAGATAGCATTGACTTGAATAGATGGATTACAAAAGATCTGAAAAGTATTCATGGAATCCGTCAGAATGAGCATAGAAGATAGAGAGAGGATTCGAAAGGTTCCTTGATGGGCGGAAGACCAAACGAATTCTTGTCCTTGTTGATAAGAGCATAGAATGATTTAGTAGTCTTGCGGAAAACTTCAACGGAATGACGATGCTAACTTGCCAAACAAGGAAAAGCTCCGAATTTGGTTGAAGGTGGAGAGTGGAATTAGCAATTGAATTGATGATTCCATAATTGCAGTGATGTCTTTAGCAGGAGGACATGGCCAAGATAGGTGACTTCAGGAAGATAGAATTCACACTTTGATGATTATTTGGCCCTTCGGACGAGAAAAGAGATGCTGACTTGTTCACGTAGTTGATTGGATCACCGGTTGCAAAGATAAAGAGATCTTGGATAAATAATTGTTGATAACTCGTACATTTTAGCAAAGCTATCAATAATTAAAGGATGAGATTCTCCTGTATTAAAGAGAACCTTGTAGATATGTAGTTCCCAATGAAGCATGACAATCGTATGATAATCCATCATAGTGCCTCCAGAAATCTTCGGATTTACCAAAGATGCTTGAATATGATATAGATATGATCACCGTATGACATGGGTATACCCTACAGGTACTCGAGCTTGGTATATATGGTCTAAATACGTACAGGCCCACAGTGTCGCCAAGGCCCAAATGAAGGACTCGAGTAACCTACGGACTCTCGATTGCTTGAAGAACAAGAAGAAGCTAAAGATAGAAAGTTCGAAGGGGAAAACCCTAACTTGTAACCGACTCGACCTGCTACCCGAGACCTAGCCTACCTATATAAAGGCTAGGAGGGGGCGACGAGGAGGACACACGCAACCCTAGTTTCCACAACCCTCGCCAGATCGCATCTGCGCACCATTGTAATCTTCGATTCCTTCGATAATTCCACGAGCAGACAAGCAGGAGTATGGACCTTTACGAGGCCTGAACCTGGGTAAATCTTTGTCCCCTCTGTGCTTGTTTGCTAGCCGATAGATGTCTCCAGCGCTCTCTCCTTCTCCAAAACCCAAGTCCATAACAATGGGCATTGATGAGTTAAACCCTCGTCACCGTACAACTTAAATTTGCAAGATATAACCGCCATCATTTGTAGAATTAGATTGATAGCATTAAATGTATTCCACTGATGATAAGTGTCGTATCCCTATATAGAAGACCAAATCACACTCACAAGCATCGGATCGATGCAAGTTATGCATTTAGCCGAAAAGAGTTGAATATAAAGTGAAAACTCTAGATTGAAGCGTCGGTAGCAAAAGATCGAGTTAGCATGGACATGCTAATAAGGAAGGTGAATAGTGTATCACACATGACTGAAAAGGAGTGTGGAAACACAGATGTATCAAAGAAAAAAATTCCACATTTTTTGGCATTAAAATACCAACTAGATGCAAAAAACAACTTAACATATATAGATTAGTAACTCCATGTTCTATGAAACATGCCAGAAGGAAGAACACCCTTAACAAGATTGCATCGGTTAACAAAGAGTCAGATAGATCGTGTCGGTTTACAAAAGGCCTATCAATATGGAACATACCAACAGTTGATAACTAAAGGTAGATTGTGAAGCAAATATGGATGCAATAGCTCGACAAAGGATTAACACAACCTTTGGTACTATAGATACCCCAAATATGTGAATCCTAGTTTGAATTATTAGAAGAGGATAGACAAACGTTACACTTCCTTACCGGAATAGGGTGGGTGGGTTGGTAAGAAGAAAAATGGAAGCAGTCCTACTCTCACGTTTAGTTTTGCCTTAGTATATATAACAACCAAAATATTTTATAGACTAACAACGAACGCTTTGGTTGAGACCCTAAAGGGCGAAATTGCTCTGATACCAGATGTAATACCTCGGAACCTACACACTAAGCAACAAGCCAGGATGAACCAAAAGTGGATAAGGCGTGCTACCGTGGAGGCCCAAAGGCTAGCCACATGTAGGCGCGTAGAAGCGGAGCAGGGCGTAGTACCAGCCAACCACCCTACCCACTTTTCAAGAACATCATATCAGGTACGAGCGGAGTAGTCAACAGGTATGCGAACAAAACATACAAAAAATGAGTATGTATGTCAGCGACATACAAGAGTACATCAGAGCAATTCCATCTATAAAGAAAGGAAATATTGCAAAGCCATATGGCAAGATCCAAATATCCTATATATATAATAGTTTAGGATACATCCTCATACATCAATCAACATACTGTCAAGCAGAAGCAAAAGGAAAGATCCGACTACGGATTAAGAAACAAATCGGCATAATATGCCATAGAAACAAACACTTTCCCGCCCATAGATCTTGGAGATCTCCATCCCCAACCTCTCTACGCAAGAGGGTCGTTGCCTCCATCATTGGCCTCATCGGCGTAGTAGCCTCCATATGGATGTACCTGTCAACCTAATCAATAATTGGTGTGACACCCTAGGGGTACTCAGCAAGTCTTTATGCATCTAAAGGGAACAACCTGGGAGGTGATGTAATTGGAGCGAAAGATAATAGCTAAACAGTTATATAGAGAGACACTACAATATCTGACAACCAGATATGGAGAAACACTCGTTAATTAAAAACAACAGTTATATGAGTAAGATAAATAAACACTGCTCGCCCTCCTTCTCGCTTACCGATCGAGATGGCGGGAGAACATCCCATCCACTGGAAATTTTATTAACAATTCCATGAGTGTTGCACTAATTACTAGTCACATTTTAGTCAAATTAAACATGAAACTTTAATTATAGTTATATATGATCAAGAAACTGTACTCCAAGTCGTTCATAACCGCGGACACGTCTTTCAAAAATATTTACCCTCCAGGGGTCCACAAATAGAAACATACGCACGATTAACCTCAAGAAGAACCAAAAAGAGCAACAAGGCCTCACGGCAAAGTATTCACATGTTTCAAAAATTGTTTCAGGGGGCCACCCCACTGAGCTACCTGTAACAAAGTTGGCCGGCTTTTAGACGGACCCAGGGTTCGTGCCAATGGTTGTAAATGACTCGGAACCCGAAAGTGTGACTGGGCTTGTCGATACCGTGAAAACATTCCACATTCCAAAACAGTACAAGCGCTCCATGGGAAATAGTTAATAAAGCAGTAAAACATGGCATCAGTACATGATAGTAATAAAACCCCAAACTAATTGTGGCACCAAGAAATAAGATATGAATCAATCTTAGACTAAGGGAATTCATCGTCCCACATGCGGATAGTGTGATAGTCAAGGAACATGAATCAAGTGAGCGTGGAAGAACCAAATAACAGCTATTGCCCACTGATGCCTCTTTCTTTAGTAATCCCATTACTATACTGTTTAAGTTGTTTAGGTACCTCGTTATTCCTCAGCCTCTCACAAACCCTACACATGCAACTGACGACTTGCATGGCTCAAACAACTCTTGTATTAATGGCTCATAGGAGTGAGGATACAAGTTGTTATCTTTGCGACAATCAAATAACGGAGAACGAAAAATAAAATCGCAGAAAAGGGGACACAGATTTAACGTGGAAAACCCTCTCCAACAAAGAGAGGGAAAAACCACGGGCGCTAGCCAGCAGAACTTCACTATATAGGGAGTGTTTACACAACGTCGAGGATTTCACATATGCAACATATCCCAGCCGGCGGCTTACAAGAGGTTTATATAATGGTGGAAACCTAGGTCTTCGACAATCCGTACCATCTAGATCGGCCCAAGCCTCCGACGATGGGCCTCGCTCCGCTCCGTCAGAAGTTGGCCTTTACTTTGTAGAATTTGGATCAACATATAACACAAGCTTTGGTGGGGGTTAAAAGTAAAGGCTATGCAATACTTGGTATTCAATTTAATGCAATCGTGACTCAATGATGCAAGAATAAGATAGAGACACATGTGCTATATGTAATGCAAGCATGGGAAATTGCTTGTCTATCAGATCAGCATTAGGGTAACCAAGATCTGGATGGTACTCTTGGTTCTCCTAATAGTTCCCTCGCTCGGTGTCTGTCTGGGATAAAAGAGAAACACACAAAGGGCCATAATAAATAAAGTGTGCAATCATATGAATATATGCAACAAGCAAACAAGGTATGCCTTGATGAAATGATGCAGAATTTCATGGTACAACATAGCATGGCATGGGTGAGGTATGAGAACAATAATAAAGAACTTTAAATAACTATTTAGGAATGTTTTAGCCCAATAAACCTTGTTGTTTTCTTAATATTTATATGATGCATGCTTCAATTTATATCATGGAATGCATAGTTGGAAAGGGCTCATCCTGCTGATCGATTTAGACATATCATTTGTCGAATTTAGAATTATAGAATTAAAGTTGGGAATTTATTAATATAAGGCATATTAAAGTCGTTTGTTAATTGGAAATTTTAATTGCCCAGAAAATATTTTTAATAGCATAGTCATGTTCCTGGCATTTTTCTGATCAGAATATATATCATTTGTATTATTTGGAATTATGAATTTATAACAAATGGGGTCAAATGTGATAGGTTTGACTAGTTTGAATTAGTTCTGAAAACATTTGAATTTACATTTTAATTCACATATGAAAATAAAACATATTTCATATTAAAGATTTGTTCAAATTTGAATTTATTTGAAAGTTATAACATGATTTGTATCTAAACAAATTAGAATTTGGTTTGAATTTAAATTTCAAATTGACCCAGGGTTTTTCTCATGCGGCGGTAACCTATGCACAGTCACTATCGAGTAGGGATGAGAGTTTTGGCAGGTCCAGGCATGCGTACACCAGCGGTGGTGTAACACGTGGTGGATTTGGGACCGTTGTTTCCTCAACAAAAAGCTACAAGGGGGTTTCTGCAAAAACCTTCTTGTCACTACAGCCGTGTGGCTCATAGGTGGGACCTCACGGTGGAAGCCAGGTTGAACAAAGGAAACTACAGGGGGCTATGCATGAAATGTACACACGCTAATGTTCTTTTGTTTCCTGATGAAACTAAAGAACAACACGACGGTGCAGTGTAGAAAAAAATAGCAGCGGCCACGGGTTCGATCCGGTGACCTCTAGGACGGGTTGGCAGGGCAGAGCCACTAAGGTGGCTGGGTTTGATGGTGGGTTATGCTTGCGGCGCCAGGTACGCTCGAGCGGCTCGACAACATCGACCAAAAATGGACAGCGCCACGACCGACAAGGTTGGAGAACGGCGGCATAGTTAGGTGACGAAACAGAGGCTAGCTAGGGATGATTAGAGGCGGCGCAGCGACGCGGGTCTGACAGTTCTAGCACGCGACAGTGGGGAGCACTACAGAGGCAGCGCACGTGCGGGTGTGATAGCGAGCGGCGGCGCACGATAGCCGTTTGGCAAAAAGATCACACCAACAATTATGTAAAGCAGCAAGAGGCCATGTTTGGGAGGTTGGCATGCTCATCGCGGGGTTGTTGGTGGTGTTGGAATGGCTCGGGGCGACGATGATCGACGGCGATAATAGCGCATGGGGATGTAGGGTTTCCGCTTGGGCGACACTTGTTCTACTAGCTCCGAGCCTCCTCCTCTACTTCTTCTTGTACATGCACGGCCTCCTGGTCCTAGCGAGCTTACCTGATGACCTAGTGTGCCTCTCCTCCTTCTCCCAATGCTGGTTTGAAGTGTATGCTGAGGTGGATAGCTATGGTGGTAGTGAGCTAGCAGGAAGGTGATGGGGAGAGCGGGACGGTGCAGGGCAGAGCCTAGAAGAGATCTGGATTGGCCAGGAGGGTTGGGCCAGGGTATATAAAGACATGGAGGTAGCACATGGTCCTCTGGTTAGGTTAAATGAAAAGCAACTATGGTTGCCTCCTCTCTTTCTCTCTCTTAGGTGGACGGCAAGGGTAACCAGGGTCAGGCCAGAGGGGACCTGGGGTTGGTTGGGTCGACTTGGGTAGCAAGAGAGGGAGGTGGGTTAGCTAGGGAGGGTGTGGCCACATGGCCACAACCATGGTCGGATGGCCATGGTGGCCTCATGTTAGGGGTTGGGTTAGGGTTTAGAGGGGTGGATTAGGTTAGAAGGAGAGAGCTAGTGGTGAGACATGGTTTGGCTCAACCAAACTGAGAGGGGTTGGGCTAGGGCTTAGGCTAGAAGAAGTAGACTAGGTTGATTCTTTTATTTGCATTTGTTTGTTTTTGGGATTTTTGAAACAATAAAAGATTGAGCTCCCAAAAGAGAACAACAATACCAAGTAATCCAAAAGGAGCATAGATGGCATATACATGATGTATTCAATTTGATTTGAATCTGCTCCACTTATTTGAATTTGATTCAAAGAAGCTTCTCAAAAAAATTCAAAAGAAACCATAATAGCAAAGAGGTGGTGGCAAGCCTTTTATGGGCCATGCATTTCTATTAAATTCCCATTTGCAATTGTGAAAAAAACTATAATTTCATGTGCTCATATAATAGGCATGCATCAATTATTTGAATAAAGGCAAGCATTTAAAAGAAACTTCCTTCCCATATGGACTAAATGCAAGATCTTGCAAGAATATAAGATGGACATGCTTGTGTATATGAGCCACTATTCAACATATAGCAACCACTATATTCCTACAACATCATGTATTAAATTCATACAATATGGAATCTAGACAAGGAATTCCACTCAGATAGCATGCAAAGGTGACCATGAGGCTCCACATATTTATTATTGTGAAAACAATAATAGAACATATATGGGAGCATGTAGAATTAGAAGTGGATCCATCCCAACACACATGAGCTAGATTTAAATATCAATAGAAAGGCAAAGGCTAACATTTAGTTGGATAGTGGAATTATAAAGTAGTGCCAAATAAAGGTGGTGGATTTTGGAAGAGATATGTCCCCAACTAAACTTGGCCATTAAGCAATATATCAAGAACCAACTACAATTCGTCAAGAGGAAAATACAAGTAATAAAAATGCATATGGGATAAGAACCAAATGAAAAGGGATTTTATATGATGCTCAGATGCAAGGTAGCATGGTGACATGAGCATGATATAATGATGATGGATTTAATGACATGTAGGAAGTAGCAATATATATAATAGGCAAGTAGCATTACAATTGTTAGACAATTGGGATGCTACAGAGGAGGTGCCTATCATCGTCGACTGTATGATGCGTTACATCGAGTCAGATCCAATGTTATTGGCAAAATTCAGCCATGGCACCCTTTCTGCAGGTGGTCCTGTTGTCTATGATGATTATATGCGGGTAGCCGTACTGGTAGATGAGCTCACGGAGGAACTTGGTAGCGGTCTTCCCATCGCACTTCATGACCGGATCCGCCTCAACCCATTTTGTGAATTTGTCGACTGCGACTAGGAAGTGGGTGCAGACGGATGTGGTGGTTTTGTACCAACCCACCATATCAACGCCCCAAACAGCGAATGGCCATGTGATGGGTATTGTCTTTAGTGCTGACCTAGGTAAGTGCGTCTAGTTGGCGTATTTTTGGCACCCGACATAGCACTGTACGATGTCGATTGAGTCGGCGTGGGCGGTGAGTTAGTAGAAGCTGTGGCACATGGCCTTGGCGACTAGCAACCGCACTTCAGCGTGGTGCCCATAGTTGTCGGAGTGGATGTCGTGGAGGAATTTGCAGCCTTCATCCGGTGGGATGCAGCGCTAGAAGAGGCTAGTCACGTTGTGTTTGTAGAGCTCGCCATTGATTACGATGAACGACTTGCATTGGTGCACGATCATGCATTCCTCAGTCTCATGCTTTGGCAGGATCGGTGCTCGACATAGGATATGTAGGGCTCGACCAGTCACTGGTCTTGGTGATGATGGCGATTAGGGCCAAGTCGGGGTTTAGTGGGATCTCGACTTCGATCTACTTAGGAGGAGAGATAGAGGGGTGGTCAATGACATCGAGGAAAACGCCTGGCGGGGGTGCTTGGCGGGACGAGCCAATTCACAATAGTGCATCGACTTCTTCATTCTTCTTCATGTCGACCCACTCGACAGAGTGTCTAGCGAAGTAGCCTCCGAGTTGATCCACTGCTCTGCAATAGGCGATCATGTTGGGGTCAAAGGCATCCCAGGTGCCACTGACCTAGCTAGCTACTAGGTGGGAGTCTCCACAGAACTTTAGTCGATTGACGCTCATCTCCTTGGCAACTCCCATGCCGTGGAGGAACATTGCGTATTTGGCCACACTGTCATAGTAGGTGGTGAAGTTTATCTGCAAGACGTAGCGGAGCTTGTCTCCCTTTGAGGAGATAAGGACAATGACGGCACCGAAGCCTTCAACGTTCTTGGAGCCGTCGAAATACAGGGTCCAACAGTTTTGGTGTGGTAGCAATTTAGGCTGCTATGCTTCTTCCCAATCGACGAGGAAGTCGACCAAGGCTTGCGACTTGATGGCCCTTCAGGGCTCGTACTTGATGTTCTGGTGGATTTCGATGGCCCATTTGGCGAGCTGCTCCGTCGCACCGCGATTGCGAATGATCTCTTGCAATGGGGAGGAGTATACGACCATGATAGGGTGTTCGTGGAAGTAGTGCGAGAGTCATTTGTGCTCAAAACACAGCGTAGACCAGTTTTTGGTACTAGGATAGCGTTGCTTCAAGTCGGTGAGTACCTCTCTGAGATAGTACAACGCTCAATGAGTGGGGTGCTCCATGTACTCTACTTGCAACTTCGTGATCATAATGGTGTCGACGACTCGATTGGAGGTGGTGACATACATCAACATTGGCTTCTTATCGAGGGGTGTGGCTAGCTGAGAAGCCGCGAGTAGCACCCCTTTCCACATGACGAGTGTGTTGTCGTCCTCGCTGGTCCACTCAAATGTGGGAGACTTGCGGAGGAGGCGGTAGAGAGGCATTTCCTTCTCGCCGAGACAAGGAATGAAGAGGCTAATGGCTCCCACTTGGCTTGTCGGTTTCTGTAGGTTGCGTAGGCACTCAGGTTTGACGAGTCACGCGATGGTATTGATCTTTGAGGGTTTCAACTCGATGCCTCACTTGGATATGACGTAGCTAAGTAGTTGACCGGTGGGCACACCTAATGTGCACTTCTCCATGTTGAGATTGATCTTATACTTTCGCAAATCTGCGGAAGTCTTGGCAAGGTTGGTTAGTGGGTCATCTTAGCGAGTCAACATCACCACCACATCGTCGATGTAGACATGGATGTTGCAGCCAATTTGGATAGTTATGCACTCCTGCATGCACCATTGATAGGTTGCCCCAGCATTCTTGAGGCCAAATGTCATGGTAGCGTAGCAGAAGGCTCCGAACGGTGTGATGGATGTTGTTTTCTCCTCATCCTCAGCAGCCATATTGATCTGGTTATAGCCAGAGTATGCATGAAGGAAGCACAACGACTCGGACCCCGAGGTCGAGACGATCATTTGGTTGATTCATGGTAGCATGAACTCTTCCTTGGGGCGGGCGCTATTGAGGTTGGTGTATTCGATACATATCATCTAGGTGTTTTTCTTCATTACTAGGACTGGGTTTGCCAGCCACTTGGAGTACTTAATCGGATGAATGAATCTGATGGCGAGTAGCCCTTGAACTTCTCAGTGATTGTGCGGCAACGCTCTTCATTGAAGGGTCGCAGTGGCTGCTTGGCAGGTCATGCCTTGGGGTTGGCTTTGAGTTTGTGCTGAACAAGTTCCCTTGGGACACCAAGCATGTCAGATGGCCTCCATACGAAGATGTCGCAATTCTCACATATGAACTTGATGAGTGTGCTTTCCTATGCGGTAGTGAGGTTGGTCCCCATGGTGATCTTCTAGCACGAGTTGCTCGGGACGAGCTCGACGATGCGAGGGTGCATGGAGGCCTCGAAGGCAGCTAGTGCCAAACTCACCATGGTTGGCATCTGCAGGATTGAGGGTTCGTACTTGTCCATTCCACTTGCATATTTGGCTAGTTCGTCAGCATGGTTTACCTCTTCGCTGATTATAGCGTCAGAGAGCTTGGCGGTGTTATCCTCGTACACGAGAGCCATGTCAGGGTTGCTGTGCATGGTGATGATGACCCGTCGACTCAGGAGCTTCATCATGTTGTAGGCATAGTGGGGGACTGCCATGGACTTCGCAAATGTCTTTCACCCAAGCACGTAGTGATAAGGGCTGCGAAAGTTCACCATATCAAAGACGATTCACTCCGTGCGGAAGTTCGCGGTAGTGCCTGATGACCCACAAGTATAGGGGGTGTATCGCAGTATATTCGAGGGAAGTGAAACCCAATTTATCGATTTGACACAAGGGGAGCCAAAGAATATTTATAAGCCTTAACAACTGAGTTGTAAATTCAGCTGCACCTGGAAACAATCTTGCTCACAGCAGTTTATCAGTAGCAACAGTTTTGTAGTAGGAATAGTAAAGTAGGAGCAGTAGTAAAGTAAAGACAGCAGTAACAAAAGCAGTAAACTGTGGGATTCGAGTGCGGTAGGCATAGGGATGGATGGACGGGCATTGCATGGACAAGACAATTCACATAGCAATCAGAACATAGGGCAATTGCAAATAAATAAGATAAAGCATCCAAGTACTAGATAATCGTAGGCATGTGTTCCATATATAGTCATACGTTCTCGCAATGAGAACTTGCACAACATCTTTTGTCCTGCCAGCCCATTTGTAGCGGGGCCTCTAGGGAACTACTGGCAATTAAGGTGCTCCTTTTAATAGAGCACCGGAGAAAAGCATTAACACTCCGTGAACACATGTGATCCTCACATCAAAGCCATTCCCTTCCGGTTATCCCGATTTCTGTCACTTCGGGGCCATAGGTTCCGGACATCAACGTGTGTATAGAACTTGCAGATAAGACCAAAACAATACTATCATACTGAATCAATAACATGTTCAGATCTGAAATCATGGAACTTGGGCCCTAGTGACAAGCATTAAGCACCACAAGTCGCATCAAAGTCATAAAGCACTAATAAAAGATACTAGGCACCATGCCCTAACAATCTGATGCCATTACATGAACGATCTCATCCAATCCCTACCATCGCCATAGCCTACAGCGGGGGATTACTCACTCATAGATGGGGAAACATGGATGGTCGATGGAGATGCAATGGTGATGATGATGGCGATGATCTCCTCCAATTCCCTGTCCCGGCAGGGTGCTAGAATGGAGTTTCTGGTGCTGTTTCATGGAATCTGGTGGTGGCGGTGGAGTAGAACTCCTTCTGGAAAAACGTCGACCCCCCCGAAGTTTTTCGGTCAGAAGGCTCCTTGTAGGCGAAGAGGGAGACCGAGGGGGTGCTTGGGGGGCCCACACCACCCCCTGGTGCGTCCTGGCCTGGCCCGCGCCAGCAGGTGGTGTGGCCACCCCCTAGCTCTTCTCCGTCTTGTATTCTGGCTCCTAGAGTCTTCGGGTGAAATAGGATTTTTGGTATATTTTCCGGGATTTCTCCTAATAGTTGATTTTCTGCACAAAAAGTAGAAACCAAGGAAATTCTGCTGAAAACAGCGTCTGTCCGTGTTAGTTGCATCCAAATCACACAAGTTTAGAGGAGAAACCATAGCCAAAGTGTTCGGGAAAGTAGATACGTTTTGGACGTATCAACTCCCCCAAGCTTAGCTTATTGCTTGTCCTCAAGCAATTCGGTTGAAAACTGAGTGTGATAAAAGAACTTTCACGAACACATTTGCTTCATATGATGTAAATATTCTCAACAATGTGATCAACTACTTAGGCAATTCATAATGAAGAGTATGCCACTGAGTCTACTTACTAGTCAATGCAAGCTATGAAGACATTCCAACTCAAAAATAATAAGTAGCATGAAGCATAAACATAGGCAACATTACAATGATCATAAAAAGGAATGATAGAGTGGTATCTCGCTTGCCTTTGATTATGAATGTCAAGGCACCTCTAAAGTTCAAGTGATGACTAGAAGTACAGATATCAAGGATACATGCATCAAACTCATAACACAAATAATCAAGTAATGGAACAAACACAAAGAGTGACAACTATGCTCTTAAGACGGTGCTCAAAGAATAAGTGGAGACTCAACAAGTAGAAGAAAAGGTTTTGAATAATTTGAAAGGCTTCCAAATGCTGAAAGTATGGTACTCATTAGCTTTGAGATCTCATTGCCTCTATCATAAGCATCTTTAATGTGGTTAAGGTGAAAGTGAGGTCCAATCTGAGTTATATGCTTGACAGACTATAAACTGAAAATCCCAAGTCCTTTGAGTACGAGGGACGCTCCTCATGCTACTCAACTTTAGTTACCGGTAAGTCCTTGTCATCATAAGTATGTGCGTATCATTGAGAACCGCCAACGGGGTACCCCTTGCCTGATGACACAGAAGAATCCCCATATCAAAATGACAAGGCAAGCAGACAATGAGTATCTCAGCAATCTTCTTATTTACCATGGGAAAATGGTGCTTTTTTCTCTCTTTCCTCTTTTCATAAAACTCTTTTTTTTATAAGAAGAATGCTTCATAGATATCATTATGGTTACGCTGCAGGTTTCCACCATGTAAGCATGGATTAAACCAGCGACCCAGGTGTTTCTCTAACACACATACATAAGTCCATGGACTTACAAGCTCCCCTTTTATTTCACACCGACGACATCCGCAAACAAAAGAGCAAGGTATCAACTGGGTATATAATTACAAGTGCTGAAAGCGTTCCCTGTGACAGCACGGTTCTGCTAATCCCTAGCCTATAATTTGCAAGCATATAACTTTCATGGAGAGTTCACAATGGTTCAGGTTTATTAAGTGCAGGAAATAAAGTGGGCCATAAAGTTCGTGAGAGCTTTACTAACTAATTTTCTCATAACAAGCAAACATTTTATTTGGAAGAAAACAAAGCATATTGAATATGCACAGAAGTAGCAAATGATGCTAATAGGTAGGTATGGTGGACACTTTGGAAATATTTGGTTTAGGGATTTGGAAACTTGAGTAAAACACTCAGTGGAAGTGAAGGCTAGCAATAGTAAGGGAGGGACAAACGAGAGAGCAATAGCTATCATTATCATGCTTGCAACAAAACAGGACTACTCATTGCATGAAAGTGATTCAAGATCCTCAAGGAAAAATAATTCATCGAGGCTCAACTGATTATCACAGTCATGTGCGTGTGTGAGCATGTGCCAAGTCTATTCAAATGAAAAATTCAAAGGAGGATACCATGGTGTCATACCAATTATGAATAGAGCAATGCAAGGAAACATTCATAAGACATGCTACAAACTATTAGCAACCTGGAGCTAATCATAAGAAAGCAAGAACTACTAAGCATCCAAAGATAACACACACCCTACATGAACAGACTAAGCATGCCAACAGTGATGAGTATATGTACAAAAATGAAAACAAATAGAGTTCGTTACCAGCCTCTTACCACGCCTCAAGTTGTCATTAATCCTCATTATTGCTCTTCACTTGTGTGGCTTGAATAATAATATGAAACCAATATTTCACTGAGGACTGCTGAACCCTATAGCAAACTCACAAAACCAAAGAACAACGACAAATATTTTTGGTGTTTTCGATTTTTAAACAAGAACCAAAAGGGAAAAACAAGCAAAGCAAAATCTTTTTGGGTTTTTCAAATAGTTCAAACAAAGCAAAAAGGAAAAAACAAACCAAGGCAAAAAGAAGAAGCAAACCAAAGAGAAACAACAGAAATATTTTTGGTCTTTTTGTGTTTTTAGAAAGCAAAAGCAAAAGAAGAACGAAAACTAAAAAGAGAATGAAAACTAAAAAGAGAACGAAAACTAAAAAGAGAACGAAAACATGAATATACAAAGTACTGATGCAACATGATATGAAGATGAGTGCGATGTCGGCATACCTCCCCCCAAGCTTAGGCTTTTGGCCTAAGTGGGTATCAATCCCAAGCTGGCCAGGATGAAGTGTCACCCTAGTACGACGAAGAGGTCCCCTCATCTTGGTGCGAGCTCGAGTACATGCCTCCGTAATGCGCGGAGTAATCATAGGAGGGCACATCCTCCTAGTGCTGCTCGTGGAAACCCAGCAACCAAAGCTGCTCGTCCACCTCCTCCTTGGAGCGCGACCACAGTCTCTTGTGAACACTAAACAAAGCAGGCTATGGCAAAAGGATCTCCCTTTCATCCCCGTCAGTGAAAAGCATCCTATATACTAGACTGTCCAAATCAGAAGTAGCAGTGACAAAGTGATGAGCTTTCATAGCAACAAGGTCAAGCCTCCGTGGTGCCAGCATAGCATCATAGGGATCCACTAAAAGACCTAATGCATTGACTATACGCGAGGCAATGATGCCCCCATAGATAGGCCCCCTAGCAGCTAGGAGGCTAGCAATAAGCGAGCTAAGATTGTGCCGAGTATCATTGTTCAGCGCAGCAGCAAGGAATGCTAAATGATAGTTGGAGATATTACTTGTGTTCTCCCTACCCAGTACACTAGTAGCAAGATAGTATGCAAAGTATCTAAGAGTAGGGAGTTTGATATTTCTTATCTTTTCACGTTGCGCCAGGCGGTCATCATCATTGGTCACCCCTCGGTAAAGCTCCAACAAATCAACGGGTCGCCCTTGAATTTTCTTCACGGTTCCTGTCATGCGTACACCTACAATACTGCAATATCTCTCCAAAGGCATGGTGAAGGGCAGATTATAGATTTTAAAAGAGACAGTCGACTGATAGGATGTGTTAGTAAACGTGAAACTCTCAACAAAAGTTTTAGTGAGCATAGCGTATTGCGCACTCTCATCTTGCATATATGAGGTTAATCCAACCCTCTCAATTAGTAGCAAGAAATCATCAAGAATACCTGCAGCCTGTAAGAAAGTAAAACAAGGAAAAGAGGATGGGTGAGCACCCCCATCATCCCTCTCACTACCAATATGAGCTGCAATGAGATCCTCGTTGTATGATGGCCTAGCTTGAGAGGCTGTTCTTGAGGGCCTCGACCTCCTAGGTGCATCACTCTCAAATATCTCTCCAAAAGTATGGTTGTTCATGCTTAGTATTCTAAAATTTAAACACCTATCAAACAAGTGATTGCAAAGTAAATATAATGAAGGATTCTACTCATAGGGACTTGCAAGAGGCCTAAACATGCATCAAAACTATTTCTCTAAGCTTCAAAAAAGCTTACAAGCTCTCATAACCAGTCACCTACAATAGAAAAATACTCAATATATAATCCACTAAACACAAATCTACTTGGACAATGGGAGGAGTCACATACCAGGGAACAAATGCTCCAAATTTCAGCAAGAAAGATGGGCTGAGAAAGGAGATCGAAAAAATCGAGAGAAAGTACAGAAACAACGTGATTTTGAGGTATGAACTGGAGCTTACTCGGGAGAGAGAAGAAAGTGGCAGGTGAGAGAGTTAGTGGGTGGCTAGGGGTGGCCCACACCAGGGCATGGTGCCACCCAAGGCTGGTCGCGCCACCATGTGGTGTGCCTGTCTGGTGGGCCCCCCTGGTACCTCCCAGGTACTCCTCTACCCCTTTTTCCTCGCAAAAATTTAATATGAATTTTCTAGAATTTTTCGAGACCCTTTATTTTTGGGCATTTTCAGGCATAGAAGAATGATTTTTCTGGCAGACAGATTTTTTTGGAAACATGATGCAAGGACACAATAAAGCTAGAACTACAGAAGTTCTAAGACACTCTAACATGCAAGCAACTAACAACAAAGAAAACTAAACGCAAACAAAAACTAAGATGGATAGAATAGAAGTAAACAGAGATAATCATAGTGAAAACATTGTTTTGTTCAATGGAATCCTTTTGTTAACAAGGTTGATCAAGTCTTGCTACCAAAACAATTCCATATGAGACAAAACTTTGTATTCCACTAATGATTATGTTACCTCAACTTTGATAGCAATGATCCCAATCATAATAGTTTCAAATTTTTCTCTTGGTATGGGACAATATATCTCTCCAACTTGAATGCCTTCAACATGTTCAATTGAATTGAAACCATAAGTCCTTTCAATCTTCTTGGGGAAATAGACAGTATTTTCCTTGTCATTAACATTCAAAGTCACCTTTCCTTGGTTACAATTGATAACATCTCCTGTAGTATTAAGAAAAGGTCTCCCAAAAATAATACACATTTTATCATCTTCAGGCATTTCAAGCACAACAAAATCAGTTAATATCAAGCAATTATGAGCCACCTGAATAGGTACATCCTCACATATACCCACAGGAATAGTGGTAGATTTATCAGCCATTTGCAAAGATATATTAGTTGGTATTAATTTTTCTAGTTGAAGCCTCTTATAGAGAGAGAAAGGCATAACACTAACTCCATCTCCCAAATCACACAAAGCAGTTCTAACACAACTGTTCTTAATAGAACAAGGGATAGTTGGAATCCCGGGGTCTCCAAGTTTCGTAGGAACCTTACCATTAAAGGAATAATTAGCAAGAAAAGTAGAAATTTCTTCATTAGGGATCTTCCTTTTATTCGAGACAATGTCCTTCATATACTTTGAGTAAGGAGGAAATTTAATAGCATCAGTCAAAGGAATTTGCAGGAATAAAGGCTTCATCCACTCACAAAACTTGTTATAGTGTTCGTCTTCCTTTGACTTGTGTTTCTTATCAGGGAAAGGCATAGGTTTTTGGACCCAAGGTTCTCTTTCAATACCATGTTTCTCTTTGGTGTATTTAGTATTCTTAGTGTGGTTTTCAGGTTCTTCTTCAACTTTTTCTTCATTAGGAACTTCATTTTCTTCATTACCACTTTCAATTTTAGCATCAGAGATAGATATACTATTAGGATCTATAGCAGGTTGAGAGAGTTCTACAATAGTTTTATTACGAGTAGAACCACTATTTTCAGCTTGTTGAGAATCCTGCTCAATTCTTTTGGGATGCCCCTCAGGATATTTAGTGTTTAATCCTGGGTAGCAGCTCCACTTCTAGTTCTAATTTCATAAGCATGTTTTTCTTTAGAAGCATTAACTAGCAAGTCTTTTTGCACTTTAACGAGTTGATCTATTTGATTTTGAACCATTTGAAAGTGTTTAACAATCATTTTAACATCATTAGAGGTTCTTTCCACAATATCTTTCAACTCAACAATAGCTCTAGTGTTTTCCATTAGATGATTTTGCACCCTTTTATTAAAATTACCTTGCTTAACAATAAAGATGTCGAATTCTTCTAAGCATTGATCAGGAGGTTTAGAGTAAGGGATATCACATTCATCAAAGTGTTGGAGAGAGTGTACCTCGATACTGGATGAGTAGGGGATAAGCTTACATAATTCTTCTATAGGAGGTAAGTTCTTGACATCTGCAGCTTTAATTCCCTTCTCCTTAAGACATTTCTTAACTTCCTTCATCACTTCATCATTTAATTAAATAACTCCCCTCTTCTTTGATGTTGGAAAAGGCACCGGAATAGATGGTTCAGGTACAATTACTTCAGGTATAGCTTGTTTAGGAGGAGTCCAATCTTCATAGTTCTAACTTATTTTAGCCATTAATTCCTCAGCTTCCTTAGGAGTCCTATTCCTGAAAACACAATCAGCACAACTATCTAGGTATGTCCTAGATTCCTCAATTAGTCCATTATACAATATATCAAGAAGCTCATTCTTAGGTAATGGACTTCCAGCTTGGGCATGAATCAAAGCACAAAACCTTGCCCAAGATTCGGGCAATACCTCTTTTTATCCTTGTTTAAAATCAAAAAGTTCCTGCAAAATAGCATGTCTAGCACTAGGAGGAAAATATTTCTGCAGGAAAGTACTAATCAAGCACTCAGGGTTATCAATAGACCTAGGAGGTAAATTACTAAACCAAGTTTTAGCTTCTCCTTTTAGTGAAAAGGGGAAAATCTTAGCAACAAAGTAAGTACGCATCTTAATATCATTAGAAAACAAGCCACTCATGGTACAAAGTTCATTCATATGTGCTACCGCACTTTCATTCTTAGTCCCACAAAAAGGTTCTTTCTCGACAATAGCTATGTAAGATAGATCGCGAGAGAAATCATAATCTTCATCTATAATGTTTATGGGAGAAGCAGCAAACTTAGCATTAGGAGACAATTTGGGTCTAATAGTACGCCTCTCAAGGAGACTCTTAGCAGCGCTCCTATCATGGATGTTCTTACATTCTTTAATAAATTCATCGGTCATCTCAACATAACCATCTTCAATATCATAACTTTCACTAGACTCGGGTGAACTAACAGATGTGGTAGTGTCTTCATTAGGAGTTTCGGTATTTCCAGCTATAGTTCTAGCAATCGTAGCATCTAGGAAAGGACCTAATGAACCACTCTTATCAAGCATAGTAGAAGCAGCATCATAAGCATCAGAAGTTTCAGATTCAGCAGTAGTAGCAGTGTGTGTAGCATGTGTATGTGGTGGTGTAAGGAACTTACTCATAACAGACGGTGAATCAAGAGCAGCAGAGGTGTTTAGAACCGTACCTCTTCTTGTAGTGGATGGTAAAATAGGAACCTTGCCATCACGAGACTTACCCATGATGGATGGATAATAGCGAACAATAGAGAATACAAGTGAACTTGATAAATAAAGCTATGCTCCCCGGCAACGGTGCCAGAAAATAGTCTTGATGACCCACAAGTATAGTGGATGTATCGCAGTATTTTTGAGGGAAGTATAACCCAATTTATTGATTCGACACAAGGGGAGCCAAAAAATATTTATAAGACTTAACAACTGAGTTCTCAATTCAGCTGCACCTGGAAACAATCTTGCTCATAACAGTTTATCAGTAGCAACAGTTTTGTAGCAGGAATGGTAAAGTAGCAGTAGTAGTAAAGTAAACAAGAATAAAAGATAACAAAAGCGAGTGCGGTAGGCATAGGGATGGATGGACGGGCGTTGCATGGACAAGATAATTCACATAGCAATCAGAACATAGGGCAATTGCAAATAAATAAGATAAAGCATCCAAGTACTAGATAATCCTAGGCATGTGTTCGATATATAGTCATACGTGCTCGAAATGAGAACTTGCACAACATCTTTTGTCCTACGAGCCCGTTTGTAGCGGGGTCTCTAGGGAACTACTGGCAATTAAGGTTCTCCTTTTAATAGAGCACCGGAGCAAAGCATTAACACTCCATGAACACATGTGATCCTCACATCAAAGCCATTCCCTTCCGGTTATCCTGATTTTTGTCACTTCGGGGACATAGGTTCCGGACATCAACGTGTGTATACAACTTGCAGATAAGACCAAAACAATATTATCATAATGAATCAATAACATGTTCAGACCTGAAATCATGGCACTCGGGCCCTAGTGACAAGAATTAAGCACAACAAGTCGCAACAAAGTCATAAAGCACTAATAAAAGATACTAGGCACCATGCCCTAACAATCTGATGCCATTAGATGAACGATCTCATCCAATCCCTACCATCCCCATAGCCTACAGCGGGGGATTACTCACTCATAGATGGGGGAAACATGAATGGTCGATGGAGAAGCGATGGTGATGATGATGGCGATGATATCCTCCAATTCCCCGTCCCGGCAGTGTGCTAGAACGGAGTTTCTGGTGTTGTTTCGTGGAATCTGGTGGTGGCGGAGGAGCGGAACTCCTTCTAGAAAAACGTCGAACCCCCCGAAGTTTTTAGGTCAGAAGGCTCCTTATAGGCGAAGAGGGAGACCGAGGGGGTGCCTGGGGGCCACCACCACGGCGGCGCGGCCTAGCTAGCCGCCCCGGTGGTGTGGCACCCCGCTCTTCTCCGCCTCGTATTCTCAGCCCGGAGTCTTCGGGTGAAATAGGATTTTTGGTATATTTTCCGGGATTTTTCCTGATAGTTGATTTTCTGCACAAAAAGTAGACACCAAGGCAATTCTGATGAAAACAGCGTCAGTCTGCGTTAGTTGCATCCAAATCACACAAGTTTAGAGGAGAAACAATAGCAAAAGTGTTCGGGAAAGTAGATACGTTTTGGACGTATCGGCGCCGAACATGAATGGCAACGCCATCTTGCCAATTGGTATGCCTTCTAACCCAGCACGATTCCATGGAAGGTGTAGAGGGTTGATTCGACCATTGATTGTGAGAGTTGTAGTCGCCTGAAGGTGTCCAAGTACATGATGTTGATAGAGCTTTCCCCGTCCATCATGGTCAACCACTTTGGGCTTGATGACCAGAACAACTCGTCCTGGGTACACGATCCTAGGCGCATGATCCTTGCGGCTCCAGGTGAGGGTGTTCTCCAACCAATTGAGCCAGTGCAGGATGTCAACTTGGGTCATTGCATTAATGGCGACTGTGTGAGCGAGCAGTTTCTTCTCGTGCTTTGTTCCCATGCTGCTGAAGGTTTGGAGTGACCTAGCCAAATACGCCGATGTTGCCATTGTCTCTTGGTTGCTCGGGGATTGGTCCTTCCCTGGCGCCCTACCTTCTCGATCTCTTTGAGAGAGTGGCAGTCAGCGATGGTGACGAGGGGTTAACTCATCAATGCCCATGATAGATGGACATAGGTTCGAGGAAGTGGGGAGCGCTGGAGGCATCGATCGGCTAGCAAACAAGCACACAAGGGACACGAGGTTTACCCTGGTTCAGGCCTCGCAAAGGACCCTACTCCTGCTTGTCTGCTCTTGGAATTATCGAGGAGTCAAAAGTTACAGAGGTGTGCAAATGCAATCTGGCGATGGTGTGGAAACTAGGGTTGTGGGTATGCTCCTCGCCGCCCCCTCCTAGCCTTTATACAGATAGGCTAGGTCTCAGGATAGAAGGCCGAGTCGGTTACATATTAGGGTTTCCCCTTTAAATTTCTATCTTGTATTTTCCGTGTTCTACAAGGAGCCAAAGTCTCCCAAGTCACCCGAATCTCGACTAGGCCTTAGCAACATCATGGTCTTCTTCTAGGCTGGACCATATATACTGATCTTTACCTGTAGGATATGCCCATGTTAGTATCCCCAAGTGTCCAGTTTAATCGTAGATTCGAGTGGAGACTTAAGAAGCCTTCGAGTGTATAATCGAGCATGTTTTCGAGTGCTCTAATTTGTATCATAGCGATTGTCGATATATGTGCCTGATTCATCTGATCTATTGGGATCAGTTAACTGCCTTAGGGCAAAACAATGCAATCTACTCAAACTCGAGTCCCCAGACTCGAACTCGGAAAAGTGCTGGCGTAATTCGACTCATGCCGCGGAGGTCTTATAGAATGGAATCCCAGTATATATGTGTGAGCACTCGACGCGTCTGTCAAGGCTTCTTTCATTGTACATGTAGGCACGGATTATTTCTGTTATAGCGCAACAGGTGCATCGCCAGTCCTTCTTCAGGTCTTATCTTCATGCTGCAAGCATGGCATCCAAATTTTGTCATCGTAGAGATGATTCGGGTGGTGTTCGCCGATGCTTCTGAGTATGGACGCAGTCAACACACATTTATTAAAATAAAAATCATAGGATGCGCGGCCAACGCTCCCTACGGGAGTAGCCCCCAAGTTCCTATTCGAGTTGTAGACTCGAGTGGGCACTATGAGTATTTTTGACTGCCGTCGTCTTTTGCTTGTTTAAGTCGAATGTGCTTCCAGTGATCCCTATGGGAGTAGCCCCTAAGTCCTACAATCGAATCATTGATTAGAGTGAGGGGTTTAAGTGCAATTACATTGTCAAAATGTTTTTACGTCTATGAAGTTTACCGGGTGTGCGGCCAGCCCCCGAGTGCTTGGTCTAGTCGAAGAGTTGAGTGAGGACTAGATTAGTCAGAAGATGCTTCTGCTGAAGTGAATGATGTCAGTGTTGACGATGGGATGACCTCATTTGCCCGCGTGAGTGATTTTGACAGGACGTGACGAAAGTGGGGCCCCATTTCTAACTTAGATTTGACCAGGCATGCGTAATCTTCGGTTTTAACTATGTCTCCTCTATTCTCGCGTGTAATGGGAAAAGTGGGATGATGGTTCACCGCTTGCCTCGCCATGTGTCCATCTTGATTTGTGCCACGCGTATGATTACTGCGCTTCTGGCCGTTGGATTGAATCTGTGTTGTGGTTCAGTAGGGATTTCCCGTGCGGTAATTCTGCCCACAGCTCATCTTCTCCCTCGTGCTCTGCCTCCATTGCTGCTCTCTGCTGTTACATTGCTCGCGCCTCTGTTGCTGCATTGGATAACCTCAAGACCTTCCCGAGCTACTTTCTACGCTCACACCACACTCACAAGATGGGGAAGAAGAAGGGCGCCTCCGCCGCTGGAATTGCGGCCGCCACCATTGCGGCCAAGAAGAAGGGCGCCGCCGCTACGGACGCAGGTACTACTACAGCAGCTGCCAACAAGAAAGGCGCGGGCACACGCATCATGAATGGATTGTGGCGGCGGACCGCCATCAAGGAGACGGAGATCTTCAACTAGCGCCAAGATGGTACTCTCCCGGCTACTGAAGATGATTGTCGGATGCCCGGCGACGAGGTAATCCCCTATCCCCCCGTCGGATTTTGGGTGATGTTTCTCGCATTTGTCATTCATGGCCTCTCTCTCCCCCTCCACAAATTTGTGCGAGGGTTACTCTGCTTCTATGGGCTCCATCTCCATCATCTGACCCCCAACTCCATTCTCCACATTGCTTTCTACATCACCCTTTGCGAGTGCTGGCTTGCAATCGAGCCACACATTGTCTTTTTCAAAAAAACTCTTCAAACTGAAGCGCCAGTCGGGCTCTAGGTTGGTAGTCTATGATATAGGAGGCCGTGGGGTCCATGTAGACCCCAATGTCGAATATTTCTCCATCAAGTTCAATGCATCTGTCCAAGGGTGGAGGGTGAAGTGGTTATACATCCGCGACTAGAAGGTTGATGATGAACACTTCGGACTCGTGCCTTTTGATTCAAAGGCAGAATGCAAGAGGAGGAGGTCATGGAACAATACGGTGATGCCTAGTGAAGCCGAAGAAACAGAGGTTCTATACAAGCGTGTCTGCGACCTTGAAGTCCGCATGGGGAAGGAAGCGGGCGGCACAGACCTCATTCGCACCTAGATTCATCGTCGAGTGCAGCCGCTATAGGCTAGGGCACATCCGATGTGCTGCTAGACTTGTCTTGATGATGTCACTCGCATCTCTCGAGAGAATATTTCTTCAGGTGAAGTAGGTAGGAGGTTTCGAATGCTGACCAAGTACATAGCCAAGGAGAAACTCCCTGGTGACTCAGACGTGCCTCCATTCTTCACGAGTCACCCTCCGCCTAAGGTGGCTTTCTTGTTAGCTCTTCTTGTTTTTCGATTGTCTACTAGGTTTTCCTTTATACTGACGCTGCCTCTTGTTCCAGGACTGGAAGGTGATCACTAGGTGGCCTCCTCAGCCGGAGGGAGTGATCCCTCGTGAAGCGGAAGAGGAGGACGAGTCGGGGTCCACCATCCCCATTGACGAAGAGAAGGAAGCCCCCGAGTCCAGCGGGAACGGGACTCGCAAGAAGTCCCGAAGTGAGGACTCCAATGCATCTTCGCCATCAACGCCGAAGGGTCCCTCGGCTAAGGTAGAGGAGCCAATTCCCGCTGTGCCTATGTGCGTCGTGGATCCTCCTTCACGGAAGAAGATGAGAACACCGAAGGAGGTGTTTGAGGACTTCTTCGACCATGATGACTTTGACTTGTAAGTTTGTGCATCTGCTGATTTGTCCTTATGTCCTGAAATCTCTTTCTATGAAGTTGTTTTTGTATGTTTATGTTGTAGCAAAACTGCATCATCATCCTCTAATGACCCCGACTTTATGAAGGAGTCTGGAGTCACGGACTCCAAAGAAACGGATGTAGCAGAGCAGTCTCATTCTCCCCAGGTGGCGGCCACCTCCGGTGCCAATTCTTCGAGTTCCCCCATACTAGGGGGCACTAGATGGTTGCTCGGACGCCTATGTAGAAAGAAACTTCGGAGTCCTTGGAGGAGCCTGTAAGTTCTCTTCACTATGTCAGTCGAAATTAGGTTGATGCTGATGCATCTCTTCTTGCAGCCTATCATGAAGGAATATATTCGCCTCGCCAAACAGATTACATCGATGGGCCATCAACATGCCCTGTTGGAGACCCAGCATCGTGCATTCGAGGGTGAGCTTGCATTTATCTGTGCTGTTGCTGCAGAATAAAGCACCGATCTTGATTTTTTGCTACCATTCATTCTTTGTAGGTGAGAACAATGAGCTCCTCCGTAGTGTCAGCTCCCTCGAGAAGGGTCTTGCCGCAGCGGAGAAGAAACGTGACTAGGCACTCGAAGCTCTTGAACGCTCCATCCAGGAGTCAAAGAAGCACGAGGTGGACCTACGTTCCGCTGCAGCTGATGGGGAGAAAGTGTTTGTAGAACAACTTTTCTCTATTGCTAAGGCACACTCAGGTACGATACTACGTCATTTTGTTTGTTGTGCACTTGCCTGTATTTGGTTGTGCTCATATGTATCTTCTGTAGATCCCGCTGGTGTGGACTTTGATGCTCAAGCTTTGGCCTTCCTAGATGCCATGGCCCGTATTGTAGATGAAGTCGAAGACCGGAGTTTCTCCATGTAGGATTCCCTTGAGAAGGCCAAGGGTGTGCTTGCCGTGTTTGATAGGAGATGGTCCCCAAGGACAAGCTTATCGAAGATCTTGATGGCCTTGTGGAGTCCTTTGCCGAGGGCGTGCCCATGGTCTTCAAGAATGCTCAGAGGGGAGTCGAAGCTACCATGGGACTCGCGATGGTGTAGGCTCATTGTGTTGAGCTGAACACCATCGAGGTCTCCAAGGCGATGCCGATCACTATGGATGGCCAGCAGGTAGTATTTGCTCCCTTTGCTACTCGCTGTCACAAGTATGGGCCTCGGCTCATCGAGACACTCGCAATGTACTCGGCGGAGCTAAGGCGGTCGAAGACGGCAAAAGCCACACCATCAGAAGCTGTAATCGAGAAGGCCGCGGCGTCGGAGGCTGCCACTGACTCGAGGAAGCCCCCAAGTGCCAATGCATAGCTATAGGCTGTCTCTTTGTCGTCTTTTTGTAATATTCTAGCTTTTCCAGACTTCTTCTTGAATTAGGCTATGCCTTATGGGGGTACCCCTTTTAAGACTTGTTGAACTTGGATGTTTCTACTTTTGGTGTTATTATGAATGGTTGGTCTTATCCGTCTCTTCCTATGCATGAATAGGGTCCTTCAAGTGATCCATCTATGAACCTGTAGCACCCCGATAAAATCACTACTAGAAAATCGCTTGGTGTTTCTATTTGTGCATCATCATGACCGCATGCTCATGTCATCATGCCACATTGCATTTGAGCATCGTCATCATCATGCATATGTTTGCCTAAAACTATTTTGCAAAAGCCTATTTTCATTTTCTAGATATCCCCTCTTTTATTTCAAATCCAAAACTCCGGTCCCTTCCGGATATTTTATTTGTCAAAAAACATATTACAAAAGCCTTTTAAATAAATAAATAAAACTTATATTATTTTTAGGAGACAGTCCGCCAGGCCCAAAAGCTCAGCTGACCACCTCCAAATAAAACCCTAATCCCCTCACCCCACCTAACCCCCACACACACAGCCCACAGACGCGACATGGTCAATCGACTGTTGCCAAGACGCCTCCTCAAGACAACACGCAACACACTCAGGCCACAAGCACGCACGTCCTCGCATGGGCCCCCCGCGACCCAGCACCCCACCCCAATCCCGTTTTCCCTGCCTGATCCAGCCGGTCCCCGTCAAACCCGGCCCCACCTCCCAGTCACGCTCATCCCCTCTCGCCAAGCTCCTCGTCACTGTGTTGTTCCTCTGCTTCCCAACCTCCTCGCTCGCTCGCTTCGCCTGCAAGCCGCCGCGGCGCCGCCCTCCTTCCTTGTTGCGCGTCCTCCCAATCACGGCTCCTCCCAGGTCCGGCCGCCCGGGATGACCCTCCGCCGGCGTCGTCCTCCGCCGCCAGCGCCATGGACGAGCCCCTCGCGCAGTCTCCGCCGCTGGTCGTGGTTCCCGTCGGCAAGAGTTCCATCGCTGCCTCCTCTGATCGCGAGCACTACTTCGTCCGCCTGACCCGTACCCGTAGAGGCCACAGGGACACCGCCGCCATAGGTCGCCCTGCCTCCTGCAAACCGCTGCCTCCTTCCTCGGTTCCTGCAGAGCCGCCTCGAGCACCTCACGTTCCTGGCGAACGGCCACCACCGGCCCTGCCGCGGTTTTCTCTCCAGTGCTGCCGAGCCCACCTCTCCCCAAGTGCATCCTCGCCCCTCCCGTAGGTCGCCGCCCGGAGCAGTGCCGCGTCGATCGACTCCACCACCAGCACGCCCAGCCTCGGCCGCCCTCCTCCGGCCCTCTGCATGCTCGTGCCCCCGCCACTGCGAGGAACCACCGTGACTGCGTCCGCCGTTGCTGGCTTTCCCTCGCTCGCATCCTCCCCAAGCTCGCCCAAGACCCTCCGCTGCCAGCACAGCGCCTGTCTTCTTCACCTGCCGCTACAGAGGCATCTAGCCAGCATCAAACCATGCATGTAAGGTGTTTGGCTTGGTGTCCATATGTTTCATGCATGCGGGTTCTCTCGATGCTGATATGCCTCTTGGCCTGCTGACATGTTGCTAATGCTAGGAAGCATAGTGATGTCGCGTATCCGCTCAAGATCGCCATCTGGACCAGAACCAGAGATCGGACGAATACCTCGGTGGTGCTACTTTGATCGGGAAACTGATGCCCCGTGTTGGTCTCGGCTATCTCTTTGTCTACTCTCTACCACGAAGGCCCTCGGTGCCCAATCCAAGATCTTCACCGACAATGTAACCGCGATAGCCCAAGTTATCCTTCTCAGATGACAAGTTCACCGACACAGACCCGAAGACCGATCCAGAACGCCAAGGCCTTATTCACGGATGAGTGTACGAAGACCCGATCCTGGATTCTATGTCCGAACCCTGGCATCGGATTCATGCTCTCCTTCATTGACGCTAAGACCCAGTTGCTGAAGGCGAAGACTGATCCCTGTCGAACCCTCGGAATCCACAAGATCGTCGAACTCCGATGTGTGACCCCTTTATCCAAGACCCCTATTTTTTATAATATGACATATATCTTGTTGCATATGAATTGAACATGCTTGCATACATATTGCGGTTTCGGGGTATATGGATGATTCACCTACATTAAATATGGAGGCAATATGCGGGATTTTCTAGTCTTATATCGGCTCCATTTAAATTTGTGTAGCGAACCGATGCCATGTTTTGCCTGATATGTCAACATTTAAATTGCGGGGTAACTAAATAACTTAAACCACCTAATTAATTGTCAGGACCCCAGTTTCGCTTAATATTGCCTAGTCGCATCGCATCTTTGCCATCTCATGCATCATATCATAAACATGCTGATTCTTCTATCGTATTATTAAATAGTGCATCCGGTGTTTCTTTTAGTGCCTTGGTTCTTCTCGGATTAGGACGTTGAGTTGATGCGAGTATCGACAAGTTCTTCGGATAATATAACTTTGACAGTGTTTCCCAGGCGAGCATTCTCCCCCTTTCTACCTATTTTGCATTTGTAGTCTTTACTTCCTTCCTGTTGATCTACTGCTATCCGTGTCGCGATGCTTTAGTGTTATGTACCAGATATATTTCGTGCAGCCTTTATATTGCCTTGGACACCTCCTATTACCTATTGTTTGGTAGATAGATGGTCTTGCGAGTCATAGTCGCTTGCTCAAGTGTGATCCCGTGTCATGAAGTACCACACAGTTGTTGGAATATTGTCATATGCTTTACGGTGGAGATGATCATGACTTTAAATACAACTATTAATTTGCTGGGATAACTAATGAAAGAGGCACCGGTGGTTAATATATGCTATTTGGTTTTTCATGTCCACTTGTGTCCCGTAGGCCCCGAGTACTTGATACTTGTTCCTTGATTATTCGCACTATCCACATCCGGGAGACCCTATGGATCCCCCTTAGCTAGAGCTTGATTCATTTCTTATTTATTGGGGCCACAAACTAGTTTGGGGCTTTATTAGTATCCTGTACTTATGCCATGCTTTACTTCTTTATTTACGATTGTGCGTGGAGCACCTGTACTGTTTAGGAATTGCGGAGTGTTTTCGCGGTATCGACAAGCCCAGTCACACTTTCGGGTTCCCGGTCGTTTACATCCATTGGCGCAAACCTTGGGTCCGTCTCGGAGCCCGCCAACTTCGTTGCGTGTAGCTTAATGGGGTGGCCCCCTGAAATAATTTATGAATCCTGTGATTGCTTTGTCATGAAAGCCTCGTTGGGTTTTGATTTGGTTTTTCTGAGGTTGATCGTGTGTGTGTTGCTATTTGTGCACCCCTGCAGGGTAAATCTTTCTGAAAGCCGTGTCCGCGGTTATGGACGACTTGGAGCACAGTATCTCGAGCATAGACAAGCATAACTAAAGTAGTGTTATAAATTTGACTTAATATATGACTAGTAATCAGCTTCACTATAATGGAATGGATAATAAAAGTGCCAACAACTGGTGGAACTGGGGTGTATCGTGTCATGTTATACCTGCCTAGTAAGTATCACAACTCCAATGGAATGAAATAAAAGTGCCAACAACTGCTAGGTTTGGGATGTCACATGCTAATTGTATCTGACTAGTAAGTACTGCAACTACAACTGAATGGTTAACTAAAACTGCCCACTACTTATGCTATCAGGATGACTCATGCTATCTATATCTGACTAGTAAGTGCTGCAACTATAACGGAATGAATAAAACTGTCAACTGTGTGAGTTCCTCGGTTTGACTTCCTCGTTTGGTCTCGAGGGGGAATATCAGGATGGGTATGATTGGTGTTAGTATCAGGTTGGATCCGAATAGGTCTTTCTTACCCCTCTCTAATAGCCGCCAGTTATATCGAGTCACTATAGGTTGTATAGTACATGCTTCGCTGCCGCTTCAGTCCACCATACCTATGTAGGCGAGAGCCGCCGAATTCTAGCCTCGCCGTGTACTGGCCTCAGTACTGACGCTCCTGTTTTTCCTTTGCCCTTTGTCGGCACCCCTTTTGTTTTAGTAGGTTTTGAGACCAACATCGTTAGCAGGGTTACCCTTACGGCTTGCCCTGGGCAGGGTTATGGACGCCATTGGTTATTCTTCAGGGCTCTTAGCCCCATTTGCATCTTGTCCGTACTCGGACGCTCTATTGTTTTCAAGGTGATTAGGATCTTTGTATAGTATATTTGTATTCTTGACTCATGGAGTTGTTGTTGTATATATATGTTCTGTGGGTTCCATCGTGGACTAATGTGTAATGGTATTACTTCGTTCTCCACCCGCACGCAAGTGCCTGGTGGGCGTCCTTGAATCGTTTCTATGCGGGTTTGGAGGGAAGCGCTAAAACTTTCATACGGCCGATTCGAGGGTGTTACAAAGTGGTATCAGAGCTCAGCAGTTGCGATACCCGACTGGTCCAGCCTGTAGGATGACCTAGCTAACGACCGATGTAGAGTATTAAAACTATTTTGCAAAATCAGTTGGATAGATATGATTAGCTATGCTTTTACTCCTTACCCATATGCTAATCTCCTCTTACCTTCGCGTGTTTTGAATCTGCTCTCTTATCTTTTCTTCGAGTCCAGGATTTCTCGTGGTTGGGTTTCCGTCGTACCTTTAGGTTTCTAATCCTTCTTGTTGGAACGGTGTAACTATATCCGGTCTTCATGCTATCTGAGGAACTCTTCATCTGTTGTACCTTTTGGTGGATCAAAATCCACTGAAATCTTTCTTTGTATCTTCCGGTGTTTTCCAACATGACGACATTATCATCAGCTACATCAGATCCGATGAAGAGCCTGCATCAATCCTTTGTTTCCAAACATCGCTTATAAAGATCTTCAGTCTAAATTCCGAGAGTTGGTTGCATGATTCTTCTGTTCATGTACAGAGTAATGCTTTGAGTGCGGGATGGAGTCGCGACCATACCACTACTCTTATAATTCGCTCTGCACATTGAATTGGCGGATCTATGCAATTTACTCCTTCCACTGAAGTTAGAGGTGGCCTTTTCTTTTGATACCTCTACCTTCGTCTTTGTTTTTCCGGAGTGTTCTCACAACGAACATGAGCAACAATCCCTTGTTGGTGGTGTCGCCGATTTCAAGATGGAGGCAGAATCTTGTTAGTGGTGTCGTGAGAATCTACACGAAGAGAGAAGATTCAGATCGTCGGCCTTCTTGCCCGTACCATGAGGTGGATCTCGAGGGCGAGATAAATTGTTAGTGGTGTCGAATTGTAGCACCCCGATAAAATCACTACTCGAAAATCGCTTGGTGTTTCTGTTTGTGCATCATCATGACCGCATGCTCATGTCATCATACCACATTGCATTTGAGCATTGTCATCATTATGCATATGTTTGCCTAAAACTATTTTGCAAAAGCCTATTTTCATTTTCCAGATATTCCCCTCTTTTATTTCAAATCCAAAACCCCGGTCCCTTCCGGATATTTTATTTGTCTAAAAACAGATTACAAAAGCTTTTTAAATAAATAAATAAATAAAACTTATATTATTTTTAGGATGCAGTCCGCCAGGCCCAAAAGCTTAGCCGACCACCTCCAAACAAAACCCTAACCCTAATCCCCTCACCACACCTAACCCCCACAAACCACAGCCACCGCCGCACGTGACATGGTCAACTCGACCAAGCGCGCACGCTCCTATGCACAACATGGAACACAGGCAGGCCACAAGCACGCACGTCCTCGCATGGGCCCACTGTGACCCAGCACCCCACCCCAATCCCGTATTTCCTCCCTGATCCACCCGGTCACCGTCAAACCCGGCCCCACCTCCCAGTCACGCCCCACGCGATCCCCATCCCCTCTCGCCAAGCTCCTCGTCGCCGCGTTGTTCCTCTGCTCCCCAACCTCCTCGCTCGCTCGCTTCGCCTGCAAGCCATCGCGGCACCGCCCTCCTTCCTTGTTGAGCGTCCTCCCAATCGCAGCTCCTCCCAGGTCCCGCCACCAGGGATGACCCTCCGTCGGCGTCGTCCTCCGCCGCCAGCGCCATGGCCGACCTCTCGCGCAGTCTCCACCGCTGGTTGTGGTTCCCGTCGGCAGGAGCTCCATTGTTGCCTCCTCTGCTCGCGAGCACTACCTCGTCCGCCTGACCCGTCCCCGCAGAGGCCACAGGGACACCGCTGCCTCAGGTCACCCTGCCTCCTGCAAACCGCTACCTCGTTCCTTGGTTCCTGCAGAGCCGCCTCGAGCACCTCACGTTCTCGGCGAATGGCCACCACCGGCCCTGCCGCGGTTTTCTCTCCGGCGCTGCCGAGCCCACCTTGCCCCAAGTGCGTCCTCGCCGCCTCCCACAGGTCGCCACCCGGAGCAGTGTAGCGTTGACCGACTCCACCACTAGCACGCCCAGCCTCGGCCGCGCTCCTCCGGCTCTCTGCGTGCTCGCGTCCCCGCCACTGCGAGCATCCACCACGACTGTGTCCGCCATCGTGGCCTTCCCTCGCTCGCATCCTCCCCAAGCTCGCCCAAGACCCTCCGCTCTGCCAAGCACAGGCGCTCTGTCTCCTTCGTGCTCTGCGCGTAGAGGCATCTAGCCAGCATCAAACCATGCATGTAAGGTGTTTGGCTTGGTGTCCATATGTTTCGCGCATGCAGGTTCTCTCGATGCTGATATGCCTCTTGGCCGGCTGAGTTGATACTGTTCTCGAGAGGGTGTTGATCCACTGGTGAGTCGCTCCCTCCAACATGAGGGAGAAGGAGCAAGCGGCGGGTAGGTCTATCTGGTCAGCAATCCTCATTCACAAGAGGTACGTATTGATCCACACAACGGGGTCGAGTGTGGGATTGTACTTCTTGATCTCCTTTGTCCCCTTGAAGTTGGATGGGTACATTTAGCCTTGGATCATCAGTCGGAAGTACCAGGGCCCGATTCAGTTGAGTGAGCCTCTCAGCTTGGGATCGCAGTCACCATGCTTGGTGAGGGTGTGTCGTTGGTCATGGGGCTGACAAGCTTGCCATGCCTAGCTATTGATGATGTGGGTCCTCACATTGATGATTGCATGTTAGCGGCGATCGTATTGTGCCCTGGGTGTGGCTCGTTGGTGGAGTTCGCAGGGTTAGCCGCCCACTGCTGGATCTGTCGTGGTTCAGGTGGTGGGAATTTTTTTGCGTTGGCAATCGTGCGCTCGCTTGGGTGATTGCTGGAAGTGGCCCTGCTATCGTCGGAGCAGGAGTATAGTCGCCCTTGCGAGTCGTAGCCTGCGTCCTACTGCTCCACCGCCCTAGGAAGTAGGGCCTAGGAACAGTGGACCTGGAGCACGCCTTCACCCATAGGGTTTAGCCTAGCGACTGCAGCCCAACTCGCGTTGACATTGTCCATAGGAGTAGAGTAGAATTGGAGTCCACTAGCGTCAAACTCTCGAAGTGATATTAGTATCTGTGTCTGCTTCGGAGGAGGTGAGCGGCGGGGCGGTGGTGGAGCTCCATGTGTGGTCGCACTAGAGGTTGGGTGGCTAGCGCCTGCCGCTCGTCAATGAGGTTTAGGGCGTGACCCTAGGTGGCGGGCTTGATGCATCATGGTATGCGGCGCTGGTAGTAGTGCAACAATTCCTGTGTGGTCTGCTGTTTAAGGTGGAATTTTTCGCGCTCGACGTGCTCCTTGGTGACGGTGGCCTCCAGCTGTTGGCAGTGCTCCTCGACCTCCACGCTAGTCGCGGTCGGCGGGAGGCCGTTGTCCACCATGTAGATGGCATTGTAATGATTGGATCTGGCGTGAGCCGAATGAGGGGACTCTGACCCGGCATTGGAGTCAAAGATCTAGAGGATGGATGGATCCTCGAAATTACCGGTCTTGGAGACACATGTGATGGAATCAGCGTGTGATGCAGCGGTGATGGATCCGGTGACCGAATCGGCAACATCATGGAGAGCCACATCACTTTCAGTCGTATCTCTCACGACCAGGTAACACTCATAGGCGAGGAGGGTTATGGAGAACATGATCCTCTGAGAGTAGATCATGCAGCGTCGACCCATTGGTGATGTCGAACTCCGCCGATTTGGCCAGATCGGTGATGTCCGTGAACCTGGCAAAGAGGTTGATGGTGTCGATTGGCACCATGGTAGTGTGGGTGTCTGGGCGTGACACTGGCATGTAGCTGCTTGACACTATATGGAGGAATCCGCCATTGGTGATAATGTGACCGGTGGCGAACGATTGGTCGAATGGAGTGTAGGGTCTCGCCGTAGATTTAAGGCTTGACTGACCAAGACCCATGGTGGGAGCCGCTTTCCTGGTAGTGGCCAGGGCGGTCGCAATCGGTGGTAGCAATTTAGTCAATGAGAGCAAGGGTGAGTGAGCTAGGTTTAGCCCCCCATATTGTAAAGATCCTTCTTCCTGCTAGATGTATTGATTTGTATGAGTTTACAAGGGGTGAAGATATCGGTAATGAGAGCAGCGAGTCGCTTCTATGGGGTGTATCAAAGTGTGTATGAGTAGAGAGTAACCTAGAGAGGCTTATATAGTGCTACATTACTAGGGTTTACATGGATCACACCGAATTGGTTAAGGTTTCGGTGATCTTGACTTAATTCGACTGGGCCTAGCTACACTTTTCGGCCTTTTGTATCCAGTCACCATGCTCTTGGGTCACAATGCTTCCTGTCGCCGTAACAGCGAGCCCACTCATCGTGGGCCTAGTCAGTCGAATACACATACTGGGCACACCACGATTGACATATCCCTATCACTCGTCTTGGCGCTCAAACTTTTTGAGATGGACGAGAAATGCGCCAAGGATGAGGAAGGATGCCTATTCAAGCGTGTCAATCCCGACACGGTGGATACTAATATCTCCTCCAAGAACAACAACAATCATTAGGCCAACACCGCTTAGCACAACCTCAGCAAAGAAAATAAGAATCTCCTAGAGGAAAACGACAGAGCATTCCAAGAGTCACAAGCAATGGTATGCATCCTCGGGCGAGCTCAAGCTCCACCATCCAATAGGCAACTCAAACAATTTATGTGCGAGATAGCCGCGGTAGTTTCCACGACTGATGGGAGGAAGCTCAAGTGGTCACATTTCCCCATTATCTTCAACAACGGCGACCATCCCTCGTCAACGAGAAATTTGGGCAACATACCTCTGGTATGCATGCCCACAATCAACAACGTCGCCATCAAGAAAACCCTCATCGATGTAGGCACATGCCATAATGTCATCTCAGTGGAAACATTCGAAGAGCTCTAAGGTCCTTACGAGCGCCTGATGCCAACAAGGCCCTTCTTGAGAGTACTGAAGGAACAGCCACGCCCCTGGGGCAGGTGAAGCTCCCCGTCACATTCAGGTGCACAACAACTACTGCACCAAACACATCACCTTCGATGTGGCGCACATAGGCCTACCATACAAGGCCATCCTCGGCTACATAACACTATCAAAGTTTATGGTGATAACACACCACACCTACAATCTCACCCAACTCCCAGGCTACAACGACACCATCAATGTTCATGTCGATGAAAAAAGAGCCATGAGGCGCTCCATCGAGCAAGCCTACAAGGCTACTGCTGCTACCCATTCAGCTGACAAATACGTCGTGGAGCTTCCCTTGAGAAAAAACCGGCGACCCTATAGGGGCAGGACTCGACCAAGAATGTAACAATGGACGCCAGTGGCTCGGGAGCCTCCATTTCAAATAAAAAGGCCTCATCCTCGCTTCCGTGCGAGGGAGCAATGATGAAGTACGTTAATCTACGTTCGGTGCTCTTGGCACCTCCGAGAAAGCGGTCGAGCACAATAGAGCAGCGCACACCACTATGCACCAAGTGAAGCAGAAAGAGCCAGCACATGGGCACCTCCAAGACAATCTAAATGCACGAAGCATTAAGCCAAGAAATCCAGTTTCCACCAAGCTACACAGGGATCAGGGCCGGCAACCAAAAGATAACCGCCCTCGGGACCCACTAAAAGCCACACCTCTACAAGCCCATCTAAATGGAGCACCTAGAGAGCTCTAAAAGACCATCGCCCACCTTGTGGGGCGCTTGTAATAAAGAACATCGTACAAGGAGTAAGCTAACTCGCCTAGAGACATCGTATGCACCCTTACCTTGGCAAGAAGGAATGTTGTGATACCGTACGGTTTATCGGGATCTCCCAAATGCATCACACGAGCAGGGGCTAGGAATGGTGCCCATGCTTTGGTTTACCCGGCAGCCCAGAGCCCATGCGAATGAGCTTTGGACCACTGATACCTTCTATCCGGATTGACGGATGTAGTATAAAAGCTTTTTCCCTAGAAGACCTAGGTTTAATCGAACCTCGGAAAGGAATGCTAAAATGAAATAAAAAGGCACGTCTACACAACTTTGTTTGTTTGTTTTACCTTAGTTTACCAAAACAATCTAGTTTACTTTACGTTTGGATAGTCATGTTTTATGTTTGGATAGAGATATATCTCTTGTGGGAACCACATCCTAATATACTAGAGCCCCCGAGAGGCAGTGGGCTTAGCAATAGTCTTTTAATCCAACCGAGTGTAGACCAAAGCAATGGGCTACAAATGATTATTAAGTGTAATACATAGATCAAAGCTTTAATGGTGATGTTGTTGTGATCCCGAATGGGTCGCTAAGCGAAGACCTTACTACCCTTTCTGTCACTAGGGTTCCTATGAGATCGCCGCTAGCCAAGTATCTCACCTCATGTCGTTATAAATCTATGGGATCTATGGTACCTACAAGTCCAAAAATTGAGAAAAGAGACTAAGAAACACAAGATACAAATCTCAATTGCAAACAAAATATAATACTCCAATGAATTAGATGCACATAATCGATGCGAGGTTTCTCCCCAACCCACAGCCCGTGAGCACTACTCACTCATAAAAAATAGACCATAGACAGAAAACATCATACAAATACTTAGATTGAAATCAAATATTCTTACAATGGTTGCCAAATCACAAGGAGATCTAAAGTACAAAGCAATGGCTATGGCTAGTGGATGGGATGGATGGTGTAAGTGACGAACAATTGATGAACAATGGTGTGGATCTCCTTTGGTGGTGTTGTGATGTAATCTGAGAATGGCAGCTCTCTAGCTGGCGGTTGGAACCTCAAAATATATAGTTGCCTTTATGAAAGTTGTAGGGTTTGACGAGACGAAGCTAACTCACCTGGTACGGTCGGACGGTACGGGTGGGCCATGCTCGTATCAGTGGTACTTAAGCTTGCTGACACCCTAGAACGGCTTCCCAATTACTTATCCATGTGGACTTCATCAAAAACCTTCATTATGACTCCTGATTTTGCGTAAAAAACTGTGATTTCCTGCACAACATAATTCAAAGAGAGGTTTTGCATATATTTGCTATTATTATTCCTTAGTGGCAAGAATTGAGAGTTTCTTGTTAATTGTTTGAGAAAAAACAATGTTTAAACGCGGTGGAAGATGGAAAATTTTGGAGCCATCAACTTCCCGAAAGCTCAAACCTTGATCACCCTCAAGCAAGAAGAAACAAAAGAACTATAAAGAATTTAGTGTTTAAACTTGAAACAATGAGAATAAGAATTCACTTACGGTTGGTAGGCATATGTGCTAAACACTTCATTCATTTGCGAGGCTTATCAAAGTTAGAGAGATGACATGAATATTATACAAGCTTCGTTGAGTCAAGCAATCAAAATAAAGTTTAATATAAGTATAAGTAACTAGAAGTGTAGCAATCAATCCAAATCTTCTAATTAACCCTCAGCTTGCTAAGGAACACTAGGATGTTTAAATAGCATAATTGAGTAAGAGAGTTTCATGACCTAAGTAGTATAACAATGAAGTGTATTATTTATACCCACATTAGTAAATCAAGTCTATCAAAAACTGTAACATCCCAAAACTTTAATCCAAGTGATCAAGATCAAATCTACCCAATTTAGGGTTAACAAAAAACTTTCCCATTTAAAAATCTTTAAGCATTCATATGTGTGTGCATTTAAATAGGAATTGTTTTGATTTGCCATAATTGAGTGATAAATTTGATTGTAAAATAACTCTAAGGTGAATTACACATCATCTAGATCATCCCCAAGCAAATATCAAAGAAAAATAAATCAAAAAGAATTAATAAGCAAATGGTCACTTTTGCCATTTTAATCACATAGCCCACATTGGCTATTCCTAGCACTCATTTTCAAACAGAGACAATTGTGCATCTTTGCACCCCTTGCTAGTACAAATAATGATGTACCAAGGCCCACTTTGTGATCTCCCAAAAACCTTCAAACACTAATTTTAAATGACATTAGAAAATTGAATCTAGTTCATATGTCTAGATACCACCTTTGAAAAAACCACTCAAATGAATTCCATTTAACAAATCCTAGCAACCAAAGTCTACCAAGCATCAGATCAAAGCACACACCAAAAATCTTTCAAATTTAAAGTCTCTTGTAGCCATTGTGTCGAACACTTAGTGAGCACTAAACAAACTGCCTAACTATTACTATTTTAGAGCAGTGATCCAATGCCACTAAGGCCTAAAACCTCTCCCATTGTCTCCCCAGTACCAACCATGCCATCAAGGGGCTAACCCTTAGCCGTTTGCAGCAGTGCCGCGCCATCTAAGCGCCATGCTCGCCGGTCGACCATGGACAACTCCTAGCGAACCGCCCCTCCCTCTCTCGCCATGTCTAGGAGATAGACCAGACCACACCGCGACTCCCTATCCTTTCCCCAAGCCTAGCCAGGCACTGGACCACCCTAGAGTAGCGCCCCCCTTTCTCTCTACGCCATGCGCAGCGCATGCCCGAGAGCGATCGTCGCCAGCACGCCACACACCACGCCTCAACACCAAATCGCGCACACCGCTCTGCCTCGACATCCACACCCTGCCAGACACGGCCGTGCACCGCCGTGCGACCCACAGTCGCCATGATCACTGTCGAGCACCACCTCTGTCCCTCAGAGCGCGGAAAGCCCCCGACTTATTGCCACCGCCCCTACCATCGCCATTACGCCGTAGAGGACCGCCAGTAGACCGCCCATCGTCCACCTACCTCGCCCACGCCGGTAGCCCTCTGTACCGCTCTCGCCAGAGAAGCAAGCCCACACACTTTAGTCCCCTCGTCGAGCCTATATAAGGAGGCCACCACCAACCTCATTCCGCACACCACATCACTCCCCTCTCTCCACTGACCGTTTCCCCTCTCTCGTCGGAGCCGCTCGAGCCGCACATCGCCGGAATTGCACTGAAGGTTGCCGCTGTAGAGGAGAAGTCCCCGTCGATTTCGTCCACCTCAGCCCCTGCCGCGACCTTGCCTGAGTCCGCCGTTGCCGTCTAGTTTGTTTGCCCGCCTCGCCGCACTAGCTGGAGCCCTGGTATGCTCTCACCTTACCCGCACTGATCGCTCTAGGGTTCGGTTTCGCCGGCGACGAATCTGTCGTCGACGACGACCATGGACCGTTGATCTGTGTTCTAATCGTAGCGCCCAGATTGCCCCGTACCGCTTCAGGTTTTATGTGTCGCTGACATGTGGGACCAGCCTGTCTGTCGCCCTCTGTGCTGCGGAGCGTCGTAGAGCGCCACTGGCCCGACCCATTTAGTTTCCCGCGCTGACCCAGTAATTCAAATATAGGTTTTTCTATTTAGACATAGAATCAATTATGTCCCTTAGTTTAAAAATCATTTCAGGAAGATTTACTGAACCAACTTGAGTGATTCCAATTTAGAGTTAGAGATATCTCCTAGTAAAAATAACAAGACAGAAGCTTTTGGACATTCAAACATTTTTCTAAAATCAACCATAATAGCTTTTGAGTTGATTCCAACTCTAAAAAATCACATTTACCTATACCTATCTGAATATGTAATAATATTTAGGTTTGCGTACAGTGACTTTGGACTAGTACCAACATAATTCTATATAGGCATTTCTAGTCACTTTAAATCATTAAGTATTAAACTTAAACTTATTAAAATATGATCCAACCGTTAAATCACATTCCCATGTGTTAGAATATGTGGTGATGACATGTGTCCACATCCCATATTTTAATTGGATAATATTAATTCTAAGTTAATTTCAATGAGTAGAAATTACTTTTCTCAAATAAAAAGAATGAAACTAGTTCATTAAACCTTGTGATGCTTGTGATGATAATAGATCATCAAATATGTGCCTTAGTGTACTTAGTAGACTAGTTAAGTATTGTTTGGTGATTATGTATTCTGTATGTATGTATAGACGACAGTATCGACCAACTCTACGAAGAGGAGGAGTTCTACCAAGAGGAGGAGGAAGAAAACTTCAACCACTGCACTACACAAGGCAAGCCATCATTAGCAATGCAAGCTAACCCTTGCAAGCTAGATAACCTAAGAAAAGGCATTAGGCATGCTTTGGTTATACCATTTTGACTTATACCTATTCCAAGTCCTATTTCCAATATTTACTTTCTTTACTTTACCAAAGTATTTTACTTGTTTAAAGGTAGCATAAAGAGTATAAAACTTGACCTATATAGTTAGACCTAGATGTCATTCTATGGCGTGAGATTGAGATTAGCATCCCACCTTAGTGAACCCTCTTAACTTAGTAGTTGGAACAAACCCCAAAACTTGATTCACTTTAGATGGGAATACTTGGTGAAAATGACTTGTGAAAACCTTGGAATAATGAGTCATTCTATTGAGATGTTTTGACATGTGTTGAGAAACACAAATGGTGTATGATGATGAAAATGTTGAGGCATGAGCCTTAGCCCTTTCATAAAACTGATGGTTGATTTCGGATGCGATACCGTTCCAATATTACCGTACAACCACAATACCTGAATTGGGTAAAGCTTAGCCAGAAGTTTATATGCATTAGTATTAGTTCCCTCACGGGAGAGGTTTGAGATGAGGCTACCTCTCAATGTTGTCCACCTATGAAGTGCCCAAGATGACAGATGGTCATGGTTGGGAGGCCATGCTCATAGGAGAGGTGCTTATACTAGGGTGTGTAAACGAAAGGTTATGTTTGATTATCTGCATACTAAGTATGATGATTCAGGGTTACCACCTCTACAGATGTATCGAATCTTGTGGTGAAAGTGTACCACCTCTACAGAGTGTCAAACTATTCGAATAGCCGTGTCCGCGGTTATGGACAGTTGGAGTGGCCATACTGTTCTATTGTCAGATGTTTTCAGAACAACTTATGAAATGAATTGTGACATGACTTGACCACAACAGAGTTGTGACTATGGCAATTAAGTTCACACTTAAGTGTTTTCAAACTTATTTTATCTTTCTTTGTTTCTGAACTCAGCTTAGGTTTCAAACTGAACTTTACAAATAAACTTAGAGTTAGCATTTCTATAGAACTATCTTACTTGTTAGTGATAGTTTGCGAGTATTTAAAGAGTACTCATGGTTTTTGTCCCTAGCTATTCCTATGGCCAGACTATGAAGGAGATTACCAAGATGAAGGACAGCAGGACGGCTATGATAACTAGGACTATCTCCCATCGTCAGCATTGCCTGTGACTCTGAAGATGGACCCCACCGCTATGCTATTTATTCTGCTACTTGATTGTACTAAGACTAGATCATGAGATCCTTTATTTGTTGTAAGACCTTATTATGGTTTGTAATGGATGATGTACTGTGATATCCTATCTGTTAGTCTCACAAAAATGGTAATCCTGGGATTCTGATGTATGGCAAAACAGGCATCTGGGATTAAAAATCCGGGTGTTGACAAGTTGGTATCAGAGCCATCCTGACCATAGGAGACGCTAGTTAGAATGGACGTCTGAACAAAAACTTAGTTTCAAAAACTAAAGTGAGTATTTATGAAAACTATTTCCTCTCTTACCCCTGGGGATTCTTTCTCTCAAAAAAATTCATGTTCCTCCAAATTCTTACATTACTACATAAAATCTTGACACACTTGATCACTGCACTAACTTCCTCATCCTAAATTCTTATAATGGAAGCCCAATACAGCATGTTATACCAGTTGGGCAACGGAGGCGAACTGCTCTTCGAGAGGGATTTTGGATTCACTGTTTGAGTTTTTGGAGCGTCCTCATTCAAAATTCCTTGGAGCTCAACTCCCGGGTCCACCAGGAGGAGATTTACAATGGCTAGTGACTGTTGATCTTCGAGGCAAGATAGAATCACCAGTATCTGGGAGGATTCAGTTCTCGGTGAGAGAGAACAACTGGATAGATGGATTAGCCATAGCAATGCATGAAGCTCTCGCACGTCTGTGTGCCCTGAGTGTCAACCTAATCCAAGGAACCTGCTTGATTCACTATGCAAGGCGTGATTCCATGGGAATGTCGCTAGAGATGCCAAGTCACCCAATACTAAAGCGTCAAGTGGAGAACCTTGACTTCCTACTGTACGACAGACAGAAAGAGTTGGAGAATGCTAGAGAGGTCGCCAACAACAACCTCGCCATTGTCGCCCAGAAGGCCCAGACTTTCTCACCGCTAGTCTAGGATTGTCAGTCTCTTCGCCGTCAACGCGCAAAGAAGGATAGCACCATCGACCGTCTTCGCAAGAAGGTGGCCGACCTCGAGAAGACCATCAAGGAGCAAGAAGCTCAGCTTGCTGTAAAGGAAGAAGAAGAGGAAGGTGAGGATATCCAAGGGGATATTGACTCCTACCACAACAATGATGATGACTTTCTGGAGGAAGATGCCCTAGAATTCTACACCGACGATGACGACTCCGACTTCATCAATGATGAGTAGATGCACTATAGCACTGTCGTAGCATGAGGAGTATTGGTCCCATTGTATCGTAGCTTACAGAATGGTTCCTAGAACCATCTGTTTTCCTTTGATGTTGTGGTGTGTGTGTGTTTGTATCATGTGCTTTGCTTGAATGAATGAAAAGAAGTGAGTTGCAAAAACCTGAGTCAAACTCAAAGTTTTAGCTTTGAAATCAAAACCATAAACCATATAACTTTCCCTCTTACCCCTTTATCTACCTCAATCTTCAGATGACTCATGGAAACCAGGGAGGGAGCAGCTCATCGCAAGACCCAATGCTGCAGATTCTGCAGACTCTCATTGCAGACCAGGAAGTAAGCAGGGCAGAGCATCAAGCTAATCTAGCAACACTGCAGCAAATTGCCCAGATGGCTCACAACAACCAGAACCATGGAAATCAGGATCATCATGGATCCAAACTCAAAACTTCCAGAATACCAATCCCCCAATCTTTAGTACTTCAGAGAACCCACTAGACGCTGATGACTAGTTGTAGACAATGGAGAACAACTTAGAAGTAGCAGGAGTGGATGCCAACGAGAAAGTTCTTTTTGCCACCCACTATTTGGAAGGAGATGCAAGAGCTTGGTGGAACAACACCCGCATAATGAATCATGGTCAAGTGATGACATGGGAAGCCTTCAAAATCAAGTTCGGCCGCACCCACGTGCCATAGGGTCTAGTCACCCGAATGAGGGATGAATTCAGAGAGTTGAAGCAAGGCAGAATGACTGAAGTGGAGTACTGTGACAAATTCTTGTCCTTAGCCAGGTATGCACCTGATGAGATCAACATGGAGGCCAAGAAGAAGGAGAGATTCCTGAACGGACTGCATGATGAGATGCAGACTGTCCTCGTCAACATCCGTTTCCAGGATCTCGAAGAGCTAGTCGACTCTGCCATTCAGATGGAAGGGAAGCTTAACCAGGCAAACAACAACCACAAACGTCGAATGATGCACCAAGCTGGAGCCAACAGTCACCAGAAGTACCGTCCCAACCCTTCAGCGGGATATGCACCTAGGAACAACCGACCCCCAATGTCTCGCCCGAGCTACCCCAACCGCAGCAGAGGAAATGTGAAGTCCGGAGGAAACAACAATCACTCCGGCAACACCAGCAATTTCAACCATGCACCTCCCAAGAGCAACAACAACAACAACAACAACACTGCACCCAGAACTGGAAGCAATGTTGTGCCCGTGGCAGCGAAAGACAAGTCTCAGATCACTTGTTTCAAGTGTGGAGTGAAGGGTCACTATTCCAATAAGTGCCCCAAGAAGATTGTTTCAACAACACTGCCAATGTGAATGCCCCAGCTCAACAGCAGCATCGTGTTCAACCAGGAAGAAGATTTTCCCTAGGGAACCCTCACAACCGCAACGGACGTCTCTTCCACATGAACGCCGAAGAAACCCAAGAAGCGCTAGATGTAGTGCGGGGTATGTTTTCTGTCAACTCAGTTTTAGCAAGAGTATTGTTTGATTCGGGAGCATCGCACTCATTTGTCACCGAAGAATTTACATGCACTAGTAAGATTCACCCAACCAACTTGAAGCACATGATGATAGTTCAAATCCCTAGTTTAACTACAAAAGCTAGAAAAATTTGCAAAGTTGTGCCTACTAGGATACATGGGATAGATTTTTTTGCCAATCTAATAGTACTTGGAACCAAAGGTTTGGAAGTAGTACTAGGAATGGATTGGATGTCAAAGAATAAAGGATTGATAGACTGTGCCAAGAATGCCATCACCATGACTAGTAGCTCTAGAGTATTAGTAGAGCACATATCTGAAACCTTGCCCCGTCAATTCAAGTGTAATAAGCCCTGCCCATCATTGACCAAGTCAGAGTAGTCTGTGAATAACCCGACGTATTCCCGGATGAATTGCCAGGTAGGCCCCCAGATAGGGATATTGAGTTCATCATTGAATTCATCCCCGGAACCGGACCCATAGCCTAGAGACCCTATAGCATGAACCCCTCAGAGTTAGTGGAATTGAAGAAGCAGCTGGATGCTATGTTGGCAATAGGCTTGATTCAATCAAGCGCATCGCCATGGAGATCGGCAGTGTTATTCGTCGACAATAAAGATGGAGGCAACCATCTGTGCACTGATTACAGGAAGCTGAATGACGTCACCATCAAAAACAAGTACCCTTTGCCAAAGATAGAAGATATATTTGATCAGTTGACTAGAGCAAATGTGTTCTCTAAGATCGATCTTAGGACTGGTTATCACCAACTTAAGATTCATGCAATGGATATTCCAAAAACCTCCTTTACTACTCGTTATGGATTATACGAGTATAAGGTTATGTCTTTTGGATTACCCAATGCCCCTCTTATTTCATGAATCTCATGAATGAGATCTTTCTGAATTTTCTAGACAAGTTTATCGTTGTGTTTATCAACGATATCCTTATCAACTCCAAGTCAGAAGAAGAACATGAGCAACATCTGAGAATCATCCTTGAAACCCTTAGAGAGCATCGGTTGTATGCCAAGTTTATTAAATGTGAGTTTTGGCTGAAAGAAGTAGGATTCCCAGGACATATTGTGTCTGCCGGAGGAGTCGCTATTGATCCCGCCAAGATCAAAGATGTCGAAGAATGGGAAGCCCCAACCACTCAAACCCAAGTCCGTGCATTTGTCGGATTAGTGGGATACTACCGCAAGTTTGTAGAAGGATTTTCGAGCATCGCCAGGCCCATGACTCAATTGTAGAAGAAGGACAAGAAGTTTGAATGGACCGACAAATATGAAGCTAGTTTCCAGGAGCTGAAGAAGAGATTGATTTCAGCCCCAATATTGATCATGCCAGATATCAAGAAGCCGTTTGATGTGTATTGTGATGCATCCAAGATTGGTCTCGGATGTGTATTGATGCAAGAAGGCAAAGTCATCGTGTCTCTCTCAACAATCAAGCAAAGATGAGCAGAACTATCCGACCCATGATCTTGAGTTAGCAGCCGTAGTTTTGGCACTGAAGACATGGCGTCATTATCTTATGGGTAATCGCTGTAAGATTTACTCAGATCACAAAATCTTGAAGTATATTTTCACTCAGAAGGAGCTGAATATGAGGCAAAGGAGATGGATAGAGTTAATCAAGGATTATGACCTCGACAATCACTATCACCTCGGCAAAGCCAATGTGGTAGAAGATGCTCTTAGCAGATTGCCGTGTAGGCTAAACACCATGATCAAGGAGAAGCAGCCAAGTTTGTATGAGGAGTTGGAGCAGTTTAGAACCGAGCTAGTTAGCAAAGGATGTTTAGCTAGCATTGAACTTCAACCCACTTTGATTAGCCAAATCAAGGAAGCCTAGAAGGTAAATGAAAGTATCGACGGAATCAAACATCGTATGGGTACAGGAAGGTACCTGGATTCACCGAAGACAAAGAAGGATTTATGTGGTACAAAGGCCGTATCTGTGTGCCAGCAGATTGGGAGCTGAAGCAAGTTATCATGCAAGAAGCTCATGATACTCTTTTTTCAATCCACCCTAGAGGAACGAAGATGTATCAAGATTTGAAGGAGCAATTTTGGTGGCACAAGATGAAGAGAGAAATCAGAAGCTACATCACCAAGTGTGATATCTGTCAAAGAGTTAAAGAGGAACATCAGAGACCCGCAGGACTATTCCAACCATTGCAGATTCCGGAATGGAAATGGGATTCCGTCGGAATGGACTTTATCACCGGTTTGCCTACTTCTAGTAGGGGAAATGACTCAATCTAGGATATTGTTGATAGACTGTCCAAAGTAGCTCACTTTATACCTTTCAAGACAACCTACCAGAGTTCGAAGCTAGCAGAGTTGTACATTGCCAGAATTGTCAGTCTGCATGGAACCCCCAATACCATAGTGTCAGATTGAGGAACCCAATTTATCTCGAGATATTGGCAAAAGGTCCAAGAAGGATTAGGCACCAAGTTGAATTTCAGCACAGCTTATCACCCGCAAACCGATGGACAGACTGAAAGAGTAAACCAAATCTTAGAGGATATGTTGAGAGCTTGTGTGTTAGAGTATGGATCAAAATGGGGAGATTGTCTGCCTTTCACAGAATTCTCATATAATAGCTATTAAGCCAGCTTGCAAATGGCACCATTTGAGTTCCTATACGGAAGAAAGTGTTGTACCCCTTTGAATTGGTCGCAAGTAGGAGAGAGTCAGATTTTTGGACCCGACATTCTCCGAGAAGCTGAAGAGAAGGTTCACAAAGTCCGTGAGTACCTCAAGACAGCCCAATCCAGACAAAAGAGTTATGCTGACAGGAGAAGGAGAGACCTGACTTTCAATGTCGGAGATTTTGTATATCTCAACGTTTCACCATTGAAGGGAACCCAGCATTTTAGTTTGAAAGGAAAGCTAGCCCCTAGATATATCGGGCCTTCAAGATTCTGAACCGTCGAGGAGAAGTATCGTATCAAATGGAACTTCTAGAAGATATGTCAGCCATCCACAATGAGTTCCATATCTCGTTACTTCGCAAATGCTTAGAAGTGCCGGAGAAGACCGAAGTTTTCAAGAACATCGATCACCGAGCTGTTGATATCAACAAGGATCTGATGTATCGTGAACTGCCCATATGTATCTTGGAGGAGCCCTACAAAACCACCAAGACCAGGAGTATAAAATTTCTCAAGATTCCATGGAGCAACCATACCGAAGAGGAATCCACTTGGGAGCGAGAAGATTACATTAGGACTGAGTTCCCAAATCTCGTTAGTTCCTAGTTTTCTTTCTTAAATCTCGGAACGAGATTTTGTTTAAGGGGGAAGGTTTGTAACATCCCAAAACTTTAATCCAAGTGATCAAGATCAAATCTACCCAATTTAGGGTTAACAAAAAACTTTCCCATTTAAAAATCTTTAAGCATTCATATGTGTGTGCATTTAAATAGGAGTTGTTTTGATTTGCCATAATTGAGTGATCTATTGATTGTAAAATGACTATAAGGTGAATTACACATCATCTAGATCATCTCCAAGCAAATCCCAAAGAAAAATAAATCAAAAATAATTAAATAAGCAAATGGTCACGTTTGCCTTTTTAATCACATAGCCCACTTTGGCTATTCCTAGCACTCATTATCAAACAGAGAAAATTGTGGATCTTTGCACCCCTTGATAGTACAAGTAGTGATGTACAAAGGCCCACTTTGTGATCTCCCAAAAACCTTCAAACACTAATTTTAAATGACAGTAGAAAATTGAATCTAGTTCATATGTCTAGATGCCACTTTTGCAAAAACCACTAAAATGAATTCCATTTAACGAATCCTAGAAACCACAGTCTACCAAGCATCAGATCAAAGCGCACACCAAAAATATTTCAAAAATTCAATTTAAAATCTCTTGCGGCCATTGTGTCGAACACTTAGTGAGCACTAAACAAACTGCCTAACTATTACTGTTTTAGAGCAGTGATCCAATGCCACTAAGGCCTAAAACCTCTCCCATTGTCTCCCCAGTACCAACCATGCCATCAAGATGTTACCCCTTAGCCGTTTGCAGCAGTGCCACGCCACCTGAGTGCCATGCTCGCCGGTCGAGCATGGATAACTCCCAGCTAACCGCCCCTCCCTCTCTCGCCATGTCTAGGAGATAGACCAGACCCCACCGCGACTCCTTGTCCTTTCCCCAAGCCCAGCCAGGCACTAGACCACCCTAGAGCAGCGCCGCCCTTTCTCTCTGCACCATGCGCAGCACACGCCAGAGCGCGATGGCCGATAGCATGCCACAAACCACGCCTCAACACCAAATCGTGCACGCCACTCCGCCTCGACACCCACACCCTGCTAGACACAGCCGTGCACCGCGGCGCGACCCACAGTCGCCATGATCACCGTCGAGCACCGCCTCTGTGCCTCAGAGCGCGGAAAGCCCCTGATCGATTGCCACCGCCCCTAGCATCGCCATTACGCTTTAGAGGACCGTCAGCAGACCACCCACCATCCACCTACCTCGCCCATGCCGGTAGCCCTCTGTACCGCTCTCACCGGAGATGCCAGCCCACACCCTTCGGTCCCCTCGTCGAGCCTATATAAGGAGGCCACCCCCAGCCTCATTCTGCACACCACCTCACTCCCCTCTCTCCACTGACCGTTTCCCCTCTCTCGCCAGAGCCGCTCGAGCTGCACATCGTCGGAATTGCGCCGGAGGTAGCCGCTGTAGAGGAGGAGAAGTCCCCATCGATTTCATCCACCTCAGCCCCTGCCGCAACCTCGCCTGAGTCCGCCATCACTGTCCAGTTCGTTTGCCCGCCTCGCCGCACTAGCTGGAGCCCTGGTATGCCCTCACCGTACCCCCACTGACCGCTCTAGGGTTCGGTCTCGCCGGCAACGAGTCTTTCATCGATGATGACCATGGATCGTTGATACGTCAGATTGCCTCTGCATCGGGTTTTAAGTGCCGCTGACATGCGGGACCAGCCTGTCAGTCGCCCTCTGCACCGTAGAGCGCCACTGGGCCGGCCCATTTAGTTTCCCACCCTTACCCAACAATTCAAATATAGGTTTTTTATTTAGACTTAGAATCAATTATGTCCCTTAGTTTAAAAATCATTTCAGGAAGATTTACTAAACCAAATTGAGTGATTCCAATTTTTTTGGAAAGCTACTGAAAATATCTATACAAGACCGTTGGATTTAAATCATTTAGAATTAGAGATCTCACCAAGTAAAAATAACAAGATAGAAGCTTTTGCACATTCAAACATTTTTCTAAAATCAACCATAATACATTTTGAGTTGATTCCAACTTTCAAAAATCACATTTAACCATACCTATCTGAATATGTAATAATATTAAGGATTGCATATAGTGACTTTGGACTAGTACAAAAATAATGCTATATATGCATTTCTAGTCACTTTAAATCATTAAGTATTAAACTTATTAAAATATGATCCAACCCTTAAATCACATTCCCATGTGTTAGAATATGTGGTGATGACATGTGTCCACACATATTTTAATTGGAGAATATTAAATCTTAGTTAATTTCAATGAGTAGAAATTACTTTTCTCAAATAAAAAAATGAAACTAGTTCATTAAACCTTGTGATGCTTGTGATGATAATAGATCATCAAATATGTGCCTTAGTGTAATAAGTAGACTAGTTAAGTATTGTTTGGTGATTATGTATTCCGTATATATGTACTGACGATAGTATCGACCAAGTCTACGAAGAGGAGGAGTTCTACCAAGAAGAGGAGGAAGAAAACTTCAACCATTGCACTACACAAGGCAAGCCATCATTAACAATCCAAGCTAACCCTTGCAAGCTAGATACCCTAAGCAAAGGCATTAGGCATGCTTTGGTTATACCATTTTGACTTATACCTATTCCAAGTTCTATTTCCAAGCTTTACTTTCTTTACTTTACCAATGTCCTTTACGTGTTTAAAGGTAGCATAAAGAGTATAAAACTTGACCTATCTAGTTAGACCTAGATGTCATTCTATGGCATGAGATTGAGATTAGCATCCCACCTTAGTGAACACTCTTAACTTAGTAGTTGGAACAAACCCGAAAACTTGATTCACTTTAGATGGGAATATTTGGTGAAAATGACTTGTGAAAACCTTGGAATGATGAGTCATTCTATTGAGATGTTTTGACATGTGTTGAGAAACATAAATGGTGTATGATGATGAAAATGTTGAGGCTTGAGCCTTAGCCCTTTTATAAAACTGATGGTTGAGTTCGGATGCGATACCATTCCAATTTTATCGTACAACCACAATACCTGAATTGGGTAGGGCTTAGCCAGAAGTTTATATGCATTAGTGTTAGTTCCCTCACGGGAGAGGTTTGAGCTGAGGCTACCTCTCAATGTTGTCCACCTATGAAGTGCCCAAGATGACAGATGGTCATGGTTGGGAGGCCATGCTCATAGGAGAGGTGCTTATACTAGGGTGTGTAAAGGAAAGGTTATGTTTGATTATCTTTATACTAAGTATGATGATTCAGGGTTACCCCTGACAGATGTATCGAATCTTGTGGTGAAAGTGTATAACCTCTATAGAGTGTCAAACTATTCGAATAGCCGCGTTCGCGGTTATGGACAGTTGGAGTGGTAATACTATTCCGTTGTCAGATGTTTTCAAAACAACTTATGAAATGAATTGTGACATGACTTGACCACAACAAAGTTGTGACTATGGCAATTAAGTTCCCACTTAAGTGTTTTCAAAATTCTTTTATCTTTCTTTGTTTCTGAACTTAGCTTAGGTTTCAAACTGAACTTTACAAATAAACTTAGAGTTAGCATTTCTACTAGAACTATCTTACTTGTTAGTGATAGTTTGCGAGTACTTAAAGAGTACTCATAGCTTTTGTCCTTGGCTATTCCTATGGCCAGACTATGAAGGAGATTACAAAGATGAAGGACAGCAGGACGTCTATGATAACTAGGACTATCTCCCATCGTCAGCATTGCCTGTGACTCTAAAGATGGACCCCATCGCTATGCTATTTATTCCGCTACTTGATTGTACTAAATCTGGATCATGAGATCCTTTATTTGTTGTAAGACCTTATTATGGTATGTAATGGATGATGTACTGTGATATCCAATCTGTTATGTCTCACAAAAATGGTAATCCTGGGATTGCGATGTATGGCATAACTGGCATCTGGGATTAAAAATCTGGGTGTTGACAAAAATACTTCTAATCCAATCATTGTTTTTCAAGAAAAACTCATAAAGTAGTATGAGACCATGCCAAGGACTTTTTATGTGGATCCTCATAGATATCTTTTTTTTTCTTGTATTCTTTCAAGGATTGCTGAATGTTTCTTTTGCAAGTGTTGGCACCACCTCTGGAAGTACCAATACTTTTGCCCATATATTGACGCGTATGCCACCCGTGTCATCAACTCATAGCGAAAACCAGGGTTATACCATAGATCGTTCAAAAGCTAGCGGAGTTGTTGGCATCCCAAAGGTGTGCATTAGAGATATAGAGGAAAATTGTCTCACTTCCATCTCTTTTTTTGAGCTAGTACCGCGGTTTGATCGACAAGGTTAGCTTTGGCATGCATCACAATTACCACTAGACTTTATTTCAATCAAACAACTCCTTTCATGAGTGTCGCCAAGACTATAAAATATCTATGGGGTTAAGTATCTTCAAGGGTATACTCTCAAGATAATGATTCATCAAGCAAGTTGTAAATTTCGTACTTTTTCTTATTGTACTTGTTTGGCAATATTATTTCCAAGGAAAGACTACGTTAACTAAAAGAACTAGAGCAAGAGCTTCAACAACTAATCATCATACTAATAAAAAGCCTTACTATAACCATATGAAATTACTTCCCACTAGCATGGCATCTTGGCAAATCAACCAATTAAGATAAACAACTCAAACTTCATAAGTGGGAGACATAGGACATACCTCTCATAAGTTACTTCATGATCCTCTTCCTTATAGGGATATGTTCCTTCAAAACTCAAACATGATTACTCTCATAATAATAATAAAGAAAAGAGGCAAAGTGTGAATCCACATTTACAAAAAAGGAAGAACAGAAAAATATTTTTGTATTTTTGAGGATAGGGATTTAAAGAATAAAAAAGAACTTGCGACCGAGCAAGGGTTTTAAGAAAAGAAAAATAAACGAAAAAAAACAAACTAAAAATGGAAGAAAACTAAAAAGCAAAGGAAGAAAGCAAAGTGTTGGAACAAGCCAACACGAGTGTTTCAAAGCTCTCAAGGAGCTGGAGTACAACCTTGTTATTACACAAATAAATTTTCCGGGGAACACATCCCTAAGCTCAGGCTATTGCAAGCCCTTTTGTTGCTCATTGTGGTGGCGGTGGATAGTCTCCCACGTTCCATTGGCTACTCCAATCACGGAACTGGGTAGCAAGTCTTGCAGTAGCATCTCGAAGGTTGATGGAGACGTTGTTCATGTTTTGAATATTTCCTTCGAGTGCATAGATATCTTCATAGGTGGTGTAGTAGTTTAGTGGCTGCTCATCTTGTTCGGGTCCTCCTTGTTCTACGTCTTCATCTTCTCCTCCTCCCATTGGTATTTCTTATTGGGGTATATTAGCCTCAACCTGCGTGTCAAAACGCAAATGTCCATTCTCGATAGAGAGTAAACCGTTGGGCAAAGGAGCTGGGATCAAGTGATCCACTCTAGGTATATCGAAGAAGTATCTACCATGAGTTTTAGAGACCATACCACATGCTCTTAGATTAGAGAGACCGAGACAGTGACTTCCTATCGACAGTTGGATGTTACCTAGGTGATGTGAAGTGCGTGTGCAGGAACGGTTACAACTCTTCCTCCGCATATGGGTCCTCCAGATTGAAGAGCCTGATGCTTAAGGTCAAACATGAGAAGAGCGCCCAAATTTGGTGTTAAGTTACAATTAATAATAGAAGCTTTTGGGAGGATCAACATGTCCTCCTCATTAACTTTAGTAAACTCACCACATGCCTACAAAGTGTTAGCAATCACATATAATAAATATTGAATAGCAGGGTGATCAATTTGGTTCCCCTTGGGTGTTTTTCCACGAATCTTCATTAAATTAAAGTATTCTATAGGGGAAGGATTTAAAACAAAAGTAGTTGTGCATACATAGGAGATGTTGTTGGCAAACCCAAAGCATTGAGCCCATTGGTCGAGTGTGAGGGTGTACTCATAGTTCATAAGGAGGAATTTGATGCGATCAACTCTGGGCCTTTGTTCCTCGATACAACTGTAAGGATCCACTTGGTGTGTCAAGGTGCTGAAGAACTCAAGTGTCAAGCGGTGATACGTGGCAACATCCTAAAAGACAAAATCATACAAACCAACATTGTTGCAAAGTATATTCAAATCAGCATGAATGCCAAGTTGGTTTAGGATATAAGGACAGGCCCACTTGGTGGACTTGATTTTTTGGAGCTTGAGATGATTAAAATGGTTCAGCTGAAACTCCTTGGTGAACTCGATACCAAGTGACTCGGGGATCAACGTATCAATAGGTGGTGCGAAGGATTCCGCAGCCATCTCACATGTACAGCTCCCCGTGTTCATCTAAAAATAAATATAAGATAAAGTAAATAAAATTGCTAATAAACAAATTGGTCTAATAGAAACATAGCATAAGTGATTCTCTACACTAACTACAAAAGAAACTCCTCTAAAACAATACTAAGCATGCTCATATCAAGATTGAATCAAGAACAAGACCTAAGTCTAGATTGGCAATGATGAAAGATTGAATGAAGCTTTTGCAAAAATAAGTTGAGGATCGGAGGATAATCATACCTTAGATTGAATGAGTGCAAGGAATCAAAGAAAAATTAAGTAAATTTGAAGATTCAGTGGAGGTGGTTTTGAGTTCGGAGGAAGAAGAAAGAGAAAGATTTGTTTTTTGGGATTTTAGGTTACCTCCTTGGGCTGAATATGGCGGCCGCGTACGTGGTAACGGTGGGCGGTACAGCCGGATCCCAACCGTACCGGGTGACATACCTTGGGGGCGATGGCTGCTCCCAGGCGGTTCACTTGGTACGGGCACGGGGTACGGTCGCGCGCGCCCGTACTACTGGTCATTATCGGTTCTGAGTCTTCGCTTGAAATCTGATGTTTGCTCAAGGGTATGATACGAGTGCATGATACGAGCGTGTCTGGCCATACCAGTGGTCATTAAGAGAAGTGATCCTTGTGGCAAAAATCATAGTTTCTATCTGACAACACTCGGATTTTTAAGTCCAGATGCCTATTATGCCGTACATCGCAATGCCAGCATTACCATTTTGGCGAGACATAAAAGAATAGGTACAACAGTACATCATCCATTAAAAACAATAATAGTATTACAAATAGTTGATCTCATGATCAAGTCTTAATACAAATCAGAGCAGCGGAAAATAAACATAGGAGACTCCACCTTCATGGTCACAGGCAATGCTGGCGATGGGAGATGATCCTAGTTATCATAGAGCTCCTGCTGTCCATCTTCCGGGTAGTCCTCCTCATAGTCTGGCCATGGGAATACCCAGGGACAAATCCATGAGTACTCTTTAAGTACTCGCAAACTATCACTAACATAAGTAAGGTAATTCTAGTAGGAATCCTAATCTCTAGGTTTGTTTGCAAAAAGCCAGGTTTATTTCATAAGTACTCCATAATACAACCTATTTTAGTACTCTATATTACTTAAGTGGGAACCTAGTTTTCATGTCCACAACCCTGTTGTGGTCAAGTCAAAATCATTTTTCAAGTCACAAGTCATTTTGAAAACATATGACAATGGAACAGTATGGCCACTCCAAGTGTCCATAACCGCGGACGCGGCTATTTGAATAGTTTGACACTCTACAGAGGTGGTACACTTTCACCACAAGATTCGATACATCTGTCAGGTATAACCCTGAATCATCATACTTGGTATGAGGATAATTAATCCTCACCTTTCAATTACACACCCTAGTATAGGCACCTCCCCTATGAGCTTGGCTCCTAGCCATGGCCAACTGCCATCCCGGCTACAACATAGGTGGACATTCATATTCATGAGGTAGCCTCAGCTCAACCTCTTCCTCAAGGGAACCCATACTAAGACATATAAACTTCCATTTAAGCCCGACCCAACTCAGGTATTGTGGTTGTACGGTAAAATTGGAATGGTATCGCATCCGAACCCAACAATCAGTTTTTATCAAAGTCAAGGCTCATGCCTCATTCAGTTTCATCATCAAATTATTGTGTTTCATAACACATGTCAAACCATTTCAATAGAATGCATCATCATTCCAAGGTTTTCATAATCATTTTCTCCATGTGTTCCCATCTAAAGTGATCATGTTTAGCTTAGCACTAGCCACTAGTATTGAGGGTATCACTATTGAGGGGTGCTAATCAAGTATAAGTACCCAAGACTAGTTATATGATCTTGGTGGTATCCATCCTATATTCCACTAATAACAATTCATTAACTAAGTAAGAAACTTCAGTAAAGGGAAAAGTAAAGCTTGCAAGTAAAACTTGGGATGGGTATAATCAAATTTGCATAACCAAGCATTCCTAGTGAATCTTGCATATGTTAGCTTTCATGGATGGCTTGCATTAGTTAGCTTTCCTTGAGTAGCGCAGTCGTTGAAGTTCTCCGCCTCTTCCTTGAAGTATTCCTCCTTGTCGTACCCCGGGTCGGTACTAGCGTCTATAAATACATATGAGGTACACAATCACCAAACAACACTTCACTACTTCTATTTAGCACACAAGGGCTCACACTAGATGATCTAGCATCATATGAATCATCACATGAATTAATGACACATTCCTATTTATCTTATTTTGGAAAAGTAATTTGTACTCATTAAAAAATACTTAAGATTTAATATTATCCAATTAAAATATGGGATCATGTTGACACATGCCATCACCACATATTGCAATACTTGGGAATGTGATTTAAAGGGTTTAGCATAAATTACAAGATTTAATATTGCTATTTAATAATACTAAAGTGACTAGAAATGTCTATCTAGCATTCTTTTAATACTAGTCCATGATCAATACTTGTAAAACTAAATCTTTCTACATATTGATATAGAGCATGGAAAATGTGATTTTTGAGAGTTGTAATCAACTCAAAAGCATTTATGGTTGATTTTATAAAAATGTTTGAAGTGATAAAATTCTTTGCCTTATTATTTTTACTATAGGTGATCTATGATTTAAAATGGTTTGAATCCAACGGGAGTGATTAGATATTTTCAATAACTTTCTAGAAAAATTGGAATCATGCATTTTGGTTTTGTAAAACTCTTTGAATTCAATTTTGAATCTACTGACAGAATAGGGTTTCGATTTAATTGGAAAATCCATATTTGAATCGCTGGGGTGCACCGGGAAAGAACTTGGGCCGGCCCAACTGCATAGCGCGCGTGCAGCGGGCTACTGACATGCTGGTCCCACGCGTCAACAGCAGTAGCTAGGCGAAACGGTATCGGCTAATATCAGTCACGCGATTAGAGATCAAATCAATGGCTGAGGTTCATCATCTAGGTCGCAGTGCGCGCGAGTAATTCTAAACCTAGAGGCACGGTGGGGGTCGTCGGAGGCTTACCAGGGGTCCAGCTAGGTCCGGTGATGGGGGCGAACGAGCTGGTAGACGACGGCGAATCGAATGGTGGTCGCGGAGGCTCCTAGGGTGGCTCCAATCAACGACACCCTTCCTTCACTACAGCGGCAGGCTCTAGCTAAATTCCGGCGACGTGGTGCTCGCCTTGCTCCGGGAAGGGTCTGGGATGTTTCTAAGAGACAAGAGAGTGGAACGGTGTGCCGTTTGAGGCTAGGGAAGGGTCCTATTTATACACCGGCGAGAGAGGCAGTGTGGCATGGCTCGGGCTCGTCGGCGACGTTGCTACAGGTTGCTATAGGCATGGCAAAGGGCATAGGTCGACGTGGTGGTCTGCAGCGATCATCATGCGCATAATGGCGCGACGAGGCGAGGTCTCAGTCCGTCGGGTGATGTTCGTGCTCTGGGCGGGTACGGTGGTGTTCGTCATGGCGTACGGTAGTCATGGGGCACGCGGCGGCGAACGGTCGTTTCTGGGAGGTCGCTGGTGACGTGGTGGTTGCAGTTACGTGCGGAGAGAGCGAGGCGCAGCGTGGCTGCGCCGGAGTGGTTTGGCGCTCTGGTGGCGCTTGGCATGGTGGACAAATGTGAGTGGCATGGCTGCACTGGCTTCTCCACTGCTCGTCGTTGGTGAAGGGGTGTATAGAGAGGTGCGGTGAGGTCTGATACATCGTAAACGTATCTATAATTTTTGATGCTCCATGCTTGTTTTGTATCAGCTATCTTATGTTTTGTCTACACTTTGAGGCATTTTTATACATTTTCTAGAACTAACCTATTGACAAGATGCCACAGTGCCAGTTGCCTATTTTTTGCTGTTTTTGGTTTCACAAAAGAAATATTCTCTGAATTGGACAAAACAAAAGCTGAAGTTCCTATTTTTCCTGAGACGACACGGAGTACAAAGGGGAGACGGAGGGGAGCCAGGGGGTAGGCACGCCCTAGGGTGGCGCGGGTCACCCCTGGCCGCACAACCAGGGGGTGTGGCCACCCTGGCCCACCTCTGGCATCGCCTCTTCGCCTATATATTCCCCCGGGATGAAAACCCTAAGGAGGAGATTAGAAATCCACGAAAAGTTCCAAAACGCCGCCGCCACTGAAGAGGAGATTCAGGGGACAGAAGTCTCTGTTTCGGCACCCTGCCGGGACGGGGAAGTGCCCCCTAAGCCATCTCCACCGACTCCACCGCCATCTCCATCATTGTTGCTGACTCCCATGACGAGGAGGGAGTCTCTCTCGAGGCTAAGGGCTCTACAAGTAGCTATGTGTTCATCTCTCTCTCTATGCGTGATCTTATAGAGATCATGAGCTTTGTAATTTATAGATCTATTCTGCTACAAAAGTGTTTTAATTAATCTATGCTTATCCCCACGTGTGTGAAGTTGACAGTGTGCACACCATGTGGCAGTTTGGCTAAGGTTACATAAATACTTATCATAAGTATAATTTGAGTAAGATGTCACTATGAGATTGTGGTGTTTGTTGGAACCATCTAGCACTCAAGGTGACAGTGAGGGGTTATCTAGATGGGGAATGTGAACTTTAAGGTGTGTTGTTATAGCCCTAAATCGTCCAACCGGGGAGTATTTTAGGGTAGCATAATGAAGAGAAGATAGATATATGAGAGTGTCCACTAGTGAAAGTATGATCCCTAGGCCTTGTTTCTAAGCATTGAAACACCATTTACAATTAGTCATGTTACATGTTTGCTTGTTGCCACTCTTATTTCAGATTGCAATTACCACTTATAATCATCCATATTACTTGTATTTCACTATCTCTTCGCCGAACTAGTGCACCTATACACCTGACAAGTGTATTGGGTATGTTGGGACACAAGAGACTTCTTGTATCTTGATTGCAGGGTTGCCTGACAGGGATACCTTTGACCACTTCCTCCTTGAGTTCGATAAACTTTGGGTGATCCACTTAAGGGAAACTTGATGTTGTTCTACAAACCTGTGCACTTGGAGGCCCAACACTGTCTACAAGAATAGAAGCGTGCGTAGACATCAAGCTATTTTCTGGCGCCGTTGCCGTGGAGTTAAGGTAAAAGGTACTCACATCCTCTAGCTACTAAGATATATTATAGCACTATTGTTGGTGTGTGAGTGCTCGAAGTTATTTCCTTTAGATTCTGCAATTATATCTTTTTGTTTCTTGTTTTTATTTTCACTAGTTAGGCTTAATGGAAAACAACAACAAAAATTAGAGAGCTTTTTAGTATTTTTCCTAAGGTAGAACATGAATGGTCTGAAAACAAAATTTAAAAACCCATGGAACTTTCTTTGCATGCTAATAGCAATGTTATTAGTATGAATTTTTTGAACACCTTTGTTACTAATGCTATGGAAACGTCTAAGCTTGGGGAAGTTAGTTTTTATGAAAATGATCTTTTTAGTTCCCCATCTTTAAAGAAGAAAATTTGCTCTGATGATACTTTATCTCCCATATGTGGTAATTCTAATGATACCAGTGATATTTTAAATCCACATACTAAAAGCGTCCCTTTTAAAATACCTATGGAAATTGTTGAACGTGTTATGAATAACTGTTATTTTGGAGATGGAACTATCCATCCTAGTGATCATTTACTCTTTATACATGAATTATGCGAGTTGTTCAAGTGTGCAGGTATTTCAATGAACCAAGTTAAGAGGAAGCTATTCTCTTTATCACTTAAGGGCAAAGCAAGGGAGTGGTATGAGCTACAAGACGATCCTCATCATTCAGAGTGGAAGGAACTTGAATCTCTCTTTTACTCTAAATTTTATCCTCCTCATGAAATTCATAAAGATAGGAATTATATTTATAATTTTCATCCTCATGATGGAGAAAGTATTGCCAAAGCATGGGGGAGATTGAAGTCACTAATGCTCAAATGTCCTATTTATGAGCTCCCTCGTAATATTGTTATTAATAATTTTTATGCAAGCCTTTCAGGACATTACAAGGACTATCTAGATTCTTGTTCAGAGGGATCCTTCACAAGTAAGGAGGTCAAAGCTAAGTGGGATCTTCTTGAAACAATTCAAAGCAATACCGAAGATTGGGATAACGACAAAGGTAAAGAACCAGGTATAAACTATGAGTATGGTTGCATTAGATCTTTTGCTGAAACTGCTGATTTTCAAGAGCTTAGTGCTAAATATGATCTTGATCCTCAAATTCTTGTTGATTGTTGTAGAGCCTTTTCTTCTCATATTAATGCTCATAAAGAAAAATGGGACATGTATCATGAAAATTTTAAAGACACTTGCATGAAAAATGAAATTGTTAATAATGATAGCAATAAACATGCTCAAACCTCTGAAAGTACTATTTCTTATAAGCATGTTAATTTTCGTGGAACACATAGACCTTGTGAGAAGAATCAAATTGAAGAATAATATTGTATCACCACATGAATGGAAAAACTAGAATGTGGTATAGGGCTCTAAATGATCTTGGTAAAAAAGTTTGTGCCCTCTATCCTTTTATTTGTGAACTTTGCTTTGAAGTGGGTCATTTCAATTTTCAATGCTCAGGCTATAATAATAGCCCTTCTAATACAATGAGTACTACAAGTTTGTATTGTGATAACATGATCACTCCTAATCAGCATGATGAACTTACATTATTTTTGGGGTGTGAAGAATTATGAAGAAAAACGTGTCTGGTAGATATGCGTGATTTTGATATGAATAGTGTCTTGCATGGTTGTCATCTTTATTATGTTGATAATTGACACACAAATACTTACATACAAAATATTATAAAAGATGAGATTTTACCAAAATATTACAGGACTTATATGTGTTTTCATCTTATTAATGAAAAGAAGGAATCCTCCAAAATTTCTTCTATTGTCTCTAACAATAAACCAGGGAATATGGATAAGATTCCTTTCAAGCCTCTCCCTCCTAAATAAGAGAAGAAAAATAAGAAGAGGAGGAGTAAAAGGAGGGAGGAAATGGTATTTTCCCCTAACCATGTTCCTATGCCTATTACCTATAGTAGTGATCATTATTGGGAAAAGCACACTACTTTTGATATTGAAAATCTCTTTGGTACCAATTCTGAAAATGATGATGTTAATAATTGTTGTACTATTAGTACTATCCATGTTCCTTCCAATGATGATATGTTTACAAATGAACACACTTTGGAAGATAACTATTCTATTGCTTATGATGATACTATACCTCCAATATATGATGATTACAATGATGGATATGGTATTTTCAGTCCACCTACTTTCGAGGAGAAAAATAATTATGATTACAATATGCCTTCTATATTTGATGATTATGGTGATGAGAATAATAATGATAGCTATTTTGTTGAATTTGCTCCCACTATGATTATGTTTATGTGGGGTGTATTAATTTTTTTATTCATGTGGCTCACGATAAGAATGTTTTATGTGATAGTTATATTGTTAATTTTATTCATGATGCTACTGAAAGTTATTATGATAGAGGGAAACAGGGTTTTATGTATCTCAACAACATTAAGTTTCCCCTCTTTATGTTAAATTTTTTGAAGTTGCACTTGTTTTGCTTTCCTATGCTTTTTGCTTTGTGCTTTCATTAATTGTTTCTTTACAAGATTATTTTTAATAGGAAGTTGGTTAGACTTAAATTTGTTCCATATTTTCTTCTTGATGCTCTCTTTTCCATCAATTCATATTCCTTATGTGAGCATACTCAAAACTATCATGCCTATCTTAATGGCTATAAAGAAAGAGATTTTGGGAGACAATCGATTATATTTTTACTTTCAGTTTATTTTTGTTTTTGTTGAGTCTTGGAAGTTATTTCCTCTGTAATAACCTCTCCTTATCCTTTTTGTTTGGTTTTTCTGCCAAGAATAACCTGTAATGAGAGGGAAGTAAGATATGGGCAGGATGCTGTCCTGAAACAGATTTCTGTGCGTCACTATCAAAAATCGTGAAAAATCTCAGTACGTCGAATTGAATTGTAAGTTTTTATGCTTATTCCCCAGGTTATTACCCAACTATCTTTAATTTTGTACTTTTCGATTTGAGCAACAGAAGATTTTCGAAAAAATTGGTCTTTACCTGCTGGTCTGTTTTGACAGATTTGTGCCATTATTTGCATTTGCCACTTAATCTATTTATTTTTGAGTTCAATTCGATCACTTGAGTTTAGAAATAAATAGCTACAGTAGCTTATGTTTTAGTGGATGATTTACTTGAGTTGAAACTGAACGCACAGACTTATTATCTTGAATACACTAATGTTGCTAATGAAGATTGTGTGAAGTTTTGTGTTAAGGAAATTTTCAAGTGTAGGGAAGAATAATGTGATGAGATGAAGTGTTGACAAAATATCAAGCTTGGGGATGCCACCCGTGTCACCCCAAGAAATATTCAAGAATTATAAGCGTCAAAGCTTGGGGATGCACAAGGCATCCCCTTCTTCATCAATAATATCAGGTCTTCTTTCAAGGCACTTTATTTTTATTACCTTATGCACTATGTCTTGTTCTTGGAGCGTCTTTGTTTTTATTTTTTTTGTTTGGTTTTCATAAATAAGTTGGTTGGATCCCAACACACTTATTTTGGAGAGAGACACACCCCATTATTCATTGCCTCAAACACTCCAGTTTTCACTATTATTGTTCTGTGAGTGTTCTCCTTTGCTAGCACTGCGTTTATCTTTAGTTTTCGATTGGTGTTGGAAAAGAGTAGAAAGTTTCATGCTTATAAGTGGTACAAAAGGAGCTGGTTTAGACCGTGGCCTAGACGTTATCATGTCATGTTTGATATTGCTTTGACTTTATGCTTAGTGATTATTGTCGTAGCATGACTTGTTCCAAACAATTGAGATTGCTTAATGTGCCTTGAAAGAATCATGCATTGTTTTAGCATAAAAAGCATAATATTGTGGTATTCTACTTTGATGCTTTATTTGGATTGACTTGGCACATGCTCACACCATGTTAAGACTATACCAGTCACCATAGCCTCCATGATCATTTAGTTTACGACTTGTAATATCACTTTATACTTTAATTAACAATGTTTTGTCGCTTTGCATGATTATGGCCATTATTGATCTCTTAGTTAGTCTCTCCGAGTCTTTTGCTAGCCTCCACATGTACCAAGTATGAGTTCCACCCATGCATCCAACTCCAAATAAAACCAAGTTATTCCAAAGAGTCCACCATACGTACCTATTAGCAATATTGCTATTCCAAGTATATTCATGTTTTTATCTACCTTCCGAATTAAACTTGTTATGTGAAAATTAGTGATTAAAGCTCTCACAAACTTCATGGCACACTTTACTTTCTTGCACTTAATAAAGTTGAACCATTGTGCCCATCTATGTTGCGTATATGCTTGCGCTCTATAAGTTGTGAATTAGCAGAACCATGTTACCATGGGGAACGCTTTCAACATTGCACATTATTTAGTTGATATCATGTTCTTTTTCTTATGGATCACGGTGGTGTGAAATAGAAGGGGAGCTTGTAAGCTCATGGAGTTTGTATATGTGTTAGAGAAACGTCTGGGCGGCTAGCCTAAGACATGCCTAATCATGGTGGAAACTTGCAGTATAACCATAGCGAGCAATCTGTGAAGCATCCTCAATAAAAACCTATACAAGTAGCAAATAAAATGATCGCTGAGATACTCATTGTCTGTTGCCTGATATGGGATAGCTCCTGTATCATGTGGCAAGGGGTACCCCGTTGGAGGTTCTCTATGATACACATGTACTTATAATGACAAGAACTTACTCGTGACTAAAGTTGAGTAGCGTGAGGTTCGGTACTCGTAAGCAAGGGGCATGAGATTTTCAACTTATAACTTGTCAAGCATATCCTCATATTTGTTCAATTTAACCATAATCACCTAAAGATGCTTATGATAGGGGCAATCAGAGCTGAAAGCTAATAAGTACCATAATTTTTGGAAGCTCTTTATGAAACTTGATCCCTACTTCCTTCTATGAAGGGCCTTTCTTTTTACTTTTATGTTGAGTCTCCATCTTCTATATCTATGCACCTATTGCGAGAGCATAGTGGTCATTCTTAGTTTAATGTGCATTGTCCCAAAACTTGTTGATTGATTTATAACTTTGATATTGCTTGTTTTTAAATTATGAACTTTGAAGGTGTAATATGCATTTATGTTTTGCTATACCATGAGGGACAAGCTGAATATCATTCTCATTATGTTTTCTATATGTGAAACAAACAAACGTCTTTCAATGCATTGTTATTCATGGTCTTTTATTTGTACCTTTTCATGTTACAACATAGTTGCTATGTCTTATTGTTAGAACTCTATCGTACATGCTTATGTTTAGAGTACTTTGATCCCAGCTATCAATGCTTTACAAATATGATGGTACATGTCACCTAAAAAATTATTCTTTTTATCACTTACCTACTCAAGGATGAACAGGAGTTAAGCTTGTGGATGTTGATACGTCGTAAACGTATCTATAATTTTTGATGCTCCATGCTTGTTTTGTATAAGCTATCTTATGTTTTGTCTGCACTTTGAGGCATTTTTATACATTTTCTGGAACTAACCTATTGACAAGATGCCACAATGCCAGTTGCCTGTTTTTTGCTGTTTTTGGTTTCAGAATAGCCAAAAAAGAAATATTATCGGAATTGGATGAAACAAAAGCTGAAGTTCCTATTTTTCCCGACAAGACACATAGTCCAAAGGGGAGACGGAGGGGAGCCAGGGGGTAGGCACACCCTAGGGTGGGGCTTATTCATCTGCGGTACCAAAGTTCGCAGACCAGCACATGGCGGTACGTAAGTTGCCTGAAATTACCACGTTTCGAAATGTTGGGCCGCCAACTATTGAGAGGGGCGATTTCGAGGCAAACTCATATCACCCCTGCCAAATTCAAATATTCCGTTAAACCTCCCCGTGAAGTAGACGGTCGGGACCCACATGTCGGTCATCTGTCCGTGACGCGGGCGCCAACATAGCAACCTCTTAGGCAAATCGAGCAGCTAAGTTGATTGGATGCGTTGACAAATTTCACAAATCCATTCCCACCTTTCCCCTACCACCGACGGCGTCGGAATCCACCCTCCAGGCAAGACGATCCCTTCGGACATTTGAATTCCGGGGCCAAGTTACTGTGCCCAGTCGCTGATACCGAGCTCCAATGGAGCATGCCATAGCCGTCGTTGCGAGGCTCTAGCCCGCCTCCACCACCGACGAGCCGAGTAGTTCGGAGGATGACAGATCCTACTATCAAGGAAGAAGAAGTTCTGGATACAAGCGGGTGAGCTACCCTTCTCTTTGCTATTCGCACTAATTATAACTGCTAGCTGGCTACTGAACCTCAGATTGTTTGTTATCCTAATGCTGACAAACATATTTTGTCCATAGTTTTCTGTCAAGTGGGATCTGCGCGGACCCCTTACCTGGTTACGGTAGTCCTCTATAGGTATGACTCTAATGGCAAGTGGTATGGAAGCCATTGTTTCACGATGGAAGAAGCGCCTGCGCAGATCTGCACTATATCTGGTATGGTTGCCGCTTTGTGTAATCATGTTGAATTATGGCCAAAGCAGACAGCAAAGTTCAGCTTCATGGATGAACGTGGCATCATCGTTCCTATAACGTGTGACTGTCAGCTAATTGGGTTGATGAAAAGGTATGCTTCGGCTGCCATGTTTAACCTGAAATCTCATGTACTAGATGTGGAAGTTGCTGCAACTGGGAGTCGCCCTTCTATTCTTGGACAGGGTGGTTGCTCGAACCCAATTAGCTCCTGGTAAGCAAAGGTCGCTTGGGGTTCGCATGTTTGTGCTAAATTGTAATTTTTGTTTTATTTACTCTGTAGATATTAGGCAGTTATGCAACAGTCTTGTTTCTTTGATAGGAAGCGCCGCAAGGTTAGAAACATGACTGTCGGGTCAGTGATTTTGCTGCCCGAACAAATTAAAAACGAGTGGAAAGATGATGCTGGACACGATTCTGGTGCCCATTGTCCCGGCGATGCAGAGTACGTGAAGCTAAGAAAATTGGCACCAAGGAAGAGGAAGAAGGCAGGAAATGAAGAAGCCAGTGGACGTGAAGGCTTGGCACCCAGGCTATGGAAGAAGGCTGCTGGCAATGAAGATGCATAGTAATGTGTTGAACATGAACCTATATATGTAATTCTGTTAAATTCTGATCGCTATGTGTGTGGCATGTTGCTGGGCGAAACAATCTACCCACGTTCTTTGAGTAAAATGTACCGTGACTTAGGGTTTGGAAACGCCCGAGTTAGTAGTTGAATCTGAAATTGTGATTGTGCCACTGCTATCTGAAAACAAGGATCCACCGGTTCCACGATTGCTGAGGGGCAGGAGGTCTCCAAATACGACAGAATGGAAGTGGCATAGAAATAAATTATTTAAGCTGCCACACTCCACGAAGCAGCAACTTATTTCAGATGCCGCACAACAACGTGACAACATAAACAACAATGTTCTCACCGATAATGCCCAGATGAGGAGGAAATCGGTACCACTTTCTGGCCTAATCTTGAGCCTGTCTATCTCATCTCTGCATCCTCGATCCGCTCTTGCATCTCCGCATCGGGTGCACGTGCTTCCACTTTATAAATTGTGGTTGTGCCATTTGCATGTGGCACAATCCACGTAGTTTACTTTTAAACAAACCACCAATGTTAGAATACACTAGTAGAAAAGGTGTCATTGGTAAACGGTCACGTTCCCAATCCAGGACAGAGATCTAAATCAAGGCAGAAATTGATCTAAATCACAAATTCTTCCACAAATTAATCGAGATAGAGATCTAAATTGAGGAATTTCATTACTTCAACCACAAATTCTACTAAACAAAGGTGCGATTTCACATCCTACATTAATTCAACCACTTGTCAACAATTTCACTTCCGCTGCCACTGTCCTCCGAGCCACCGGCTTCCTCGTCGCTGTCGGACGGAACCTCCACGATGTCCGCATTGTTCACAAGACGGAGCACCTCTTCGCGTCGAGCGGCGGCGATGATGGTGTACTTGGTCCGTCCAGGGACGGACCAGAACCTCTCCTGCCCATCTCGGTTGTGGAGATCCCGGTGCACCACGATACGGTTGCCAATCTTGGCCTTTCGCTCCTTCTTGAACAGCGCCAGCCAGTACGGGCTGGCCGCCGCATACCGGGTCAGCGCCCTCTTCCACGCGGGCATCTAGCGGTGGTGCACCGCGATTTTGCTCTCCATCTCGGCTCGGCCAGGGAGCAGAGCCACCGGCACCCCCGCAGAGCTGATGCGCCATCCGGTAATCGCAAGCGGCTGCGGATGTGAGGATGTCAAAGTTTGCGAACATCACCGCCTCGTAGAAGTTCAGATCGGGCATCTCCATGGCGGCGCGGTGGAGATTGGAGAGGACGAGAGGATGGACGACCAAGCGACGCGCTGTGGCACCTCCTATTTGTACACGAGGACCACAAAGTGACGAGCGGAATATCCAAGGGGCATTGGTCAGACAAAACAAGTAATGCAGGGTCAGAGCAAATTTTTTCCTCCCTGGAATTCGGGGCCAATAGTTCAGACCGCTAGGTCAACAAGTACAACTATTACAACTTAAAAAGGCACAGAGCTTAAGCTAAATAGAACTAGTTATCACACATCTCCTTGATCTTCCTAATCTTGCCCCATGCGCATCTTCCTGCGAGAGCAAGGATCAAATCGTCTCCTCCTTCCTTTTAGCATCTTCCTTGCACAGCTTCAATTGTTTCTCTGCATTTTTCCTCATGCACTTGTCAATACTCGTAGTTGTGTACTGCAGGACTTTGGCCTAGTGGAGATCATTCCTTGCTTGAGTCAGTTCTTGCTCTGCTTTAGCCTTCAGGGCCAACGACGCGTCCCTCTCCTTCTCGACTTTGCTAACCTTGTCTTGCACCCACCTGAGGTCTCGCTTATGCTTGGTCGTGTCAACTGGTTCCCATAGCTTCATCTCAACACTGTCAAGAAGTGAGCTGAATACGGATTCTTTCAACTTGATAGTCATTTCCCATAGTTTGTCCAGCGTTTTCTGCATCGATTTGGGCCATTCTCGATCTACCCATTTGACAACACCGCAACTTCCGCCTTGCATCATTGCACGATGTCCTTGACACCGTAGAAACCTCCTGCATGCGTTTCGTCCTTCGAACGCTACAAATTTAGCGGGCACATATCCATGTTTACATACCAGAGGACTGTCGTCATCCGCTAAACCATGATAGTCAGAGTCATACATCCTCTGGTTGTCCTAACACATCATACGCGCATGAGTAAACAGATTAGATCTAGCTCAAAAAATAGATAACTGGCCACAGATGATAGAAAATAGAGACGAAACGACTCACATCAAAATCACCGTCCCTGTCGTCACGACGCGTTTCCTCGCCGTCTCCCCTTGAACCCATGGCGAGAGGGGAGGGGGTGGCTGCCGGAGAGGGGATTGGGATGGAGGCGTCGTCGGCTTGCGGCTATGGCAGGATGGGAGTGAAGTGGGGAAAGTGGCTTCAAGGGTAAGGAAGAGAAGTACGGGAAGGAGGAGAAGTAATGCAGACATGACACTGGGATGTGGCCCACTAAACTCGTGAGACGTGACACTCGCAACAGGGGAGCGCCCGGTGTTGCTAGTTTGTCCATAGCAAGCATGGCCAATCATGCCGCAGAACAGCCTACTCGCGGATCGCTCTCACGAAGACCATCCCAATCGTCCAAGCGCCCCAATCGAACGGTATGTAACAATCGTCAAGCAGAACAACGGTGTTAGGGCGTGCCTTCTAGAAGACTCGGTCTAACGGCTACCCATGCAATGACACTGGTGTATCCATGTGTGGTTTGTGAAAAGAACAGACATGCAATCACACTAGGTGGATCCATATGTCGTTTATGGAAGTAATAGACATGTAATGACTCTAGATGTGATTCATGAAAAGAACAGACATGCAATGACACTAGTGGATCCATGTGTGGTTCATGAGAAGAACACACATCCAATGACACTGGTGGACTCTAGCTGTGGTTCATGAAAAGAACAGACATGCAATGACACTGGTGGATCCATATGTGGTTTGTCTAGAGGAACACACATGCAATGACACTGGGTGTGGTTCATGAAAAGAACAGACATGCAATGACACTGGTGGATCCTTATGTGGTTTGTGAGAAGAACATACATGCAATGACACTGGTGGATCCTTATGTGGTTCATGAAAAGAACTGACATGCAATGACACTAGATGTGGTTCATGAAAAGAACTGACATGCAATGACACTGGGTGTGGTTCATGAAAAGAACAGACATCCACTGACACTGGTGGATCCATGTGTGGTTTGTGGAAGTAACAAACATGCAATGACTCTAGCTGTGGTTCATGAAAAGAACAGACATGCAATGACACCGGGTGTGGTTCATGAAAAGAACAGACACATAGTGACACTAGGTGTGGTTCATGAAAAGAACAGACATGCACTGATTCTAGCTGTGGTTCATGAAAAGAACACAGATGCAATGACACTGGGTGTGTGACGAGGGTTTAACTCGTCAATGCGCATTGTTATGGACTTGGGTTTTGGAGAAGGAGGGAGCGCTGGAGACATCTATCGGCTAGCAAACAAGCACATAGGGACAAAGGATTTACCCAGGTTCAGGCCTCGTAGAGGTCCCTACTCCTGCTTGTCTGCTCATGGAATTATTGAAGGAGTCAAAAGTTACAATGGTGCACAGATGTAATCTGGCGAAGGTTGTGGAAACTAGGGTTGCGTGTGTCCTTCTCGCCGCCCCCTCCTAGCCTTTATATAGATAGGCTAGGTCTCGAGTAGCAGGTCGAGTCGGTTACAAGTTAGGGTTTTCCCTTTAATCTTTCTATCTTTAGCTTCTTCTTGTTCTTCAAGCAATCGAGAGTCCGTAGGTTACTCGAGTCCTTCCATCCGGGCCTTGGCGACACCGTGGGCCTGTATGTATTTGGACCATATATACCAAGCTCGAGTACTTGTAGGGTATACCCATGTCAGTAGCCCCCGAGTGTCCAGTGGAATCGCAGATTCAACTGGGGACTTTTGAAGCCTTCGAGTGCCTAAATGAGTACATTCCGATTGCTTTTGTTTGTGTCATCGGGATTGTTGATATACGTGCCTGATATAACCGAAGTATCGGTATCAGTTAACCACCTTAGGGTGAAACAACGCAATCTACTCAAATTCGAGTCCCCGGACTCGAATCCAGAAAAGTGCTGGCGTAATTCGACTCAGGACGCGGAGGTCTTACAGGAGTCGAATTCCAGTTATATGGGTGTGAGCACTCGACGTGTCCGTCAAGGCATGTTCATCGTGCCTGTAGGCACGGATACATTTCTGGTAGTGCGCAGTTAAATGCATTCCCAGGCCTTATTCAGGTCTTACCTTCACGCCGTAAGCGCGACATCCGAATTTTATCATCGCGGAGACGATTCGGGCGTCCCAGGAGACGTAGTCTCTTTGTACGGAAAATTTGTGAGGCGGTGTCACCAAAGGTTGCGAGTGCGGATGTTATCAACACACAGTTTTTGTGCAAATAATCATAGGGTGCGTGACCAGCGCTCCCTATGGGAGTAGCCCCCGAGTGCCTGGTTGAGTCAAAGACTTAGGCAGGGACTCAAGAACTTTTGCGACTGCTGTCGTCTTTTTGCTTACTTATTTCAGTCGATGACTCAGGCAGGGACTAAATACTTTCACGACTGCTGTCATCTTTTGCCTGCTTGTTTCTGTCGAATTTGTTTCCGGCGCTCCCTATGGGAGTAACCCATGTCCATAATCGAATTGTGTTTCGAGTGGTTGGGTTTGCTTTTGTGATTGTCCATGTTCCTGCAACAAGAAAAGAAAAAGTCGTAGGGTGCGCGGCCAGCGCTCCCTATGGGAGTAGCCCCCAAGTGCTTGGTGGAGTCGAAAACTCTAGCAAGGACTAAAAATAGTCGAAGTTTTCCACTTCGTAGCCTTGGTGACGTCAGTGCTGACGCTTGTATGACCTCAGTTGCTCGCGTGAGCGAGTTTGATGGGACGTGACGAGCGGTGGGTCCCACTTTCTAACTTTGATTTGACTAGGCGTGCGTAATCTTATTTTAAACTGCGCCTCCTCGATTTCCACGCGTAATGGTAGAAGTGGGGGGACGGTTCGTGCTTCCTCTTCTCCACGTGTCCAACGCGATGCATGCCATGCGTCCAATAGGGTTTTTGTCAGCCGTTAGATTGCATCTCCCAGGGGTTAAGTAGCAGTGCTGCGGCGGTAATTTTCCATTTCCACTCTTTCTTCCTTGCTGCCATCGCCATTGCTGTTGTTCGTCTGCTTTTCCCTGCGCGCATCTCCTCAACGGCGCTGGACCACCTTTGCTCGTTTCCAAGCTACTTTCTGCGCTCTCATCGCTGCCGCGCAATGGGGAAAAAGAAAGGAGGTGCTGCCGCTGATTCCGCGGACACCGTCGCCACGACGAAGAAGAAGGGTGGCTCCGCTCCTGCGGGCACCAGCGTCGCGCCAGCGGGAAGAAGAAGGTCCTGGGCACCCGCGTGACAAATGGTGCATGGCGCCCTTCCATCATCAAGGCATCGGATCTCTGTCTTCTCTGCTAGGATGGAGTTATTTCTACGGCAGTCGCCGATGCGCGTGTCCCCAGCGGTTAGACCATTCCTACTCCTGCCGCTGGTTTTCGAGTGATGTTTCTCGCATTCGTCATTCGAGGTCTCTCCTTGCCTCTCCACCCCTTTCTTAGGGGTCTTCTTTGCTTCTACGGGCTCGAGCTCCATCAGCTGTCCCCAAATTCGATTCTCCACATCACCTGCTTCATCACCCTTTGCGAGTGCTGGCTCGGAATCGAGCCACACTTTGGTCTTTTCAAGCGCTTGTTTAAATTGAAGCGTCAGTCCGCATCTGGCTCTTTAGTTTATGACGTAGGTGGTTGCGGCATCCATGTCGACCCATCCACCACCTACTTCGACATCAAGCTTACCAAGTCCGTCCAGGGATGGAGGGACAAATGGTTCTATGTCCGCGATCAGAAGGACAAAGATGAGCACTTTGGACTCGCGCCCTTCGATCCGGCGACTCCCTGCAAGAAGATGCGTTCTTGGAAGAACGTAGTTATGCCTGGTGAACTCGCGGAGACGGACGTGCTGTATCAGCGCGTCTGCAACCTCAAAAGTTGCATAGGCGCAGAAGAGGGAGGTTGCGCTCTTATCAGGACTTGGCTGGGCCGTCGCGTCCAGCCTCTCCAAGCTAGAGTCCATCCCATGTTTCAATGGAGTGGCGCTGATGATGCCACTCGCGTGTCTACCGATGGCATGTCCACGAGTGAGGTGGATAAGAGTATTCAACTGGTTACGAAGTTCACTGTCAAGGATGTGCTTCCAAGCGAACCAGTTGTTTCTCCTTTTGATGCTTCGAATCCTCCTCCCGAGGTATAGTTGTGCTACGCAGTAGCTTATTTTCATGATTGCTTTTTTGTTTGCTTACTTGTTCTGTTTGTATGCAGGATTGGGCGGTGTCGCCTTGTATGCCTCCTCTCCCTGAGGGGATTATTCCTCGTGAAGCTTTGGAAGAGGACGAGTCTGAGTCGACTGTCCCTTCTGATGTGGAAGAGGAAGCCCCCGAGTCCGAGAGCCCAGATACTCGCAAGCGTTCGCGTAGAGGACTCCGACGCGTCGACTCCTTCGACTCTAGGAGGCGCGGCTGTTGGCGCGGAGTCGCCAATTCCAGCCATTCCTGTGAGGGTTGTGGCACCGTCTTCTCGCAATAAGATGCAATTTCCCAAGGAGTCTTCGTCGGAATCGGCGGCGGCCATGTTTGATCTTGACAACTTTAACTGGTAAGTTTGCTAGGTCATTCATTCTTTTCTGTTTTTCTTCTTGTTGGTTTTTCCCTGAAGTTTTCCTTTTTCTCAATGTGGATTTGGTCTTGTAGTCAAGAGGCGTCGTCATCTTCTAGCGACGTCGAGTTTTTGAAAGAATCGGGAGTCGCGGCTTCAAGGGCCAATGTAGAGGTCGAGCGCGCTCCTTCTCCTCCGGCGGCGGCCCACTCCGGGCACAATTCTTCGAGCTCTCCTCACGTAGGGGGGCATCGAATGGTTGCTCGGATGACGGTTCAGCAAACTTCTTCGGAGTCGCTAGAGGACCATGTAAGTATATCTTCCTTTCTTTTTAATGTGACAGTCGATGTTTTCTGTTGCCCTTTCTGATCCCTTGTTTTGTGCGACAGCTGCTTGTAAAGGAAGCCGTGCAAGTGGCGGAGCAAGTGATGGAAATGGGCCGCCAGCATGCAATGATGGAGTCGCGTCACTGCATCGTCGAAAGTGAGTGTTCGACACTTATTCTTTTTCGTCCCCTCCCCCCTTTTTTTTGGTATAGTCGACTGATAGTCAACTTTTGGTTGCCATGTAGCTGAGCATAATGCTTTACTGCACAACGTTGCCACCTTGGAAAAGACGTTAGCCACAACTGTGAATGGGTGCGATGAGGCAATCGCGGCTCGTAATGATGCACATAAGCGTGAAGAGGATCTGCGTGCCTCCTTTGCGGCTAGGGAAAAGTTGTTCGAAGAGCAACTGTTCTCAGTCGCCAAGGCCCTCTCAGGTACCTTTGCCAGTAGATATTTTATTGTTGTCCTTCTCTGCATCTGGAGTTCTGCCGGTGGCGCTAGAGATTTCATCCATATGTGGGTTTTCTGTGCAGATGCTGGCGATTTGAGCTTTGACCCGCAGGACCTTTGCCGCGATGACGCTCTGGGGGGCGTGGTGTCTGCAGTCGAGGACCGTAGTGCCGCTATCCAAAATATTTTGTCCAAGGCCAAGGTCACCCTTAGTCGCCTCCGGGAGGAGTTGATGCCGAAGGCGGAGCTGGTCGACAATGTGGACGAGCTGGTGGGATCACTCGTCGGGGGTGTGCCTGCCACATACAAGAACTCCCTCCACGCGGCTAGCGCGACCATGTCACTTGCTATGGTGCAAGCCCACGGAGTCGAGATAGATCCCTCTGCGGTGTCGAAGATGATGCCTGTTGGCGCGGATGGTCAGTAGGTAGTATTCACTCCCTTTGTGACTGCCTGTGCCAAATATGGCCATTCCTTGATAAATACCATTGCCAAGTATTCGGAGGAGCTCTAGCGTGCTAAGAAGGCCGCAAAGGCTTCGGCCTCAGGAGCTGGCGGAAAGTCTGTGGCGTCTGATACTGACACGGACTTGATGAAGCCCCTGAAGCCGTCGAAGTCGAAGAAGCCAGCTGCTCTGTAGTTAGTTTTTTGTAATAGTTGATGAATTGTCCTTTTGATTGAAGAACATGCCTGCTGGCGAGTGTGTTTGTGGATACTTTATGTTGATCTTGAATGCATCTGTTACTTTTGACTTTGTGTTAAGTTGGTCGCCTTATTTGCCTCTGCTTGACTTTTTGGTAGGGTACATCATGTGGTCCTGTGGGGGGAACCCAGGACTCGCCATCTCTTGAGGATACAGTGGCACCACCACGCTCCAGGGTAGAGGAGCTGTCCTTGCTTTCGCGACTTCATGATCGCGTTAAGAAACTGGAGCGTGAGTTGCCCGTGATCCGCGGTAGCGCGGATGTGTGGAAGTCGAAGGATGAAAAAGCCGCCGCCCGCGAGCAATATCTGCTTGGCGAGGTGATGCAGCTGGGCGACTAGTTTAAGTGTTAGTTTGCTCATCCTCATATTTTCCTTTGTAGTTAGTTGCAATGGTATGTTGTACTCATGCTGTTGATGCTGCTTCGTGTATTTGTTAGCGCACGCCATCCGGAAGAGGAGAGGGATAGGATTGCCATCTGCCTTCATGATCTCACCTAGGAGCAACTTCAGGAGAGTGGATATTTCTGGGTAGATCATGATCGTGCGACTGCATTGGCGACCCTGCAGGATCGCGCCTCGCGAGTGCTGCTCTTCCTGAATAAGTCGCAGTCATGTTTGAAGAACATCTATCAGGCGATGTTCCTGTTGGATGACACTCCATCAAGCCTGCTGGCTCTCCTGACCAAATTTCAAGATATGTCCGCGGTTCGCGAGTGCGTGAGGTAGCAGTTGGTGGCTGGTGCCAAGGCTGCCCTCTCAATGGTGCATTTGCACAGGGATGACGTGGATGTCGCCGCCATTGCCCCTAGGCCATCGACGCCACCAGCAGGATATTCCTGGAATATGGTGCCGCATTATCAGGCGGTGGACCGCCTAGCCGAGGAGATCGTCGACTTCTTTGAGGAACAAACTAATGTTCTTCTGTTGCAAGGGTAGCCAAATATGTATCCTGCACATAAGTGTACTTGTGTTGTAAACTTCATATATATTTGTAGATGATTTATTGTTGAATGTGTACAAATAGCTTTGTAAGCGTGGGGTGCATTGCACTTATGCGAGTCCTTTTCGTTAGCCTGGCCATCTTTTTATCTCGTTCCCTTGTCAACCTTCCAGGTGCATTGCAGCTGGGTTGAGTTTGTGTTAAGGGGTTCGATTGATGTGCCAGCTACTCAGGATGTCGCGTTTTTGTTCGAAGAACATATGTGTATAGGGTGGCGTTGCCCCCGAGTATGAAAATTGACAAAGTAAAGGAGAGCACGGAGTTTCGGGGCACTTAGCTTTTATTTATTCGAAGAATAGTACGAAGTACAATGTGCGGCTACGTAGCCTTGGCTGAGTAGCCTTATTTGCGATGTAAAAGTAAAGAAAAAACGACTAAGGGTAGAAGCGTCGCAGTTGTGCGACGTTCCAAGGGTTGGAGTATACGACTCCTGTCTCTAAATCTTGAAGGCGATATGCGCCACCTGGGATTACTTCTGTAATCCCGTACGGTCCTCCCAGGGGGACTCGAGCTTGAGATGCCCCTGCTGCTTCAGTCGCAGGACCAAGTCACCTTCGACGAAGGATCTGGGGCGAAGCCTTCTACCATGGTAGTTGCGCAGGTTCTGCTGGTAGATCGTTGATCTTTCCGCGGCGATTTCCCTTGCTTAGTCAAGGAGGTCGACGGAATCCTCGAGTGCGAGGGATGACTCTTGTTCGCTGTAAGCAACCACACGCGGCGCTTTGTACCGTACCTTGGTGGGTAGTACTGCTTCTGCTCCGTGTACCATAAAGAATGGCATGTAGCCCGTGACGCTGTTTGGAGTTGTACGTAGACTCCAGAGTACGGATTGCAGCTCATCTGGCCAGCAACCCGCCGCTTGTTCGAGTGGTCGCAGGAGTCGCTTCTTGATGCCGCTTCAGATGAGCCCGTTTGCTTTTTCCAACTGACCATTGGTCTATGGATGCACTACTGAGGCGTAGCTGATATTGATCCCCAGGTTCTCGCAGAATTCTTGGAACTCCTTGGATGTGAAGTTCGTCCCATTGTCGGTAATAATGATGTGTGGCACGCCAAAGCGGTAGACGATGGACTCGAAGAACTTGACTGCGCTGTGCCCTGATTGGTTGATCATTAGCGTGGCCTCGATCCACTTGGTGAATTTGTCGACTACCACCAAGAGGTAGACGTAGCCTCCACGCGACGATCTTGGCAGCTTGCCAACCATATCAAGCCCCCATTGTGCGAAGGGCCAGGCCAATGGAATAGGCCGTAGCTCTGTGCCTGGTGCGTGTGGCTTGTCCACGAATCGCTGGCAAGCATTGCATTTTTGGACTATGTCCTTGGCGTCGCGCATGACCGTGGGCCAGTAAAATCCAGCTCATAGAGCTTTGGCGATGAGGGCGCGACTGCCTGCGTGGTGCCCGCAGGTCCCTTCATGGATGTCGAGGAGTATTGCTCTTCCGTCAGCCATGGAGACGCATCGTTGTAGCACTCCTGTGATGCTACGTTTATACAGTTCACCGTTTAGAATGGCGAATGCCTTGGAGTGCCGCGCGATGTGCCGTGCATCTGTCGGATCGTCCAGTAGTCTCTTGTTGAGGAGGTACGTAATGTACGGTTGCGTCCAAGATTGCTCGATCATCATGACGCTCAGTGGTCCCTTGAGTCCTGTGTCCAGCTCCAAGTCATCGAGTGCCATTGGCTCATTGGGTGGCGTAGCCCCCGAGTCCGTTGCTGCGCTTGTTTTCTTCTCTGCGGCCTTTGGCTTGATGGACCATTCGCATATGCGCTCGAGAAATACCCCAGGTGGTATGGGGGCGCAGGTAGAGCCTATGTTGGCGAGTGTGTCCGCCTCCTCGTTGCTTTCGCGACCTATGTGTCGCAACTCGCAACCATCGAAGTCTCCTTCGAGTGTATCATAGAGGTCGCGGTACGCGATCATGTTGTCGTTCAGTGCGTCGCACTCGTGCATTGTTTGGTTGACGACCAACTTGGAGTCGCCATATATGATGAGTCTTTTGGCGGCGCGGGCTTTTGCCATCCTCATCCCATGCAACAGGGCCTCGTATTCAGCCTTGTTGTTTGAGGCTGTGAACTGCATTCGCAGGATATATTTCAGCTTGTCCCCTTGAGGTGATGTCGATATGACACCTGCGCCTGCTCCGTCTTTCTGTTTTGACCCATCGAAGTGCATTGTCCAGAGGTAGGACATATCTGGCTTGTCCGGGAGCTGGTTCTCCATCTAGTGCACGAGAAAGTCAGGGAGAACTTGCGACTTGATTGTGTCGCGTTTTTCGTATGTGATGTCTCGTGGAGACAGCTCAATCCCCCAAAGCGTGACTCGCCCCGTGGCGTCTGGGTTATTGAGGATATGCCCCAACGGGGCGTCATTGACTACCATGATTGGGTGTTCCTGGAAGTAGTGGCGCATTCGTCGGGCAGTCATAAAGACGCTGTACGCCAGCTTCTGGTAGTGCGGGTACCGTTGTTTTGTTGGCATGAGGACCTCGCTGAGGTAGTATACCGGGCGTTGTACGCCGTGGACTTTGTTTTCCTCGGCCCGGTCGACGACGAGTACTGTGCTGACCACCTGGTTGGTGGTGGAGATGTACAGCAACAATGGTTCCCTTTCTCGTGGAGTCACTAGTACTGGCGAGGTGGATAGCAAGCGCTTGAGATCTTCGAATGCTTCTTGTGCTTCATTGGTCCACTCGAATTTTTCGGCTTTGCGGAGGAGCTGGTAGAAGGGCAGTGCCTTTTCACCCATCCGACTGATAAATCGACTAAGGGTCGCTATTCGTCCGGCCAGTTGCTGGACGCCTCTTATGTTCTTCGGCTTCTCCATGGCCAGTATGGCTTTTATCTTCTTCGGGTTCGCCTCGATCCCCCTCACGGAGATGAGGTATCCGAGTAGCTGCCCAGATGGTACGCCGAAGGCACATTTGTCCGGATTGAGCTTGATCCGGTAGTGATCAAGGTTGGCGAAGGTTTCGCGCAAATCATCGATTAGAGAGGCTTCCTCCTTGGTCTTGATTACTATGTCGTCGACATAGACTTGGATGTTGCGACCTAGTTGTTCCTTGAGGCAAGCCTGCATGCATCGCTGGTAGGTGGCTCCCGTGTTTTTTAGCCCGAAGGGCATTGTGTTGTAGCAGAACACACCAAAGGGCGTTGTAAACGCTGTTTTCTCCTGATCTTCCTCCTTCATTCGAATTTGGTTATAGCCTGAGTAGGCGTCGAGGAAGCAGAGGTGCTCACATCCAGCGGTGGAGTCGATGATCTGATCGATCCATGGTAGCGGGAAGTGATCTTTTGGGCAGTGCTTTTTTAAAGAAGTGAAGTCCACGCACATCCGTATGATATCCATGTCCTTTTTTGGTACCAGCACCGTATTGGTGAGCCAAGTGCTTTCCTTGATCTCGCGTATGAATTTGGCCTCGAGGAGTCTGTTGATCTCCATTCTGATGGCCTGCGCTCGTGGCTCGCATACCGCGATTGTTTGCTTGACCGCCTCAGGCGGGTTGACGTTGAGTGCGTGCTCGGCGAATTCCCTAGGAACTTCTGGCATGTCCGCAGGACACCAGGCAAAAATTTCCCAGTGCTCACGGAGGAATTCGACGAGCGTGAGTTCCTAAGCGGGACTCAAGTTGTTGGCGATGAGGGTCGTCTTGACGGGATCCGATGGATGGACCTGCACCTTCTTTGTGTGCACGGATGAGTCGAAGGAGAGATCAGGTGAGCTTGGCCTACTCAAGCGAGGCAGACTGTTGTCCGTCGTCTCTTTCACTCTTGCGAGTTCCTCCTGCATGCCGAAAGACTGGGAGATTCTGTTGAATTCCATGTCACAAGCGTTAGATCGCTCAAAGTTCCCGTTGATCGTTATGACGCCGTTGGGACCTGGCATTTTCATTTGCAGGTAGGCGTAGTGGGGTACTTCCATGAACCTGGCGAATGCGACGCGCCCAAGGATGCAATGGTATTGTGAGGGCCAGTCGACGACCTCAAAGTCGATGCGCTCGCGCCGGAAGTTCTTCGGTGTGCCAAAGATGACGCCGAGGTTGATTTTTCCCAAGGGGTATACGCCTTTCCCTGGGACGATGCCATGGAACGTTGTGTCCGATGCCTCCAAGCAGGTTAGAGGGATCCTCCTTGCTCGCAAGGTACTCGCGAATATGAGGTTGATGCCGCTTCCGCCGTCCATGAAGACGCGACTCATGTCGAAGCCTCCAATTTGCTCCTCGAGTACGAGGGGGCAATGACCTGGGCGAGGTACTTGAGGCGGGTGGTCATGTTTGTCGAAGGTAATGCATGAATCGCTGCCACTGGGGTACTCAGTGGTGGATGGTGGCGAGCGCGTGGCCAAGTTGACTTGGCGAGTTATGGCCTTCTGCTCCCTGTTGGAGGGGCGCCCCTTTTGGATCATCATGGTACCCATGGCCCATGGGTATGGTTCGCCTCCGTGGTGCTGGTCTGGTGCAGCTCCGTTCAGGGGTGGCCCAGGTGGTGGTGGTGCGCCATGTGCCATGGTGCCTGGAGCGGCTCCGTAGCATCTTTCGACTGCGTTGCGGTTCATTCGAACCTGTAGCTTGAGGAACTCGTGGCAGTCCTTGAGGAGGTGGCTGTACTTTCTCTTGCCATCATGCTTCTCGATGTAGAAGTGTACAGTGCATGGCCCGGATAGTTTGTCCTCGATGGAGGTCGCGGGTGCCTCATCGCGAGTGCGGTGTTGCCATACTTGCATGGTTTTCCCAGAGTCGCGGTATTTGCCGCTGCGGTATCCGCTATTGCGGTTATCGTCGCGCCTATCGGTGTAGCCGGCTGCGATCATGTTGACGTCATCGCTATCGTCGTAGACGCGCATGCGACGCTTGCCCTAGCGGTCAGGTCTACGTTCGAGTTCTGCCTCCTCGTTAGAGTGGACGCGATTCTTCACCGAATCTTCTCCATCGGCCCACCGATTCACGATCTCCATCAGGTGGTCGATGGTCTGGGGCTAGCTCCTCCCTGAGTTCCATGCGGCGGACACCACAGTTGAATGCATCAATCTCGCGGTCTTCCGAGATGTTATCCGCGGAGTTCTTGATGATGGACCACCTTTGGATGTAAGAGCGCAGTGATTCACGAGATCTTTGCTGGCAGCATCTCAGTTCTTTGATTGAGGCGGGGTGTTTGTACGTGCCCTTAAAGTTGAGCACGAAGCTGTAGACCAGCTCATCCCAACTGCGAATGGATCCGCGCGGGAGGCTATTGAGCCATGCCCGGGCGGCGCCCTGCAGCTATAGCTGCAAGCATTGCATGGCAGTACTTCGAGTGCCTCCGTGTAGCCTGACGGAGGAGATGTGGTCCTCCAGCCAGATCTTGGGGTCCTACAGACCGTCAAATTTCGGGTTCTCCGATGGGAGTTTAAACCCTTTAGGCATTCGCTTTTGCCTGATGGATCTGCTGAAGGATCTGGCGCCGCAGAGCTCCCCATCTTCCTCTTCTGAGTCAGTCGACCGAGCATGTCGTGCCCTTGACTTGTCGATCTTGCGTTGCGTGAGTTCGTCGCGTGCATCGTAGTCGCGATTGTGTCGCCGTGAGCGGCAGCGTCGAGACAGGTCATGACTGTCATCGCTAGACGAGGGCAAGGAGTAGCGCTTTGCTAGCGTTTTGCCCTTTTTTGGGTCTGGTACCGGCTCCTTGTCGAGGGCGGCCTCGATTAGGCCCAGGCCCGTGATCATAGATCGGTGCATGGCCGTTCGGGGATCTCCAGCTGGCGGCTGGTTATTGAGGAGGTACATGGTGGCTGCTGTCACCGCGGCTTGCGGTGTCCTGGGAACCACGTTGCCTCTCGTGTCAACTATCATAGAGCCGAAGTCGAGGACTTTCGTGGCCTCTATGCGCTCTTGTTCGGTGAGGTGAGCCATCCGCGACTGCCTCTTCTTGGAAAGGTACTCGTTGCCTCTTGAGGAGGATACTCCATAGGAGGAGAGCCCAGCCCGGTGAAGGCTTGATTCGTCTGATGCCTTTTTACGCGCCTCAAGTTGCGTGATTGCTTGTTTTTGGTGCTTGAATTCCTCTTTTAGGAGCTAGTGGTAGCCCATCAGCAGTTCCTGCGGGGACCCGAAGGGTAGAGGTGCACCTCGTAGGGCTTCGCGGCAGCGATCCCACTCCTGCTCGTTGAGCCTGATCACGACGTGTTCGCCGGTTTGCTCGTTGATCATGCTAGGAGGTTGGACTGCTCCTCCGTTGCCACCGTTGCCGGCGTTGGGTGGATCGGTGCCGTTGCCGGTGTTACCACCGTTGCCGTGATTGGGTGGATCAGTGCCTTTGCCAGTGTTACCACCGTTGCCGCGATTGGCGGAGGTGTCGCCTGTGTTGATAACGGCTCACATGAAGTGATTGGGGAAGCTGTTGCTTCCACAACTTTCAGATCGGGAACCGTAGGTTCCATCTTCAGTGGCCAGATCGCTTAGATCGGAGTCACGACTGCTGTCGCTGTCCGTGTTCTCGACTGCCACCGGAGCATTGAGCTCGCTGAGGGTGCCGATCGATGGAGGGAACCATGATGCCGGGGCAATCGCCGGTGTTGTCGGCTGATCAGGCATGCGAAGTGTGCCCATCTGACCAACTTGGAAGCGGAAGCTCCCAATCGCCAGGCTGATTCCGTCGCCCACGGACTCGAAGGTCGGGCGAGTGGCCGGCGTGTGGACGGTGAAGTCGAAGGAGCCGAAGAGCAGGCGAATCTCCGCTGTTGCGGAGTTGTAGATCGCAGTTGATGGGGCCAAAGAAGCCGCAACATCAGCACTCCCAATTCCCACAGACGGCGCCAATTGATGAGGGTTTAACTTGTCAATGCCCATTGTTATGAACTTGGGTTTTGGAGAAGGAGGGAGCGCTAGAGACATCTATCGGCTAGCAAACAAGCACACAGGGGACAAAGGATTTACCCAGGTTCAGGCCTCGTAGAGGTCCCTAGTCCTGCTTGTGTGCTCGTGGAATTATTGAAGGAGTCGAAAGTTACAATGGTGCGCAGATGTAATCTGGCGAAGGTTGTGGAAACTAGGGTTGCATGTGTCCTTCTCACCGCCCCCTCCTAGCCTTAATATAGATAGGCTAGGTCTCGGGTAGCAGGTCGAGTCGGCTACAAGTTAGGGTTTTCCCTTTAATCTTTCTATCTTTAGCTTCTTCTTGTTCTTCAAGCAATCGAGAGTCCGTAGGTTACTCGAGTCCTTCCATCCGGGCCTTGGCAACACCGTGGGCCTGTATGTATTTGGACCGTATATACCAAGCTCGAGTACCTGTAGGGTATACCCATGTTAGTGTGGTTCATGAAAAGAACAGACATGCAATGACACTGGTGGATCCTTATGTGGTTTGTTTAGAGGAACAGACATGCAATGCCACCAGTGGATCAATCTGTGGTTCATCAGAAGAACACACATCCAATGACACTGTTGGATCCTTATCTGGTTCATGAAAAGAACAGACATGCAGTGACACCGGTGGATCATTATGTGGTCTGTCTAGAGGAACACACATTTAATGACACCGGGTGTGGTTCATGAAAAGAACAGACATGCAATGACTTATGTGGTTTGTTTAGAAGAACACACATGCAATGACACTGGGTGTGGTTCATGAAAAGAATAGACATGCAATGACACTGTTGGATCCTTATGTGGTTTTTTTAGAGGAACAGACATGCAATGACACCGGTGGATCCATGTGTGGTTCATGAGAAGAACACACATCCAGTGACACTGGTGGACCCTTATGTGGTTCATGAAAAGAACTGACATGGAGTAACACTGGGTGTGGTTCTTGAAAAGAATAGACATCCAATGACACTGGTGAATCCATGTGTGGTTCAAGAAAAGAACAGACATGTAGTAACACCGGTGGCTCCTTATGTGGTTTGTCTAGAGGAACACACATGCAATGTCACATGGTGTGGTTCATGAAAAGAACAGACATGGAATGACACTGGTGGATCCTTATAAGGTTTGTGAGAAGAACATATGTGCAATGACACTAGTTGATCCTTATGTGGTTCAAGAAAAGAACTGACATGTGTGGTTTATGGAAGTAACAAACATGCAATGACTCTTGGTGTGGTTCATGAAAAGAACAGACATGCAATGACACCAGGTGTGGTTCATGAAAAGAACAGACATGCAATGACACTGGGTGTGGTTCATGAAAAGAACAGACATGCAATGACTCTAGTCGTGGTTCATGAAAACAACACACATGCAATGACACTGGGTGTGGTTCATGAACAGAACAGACATGCAATGACACTGGTGGATCCTTATGTGGTTTGTTTAGAGGAACAAACATGCAATGATACCGGTGGATCCATGTGTGGTTCATGAGAAGAACACACATCCAATGACACTGGTGGATCCTTATGTGGTTCATGAAAAGACCAGACATGCAGTGACACCGGTGGATCCTTATGTGATCTGTCTAGAGGAACACACATGCAATGACACCAGGTGTGGTTCATGAAAAGAACAGACATGCAATGACTTATGTGGTTTGTTTAGAAGAACACACATGCAATGACACTGGGTATGGTTCATGAAAAGAACAGACATGCAATGACACTTGTGGATCCTTATGTGGTTTGTTTAGAGGAACATACATGCAATGACACCGGTGGATCCATGTGTGGTTCATGAGAAGAACACACATCCAATGACACTGGGTGATCCTTTTTTGGTTCATGGAAAGAACTAACATGAAGTGACACTGGGTGTGGTTCATGAAAAGAACAGGTATGCAATGACACCGGTGGATCCATGTGTGGTTCATGAAAATAACACACATGGAGTGACTCCGGTGGATCCTTATGTGGTTTGTTTAGAGGAACACACATGCAATGTCACTGGGTGTTGTTCATTAAAAGGACAGACATGCAATGACACTGGTGGATCCTTATGTGGTTTGTGAGAAGAACATACATGCAATGACACTGGGTGTGGTTCATGAAAAGAACTGACATGCAATGACACTAGGTGGTGTTCATGAAAAGAACAGACATGCAATGACACCGGTGGATCCATGTGTGGTTTAAGGAAGTAACAGACATGCACTAACTCTAGTTGTGGTTCATGAAAAGAACAAACATGCAATGACACCGGGTGTGGTTAATGAAAATACAGACATGCAATGACACTGGTGGATCCTTATGTGGTTTGTTTAGAACAACACACATGCAATGGCACTGAGTGTGGTTCATGAAAAGAACAGACATGCAATGACATTGGGTGAACCTTATGTGGTTTTTTTAGAGGAACAGACATGCAATGACACCGGTGGATCCATGTGTGGTTCATGAGAAGAACACACATCCAATGACACTGGTGGATCCTTATATGGTTCATGAAAAGAACTGACATGCAGTGACACTGGGTGTGGTTCATGAAAAGAACATACATGCAATGACACTGGGTGTGGTTCATGAAAAGAACAGACATGCAATGACTCTAGCTGCGGTTCATGAAAATAAAACACATGCAATGACACTAGCTGTGGTTCATGAAAAGAACTGACATGCAATGACACTGGTGGATACTTATGTGGTTTGTTTAGAGGAACAGACATGCAATGACAGCGGTGGATCCATGTGTGGTTCATGAGAAGAACATACATCCAATGACACTAGTGGATCCTTATGTGGTTCATGAAAAGAACTTACATGCAGTGACACTGGGTGTGGTTCATGAAAAGAATAGAGATGCAATGACACTGGGTCTGGTTCATGAAAAGAACAGACATGCAATGACTCTAGCTATGGTTCATGAAAAGAACACACATGTAATGACACTGGGTGTGGTTCATGAAAAGAACAGACATGCAATGACACTGGTGGATCCTTATGTGGTTTGTTTAGAAGAACACACATGCAATGACACTGGGTGTGGATCATGAAAAGAACAGGCATGCAATGACACTAGTGGATCCTTATGTTGTTTGTTTAGAGTAACAAACATGCAATGACACCGGTGGATCCATGTGTGGTTCATGAGAAGAACACACATCCAATGACACTGGTGGATCCTTATGTGGTTCATGAAAAGAACTGACATGCAGTGACACTGGGTGTGGTTCATGAGAAGAACACACATCCAATGAGACTAGTGGACTCTAGCTGTGGTTCATGAAAAGAACAGACATGCAGTGACACTGGTGGATCCTTATGTGGTTTGTCTAGAGGAACACACATGCAATGACACTGGGTGTGGTTCATGAAAAGAACACACATGCAATGACACTAGTGGATCCATGTGTGGTTCATGAGAAGAACACACATCCAATGACACTGCTGGATCCTTATGTGGTTCATGAAAAGAACTGACATGCAATGACACTGGGTGTGGTTCATGAAAAGAACTGACATGCAATGACACTGGGTGTGCTTCATCAAAAGAACAGACATGCAATGAAACTGGTGGATCCATGTGTGGTTTATGGAAGTAACAGAGATGCAATGACTCTAGTTGCGGTTAATGAAAAGAACAGACATGCAATGACGTCGGGTATGGTTCATGAAAAGAACACACATGCAATGACACTGGTGGATCCTTATGTGGTTTGTTTAGAAGAACACACATGCAATGACACTGGGTGTGGTTCATGAAAAGAACATACATGCAATGAGACTAGTGGATCCTTATGTAGTTTCTTTAGAGGAACAGACATGAAATGACACCGGTGGATCCATGTGTGGTTCATGAGAAGAACACATATCCAATGACACTGGTGGATCCTTATGTGGTTCATGAAAAGAGCAGACATGTAGTGACACCGGTGGATCCTTATGTGGTTTGTCTAGAGGCACACACATGCCATGACACCGGGTGTGGTTCATGAAAAGAACAGACATGCAATGACGTATGTGATTTGTTTAGAAGAACACAGATGCAATGACACTAGGTGTGGTTCATGAAAAGAACAGACATGCAATGACACTAGTGGATCCTTATGTGCTTTGTTTAGAGGAACAAACATGCAATGACACCGGTGGATCCGTGTGTGGTTCATGAGAAGAACACACATCTAATGACACTGGTGGATCCTTATGTGGTTCATGAAAAGAACTGACATGGAGTGACACTGGGTGGGTGTGGTTCATGAAAAGAACAGACATGCAATGACACTGGTGGATCCTTATGTGGTTTGTTTAGAAGAACACACATGCAATGACACTGGGTGTGGTTCATGAAAATAACAGACATGCAATGACACTGGTGGATCCTTATGTCGTTTGTTTAGAGGAATAGACACGCAATGACACCGGTGGATCCATGTGTGGTTCATGTGAAGAACACACATCCAATGACACTGGTGGATCCTTATGTGGTTCATGAAAAGAACTGACATGCAGTGACACTGGGTGTGGTTCATGAGAAGAACACACATCCAATAACACTGGTGGACTATAGCTATGGTTCATGAAAAGAACAGACATGCAGTGACACCGGTGGATCCTTATGTTGTTTGTCTAGAGGAACACACATGCAATGTCATTGGGTGTGGTTCATGAAAAGAACATACATGCAATGACACTGGTGGATCCTTATGTGGTTTGTGAGAAGAACATAGATGCAATGACACTGGTGGATCCTTATGTAGTTCATGAAAAGAATTCACATGCAACGACATTGGGTGTGGTTCATGAAAAGAATAGACATGTAATGACACTGGGTGCGGTTAATGAAAAGAACAGACATGTAATGACACCGGTGGATCCATGTGTGGTTTATGGAAGTAACAGACATGCAATGACTCTAGCTGTGGTTCATGAAAAGAACAGACATGCAATGACACCGGGTGTGGTTCATGAAAAGAACAGACATCCAATGACACTAGTGGATCCTTATGTGGTTTGTTTAGAATAACACACATGAAATGACACTAGGTGTGGTTCATGAAAAGAACAAACATGCAATGACACTGGTGGATCCTTATGTGGTTTGTTTAGAAGAACACAGATGCAATGACACTAGGCGTGGTTCATGAAAAGAACAGACATGCAATGACACTGGTGGATCCTTATGTGGTGTGTTTAGAGGAATAAACATGCAATGACACCGGTGGATCCATGTGTGGTACATGAGAAGAACACACATCCAATGACACTGGTGGATCCTTATGTGGTTCATGAAAAGAACTCACATGCAATGACATTGGGTGTGGTTCATGAAAAGAACATACATGTAATGACACTGGGTGCGGTTAATGAAAAGAACAGATATGTAGTGACACCGGTGGATCCATGTGTGGTTTATGGAAGTAACAGACATGCAATGACTATAGCTGTGGTTCATGAAAAGAACAGACATGCAATGACACCGGGTGTGGTTCATGAAAAGAACAGACATCCAATGACACTAGTGGATCCTTATGTGGTTTGTTTAGAAGAACACACATGAAATGACACTGGGTGTGGTTCATGAAAAGAACAAACATGCAATGACACTGGTGGATCCTTATGTGGTTTGTTTAGAGAAACAGACATGCAATGACACGGTGGATCCATGTCTGGTTCATGAGAAGAACACACATCCAATGACACTGGTGGATCCTTATGTGGTTCATCAAAAGAACTGACATGCAGTGACACTGGGTGTGGTTCATGAGAAGAACACACATCCAATGACAGTGGTGGACTATAGCTATGGTTCATGAAAAGAACAGATACGCAGTGACACCGATGGATCCATATGTGGTTTGTCTAGAGGAACACACATGCAATGACACTGGGTGTGGTTCATGAAAAGAACGCACATGCAATGGCACTGGTGGATCCATGTGTGGTTCATGAGAAGAACACACATCCAATGACACTGGTGGATCCTTATGTGCTTCATGTAAAGAACTGACATGCAATGACACTGGGTGTGGTTCATGAAAAGAATTGACATGCAATGACACTGGGTGTGGTTCATGAGAAGAAACGGATGCAATAACACCGGTGGATCCATGTGTGGTTTATGGAAGTAACAGACATGCAATGACTCTAGCTGTGGTTCATGAAAAGAACAGACATGCAATGACACCGGGTGTGGTTCATGAAAATAACAGACATGTAGTGACACCGGTGGATCCTTATGTGGTTTGTCTAGAGGAACACACATGCAATGACACTGGGTGTGGTTCGTGAAAAGAACACACATGCAATGACACTGGTGGATCCATGTGTGGTTCATGGGAAGAACACACATCCAATGACACTGGTGGATCATTATGTAGTTCATGAAAAGAACTGACATGCAGTGACACTGGGTGTGGTTCTTGAAAAGAACTGACATGCAATGGCACTGGGTGTGGTTCATGAAAAGAACAGACATGCAATGACTCTAGCCGTGGTTCATGAAAAGAACACACATGCAATGACACTGGGTGTGGTTCATGAAAAGAACAGACATGCAATGACACTGGTGGATCCTTATGTGGTTCATGAAAAGAACTGACATGCAGTGACACTGGGTGTGGTTCATGAGAAGAACACACATCCAATGAGACTAGTGGACTCTAGCTGTGGTTCATGAAAAGAACAGACATGCAGTGACACTGGTGGATCCTTATGTGGTTTGTCTAGAGGAACACACATGCAATGACACTGGGTGTGGTTCATGAAAAGAACACACATGCAATGACACTAGTGGATCCATGTGTGGTTCATGAGAAGAACACACATCCAATGACACTGTTGGATCCTTATGTGGTTCATGAAAAGAACTGACATGCAATGACACTGGGTGTGGTTCATGAAAAGAACTGACATGCAATGACACTGGGTGTGCTTCATCAAAAGAACAGACATGCAATGAAACTGGTGGATCCATGTGTGGTTTATGGAAGTAACAGAGATGCAATGACTCTAGTTGTGGTTAATGAAAAGAACAGACATGCAATGACGTCGGGTATGGTTCATGAAAAGAACACACATGCAATGACACTGGTGGATCCTTATGTGGTTTGTTTAGAAGAACACACATGCAATGACACTGGGTGTGGTTCATGAAAAGAACATACATGCAATGAGACTAGTGGATCCTTATGTAGTTTCTTTAGAGGAACAGACATGAAATGACACCGGTGGATCCATGTGTGGTTCATGAGAAGAACACATATCCAATGACACTGGTGGATCCTTATGTGGTTCATGAAAAGAGCAGACATGTAGTGACACCGGTGGATCCTTATGTGGTTTGTCTAGAGGCACACACATGCCATGACACCGGGTGTGGTTCATGAAAAGAACAGACATGCAATGACGTATGTGATTTGTTTAGAAGAACACACATGCAATGACACTAGGTGTGGTTCATGAAAAGAACAGACATGCAATGACACTAGTGGATCCTTATGTGCTTTGTTTAGAGGAACAAACATGCAATGACACCGGTGGATCCGTGTGTGGTTCATGAGAAGAACACACATCTAATGACACTGGTGGATCCTTATGTGGTTCATGAAAAGAACTGACATGGAGTGACACTGGGTGGGTGTGGTTCATGAAAAGAACAGACATGCAATGACACCGGTGGATCCTTATGTGGTTTGTTTAGAAGAACACACATGCAATGACACTGGGTGTGGTTCATGAAAATAACAGACATGCAATGACACTGGTGGATCCTTATGTGGTTTGTTTAGAGGAATAGACACGCAATGACACCGGTGGATCCATGTGTGGTTCATGTGAAGAACACACATCCAATGACACTGGTGGATCCTTATGTGGTTCATGAAAAGAACTGACATGCAGTGACACTGGGTGTGGTTCATGAGAAGAACACACATCCAATAACACTGGTGGACTATAGCTATGGTTCATGAAAAGAACAGACATGCAGTGACACCGGTGGATCCTTATGTTGTTTGTCTAGAGGAACACACATGCAATGTCATTGGGTGTGGTTCATGAAAAGAACATACATGCAATGACACTGGTGGATCCTTATGTGGTTTGTGAGAAGAACATAGATGCAATGACACTGGTGGATCCTTATGTAGTTCATGAAAAGAATTCACATGCAATGACATTGGGTGTGGTTCATGAAAAGAATAGACATGTAATGACACTGGGTGCGGTTAATGAAAAGAACAGACATGTAATGACACCGGTGGATCCATGTGTGGTTTATGGAAGTAACAGACATGCAATGACTCTAGTTGTGGTTCATGAAAAGAACAGACATGCAATGACACCGGGTGTGGTTCATGAAAGGACCTGACATGCAATGACACTAGTGGATCCTTATGTGGTTTGTTTAGAAGAACACACATGAAATGACACTAGGTGTGGTTCATGAAAAGAACAAACATGCAATGACACTGGTGGATCCTTATGTGGTTTGTTTAGAAGAACACAGATGCCATGACACTAGGCGTGGTTCATGAAAAGAACAGACATGCAATGACACTGGTGGATCCTTATGTGGTGTGTTTAGAGGAATAAACATGCAATGACACCGGTGGATCCATGTGTGGTACATGAGAAGAACACACATCCAATGACACTGGTGGATCCTTATGTGGTTCATGAAAAGAACTCACATGCAATGACATTGGGTGTGGTTCATGAAAAGAACATACATGTAATGACACTGGGTGCGGTTAATGAAAAGAACAGATATGTAGTGACACCGGTGGATCCATGTGTGGTTTATGGAAGTAACAGACATGCAATGACTATAGCTGTGGTTCATGAAAAGAACAGACATGCAATGACACCGGGTGTGGTTCATGAAAAGAACAGACATCCAATGACACTAGTGGATCCTTATGTGGTTTGTTTAGAAGAACACACATGAAATGACACTGGGTGTGGTTCATGAAAAGAACAAACATGCAATGACACTGGTGGATCCTTATGTGGTTTGTTTAGAGAAACAGACATGCAATGACACGGTGGATCCATGTCTGGTTCATGAGAAGAACACACATCCAATGACACTGGTGGATCCTTATGTGGTTCATCAAAAGAACTGACATGCAGTGACACTGGGTGTGGTTCATGAGAAGAACACACATCCAATGACAGTGGTGGACTATAGCTATGGTTCATGAAAAGAACAGATACGCAGTGACACCGATGGATCCATATGTGGTTTGTCTAGAGGAACACACATGCAATGACACTGGGTGTGGTTCATGAAAAGAACGCACATGCAATGGCACTGGTGGATCCATGTGTGGTTCATGAAGAACACACATCCAATGACACCGGTGGATCCTTATGTGCTTCATGAAAAGAACTCGACATGCAATGACATGGGTGTGGTTCATGAAAAGAATTGACATGCAATGACACTGGGTGTGGTTCATGAGAAGAATGACATGCAATAACACGGTGGATCCATGTGTGGTTTATGGAAGTAAATGTACATGCAATGACTCTAGCTGTGGTTCATGAAAAGAACAGACATGCAATGACACCGGGTGTGGTTCATGAAAATAACAGACATGCAGTGACACCGGTGGATCCTTATGTGGTTTGTCTAGAGGAACACACATGCAATGACACTGGGTGTGGTTCGTGAAAAGAACACACATGCAATGACACTGGTGGATCCATGTGTGGTTCATGGGAAGAACACACATCCAATGACACTGGTGGATCATTATGTAGTTCATGAAAAGAACTGACATGCAGTGACACTGGGTGTGGTTCTTGAAAAGAACTGACATGCAATGGCACTGGGTGTGGTTCATGAAAAGAACAGACATGCAATGACTCTAGCCGTGGTTCATGAAAAGAACACACATGCAATGACACTGGGTGTGGTTCATGAAAAGAACAGACATGCAATGACACTGGTGGATCCTTATGTGGTTTGTTTAGAGGAATAAACATGCAATGACACCGGTGGATCCATGTGTGGTACATGAGAAGAACACACATCCAATGACACTGGTGGATCCTTATGTGGTTCATGAAAAGAACTGACATGTAGTGACACTACGTGTGGTTCATGAGAAGAACACACATCCAATGACACTGGTGGACTGTAGCTGTGGTTCATGAAAAGAACAGACATGCAGTGACACCGGTGGATCCTTATGTTGTTTATCTAGAGGAACACACATGCAATGACACTTGGTGTGGTTCATGAAAAGAACACACATGCAATGACACTGGTGGATCCATGTGTGGTTCATCAGAAGAACACACATCCAATGACATTGGTGGATCCTTATGTGGTTCATGAAAAGAACTGACATTCAATGACACTGGTGTGGTTCATGAAAAGAACTGACATGCAATGACACTGGGTGTGGTTAATGAAAAGAACAGACATGCAATGACACCGGTGGATCCATGTGTGGTTTATGGAAGTAACAGATATGCAATGACTCTAGCTGTGGTTCATGAAAAGAACATACATGCAATGACACCGGGTGTGGTTCATGAAAAAAACAAACATGTAATGACACTGGTGGATCCTTATGTGGTTTGTTTAGAGGAACAAACATGCAATGACACCGGTGGATCCGTGTGTGGTTCATGAGAAGAACACACATCTAATGACACTGGTGGATCCTTATGTGGTTCATGAAAAGAACTGACATGGAGTGACACTGGGTGTGTTTCATGAAAAGAACAGACATGCAATGACACCGGTGGATCCTTATGTGGTTTGTTTAGAAGAACACACATGCAATGACACTGGGTGTGGTTCATGAAAATAACAGACATGCAATGACACTGGTGGATCCTTATGTGGTTTGTTTAGAGGAATAGACACGCAATGACACCGGTGGATCCATGTGTGGTTCATGTGAAGAACACACATCCAATGACACTGGTGGATCCTTATGTGGTTCATGAAAAGAACTGACATGCAGTGACACTGGGTGTGGTTCATGAGAAGAACACACATCCAATGACACTGGTGGACTATAGCTGTGGTTCATGAAAAGAACAGACATGCAGTGACACCGGTGGATCCTTATGTTGTTTGTCTAGAGGAACACACATGCAATGGCATTGGGTGTGGTTCATGAAAAGAACAGACATGCAATGACACTGGTGGATCCTTATGTGGTTTGTGAGAAGAACATACATGCAATGACACTGGTGGATCCTTATGTAGTTCATGAAAAGAACTCACATGCAATGACATTGGGTGTGGTTCATGAAAAGAACAGACATGTAATGACACTGGGTGCGGTTAATGAAAAGAACAGACATGTAATGACACCGGTGGATCCATGTGTGGTTTATGGAAGTAACAGACATGCAATGACTCTAGCTGTGGTTCATGAAAAGAACAGACATGCAATGACACCGGGTGTGGTTCATGAAAAGAACAGACATCCAATGACACTAGTGGATCCTTATGTGGTTTGTTTAGAAGAACACACATGAAATGACACTAGGTGTGGTTCATGAAAAGAACAAACATGCAATGACACTGGTGGATCCTTATGTGGTTTGTTTAGAAGAACACAGATGCAATGACACTAGGCGTGGTTCATGAAAAGAACAGACATGCAATGACACTGGTGGATCCTTATGTGGTTTGTTTAGAGGAATAAACATGCAATGACACCGGTGGATCCATGTGTGGTACATGAGAAGAACACACATCCAATGAAACTGGTGGATCCTTATGTGGTTCATGAAATAACTCACATGCAATGACATTGGGTGTGGTTCATGAAAAGAACAGACATGTAATGACACTGGGTGCGGTTAATGAAAAGAACAGACATGTAGTGACACCAGTGGATCCATGTGTGGTTTATGGAAGTAACAGACATGCAATGACTATAGCTGTGGTTCATGAAAAGAACAGACATGCAATGACACCGGTTGTGGTTCATGAAAAGAACAGACATCCAATGACACTAGTGGATCCTTATGTGGTTTGTTTAGAAGAACACACATGAAATGACACTGGGTGTGGTTCATGAAAAGAACAAACATGCAATGACACTGGTGGATCCTTATGTGGTTTGTTTAGAGAAACAGACATGCAATGACACGGTGGATCCATGTCTGGTTCATGAGAAGAACACACATCCAATGACACTGGTGGATCCTTATGTGGTTCATCAAAAGAACTGACATGCAGTGACACTGGGTGTGGTTCATGAGAAGAACACACATCCAATGACAGTGGTGGACTATAGCTATGGTTCATGAAAAGAACAGATATGCAGTGACACCGATGGATCCATATGTGGTTTGTCTAGAGGAACACACATGCAATGACACTGGGTGTGGTTCATGAAAAGAACGCACATGCAATGGCACTGGTGGATCCATGTGTGGTTCATGAGAAGAACACACATCCAATGACACTGGTGGATCCTTATGTGCTTCATGAAAAGAACTGACATGCAATGACACTGGGTGTGGTTCATGAAAAGAATTGACATGCAATGACACTGGGTGTGGTTCATGAGAAGAACAGACATGCAATAACACCGGTGGATCCATGTGTGGTTTATGGAAGTAACAGACATGCAATGACTCTAGCTGTGGTTCATGAAAAGAACAGACATGCAATGACACCGGGTGTGGTTCATGAAAATAACAGACATGCAGTGACACCGGTGGATCCTTATGTGGTTTGTCTAGAGGAACACACATGCAATGACACTGGGTGTGGTTCGTGAAAAGAACACACATGCAATGACACTGGTGGATCCATGTGTGGTTCATGGGAAGAACACACATCCAATGACACTGGTGGATCATTATGTAGTTCATGAAAAGAACTGACATGCAGTGACACTGGGTGTGGTTCATGAAAAGAATTGACATGCAATGACACTGGGTGTGGTTCATGAAAAGAACAGACATGCAATGACTCTAGCCGTGGTTCATGAAAAGAACACACATGCAATGACACTGGGTGTGGTTCATGAAAAGAACAGACATGCAATGACACTGGTGGATCCTTATGTGGTTTGTTTAGAGGAATAAACATGCAATGACACTGGTGGATCCATGTGTGGTACATGAGAAGAACACACATCCAATGACACTGGTGGATCCTTATGTGGTTCATGAAAAGAACTGACATGTAGTGACACTGCGTGTGGTTCATGAGAAGAACACACATCCAATGACACTGGTGGACTGTAGCTGTGGTTCATGAAAAGAACAGACATGCAGTGACACCGGTGGATCCTTATGTTGTTTGTCTAGAGGAACACACATGCAATGACACTTGGTGTGGTTCATGAAAAGAACACACATGCAATGACACTGGTGGATCCATGTGTGGTTCATGAGAAGAACACACATCCAATGAGATTGGTGGATCCTTATGTGGTTCATGAAAAGAACTGACATTCAATGACACTGGGTGTGGTTCATGAAAAGAACTGACATGCAATGACACTGGGTGTGGTTAATGAAAAGAACAGACATGCAATGACACCGGTGGATCCATGTGTGGTTTATGGAAGTAACAGATATGCAATGACTCTAGCTGTGGTTCATGAAAAGAACATACATGCAATGACAGCGGGTGTGGTTCATGAAAAAAAAACATGTAATGACACTGGTGGATCCTTATGTGGTTTGTTTAGAAGAACATACATGCAATGACACTAGGTGTGGTTCATGAAAAGAACAGACATGCAGTGACACTGGGTGAACCTTATGTGGTTTGTTTAGAGGAACAGACATGCAATGACACCGGTGGATCCATGTGTGGTTCATGAGAAGAACACACGTCCAATGACACTGGTGGATCCTTATGTAGTTCATGAAAAGAACTAACATGCAGTGACACTAGGTGTGGTTCATGAAAAGAACAGACATGCAATGACACTGGGTGTGGTTCATGAAAAGAACAGACATGCAATGACTCTAGCTGTGGTTCATGAAAAGAACACACATGCAATGACACTGGGTGTGGTTCATGAAAAGAACACACATGCAATGACACTGGGTGTGGTTCAAGAGAAGATAATTATATGAGAGTGTCCACTAGTGAAAGTATCATCCCTAAGCCTTGTTTCTAAGCATTGAAACACCGTTTACAATCAGTCCTGTCACATGTTTGCTAGCTGCCACTCTTATTTCAGACTGCAATTACCACTTATAATCATCCATATTACTTGTATTTCACTATCTCTTCACTGAACTAGTGCACCAATACACCTAACAAGTGTATTGGGTGTGTTGGGGACACAAGAGACTTCTTGTATCTTGATTGCAGGGTTGCTTGAGGGGGATACCTTTGACCACTTCCTCCCTGAGTTCGATAAACCTTGGGTGATCCAGTTAAGGGAAACTTGCTGTTGTTCTTCAAACCTCTGCACTTAGAGGCCCAACACTGTCTACGAGAATAGAAGCGTGCGTAGACATCAAGGTCACGCCTGTCTTCTCGTGGTCGTGGGAGTGGGCGGTGCAGCGTGTGGAATCGCGTCCAAGATCGGACCGACATGACCATGCTCGGGTAAGGCGGCACTGGTGCAATTGGCAAATGAGAGGTGCTCCATTGCACGTCTAGGTACTAGGGATGGTCGTGGGTGAGTAACTGAGGCTGAATGGAGTACAAGATTGATTCAAAAAGTGTATATTTGGTAAAGTTGTACTCTGCCTATTAAGTGTTCGATCAAAGGGCCGCATGAAATACAAATTCAAATTTTTGAATGAATTTTGGTGGGTGTGTTAGTCACATGCTTGAGTATCTCTGGTTGCTAGGATTTGTCAAGTGGAGATTGTTTGGTTGGTTTTTGCAAAATGGTGATCTATGTATCTACACTTGATTCAATTTTGAACTGCCTCTTAAATCGATTTGAAATTGGATTCTGCCAGTTTATAAAGTTTGGTTGTACTCATTTTCACTTGGTCTAGCAAGGGGTGAAAATAAGTAGAATTGTTTCTGTTGAAAAACATTTGCTAGAGATGCCCAAAGTAGGCAATTGGTTAATTTTGGCCAAAGTGGCCATTTGATCATATGCTTCATATTTGATTTTCTTTTTATTTGATTTTGTTTGGAAATTCCCTAGATGATGTGGTGTTCATCTTTAAATTAACCCTTATCATTTATAACAATCAAACATGGCATAGCAAGCATTCATGCATTAATATAAATCAAACATGCATTCATATGGGTTTAGGAATTAAAGTTTTTGTTAACCCTAATCTTGGGTGATTAGAACTTGATAAGCGTGTTTAATATTTTTGAGATGTTACAAACCTTCCCTCCTTAAACAGAATCTCTTCCCGATATTCAAGAAAAACTAGGAACTAAAGAGTTTGGGAAACTCAGTCCTAATATAATCTTCTCGCTCCCATGTGGCTTCTTCTTCGATATGGTTACTCCACTCGATCTTGAGAACTTGATACTTCTGGTCCGGGTGGTTCCGAAGGCACTTCACGATAAGTTATATCCTTGTTGATATCTATGGATCTATGATCGATGTTCTTGAAAACTTCGGTCTTCTCTGGAACTTCTAGGCATTTCCTAAGTAACAAGATATGGAACACATCATGTACGGCTGACATCTCCTCGGGCAGTTCTAGCTGATAGGATACTTCTCCTTGATGTTTTAAAATCTTGAAGGTTCCAATATATCTAGGGGCAAGCTTCCCTTTCAGTTGAAAACGCTGCATTCCTTTCAAGGGGGGTACTTTGAGATACAAAAAATCTCCGACATTGAAGGTCAGGTCTCAATGTTTTTTGTCAGCGTAACTCTTATGTCTGGACTGAGCTGTCTTGAGGTGTTCATGGACCTTGTGAACCTTCTCTTTTGGCTTCTCGTAGGATGTCTGGTCCGAATATCTAACTCTCTCCTACTTGCGTCCAATTCAGGGGGTACGACACTTCCTTCCATACAAAATCTCAAACAGGGCCATTTTGCAAACTGGCTTGATAACTATTGTCGTATGAGAACTCTGCGAAAGGCAGACAATCTTCCCATTTAGATCCATATTCTAGAACACAAGCTCTCATCATATCTTCTAGTATCTAGTTTCATCTATCCATCCGTCTGTCGGTTTTCCGGTGATAAGCCGTGATGAAGTTCAGTTTGGTTCCTAATCCTTCCTAGAATTTCTTCTAGAACCTTGAGGTAAACTAGGTTCCTCGATCTGACACTATGGTCTTGGGGGTTCCATGCTTACTAACTATTCTAGCAATGTACAACTCTGCTAGCTTCGAGCTTTGATAGGTAGTCTTGACGGGTATGAAATGACCTACTTTGGACAGTCTATCTACTATGACCCGAATAGAATAATTTCCCCTACTAGATGTAGGCAAACCTGTGATGAAATCAATCCCAACAAAATCCCATTTCCATTCCGGAGTCTATAGTGGGTGCAAAAGTCCCACGACTTTCTGACAGATATAACACTTGGCTATATAGCTTCCGACTTCTCTCTTCATTTTGTGCCACCAAAATTGCTCCTTCAAATCCTAATACATCTTGGTTCCTCCTGGGTGAATAGAATAAAGGGTATCACGCGCTTCCTGCATAATGACTTGTTTCAAATCTGAGTTTGCAGGTACACAGATATGTCCTTTATACCACAAAACTCCTTCTTCATCTTCGGTGAAACCGGGTACCTTCCCTGTATCGATACGATGCTTGATTCCATCAATACTGGCATTTCCTTTCTAGGCTTCCTTTATTTGACTGATCAGGGTGGGTTGAGGTTCTATGCTAGCTAGAAATCCTTCACTAACTAGCTCCATTCTAAAATTCTCCAACTCCTCATGCAAACTTGGCTTGTCTTCCTTAATCATGGTGTTTAGTCTACATGGCAATCTACGAAGAGCATCCCCTACCACATTGGCCCTGTCGGGGTGATAGTGAATGTCAACCTCATAATCCTTGATTAACACTATCCATCTCCTTGCCTCATATTCAGCTCCTTCTGGGTGAAAATACACTTCAGACTCTTGTGATCCGAATAAATCTCACAGCGGTTACCCATGAGGTAATAACGCCATGTTTTTCAAGGATAAAACTATGGCTGCCAGTTCTAAGTCATGGATAGGATAGTTCTTCTCATGTTTCTTTAGTTGTCTGGATAGATAAGATATGACTTTGCCCTCTTGCATCAACACACATCCTAGACCAATCTTGGATGCATCACAATATACATCAATAGGCTTCTTAATATCCGGCATGATCAAAATTGGGGCTGAAATCAATCTTTTCTTGAGGTCTTGAAAACTCGCTTCGCATTTTTCCATCCATTCAAACTTCTTATCTTTCTTCAACAAATGGGTCATCGGTCTTGGGATGCTTGAAAATCCTTCCACAAACTTGTGATAATATCCGGCTAATCCAAGAAATGTGTGGACTTCAGTCTGTGTGGTTGGGGCTTTCCATTCCTCAACATCCTTAATCTTGGCAGGATTGACGGCAAATCCTCCTACCGACAAGATATGTCCTAGGAATCCTACTTCCTTTAACCAGAACTCACATTTGCTAAACTTGGCATACAACTGATGCTCCCTAAGGGTTTCAAGGATGGTTCGTAGGTGCTGTTCATGGTCTTCTTCTGACTTGTAATAGATCAAAATGTCATCGATAAAAACAACAACAAACTTATCCAGGAAGTTCATCAAAATCTTATTCATGAGGTTCATGAAATAAATAGGGGCATTGGTTAATCCAAAAGACATGACATTGTACTCATACAAATCCATATCTGGTGGTGAAGGCGGGGTTTGGAATATCTGTTGTGTGGATCTTCAATTGATGATAACCAGTTCTAAGATCAATCTTAGAAAACAGTCTGGCACCAGTCACTTGGTCAAACAAATCTTCTATCTTCGGTAGTGGGTACTTGTTCTTGATGGTGATGTCATTGAGCTTCTGATAATCGGTACACAAACAGTTGGCACCATCTTTCTTATCCACAAACAAGACATGTGATCTCCATGGTGATGCACTTGGTTGTATCAAACCTTTTCCCAACATATCATCAAGTTGCTTCTTTAGCTCCACTAATTCAGAGGGGTTCATACTATAGGGTCTCTAAGCTATGGGTCCAGTTCCAGTAACTAGTTCAATGATAAAATCGATATCCCGATCTAGGGGCATACCGGGCAATTCATCTGGGAACACATCGGGGTATTCACAGACTACTCTGACTTGGTCTATGGTTGATTGAGCTAAACTCCTGTTGCACTTGAATTGATGGGATAGCATCTCAGATACATGCTCTACTGATACTCCGGTGCTACTGGTCATGGTTATGGCTTTCTTGGCACAATCTATCAATCCTTGATGTTTCTACATCCAATCCATCCCTAGTACTACTTCCAAACCTTTGGTTCCAAGTACTATTAGATTGGCATGAAAATCTATTCCATGTATTCTAATAGGCACTGCCTTGCAAATTTTTGTAGCTTTGGTGGTTGAACCAGGTATTTGAACTATCATAACATGCTTAAAATTTGTGGGTTGAATCTTACTAGTGCATGCAAATTCTTCTATAACAAATGAGTGCGATGCTCTAGAATCAAACAACACTCTGGAAAGTACTAATTTAACATAAAACATACCCAACACGACATCTGGCGCTTCCTGGGCTTCTTCAGCATTCATGTAGAATAGAAGACCGGTACAGTTGTGCGGGTTTCATGGGGAAAACCTTTTTCCAGACTAGACACGACGTTGTTGTTGGGCAGGTGCAGTGACATTGGTTGCTACGGCAAGCTACTTGGGGCACTCATTGGAGTAGTGACCCGTGACTCCACATTCAAAGCAGGTTATCATTGACTTGTCTTTCCCTGTGACAGGCACATCATTGCTTCCAGTCCTTAGGGCAGTATTGTTGTTGTTAGACCTTGGTGGTGCAAAGTTGAAGTTATTGGGGTTGTCGGGTTGTTGTTGTGGTGGCCCCCAGGCCTCGGGTTTCCTCTGCCACGATTGGGGTAGTTCGGACAGTTCATAGGGGGTCTATTGTTTCTTGGTGCAAATCCTGTAGACGGGTTCGGGCGATACTTCGGGGTATGTTGGGGTCCAGGTTGGTGCATCATACAGCGCTTGCGGTTCTCACTGTCTTGGTTGATCTTTCCTTCCATCTGGATCATTGAATCCACTAAAGCTTCTAGGTCATCAAATGGAATGGTTACTAACACTATCTGCATCTCATCATGAAGACCATTCAGGAATCTCTCCTTCTTCTTTGTTTTAGTGTTAATCACATTAGGGGCATACCTAGCCAGAGATAGAAAATTTTCACGGTATTCAACGACAGTCATTCTTCCCTGGTTCAGTTCCCTGAATTCATCCCCCATCCTCTTGATCAAACCTAGGGGCACATGTGTCCTGCTAAACTTGAGCTTGAATTCCTACCAAGTCATCATTTGTCCTCCGTTCATGGTACAGTTTCTGTTCCACCATGATCTTGCATACCCTGCTAGATAGTGGGTGGCAAATAGTACCATCTCATTGGCATCTACTCCTGCCACTTCTAAATTGTTTTCCATGGTTTGTAGCCAGTCATCAGCATCTAAAGGCTCTTCTGATTTGCTAAACATAGGAGGATTGGTGTTTTGGAAGTTCTTGAGTTTGGATGGTGATCCCGGTTTCCATGGCCCTGATTGTTGTGTGCCATCTGGGCTATCTGTTGAAGAGTGGCAAGATTGGCTTGGCTCGCTTCACTGCTTCGGGATACAAGCATTTGCAGAATCTGAAGCATTGGATCCTGGGATGAGCTGCTTCCACCGGGGTTTCTGCGAGTCATCTAAAGATTGAGATAGATTATAGGACGAGGAGGGAAATTTTCTATGGTTTGTTGGTATGGTTCAAAAGCTCATAAAACTTTGAGTATGACTAAGTTTTGAACACTAACAACTGCTTCTTCATTCATTCATTCAAAGCACACAATACAAAAACACACCACAACTACGAAAGCAGATGGTTTTAAGAACCATTCTATGAAGCTACAATACAATGGGACCGGATACACTCACACCTACGATAGTGCTCAGGTGCGACTACTCATCATCAAGACTGTCGGCCTCCTCGTCATCAATGAAGTCTGTGTCATCCTCGTCAGTGTGGAACTCTGTGGCGACGTCCTCCAGGTAGTCATCATCATCACTCAGGTAGAGTGGATATCACCACGGATATCTTCACCTTCCTCCTCCTTCTCCTCAAGATGGATCTCCTGGTTAAGTTTGCTATACTTAATAGCATAATTTGCCTTCCGTTGTTTGATGTTTGTGGTCAGTGACCTCTGCTTGTAATATTTTGGTTCTTCGCTCACTTATGAGCTTGCTATAATAATTTTTGTGTCGCAGGGTTACTGTTGTGTTACCGAATTCTCACTGGATACCCTCGATCTCTAGCTTAAGCTTATGTCAGGCTAAGGTCTGAGGTTTGTTTAGCCCTGATCTCGGGGGTGTTATAGTTTTTGGTATTAGAGCACTACCGACTGTAGGAAAACCTTGCTATTCGTCGATGTTGAGTCTCGTGCTTATGAAAACTATTTCAAAGATGAAAAGTATTTGCGAAAACTCTAGTATGCTTCTTTTTATCCTTATCCAGTTTCGTGCTAACTCTGGGTCACCTTATCTGGTGTTGACTTTGGAAAAAGTTTTGGTATCTCTTCTAGTCTTTCAAAGTGTAGGTGCATTCTTGGCAGGTCGTTTCTCAGCTAGTTAACCTAGTGTAGAGTTCCCTAGAGTTGCATGTGTTGTGAATTCCTTGTTTCCCCTTGCTCTGCTTCAATTGAGAGATTCCTTTCTATCATGATCTCTTTGTCTTATGGGCCCACAATATTCTATTGTAGTTTCCATAGTATTCTGTTCTAGGCTTCGAGGTTTCCTTTCGCCTCGTGTGCCTCCCTTTTGTTGGTTTGGGTACTTCCGAAGTTCTTTCTTATCTTGGAAGCTACCTCGTGATTACTATCTCGCGGTGCATGCTATGTCACCCAAGTAGTAGTTATTTCTTTCTCGGGTTTTAACCCTTGGACTTGAACCGAAGATACCGGATTATGCTGGACTCTAGTGTTGTGAATCTTGTACATGAAGCTGATCTTTAACCCAAGGTCCATTCTATTGACCCCTGTCGTAGATGTTCACACATCACCTCTAGATGGCTGGTACTACAATTCTAGTCTTCAAGCTTGTGGTCTTTGTCGCGATTGAATTGTGACAATTAAGGATTTCCCCTACCACTAGCCATGGAAGATGTTCTTTAATGGAACCAAATAGATCATGACAAGAGTACTCCTCGTGAGTCTCACATCTATATTCGTGACTCTGCCACACCCTCCCTTCTATCCCGAGCATGTTCCTTTTCCGCTTGTTGTTTTCTGACGTTTGTTTACCAGTTGGTTGCCAAGTAGTACTATGCATTGGTGTCTACCGATGCAAGATACTCTTGTGGTCTGTCAAGACAAACCATTTTGAGAAACAAACTCCAGTACCTTGTCATATCTAGGACCAGGTCAAAGTGTTGTAATCCGTAGATTAAGACGCAGTGCTTAGCTTCTATTTGTTCTACCGTAGAGTGTCACACTCTTATATACTAAGAGGACGTGCCGAGTTTCATGGCCTTCTTAATGAAGTGGTGCTCTCACACATCTTTACCCACCCTTCCTCCGAGCTTTCGCGCTCGTGAATGATGCGTGTGCGTAATAATGTGGTCATCTGAGATTCTTAGCAATTATTAATGCTTTGAACTCCAAGGACATTTGTGTCATCTTTAGCGTGATTGGTTAACCCTATCACTAGGCAAGGGATGACTGTGCTACCAATTCCATTATTCTGGTACACCCTCTTCGGTCAAAGAGTTAGGCTTGCGCCAAAGCTCTAAGACTCTGTCTTCTAGCCTTACCAAGCAAGTTTCCTCTAGAACTAAGTGACATATCGGTGGTTCGTGATATTCTAGATGTCTACTAGAAGTATTGCCATGTTGCCACATGACCATGTTGTCAAGTTCTTGATCAAGCAAGTTCTCTGAACTACTCCTTTCTCCAAGGATCCATACTGGATACCCCTGAACTAGTTGGTTGAGCTTAAACAACAACTTGGAAAGTTGTAAGACAAAAGTTCTACCCGACTTAGTTCCTTCTTAAAGGGATGTCTAGTTTTTCTCGTGTTGAAGAAAGATAGTATTTCCTTCATGGGTATGTTATCTTCCCCCCACCTTTGATTTGATTTGGGTTATCGTCAAATCAAACTCAGTTCCAAGGGCTATCTTGACGATGTTGCTACTCGTGATGTTTCACTTGAGTATATCATCATGTCCGTTGGTCTGACCAGTAGTTTTGTCTTGTTCATACAACATATGAGTCCATCTTCCTAGAGTATTTCGATAAGTTTGTTGTTGAGCCCATCGATGACATTCTTATGTTTTCCAAGCTAGACTCGATTCATACGGAACATTTGGCAATAATGTTGGAAACTTTTGAGAACCTTCTTCGTGTTATTTCGAAGAATGTATCCTGTATGTTAGAAGTAACCTTCTCCAATTCATGAGCAATTGTCAAAAGATGTCGCCGTGGATTCGAGTAGAGTTATCTCTGTAACCTCAAGGACACAGTTTTATTTCATTGCGAGTACTTAATGTATGGGCAGATGTCTTCTGACAACTTGCTAATACATGGGTCTAGCAATCTAGCTAAGACTTTTGGAGCTTCACATTGTAGTCCATATATTGAGAATCTAGTAACTTTACCTTTGTGGTTAGTGTTGCACACTTTCTATTCGGACATGCCGAGTCTAAAGTATCGATCCACCTAACCAAATCTGAATCTCAAGCAGATATGATGGTTGGTGTTCCTCAAGGAATTGACATAGGTTTCTTTGAACATCCGGCAAGATGTAATGGTTTACACAACTAGTCGGAAGGCCTATTGTCATATTCTCTTGAATCAGCAATAACAACCACCCTTCGTGAGGCATCTTATATGATTCATTATAGGAGTTGTGCTTATGTTTCCTTTGTATCCAAAGTCCGACTTATACTTGATGACTAATTGAAGGCTCGTTAGAAGTCTGATATTAGTATTTCGAACATCAAAGAGAACATTTAAAGTAGTGTAGCTAAATGTCTCTCGGTCGATCCTCTAGACCGTTTTACATTGGCAAGTGTCTTGTTGTGCCAAGTAATTAAAGTCTGAGAATGAAGTTTCTTTTTCCTCATGTCATCAAGAATCTTCTCACCTATTCATCTGGTGGTGTATAGTGGTATCATGATCTTTCACAAAGATTTTGATAGACCTGGATGAATAAAGAGTTTCATTCGTTCCTCTAACATGTTTGAAGAGTGATGATGATTTTGGTAATTTGAAATTCCACTTTCTACATGCTCCTTGTGAATCTTACGAGTCCTCGCCACAAAACAACTTTCTGTCTTGGCCTTCTGTTCAACGAAAAGTGATCCTTCTGTATCAAAAGTAGATCAACAGTTTGGTTATCTGCATCTCTGTATCCCGGAAGCTCTACTTAAGCCATTTAGTAGAGGTTCATATCTCGAAGTCTATGGTCATGTTTTTCTGTTGTAAGCTTTCCTTTTTAGAAGCTTACCCTCTTATTAAACTCCATGGTCTCAATCCTTATGAAGACCAACTATCTGTCACTTTGAAAACCTATCTCCTCTTGTTTCCTCTGTTACCTTGATGTGTTTCATGTTTGTCACCTCAGAGTTGTTTCTGAACTCTCATTCATGAGATGATCATGAGATACTCGTGTGTTGTTACTATGTTTCCTTGTTATCCTCAGAAGTGACCCTGTTTCTTTCTCCCTCTATCTCTCTTCCAACCTTTGGAATCTCGGGTCGAGATTCTCGTAAGGGGGATAGAGCTGTAACACCCCAGTTTTAGCTAATATTTAATTAGGGATTTGTTTGTGCATTCATGAGCATCATATTTTAAATTGCATGCAAAATAAATAATGCAAAACCCTAAACCCTAGCTATTTTTCCCTATCTCTTTGAAAGCAATTCAAAATGGTTTTTGTATTTTGGAAAGATCAAAAGTGTGGAGCCCAAATGGACTAATAGGTCCTCACAGTATTTCAAATGTCTACCAAAACACTCTGGTATTTTTTAATTGGTTCAAAACAGTATTGAATTTTTTTTATAAAAGAGAAAAGGAGAAAAAAAATAGAAAAAAAGTTTTGCTGAAAAAAATGCCCAAACCCTAACCAGGCCAGCCCAGACCCTTCCTCCCCTCTATTTGCTGCCATAGCAGCCCACAGCAGCCGCTTCGCAACCTTCGCTGCAGCCCACCATGGCCCAAGCGCGACCCATTCCGGCACATACCATTTCGGTCCAGAGCATCGTCGTCGTCCACCTTGCTCCTCGCCCGAAACTGCTGCGTGTCAGCCGCACCGCCGCTCGCCGGCACCAAGATGGTCGTTGCCGCCCTCCTCGGCCTACAAGTACCCCTCCGCCACCACGAGTAACCCTAGACGTGCCCATGTTCACCTCTTTCCTCTCCCCACGTCCTTTCTCCTGTTCTTTGCGGCGCGCCCAAACCCTAGATCGCCGGTCGCTGATGCGTCCCTCCATCCCCAACCTCGCCAAGCTCCGTAGAGACGCCTAGGAGGTCCTTCGTGCTGTCCTCCGTCTCCCTGCTTACAGAATCGAGCTAGGACATGCGGAATCGAGCCCGCGAACCCTGTCTTCCCCGACCCCGACGTGCCTCGCCGCTGTCGATTCGCACGACTCCGGCCTCCTCTGACCTTGCCGAACCCTCCATCCCACTTCTGGTGAGCTCGCGGTCCTCGTGGACCATCTCCCTGCCCCCTCTCGCTTTTCTTTGCTCCCGCACCGTGCGCTGTCGCTCGCTGCCGTCGGGCACCGTCGCTGCTGCTGCTCCGGTGACCAATCCCTAGCGGTGCCGCCATCTTTGCGTTTGCCTCGTCGCGCTAGTTTGAACGGGTCAAGTACGTGCCCCGGATCCCCCTCCTCTGCCGTCCCTGGTGCCCATCCGAGGTGTCTCCGGCGAGACTACGTGGCGTCGAGGTGTCCCCGACCTGGCGCTCACGTGGCGTCGTGGTGGTCGTGGCATGGCAGCAGACAAGCTTTGCCACAGTGGCTGCTTACGTGGCCCCGGCCCCACGAGTCAGCCTTTGGGGCTAGACCCAGACCCGGTGAAAAATAACCCCCACCCCGAGCTAACGTCAGCGTGATGCAATAAACCTTTTTAAAATGGTTTAATAATTTCAGAAATGGTTTAAATCTTATAAAATCAATATCTTTTAATTTATAATTCAGAAAAATACAAATAATATATCAAAACATTCAGAAAAACAAGATCTACACAATAGACTTATAATCATGCGTTGTTCAACAATTTAAATTACAAGTTTATTAGAACATCAAATGAATCCTCGCAGGTGATTCCGGGGTCTCTCCTATATTAGGGTTTGGACCCTTCGGATCCCGCTTAAATTGCCAAGCATGATTTACGGTTTCATTTCAATACAATTTAACTTGTCATATCATCATACTTGCTTGAGCATTGCATCGATGCCATGTGTTGATTGTTGTACCCCCTTTCTTTCCGGTGTTTGCTTCTTCCCGGTAGAATACGATATTGAGGTCGAGATCGAAGACCGAGATCAACACCATCGAAGATCGACGAATAATACTTGACCAACTATAATCAAGTCAAGTACAAGGCTTACGAAGATCTATATTTGGGTATCAACAAACAAGGCAAGCGTAGCCCCACCATCATACAATCCTATGATTTAGAAAGTATATCATTCTGCCATGATGCATACGATTCTACTATGGTCTTTTATCGATAGATAGAGTCTCCTATCTGTTGCATTACTCCCTTGAGATTATATTACATGATCCAGTGCTCCTAGCATACCTATGTTTGGCTTGTGTGCATTGTTAGAGCTTATATCTATGTCTTGCTTAGCCATGTATAGCTATCAGTTCTGGTTCATCCAGATGATGTATCAGATGCAGAGAATCTAGTATGACAGGAGAATGAGGTATGCTGATGACGTAAGATTAGTGGTAAAGGTTAAACATGCTAAGGCTTGTTTGGGAGGCCACGGTGGAATGTGGTTTTTCTAGTCCCATGCTCGCCACCATTAGGACCCGAGTTCTTGCCCTCGGAACCAAGACAAGCGTACAGCCACACGGGGCCTAGAAAACCTCACGAGTAACTAACTTGCCTAGTAGATTCCATGAGTCACATAGTTCGGCATTCCATTCGACATATGCATAGAAAATGTTTTGAAAGATTTGGCGGGTGAAGGTGCATCATAACAGGTAGGTAAGCGTGGCCGGGGTTGCTTGGCGTAGATGGCGCCCCTGGTAAACCAACCCTGACTCACATCTCTAGGGACCGGCTTTGGGATTTGACCCGTTATGGCGGAACCATCCTTAGGGCATAACACATGGTCTCGGCGAAATCAAGGTAAAGGTCGTGTCCAACCACCCTCTGCCGGCCTTCCAAGGAAGAGGGCTAATCATTGTGGCATTAAGAGTCGATCGGTACGTGTGGGTAAAGTTGTACACCCTACAGGGTATTAATCTTTTCGAAAAGCCGTGTCCACGGTCATGGACGACGTGGGAATGTGCGTGAGATCATAGAGAACTATAACCTAATCGTAAAACTTGGAAACTAATGTTTGTTAAGGATGCTTCCTCATGGGTACGAGGGGGTGATCCTAGTTGTGAGACGAGGATTACTTTGGTGGATATCAAGATGATAATCAATTCTTCGGAGATGTTGCTCTCTTATCCCCTTTTAAAATATTCTGATTAGACGAGCTTCTTCTCCCTCTTGTTTTATAAACAAATATGGCTTTATGCAAAATAACCCCACCAGCCATAAGTCTTGCGGAGTACACCCTATACTCACCCGTGCTTTGTTGATACTTTTAGAGTAAGTGTTACCATGAAGACGAGTTTGGTACGACATCGACACCGACGAGTAGCTTGGGGTTCTCGGCCGGCATCCTGGAATCTATGCGCTGGGACGTCATCATTATGCTTCAGGCCTCTTAGGCCATTTGTTAAGTTTTCTATACTTAATAGCATAATTTTCCTTCCATTGTTTGATGATTGTGGTCAGAGACCTCTGCTTGTAATATTTTGGTTCTTCGCTCAGTTATGAGCTTGCTGTAATAATTTTTGTGTTACAGGGTTAGTGTTGTGTTACCGAATTATCACTGGATACCCTCGAGCTCTAGGTTAAGCTTATGTCAGGCTAAGGTCTGAGGTTTGTTTAACCCTGATCCTGGGAGTGTTACATTGTTGACGTCTATAACCTCAGTCTCTAGTTTCTCAAGAAAGCTTATGAAGATATACATGTAGGTTGCGGCTTTGTCCGTCGGCATGTTAGTGGAGATACTGATACTACCATGACCAATACGTTCTAGCGCCGCCCTGAAATGTTTAGCTAGGGAGTAGTACATGTTGCACCATGATGGCTGGGTTCCTGTATCCAACAACAGGGTTATTGCAGTACTAGTAGCGGGAACTATTTATTAGAAAGTTCGATCACAAAGGAGCTTTGCAATATGGAAAGCACACAACCCCGCAACTGCGTTGTCAATGCAGCCACATTCGCAACCAAAACGGTGTTTGTAAATAGTCTACACTATAAGTTGCTAGAGTAATAATAAACAAGGGAGATTTAAAGTGACTAGTAACAAAGTAAATAAAGTACTCAAAGTAAACTAGAACAAGAAATAAACTAAAGGGGGTTGTAGCTATAGGATTGAATGGAACGAGAGAGGGTTTCTAGGCTTTGTTGTCACTAGTACTAGATGGGCGAATATATGTGTGAATCCATTATCTACAAGAGATTCCTTCAACCAATAAACGTTCCCCGCTTGATTACTGGGCTATCATACTATGTGTAGTATGCATGATTCTCATGTGTCACTCGCGAGGCAAACGTACACTTCCGGACCAAGGGATCCTATGAACTCATCTCGTAACTCATGTGATTCAATACTTGGATCACAAACACATTCTAACTTAGAGCACTAGATTAAACCTCAACATAGAGCCTAATCAATCAATCACACATGGATGAACAATAAAACATAGATGAATATATTAATAAAGTTAGAACCATGTTCAATCTTACAATGACAAGATCTAAGACAAGAGAGAGATGGAGATGATGTTGGAGATGATGATGATGAACAGTGCACACGGTGAAGATGGGGGACGCCTCCGTCTCCTCCTCTTGATTGATGGTGTTGTGATGTGGATCTTATGTGTGGCGGCTATGGAGGTGGTGGAGCGGCATGGCTCCACCCCTTAGGCGTAGATGGATTCCCCTCCCCTCATTCTAGGGTTTTCCCCTCTTTAAATAGGCATTTGGAGGTCGGTTTTGCAAACTGATGGAGCTAGGGGCTGAATATTCCCATTGGGTCTTCACAAATGTTGTTCCATTTGACGAAATGAAGCCGTCGGAGGGTGGTACGGTACTCTGTATTATTCTGGCCGCCATTTCTTCATACAGACTCCGTTTGAGGTATTCTTGGGCTCATTGGATTTGTATGGACGAGGGATACAACACCATGGCCCTGGATCATCATTTGGAGTTGATGGAAAAATCAATATTTTTCTCCCCTCAAATGGCTAAGTCTGGTGTCTGCAACTCCTCCATATTGAATCCTCTTGGCTCCTTTTATCGATGATTCTCCATAGCACCTACACACAAATCAAAGACAATAAAACGGTAATAAAAATGTAATAAAACTAATATTGTGCAAAGCCCATGTGGAAATGAATGAAAACTAATAATCATACACAACATGCATAGTTATATATAGCTGTAACATGTAATGAGTGAAAATATGAATAATTTATATACTTAGATATGCATCAATTTTGGAATCATCAACTTCCCCAAGCTAGACTCTTGCTCGTCCCGAGCAATAAAGTGTCTTATGGACAAGGTCATCGTGTTCATTAGGCACGAGTCAATAACACAAAATGAGGAAAAAATTGAAACAAAAGTATAATACTTGATGTAGAAGATCAATGCATTGTATCCTTATTTCCCCTCAAGCTCAAAGTAGGAAAGAACATATTCATACAAGGCAACACAAGCTTAGTTATGTCAATCCATAAAAGATCAATTAAAACATCAATGCTCCATTTCAAAAAGTGAATCTAGCTTGAAAGCAAACTTGTGATCCTCTTATTGAGACTTTTAATAAGTTGTGTATGTTCTTACTTTTGTGAACGAAGGGCATCAATGAGAATATGATTCACTTACGGTTGGCAGTCATATAGGTCCAGCACTTCATATATTTGAAATGCTCATCAAAGTTAGAGAGATGACAAGAACACTATACAAGCTTCGATAAATCAAGACAATCAAAGTAGAGTTTAATATAAGTATAAATAACTAGAAATGCAATAATTAATCCAATTCTTCTAGTTAACTCTCAGCTTGCCAAGGAACACTAGGATGATTTAATAGCAAAATTAAGTAAGGGAGTACATGTCCTAAGTAGCATAATGGTGAAGTGTCTTATTGACACCGACATCAGTAAATCAAGGCTATCAAAAACACTTCTAATCCAATCATTGTCTTTCAAGAAAATTCATAAAGTAGTAATGAGACCGTGCCAAGGACTTGTCTTGTGGATCTTAATTTTTTCTTCTTCCTTCAAGGATAATTGAGTGTTTCATTTACAATAGCTTGCACAGTCTTTGAGAGTACCGATACTTTGCCCATTACGGTGACATTTATGCCACCCATGTTGTCAACTCATAGCCGAAATCAGGGGTTGTGCCATAGATTGTTCATAGGCCAGTGGAGTTGTTGGCATGCAAAGGTGTGCATGAGAAACATAGAACTTTTTAACTAGTACTGCAGTTTGGTCCACAAGGTTAGCTTTGGCATGTATCACAATTACCGCTAGACTTCATTTAAATCAAACAACTCCTTTCAAGAGTGTCATCAAGTCTATCAAAACATCTATGGAGTTAAGTATCTTCAAGGGTAAACTCTCATGACAGTCATTCCTCAAACAAGTCATAAATTTCAGACTTTTCCTTATTGTACTTGTTTGGCAATATTATTTCCAAGGCAAGACTCGGTTAGCTAAAAGAACTAGAGCAAAAGCTTCCACAACTAATCATTCATTCAAATAAAAAGCTTCACTCTAACTATCTTCGATTACTCCAACTAGCATGGAATCTTCACAAATCCACCAACCAAGATAAACAATTCAAACTTCAAAAGTGGGAGACAAAGGATTTAAGTGTAGAAATCATGGAAATATATTTTTAGAGGATCACAAAGTTCTTCTGAAGCTGGATAAACATTTTAACAACATGCATCAAGATCTAACTCAACTCCTATGAATCCCAACAAAATCAAGTGCATCCATTATATAAACATGAAACATAACATACCCAAGCAAGCATTCAAAAATAGTGTGATACATGATTGCACAAGAATTTTTATCGAATAAGAACATTGCACAAGACTCTACACATGCAGAAGTAACTTCCCCAAGCTAGAACTTTTGCAAGAAACAAACTTGAATAAATTACCATAAGAAAAGGGAAAATACATTTATCAAAATAGAGTGTGTGAAGTGGTTACCTCCCCAAGCTTGAACAAAACAAGGGTGACACACTTTACCATTGAGGTACAAATAACCTCACTTTTGATGGACATGGACCATTGGTTCAACGAATACTTCCTTGTTGAAGTGTTGAGTTGAAAAAACCAAGTGGCTTGTGCAAGTATTTGCATGGTTGGCACAAACCATGCACGTGATCACACAAGGTTCAAGTCCCTGCGAAAATAATAAGCAAAGAAAAAGCAAAAGATTCGGTGTACGAACAGAGTTCGTTAACCCAACCATGAAAATAAAATAAAAGAAACATGAAACACTATAGATAATTATAGGCTACGGAGTTTCGAAGGTACGTAAAAGAAAATGAAGTACAATGGAACATATAGAAGGTAACCCACTGACCTGAGATTGTAAAAGTAAAAAGATTGTTGGGTTATAGCCTTTTTGTACTTGTTCCTCCCCTTGTTGCGCGATGCTTCTTCTTGGTACGGGAGGGAGGAACGGACGGGCTCCACCCGTACCGCACCTTATCTTCTTCTTTCGGGCTCCCAATAAAGTTGGTACGACCGGGTGGTACGGGCGGGATCGGCCCGTACAGGTGTTTGTTAAAACTTCAGTGTCCTCTTCATGTTTTCTTTGCCTAATAACAAGGTCGGTACGGGAAGATGGTACGGATGCATTCGACCATACCAGTGCTCATTAAGCGTGTTGTCACCTTCCTGGAGAATTTCATACTTCTTTTGAATTGTCACATGAGCGGTACAGCCGCATGGTACGGACAGGTCCGCCCGCACTGCTGCTCGTTAAGCTCGCTGTGAGCTCTGGAACAAGTTATTTTACTCCAAAAATTATACTAAGGACCTAAAACATTAGTCTAGCATCCAAACAGAGCAAACATATATTTTTGTTGAGAAGATTTAACCAAGATATGCAACACATGATTAGAGCAACAAATAATTCTACTTGTCGAAAATAGTCCCAAGCCAACTCTAATAGGAAATCATGCATACATATACAAGTTCCAATGCAACATGAATGCAACTAAACTCAAGGCACAAAATTAAGAAAGACAACTAAAAACATCCGGTTGGCCTCCCGGGAAGTGCTTTCTTTAAAGCCATATAGCCATGCTTAGATGCTCCATTCAATCAACCACCTGGATCCCAAGGGATATCAACCCATGGTGTGATGGTACTTACCTCCATTTGAGGGTTGGAGCATCTCATAATAGAGTGTGATCAAAGTCGTACCCTCTTGTGGTGCATCGACATCATATAGATAAATAAGTCATCGCTTACAAGCGAGCGTTGATGCACCAAGATTTGTGATCATGCCTCCTTATGTAGATACAATGAGAGGATTGGAGATTTGAATATAATATTTAAATTTTTAGTCCCTACATATTAGCATTGAAAGATTCGTAACAAGGTCCTATCTGTAGTTCATCATTAATAATGCTCTCCGCATGAGTGTCTAGGCATAAGGCCTCCGCAGATAAATTACAATCAATTTTAGCATTATAAGAATCATTACTAGAGAGAGACATCATTATCAAACAAAGTATTTTTAGTGTGTCAATCTTTGTCAACCTCACCTTTGTGCTCCTCATTTTCATCTTTTGATTCCTTCAAATGATTATCTTCAGGCACTACGGCTTTACACCATGCCTTACTCTCCAACACAAATGCATTCTCACTAAGATGTCCTTCACAATACTCAACAATATATTGAAAGGTTTCGTATGCAATTTGTAAAAATTCATTATCACTACTCATCATAAGAATCATTATTTTTAGGAGTAGTACATGGGCACCTTCATACATAACATACTCTATAACTTCCGTATTAGCATCACTACTATTGTAAGATGCCAAAGATTCATCATAGGTATGAGAACATTGAAAGAAAAAATGCACGGCACACAAACAGTGAAGCATATTATTTGATATGAAGAACATAATGTGTGAGCCTAGCATATTACCTGATAATACATATCGTATACCTGCATATCATTAGTAGTTATGAGTTCTTCGTTGTACGCACCGTATTATTCTTGGGCAACCATGTACAAGGATTCTTTTTGTCTCTTCTCCTCCTTTGCAAGTTGAATATCTTCTAAAGTAGAAATCTCAGAAGACATGATTAGTAGCAAATGTTTTGTTTTAAATTTTTTTTGTTCTTTTCAAATAAGTAAAAATAGTAAATATCAACAAACGGAAATAAACTATGTGCGAGTGGGTAGGTAGTAACCAAATGCTATGCTCCGTGGCTACGGTGCCAAGTTGATGGCTGGGTTCTTGCGTCCAACAACAATGTTATTGCACTACTAGTAGAGGCAGCTATTTATTAGAAATATCGATCTCAGAGGAGCTTTGCAAGATGGAAAGCACACAACCCCGCAATTGCCTTGTCAATGCAGCCACATTCACACCCAAAACGGTGTTTGGAAATAGTCCACACTATAATTGCTAGAGTAATAGTAAACAAGAGAGATTTAAAGTAACTAGTAACAAAGTAAATAAAGTAGTGAAAGTAAACTAGAACAAGAATTAAACTAAAGGGGGTTGTAGCTGTAGGATTGAATGGAATGAGAGAGGGTTTCTAGGCTTCAGTCTCACTAGTACGAGATGGGCGAATATATGTGTGAATCCATTATCTACAAGAGATTCCTTCAACAAATAACCATTCCCCATTTAATTACCGGGATGTCACCCTATGTGTAGTATGCATGATTCTCAAGTGTCACTCGCAAGGCAAACATACACTTCCGGACCAAGGGATCCCATGAACTCATCTCGTAACTCATGTAATTGAATACTTGGATCACAAACACATTCTAACTTAGCGCATTAGATCAAACCTCAACCTAGAACCTAATCAATCACACACACATGGATGAACAACAAAACATAGATGAATATATTAATGAAGTCACAACCACGAGATCTAAGAAAAGAGAGAGATGGAGACTCTGTTGGAGATGATGATGATGAATGGTGCATGCGGTGAAGACGGGGGGTGCCTCCTTCTTCTCCACTTGATTTATGGTGTTGAGATGTGGATCTTGTGTGCGGCGGCTATGGAGGCGGTGGAGTGGCATGGCTCCACCCCTTTGGTGTGGATGGATTCCACCCCTCATTCTAGGGTTTTCCCCTCTTTAAATAGGCATCTAGAGGTCGGTGTTGCGAACCGACAGAACTAGGGGCCGAATATGCCCATTGGGCCTTCACAAATGTTGTTCCATTTGACGAAACAAAGCCGTCGGAGGGTGGTACAGCCGTACCAGTGGTCGCTATCCTTATGGTTCTCTATAGTATTTTGTCCGCCATTTCTTCAAACGTACTCCGATTGAGGTAGCACAGCCGACTGGTCCTTCTTTCTCTGACCAGTTCAGGTACTCGGAATAGGGGGACGATAGCGTTTACCTCCGCCTCTTGCTATGTTTGGTCTCCATCTCGGTGGTGAAGATGTGGTAATTACCCACTTAGCGAGGGTAGTCATCATACACATCGTCTCAGCGGTGTTGGCAGTCTCAGTTGTCCTACGGACCACCGGATGGAGGAGGCAGTGGTGGCGGTGGGAGTCCACTGGTTTCGGCCATCCTCTTGGTCCAGCTATACTGGCAGGTCATGTGCATAGCTGGCATGTTGCCTCTGCTATGGAACTTGCATGGCCCATCAAGCATTGACTCGATTGTGTACTTGGGACTTGCCAGACGGTTATCAGGCTTCTGCCTTCGGCTGCCTCTGGCAACTAGATCCTCCTGGATCGCTACCACCTACTTGGAGTCGTGCCAGTTGTCTGGCTGGTCATCCTTCCTTTTGCCATGACAATTATCATGGCCGTGCTGCCTAGAGTGGTGGTGGTGCTCACCCGGCTGGAGCCGATCCACCACGTTGGTCTTCTTCATCGCTGAGTCGGCGGTGGCGTACTTGTCCACAATGGCCATGGCCTGGGCCATGGTCTGGGGGTCCGCTTGGCCGAGCTTGTTCTTGAGGATGGTGCCATCTCCATAGCCATTGGTGAAGAAGTCGATTACCTAGTGCTCGGGTACACCATCGCAGGAGTTGTGCATGCTTGTCCACCTGGTGAGGTAGTCACGGTCGTATTCGTCCTTGCCTTGGATGTAGAGGGCAATCTCGCGAGTTCTACCCGGCCGCTTGTAGATTCCAGTGAATTTGTAGATGAAAGCTTCTTTGAAGTACAGCCAGGCGTTGATGCTATTGTCGGGGAGGCTGTTTAGCCATGTTCTGGCCGAGTCGAGGAGGATGAGGGGGACGTAGCCCACAACTACCCTCCCATTGACATTTGCGATGCCCACCATGGTGACGTAATCCACTAGCCATTCCTCTGGCTTTACGGTGCAGTTATACTTTGGCGTATCTCTGGGGAGAAAAAATCCCTATGGAAACGGCTCATTCCAGATACACGGTCCGAAACACCCTTGACCGGCTGGGCTTTCCTCCTCCATCACGCACGACTAGACCAAGAGGTCGATGCGTGCATGGGCGTCCGACGTCTCCATCTCGCAGGGGATGAGTCGTCCAGTTAGACGAGACTTGAGGGGTTCCTGGCTCCTTTCGGCTTTGTGGGCATGATGGTGATGTTGCCTTTGTCCGGCTCCGTCAGCCGGAGTGTGGTTCCTCCTGGTGAATAATACCTTTGATCTGGATTCATGGATGTAGTATAATAGTCTTTTTCCCTAGAAGATTAGGTTTAATCGAACCTTGGGAAACAATGCTAAAAGGAAATAAAAAGTACATGTCTACAAGACTTTGTTTCTTTGTTTTACCTTCGTTTATCAGACCAATCTAGTTTACTTTATCATGGGTTGAATCAATGGATGGAGATAGGCCAGGGTTGAAGATCCACCTGTAGCTGCACATCAAATGGGATAAAAGAAAATAATAAGCATAGTCAGGTGTAATTTTTTAACAGAGATAATCTCTTGTGGGCAACACATCCTAATATACTAGAGCCCCTTAGAGGCAACATACACAACAATAGTCTTTTGACATAACCTAGTGCACCACGAAGCATCGGGCAACAAATGATTATTAAGTTTAAAACACAAATCAAAGCCTTAATGGGTCACTAAGCGAAGACCAAATAACCCTTTATGTCATTGGGTTTCCTATGGGATCGCTACTAGCCAAGTATCCTACCTCAAGCCTTTATCCATCTCTAGGTCTTGGGTGGTGTTAGGATGTAATCTGAGAATGGCGGCCTTCTGCGTGGCGGATGAGGCCTCAAAATATATTGGCGTCTTCACAAAAGTTGTAGGGTTTAACAAGACGAAGACGCCACCACATGATACGGGAAAACAGTATGAGTGGACCCTTCCCGTACCAGTGGTCGTTATGGCTTCAGACCCTTAGCAATAGCTCCAGGATTACTTGGTCGTGTGGACTTTCTCAAAGCCTTCATTATGACTCCTGATTTTGTATTAAAAGTCGTGATTTCATGCACAACACAAATTAAAGGAATCATTTGCATATCTTTACAATTATTAGTCATTAGTGGAGCCATTAGTGACCATGGCGACGTCATGCTGATGCTGCCCATGGCTAGCCGATCTGCCACGTGGACGGATATTTTGCCTTGTGCCATTCAGCAAGGAGGCCTTGCTGCCGCCAGGTGCCAATGGCCCCGGCATCCGGCGAGGAGCTTGGTTCTTGTTGTTCCCCACCTGGCTGGGTCCTGCCCCCGCCTGCTGCTAGTTGGCCGTGGCGACCAGAAGCTAAACACGGGCCTATTGATGACATAGCTCCTAGCCCTCAAGGTGGCTCAACTCTGCGACGGCCGCTTTCGTTGCCCTCATGTTCTCGGTGGGGGTGTTGTAAATCTGATGAACCCGAAACCCTCACGACGGCATGGGTCAGTAGCACGGTCAAGATCCAGCCCGAGGTCATGGCCTTGATGCTAGGCGTGCCGGCTGGTGCATGATAGGTGGTTGAAGCCGTGTGTGGTGTTGTACTCACGCATGGCTACGTTCGGTAGACGTGGTGCGGTGGTGACCCTGTTGGCTTCCTCAAGGAGGTTTTGCCACGTAGCCTCCAAAGAAGCTGCGGCCATGGCTGGAACCGCCTCGGGTACAAGGGGGTTGCGGAGGTGTTGGATGGAGGTGGTCAGAACATCTTCGGGATCACCGTTACCTCCATCCCAACACTCGGGGGGTGGGCGATAGTTTTCGCCTGACCCATCCATCATGACTTTGACGCTGAAGTTGCTTGTAGTGGTGCGGGGAGCGACAAAGCCGGGCGGTGCATCGGAGACGGTGGTGATCACGTGAGGAAAGGCCTCGACAACGATGGCGACATAGATGCGGAGGTCGCTGAACTAAAAGATGGATCCGTCACTAGGGAATGTCTCCTCGGCGAAGCACGATGCGTTGTCGATGATGCAGTCGATGGAGCCGAGAGTAAGGATGAGGTCTGAGGCGACACACTCACCGGCGATGAGTGGAAGTCCCGTGCGAAAGATGACCCTAGCCGAAGTGTTCTGCCCCATGGTGGGTGCCAACTATCATGCTGTGGAACACGGAAGTGCCATTGGGGATCGGTTAAGAGGGGACAATCAGGATGCAATCGGTGGCTATCGCAAAGGTATTAGGCACAAGCACTACAACCATAGTGAAGTACATAGGTTTGGGGCCCTCTTGGCGAGGTAACATCCCTAGTCCTGCAAGGATCTACTATCTCAGCGGCGTAGGCCCAATACAAGTGCTCCTTGAGTTGTTTCTCTTCCTTAGCTAGAGAAAACTAGAAGTGGAGAATCAACTAAGGGAATGGAGTCTGTCTGTAACCCTAGATGTACCCTCCCTTATATACTAGTTGGGAGGAGTAGGATACAATGTGGGTTTTAGGATTTACAAAGTGGGCCTAGGGTTTAAAAAAGTGGGCCGGCTGGAGGCCCAACTGGTGGGCCTGGACCCAGTCAGCTCTACAGTGGATGCCTGCCTTGCTACAGTGCCAGTCGCGAGACCTTTAGAGGTTAGCCGACAATGCTGCACTCACCGCCAGCTTTGCCCCGCTCATTGCGGTCGTCATGTAGCACCGTCTGGGCAGCGTGCCAGCCTATCTACTGGCGAGAGGATACAGAGGCGTGCTCTGCGGGGGCGTCATGCCCTCTGTATCCCAGCCATCGAATCTGAAACAATCAGTGGAGCCGCCCACCCGGCAGGCTCTTCCGGTTACCTGGCTAGATGGTCCAGCCATGATAGCTTAGTGCTGGTCCGGGTGGAGAGTTCCAAATGGCTGCAGCTTCCCTTTCTTGTGTCCCTCTAGCCTCATTCCTCTAGAGCTATCCAGATTGGCCTGGCTTGTCCCATCTGGGGGTCATCCCCCCAACACACTTGTTTCCGTCGGTCGCGGCATAGGAATCAACACCTTCTCCATTCCCTTGGCAGCAAGAAAGGAAGCACACCTAGAACACTTGTCCTTCTCGACGAGGCGGAGCTGGTAGAAATGACAGAACAGAGCTATAGAAGGTTTTATCCCAAGGAAAGCCTCCTAGAGGAAGGCAAAAATGGAGGATCTCGCGATGGAGCCAGGCATCAAATGCAGCACTTGGACCTAATAGTGGTCCATGATTTCAAGAAAGAAAGGGGAGAAAGAGGGAACAAGCCCCACCTAGATGGATTGGATAGAGAAAGGGTATGCAGAACCAGGGATATGAGTGAGGTTCATCAACTCGGGTCAGGAGGAAGTGGCCCCCCACTGATTGTGGGCCCCGGCCATCAGGATCCGCCAGACCCTCTTCATTAACAATTATGGACTTTAGGAGGGCCGAAAAGGGTTTCGTCTGCACGCAAGATGAGGAAGGTCCTCCTTTTGGAGGAGCCTTTCTTTTCTTCTGCACCATGACCAAGCACAAAGGATGTAGAAAGGAGAATGTGTGATGCCGAAGGAAAGGAGACCACACGTAGACTAGAAATCAATCAAAGGGAGTGGCGACAGATAATTTGGGAAAGTAAAACCCCAAGCAAGAGGAGGTCCCTCTTTTCGAAGCACTCATGTTATCGCCACGAAAATCTCAACAGACAGTTCCTGGATCCAGTGGGGCACGCACCTATCCGGTTTGGCTGCCACGGAGGGGATTGACTAACGGGGGTATGCCGCGTGGGCCTAGCAGTTTTTTGGGCCCCTACCCCATCACCTCCAAGGTGTGCACGTCCCAAGTGCCCAGGGGCAACTGTCGGGCCAACGGGAACCAATGTACCCTAGTCCATCTACTACTGGTTCCCCACATCAAGATAGTTTCTAGGCCTTGCAGAAGGTTACTTCATCAAGCGCCAAGAGGCAGCCTCGAGGAGACCTCTTCGAGGAGTCTCCTGGAGAAGGGGTCCACGACAAGGCAAGGAGCGCCTTAGCAACGACTAGACTGCTGCCATGGTGCAACTCTGTCGCACAAGGTAACCCTCAGCTTCCTCTCCAAGGGAGGGGTTTTCCCCTTCCCCAAGCCTGGAGTGGCCGACAAGACTGCAACACATGGGGACCACCCCCTCTCAGCTGAGGCATAATGAGCATGAAGTAGGGAGACAGGAGAATCTTTGACTCACCTGCTCGCTCCCTTATCGCTATGTGGGAGCCCTTCGCGCCAATATTAGTAGGAATTGGACCTGAGCGCCTATAAAAGGAAGGGTAGGGAACCCTAGAAAGAAACCTTCTTCCACCTCGAAAACCCTATCCTTCTCCTCCTAGGAGCAACCACATGATCGCATGATCAACATCTTGTACGTATATTTAACCTCAACCCAAGGTAAGCAATAAAAAAAACAGCAGTAGGGTATTACACTGCAAGGTGGCCTTGAAATGGGTAAAATCACTGTGACTTCCTTGTCGTGGTCCTACTATTCCTCGCCAAGCTCATGGAAGACTTGGGGAGATCATGTTCATCCCCTGCGTTTGATTCATCATACTTCGTGAGATACCCGCACAGGACAAATCTCTGACAGTCTTATGCTTTACACGTCCGAGGCAAACGAGATGTTTGCGATAACATTGACTGTGAAGTTTATTTCAAGTACGTTGAATGCGAAAAAATTGATTGAAAATACATTGAATGCGAGATTGACTGCAAAATGTTGCAGGCCGAACAAGCTGTACTGGAGATGGTTGTGATAACATTGACTATGAATTTTATTGCAAAAACGCTGAATGCGGACGAGTCGATTCCGATATATTGAATGCTAAGTTAATTGTGATAATGTTGCAAGCCGAAACGGTTGGACTAAGAAAGCGTCGCGAGAGAAGTCGCGAGAGAAGTCGTACATAATGCTCTTTGTGTTACATCTTTTGTTTTACACATCCAATGCGAACGAGATGGCTCCGAGCACATTGACAATGAAATCGGTTGTGGAAACATTTATTCCCACCAGTTTGATTTCGCTCTTCGTCTTCGTCTTTTGCTTTGCACATCAAATGCGAGAAAGCTGATTCCGATAATGCCGGGTGTGAAGTTTAGTGCGAAGAAATTTACTGCAATTTTTTGTTAAAAATATTGACTATGAATACAGTGCAGGAGGATGAAGTTGGCCTTAAAATGTTCAAATAGCAAACATTTAGAATTATCTTCGCCTTGCGTCATTTGATTTACATGACCACTACGACCAAGCCAATTCCGAGCATGTTGAAACCAAAATTTGTTCCGGACGTGTTCACTGCAACTAGGTTGAATGCGGAAACAGTGGAAAATGAAACATCTCGACCAAGAAAACGTCTAACTAAGAGGGTTTTGGAATGGACTAGATAAAATAAAAATAAAAGGCCACTACAAACGCGTAGAAAAAATGCGAGTATGATACGTGCATTTTACATCATCAATATAGTGACTTATATGATATGTTTCGAATGATATTTGTCGCGTGCCCTTTTAGTTTATTTATGGGACTTTCCTACAAAATCTCTTTTTTGGCATTTAATTTCTACGAGGTAGAAAACCTCCTTTTTCATATTTGTTGTTTCAGGGACCTTCTGGACGCCTAAAAATCAAAGGATCAGTATTTCACCCAGAGAAGGACCATCAGTGAAAGAACCAAGCGAGAACAGTCATTGGGCTAAAAGAACAGGTGGCGCGCCCTCCCTTGCTAGGCGTGCCACCCAGGCCCATTTGGCCCAGAGTGTAGCCTCACCTCCTCCTTTTTACAGATGCCTCCGTCTCGCTAGAAAACTATGCCATATTTTTTCCACGATTTACAAAGGCGATGGCAGAGGCGAAAGTCCTCTCCTACTCCGGGAAAAGGCAGATCTTGCAGCACCGGAGCCTCTGGTGAGGGGAAAATCGACGCCATCAGCATCACGTCTTCTCCTTAGCATATGGAAGGCCTCTCCATCAACATCTCCATCAACACCATCTCCATCTCAAAGATCCACCTCGTCCCCACATAGTTTTTGATTGATTGAACCCCGAATATTTTAAGGGTTATTTGCATGCTTGTGATTGGGAACTTGTCTTTATTTAGTGGAGATATTATATTTTTAGATTGTGGTTTAATCCATATGCCACTGATTCCTATCATGTTTGTCAATTGTGAGTAGATCCCCATGTTCCCGAGGGCATAGGATGAATGGCTGTGATTTCCATATAATATGCAATGAGTATTTGGTCAATATTTTATCTTTTATATGGTTCTATGATGGTTTTATGCGAACATCGACTGCATATTACTTCACCATTATGGGCTCACGGGGATACACTTTATTGCAATGCCGAGGGTTGGAAGGGACGGAATGACAGAAACTGTTTTCCATTACTTTGAGTTGAATTGGAGGGATTTCTACCAGGGACCAATTAACTAACTGCTATGGTGGGACATTTATGTATTAATGATTCCTATACTTGCTCATGAAAATGGCTCTAGGCCCGATCATAAGGGGCATATTTTCTCATTTCTATGGCTGAACCTAAATTAGGGTCCGCCCTAAAGGAATGAAACTTGAAAACATATTCACCGTGTTCTGTAGAAATCGAATTGCTAAGTAAATCTAATTGCTGCCCTCAGGAATGCTTGTCACAAATAATTTCACACACACTTGAGCTTGTTCTCTTCTGCATATAGGATTTGACTTTCTCTCGTTGAGAGGATTTACTTGTTTCTATTTACTTTCAATATATTATTTTACTACAAACTACAAACCCAAAACACCAAACCAATGCACCCTTTTATTGTTTTACTAGTCAAACATACTAACCAATACCTTTAGCTCCTCGTGGGTTCGACAACCTTTCTTATTGAGAAGTACTATAATTGATCACTTGCACTTGGGACCCATCAATACACTTTTCTGGCGCTGTTGCCGGGGAGCATCACGCTATTGGTAAGTTGTTTGGTAAGGAAAATTGAAAGTTGTTTTTACTATTTATTATTATTTTTATCATGGATTTCTTAGGCCGTGAATAGATGAAACTAACTCTATATGAATATGTTCATGCTATTAAGATCAAGGTTGAAAAACCTCCTAAACCAAAAGTGGCATATCAAATCCCTATTGGTATTGCCAAAAAGGCTATGAAACTAACTTTTGCAGGGGATGGAAGCCAAACTTCTATGGGTAATTTACCGCTATTGAAGATCTATGTTCTCTATTTAAACTTGCTAGCATTCCTCATGATGAAGTGAAAAGGAAGTTATTATATTTATCTGTTTCTAGTAATTCTTGCATATGGTTTAGATCTTTGGATGATAAATACCATCTTGATTGGGAATATCTGAGGAAGGCTTTCTATCTCAAGTATTAGACTCTAAAGAAGGTTATGATGATCATTGTAATATATATAACTTTTGGACTCATGTTGGAGAAAGTATTACTGAAGCTTGGGGGAGATTGAATGAACTAATTCGTAAGAATCATTGTCATGGTATTCCTGAAAGAATTATATTAATCAACTTCTATGTGAGATTACCTCAACATCTTAGGAACTTTCTAGATAATTCCTCTAAAGGAAGTTTCACTAATAGAACTCAAAAAGAAGCATGTGTCGGAGTCCTGGTACCCGGGGTACCCCGATCCTACGTACGATGGGCCTACCAAAGGGGCCACCACCTTTTATTTTGGTGATGAGATGGGTAGAGGACATCACATGGGAATTTCGAAGCTGGCACCTCACGAGGGTGTTTCTAGGTCTCAACCTCTGCCTCGGATGAATCCCTACTCTCCCGGGTCTCTGAAGAGGTCTCGAGAGGGTCAGGGTGTGCCAAAGGGTGCACCTGCAATCCTGTCGCGATACAAAATAAGAAGACAAGAGTCTTCAAGGAAGACTGGGCCTGGACCGGTCCCCTCTGTAACGAAAGGCAGGACCATCCACCGACTGGTGTAAGGACACCAAGGACGTCAGTGGAGCTAGGATAGTTTTCCCTTGCCACTTTGGTGCTAAGGGGACAAGGGCGACATCAGGAAACAAAGAACAGCGCCAAATGGACCAGCTTTATGAAGGACCGGCAGGCGACCAAGGCAAGGAGGACAGATTTGACTGAAAGTAGTCCCGTAAACCAGGTGCTTGAGGGGCAGTAGTGTGGTGACCCTTCCTGCCCAACATTCGGGGGGAAGAGGCCTAGCCGCCCTATGAAAGGAGGCATTATTCTACCTTGGAAGAGGTCGATCCCTGGGGACTTGGAACCCTACACATTGGTTCTCCATTGTACCCTCGTGAAGCACTGCGAGCAATACAACAAAACATGAGTAGGGGCTTTACCTCCTCACGAGGGTCCTGAACCTGGGGAAAAAAACCCATGTCAACCTCTCTATCGTGTGCATGTGTTGTCATCTCTGCCGCTTCCGAGAATCTCAGAGCGCGTGATTCAGCCCCCTACCAAACTCATGGCTGGTCGGACCCTTGTTCCTTTGTGGGACACATCTCCGATAGAATGGGACTTATTGGATACTATTTCTAAAATTATTGATGCTTGGGATCTTGATAAAGGTAATGAACCCTATTTTGAATATGAATATTCATGTGTAGATAATTTGTCTACTACTATATTGTTTAAAGAACTAAGTAATAGGTTTGGCCTTGATCCTCATGTTTTAGTAGAAGTTACTAAATATTTTTCTAACCACCTGAATGTCCCTAAAAAGGTATTTGATTTTTATGGTGAGTGCTTTAAATAGTCTATAGTTGTTCCTAAAGTTCTGAAACAGGTTAATCAAGAATCATCTGCCAAAATTGAAGAATATGTTGAAACTCCTCCATATCGAAGAAGAGTGAAGGAAAATTTACTCACTACTTTTGTGAACAAGAGTGCTAGAATATGTAGTGAACCATATGAACAAAGTCAAGTTAAACATCAAATTTTGGCCATCAAATAACTAAATGAAGAAACTCTGTGTGATGTCTATTTATGTGAAGATTCTACCAAGGTAATTCAAGGTAACCCCACCAATGTTGTTAAACCTATTATATCATGTGCTATTGGAACTTCATGCTATCATGGTCTATGTGATATTGGAGCAAGTATAAGTGTGATATCATATTCTCTATATCTTTAAATCAAGTCTAACATTGATCCCATACACATGGAAGAGACAGGTATAAGTAGCCAACTTGCTAATAAAGAGTATATTTGTCCACTAGGTATGGTTAGAGATGTTGAAGTATTTGTAGGAAAGATCAAATACCCCACAGATTTTACTGTGCTTGGCTGCTCCTAAGACTCACTTTGTCCTATTATATTTGGTAGACTATTCTTACATATTGTGGGTGCTTAAATTAGTTTACCAAAAGATAAGCTATTCATTAAACATGCTGGTGAAATACTAGAATTTAACTTTTAGAAATTTACTGATAAGCATTTAGAAAAAGAAAAAATTCAAAAGATATAGTGGAGACTCTTCTTCTGTGGCAGTCGCTTCATTAGACACAGTGGAATGGTATGTGCTTTATCAAGAGGATCCATTTAATGATGAAGAGAAAGAACCACTAGAACAAATACTATCTCAACAAACACCACAATTACAGTTACATATTCCACCTGATGATCTAGGAGAACTACCCCCACCAAAAGAGGATAATAGTTTTGAACTAAAACCTTTGCCTGAAGATATGAAATATGCATTACTTGATGAGAACAAAATGTATCCTGTTATTATTAGTGCTAACCTTTTAGGTGAAGAAGAAACAAAGTTGCTTGAAGTACTACGAGCTCATAGGCTAGCTATTGGTTATTCACTTGATGACTTGAAAGGTATAAGCCTGCTTTATGCATGTATAAAACTAACTTGGAAGAAGATGCAAAGCCTGTTGTGGAATATCAACGCTGTCTTCATCCAAAAATGAAAGAAGTGGTAAGGAAAGAGATAATCAAACTCACTGGGGCTGGTATTATCTATCCCATAGCTGATAGTAAATGGGTAAGTCCTATTCATTGCGTGCCTATAAAGGGTAGAATCACTATGGTTCCAAATGATGAAAATGAACTTGTAGCCAAACATATGGTTACTGGTTATAGAATGTGCATTATAATTTGCCATTCATTGATCAAATACTATAAATATTATCTAAACACTCACACTTTTGTTATATAGATGGTTATTCAGGTTTCTCCTAGATTCCGGTGCACAAAGATGATCAGGAAAAGACGACTTTCACATGTCCTTTCGACACTTTTGCATATAGGAGAATGCCATTCAGTTTGTACAATTCTACTGCTTCTTTTCAAAGATGCATGAATGCTATATTTGCTGATTATATTGATAAAATTATGGAAGTATGCATAGATGAATTTTCTGTGTATGATACCTCTTTCGATAAATTATGCAGTGTTGTGGGGACCAACACTTAGTCCTAAACTGGGAAAAGTGCCATTTCATGGTGATAGAAGTTGTAGTTATTGGACACCAAGTTTTAATGAGAGGCATCAAAGTGGACCGCGTCAAGATAGAATCCATAGAGAAGCTACCATATCCGAAGGATATCAAAGGTATAAGAAGTTTTCTTGGACATGTAGGTTTTTATAGAAGATTTATCAAATACTTTTCCAAAATATCAAATCCAACAACTAACCTTTTGCAAAAATATGTTCCATTATCTATTAATGATGATTGTGTAGAGTCTTTTAATGTCTTAAAGAATGCTTTGACAAGTGCTCTTATAATTCAACCTCCTAATTATAATTTTCCATTTGAAATCATGTGTGATGCTAGTGATTATGTTGTAGATTCTATTTTAGGCCAAAGAGTTGATGATAAATTAAATGTGATATACTATGCTAGCAAAACTCTTAATGAAACCCTGAGAAACTATGTTACCACTGAAAATTAATTTCTACCTATGATCTTTGCATGTGATAAGTTCAAACCCTATATTGTAGACTCTAAAGTCATAGTACACTCTGATCACTATGCTATTAAATACCTTATGAACAAGAAATATGCTAAGCCTAGACTTATTAGATGCGTTCGCTTGCTACAAGAAATCTACTTACAAATTGTTGATAGGAAAGGTGAGGACAATCTGATAGCTGATCACTTATATAGAATGGAAAACATTCTGGTAGATCCGATTCCTATTAATGATAGCTTTTCTAATGAACAACTAGCAAACATTAATGTATCTAGTGCTAGAGTAGCATCCCCATGGTTTGCTGATGATGCTAACTTCATTGCTATGAAAGTTATGCTACCACACTTCACTTCCCAACAAAGAAATAAATTCTTTTATGATCTTAAACATTACTTTTGGGATGACCCGTTCCTTTATAAGAAAATTGTAGATGGTATTATTAGACGTCGTGTGCTTGAATTTCAGCAGCATGATATCATAAGAGATTGTCATGATAGTCCTTATTGAGGACACCATGAAAGACCTCGCAACTTCAAAGGTATTACAGTATGGTTTTTATTTGCCTTCTTTTTTAAAAGATTGTGCTAATTCTATTAAAGCTTGTGACAAATGTCAATGCGTTGGAAACATTGGAAAGATAAATGAAATTCCTATGAGCTATTCATTACCTCTTGAACCATTTGATATATGCAGATTTGACTTTATGGGACCATTACCACCGTCAAAAACAAAACACACTCACATTTTGGTTGGAGTGGACAATGTTAAAAAGTGGGTGGAAGCAATTCCAACAAAAAATGTAGATCTTGGTACAACAATGAAGATGCTTAAGGACATTATCTTTCCTAGGTTTGGAGTACCTAGATTTTTAATTACTGAAGGTGGTTCTCACTTTATACATGGAGTTTTTAGAAAAAAATTAGAGAAGTGTGTAAATCATAGGGTAGCATCCCCATATCACCCTCAAACTAGTAGTCAAGTTGAACTAAGTAATTGGGAAATCAAACTAATTTTCGAAAAGACAGTCAACAGAGCTAGGTATGATTGGCCAACCAAAACCAATGATGCTTGTGGGCTTATAGAACTGCTTTTAAAAATCCTATGGGTGTGTCTCCTTATAAAATGGTCTATGTTAAAGCATGTCACCTCCTAGTAGATTTAGAACATAAAGCTAGATGGGTTGGTAAACAACTAAACTTTGTTTTCAAAACTATTGGAGAAAAAAGAATTCTAGACCTGAACTTGTTAAATGAATGGAGGAATGCATATTATGAAAGTGCTAGGTTGTTTAAAAATAGTGAAGATTTGGCACGATAGAAAAATAAAGAGAAAGGAATTTAAAGTAGGATATCAAGTATTATTGTTCAACTCTCGTTTCAAGTTCTCTATAGGGAAGTTAGCAACAAAGTAGCAAGGTCCATTAGTTATGCAGGAGGTGTATCACTCTAGAGCCATCCGTGTTCATGGAGACTGCAAAGTTAAACCTAATGTTGTTAATGGATAATGTCTTAAAATTATATTGGAGGCCAAAAATTCGTTGTAAAAGTGGAAGAGTTAAATCTCCAGACCTAGGAGGACATAATTGCAAAGAAATATCCCTTGCCCGATGTCAGAAATCAATAAATGGTGGTTTTCGGGTGCGTAACCATCTCGGAATATATCCATATTTTAGGTAAGTCATTATTTTTGGAAAATTAAAGCGTGCAGCGAAAGAATTGGATGAAACAGAGTCCCTAAGAGGGGAAGAGGATAGGTGGCGCGCCCATACTGGCTAGGTGCACCACCTAGACTCTTTTGCTCCGTTTCACCCCGGTTTTGGCTCAAATGTTTCGTATTACCCTAAAACCTGTCAATATACACCCCTCTCTACTAATCTAATCTCCCGTTGAGTCTTTTCGAGCTGACATTATTTTATGTCCCTGTTTTCAGATCTCTCTCCACCAAAAACCTCCATGATGTCTTCAGGAGACTCCTACCAATGCTCCTCCATGAATGTTGATGATGATGATCAGCTTGAGGGCCTCAGTCCCAACTCAATTTGGAAGAGGAACCATAAGAGGAAGGATTACTCAGATGATGAAGACTACGTCCATGTTGGATAAGAAGATGAAGAGGAGGATGACCACCAGCACATCACCAACACTAAGTACAAGGGGAGTCTCTGTCCTTATCCTACCCCTTGGTGTGATGAAGGTAATGGCACATCAGAAGTGGATCAGGAAAACCGCTCGCATGAGTACTGGTAGAAAAGCTCCAAGGCATTGTCTTTCTTCTCAAAACCCTATTACTAATCATAAGCATAGGGACGTCATGCATGTCCCAGATAAATATCTTCCTGGAGAGTGGGATCACATCTCTCAAAAAGGAACGAGAGAGGATCAAGCCTGAAGTGGAGCCTAGGAAGGATAAAGTTGGAGAAAGACTTTGGGAAACATTTGCACAATCCTCTAAACAATTTCAGCAATCCTATGGTCTCATGGTGAGTGTACTTAAGGACCTCCAAACTCACAATGATCCAAAGAAACAAGAGAAGGGGAAGAAGAAGTGAAAATCTACATCGATACTCAAGCTTGGGGGAGTTTCATCTAGTCGTGTATGCTTTATAGTCTATCATATTTCTTCTAGTTGTCATCTTTAGTTTTGTTTTGCATTTATCTATTAGGTATCGATTTTCTCATGGCTTGAAAACTCTTAGAGCATTATCATGTATCCTTGGTCGTGTGGTTTTTGGATAAAATATAAACTATGATGTCATCCATGATTCTCTTGTTTGGAGATTTATGCGTAACACTCATGCAGATGTGCACCTCATATCTAGAAGTTTTAGTTACATCTTGTCTTGAATTAGATTAACTTGAGTGTGTTGCACAAGTATATAACTTCTCAAACAAACAAAATCTTGCAACAAAGGAAAGATCCATGCAAGTGATGTTTACAAATATATATAAAAGAGGAATACCTTGAATTTGTACTAGAGATATGGTTTTGTAGAACAAATAGTTAGGAAATGACAAGGGGAGATGAGATACTCTTATTATATTTAGTGATCAACGATTAAACTGAGGGTCATGGATATTTCAATACATATGCTCTATGGAAAAGGTATGAAAGGCAAAGGTTGAGTAGAGCATATGACATGATTGAAATATCCATGCGTAAGGTTTATACAAGTTACTGATGACATTTAAAAAGTGCTGAAAGTGTTTAGCAAAGTCAAACTTCTTGTCTATCTTGTTGTTTAATAACTCTCTTATTTTAACTAGTTGTTCTATGAGAGATTATCTTCATTGCAAAGGAAAAAGTGAAATCAAAGATAGCAAGGTAAAACCACCATGCAAGCTAATATTAGCAAAGATAAAATAAAAATGTGAGACTTGTTAAATTGTCCAACATACAATGGTTAGTTTTGTTCAAAAGCAAGTGGTAGTTGCTAGAACTCCTATCTATGTAGCACATATTTGTATGATTGTTAGTCTATATATATTTTAAGACAAGTGCATATTCATAAGTTTATGATGCCATGCTCGTATTTTATTATTAAGCATAAGCTAGTTGCTACATGATACAATCTATTCACTTATTTGCTCGAGGACGAGCAAAGGTTTAAGCTTAGAGGATTGGATACGTGCATTTTACATCATCAATGCAGTGACTTAAATGATCTGTTTTCAAAGATATTTCCATGTTCAATCATTATTTATGCCTTTTTAGTTGATTTATGGGACATTCCTATGAAGTCCCTTTCATTGGTATTTAATTTCTGGGAGGCATGAAACCTCCTTTTTCGTATTTTGCAGTTTCATGGGACCTCCTAGACGCCTAAAAATAAATGGAAAAATACATGATCAGTTTTTCACCTAGAGAAGGACCATGAGCAAAAGAATCAAGCGAGATGATCTGTTGGGCTCAAAAGAGACTAGGTGGCATGCCCTCCTTGCTGGGTGTGCCACCCAGGACCGTTTGTCCCACGAGCATTGGCTTGGCTCCTTTTTCCGTTTGTGCCACCCAGGCTTGGCTCCGTCTCGCTAGAAAACCTACACCATATTTTTCCCACGATTTATAGAGGCGGCGGTGGAGGCGAAAGTCCTTTCCTACTCCAAGAGAGGGAAGATCCTATAGCACCGGAACCTCCGGTGAGGGGGAAATCGATGCCATAGTCATCATCACTCCTCCTTGGCATAGTTGGGCCTCTCCATCAACATCTCCATCAGCACCACTATCATCACCATCTCCATCTTCAGTATCCACCTCGTCCCTGCATAGTTTGGGATTGATTGAACCCCGAATATTATTTAAGTGCTATTTGCATGCTTGTGATTGGTAACTTGTCCTTATTTGGTGGAGATATATAAAGTAATATGCCCGAGAGGAAATAATAAAGTAGTTATTATATAATTCCATGTTTATGATAAAAGTTTATTTCTCGTGCTATAATTGTGTTAACCAGAAACGTTAATACATATGTGTTTAATAAACAAAGAAAAGGTTCCTAGTGATGCCTCTCATTACACTAGCTTGTTGATTAACATATGATCAAGGTTTCCTGATCATGACATTGGATGTTGTTAATAACAAGGTGACAACATTGATTGAATGATGTGATGAACATACTCCCAAAGTAGAGTAATACGATCATGCCATTATGTTTACACTACTACAACGTCATTCGAATTAACTCTAATCCTTAGACCATGAGATCACGCAAATCACTGAGTCCGGAAGAGTACCTTTATTACATCAAACGTCACACCGTAACAGGGTGATTATAAAGGTGTCGCCGGGTACTTGGGAAGTGTTAGTTGAGGCTTTTGGATCAAGAGTGGGATTTGTCAATCCTGATGATGGAGATATATACTCACGACCCTCTCGGTGATACCACATTAACATAGCTTGCAAGCAAGTGATAATGATCACTAAGAATTTTATATCACAGGAACGAGAAAAGAGTACTTATCAGTAACGGGATAAAACTAGGTATGGATGATACCGAATAATAGGATCCCAGACAAGTAAAATATCGGGAGACAAAAGGAATAGATTACTACGAATAAAGGTTAACACAAACACTAGTTCATTGCTTGAGCTGGTGGGAGTCATTATGGATCTCCAGGTCCCGCAAATGATTATTGATCTGAGAATTTCTCGATCATGTTCACTCAGTTTGTGAGCCTGGAGGGAGACACACTTAAGGGTAGTCGACGCATTTGAGTGGATAGGGAACACCGGCGAAAATACTTGACAACGCAGGAATTTTTCTGATAAATCTACCGGAATAATTTTGGCGTATCAGAATATTATTGGGGATTTGATTACCAATGTGTTCATTAAATGAAGTGTTCATTAAATGAAGTACTTATTAAATGAAGTGTTATTACATCAAGTAAATTAAAAGGGAGTTTTATTTGTATGACTCTTGATTTTAAGTGGAAATTGAATGAGAGATGAGTGGAGCTAAATGGGTGTGAGTGGAGTGTCCACCCACATAATTGGAGGAGAGGAGGGGTGCAACATCCCAAAAACATTAATCAATCTTATCAAGTCTAATCACCCAAGTTTAGGGTTAACAAAAACTTTTATTATTAAACTTAATATAATTGCATGTGTGATTTGCATTAGTGTATGAATGCTTGTAATTGCCATGATTGATTGTTACTAATGATAAGGATTGGTTTAAATATGAATACTAAATCATCTAGATCATTTCCAAGCAAAATCAAATGAAAATAAAATCAAATATAAGTCATATGATCAAATGGTCATTTTGGCCAAACTTATCCACTAGACCACTTTGAGTGTTTCTAGTAAAAGATTTCCAACAGAAACTTTCCCAATTCTTTTCACCCCTTGCTAGACCAAGTAAAAGTGAATACAAGCAAACTTTACAAAGTGTCAGAAACAATTCTTAAAACTATTTAAGAGGCAGTGCAAAATTGGATCAAGTTCATACGTATAGATCGTCACTTTTCAAAAACCATTCAAATCAATTCCCCTTGACAATTCCCAGCAACCACAGACTACTAAGCAAGCAAAATGATCACTCACCAAAATTCATTAAAGAATTTGAAAGTTAAATTCATGCGGCCATTTGATCGAACAACTGGCAGGCACAGTACAACCTCACCAACTATACACTATTTGCAGCTATCAATTGCTTAGCTTTTGTACTACAATCAACACATTGAATTGTCCTAGATCATCCCTGGTACTTGGTCATGCAAAGGAGAGGCATCACTGGCCACACTGACCAGTGCCACGCCCATACTGAGCCGTCCATGCCGGTCGAGCATGAACCACTCGTAGCATGCCGCACCGCCCTTGCCCACGATGTCCAGCAAGTCGCCGTGACCTCACCGCCACGTCCTGTCCACCCCTTGACCCAAGGAGAGAAGTGGAGACGCTGAAAACCGCGTGCCCATTTAAGCTGTGGCCATGCCTAGCGCACGACGGATCACTGCAGTTTCCTCACACACACACGTCGCGCCTCGCTCTATCGTGATCACTATAGCACCAGTGAGCTCCCAGACATGACCATTTGCCACCGCGTGCCCCGTGACCGCCGTACCAAGTGAAAAACGCCCGTGTACCCGAACAGAGCGCCGACGTCACCCGACCGATGGAGACTTCCTCTTGTCGTGCTGTCACTCGCGTGACAATCACCATAGTGTCAACACCCGGATTTTGAAGTCTAGATGCCTATTATGCCATACATCGCAATCCCAGGATTACCATTTTTGTGAGACATAACAGAAGTGGTACCATAGTAAATCATCCATTACAAACCATAATAAGGTCTTACAAACAAAGGATCTCATGATCCAATCTTAATACAATCAAAGCAGTGGAAAGTAAATGTAGCGGGGCTTCATCTTCATGATCACAGGAAATGCTGACGATGGGAGATGATCCTAGTTGTCATAGACCTCCTGCTGTCCATTTTCCGGTTAATCCTCCTCATAGTCTTGCCATGGGAACAGCCAGGACAAAGCCATGAGTACTCTTTAAGTACTCACAAACTAACACTAGTATAAGTAAGGTCAAAGCTAATAGGAAACTTAAGCTCTAGGTTGGTTTTGGAAAAAGCCAGATTTACTTCATAACACTTCAATGGTAAAGACCTAATTTAGTTCTCTACATTACTTAAGTGGGAACTTAGATCTCATGTCCACAACTCTATTGTGGTAAAGTCAAAGTCATCTTTCAAGTCACAAATCATTTTGAAAACATCTGACAACGGAACAGTATGGCCACTCCAACTGTCCATAACCACAAAATTCAATACATCCATCAGGAATAACCCTGAATCATCATACTTGGTATGCGCATAATGAAACTTAACCTTTCAATTACACACCCTAGTATAGGCACCTCCCCTATGAGTTTGGCCTCCCAACCATGACCATATGCCATATTGGGTTCTGCATAGGTGGACTTTCATCACGAGGTAGCCTCAGCTCAACCTCTTCCACAAGGGAAACCATACTAAGACATATAACCTTCCAGTCAAGCCCTACACAACTTAGGTATTGTGGTTGTACGGTAAAATTGGAATGGTATCGCATCCAAACCCAACCATCGGTTTTTATAATGGGTCAAGGCTCATGCCTCAACATTTTCATCATCCACCATTGTGTTTCTCGACACATGTGAAAACATTTCAATAGAATGAATCATCATTCCAAGGTTTTCATTATCCTTTTCACGAAGTATTCCCATCTAAAGTGATCATGTTTTATGCTTAGCACTAGCCACTAAAGTTTTGGGTATTCACTATTGGGGGTGCTAATCCTGGTACAAGTATTCAAGGCTAATCCAAAGATCTTGATAGGATCCATTCTATTTCCACTATTCACAATTCATTAACTAAGTTATAACTGTAGTAAAGGGGAAAGTAAAGCTTGGAGTAAAAACTAGGAATTGGTAACGTTACACAACCAGGTATACCTAGTGCATCTAGTATAAGGGGCTCGCATATATAGTATGCATAGTTCTAGCTTGCAATTAGTGATGGCTTTCTTAGATAGCAAGTATGGTGCTAGCCTTCACTGATAGCTTGCTTAGATAGCAAATATGGTGCTAGCTTGCAGTGATAGCTTGCCTTGTTGGTTGCAGTTGTTGACGTTTATAAATACATCCTCGAAGTACTCCTCTTCCTCCTCGAAATACTCCTCTTCATTCAATCCCGGGTCGGTACTAGCGTCTATAAATACATCCAATGTACAAAATCACCAAACAACACTTCACTACTCCTATTTAGCACACAAGGCTCATACTAGATGATGTAATATCATCTCAATCATTCCATGTTATAATGGCACATTTTTATTTCTTTTTAATGAGAAAAGTAATTTCTACTCATTGAAATTGTTTAAGATTTAAAATTCTCCAACTAGAATATAGGATCATATGGACCATGTCCTCACCATATATTCTCAAGCTTGGGAATGTGATTTAAAAGTGTGGTCAAGCATTACAAGATTTAATATTACTATTTAATAAGATTTAAATGACTAGAAAAGCCTATATAGCCTTCTTTTAATACTAGTCCAAGTTTAATATCTGCAAAAACCAAATGTTTATCCTTATTCAGGCAGAGCATAGAAAATGTGAGTTTTGAGAGGTGGAATCATCTCAAAAGCATTTATAGTTTATTTTAGAAAAATGTTTGAAGTGTCAAAAGTCTCTATCTTGTTATTTTTGTTATAGGTGATCTGTAATTCCAATTGGTTTGAATCCAACTAGAGTGATTAGATAATTTCAATACCTTTCCAACAAAAGTGGAATCATGAATTTTGGTTCAGTGAATCTCTTTGAATTGATTTTTGAATGTACTAATAGAATCTAGTTTTAACTAAAATGGAAAAATCCTATTTGAATGGGTGGGCTCTGCGCGGGAAATTAAACGGGCCAGCCCAACTGCACAGCACTGGTGCAGCTGGCTACTGACAGACGAGTCCTACTCGTCAGTGACTTAACTACGCCGAAACGGTATGTTTCAATCTTAGCCCTACGATTAGAAAACGATCTAACGGCTGACGCAACGTCGTCTACGTTGAATAGCTCCGGCGAGTACTGAACCCCAACAGGGCGATGGGGGTCACGTGAGGCTCACCTAGGCTCCATCCAAGGTCGGCAATGGGGGTGAATGAGGTTGTCGTCGATGGCGGTCCGAGGCACGATCATGGTGGCTCCTGGGGTGGTTGCAATCAATGGGTGCCTTCCTCCACTACAGCGGCGGACTCTGGCTAAATTCCGGCGGACTGGTGCTCGCCTTGCTCCGGGGAAGGGTTGGTGAGGTTCCGTGGTGAGTGGGGAGTGGGATGGGGTGGAGATTGAGGGCTGGGGTGGCCTCTATTTATACACCTAGTGTGGCAGTTGGGCGGCATGGTCGGGCTACTCCGGCGATGCTGCTACAAGTTGCAATCGTCACGACAGAGGGCATGGGTGGAGGCGGTGGACTATGGCGGTCGTCATGGAAGTGATGGCATGACAAGGGGCGCTCTCAATTGGCAGGGATACGTCGGTGCTCTAGGTGGGTACGCAGGCGTTTGTCACTTGGTACGGTGGTCACGGGGCACGAGACGATGAACGATCATGTCTAGCCGCTCACTTGTGCCATAGCGAACGTGGGTACGGGCGGAGAGAGTGAGGCATGATGTGTGCGAGCGAGGCGGTTGCGGCGCTTCGTCGTGCTCTCGGCATGGCTATGGGTTAAATGGGCGTGGATGGTCTAGCTCCTTCTTGCCTTGCCGTTGGTCAAGGGCTGGTCAGGGGGTGGCAGTGAGGTCACGTCTACCTCGTGGGGGTCGTGGTAGAGGGCGGCGCGGCGCGCAGCGACTGGCTCGTGCTCGACCAGCATGGATGGCTCGGCATGGGCATGTCACTGGTGCAACGGTGGCCAAAGGGCTCTCCACTACTCAACTAAGGACTGGGATTGATCGAGGACAATTCAATGTGTTGATTGCAGTACATTTTGTGAGCAAATGACAATTAAAATAGTGAATAGTTGGTGAGGTTGTACTGTGCATGCCAAGTATTCGACACAATGGCCGCATGAATTCATAATTCGAATTTTTGAAAGATATTTGGTGACTGATCTTGTTGTTTGCTTGGTAGACTGTGGTTGCTGGGATTTGTCAAGTGGAATTGATTTGAGTTGTTTTTGAGAAAGTGTGATCTATACATATGATCTTGATTCAATTTTGCACTGCCTCTTAAATAGATTTGAATTTAGTTTCTGCCACTTTGTAAATTTTGCTTGGATTCACTTTTACTTGATCTAGCAAGGGCTGAAAATAAATGGAATTGTTTTTGTTGAAAATTCTTTACTAGGAACACTCAAAGTGGTCTAGTTTGATCAAAATGACCATTTCTTATATATCTTATATTTGATTTTTCCTTTATTTGATTCTGCTTGGATTTGATCTAGATGATGTAGTATTCATCTTTGAACCAAACCTTATCATTTGTAACCATCAAAAATGGAAATTGCAATCATTCATACACTAATGCAGATCACACTTGCATTCTTATTAAGTTTAACTATAAAGGTTTTTGTTAACCCTAAACTTGGGTGATTAGAGCTTGATAAGCTTGATTAATATTTTTGGGATGTTACAAACCTTCCCTCCTTAAACAGAATCTCGTCCCGAAATTCAGGAAAAACTAGGAACTAAAGAATTGGGGTACTCAGTCCTAATGTAATCTTCTCATTCCTAGGTGGCTTCTTCTTCGATATGGTTACTCCACTAGATCTTGAGAAACTTGATACTTTTGGTCTGAGTGGTCCTAAATGGTTCTTCCAAGATACAGATGGGCACTTCACGATAGGTTAGTTCCTTGTCAATATTTATGGCTTGGTGATCGATGTTCTTGAAAACTTCAGTCTTCTCCGGAACTTCTAAGCATTTGCGAAGTAATGAGATATGGAACACATTGTGAACGGCTGACATCTCTTTAGGTAGTTCCAATTGATACGATACTTCTCCTCGGCGATTCAAAATCTTGAAGGGTCCAATATATCTAGGGGGATAACTTTCCTTTCAGATGAAAACGCTGCATTCCCTTCAAGGGTGATACTTTGAGATACACAAAATCTCCGACATTGAAGGTCAGGTCTCGATGTTTCTTGTTATAATAACTCTTCTGTCTGGATTGAGCGGTCTTGAGGTGCTCACGTCCTTTGTGAACCTTCTCTTCGGCTTCTCCTAGGATGTCGGGTCCGAAGATCTGACTCTCTCCTACTTGCTACCAATTTAGCGGGGTACGACACTTCCTTTCATTCAGAAATTCAAAGGGGGGCATTTGCAAACTGGCTTGATAACTATTGTTGTAAGAGAATTCCGTGAAAGGCAGACAATCTTCCCACTTAGATCGATATTCTAACACACAAGCTCTCAACATATCTTCTAAGATCTGGTTAACTCTTTCTATTTGTCCGTCGATTTGCGGATGATAAGCGGTGCTGAAATGCAGTTTGGTCCCTAATCCTTCTTGGATCTTCTGCTAAAATCTTGAGGTAAACTGGGTTCCTCGATCTGATACTATGGTCTTAGGGGTTCCATGCAAACTGACTATTCTACCGATGTATAACTGCGCTAGCTTCGAACTTTGGTAGGTTGTCTTGACGGGTATGAAATGGGCTACCTTAGATAATCTATCAACTATCCCCCAAATAGAGTCTTTTCCCCTACTAGATGTAGGAAAATCGGTGATAAAATCCATTCCGACGGAATCCCATTTCCATTCCGGAATCTGCAATGGTTGCAATAGTCCCATGGGTCTCTGATGTTCCGGTTTAACTATCTGACAAATATGACACTTGGCTATATAGCTTCCGACTTCTCTCTTCATTTTGTGCCACCAAAATTGCTCCTTCAAATCCTGATACATCTTCGTTCCTCCCGGGTCGATAGAATAAAGGGTATCATGAGCTTCTTGCATAATGACTTGTTTCAACTCCGAATCTGCTGGAACACAGATACATCCTTTGTACCACAAGGTTCCTTCTTCATCTTCGGTTAATCCGAGTAATTTTCCTATTCCAATACGACGCTTGATTCCATCGATACTTGCGTTTCCTTTCTAGGATAATTTTATCTGACTAATCAAAGTGGGCTGAAGTTCTATGCTAGCTAAGAATCTTTCCCTAACTAACTCCACTCTAAAGTTCTCCATCTCCTCATGAAGACTTGGTTGGGCTTCCTTTATCATGGTGTTTAGTCTACACAGCAATCTGCTAAGAGCATCCGCTACCACATTGGCTTTGCCAGGGTGATAGTGAATGTCAAGGTCATAATCCTTGATTAACTCAATCCATCTCCTTTTCCTCATATTCCACTCCTTCTGGGTGAAGATATACTTCAAACTCTTGTGATCCGAATAAATCTCACATCGATTACCCGTGAGGTAATGACGCCATGTCTTCAACGCTAAAACTACGACTCCTAGTTCTAGGTCATGGGTTGGATATTTCTGCTCATGTTGCTTCAGTTGTCTAGATAGATAGGATATAACTTTGCCTTCTTGCATCAATACACATCCGAGACCAATATTGGATGTGTCACAATACACATCAAAAGGCTTCTTGATATCCAGCATGATCAAAATTGGGGTTGAAACCAATCTCTTCTTGAGGTCTTGAAAACTTGCTTCACATTTGTCAGTCCATTCAAACTTCTTATCTTTCTTCAGCAACTGGGTCATTGGTCTTGTGATGCTCAAAAATCCTTCAACGAACTTGTGGTAGTATCTGGCTAATCCAAGAAATGCATGGACTTCTGTTTGGGTAGTTGAGGCTTTCCATTCTTCAACATCCTTGATCTTGGCGGGATCAACAGCGACTCCTCCTACTGACAGGATATGGCCTAGGAATCCTACTTCTTTTAACAAAAATCACACTTGCTAAACTTGGCATACAACTGATGCTCTCTAAGGGTTCAAGGATAGTTCTAAGATGTTTCTTAGGGTCTGCTTCTGACTTGGAATAGATCAGAATGTCATCGATAAAAACAACGACAAACTTATCCAGAAAATTGATGAAAATCTTATTCATGATGTTCATGAAATAAGTAGGGGCATTGGTTTATCCAAAAGACATGACATTGTACTCATACAATCCATATCTGGTGGTGAAGGCAGTCTTTGGGATATCTATTGCACGAATCTTTAATTGATGATAACTAGTTCTAAGATCAATCTTAGAAAACACACTAGCACTAGTTAATTGATCAAACAAATCTTCTATCTTGGGAAAAGGGTATTTGTTCTTGATGGTGACATCATTCAACTTCCGATAATCCGTACAAAGACGGTTGGCTCCATCCTTCTTATCAATGAAAAAAATAGGTGATCTCCATGGCGATGCACTTGGTTGAATCATTCCTTTTCCTAGCATATCATCAAGTTGCTTTTTCAGTTCCACTAGTTCAGATGGGTTCATACTATAAGGTCTCTGAGATATGGGTCCGGTTCTAGGGATTAGTTCAATGATGAACTCGGTATCTCGATCTGGGGGCATACCGGGCAATTCATCTGGGAACACATCGGGGTATTCATAGACTACTCTGACATGGTCAATGGTGGTCTTGGCTAGACTCTTGTGGCACTTGAATTGGCAGGGTAAGGTCTCACATACATGTTCTACTGATACTCCGGTGCTACTGGTCATTGGTATAGCTTTCTTAGCACAGTCGATAAATCCTTGATGTTTCGACATCCAATCCATTCCTAGTCCAAAACTTTGGTTCCAAGTACTATTAGATTGGCATAAAAATATATCCCATGGATTCTGATGGGTATGGCTTTGCAAACTTTTCTATCTTTGGTAGTTGAACCAGGGATTTGAACTATCATAACATGCTTCAGATTTGTGGGTTGAATCTTAGTAGTGCATGCAAATTCTTCTATAACAAACGAGTGTGATGCTCCCGAATCAAACAACACTCTTGCTAATACTGAGTTAATAGAGAACATACCCAACACGACATCTGGCGCTTCCTGGGTTTCCTCGGCATTCATGTGGAACATACGACCATTACAGTTGTGCGAGTTTCTTGGGGCGAATCTCTTTCCAGGCTGGACACGACGTTGCTGTTGGGCAGGTGCATTCACATTGGTTGTTGCGGCAAGCTTCTTGGGACACTCGTTGGAGTAGTGACCCGTGACTCCGCATTCAAAACAAGTGATCATTGACTTGTCTTTCCCTGCGATAGGCACAACATTGCTTCTAGTCCTTGGGGCAGTATTGTTGTGGTTGTTGTTGGACTTGGGTGGTGCACGGTTGAAATTATTGGAGTTGTCGGGGTTGTTGTTGTGGTTTCCTTCGGGCCTTGGGTTTCCTCCTCCATGGTTGGGATAGTTCGGGCGGTTCATTGGGTATCTGTTGTTTCTAGGTGCATAACTTGTAGATGGGTTGGGGAGATACTTCAGGGTATGGTGGGGTCCTGGTTGATGCATCATTCGACGCTTGTGGTTCTCACTGGTCTGGTTAATCTTGCCTTCCATCTGGATGGCAGAATCCACTAAGGCTTCTAGGTCATCAAATTGGATGTTGACTAGCACTGTCTGGATCTCATCATGCTGTCCGTTCAGGAATCTTTCTTTCTTCTTGGCATTTGTGTCAATCTCATCAGGGGCATATCTAGCTAGTGACAGAAATTTGTCACGATACTCAACTACCGTCATCCTTCCTTGCTTCAGTTCTCGGAATTCATCCCTCGTCCTCTTGATCAAACCCGGGGGCACATGGGTTTTGCTGAACATGAGTTTGAACTCCTCCCAAGTCATCATATTACCTCTGTTCATTGTACGGGTACTATTCCACCAAGATCTGGCATAGACGGACAAACAGTGGGTAGAAAATAGCACCTTCTCATTTGCATCAACTCCTGCAACTTCCAGATTGTTTTCCATGGTCTACAGCCAATCATCTGCATCTAAGGGATCTTCAGACTTGCTAAACATGGGTGGGTTGGTATTCTGGAAATTCTTAAGTTTGGATCCATGGTGATCTTGGTTTCCATGTCCTTGATTATTATGGGCCATCTGGGATATCTGTTGAAGAGTGGCTAAGTTGTCTTGACGTTCAGCTCTACCAGCTTCATGATCAGAAACTAACATTGGCAGAATCTGCAGCATGGGGTCTTGAGATGAACTGCTTCCCTCGAGATTTCCACGAGTCATCTGAAGATTGAGATAGATAGAGAGACAAGAGGGAAATTTTCTAGCGTTCATGGTTTTGTTTCAAAAGCTTTAAAGTTTGAGTTTGACTCGGGTTTTGCAAACTAGCAACTTCATTTCATTCATTCATTCATTCATGGCACACCATACAAACACACACCACAACCCAAATAGAAAACAGATGGTTTTAGGAACCATTATGTGAAACTATGATACAGTGGGACCGGGTACAAATCACACATATGATAGTGCTCAAGTGCATCTAATCATGATCAATGAAGGCAGCATCATCCTCATCAGTGTTATCCTCCATGGCTTCATCCTCCAGGTAGTCATTGTCATCACTAAGGTAAGAGTGAATATCCCCTCGGATGTCTTCACCTCCCTCCTCCTGCTGTTCCTCTAGCTAGATCTCCTGGTCATGGACAGTCTCCTCCAAGGTGGCTATCTTCTGACTAAGACGGCCGACAGTACGATCCTTCTTGTCATTTTGTTGATGAAGAGACTTGCGATCCTTTGCGAGCATGGCGATGGTTTTTTCTCTCTCAATAGATTCAGCATTGCTCTAGTTGACGTGATCACGGCCATTGTCTAACTCCTTCTGTGTCTCATGGAGCATGAAGTACATGTGATCCACATAGTGCCTCCAATCTGGATGTGCTGGCATGGATAGGGGTTGTCCTAAAGAGTCACGTCTTGCATAGTGTGCAAAACGGGTTCCAATGATCTGATTGATGTTCTGAGCACATAAGGGAGCAAGAGCTTCTTGCATCGCCCTGTCTAATCCATCTAGCTAGTTGTTCTCCTGAATGCTGAACTGGATCTTGACGGAAAGAGGTGGCTCCATCCTGCCTCTCAGGTCGGCCAATATCAACCACTGTAGCTCTCCTCCCACGTGATCGTTGAGTTGTGCCCCGAAGAACTCCGGATGCGGGTGCTTGAGATGCTCCGAAAGCGAATCCAGATCCCTCTCAAAAATCAGGTGGCCTCCGTTTCCCAGCTGGTAGAACTTAGTGTATTTGACCTCCATCTACAAGAAGGTAAAATGAGTAAGTTAGTGGAGGGTTTCAAGTGTGTCAAGTTTTAATTAGATTGGTAGGAGTTTTGAGTAACAAGTGATCTCTTTTGGAAAGAATCTCTAAGGTAAGAATGAGAATAGGTTTTTGTAAATACTTACTTTCTTTGTTTTGAAGCTAGGTTTTTCAGGCGTCCATTCTAAATAGGGTCTCCTATGGTCAAGATGGCTCTAATACCAACTTGTCAACACTCGGATTTTTAAGTCTAGATGCCTATTATGCTGTACATCGCAATCCCAGGATTACCATTTTTGCGAGACATAACAGAAATGGTACCACGGTACATCATCCATTACAAACCATAATAAGGTCTTGCAAACAAAGGATCTCATGATCCAGTCTTAATACAATCAAAGAAGAGGAAAGTAAACATAGCGGGGCTTCATCTTCATGATCACAGGCAATGCTCACGATGGGAGATGATCCTAGTTGTCATAGATCTCCTGCTGTCCATCTTCCGGGTAATCCTCCTCATAGTGTGGCCATGGGAATAGCCAGGGACAATGCCATCAGTACTCTTTAAGTACTCGCAAACTAACGCTAGTATAATTAAGGTCAAAGCTAATAGGAACCTTAAGCTCTAGGTTTGTTTTGCAAAAAGCCAGATTTACTTCATAACGCTTCAAGGGTAAAGACCCAATTTAGTTCTCTACATTACTTAAGTGGGAACTTAGATCTCATCTCCACAACTCTGTTGTGGTCAAGTCAAAGTCATCTTTCAAGTCACAAATCATTTTGAAAACATGTGACAATCGAACAATATGGCCACTCCAACTGTCCATAACCGTGGACGCGGCTATTCGAATAGCTTAACCCTGAATCATCATACTTGGTATGCAGATAATCAAACTTTACCTTTCAATTACACACCCTAGTATAGGCACCTCCCCTATGAGTTTGGCCTCCCAACCATGACCATCTGTCATCTTGGGTACTGCATAGGTGGACATTCATCACGAGGTAGCCTCAGCTCAACTTCTTCCACAAGGGAACCCATACTAAGTCATATAAACTTCCAGTCAAGCCCTACCCAACTCAGGTATTGTGGTTGTACGGTAAAGTTGGAATGGTATCACATCCGAACCCAACCATCAGTTTTTATAAAGGGTCAAGGCTCATGCCTCAACATTTTCATCATCAACCATTGTGTTTCTCAACACATGTAAAAACATTTCTATAGAATGAATCATCATTCCAAGGTTTTCATAATCCTTTTCACCAAGTATTCCCATCTAAAGTGATCAAGTTTTATGCTTAGCACTAGCCACTAAAGTTGAGGGTATTCACTATTGGGGGTGCTAATCCGGTACAAGTATTGAAGACAAATCCTAAGATCTTGATAGGATACATTCTATTTCCACTAGTCACAATTCATTAACTAAGTAATAACTGTAGAAAAGGGGAAAGTAAAGCTTGGAGTAAAAACTGGGAATTGGTAAAGTTGCACAACCAGGTATGCCTAGTGCATCTGGTATAAGGGGCTTGCATATATAGTATGCATAGTTCTAGCTTGCAATTAGTGATGGCTTGCTTAGATAGCAAATATGGTGCTAGCTTGCACTGATAGCTTGCTTAAATGGCAAGTATGGTGCTAGCTTGCACTGATAGCTTGCTTAAATGGCAAGTATGGTGCTAGCTTGCACTGATAGCTTGCCTTGTTGGTTGCAGTCGTTGAAGTTTTCCTCTTCCTCCTCAAAGTACTCCTCTTCGTTGAATCCCGGGTCGATACTAGCGTCTATAAATACATCCAATATACACAATCACCAAACAACACTTCACTACTCCTATTTCGCACACAAGGTCATACTAGATGATCTAATATCATCTCAATCATTCCATGTTATAATGGCACATTTTTATTTCTCTTTAATGAGAAAAGTAATTTCTACTCATTGAAACTGTTTAAGATTTAATATTCTCCAACTAGAATATAGGTTCATATGGACCATGTCCTCACCATATATTCTCAAGCTTGGGAATGTGATTTAAAAGGGTGGTCAAGCATTACAAGATTGAATATTACTATTTAATAAGATTTAAATGACTAGAAAAGCCTATATAGCCTTCTTTTAATACTAGTCCAAGTTTAATATCTATAAAACCAAATGCTTTTACATATTCAGGTAGAGCATGCAAATGTGATTTTTTAGAGGTGGAATCATCTCAAAAGCATTTACAGTTTATTTTAGAAAAATATTTGATGTGTCAAAAGTCTTTGTCTTGTTATTTTTGGTATAGGTGATCTATAATTCCAGTTGGTTTAAATCCAACGGGGGTGATTAGATAATTTCAACACCTTTCAAACAAAATTCGAATCATGCTTTTTGGTTCAGTGAATCTCTTTGAATTGATTTTTACATCTACTGACAGAATCTAGTTTTAACTAAAATGGAAAAAATCATATTTGAATGGGTGGGCTCTGCGCGGGAAACTAAACGGGCTGGCCCAACTGCACAACATTGGTGCAGCTGGCTACTGACAGGCGCGTCCTACTCGTTAGTGACTTAACTACGCTTAAACAGTATGTTTCTACCTTAGCCCTACGATTACAACACGATCTAACGGCTGACGTGCGTCATCTACGTCGAACAGCTCCGGTGAGAACTGAACCGTAACGCGGCGGTAGGGGTCGCATGAGGCTCACCTGGGCTCCAGCTAAGGTCAGTGATGGGGGCGAATGAGGTTGTCATCGACGGCAGTTCGAGGCACGGTCACGGCGGCATGGTCGGGCTACTCCGGCAACGCTGCTACAGGTTTCAATTGTCACGGCGGAGGCCATGGGTCGACACGGTGGACTATGGTGGTCATCATGGAAGTGATGGCATGGCAAGGGGCGCTCTCCATTGGCAGGGATATATCGGTGCTCTGGGAGGGTACGCAGGCGTTCATCACTTGGTACAGTGGTCACGGGGCGTGAGACGGTGAACGATTGTCATGGTGGTGGCATGGCAGATGCCCTGGATAGGCTAAAGATGGGGCCAATGTGTGCTAGGGGAATCCAGGGAGGGAGAACGTGGTGATTCCACGCACAGATGTTCTAATATTCTCTCTATCAATGGTGTTTACAAGTGCTCTTCAAGATATTGGTGAGAAGGAGACTATGTCTCTTACTCCCCACAATCTAGCCCTAGAGTTCTCAATTTGACAGAGAAAATGATCGATTACCTTCTATGGAGGCCCCGGTGCTCCTTATATAGGGGAGCCCGGGTTACAATGCTAGGGCATACGTGGCAGCATATTCTTCGAATATGCCCCTCGACTAAAGCTAGATGATTCTTTATTCTCTTTAATGGCTCGTCCGGGCTTTGGACGTAAACCGCAACGTGATCCTTGTCTTTAAGCGTCACCAGACACGTGCTGCGTCAGCTGACATTGCCCGCGTCACCCTGGTCGCCCCTGACCCGCTGGTCCTTCTCTTTGATTTGCTTCGCTCGTGCTATAGATAATAAAGCCACCTTTTGACTAGCGGGATATTCCTTCCTTCTCTTGGAAGCCATATGATAGTCCGGCTAGCACGTGGCTAACCCGGCTATGAGGGTACCTGCATGATAGACAGATAAACATGGTCGGCATATGTTTTATGTCGGCAGGGCTATGGCTGAGGAGATGCTCTACGGGCCGGTTTACTCCGTGGTTCGACCTGCCTTGAGGTGACTCGGCCAGCACTTGCTTTGACCGTGTTGTACCTCGGCTCACTCGGCCTATATACCCCGGCGTTGCCCTACCCGGGGGTATGCCCCCAACACTAGTCCCCGAAGCTGGTGCGGTCTTAGCAACTTTTAGTTGTTATGGACACAGCAGGTTCCCATATCCGGATCTCTGCCTCTTTGGCCGAGTTACCCCATAACCTGAGGTTTTTCCTCTTGCGGTCCCTTGGCTCATTCCGAATTATTGCTCGCTAGCCGGTTTTTTTGCTTGCTTATCCAGGTTACCGTTCCTTCTCTTGTACGCTTCCCCACGTCCTACATGGAGAGTAATCATCATTTTGCGTCATTTTAAGGGCTACGCGCATTTAATGCGCAAGTTACTAATGCAATGTCAGGAATAACTGCTGCGCGCGTCCCTTCACTGCAGCGCCTCGTTAACTGTATCATTACATCGCGTCATGGGATCTTCTGCTCCCTGTGGTCCTTGTTGTGGCCACGTTCTGATTGGTTCCTCGGTTGCATACACGCCCATTGCGTGTGGCGTGGCAACTGCAAAGGATCCCACTACATGCCCTCTCGCGCAGTTAAGAGGGGGCTGGGGCAATCTTTGGGGAAGTTCCCCATTTCCTTCGTGCTTCCCAGCCTCCTTTCTCTCTCACTTCAACCTCACTGCCGCCGCTACTTCTTCGTCGCAACTGCGATGTCGTGACCTTGCTCAGGCAGCACCTTGCGCCTGCGCCATTGCTCCCGTTCTAGAGCTTCACCACGATGCCCTGCGCTTCTCGGTTCCCCTCTACCATTATTTTTATTCTGATTTCCTTCTCGAAGAACTTGAGTTCGCCATGACTGCGGAGGAGGTAGCCGTGGTGGCATAGCAGGAGGAGGAAGGAGAAGGCCGTGAGTGTGGCGGCTGGGACGGCGCGTTTGTCTACGAGGATGATCTGGACTGGCTCCATGGCACGCGACGCATCTCCGCTGGCGTTGCCTGTCGTCTCGCCGCCGGGGAGGTTTCTCCCTCTCCCAATCCTGGAGAGTATGTTGTTTTTCTTTCTCATTTTTAGTGTGGCTTCGGCCTTCCTACCTCAGATTTCATTTTTGATTTCCTCTCCATGTATCAACTGCAACCACACCATCTTCCTTCCAATGCCATCACTTCTCTATCCTCTTTCGCCTCTAGCATTGAGGGATATGTCGGCCTCTGGCCATCTAAGGAACTATGGACCAAATTCTTCGGTCTCCGGAGGAATGTGGTTCTGGATAAGGAGCTTACTCCGGAGGAGAAGCACCTGACTCAGTGCGACGCTGCCTCCATATCTCCCTGCAAGGGCTCCGTATTTCCCCGAGTCACTGGGCTCGAGTCTTGCAAGGGCTGGGCCCAGACTTTCTTCTACGTCCGGAATACAACTTCCGAGGATTTGATCTGGCTCCTCCTTTGAAACTCGGACCTCCGGACACTTCTCTCTAGGAGAGCATCCCCAAGCGACCCACAGCCCTGGCGAACTAGGTGGAGTGCCAGATCAAGGAGCTTCTCAAGGAGAAGCTTCAGGGGGAGGACATTATGATCACCTTTGTTCGCAGCCAGGTCTCCCCCCTTCAGAAGCGTGCCCATAAGATCTACTACTTTAGCGCCCCCCTCGACCCCCACCGGACTTCATCTTTCAACTTGGCGGTTTACCGCCAGGTTAATGCCATTTTCAATGTGGAGAAGGAATTCTACAAAGATTGGGAATGGGGGCTCGAGCCCTTCACACAGGACAACCCTCCTCCAAAGGTAAACTTCCTTCTTACTGTTTTCCGGATCTCCTCTGTATGTCGGATTATTTTCATAACTTAGCAGTTGTTGTCTTATTCTCAGTGATTCCTCCAGCAGCCACTCAAAGATGGCGAGGTGCTGGCGAGCAAGTGGGCACCGGACAGCGCCGAGGAGGACGAGGAGGAGCCTGATCCGGAGACCTTCCTGCCCACTCCGGATGTTGTCAAACGTGGCTCTGGTAAGGCCTCCTCTTTAAGGGATTGGCCGGATGACGATGACTCGGATGTTGAGGTCCTGGAGGTACTTGACCCGGTTCTCATCTCTTACACATATCTGGTTATGTTCGAATATTCAGCTAACCCGACCGGTTAGGTCCACGAGGTTCCCCCCTTGCCACGGGTGGTCCGGTCCCTGCTACTTCCCAAAAGCGCGCGGCTTCCTTGGCCTCAACTTCGCAGGCGCTGCTGCCCAAGAAGAGGTAGAGAAAGTCCGGGGTGAAAGCCTCGACTAAGCCGGCTTCCAAGAGCACGGCCCGAGTTTGCCCAAACCTCGGGCACCCCCAACCTCGGACGAGTAAGTCTCTTTGCATTTGCACTTGGGGTTTTTCCTTTCTGTGTTTGCCTTTGTCTCTTATCGGTTCTTTTTTATCCTTTTGACTTGGTGCTTTTTTGCTTTTCAGAGCTCCTAGGGTCATTCCCCAGAGCGTCTCCGGCATAGAAACTCCAATCCGGCGCAGTCCTCCTCCCCCCGCGATGACAACACTCGCCCGCTCAGCCCTATCCAAGAGGGCTCAGCGGCTGCGCCTGATCAGAGCCCACCTCACCATGAGGAGGGCAATGTCAGTGCGGGGGGTGGTGGGGCAGCTCTGGATACAGCCATGCCGGATCTTCCCAGTTCCTCTTCGGCCCTAGCGCCAAGTGTTGAGGTGCCAGTTTCATCGGCACCACCCCAATAAAGTTCTTCTCCCGTTCAAGTGTCTTCAGAACCAGTAGCACCAGCATCCTCAGCACCAACAGCACCAACAGCACCAGCAGCACCAGCATCACCAATTCCAGCAATAGCACCACCAGCACCAGCAGCAGCAACAACATCAGCAGCATCACCAGCAGTAGCCTCAGCAGCCAAAGCTTCGACCAAGGCCCCAAAGAGGAAGGCTATGTCCGCCACCTCTAGATTAACATCGTCTATTGCAGATATTTTTCTGCCAGCTTCCCAAGCTCCTTTCGGGTCAGTAGCCTCAGATCTTCCGACACGACCTCCGTCATCCGGCAAGCAAAAGAAAGCTGCCGGATCAGCTAAGGGAATCACTTTTGGGTCGACCGCTGCCGGATCAGAGGGTAGCAGGCAGCTGGTCCTGCATACCAGCCCTGCTGTAGCTCAATCTACAAGGCGAGAGGCCCATCTCAAAGGCTTGCTGGCGAACTACTCTCCCAATGGCAAAAGTTATAGTCCACTGCTCCTAGAGTATGTGCGTAACTGGAACAACGTTGAGTCCATCGACCCCAAGGATGATCTACCGGAGAAGTTCAGCCCAACCGAGTTCAGTGCACATATGAACTCCACCACCAAGGCCATCTCTTTGGCTGGCCGGATGATGGAGGTAACTCTTTTCCTCTGCTGTGGTAGTTTGTATATATGAGCACTTGTAGATATCTCCACTAGTCCCCGAGCCTCCGAGGGAGTAACTTGTTACTCGGTCGGATGCTCCTAGAGAATTTGGTTTCTGTCATTAGCAATTTCAAATATTTACATAGAGCCGGGTTAAGTTCCCTTGGCCCGGATCTTGGACACTTGAAATATCCATACACCTAGAGTCGGGTTAAGTTCCACTTGGCCCGGATCTTGTAGACTTCGAATATCCACACACCTAGAGCCGGGTTCAGTACCCTTGGCCCGGATCTTGTATACTTCAAATATCCACACACCTAGAGCCGGGTTAAGTTCCACTTGGCCCGGATCTTGTAGACTCTGAATATCCACACACCTAGAGCCAGGTTAAGTTCCACTTGGCCCGGATCTTGTAGACTTTGAATATCCACGCACCTAGAGCTGGGTTAAGTTCCACTTGGCCCGGATCTTGTAGACTTCGAATATCCACTCACCTAGAGCCGGGTTAAGTTCCACTTGGCACGGATCTTGTAGACTTCGAATATCCACACACCTAGAGCCGGGTTAAGTTCCACTTGGCCCGGATCTTATAGACTTCGAATATCCACACACCTAGAGCCGGGTTAAGTTCCACTTGGCCTGGATCTTGTAGACTTCGAATATCCACACACCTAGAGCCGGGTTAAGTTCCACTTGGCTCGGATCTTGTAGACTTCGAATATCCACACACCTAGAGCCGGGTTAAGTTCCACTTGGCTCAGATCTTGTAGACTCCGAATTACTTTTTACTTTGCCATTGATCTTGACATTGACTTGCTTGTTTTAGATTACCATTGACCGCCGATCTGCTGAGTTCCAGTGCCTGCTGGACTCCTATAAAGACATTCGCGTGCGTTATGGCAAACTCCTAGAGGAGCACCAGAAGAAGGGTAATGTTTTTTACTTAGACTTTTCCTTCTTCCATTTTTGTTTGTTCGAGTTATCTGTGATCCGTATTAATTTGTTATCCGAACCACGCAGCCGACGTCGAACCTGAGAATATCATCATGCGGAAGAATCTGGCTGAGATCGAAGGTATCTTATCTCGTTCACCCCATCAATGTGCATTCTTTTCTTCCTGCAGTGGATATTTATACTCCAGCTCTGCCAGAATAATCCACTATTGCAGTTGCTCTTGAAGATAGTGTTCCTATGCCTGATATGATGACCAATTTCCTCAAACAAACAGGGAAACATGAGGCTGAACTAAAAAAGAAGGACGATGAGATAGCTCGGCTGCAGCTCCAGGACTCAGAAATTACTCGGCTGAATGCCAAAATTCAGAGGCTTAAGGACCTCCATAAGTCCGAACTTGAGAAATATGACCAGGAGTTTGCCGAGGAAAAAGAGCGTTTAACCACGCAAATTTCCAAGGACTAGAGATTATTGCAAGAAGCCGACGTCCAAGTTACGTCGGTGACCTCTGAATACGAGAAAGTCTAGGCCCACAGCGCCAATGTCTATTCCAAGATTCAGCGACTCCTCTTCCAGATTGCCCGTGAGTTCTTTGCCCTTGCTCAACTTTTATTCCTCTGGGTTTGGTGCTTTTGTTCACTGTTTCCTCTCCTCTGTTCTCAGGCAAATTTCCAAAAGGCGATACACTTGCTGCTGCTGCCGTAACCAGGACCCGCGAACAGCGTGGTATCCCCACCGGTCCTGATGCCGAGCCAATCCCGTATGATACGGAGGATCTGCTGGCGAGCTTCTCCACTTGCCTTGATCTAGTGAAGAACTACGGCGCAGACATTATACCGGTGGCAACGCAGATGTTCAGCTCCCTCTAGCTCACTGAGCCCATTCCCAAAAGACATACGACATTCATAGCCAAACTTATGGAGTGCGAGCATCAGCTGAATATGTGGCATGAGTCGGCTGCACGATCTGGGGCTGACATTGCCTTGCAGTTCGACCTCTCGTGGTACGAAGGAATAGACCTAGGGCTGCTTACCCGCATGCGCACCGGATCCAAGTGGAACAAAGATCCGGCGTGGGTTGCGTGCCACAAAGCCAGTGCTAACAAACTTATTCAGTATTCCTTCTGCCACCCTTGGAATGATGGGCTGAGCTATGTCGACATTTTGATGGTGAAGTTGCTTTTAGAGATGAACAAGATGAAGGGAGTGAGGATGAGGCCTCCGAGCTTGGCGACGAGGCCGAAGACGCCGAGGATGGCGAGGCCAACCCTGAGGATGAAGCCGAGGCCAGCGCCCCTCCCCCAAATTCCGAAGTACCGCCTTCTTCGGCTGCTGCCCCTGCTCCCTAAAAACACTTGATCGTATTTATCAGATCCCCAGAATGTCAGGCGAAAATGTATCTAAGTACTTTGGTTTGGTTCTTCTACCATTCATTGTTTGAAACTAAGTTCTTAATGATGGATTATCATGGGTGAAGTCCCCGGGTTTGGTTTTCTTGTTCCCCCAATTTTTGACTCGGCTCGCGTCTACCTTGATTCGGTTTTTTTACTTATGAGTCCGAGGTTCAAAAAATTGACTTAACAATACTTGAAACTTCGAGATTAGCTCAAAATAATCCGGTGCTAGATAAATATAGTAAACAAAGGGTTAGTCCAAATAACAAATGTCAGCCCGCTTAAGTTCTTTTCCTTAGTCGTTTTTCATGTGCTTTGCCATTCCAAACTTGTTCTCTTGCTTGCCATGAAGCCAATTCTTGTTGGACAACAGCAAAGTCGAAGAGTTGGGTTTTTGGTGATCACACATTACTAATCCGATTAAGATATAGGCGACTTAACCCAGCCGACATAAAAATATGAAAATGAGAAAGACAATTATTACGGCAGTCCCCGAGTCTCTGCTTGGGATGCCAAAGTTTCATTGATAAGCTCATTGCCGACATACATACCGACATATGAGTAGCTCGGATACATTCACCTCTTTGTCAAGTGTAAAAAGTACGAAGTAGTGCTACATTCCACAGTCGCTTAGATTCCTCTCCTGACCTGTCCGCCTTGTTCTTTTCCTATGGCTGTGAATCAATAAGATAGTAGGGATCATTGTGCAAGGATTTGCTTACAATTAAGGGTCCTTCCCATGGAGGGGGTAGTTTATGCATGCCAGCAGTGCGCTGTATCAACCGGAGTACCAGGTCACCTTCCCAGAGAACTCGGGGGCTCACTTTTCGGCTATGATAGCGTCGGAGATTTTCCTGGTATATGGCGGATCCGGACAAGGCCAGTTCTCTCGCTTCTTCCAACAGATCAACATCATTTTGCCAGGCTTCACGCACTTTGGCTTCTGTGTATTGGGTGACTCTTAGAGAATCATGCTCTATGTCGGCTGGTAATACAGCTTCTACCCCATATACCAGAAAGAATGGCATATAGCATGTTGATCGATTCGGAGTTGTTCTTAAACTCCCCAGTACTGTCGGTAATTCTTCTATATAGCACCCCACTAATCTTTGCAGCGGCTCTATGAGCCGGGGTTTTATCCCGGACAGAACTAGTCTGTTGGATCTTTCCACTTGCCCGTTCGATGCGGGATGGGCGACTGAGGCGACATCTAGCCAGATCTTCTTTTCTTGGCAGAACCTCGCAAATGCTCCTTCGGCGAAATTTGTGCCATTATCAGTTATGATGCTATGGGGATAGCCATCTCTCGAGATTATATCCTTGAGGAATCTTACTGCTGGTGCACCGTCACCTTTCTTAATTGGCTTCACTTCAATCCACTTGGTGAACTTGTCGACCATAACTAGGATATGGGTCATTCCTCCTTTAGCCGGCTTAAATGGCCCTACCATGTCTAGGCACCATACAGCAAATGGCCAAGTAATGGGGATAGTTTTGAGTTCCGACATTGGTAAATGAGTTTTCGTGGTGTATCTCTGACAGCCCTTGCATTTTCTCACCAAATCCTCTACTTATTCCAAAGCACTTGGCCAATAAAATCCATGTTGGAAAGCTTTCGCCACTAACGCCCTTGAGGAGGCATGGTGGCCACATTCCCCTTGGTGAATATATCGGAGTATATCAAGTCCTTCCTCCGGAACAACACAACGCTGCAGCACTATTGTCACACTTCTTTTGTATAATTCAGCGTTGATAATGATATAGGCCTTTGCTCTCCTTTGGATTTGCCTTGAGAATATCTCATCATCCGGCAAAACTCCTTCTTTCAGGAAATCATATATTGGCATGGCCCAAGCTGGTATAGCCCGGACGGAAATGGTTCCTCGTCAATTTCCATCGCATCCACCGACATAACTCCTGTCGGGTCTGGTTGATCAATCCCCGGGTTTGCTGAGGCAGTCCCCGGGTTTGCCAAAGCAGTCCCCGGGTTTACTGAGGTGCCACCCCACTCTATCTCCATAGGTGCAGCTCCTGATCCGGAGAGTGCCGGTATATAAATTGAGTATGATTCCGGCAATGGCGTGATGGATGGTTTTCTCAAGTGCTCCAAAGCAACGTTTCGCGGGATTGACTGCCGAGATTAGCCTAACTTGGACACCGTATCGGCCGCCTCGTTTTCAATCCGAGGTATGTGATGGAATTCACACCCTTCGAAAAATCCACTTATCTTTTGCACATGGAATCTATAAAGGGCCATGTTAGCATCCAAAGCATCCTAGTTTCCAGACACTTGTTGCACCACCAAATCCGAATCTCCAAAGCATTGTATCCGACGTATCCTCACTTCTTTTGCTACCTTGATACCATGTACCAATGCTTCATATTCTGCAACATTATTCGAGGCGCTGAAGTGGATTTGAAGGACATATTTCAGTTGATCTTTCTTGGGCGAGGTAAGCACTACTCCGGCGCCCAACCCATCTTTTACTTTCGATCCATCGAAGTGCATTCGCCAATAATTAGAGTCCGGCAGAGGTAGTTCGTATTGCATATCAGCCTAGTCCACAAAGAAATCCGCCATAGCTTGCGATTTTATCGCATCTATTCTATCAAACTGCGGTGCATATGGGGCTAACTCAATTGCCCATTTTGCTATCCGGCCACTTGCATCTTTGCTACTCATAATCTCTGATATGGGTGCCTCACATATCACTTTGATGGGATGTTCCTCAAAATAGTGTTTGAGTTTCTTGGCCAACATATACACGCCATACACCATCTTTTGATAGTGTGGGTAATTCTGTTTTGAAGCAGATAATACCTCGCTAAGATAATATACCGGTCTTTGCACCGACTTTCCATCAACCTCACGCTCCACTACAATTACTGCACTTATGACTCGGTGGGTCCCGGCTACGTAGAGCAACATTGGCTCCTTGGGTAGTGGTGCTGCTAGGATCGGTGCAGTAGATAACATCTTTTTCAATTATCGAAACGCATTATCTGCCTATGGCGTTCATCTGAATTTGTCTGCCTTTTTCATTAACTGGTAGAGGGGAAAGGCCTTCTCTCCCAACCTACATACGAACCGGCTTAACGATGCTAGGCAACCAGTGAACTTCTACACATCGTTAAGGCATTTTGGGAGTTCCATTCTCTCTATGGCCCGGATTTTCATCAGGTTAGCTTCGATACCTCGGCTAGACACTAGAAAACCGAGTAACTTTCCTGTGGGCACACCAAAGGTGCACTTCTCCGGGTTAAACTTCATCCGGAACATTCTTAAGTTGGCGAATGTCTGCCGAATGTCATCAAGGAGCGTATTGCTTTCCTTAGTCTTTATCACCACATCATCCACATAAACTTGCACGTTCCGACCTATTTGGTTGTGTAAGAATTTTTGCATACATTGTTGGTACGTTGCTCCTGCATTACATAGTCCAAACGGCATAGTGCGATAGCAATAAGCCCCATACGGGGTAATAAACGCAGTCTTTATTTGATCATCCGGATTCAGGGGTATTTGGTGGAAATCAGAATACGCATCAATGAATGACAATAGTTCACATCTGGCTATTGAGTCTATGACTTGATCTATTCTAGGGTGTGGGAATGGATATTTGGGACACGCCTTATTCAGGTTCGTGTAATCAATGCACATGCGCCATACCACAACCACGTTCGGATCATCCGTCTTCTTTTCCACGAGCACCGGATTAGAGAGCCAATCCGGATAGAGTACTTCCATGATAAACCCGGCTGCTAGGAGCCTAGCTATCTCATCCCCAATGACCTTCGTTCTGTCTTCGGTGAAACACCGGAGAGGCTGCTTTGCCGGCTTAGCCCCGGTTCTTACGTTCAATGAGTGCTCGGCCAACTCCCTTGGCACACCTTGCAGATCTTGAGTGGACCAAGCAAAGATATCCCGATTCTCATGGAGGAAGTTGACGAGCTCTCTTTCCTATTTGCTGCTTAACCCGACACCAATGGTTATGGTGCGCTCTAGGAACTGGTCACTGATTGGCACTTTCTTTGTGTCCTTGATTGCTTGGAATGACACGCTTCCGTGCGGGTTGGTCAGAGCTGGCATATGCTGCTGCGCGGATTGAGCCAATGCCGCTACTTCTAGTATCTTCCTTTTTTTCCTGAGTTATCACAAGGGACTCGGCTAAGTTAGATCCGGCTGAGGCACACTCGATCGAATGTCGGAAGTCCCCTGATACAGTTATCACACCCCTTGGTCCAGGTAGTTTTATCTTAAGGTAGATGATGTGAGTACTTGCCATGAAATTGTTCAGCGCGGGCCTGCCGAGTAATGCGTGATAAGCGCTCTCAAGATTCACCACTTATAACTCCAAATTTTTAGTCCGACAATTGTCTCTCATGCCGAATAACACATTAACCCGGACCTTGCCAATCGGCTCACAGGAAATACCTGGCACAATGCCATGAAAGGTGGTCCTCGTTGCTTGCAGCATGTTCTCTGTTATTCCCAACTTGTGCATGGTATCCTTGTACATAATGTTGATACTACTGCCATTTTCAATCAGTACTTTGGAAAACCTCACATTGAGATTTGGCCTGATGAACGTTGGATCCAGGACCAGTGCATAGGTCCCAAGGCTAGGCATGACCTTTGGGTGATCCTTAATACTCCACGTAATCTCCTGATCCGCCCAGGGCATATATCTCACTACTGCCAGCATTACCGCGTTTACCTCCATATGCCGGCGCTGCAAGCTTTTTCGGTCATTTTCTTCCGTGGTAAACACACAGTAAATTTGATGATGCTCCTTGTACTCGTTTCGTCCCACATTCACATTGTAACCTTGACCTTGTTGCTGATTATTGTCTATTTGATGTACCGCATCCCTTCTTTCTTGATTTTCATACCTTGGCGGAGGTGGCGGCAACATTAGTTGTTGTCCATTTCCCCTGTTAGTAATGGTTGTCGTGGTGCCTCATTCCTAGGTGCTTCATTCTGAGGTACCTAAGCACTCCCCGAACTGCCCTGCTCTAACTTCCTCATCCACTCACATTGCCAGGTCGTGCGATTTGCCGGACTATTGGTACTTGGTGTATGGAACTTGCAAGGTTGATCCAACATAGACTCGAACATATACCTTTGTCTATCCTTCCGCTCCTGCCATTGCTTTTTCTGCTCCGGGGTCCAAGGCTTTTTCCCTTTATTTTTCTGTTGCCAGTCTTGACCTCCAGTTTCCTGGCGCTGGCTGGCGCCGGCATTGGGCTGGTCCTGGTCTACTGCTGCAACTTGTTGCGAGTTATATCTGTAATCCGGACGCTCGTCCCTTCTCTTTCCTCGAAAATCATTTCTCCTCGATCACCCGGGGCCATCTCGGTTGTAATATTCCTCGTTTGCCTCGCTTGACATTAGCCGGGGTTGCGTTGGATCTCCCAAGGCATACGAATCTGCGATCCGGATTGTCTCAGCCAAAGTGGTTGGCATATCTTGCTGCAGCCTCTGCCACAACATACTTCCATATCTGAATCCCTGGTCGAACCACGCAATAGCTTGTGATTCAATTACTCCCTCGCATGAGTTATGCACGTTGCACCACCAGGTCAAGAAATCCCGGTCTGGCTCATTCGGTCTTTGCCGGCATAATGCCAGAGTCTGTGGCCTATTGGGTCTCTTGTAGGTGCTCGAAAAGTTGCTAACGAACAACTCCGCAAAATCTAGCCAACAGTTAACACTTCCTGGTGGAAAATTGTTCAACCAAACTCTCGCTGGTCCTTCCAACATTTGTGGCACATACCTCATTGCCCATCTCAAATTTCCAGTTGCGATCTTGACCATCATCGTGTAATCAATCAGCCAGTCCTCTATCCTAGTATTACCATCATAGGTTCTGGTTCCTCTGTGTTGGGTCCGCAGCATAGAAAACAAAAAATTTCCTACGGCGTGAACTACACACCAAGATCTATCTACTAGGTACAAAGCAACGAGTGGACATACATCCAACGAGAACTTACCCTTGTAGACAACGAGCTTTGTTAACGAGTAGGAACTCGTGGTTGATGTAGTCGTACACTTGCCGATCCCAAGATCGTGAGGAAGTCCGAGAGCCGCAACTCAGCAGCGCATCCGCACTCGCACACACGTTCAAACCACCGGACAACCTCCACCTCCTCGCTCCAGCGATCCGAGAAGCAACAACTCCTTCAAACGCCACCGGGAACATGTATCTCGCTAATCCAAGACCATGGGGGAATAATTCTAGAGGGGGAGAGAGATCCTTCACAAGGAGGTGTGTGGATGAAGGAGGGAATGGGTGGCCTTTTATAGGAGGAGGGGGGTGCCCCCTCTCTCCATGGCCGGCGCATGGGGGGTGACCCCTCACCTCCCCCATTCATGTGGTGGTAACCCCTCCACATTAAAATGCCTCTTCACAATCCCTTTTAAAGTCTCCACTTTAAATGCATTAAATTTCTCCAAATTTAATGCTCTCTCATTTAATAAAACTCTTTTTATTAAATTTATTCAGAATTTTGTTAATTACTTTAATTAACAAACATTCACATATAGCCCCTTGCAATATTTCAATATCACATGCAGAACCACCTTCTGCAATTTCACCCAAAACAATTTCCAGTTTCTATTGAAACAATTCCTGCGGTTTGCAATTCTTTCGTCTGAAACATATGTGCTCCAAAATGGTGTCCGGTAACTCTTAAGTGTGCCACCCTACGGTTCACGAATAATGCAGACATGATCGAGACCCTTCTCCGATCAATAATCAGCAGCGGGACCTGGAGATCCGTACTGACTCCTACACATTCAACGATGACTCCTGTGATCGTGAGAACCTTTAACGCTTGTAACTAAATCCCTTTGTCTCTCGATATATTACATGTCCGAGATTCGATCATCGTTATCTCCATACCTAGTTTGATCTCGTTACCGACATGCACTCTTTTCTTGTTCCCGTGATATAACATTCTAGTGATCACATCACTTCTTGTAAGCTATCCTAATGTGATATCACCGAGAGGACCTAGAGTATATCTATCCGTCATCTGGATTGACAAATTCCACTCTTGATCCATGAGCCTCAACATAACACCTTCGTAGTACTGAACCCATCTTTATAGTCACCCTGTTACGGCGTGACGTTTGATGTTATCAATATACTCTTTCGGTGTTAGCAATTAACATGATCTCATGGTCTAAGGATAAAGATTACTTCATATGATGTTATAGCAATATAAACATAATGACTTGATCGTAATGCTATACTTCGGATGAATGTTCATCACATCATTCCACCAATGGTGTGACCTTGTTATTAACAACATCCAATGTCCATGATCAGGAAACCTTGATCATCCTGTTAATCAACAGGCTAGTCTATAAGAGAGGCATGACTAGGAACCCTTTTTGTTTATTAAACACACATGTATTGATGTTTCCGAATCAATACATTTCTAGCATGTAAAATAAACATCTATCATGTATGAGGAATATATAATAACAACTTTATTATTGCCTCTCAGGGCATATTTCCTTCAGTCTCCCACATGCACTAGAGATAATAATCTAGTTCACATAGTGACAAATCTAACACCCATGGAGTTCTGGTGTTGATCATGTTTTGCCCTAGGGAGAACTTTAGTCAACGGATCTGCTACATTTAGGTCCGTGTGTACTTTACAAATATTTATATCTCCATCCTTGACATGCTCGCGGATGGAGTGAAACCGGCGCTTAATATGTTTGGAATTCTTGTCAGACCTTGGTTCCTTTGCGTTGGCTATGGTTCCATTGTTGTCACAATAGATCACCATCAGGTCCAATGCACTGGGAACCACACCCAGTTCTGTAATGAACTTTTTCATCCAAACTGCCTCCTGCGCCGCTTCTGAAGCAGCAACATATTCCGCCTCCGTTGTTGATCCAGCTACCACAGGTTGTTTGGAACTCCTCCAACTAACTGATGCTCCGTTCAAGAGAAATACATATCCGGATTGAGACTTAGAGTCATACGGATCGGTGTCAAAGCTAGCATCGACATAACACTTAGCGACTAGCTCTTCTTCACCTCCGTATATGAGAAACATATCCTTAGTTCTTCTCAAATACTTTAGGATGTTCTTTACCGATATCCAGTGTTCCGAACCTGGATCAGATTGGTACCTACTAGTCAGACTAATAGCATGTGCCACATCCGGTCTTGTACATAGCATGGCATACATAATAGAGCCTATGGCCGAGGCATAGGGGATCTTATCCATCATCTCTCTTTCTTCCGCCGTAGCCGGACTTTGAGTCTTACTCAATGTCTTGCCTTTCAACATAGGTAAGAACCCCTTCTTACTTTCGTCCATATTAAACTTCTTTAATATCTTATCAAGGTATGTAATCTGTGATAGCCCAATTAGGTGCCTTGATCTATCTCTATAGATTTTAACGCCTAATATATATGACGCTTCACCAAGGTCTTTCATCGAAAATTTGCTATTTAGATAACTTTTAACACTGTTTAAAAAATCTTTATCATTTCCAATCAATAATATGTCATCCACATATAATATCAGAAATGCCACATTGCTCCCACTCACTTTCTTGTAAATACAAGCCTCTCCATAAGTTTGGACAAATCCAAACTCTTTGATAACCTCATCAAAGCGGAGATTCCAACTTCGTGATGCTTGCTTCAGTCCATAGATGGATCGCTGAAGTTTGCACACCTTATTAGCATCCTTAGGATCGACAAAACCCTTAGGTTGTATCATATACAACTCTTCTTCAATCTTACTATTGAGGAACGCAGTTTTGACATCCATCTGCCATATTTCATAATCGAAATATGCAGCAATTGCTAACATAATCCTAACCGATTTAAGCATCGCTACAGGAGAGAATGTCTCATTGTAGTCAACTCCTTGAATTTGTCGAAACCCCTTTGCGACAAGTCGAGCCTTATAGATGGTCATGTTACCATCAACAACAGTTTTTCTTTTGAAAATCCATTTATTCTCAATGGCCTTTTGGTCGTGAGGTAAGTCCACCAAGTTCCAAACTTGGTTCTCGTACATGGATTCCATCTCGGATTTCATGGCTTCTAGCCATTTGTTGGAATCTGGGCTCATCGTCGCTTCTTCATACGTTGCAGGGTCATCCATTTCATCAACCATGAAATTCACAACAGGATTGCCGTACAGTTCAGGAGTTGTACGTGTCCTGCTTGACCTGCGAGGTTTGGTAGTGTCCACTTTCGGTGTTTCATGATCATTATCATTAGCTCTCTCTTCATCAGGTGAAGTCAACTCCGAAACAACCTCTGGTGCTGCGCCACTCGCCATTCCATGAAGAGAAGGTTCAATAACCTCTTCGAGTTCTACATTCCGACTACTCACACCTTTCGCGAGAAACTCCTTCTCAAGAAAGGATCCATTCTTGGAAACAAAAACCTTGCCCTCGGATCTGTGATAGAAGGTATACCCAATTGTTTCCTTAGGGTATCCTATGAAGACGCATTTTTCCGCTTTGGGTTCGAGTTTATGCGGTTGAAGTTTCTTCACATAAACATCGCATCCCCAAACCTTAAGAAATAACAGCTTAGGTTTGTTTCCAAACTATAATTCATACGGTGTCGTTTCAACGGATTTAGATGGTGCCCGATTTAAAGTGAATGCAGCTGTTTCTAGTGCATAACCCCAAAATGACAGAGGTAAGTCAGTCAGAGACATCATAGATCGAACCATATCCAATAAGGTATGATTACGACGTTCCGACACACCATTACGTTGTGGTGTTCCGGTAGGCGTGAGTTGTGAAACTCTTCCACACTCTTTCATGTGTGTGCTAAACACGTAACTTAGATACTCTCCTCCACGGTCAGACCGTAGAAACTTGATCTTTCTATTACGATGATTTTCCACTTCATTCTGAAATTCCTTGAACTTTTCAAAAGTTTCAGACTTGTGTTTCATCAAATAGATATACCCGTATCTACTCAAATCATCCGTGAAAGTAACAAAATAGCGATATCCACCTCACGCCGACACACTCATTGGTCCACACACATCATTATGTATGATTTCCAATAGATCTGTCGCCCATTCCATTGAACCAGAAAACGGCGTTCTAGTCATCTTGCCGATAAGGCATGGCTCACATGTATCAAATGATTCAAAATCAAGTGATTCCAAAAGTGCATCAGAATGGAGTTTCTTCATGCGTTTAACGCCAATGTGACCTAGACGGCAGTGCCACATATATGTAGACATATCATCATCAAGTTTAATCTTTTTAGCATTAACATTATGAATGTGCATAATATTACTATCGAGATCCAATACAAATAAACCATTCAACATAGGTGCATGACCATAAAAGATATCATTCTTATAAATCGAACAACCATTGTTCTCAGATTTAAAGGAATGACCACTTTGCATAAAACACGATCCAGATACAATGTTCATGCTCAGTGCAGGCACCAAATAACAATTATTTAGGTTTATAACTAATCCCGATGGCAAATGGAGAGGTAGCGTCCCGACGGCGATCACATCAACTCTTGATCCATTGCCGACCCGCATCCTGACCTCATCCCTTGCTAGTTGTCGCTTGTTCCGTAGCCCCTGAACCGAGTTAGATATATTAGCAACCGATCTGGTATCAAATACCCAGGTGCTACTGTGAGTACTAGTCAAGTACACATCAATAACATGTATATCACATATACCTTTGTTTTCCTTGCTGGAATTCTTGTCCGCCAAATACTTGGGGCAGTTGCGCATCCAATGGCCAGTCCCCTTGCAATAGTAGCACTCGGTGTCAGACTTAGGGCCAGCCCGGGGTTTCTTTTCAGGCGTGGCAACAGACTTGCCACCCTTCTTTCCCTTGTGCTTGCCTTTCTTATCCTTCTTGAAACCGGTGGTCCTATTGATCATCAACACTTGATGTTCTTTCCTAATCTCCACTTCTGCAGTCTTAAGCATTGACAGAAGCTCGGGAAGAGACTTCTTCATGCCCTGCATATTATAGTTCATCACGAAGCTCTTGTAGCTAGTGGCAGAGATTGGAGAACATGATGTATGCCTAAGTCAATGGGAATCATTATTCCCAAGGACACAAGCTTATCGGCGTACCCAGACATTTTGAGTACGTGCTCACTAACGGAGCTGTTTTCCTCCATCATGCAGCTAAAGAACTTTTATGTAGCATTATAACTCTCTACGGCAGCATGGGCATCAAAAATCATTTTCAATTCTCCCATGGTATCAAAGGCATTGCCATTTTCGAAACGCTTTCAAAGTTCTGGCTCTAGCCCATACAGTATGCCGCAATGAACTAAGTTGTGGTCCTCCTGACGAGTCACATAGACATTCTTTTCCTCGTCAGGGGCATCAGGAGCTGGTGGGGAGCCTAGCGATGCATCTAGCACATATTGCTTTTGTGCAGTAGTGAGGAGAATCCTCAAATTCATAGCCGAGTTGGTGAAGTTGCTACCATTCGCAGCAAGTTTCTCTTTCTCCATGAACACATTGAAATTAAAAGCAGGTGGTGCCATCTACAACAGAATTTGTAAAGTTTATTTAGACTAAGTTTATGATAGATTGAGTTCAACTAATCCAAATTACTAATGAACTCCCACTCAAAAACGACATCCCTCGTGTCCTTTTGGTGATTACATGAACCAAACCCACTATACCATGTCTGATCATCACGTGAGTTGATATAGCTTCAAAGGCGAGCATCTATATGGGCATCATATCAACCATATGACTCATGCTTAACCTTTCGGTCTGTGTTCTGAGCCATGTCTGTACATGCTAGGCTCGCCAAGTAAGAACCTTAGTATTCGCGTGTGTAAAACTGTCTTACACCCGTTCCTATGAAAGCGTAGATTCGAGTACACCTGATCATCACGTGATGTCTCGAAACACGATCCATAAAATGGTGCATACTCAAGGAAGAACACATTTTTATCTTGATATCTAAAAGAGGGATGATCTTATAATGCTATCAAACGCGCCAAACTAGCAGTATAAGATGCTAACATCTAATGTGTAAAGTGAGATGATATTTTCCATGCATTTGATCTCTATCACTTGCATCGTGGTATGATCTCTATCATTCCTTTGTGTGTAAGGCCAAGGTCTATGGAACTTACACGTTGAGTGTGTTGTAAGAGTATCCACCATACATCTACTTACAACAATACCATATCAACACACTAGCCCAGCAACGATCTAAACTAGATGCCTCTAATTTATCAATTGCAAGTTTTACGTGGATTAGGGCTTTCGGAGATAGAACCGTTCTTACCTACGAACATGAACCACAACAAGGATAACTAAGTTATTAGCAACTCGTTGTAAATCAGATAACTAAGTTATTAGCAACTCGTTGTAAATCAGATATTGACTATAGTAGGAGAGACAGACACCCGCCAGCCACTTATGCAAAACAAGTTGCATGTCAGTCGTGGAACCGGTCTCATGTATGATGACATGTAAGGTTGGTCCGGGTCGCTTCATCCCACTATGCCACCAATATCCAAAATACATAGAAGATGCAATAACATGATCATCATCGCCCACATATCAACCATATGTGTGCTACCCGTGCTAAGCACCTACGCATAGATCAGGCTCTGATACCACTGTTGGGTCCGCAACATAGAAAACAAAAAAATTCCTACGGTGTGAACTACACGCCAAGATCTATCTACTAGGTACAAAGCAACGGGTGGACATACATCCAACGAGAACTTACCCTCGTAGACAACGAGTTTTGTTAACGAGTAGGAACTCGTGGTTGATGTAGTCGTACACTTGCTGATCTCAAGATCATGAGGAAGTCCGAGTGCCGCAACTCAGCAGCGCATCCGCACTCGCACACATGTTCAAGCCACCGGATAACCTCCACCTCCTCGCTCCAGCGATCCAGCAGAAGCAACAACTCCTTCCAGACGAAACGCCACCGGGAATAGGTATCTCGCTAATCCGAGACCATGGGGGAATAATTCTAGAGGGGGAGAGAGATCCTTCACAAGGAGGTGTGTGGATGAAGGAGGGAATGGGTGGCCTTTTATAGGAGGAGGGGGGGTGCCCCCTCTCTCCATGGCCAGCGCATGGGGGGGTGACCCCTCACCTCCCCCATTCATGTGGTGGTAACCCCTCCACATTAAAATGCCTCTTCACATTCCCTTTAAAAGTCTCCACTTTAAATGCATTAAATTTCTCCAAATTTAATGCTCTCTCATTTAATAAAACTCTTTTTATTAAATTTATTCAGAATTTTGTTAATTACTTTAATTAACAAACATTCACATATAGCCCCTTGCAATATTTCAATATCACATGCAGAACCACCTTCTGCAATTTGACCCGAAACAATTTCCGGTTTCTATTGAAACAATTCCTGCGCTTTGCAATTCTTTCGTCTGAAACATATGTGCTCCAAAATGGTCTCCGGTAACTCTTAAGTGTGCCACCCTACTTTTCGTGAATAATGTAGACATGATCGAGACCCTTCTCCGATCAATAATCAGCAGCGGGACCTAGAGATCCGTACTGACTCCTACACATTCAACGATGACTCCTGTGATCGTGAGAACCTTTAACGCTTGTAACTAAATCCCTTTGTCTCTCGATATATGACATGTCCGAGATTCAATCATCGGTATCTCCATACCTAGTTTGATCTCGTTATCGACATGCACTCTTTTCTTGTTCCCGTGATATAACATTCTAGTGATCACATCACTTGCTTGCAAGCTATCCTAATGTGATATCACCGAGAGGGACCGGAATATATATATCCGTCATCTGGATTGACAAATTCCACTCTTGATCCATGAGCCTCAACATAACACCTTCGTAGTACTGAACCCATCTTTATAGTCACCCTGCTATGGCGTGATGTTTGATGTTATCAAGATACTCTTCCGGTGTTAGTAATTAACATGATCTCATGGTCTAAGGATAAAGATTACTTCGTATGATGTTATAGCAATATAAACATAATGACTTGATTGTAATGCTATACTTCGGATGAATTTTCATCACATCATTCCACCAATGGTGTGACCTTGTTATTAACAACATCCAATGTCCATGATCAGGAAACCTTGATAATCCTGTTAATCAACAAGCTAGTCTATAAGAGAGGCATGACTAGGAACCCTTTTTGTTTATTAAACACGCATGTATTGATGTTTCCGAATCAATACATTTCTAGCATGTAAAATAAACATCTATCATGTATAAGGAATATGTAATAACAACTTTATTATTGCCTCTCAGGGCATATTTCCTTCACTCTGGCCTGCTGAAAGGTCGGCACTAGTGGCTCCTTCATGATTCGGGGCCCAAAGCATGCCGGACCAAGAGGACCTTGTACCTCGATTAGCTCCGACCTATAAATTCTATCCAGTTTCAGCCTCGCATCATCTGGCTGCAAGTTCCTCCTTCCTAGCCTTGACCCAATTATGTGGTGATCCGGTCTAGGATATCCATCGTTAATCATAGCCGAATAACCATCATTGTATATTTCCTAATCCGGACGAGCATTATGTTGTTGCGTTGCTTGTCCCGCACTTCCCTCTTGCCGAGGTACATTTTGCCCCATTCCCATAGGATCACGCTGTCCGCCATTGCTGTTTGCAAGATTCCTTTGACCGGCATTGCCTTGGTCGTTGTTGCCTCGGCCAGCCACACCTCGGCTGGTACTGTGGCGATCTTCATCAACTTGCACTGCTTTGCCTTTTCCGTCCCTCACTAGATCATAGGGAACCATCTGTTTGTCCCTTCTCCCGGAGCTTACCACCTCCTCTCTCCTGGGATTGTGACCCGGAGATGATGCGGCTACCCGGGATCTTGCTGGGTTATTCCTAGCCGAATGAACCACATGTGATGCCCCCGCTGGTGCCAGGTTTTCCTTTTTCATTTCTTCATTTTGCTGGAAAGCGACCCTCAGCAAGTGGTTCACCCTCTCTTGTTGCCTTTGTCGGGCCTCTCAGGTTAGACCATCTAACTCGGACGCGGCCGCATTTGCTGCCCTGAGGTTCTTTGCCGGGGTATTGTACCTCTCCAGCCCTCCTGTTACTATTGTGGATGTCTGACCCGGCCTAGGTTCATATTCCTTGTCAATCTCAGTAATCCAGTTTCTACCTCGGATCTTCACTCTATCTATGCAGTTTTCCTTTGCATATTCTCTCAAAGTAATGTTCAAGGACTGCTATAGCTCCGCCACCTTCTTTGCCCCAGCTAACATTTTCTGTCTAGTTTCCTCTAACTCAGCTTGCGCCTAAGCCGGATCTACCACAGGTGCTATCGGTGTTGCTAGGCTATCTATTGCCTGCTGGAGCACATTCTCCGGCCTCTCTAGTGGGGGGAACCTAGACCTGGTCTGCTTCGGCGTGACTTCCGGTTCTGGCGCCGGGCCCTTGCTTGCTTCCGCGTCTGGCACGGTCATTAGGACCTCAACGCTCTTGGTGGGGCGAGTGATACGCTGAGAGATGGTTCGACTCCTTCGACGATGTGCCGCGGATGAGCGCAAGACTCGTCCACGCTGACGTAGATCTTATGCGCGCCAAGCTTGATGAAGATGTCGTTGCACGGAGGGGGGTTCCTGCCGAAGCTCCCTGCGTTGTTGCTGGCGTAGTACAGTGCTCCAAAGCGCTGAACCAGGACGGAGGCGACGCGCTCGTCGGTGCTGGAGAAGCTTCCCGTCCGGATTTTCACCCCTGCTACCACCGCTAGCCCCACGATGGGTGACAACTGTCATGGTGGTGGCACGACATATGCCATGGATAGGCTAAAGATGGGGCCAATGTGTGCTAGGGGAATCCAGGGAGGGAGAACGTGGTGATTCGATGCACAGATGTTCTAATATCCTCTCTATCAATGGTGTTTACAAGTTCTCTTCAAGCTATTGGTGTGAAGGAGACTATGTCTCTTACTCCCCACAAGCTAGCCCTAGAGTTCTCTCTTTGGCAGAGAAAATGATCGATCCCCTTCTTTGGAGGCCCCGGTGCTCCTTATATAGGGGAGCCCGGGTTATAATGCTAGGGCATACGTGGCAGCATATTATCCTAATATGCCCCTCGACTAAAGCTAGATGCTTCTTTATTCTCTTTAATGGCGCGTCCGGGCTTTGGACGTAACCCGCAACGTGATCCTTGTCTTTAAGTGTCACCAGACACGGGCTGCGTCAGCCGACATTGCCCGCGTCACCATGGTCGCCCCTGACCTACTGGTCCTCCTCTTTGCTTTGCTTTGCTCATGCTACAGCTAATAAAGCCACCTTTTGACCAGCGACAGATTCCTTCCTTCTCTTGGAAGCCATATGATAGTCTGGCTAGCACGTGGCTAACCCGGCTACAAGGGTACCTGCATGATAGACAGATAAACATGGCCAGCATATGTTTTATGTCGGCTGGGCTACGACTGAGGAGATGCTCTGCGGGCCGGGTTACTCCGTTGTTCGGCCTGCCTTGAGGTGACCCGGCCAGCACTTGCTTTGACCACGCCGTGCCTCGGCTAACTCGGCCTTTATACCCTAGTGTTGCCCTACCCGGGGGTATCCCCCCAACAACGATCATGTCTAGCAGCTCACTGGTGCCAGGCGAACGCTGTATGGGTGGAGAGAGTGAGGCGGGACGTGTGCAAGCGAGGCGGTTGTGGCGCTCCATCGTGCTCTCGGCATGGCCAGGGTATAAATGGGTGCGGCTGGTCTGGCTCCTTCTCACCTCTCTGTTGGCCAAGGGGTGGTCAGGGGTGGCGGTGAGGTCACGCCTACCTCATGGGGGTCGTGGTAGAGGGCGGCGCGGCCCGCATCAACTGGCTCGTTCTCGACTGGCATGGACAACTCGGCATGGGCATGTCACTCGTGCAACAGTGGGCAAAGGGCTCTCCACTGCACGGCTAAGGACTGGGATTGATCGAGGACAATTCAATATGTTGATTGGAGTACATTTTGTGAGCAAATGACAGTTCCAAATAGTGAATAATTGGTGAGGTTGTACTGTGCATGCCAAGTGTTCGCCACAATGGCCGCATGAATTCATAATTCGAATTTTTGAAAGATAATTGGTGAGTGATCTTTTTTTTTGCTTGGTAGACTGTGGTTGCTAGGATTTGTCAAGTGGAATTGATTTGAGTGGTTTTTGAGAATGTGTGATCTATATATATGATCTTCATTCAATTTTACACTGCCTCTTTAATATATTTGAATTTAGTTTCTGCCACTTTGTAAAGTTTGCTTGGATTCACTTTTTCTTGATCTAGCAAGGGGTGAAAAGAATTGGAATTGTTTTTGTTGAAAATTCCTTACTAGGAACACTCAAAGTGGTCTAGTGGATAAGTTTGGCCAAAATGACCATTTGCTTATATATCTTATATTTGATTTTTTCTTTATTTGATTCTGCTTGGATTTGATATAGATGATGTAGTATTCATATTTGAACCAAACCTTATCATTTGTAACCATCAAACATGGCAATTGCAATCATTCATACACTAATGCAAATCACACTTGCATTCTTATTAAGTTTAACTATAAAGGTTTTTGTTAACCCTAAACTTGGGTGATTAGAGCTTGATAAGCTTGATTAATATTTTGGGATGTTACACATAGTCCACTGCTCCGACCCATGCCACCCCCCGCCGTGACGAACGTGACCTGTAGCAACATCGCCGGAGACGCCAGACCATGCCGCACTGCCGCTGCCCCTAGTGTATAAATAGAGGCCACCCTAGCCCTCAATCTCCACACCATTCCACTCCTCTCTCTCAGAAACCTCCTAGACCATTCCCCAGAGCAAGGCGAGACTATCCCACCTGAATTTGACCGGAGCGCGCAGCTGTAGTCGAGGAAGGAAGCCAGCGATTGGAGCCACCCCAGGAGCTACCGTGACCGCCAATCGACCCGCCGTCAACGACCACCCCATTCGCCCCCATCGCTGACCCTAGATGGAGCCCCGGTAAGTCCCTAGCGACCCCACCGCCGTTTTAGGGTTCATATCTCGCCGGAGCTGTTCGAAGGAGACGATGAACCTCAACCATTAGATCCTAGTCTAATCGTAGGGCTAAGATTGAAACATACTGTTTCGGTTAGAATAAGTCACTGACGAGTAGGACCCGCTTGTCAGCAGCCCGTTGTGCCAGCGCAGTGCAGTTGGGCTGGCCCAATTAGTTTCCCGCGCAGAGGCGGTTGATTCAAATAAGATTTTTCCATTTTAGTTAAAACCAAATTTTGTCAGTAAATTCCAAATTCAATTCAAATAGATTCACTGAACCAAATTGCATGATTCCAATTTTGTTGGGAAGGTATGGAAATTATCTATTCACTCACATTCGATTCAAACAATTTAGAATTATAGATCACCTATACCAAAAATAACAAGATAGAGACTTTTGACACTTCAAACATTTTTCTAAACTAAACTATAAATGCTTTTGAGATGATTCCACCTCTCGAAAATCACATTTGCCATGCTCTACATGAATATGTAAAAAGATTTAGTTTTAATAATATGAAACATGCCTTAGTATTAAAAGAGTGCTATATAGGCATTTCTAGTCACTTTAATATTATTAAATAGTAATATTAAATCTTGTAATATATGATCACCATTTTAAATCACATTCCCAAATGTTGGAATAGATGGTGATGACATGTGTCAACATGATCCACTATTTTAATTGGAGAATATTAAATCTTAAGGATTTAAAATGAGTAGAAATTACTTTTCTAAAATAAGAAGAATAAGAAAATATGAATATTACATATGATGATAGAGATGATGCTAGATCATCTAGTATGAGCCCTTGTGTGCTAAATAGAAGTAGAGAAGTGTTGTTTGGTGATTGTGTACATTGAATGTGTTTATAGACACTAGTACCGACCTGAGCTACAATAAGGAGAAGTACTTCGAGGAGGAAGAAGAGAACTTCAATGACTGCAACCAACAAGGCAAGCTAGAACTAGGCATGCTATATATCCAAGCCCCTATACCAGATGCACTAGGCATGCTAGGTTATGTAACTTTACTTATACTATTCCCAGTTTTACTCCAAGCTTTATTTTCCCCTTTACTACAGTTTCTTACTTAGTAAGGCATAGTGATTAGTGGAAATTAGATTGGATCCTATCAAGATTATAGGACTAGTCTTGGATACTTATACTTTATTAGCACCCCCAATAGTGATACCCTCAATATTAGTGGATGGTGCTAAGCTAAACCTTGATTACTTTAGATGGGAATACTTGGTGAAAATGATTATGAAAACCTTGGAATGAAGATTCAGTCTATTGAAATGTTTTGACATGTGTTGTGAAACACAATGGTTTGATGATGAAATTGATGAGGCGTGAGACTTGACTTCAATAAAAACTGATGGTTGGGTTCGGATGCAATACCATTCTAGTTTTACAGTATAGCCACAATATCTGAGTTGGGTAGGGCTTGAGTGGAAGTTTATATGTCTTAGTATTGGTTCCCTTGCGGAAGAGGTTGAGCTGAGGCTACCTCGTGATGAATGTTCACCTATGTAGTACCTAGGATGGCAGATGGCCATGGCTGGGAGGCCAAACTCATAGGGGAGGTGCCTATACTAGGGTGTGTAATTGAAAGGTTAAGATTGATTATCTGCATACTAAGTATGATGATTCAGGGTTATTCCTGACGGATGTATCGAATTTTGTGGTGAAAGTGTACCAACTTTGAAGAGTGTCAAAGTATTCAAATAGCCGCGTCCGCGGTTATGGACAGTTGGAGTGGCTATACTTTTCCGTTGTTAGATGTTTTCAAAATGATTGGTGTCTTAAAAGATGACTTTGACTTGACCACAACAGAGTTGTGGACATGAGATCTAAGTTCCCACTTAAGTAATGTAGAGAACTAAATTAGGTCTTTACTCTTGAAGATTTATGAAATAAACCTGGCTTTTTGCAAACAAACCTAGAGCTTATGATTCCTACTAGTTTTACCTCCACTTGTACTAGTGGTAGTTTGCGATACTTAAACAGTACTCATGGCTTTGTCCCTGGCTATTCCCATGGCCAGACTATGAGGATGATTACTCGGGAGATGGACAACAGGATGTCTATGACAACTAGGATCATCTCCCATTGTCAGCATTGCCTATGATCAGGAAGATGAAGCCCCGCTACGTTTACTTTCCGCTGCTTTGTTTGTATTAAGACTAGTTCATGAGATCCTTTATTTGTAAGACCTTATTATGGTTTGTAATAGATGATGAACTGTAGTAACACTTCTGTTATGTCTCGCAAAAATGGTAATCCTGGGATTGCGATGTATGGCATAACAGGCATCTGGACTTAAAAATCAAGGTGTTGACAAGTATGTATCAGAACCATCCTGACCATAGGAGACCCTAGTTAGCATGGACGCCTGAAAAACCTAGCTTCAAAACAAAGAAACTGAGTATTTACAAAAACCTATTCTCATTCTTATCCTTGAGATTCTTTCAAAAATAAATTACTTGATACTCAAAATTCTTACAATTCTACATAAAATTTGACACACATGATCAATCCACTAACTTACTCATCTCAATTTCTTATAGATGGAGGTCAAATACACCAAGTTTTACCAGTTGGGGAATGGAGGCCATCTTATCATTGAGAGGGATATGGATTCTCTTTCAAAGCATCTTGAGCGCCCGCACCTAGAGTTCTTCGGAGCACAGCTTAAGGACCACACTGGAGGGGAGCTACAATGGCTGATAGTTGCCGACCTGAGAGGCAGAATGGAGCCACCTCTTTCTGACAAGATTCAGTTCAACGTTCAGGAAAACAACTGGCTAAACGGATTAGCCAGGGCTATGCAAGAAGCTCTCGCTCGCTTGTGTGCTCAGAACATCAACCAGATCATCGGCACTCGTTTTATTCACTATGCAAGACGTGACTCAATGGGACAGCTTCTATCCATGCCAGCCCATCCAGAGTTGAAGCACCACGTGGACCAGATGGACTTCATGCTATATGAGACACAAAAGGAGTTTTAAAATGCACGTGATCACGTCAACCAGAGCAATGTTGTAGCTGTTGAAAGGAAGGAAACCATCGCCATCCTCGCCAAGGAACGCAAGTCATAGCCAGCACGACAAAAAGGATCGCGTCATCGCACGTCTTCGTCAAAAGATAGCCACTTTGGAGGAGACCATCCATGACCACGAGATCCAGCTATAGGAGCAGTAGGAGGAGGAGGGTGAAGACATCCGTGGGGATATTCACTCTTACCTGAGTGATGACAATGACTATCTGGAGGATGAAGCCATGGAGGACAACACTGATGAGGATGATGCTGCCTTCATTGATGATGATTAGTCGCACTTGAGCACTATCGTAGGTGTGAGTTGTACCCGGTCCCACTGTATTGTAGTTTCGCATAATGGTTCTTAAAACCATCTGTTTCTTTTTTGTGGTGTGTGTTTATATTGGGTGCTATGAATGAATGAATGAAAAGAAAGTTGTTAGTTTGCAAAACCCGAGTCAAACTCAAAGTTTAAAGCTTTTGAAAACAAACCCATGAACTCTAGAAATTTCCCTCTTGTCTCGCTATCAATCTTCAGATAACTCGCGGAAATCCCGGAGGAAGCAATTCATCTCCGGACCCAATGTTGCAGATTCTGCAAATGTTAGTTTCTGACCGTGAAGCTGGAAGAGCTGAACGTCAAGCCAACTTAGCCACTCTTCAACAGATATCCCAGATAGCCCACAATAATCAAGGCCATGGAAACCAAGATCACCACACATCCAAACTTAAGAATTTCTAGAATACCAATCCACCCATGTTTAGTAAGTCTAAGGAGCCTCTAGATGCTGATGATTGGCTGCAAACCATGGAGAATAATCTGGAAGTTGCAGGAGTTGAAGATAATGAGAAGGTTCTATTTGCCACCCACTATCTGTCTTGCTATACAAGATCTCGGTGGAATAGTACCCGTACGATGAATGGAGGTCAGATGATGACTTGGGAGGAGTTCAAACTCAAGTTAAGCAAGACCCATGTGCCCCCGTGTCTAATTAAGAGGATGAGGGATGAATTCAGAGACTTGAAACAAGGAAGGATGACTGTGGTTGAGTACCGTGACAAATTTCTGTCACTAGCTATGTATGCACCTGATGAGACTGACAATGAAGCCAAGAAGGAGAGATTCTTGAATGGTCTACATGATGAGATGCAAACAGTGCTAGTCAACATTCCATTTGATGACCTTGAAGCCTTAGTGGATTATGCAATTCAGATGGAAGTCAAGATCAACAAAGCCAATGAGTAACACAAGCGCAGGATGATGCATCAACCAGGACCCCACCAGACTCCGAAGTATCGCCCGAACCCGTCTGCAAGTTATGCACCTAGAAACAATAGACCCCCAATGAACCGTCTGAACTATCCCAACCGTGGAGGAGGAAACCCAAGGCCCGGAGGAAACCATAACAACAACCCCGGCAACTCCAACAATTTCAACCGTGCACCACCCAAGTCCAACAACAACAACAATACTGCCCCGAGGACTGGAAGCAATGTTGTGCCTGTTGCAGGGAAAGACAAGTCAATGATAACTTGTTTTGAATGCGGAGTCACGGGTCACTACTCCAACGAGTGCCCCAAGAAGCTTGCCACAGCAACCAATGTGAATGCACCTTCCCAATAGCAACACCGTGTCCAGCCTAGAAAAGATCCGCCCCAGGAAACCCACACAACCATAATGGCTAGATGTTCCACATGAATGCTGAAGAAGCCCAAGAAGCGCCAGATGTCGTGCTGGGTATGTTTTTTGTTAACTCAGTTCTAGCAAAAGTGTTCTTTGATTCTGGAGCATCGCACTTGTTTGTTATAGAAGAATTTGCATGCACTAGTAAGATTCAACCAACAAATCTGAAGCATGTTATGATAGTTCAAATCCCTAGTTCAACCACCAAAGCTAGAAAAGTTTGCAAGGCCGTACCTATGAGAATACAAGGGGTAGATTTTTATGCCAATCTAAACTACTTGGAACCAAAGGTTTGGAAGTAGTGTTAGGGATGGATTGGATGTCGAAACATCAAGGATTAATCGACTGTGCTAAGAAATCCATAACCATGACCAGTAGCACCGAAATATCAGTAGAACATGTATTTGAGACTTTTCCCCATCAATTCAATTGCAACAAGAGTCTAGCCAAGACCACCATTGATCAAGTCAGAGTAGTCTGTGAATACCCCGACGTATTCCCAGATGAATTGCCCGGTATGCCCCCAGATCGGGATATCGAGTTTATCATTGAACTACTCCCTAGAACTGGACCCATAGCTCAGAGAACCTATAGTATGAATCCCTCTGAACTAGTGGAGCTAAAGAAGCAACTTGATTATATGATGGGAAAAGGACTGATTAGCCAAGTGCATCGCCATGGAGATCACCCGTTTTGTTTGTTGATAAGAAGGATGGTGCCAACCATCTTTGTACGGAATATTGGAAGTTGAATGACGTCACCATCAAGAACAAGTAACCTTTACCGAAAATAGAAGATTTGTTTGATCAACAGACTGGAGCCAGAGTGTTTTCTAAGATTGACCTTAGAACTGGTTATCACCAACTAAAGATTCGTGCAACAGATATGCCAAAGACTGCCTTCACCACCAGATATGGATTGTATGAGTATAATGTCATTTCTTTTGGATTAATCAATGCCCCTACTTATATCATGAACCTCATGAATAAGATTTTTATGAATTTTTTGGATAAGTTTGTCGTTGAGTTTATCGATGACATTCTGATCTACTCCAAATCAGAAGAGGACCATGAGCAACATCTGAGAACCATCCTTGAAACCCTTAGAGAGCATCAGCTGTATGCTAAGTTCAGCAAATGTGAATTCTGGTTAAAATAAGTAGGATTCCTAGGCCATATCCTATCAGCAGGAGGAGTCGCTATTGATCCAGCCATGATCAAAGATGTTGAAGAATGGAAATCCCCAACCACCTCAACCGAAGTACGTGCATTTCTTGGATTAGCCGGATACTACCGCAAGTTCGTAGAAGGATTCTCGAGCATCGCAAGACCAATGACCTAGTTGTTGAAGAAAGATAATAAGTTTGAATGGACGGACAAATGTAAAGCAAGTTTTCAAGATCTCAAGACGAGATTGATTTTAGCCCCAATTTTGAACATGTCGAATATTAAAAAGCCTTTTGATGTGTATTGTGACGCATCCAAGATTGGTCTCGGATGTGTATTAATGCAAGAAGGCAAAGTTATATCCTATGTGTCCAAACAACTGAAGCAGCATGAGCAGAACTATCCTACCCATGACTTAGAATTGGCAGTCGTAGTTTTAGCTTTGAAGACATGGTGTCATTACCTTATGGGTAACAGCTGTGAGATTTATTTGGATCATAAGAGTCTGAAGTATATCTTCACCTAGAAGGAGCTGCATATGAGGCAAAAGAGATGGATAGAGTTAATCAAGGATTATGACCTTGACATTCACTATCACCCCGGCAAAGCCAATGTGGTAGCGGATGCTCTTAGCAGATTTCTGTGTAGATTAAATACCATGATAAAGGAAGCCCAGCCAAGTTTGCATGATGAGATGGAGAATTTTAGAATGGAGCTAGTTAGTGAAGGATTCTTACCTAGCATAGAACTCCAACCCACTTTGATTAGTCAGATAAAAGAGGCCCAGAAAGGAAATGCAAGTATCGATGGAATCAAGCGTCGTATCAAAACAGGGAAGGTACCTCGATTCACCGAAGATGAAGAAGGAGTTTTGTGGTACAAAGGATGTATCTGTGTTCCAGCAGATTCGGAGTTGAAACAAGTCATTATGCAAGAAGCTCATGATACTCTTTATTCTATCCACCCGGGAGGAACGAAGATGTATCATGATTTGAAGGAGCAATTTTGGTGGCACAAAATTAAGAGTGAAGTCGGAAGCTACATAGATAAGTGTGATATCTGTCAGAGAGTCAAAGCGGAACATCAGAGACCCGTAGGACTTTTGCAACCATTACAGATTCCAGAATGGAAATGGGATTCAGTTGGAATGGACTTTATCACAGGTTTGCCTACATCTAGTAGGGGAAATGACTATTTCGGTCATAATAGACAGACTGTCCAAGGTAGCCCATTTCATACCCGTCAAGATAGCCTACCAAAGTTCGAAGCTAGCGGAGTTATATATCACTAGAATAGTCAGTTTGCATGGAACCCCCAAGACCATAGTGTCGGATCGAGGAACCTAGTTTACCTCAATATTTTGGCAGAAAGTCCAAGAAGGATTAGGAACCAAACTGAATTTCAGCACAACTTATCACCCGCAAACCGACGGACAAACTGAAAGAGTCAACCAGATCTTAGAAGATATGTTGAGAGGTTGTGTGGTAGAGTATGGATCTAAGTGGGAAGATTATCTGCCTTTCGTGGAATTCTCATACAACAATAGCTATCAAGCCAGTTTGCAAATGGTCCATTTGAGTTCTTATATGGAAGAAAGTGCCGTACCCTGTTGAATTGGTCGCAAGTAGGAGAGAGTCAGATGTTCGGACCCGACATTCTATGAGAATCTGAAGAGAAGGTTCACAAAGTCCGTGAGCACCTCAAGACCGTTCAATCCAGATAGAAGAGTTATGCAGATAAAAGACATCGAGACTTGACCTTCAATATCGGAGATTTTGTGTATCTCAAAGTATCACCTTTGAAGTGAATGCAGCGTTTTCGTCTAAAAGGATAGCTAGCCCTAGAAATATTGGACCCTTCAAGATTTTGAATCACCGAGGAGAAGTATCATATCAACTGGAACTGCCCAAGGAGATGTCAGCCGTGCATAATGTGTTCCATATCTCGTTACTTCGCAAATACTTAGAAGTTCCGGAGAAGACCGAAGTTTTCAAGAACATCAATCATAGAGCCATAGATATTGACAAGGATCTAACTTACCATGAAGTGCCCATCTGTATATTGGAAGAAGCATTCAGAACCACCCGAACCAGAAGTATCAAATTTCTTATGATCCAATGGAGTAACCATATCGAAGAACAAGCCACCTGGGAATGAGAAGATTATATTAGGACTGAGTTTGCAAATCTCTTTAGTTCCTAGTTTTTTCGTGAATCTCGGGACGCGATTCTGTTTAAGGAGGGAAGGTTTGTAACATCCCAAAAACATTAATCTAGCTTATCAAGTCTAATCACCCAAGTTTAGGGTTAACAAAAACTTTTATTATTAAACTTAATATAAGTTCATGTATGATTTGCATTAGTGTATGAATGCTTTCAGTTGCCATGATTGATTGTTACTAATGATAAGGATTGGTTTAAAGATGAATACTAAATTATCTAGATCATTTCCAAGAGAATCAAATGAAAATAAAATCAAATATAAGTCATATGATCAAATAGTCATTTTGGCCAAACTTATCCACTAGACCACTTTGAGCATTTCTAGTAAAAGATTTCCAACAGAAACTTTCCCAATTTTTTTCACCCCTTGCTAGAAAAAGTAAAAGTGAATACAAGCAAACTTTACGAAGTGGCAGAAACAATTTTTAAATCTATTTAAGAGGCAGTGCAAAATTGAACCAAGTTCTATTTAAGAAACAATTTTTAGATCATCACTTTTCAAAAACCATTGAAATCAATTCCCCTTGACAATTCCCAGCAACCACAGACTACTTAGCAAGCAACAATATCACTCAGCAAAATTCATTCAAAAATTTGAAAGTTAAATTCGTGCGGCCATTCGATCAAACACCTGGCAGGCACAGTACAACCTCACCAACTATACACTATTTGGACCTATCAATTTCTTAGCTTTTGGACTGCAATCAACACATTGAATTATCCTAGATCATCCCTGGTACTTGACCGTGCAAAGGATGTTGGGACACATAGAGATAAACAAAAAAAATTCCCTACGCGGTGATCCCAAGATCTAGCTGAGGTAGTAGGCCACGAGAATTACCACTAGACACGCGGTTGCGGAATCGATGTAGCACGTCGCTTGATGCAGTACAGTCCTCACGATCCGTTCTGATCGACGATCGTCGAAGTGCTGAACGTACAACACCTCCCCCAGTATCCACACGTACGAGGCTTAATTAAGCTTACCAAAATGATACGGATCAAGCCGATGATCCTTAAGTTTTGTCCCGATCTTTCACAATGAGTCAACCCGGATAGTAATCCTTCCAATCACGCGATGAACGCAACCTGAAGAAGAGGAATCAATCCAGCAAGTAACATGATGAAGATCACCACGCCTCAAACCACAGCTCGATAATCCTTGATGCACACAAGAACCTTCGCAGCAATAATAATCTGATAAACGGTATCGCCGTCCCCGGAGGGATGATACACGGTGGAGCACAATATAGTTTTTAGACTAAACAACTGAACTCCCCTAAACCCTAGGTGGCTGGCTCCTTTATATAGGAGGACAGCAACTAGTCGGTTGGATAGACCCAAACCGAACACACAACAGATTCAAACCTAACCTAGACTCGGACTCAATAACATAGCAATAATATTTGACACAACCTTAGACTTATCATTACATATCATAGGTCGTCCTGGCGTGCCAATCATCAGTGGGATACGCTCGCATCACCTAGCTTGGTGGAGTCCTGAAATTAGGCATCACCTCCTCCTTCATGCCCATATCATCATCCCCCTTCAAGAAGCGTTGTCCCCAACGCTTGTGGGTCGGGTCGGAAAGGTGGCGTGATATGAACAATCGCTTCACGCGTCTTCGCCATCTTCAAGTCTTTCTTACCTTCCTCACCACATCCTCCCTCTTGGCCTGCTCGACTTGAGACAGCCCTCGGCGCCTGCACCTCCTTGCGTCTCCATACGAGCTTGGACCTAGGCGCCAACGTCTTCTTCTTCTCAACTCTTGTTGGAACCTGTGGTTGCTGAACACGGACCTTCTTTGCACGACCTGGCATAAGATGAGTAATGCCTGAACCACACAACTGACGAACATGTCCATCCTTGCCTCTATGTATCCGCACAACTGTCCCAACAAAACACCTCACAGGTGTGCTAACAAAACTGCTCTTGTTACCCCGCTGCACCACATGCATTAGAACATCAGGAGCACAACTATCATCCATTTGAACACCTGTGTCAACACAAACAACCTTCTGAACACATGCTGCAACATCCTTCCTCTCAGCAATAAGAGGATGCACTTCAACTGGCTTGACACTAACAAGTTCCACTAGCTGGTCATCTACAGGCATAGCTGAAGCAATATCAACATTGTCGCACTGTGCATCATGCTCTCCATCCCGCACCTTAGCTAGCCCAGATTTTGGCTTAGCCTTGCGCACCTTCTCCTTATGTACCACCAGCTCTATATCAGACTTTATGTCAACATCCTGCATAGGCTTCAAAGTCTGTTGTTTGCCACCATGCACAAAAGAATATGTATTTGCTCTTCCAGCATGTGTAACGTTGCGATCATACTGCCATGGACAACCAAGTAACAACCCACATACCTCCAATGGAAACACATCGCACTCAATCTCATCAACATAATTACCAACTGTAAATGGCACACGCACCTTATGAGTTGCCTTCACCATACCGCAACTATTGAACCACTGTAGATGCTTAGGTTCAGGAATACGCCATATGGACAACCCCAACGTTGCCACCATTGCCTTGCTAATGCCATTAGTACAGCTTCCTTCATCAACAATCAACTTGCATGCTTTGCCTTTGATCATACACTGTGCCTGAAATAAATTCCAACGCTGGCCCTTGTCAACTGTCATGCAAGCATCGTCTTGTACTTTCTTGAGTTGCAAATTCAGCCCACTCAATGGTACAACATCCTCCGGAACAATCACCTTGTCCTCTATCTCTGATGGTGCCAAAAATTTAGCACGTAAAAACGTTTTGTAGTCCTCCCAAACAGTATTTGTTGAGACACCTCGCGTACGTGTGTCCATATTCTACCACCGGAAAATTCGCGCATCCTCACGCCTTTTTGCAAGACGAAAAGCGATAGTGTCGTCAAACTGCAGATCTGGAGAAAGATCAACACATAAGCGAAATCCAGCTTGCATTGTCTCTTCCCATATCTTGTATTCTGTCGAGGTTGCAGTATGTAGAAGCCTCCACTTCAATTTACTAGAATCCCAGCGCACACAATTTTTCAGGTCTAGATAATCATTGTAGACGTCTTGCGCTGAATAATCATTAACATGACCCACAAGATCCATCTATGAACTTTAGCAGAAGTCTCGATCATATCTACTACCAAGCGCGTGCGGCCTCTCTCGAGGACAGAGGACGTCTCTCCTTAGGCGTGCGGGAGCCACGCGCGGGCAAATCGAGATGCGTGCGCGCGAGCCAGTCACGCGCGGGATCCAACCCAAACGCAGCGGACTCGATCACCAGGGACGCGCGGGTGACTCGGTCGTCAGGCGCGCGGGCGCGATCGTGTGCCTTCTCTCTTTTTTTTCAACTGCCAAGGCACACGCGGGGGACCTTGTTCGCCAGACACGTGCGCCGCTTCCCTCGATCCACGAGTCGGAGGCTGGTGCGATCGCCCCGAGGAAACGCGAGGTGTATGGCCGGTGCGATCGTGAGGTGGCCAAACGAACTCCACGCGGCACGGGATTCTCGATCTCCTGGATTGCCTCTCGCGGGGCACGCTTTGGCACTTTTTTTTTACGATCGAATCTGAATAGAAAAAGATCTCACGCGCAGATTCCTCGCCTTTCACGTACCAACACACAAATTGCTACCTTGATCTGATCAAATCGCTGCGGATCTACGATTCCGATCTAGCTCAAGAACTCGTCTCCCAAATTCTTCTCCAAATAAACTGATCTATAAACTATTTGTAGAAAAATAGTCTATAGATGATCCAAAAACACGCTGTGATCAACGAAACCTCTGATACCACCTGATACTAATCAAGCCGATGATCCTTAAGTTTTGTCCCGATCTTTCATAGCGAGTCAACCCGGATAGTAATCCTTCCAATCACGCGATAAACGCAACCTGAACAAGAGGAATCAATCCAGCAAGTAACGTGATGAAGATCACCACGTCTCAAATCACAGCTCGATAATCCTTGATGCACACATGAACCTTCGCAGCAATAATAATCTGATAAACGGTATCGCCGTCCTCAAAGGGATGATACACGATGGAGCATAATATAGTTTTTAGACTAAACAACTCCCCTAAACCCTAGGTGGCTGGCTCCTTTATATAGCAGGCCTGTAACTAGTCGGTTCGATAGACCCAAACCAAACACACAACGGACTCGAACCTAACCCACACTCGGACTCAATAACATAGCAATAATATTTGACACAACCTTAGACTTATCATTACATATCATAGGTCGTCCTGACGTGCCAATCCTTAGTGGGATACGCTCGCATCACCTAGCTTGGTGGAGTCCTGAAATTAGGCTTCACTTCCTCCTTCGTGCCCATATCACAAAACCATTAATCGCTCTCCGTTTCCGTACGACTCCGGTAGGGATTGCGGGAAACAGGTCTACCTAGGCGAGCTCAAAATCCCAGCTCGAGCTCCTCCTAATTAGTTTCAATCTGTTCTCTGTACTCAAGTTATGTAATTTGAGTCAGGTGGTTTCTACACCGTGCACTCGGCCGCGAGGTTATAATTAATCAAGCTTTCTAGTAGTCTGAACTTTCAACACATACCGCTCTCGATATACTATTTGATTGTACTAGTATCATGAACAACTGCACTGAAACGGGTCTTGCTCAGGGCCTACGATTGCGCGGCGATCAAGCTCCGGGGTCTCGATGCTGACATCAACTTCAATCTAAGCGACTACGAGGATGATCTGAAGCAGGTAACTGAATAATATTGCTTCCTCAAATGCAGCATAGATATTATCGGTGTGTCTGATGATGGTTGGTGGCCCTCTTGTTTTTGCCAGATGAGGAACTGGAACAAGGAACAGTTCGTGCACATCCGCCGCCGCCAGAGCACGGGGTTTGCGAGGGGGAGGTCCAAGTACCAGGGCGTCACGCTCCACAAGTGCAGCCGCTGGGAGGCGCGGATAGGCCAACTGCTCGGCAAGAAGTAAGCTCACGCACTAAAATTCAGTTTTAGGTATCACAAAGAATTACAATCTCGGAATGATGTTCCCGGACAATCTGTCCAAGTACCAGTGTAGCTGTTCATGCTAGTGACATCTTAAAGCTGAATTTTTGTACGATAGTGCAATTAATTCATATGCTGCTAGTTGTTGTTATCGCGTCTTGTTTGGTGCTGGTTGGACGTCCACCTCCCCCTACACTCAAATTGTAGAGGCCTATTTAGAGAAACTGTTAGGTTCATACATATATGAGTTGGCCAAACAATTCATCAATATATTGTAGAAACCTATTTGGAGCTAGAGTTCTCAGAGTAGGCAGGCACCACTCTAGCTAGCGAGCTATTGAGCAGTGATCCATCCCATAGCTACTGATATTTTCCTCACTACACGCATGCACGTGCATATACCTCGGTCTGTTTCACCGCGAGGTACCACCACTAATTCACACTGACGATCATTTTCAACCAAACAACCTTAATTCTCGCTCACTCTCGTGCCCTGCTTTGCAGGTGCAGAGCCTACGACAGGGCGGCCATTCACTTCAATTGAAGGGAAGCTATTACTAACTTCGAGACTAGCTCCTACAACGGGGATGCTCTACTAGACACCGAAGCTGCCGAGAGTACCACTACAATCACTCTCATTTTCCCTATTATACCGAACTTTCTCTCATGGTTAAAAATCATGTATCCTTAGAGATCGTCGATGCCGATGCTCTTAACTTGCCTTAGCTCGAAACCGTCATTGTTGGTCTTTGTTTACTTATTACCTTAGCTCGAATCCTTTTTTGTGGAGATGCACGTGAAACTTTTAATTCTTTTTGTTGCATGATATAGTACTTATATGCCTTGTGTATAGAGATGCCGACGTGCTATGTGGTGTACAGAGGGAGGGTCCAAGGAGTCTACGGTGAGTGGGATGATTGTCACAAAAAAGTGAACAAGTTCAGTAGCCACAGATACAAAGGGTACCCGACGAGAGAACAAACGGAAGCTAGGTGGAGGAACCACCTTCTTGGAGAGCATATAGATAGGAACCGGATGAAGACCTTACTGATCGTGCTCTCCGTCTTTCTCATCACCGCCATTGCGGTTGTACTCTACTCGGTCCCTTAATAGTTTAGGACTTGGCTAATGATGATGATCAACTTGTGTAATGTGTAATGTACGAGATGATGATCAACTTGTTGTAGACTTGTATAATATTCGGGAACTTGTCACTATGTCGGGTTCTAATTGAGTGATGATGTATAATTCTATTTGTATTATTATCTCTGTTTCTATATTGTGGTGTACCTGTATATGTACCTGTATAAATACATGTATATATACCTGTATAAATACCTGTATATGTACATGTATATGTACCTGTATAAATACATGTATATGTACATGTAGAAATACCTGTATAAATACCTGAAAGTCATGTATTATGTATACTTGTATAAAACATCAGTGGCGCATCATTTATTCAGCGAGTGGTGCATACAACATTAGTGGCGCATTTAGAAATATGCTCCACTAGTAAAACATCAATGACGCATATTGAGGATACGTCACTGGTTGTCCCACTATTAATGGCGTATATTGGATATGGGCCATTGATACTTAATTATCAGTGGCACAACAGTAGTGGCGCATTCCATATGCGCCATTGATAGCAAAAAAATGCTTCACTGACAAGAAATTCTCCACTAATGGATATGCTTGGGTTGGACCATCCTAGCCTTTATATGTGGGGAGGCTAGGTCTCATGTATCAATACGAGTTGGTTACAAGTTAGATTTTTTATATAGTCTAGTCTTAAACTTTCGTAGTCTTATTCCGCCAGGAGTCTGTGTACTTGTAGGCTTCGCAGCATCCGAATCGTCATGGGCTTTATAGACCTTGGCAGGTCGTCGTTGTGTGGACTTTCCATTGAGCCGCACTGGGTAGGCCAATCTTAGGCACTCGTAGGGCATACCTATGTCAGATAGGATGAAGCTACAAGTTTCACTTGGTTTAAAAGTAAAGGATATGCATTATTTAGGATTGAAAATTAATTCTAATCGTGATGCAATTATGCAGGAATAAAGATAGGTGTGAGCCCGCCGGATTAATCCTCCGAGAATCCCTATTATGCATACACCACGATCCCATGATCAGTTAGTCATGGCACATAGCCGACAAGTATCAAAGTAAACATCCATTACTTAAACAGATACATGTCATACCTTATTTGCCATCATGGCTACATCAACCATCATCAGCGGAACTTCATCATGAGTAGAGCCCGAGCCATTCCTTAACCTACATGCAACTGACTGGGAGAATTTCCTAGCTCGCATAGACGTCAACTTCATATTCTTCTTGATATCTGATCAAGTTAATAGCTAGGTACAATGCTAGTGAGTACTTTGAATGTACTCGCAAATCACCTTACGAGAAATAATAATAACAAGAGGATATGCAATATGGTTGTGGTAGTAGGAGGGGTCCAAGAGAGGTTCTTTTCTCACATAGTTTCTCTTGTAGATATAGCATCTACATATCTTTGTTGAAAACTTTTGTAAAACATTTTGGAAACTGTTTTGAAGAGTTTTGGAAATCACTAGGATTAGGTCACCCATTTGTTTCTTCCTTCCGGTCATCCCATGACCAAACTCCTTTCCTTCCTTTCCAACCATCCCATGGTCAAAACATGTATCATTTGCGACCATCCCATGGTCAAAACATTACCGAAGCCATTGCTTTTCCAAAATCCTTTTTGAAAACAAAACCAGCACCGCTCTACAACAACCTTCTCAACCGTCCATGACTATGGACATGGCTCTTCGAATAGATTTACACTCTACAGAGGTTGTACACTTTACCCACACCATACAGGTACCCTACCCTATCTACACCAATCGTGGGTCGAGTAACCGGTCAAGACTCTCTAGATGTTCACTCCAATATAAGTGCCTACCCTATGAGAGTTGTTCCCCTCAACATCGGGATGCCCTATATAGTTCACAAGCCAACTAGAGCACTTTTTGCACTGCACAAAGTGTGCGCTTTCAATGAGGGGCTCATAGTAACGCGTGGAGGCCCGTAGATCCTTAGTTCCTTCTACAGGTCGATGTCTCACATGGACCTTTACAGGAGAAGGCCCACCCTCCAGGATTTTTAAATCCCCTGTAGTAGTTGTAGGCAGCTTATACCAGAGTAAACAAACATCAAGCCCAACCCTGTCCCATTCCAGAGTAATGTGGTTACACGGGTTAATTGTTCTAGCAAAACTGCAAAGAACCGGGTGCGTTTTTGTAAACCTTTTTCCTCCATCGTTCCTTCTGCATTTTGTAAAACAAAAACCTTTTTATTTTCTCAAACTTCTCTTGGTAGGTCAAACCTCACAAAGGTTTTGCCATAAACATTTGTTAAACTTTTTCCCGGCTAAAACGGGGTTTCCAAAGGGGTATGCTGCTATATACCATCTACCATACTACGGATAAGTAGGTGTCACCAAGGGGGTTGCACTTAGTAGTACAAATGTGTAATGTGTTGGAGGAGCCAAGCCACTACCATATATACCACATCATATAATAAAACAATGCAGCTTCCATAAAACGGTAGGTAAACCATTCATAATTAAAACTGTAGGACAAGGCTTATGAGAAAGAAGGTGGGTTGCCTGTGATCAGCAATCTAGCAATATATGTCCCTGGACTTATTCTTAGAATACCATAATAATCCAATAATAACCACTTCTTCTGGTCTTCGATATAATCGCATCTATCGTCGTCGGAGATAACACATGCAAGAAAAACAAGCTACAATCAACACAAGGCATACAAGCATCCATACAAGTAAACTAGCAATTGATAAATAGATGTATATAATTTTGTAGGTTGTGAGTAGTTGAGTTCAGTACAATTGGAATTACCCTAATTGCATTGGTGAGGTTTCCTTTGTTCTTTAAATGGCAAAAACCACTTAATGAAGGGGTTTGGAACCAAGACCTTGGTGTATGGTACAAATGTGCAAATATGATATCATCAGGTAGATATTGAGGTAACAAAGCCAACAAAAGTGGTTCCACTAATTTATCAATTTCCTTTGATTTACGATGACCTTTCTAGTGATAAAAGCACTAGTTTTGGGGAAATAATTCACAGAAAAAGATCTGTAGTTCCAAAAATTATTTCTTATTGGGGATATGTATGGTTTTATGGACTTGTTAAATGGGAGGTGGAATCACTTCAAAATATTCACCAGATTGCCCTCGGGAAATTCCCAAGATCAGTTCTACATAGTATTTGTCTTTTTCACTATATTTATTTTATAGAAGATTTTGATATGAATCCAATTACACCTGGTACGTATGTGTAATACCTTTCTTTAGAAATTTCATTCACCTAATTTGGAGTTGTAAAACTCCTTTAGTGATTTGTCTACTAAAACAACCCTATATAGAGATGTTTAAATCACCATAACTTAGCAGAGGCTCCAAAAATAGTGATCTCCTAGTTTTTGATAGTTACTGACATACCTCATCAGTGAGAGTTGTAATTAGGGTAAAATATATAACGGATTGACAGAGGGAAAATTCTAAAGTCCACAATGAGTTGTTTTCGTTGTTTTTGCTACAGAAAACCAGAGTTCCACTTGGTATGAGACCAAGGCTATATGATAGGTATCTTAATTATAAATCATAGGGAAAAGGATTCATCCCATTTGGGTTTACCAAACTTACTGAGCAATTTATTTAATGAAAGGGATACATTTGTGTAGTTCAAATCCCAGAAAATAATAACAATTATTTTGGACCTAGGGCAAGTTCTGCATGTTAGTAAAGATATGTGGGAACAGTTACAACATGGTATATAGCCAAAAGAGGGGGTTATACTTTTTGTTTGTATTTAATCCTAAAGTATTTTAAACAGATCTAGGAGGGGAATAAATAAAAGGACATGGGGACAGAGGATTCTGGGCCAGATCCAAGTTAAATGGGCCGAACAGTGTTGCAGCTAGCCTACTAGCGTGTCATAGCATGCAGGAAGGATTTGAAGTCCTAACGGGATGGCCCCACCGGTGAGTGAGATGGGCGGTCGAAGGGGTATGGGGACTCCCCGACCATTGGATTAAGGAGCGATCGACGGTTCACCGTTGTCTCCTTTCTTAGGCCCTAGGGCGAATAGGGGAAACCCTAGCTGGGTTCGGGCAGCGCGGGGGAGCTCGCCTGAGCGGCGGAGAGGCGCCGGGAGGGGTGCTGGCAGGGGCAGCGCATCGAGACGCCTCCAGCGATGGGTGGCACGAGGGTGTTTGCTTCCCGGGGTGGCTCGAGCGAGAAACACGGCGACGCATGCGGCAGGCCTCGTCGGAGATGCTTCCAGGGGCCATCTTGGGAAAAAAAAACACGAGGGAAGTCAGAGGAGGTAGTGGAGCATGATAGGGTGACATGTAGAGGGTGAGAGACAGAGAGGGAGGAGCTATGCTCAAGTTCTTGGAGGAGGCCGAAGGTCCTTTTTCTTCTTCTCCCGGACAAAGCAGGACATGGGAGGAGGAATGGGGCTTGGGGGTGGTAGGTGGGAGTAGGGAGGAGCAAATGAGCCAGAGGAGGGTTTCCTGGATGGCCTGTGGCCTTTTATCCCAAGTGGGGAGGGTGTAGGAGGGACCAAGTCCAGGGAGAGGCAAGGGAGAGGATGCTGCTGGAGGGTTGGTTGATTTGGGTGGTGGAGGGTGCCTGGGGTACTGGTACTCGACCAGAGAGAGAGAGATGAGTGGTTGTTTCCTAGCTTTTGATATAAAGATGGGTACACCAATAAATGACATATCTTTTCCTCCTTTCAAGGGCTAAAGGACATGGGAGAGGGTGTTGCTACAGTTATTTCGACCAGAGTGTGATGGTGGTTGCTGTGGAGAAGTATTGGAGAGGTTTGACTTGGTTTTGATCATAATTTAGATTAATTTCAAATATTGGCCAAAGTAGTAGCTATGATGAAATTTCTCCAACCTAATCTTAGCAAGATGGAATAAAGGTGCTGGTAGATAGGTATAGTCAGGGTGTACCTCCAGGAATTTTGTGGCATTTATTGGGTCATTTTTATCTTGTTTATCTCATTTATTCAAATAGTGCAAAAATGGTTTCTAGAAGTTCATTTGATATGCTCACATTGGGAAATGTGGGTTTTTGATGTGAGATGGTCCTAAATACCATATCACACATTGGGAAATTTTCTGGGAATTTATTTAGAAGGAAAAGTATTTTTAGACAATTATTTCTTGTTTCTGCCTTTTAAGAAAATGGGCAAAAATAATTATGAAAACTCTTCAAAAATATTTATTTTTTCTAGTGGGAAGATAGTGTGTGACATATGGGCCTAAAATGTGCTTAAAGTTAGGCAAGTGTTTTGTAGAAAAACAATCTTGCCTTTACAGAAGGAGTGTTGAGGTTTTTGTTAATTAGAGGAGTTTAATTGTTTTTGGGCCAAAAAACTAATGGATAATATTTGATAAATCTTTATAATCAAGGTAGATGATTTACACAAGGTGTATCTATCATTTTCAACCTTGGGTGATGAGAATCAAAGTTGATTTTGGTGGATAACATTAGCTTAAGGAGCTAGGGTAATGTTATTTTGTTGCCTTCAAAATCTTGTTGGATCTTGGAGCTCAGATCTCCCCTTTGGGCATTTAATATATGGATGGATAGACCAAGTGATGTAGATCATCATGGTACAATAAGTTGAGCTTGATCATGCTTGAGTGTTCCAAGAATTGTTTTCAAACCTTGAATAAAATAAGGGTGCCAAAGCAGGTTATTAAATAGCCTTCAAAACCTTGTGGGTTTTGGAAGCACAAGGATTCAGTTGAAACAAGTGAATTAGGGATTGTTAGACCTTTATGATTATATTACAATCATGCAAAGAGTTGGTCAAAAGAAGATAGGATGAAGGTGCGAGCTTCTAACCAAGTAAGCTAGTTGATAAGATTTGCAGAAAAAGTTATTTTCTTGCCTGCAAAACCATCAAGAACAAGTGGGTTATAGGAGGGTCTATACAAGGGAAAGAGTGGGCCTTGGTATTCGTTATGATGTTCTACAAGAATGTCCAAGTGCATTTCTAAAAGTGCACCAGGATTGAGAAGGAGAGAGTGTCAAATAAGTGATGTTGGTAACGGTTTTCCAGACTTGTCATTTTTGGCAGACTGGAAGATTTTGACTAGAGTGTAAGAGGGGATGATTTTGAGAGGGTGCAAGGTTCCAAATCATTATAAAATTGATGATGTGGAAGTGTATATTGCTTTGAAAGGATCTATGCTTGATATTGGTCTTCATTGACTTGGAAGATTCTAGAATGAATAATCTTCAGAAGTGATTTGGTTAAGGGTTTTAGATGATCATCTGGTGGATATACATCAGATACAACTTCGTTAACTTGCTTAGGGTTGATACACTAGGATTAGCTAAGTGCTATATGATGAGCTCCTAGGGTAGCTCATATTCCTTCTAAGCAATCAAATCAAGCAACAGATCAAGGGAATTCATCTTAGCAGATCAAGTCAACTCATCTTACAAACAAAACAAATCTACCACCATGGGTACCTCCAAGCCTAGTTTGAGGTAAGGATGGGTATTTTGAAAGGGTGGAGTTTGAATAAGGTTAGAGTCCTTGGTATTTCTACCAAGAGTAGAATTCAAAAGCTTTGTCAAAGGTTTTAGAAGAACCTAGAGGTAAGAGTAGTTGAAATCTCTATCTTGAAAGCATAAGGACATTATACCATATAGATCTCCATAATTTTGTCAATAGAAGCTACTAAAATAGTTAGGGTTGCAAAGGCACCTTGGCTCAGTTTTTTGAAATGCCAGAACATTTGAGAATATGTAGAATGAGCCAAGACAGTTTTGTTAACTAGCTTTTATCAATTGAGGGTGATGTAGGGAGTATATCATATGTTATACATTTAGATGCATAAGCACAAACAAATAACAAGCAGACACTGCGACACTTAACAAGAAAAAGTTTTTGTTCCCCCTGATTTTTACCTTCTGGACAACTAATCAGGTTTGCTGAAATTGGGATGTTACAATAGGGGCATAGGTGCTATTTGTAATGCAAGCATGGGGAGATGCTTGATGTTAGCTCAGCTGTGGAATAGCTGGGTTCTGAATAATACTCTATTGCGTCCTAATAACTTTCTTGCTCGGCGTCTATCCAGAATAAAAGCCAAACAAACATGCCATAATAAATAAAGTGAGCAACATATGAATCATATGCAACAAGAAACATGGTATGCCAAGATGGAATGATGCACAATTGCATGGTATAACATAGCATGGCATGGGTGAGATGTAGGAACAAAAATAAAGCATTTTTATAATTTATTATTAAAGTTTTACTTGCATAAACACTTAACATAGCATGGCATTCAAGTTTCAATTGATATCGTGAAATGCATAGTTAGAAAGGGCTCGTCACGCTGATGAATTTGACATATTATTTGTCATATTCGGAACTACGGTTTAAAAGTTATGAATTCATATTCCTTATATTTTTCTGAGTCAAAAACATATATTACATGTGGCAATTGGATTTTACATTTACTAAATATAGAAATTTAAAGTAATTTTATTCATTTTAATATTTTCTGGAAAAAAACACCAATAAAAACTTTCATTACTCAGAGGAATCTAGCCAGGGAGACTGCCGTGTGGGGACACTCTGTTGATTGCGTCTCACTGCGCTGACTGGGCCAAGGTATTATCTACTGCACGGGGGCTCCTGGTTGAGAAGAAAGAGTTGCTAGGGGTTTATTTGCAAATGAGAAGGAGCAGGTCAGGATATGAATCGGAAACTGAATGTTTGACAGTGCAAAAATAGCTAGCTCGACTGAAGTTTGCAAGAAGATTTCGAGCTTGTTACGGCTCCATTTTGATAAAGAATCGATTATCTGGAAAGATTGTTCATCAAAGATTAGATTATCGTGAATAACTCCTCCGAAAACATACTGGATGGACGGGAAAATGGCCGAGAATAGAGAAGGAAAAGCGGGTGTTTTCTGACGAGGAAAAGTCTATATATCGACAATGCTAGTGAAACACGGCCTGAATCCGCGAGATGTTTTTGTGATATTCAGACCTTCGGTTTGAACAAAGCTTAATGCGTTAGAAAGAGGGTTCTACCGAGAAGAGATACACTGTGCAGGTCAGGAATATTCTAGAAGGACAGGACCAAGACACTGCGATGCACGCGCGTTACTGACATTGTAGATGAAATTCGCTAAGATCTGCTAGAATATTGCGAATGATTAGGAGTGTCGTTTTTAGCGAGATTTTTTGTGTTTGGAAATAGGAAAGTACCAAGATCATTTACATGTGAGGAACTTTGGGTGGGATCAACTGTGAAGAACATGAGCTTGACGGGAATAGAGAGGATTCAGTTTGTCTAACAGACATGTGTGAGATCAACTGAAGTGCTGGAGATGATTGCGCGCAGGATAGGGGATGTATTCGACTGTGGTTTGATACCCTGAGAGGCTTAATGTTCTAGGAAGAATGTCCTACCAAGAGCTACGCCGGATATGGCAACAGCCTATCAGATTGAAGTAGTAGTAGCCATAACCAAGATAAGGGAACAGAATACCAAGGCACTAGAAGGTACTACCTATACTGCTATACCTCAGGAAACTCCTAGTTCTGATCCAGAGTTAGATCATTCTGCTATGGTAAGGACCAAACCTACTCTGGTAATAGACTATATGGATCGTTATAAGTATTTACTAGACACGTTTCATAACACTCACCAAGTGCTAGTTCAAGAGTTGGACACGGTCATTGAGGATTTCACTGATCCTGCAAAGGCTGTGGCACGTAGAAAGAAGTTAGTTAAAGAGGCAAGGCACCAGAAGCCAATCTTTTCTAGAGAGGTGTTTGAAGAAACAGAGTTTAATGACCCACACTCTGAAGCCTATGCCTATTACCTAGTCGAATCTTAGCAACCAGTAGACCCATGGACCAAATATGAGGAGGAACAGAGAATATGAAATGCACCCAACCCCAATAATGCCGTTAGAGATAATACCGGATGGGAAGGCCAGTCTTATGATGAAGTCATGGGACAAGCTATACCCCGTGAGCTGGGTAAGGGAGTAGAAACCAATTGTAATCCTATAGAATCATATGGACCATATGGGGGTAATAATATTCCCACTGAGCTGGAAGAGTGTCCTGGTAGTTACTACACCAATATGTATGACTGGATTGTGGAAAAAGCAAAGAATACTTCTTACTTTGAAGATGCACTCGGAGGAGGACAGAAGAATACTAAAGAAGGTAATGGGTTTGATAGTCATTTCTCAATGGCTAATCTCACTCTTGGTACTTCTACTCAAGGTTACACACCTACTGGATGTTCTGATGCACTAGAAGGCAGTCGTCGAACTTCTGGCCACCGTTGACGAAAACTATGGAAGCCCAGGAGTGAGTGAAGAAAGTAAGAATGGAAGCAATCCATAAAGTAGTGTGCTTGAATAATGTTCATATTGGGTAATGCGTATTGTAGTGCTTGAGAGGTTTGCTAGAATAAGTTAGAGTATGCTCACATGAGCAAGAAATCCCTTGTAATATAAGGAGGAAGTGTACAACGGGAGTGTGTTGCTGTGGTTGGGAGTTGTAAAATTTCAAAGACATATGTTTAATACATGGTATATGTTTGAGTATTTCTTGGTTTTTCTTGGATCTTCTTGATTGACTAAATATGTGCATGAAGTTTGGCTTGCTGTGCAAATGCATGTGCATCATCAAGTTATTACTTGATGTTATAGACCTAGATAGAAAAGGGAGTTCGTTTAAGGGAGTGACGAGTTACTAAGACCAACATGAAGACTTGCAAGAAGAAGGAAGCTAAATATAAGGAGTATCAAGACTATTTTGAAGGATAGATTAATCCCAACTCATTATGAGTTGGCAATAAGAAGTATTACTACTACAGAAAAGGGTGCAGAGCAACATGAAGTAATGAATTTAAGTTCAACTAAGATAGGTGATATGCTTAGAATCTAATAAAGTAGTCGTACCTAGTTCATGGAAGTAACCTGAAAGGGAGCAAAGAAGAAGTTTTGGAACAAAAGTGGTATTCAAGCTCTGGTAATACAGAGAGAATGCCAATAAGAAGTTAAAAAAACTCGTACGGTAACCCATACACCTAGGAGGTATCCGCAGCTGGTATCCACAACTGGTATCCGCAGCTAGTATCCGTAGCTGGTAGCCTAGCGGTGTAGTGAAGTAGGCCATCTTTGTGTAATTTAAAGAGTATAAAATTTGGCCTAAGTTAAGTTAGACCTAAGGAAGTAAGAAATTTAAGATCGTCTTTCGAGACGCTTCATGAAATCGGGCTTACCAAAGCAAAAATGTCCAAAAGGTTAGAAGTAAGACAAATTGTGTCGGAAGATTCATTTCGGAGATCCACAACTGTGTGGGTGTATCGCAAATTCTTTTGTGAAGCCTTATAGAGAAAAAGTATAAACTAGACAAAGACCAATATCCTTACTATCGAATTGATGGATGCTATATATGCAAATTAGAGACCATTAGGAAAACCCCAAGGGGGAGAGTAAACAATAAACACTGAAGTGTTGTTGTCTAACTTTCTGACGAAGGGTTGGAGAAGAAGTACTAAATGATAATAAGATTAAGCCTTATTCTCATAAGGTTATAAGAGCCACCATTATAAAGTATTTCCGAGAGTATGTTCAGATAAAAGATCGAAGGAGATATAATAAATTAAACCTAGTAGACTAGTTCTAAAAGAAACAACTGGTAAGTTGTCCTTAAGAAGGAGGAGAGCCTACTAAAATAGTCTAGTATATAGTAGTAGGAAAATCATATTAGAAGGGACAAAATGTGTCCACAACCAAGTCTAAGTAGAACGGTAAGGAAATAATCCAAGGGATTATCGTCACAAAAACCATAGGATAAATTAGGAATGATAGTTCGAAGTTGCCAAGTAAGGACATGCTTCAAGGAAACAGATCTTGATACGGGAGACCACAATTATTTCCAACTGGGATCACAATGGAATTTGAGAGATGGTGTGATCAATAAAAGTCAATTCCTCATTCAGAAACACAAGAAAGTACGAACTTCGAGGACGAAGTTTATTTTAAGGGGGAGAGTCTGTAACATCCCAGCATTAGAGCTTAGAAATAAGCTGAACACAGGTTTGTGTATTGCATTCATGCATAGAAAATCCGGATAATTTTCACGCATTTCAATAAAAACTTGTCAAAGTGATTGAAGGTTCTCTTAACTTGGTGGAACTGAAGTAAATCATCAAGTTGATTGCGATAAGTTTCAATATGACCTTTGCTCAAACCTTATCTTTGGGTAATATAATTTGATCTATGGGTAGATGAAGTGTAATAAAACTAAGTCACAATACACTACTTAATAAAGAGTACTTGATCTTCTAAAGATCATTACATGATATTCCATACCACAACTCAAGAATGAATACTTAATATTCTAAAGATCATATTAAGATATTACCTACCCTAAACTTTGTATACCAAGTTAAGTATATAACTTAAGTAAATGAAATTCCATAACAAAATCTAGAAACACTTGTTTTCCATAATTACTCTTATCATAGGTACCATGGTAGTTCTTAAACATTAGATCTTATTACAAATAGAGTAAAAAGGGAAGTCAAGCCAAGACCATCCAGCATATACTCTTAATCTTATATTAAGAGGTGACATTCCTATTTAGCCAAGTCCTAGTGTTAATGGATCATCACTATTGAGAGATCAATTCTAGACCTAGAACTTATTGACTCATAGCCTTTGACCTATTGTGTTGACCTTCCAAATACCTTAAGTAAATTAATCTGAAGGAAGAACTAGATATGGTTGAGTGTACCATCATCAATGGAATGTGATCCTTAGTGGAGATCAAACCATTTGATGTTGGAGGACTTAACTCACTCCTGAGTTAACTAGAAGAAGTATTTAAACCCAAGAGTTTAGATAGTAATTATGGAGCTATGAGAAAGCTAGTAGTATTAGAATATCCAATAATAAGCTTGTTAAGCCAAGTTGGTGTAAACTTAGAGTAAGCTTGCTTAACAAGATAATCCTATAGAGAGACTAGTAAAAGTCTACTACTTAGTTAAGTATAGATCTTGATCAGACAATTAAAAGCCTAAGCAGGTCACTTGAGAATAGATGACTAGGTGTTGAAGAAGGCTTGTGAGTATACCAAATTAGGTAAAGCCTAGTAAGATGAATCATATATCTTGAACATAAGAAGTCAAGCTAGAGTATGATGAAGTATATAACATGAATATATGGAGTAGTTGGAGGCATAGTAAATTAATCAAGCTAATACAAGAACAAACTTGTATTATGGGAATAGTACCATACCTATTCTAAAGGATTGTTGTCACATATGATGTATAAATAGAATTGTAATCTTGAAAGCTTTGGATATAGTTGCAAGATGGGTTTAAGGAAGTTATAGATGGAGTTAGTAATAACTACATTGATAGGTGCATCAATGTTAGTTAATTCTGAGAAGTTATATACTAGCTAAAGTATGAGGGGGTAATGTTGAAGTAGCATGACCATGTCATCATATGATGATGTATATGGTGGAGTCAGATGATTGTCTTATTCAGGAATATGTGATCTTTGTGAATAAAGATAAGAAAGATATATAGAGTATATTTAGGAAAGGAATTCCTTATCTCAAGATAAGCTTAGTGAAGTATTGAGGTAAGGATTCTTTAGAAACCTTTAGCTAGCTATACATGTAGCCATGACAAGACCATATCGACTTCATTAATCAAAACCCTAGAATCAAATGGATAGTGAAACCATTTCCTATTCCTAGGTAACCATTAAACAATACCTCTTGGACAATTAAAGCTTCCAAGAGATGATTAGAGAAGTAGATGAGTGTTTTATAGAAGAAAGCATTGTCCATCTGATTGCCTTAAGACCTAATGAGAACCTAATCTCATAGAATCATCAAGATCACATTAGGAAAGTGCTCTGTGGTAATTTTAAACTCTACAAATCACCAATCAGGGAGAACCTTGGGATTTGGTGAAATCACCAATCAGGGAGAACCTTGGGATTCAAATCACCATATTACAAACTAAGGATTTAAACCAACATCTAAGGAAGTAGTTAAAAGAGGTTAAATATATATCTACTCCACGCCTATCACTCACCGTCATAAATTAGTAGATTCTTAAACCACTACTAATACTTTCTTTTAGTGGCAATACAAGTAATTTCTATAAGATTTTCTGATAGGAAGTGAACCCTAAAACCCGAAGTTATATTTACTTTAATAAATAAAAGAACCTTCATATAATAACATATTTTGAATACACAACAAGAAATATAGAGAAATGGGTTATAATTAACGTCTATCATTTATCAATCTCTTACAAATTTCTGGACATCTTAAAACTTTTGTAGAAATCAAATTGGAAAGAAAATGGTAAAACAAAATAAAGAAAAGAAGTAGAAACAAAAAAATACAGAGTAGAGCAAATCTAGCTCGAGGCCCATTTCCTCTCTACCTATTTACTGCCCCACCGGCCCAACAGCAGCCCAACACCAGCCGTCTCATCTCCTCTCTCTGACTGACAGGTGGGACCGAGGGTGGACCGCGGGTTGAGACCGAAACGTTGACAGGGGGTTTTCCGCAAGATGTCCATCATCGTCTTCCCCCTCCAGCTCGAAGCAGCTCGGTGGCGGAGCCGATGCCGTCCACCATCGCTGTGCCAGGATTCGTGCCGCAGTCGACACTTCCGCAGGGATAAGACCGCCACCGCGACGTCCTTGCCCGTCCTCATCCCCATTTCCCTTGCCCGGGCCCGCTTGTCATTGAGTCTGGGTAGAAATAGGATTAGTAGCAGAAGTGATTTGTCTGGTTTTCGCCAACATGGCGTGTCAACGTGTCTCTGACCCCACTGGTCAGTGTCTTTGGCTAGCAATAGTATTGGTGTAAATAGATTTCTCTGTTAGTAAGTAGATAAAACAAAATAAGTTTATATATAAATATAATTTCCAGAAATTTAATAAAAGATTTAAATCTTGTTAATTATATATCTTTTGTTTTGTAATTTATAAAAATGTATATAATATATCAAAATGCTTAGAAAAATAAAATCTATAATTAACTTTATTACAAAACATTGTTATGTTAACTATCTAAATAATTATTATTTTATAAGTAATAATACTTTGAAAATTGATATTTTAATATTGGTAAATAATAAAAATATAAATAATATACAATAATTCTTGGAAAAATAAGAACTACAATGTGAAATTATAAACTTAAAATATTGTATCACTTAACCAATATTTATTATTTATTTAGTATTTAAAAAGTGATAAAACTTGTAAAAATCATATCTTAATATTTAAAAATCATAAAAATACTTATAATATACAAAAATGATCAAAAAAATAAATTCTACACATAAAAAATGTCAACTATTAATTTTGAAGTAAAATAAAAGGTAAAGGTTTAATAAATCTTATTGAAACCCTGTTCTTTTATTTTAATACATTTAAAATATAAAAACCTTTATTTGCCGTTACCATTATTAGTTTGAAGTCCAAAAGAATAATAACAAATGCAAGTTATGTTAAATGAAGTTAAGATAGGTTTAACCAATACAAGTTGTACTTACTAAAACTACTATTTAGAATTAAGTAAATCTTTCTCTCCAAAAATATTTTATCAATTATAAAATCATCAAGATTTGAGTATTAATTCCTATATAAGTTTGGGAGCCCACTTTAAAAGCTAAACAAAGATCTTAAGTATTTAACATGTTGTCATTCCCATGATTATAGATTTAAGAAAACACTACTTCTATAAAAGTAATATTACTCTATTCATCTTTATAAAACACTAAGAAGTGAACCACATATAAGGCAATACCTTATCCAAAACAAAGAAGTCCCCACTACAAGTGTTGAAGTTATTCAAATCTAGTAGTGCTTTCCTTTTTAATAATTAGAATTATAAAGCAACTTTAAAGTGTTAGCCTTAAGTTTAAACACTATTTACTTTGTAAAGTAATATTTTCCTCAAAGGTTATTCTTTTAAGAAACGTTCAAAGTAATCCTTGCACATTTCTTTAGAAGCTCTAAATGATTAAAATCTTGTTCAAGAAATATTTGAGATACCATGAACCATTTAAGTTCTTTAGTATTACATACTATTTGTTGTATCTACATATTGTTTCACACACTCTCACAAGCCTTAATAAGAAGCACACGTGTGAATCTGATATAAAAGTGAAACACATTTTAAAAATTCATCACCAGTTCCAAACACTAGATCAGATACGATTATTCCGGGGATTCACATTTATCAAATTGCATTACATTACTTATGCATCATTGCATCTTGATTCTTTAAACATTAGTCCTTACCGGACCAATGATGTTGTCTACAAAATTTGGATCTTCTATTGTCTTGAAGACAGTGAGTGCATAATCTTGCAATCACAAAAGGAAAGTTCACAACTTGCTCATGTCCTTTGGTTATTTTCTATCAAATGCTTGTAACTAAAATGTTGTCATCACCTGCATTTCAAAAAGGACAGAAAATACTATCTTCATAATAAAATGACTATGGATTATTTACCAAGTGGTAATAATCTATTGATACAGTTTCGTTGGTAAGGGAACATAATATCTAGGACTTAACAACTAATGTCGCCAGTGATTCTAGTGCCGTATATTACGCATTAACCAAGAGATTTGGAATGGGACGGAGAAGTCAGTTGTATCTTCTTCCTTTCATATGGAGGCAAGATGACCTTATCATGACGCTATGATTCGTTGTGTGGATCCAGCATATGGGTGGGCACCCTTAGGCCCCACAATTTTGGTGTCTAGATTATCTATGAGTGGCTGCCGGAGGTATAGTTGGACCTTTATGGAGCTTGCAAGGGCATCACCAGCTCATATAGTCTTCTGGAACTCGCCAGGGCTGTAGCTCAACGAAGGTGTAGTCAGACCCGGAGGATTGTGCAGACATATGGGGTCGCGGAGAGGGCAGCGATTGGCTTGGATCATCTACTCGGCCCCACATCAAGGAATTGTGGACGGGAATAAGCTGCCCGGTTGTGCAACAAGGAGATGGTCTCTCATGGGTGAAGTAACGCACCTCCGCAGAGTGTAAGAATTGTGACATGTTACTCCCTGTTCTGGGAAGGAGCTACGAATGCGGCAGGAAAGGAACCCCACGAAGGTTCTGGTCAACCTATGAAGGCTGTCGGACATAGTTTTCAGAATTAAAGCAACCTTTGAAGAAATGTTTACAAAAACCAGCATTGCCTACGACCTATGGTATGTGGATGTAGAGATAGTGCATCATACACTCTGTGGGCCCCCCGGATTAATCCTCCGAGAACCCCTATTATGCATACGACCACGATCCCATGATCAGTTAGTCGTGGCACATAACCGACAAGTATCAAAGTAAACATCCAATACATAACGAGTACATGTCATACCTTATTTGCCACTATGGCTACAATGATCAACATCAGCGGAACTTCATTAAGCGTAGGGCCCAAGCAATGCCTTAACCTATAGGCATCTGACTAGGAGAACGTCCTAGATCGCATAGTCGTCAACGTCACCTTCTACTTGATATCTGACCAAGTTAATAGCCAGGGACACTGCCAATGAGTACTTCGAATGTACTCGCAAAGAACCTCAAGAAAATAATAATAACAAGAGGATATGCAATATGCCTGTGGTAGTAGGAGGGCTCCAAGAGAGGTTCTTTTCTCAATTAGTTTCTTTTGTAGATATAGCATCTACATATCTTTGTTGAAAACTTTTGTAAACCATTCTGGAAACCTTTTTGAAACATTTTGGAAAACATTGGGACTGGGTCACCCATTTGTTCCTTTCTTCCAGTCGTCCCACGACCAAACTCCTTTCTTTCTTCTTCCGACCATCCCATGGTTAAAACATTTCTCCTTTACAGCCATCCCATGGTCAAAACATTTCCAAAGCCATTGCTTTTCAGAAATCCTTTTTGAAATCAAAACCATCACCGCTCTACAGCAACCTTCCCAACCATCCATGACCGCGGACACGGCTATTCGAATAGATTTAAACTCTGTAGAGGTTGTACACTTTACCCACACCATCTGGGTACACTACCCTGATCTTCACCGGTCGTGGGTCAAGTAACCGATCAAGACTCTCCGGATGCCCACTCCAATATAAGTGCCTACCCTATGAGTGTTATTCCCCTCAAAACCAGGACATCAGGTACCGAGGACCAACCGGAGCGCATTTTACACTTTACACAGTGGGCGCTTTCAATGAGGGGCTCATAGTAACGCGTGGAGGTCCGTAAACCCTTCGTTCCTTCTCTCGGTCGATCTCCCACATAGACCGTTTGTCCAGAGAAGGCCCACCCTCCAGGGATCGCGACCCCCTGTAGTAGTTACGAGGCAGCTTATACTAGAATAGACAACCATCAAATCCAGCCCTGTCCCATTCCAGAGTAATGTGGTTGCACAGGGTTAATTGTTCTAGCAAAACTGCAAAGAACCGGTGCGTTTTCATAAACCTTTTTATTCCATCTTTTCTTCAGCATTTTGTAAAACAAAAACCTTTTTCTTTCTCAACATCTCTTGGGAGGTCCCACCTCACCAAGGTTTTATCATAAAACATTTGGTAAAACTTTTTCCGGGGTCTTCCCATCCTATAGCTTTGCTTCGGCTAAATCGAGGTCTCCAAAGGGGTATGGTGTGTTACACCATCTACCACACTAGGGACAAGTAGGTGTCATCAAGGGGGTTGTACTTAGTAGTACAAAAGTGCAATAGTTTGGAGGGGCCAAACCACTACCATGTATATATATACATCAACATATAGTAAAACAATGCAATTTTTATAAACCGTAGATAAAACATGCATAAGTGAAACAGTAGGACAAGGCTTATGAGCAAGAAGGTGGCTTCCCTGAGGATCAGCAATATGGCAATATGTCCCTGGACTTCTTCTTTAGATAACCCAGAATACCAATAGCAATAATAAACACCACTTCTTCTGCTCTCCGATTTTATCGCAACTATCGTCACCCCGACAGCACATGCAAGCAAACCAAGCCATAATCAACACAAGGAATACAAGCAACAATACATACAGAAAACAATGAGCAATACAAGTTTACAAATCATTAGGTTTTAGGAAGAGTGGATTTAATAGGATTGGGCTTGTCTTGGAAACATGGAAGAAAATCCCTCAGGATTTATAGTCTAGAAACTACCTAAGAGATGGATTTTGGACCAAGGACCTATTCTGTATAATACCACGGTGTACAAATGATACCAACAGATAGGTGTTGATAAAATTAAACCAACAAAAGTGGTTTCACTAATTTATCACTTACCAAGGATTTAAAGTGATTTTTATAGTGAATCACACTCTAGTTTTAGGAAATAATTCACCAGAAAATTTCTAGAGCTCCAAAAATTATTTCCTTGGATGGTTAGGTAAGGCTTGATGTACTTGTTCACTGAGAGTTGGAATCTCTCCAAAATAATTCCCAGAATGCCCTTAGGAAATTCCCAAAAGCAGTTATATAGGAAATGCCCTCAGGAATCTCTCCAAGATAATTACCAGAATCTCTCCAAAATAATTTGTCTTTTTCACCAGATTAATTATGCAGAATATATTGATATGCGACAAAGGGAAATGGATAGGTATTGGGATTAACTCCCAGTACCAGCTGGAATCACTCTTTTTGGAGTGGCAGAGCTACTGTAGTATTTTATCTAGTGAAAAAACTATGGACATAAAGGTTTGATTCATTAAAATTCATCAGAAGCCCAATAAATTTGAGCTCCTGGGTTTTCGTAGTATTGAGTGTGCCACACCACAGAGAGTTGGGTGAGGTCAAAACCGCTCATAGTTTGGCCTAGGGAATTTTCCAATGGCCGGTATGGATGGATTTTGCTATTTTTATTGTGGTGAACCTAGGGTTCACCTTGACAGAGTATAAAAGCTAACTGATAGATATGGTCATAGCCTTCCAAGGGAAGTTTGTTTCATCTTATTTGAGCATGCATAGCTCCCTGTGGAATTTATTTAGTGCAAAAGACCACTTTTGGTGGATTAATTGCCAATAAATAATAAAAATTATTTTTGCGAATGGACCAGTTTTGCATGCTGCACAAAACACACATGAACATGGCAGATTTTTAATCTGGTAATTTGGAGTTGCTTAGCATTTTTGAAATGATTTAAACTAAGGCCAAACTTCTGGATTTCTATAGATCTATTAAAAGAAATGGAAAAAGGGGCGCACTAGGCCAGGATCTGCGCCGATTTGGGCCGGCCTGGGCGAAATTGGCCCATCCGGGCGAGGACAACACGCGCTGGCAGCGCGCTTGAACCTAACGGGCGGGGCCCATCCGTCAGTGGGCGAGGGGGCGCAGGGGTGTATGGGCGAGTGCTGGCCGTCAGATCTAGTGGAGATCGACGGCTCAAGTGCTTCTCCTTCCTCTGTCTGAACACGACGGGGGAGGAACCCTAGGGCGGCGCCGACGGGATCAGGGAGCTCACCAGGGGGCTCGTCAGTGTCAGCGAGGCGGCGGAGGCGACGAGGCGCAGGACGGCGGTCCCGGCGATGGGCGGCAAGGCGGGATTTGACGCCGGGATCTGGCTCGTGCGAGGATGCCCGAGAGCGCTCTCGTCGAACCTCGACACCGGCGATGGTAGGGGCAGTACCTGGCCACGAAAACAGCAGCATCAGAGAGAGGGGAAGGAGGGGAGTGTAGCACGGTGACATACAGAGAGGGAGGGGCAGAGTAGAGGGGGCTCGGCTCGAGGAGAAGGTGGAGGCCAAGAGGAGAGGTCCTCCTTCTCCATGGCGAGGGAGAGCCGAGGGGATGGATCTGGAGCTCTCTGGGGGGTTAAGTGGAGTTAGAGGGGAAAAATGAGGGAGCAGGAGTGGGGTGGAGGGCATCTGGTCCATTTAAAGGCAATGGGGAGGTTCATGGTGGACATGGCCTATGGAGGAGCTTGGGGGAAGGGTGGAGCTTAGGCATTGGTCCGATGGGGCAGTGGGAGCTCGTGGAGAGGGAGTAGGGAGGTGTGAGAGGCGCCTGCCAGGCTACAAAGTACAGGGGGAGTGATTAGACCACTCTCCCTCTAGCCTCGGGCATAGCAAGAAAAAGAGAGAGAGGGGGCTTAGGGTTAGCCATGAGCAGCTGCTAGGTGGGGTAGGGAACGATAGTGGGTGTAGGTACACGCCAGATGAGTGGAGATCGGAGAGGGTGGCGTCTGTTTGTGAGATATGGGAAGATACCCATTAAAGACAAGATCTTCACTTCTCCTTCATCCAAGCACAAAAGCCAAAAGGCAGGGCTACAGTGATCATGCTATAGTGCATTTCGACCAGAGGGTTTAGAGGTGTGCTGTGCAAGTTTGTTTGACCAAATGGTATAGGTTTGGTTGGTTTTTGATTTGAGGATTTGTCTGCTTGGAAAATTTGACCAAATAGATGGCTATGAAGAAAGTCTAAAAACTTTCATTGGGACAAGATGGGGAAATGATACTGGTGGGTAGATGAGGTCAAGATACACCTCCAGGAATTATTTGGGATTTTTCAAAGGAGTTTTTGTCCACTTAAAGTCATTTATTCGAAAAGTGCAAAAATGGTTTCTAGAAGCTTAATTGATATTTTCACAATGGACAAGGTTGGTTTTTGGTTTGAGATGGTCCCAAATGTGAATACACACTTAGGGGAATTTTCCCAAGATTTATTGAAAGATAAAAGTATTTAAAACGATTATTATTCCAATTCAGCCATTTAATAAAATGGGCAAAAGGAAATAATAAAGCTCTTCAAAAATATTTATTTTTGATATGGGAAGATAGAGTATGATATATGTATCTCAATTGAGCTAAAAGTTGGGGAAATTCTTTGGCAAAAACCAAACTTTCCCTTGGGGAAGTTGTTTTGGAGATTTTGTCTATTAAAGAGATTAATTAGATTTGGAGCCATAATAGTTATGGATAATATTTTATAAATCTTGATGATCAAGGTAGATTATTTAGACAAGGTGTAGCAAGAATTTCCAACCTTGGGAATTGGAAATCCAACGTGAATTAGGTGGAAAAACAAGGGATTGAGGATCTAGGGTGATGTTATTTTTATGCCACCAAAACCTTGTTGGATCTTGGAGCTCAGAGCTCACCTTGATGCATGGGATAGATGGATAGTTAGACCAAGTCATATAGATGATCATGGCAGAAGGATTTTGGATTGGTTACATTTGGGGTGGTCTGGAAGTGTTGGCAAACTTTGTTGAAAATAAGGCTGCCATACCAAATGAGTCATGATGCCTTATAAACCAGGTGGGTTTAAGAAGCACAAGGATCCACTTGGAACAAGTGAAGTAGATGTTTATAGACCTATAAGAGTATAACACAACCATGCAAAGAGTTGGTCCATAGAAGGTTGGATGTTGGTGTGAGCTTCTGTCAAAGTAGGCATGTTGACTAGATTTGCAGGAAAAGTTATTTTCCTGTCTACAAAACCATCAAGAACAAGTGGGTTGGAGGATGATATAACCAAGGTAAAAAGTGGTCCTTGGTAGTCCTTAGTATGGTTAACAATATGGTTCAAGTTCATTACCAAAAATGCACAAGGGTTGAGAAAGGGATACATCCAAAAAGGTGATGTTGGAAATAGTTTTCCAGACAGCCAAACATGGAAGATTTAGGGTTTTTGACTAGAATGTGGGTGGTGATGATTTTGATGAGTTGCAAGGTACCCAAGCATCATCAAGTGGATGATGTTGAAGTGTAGATTCAGTAGAAATGATCCATGCTTGATATTGGTCTTTATTGACTTGGAACTTCTAGGAGGGATATCTTCAGAATTGATCTGGTTAAGGGTTTTAGGGGATCACCTAGTAACCAGGGAGTAGATCCAGCTTTGCATTCTTTCTTAGGGTTTGGGGATTTTAGAATTTCTTGATCCTAGAGGATGAGCTCCTAGAGTAGCTCATACTACTTCTAATCAATCAAGTCAAACAGCAGATCAAGGCAACTCATCTTACAGACAAATCAACTACTACTAGGGTTACCATCAAGCTTAGCTTGAGGTAAGGATGGGAAATTTTGAAAGGTTGGATTTTGAATAAGGTAAGAGTCCTTGGTACATCTAACAAGAGTATAGTTCAAAATATTTATCAAAGGTTTTGGAAATCTTAGAGGTAGGAGTAGTTGAAGGTTCTATCTTGAAAGTATTAGGAGAATGCAGATCTCCATAGTTTTGTCAATAGAAGCTACAAAAATAGTTTTGGTTACATAAGCATCTTGACTCATGTTTTTTAAGTGCTAGAACATTTGAGAAAATGTAAAATGAGCCAGGATAGTTTTGTTAAATAGCCTTTTGACAACTGATGTTGAGGTAATGAGTATATCATAAGCTATACAATCAGAAGCATAAGCACAGACAATCAACAAGCAAACACTACAACACTTAACAAGAATTTTTTTGTTCCCCTTGATTTTTGCATTCTGGACAACTAATCGAGGTTGCTGAAATTGGGATGTTATAGACCTTTCCCCCTTAAAAGAATCTCATTCCGAGATTCAGGAGAGTAGGCTTAGGGGATTTTGAGCCGGGTTGATACTAGGTGTCTTACGCGTACTATCTTACAGAATCCATCTTGGGAAGTGGCTACTCTGTCGATGAAGCTAAGCTTCAGTCTTCCGGGATGCACGGAGAGTTGAGCAGAGTCCAGTCCTGATTGCAAGGAATGATCTCATATTCCTTCGGGGCTCGATACCTCGAGGACTTAGGCTAAGCAGACTACCTCGATTCTGAACTTCACAGAGTACTCGTCGGAGGATAGAATCTACGGTTGGGAGTACCTCGCTCTAAGGGTCCACAACTCTTCCTTAGGGTCGTAGTGTATCCTAATTAAAGATTTTACGGTTGATACTCCTGGCTTTTCTTCTAGTGAAGGGTTACTCTATTTTGGTGGGAGAGACGCAGTCTTTCCCCCTTAGGATTAAACTAGGATAGAATTCTAGGAGTGGAGGTAATACTTCCTTCTTGGATTCGTAGATGCATGTTTTGAAGGTTGTCGCACATCGTCCTCCGGGAGTTGGAAGTTTTCGATGACGTCTGCGAAGGTAGGTCCTACGAGGCTTGTGTACTAAGATTATTCGTACTTAGCCAGTTGGAGTCTCAAATCCTCTAAGCGATTGGAACTAAGCGGTTAGCAATCCTGTGGCCCTTCCGGTGGGTCTTCAACTGAAACGGCAGAGGGACTTCATAGGATCTTCAGTTAGTTTCTCCTCTGATGACTCCTAGGTTGTTGTTTGGAGGGAAGGCGTCCAATTCTGGAGGTCTTCTGAAGTATCCTCTGGTAGAGAGTCTTCTGGGGATTGAGTGGAAAGACGCAGTCTTTCCACCTTAGAGCTTCACTAAGGTGGTTTTAGGAGTGATGCCGATCTTCTGTCTTGGAGTGCTGACCCGATGTTAGCGGAAGGTTGTGTCTTCCCGGAGTCTTGAGATGAGGTCGTTGAGCGACGTCTGATCACTTAAGCCTTATCGGGGGTGGTTTCGCAATGAAGCTTTAAGGAGTTAGCTCAGCACAAGTTAGAGGTTTACGTCTCTTCTTGCTAGTAGTTAGTCAGGGTTGAAGCAGTCGGCGTCGGAGAAGAGGTCTTCACTTGAAGCTCTTGCGTGGCTTCTGCTTGAGGGAGGAGTGGACTCGTTGTCTTCCTGCATCCTCGCCTTCGGGTTTTTAGATTATTTTGTCCTTCTGGTGAGGAATTTCCCGTTGGGTTGGGTAGGGTTGATTAGAATAGTTAGTCTCTTGAGGTGGTTGGAAGGTTTAATATACCGAAGGTCAGTGTAGTTGGGTCTTCACTTATTGTCTTTGTAGGTAAGTCTTGTGGCTCCTTGCGGATAGTGAGGATCCTTCGGTGATTGACTTCTGGCTTCAACAGGATTCTTGCGGTAGTAGACTGAGGAACAAGGGATTGTGGTGCTATTGACGAGTCTTGTGAGGTGAGTTTGACGAGGTGTGTCGTCCTACTGAGGTGAAAACTTCGAGTTGTTCTGACTTGACGATGTCGAACTCCTGGTTCTTGTGATGCTTTTCCTCTAATATACTCTCGAGGTTAGTCTGGGTCTCATTACCGACATCTAACACAAGGGTTTTTCTGAGTTGCTAGGTGGGTTATCGCTCCTCGAGTCACATTTTTAAGGAGGTCAAAGCAAACCAGAACATACAAACAAGGCGAACAGAGCGAGGGATCGCAATGTCCTCGGCAATCAACACACATCAAGCAACACAGGATGCACTTAGGCAAGCAAACACGGTCAACGCTAGGGACCAAGGAGTTAACTACTCACGATGTAGGGGAATCCCATTCTTAGGACTATTTACCCTAGATATCTTCTTTCTTCGAGTCAGAGTCACTATCTTGCAGATGAAGCCTTCGTCGTATCTTGGATGCTTCTTTATAGTGCAACACCCGATGTCTTCTGATTGTGAGGATTCCGCTGGGAGAGCGATATTGTAGTCTCCTTGTGTTTGTTGGTAGTTGCTTGTCTTCATTTTGTTCTCTTTGTCTTCCCCGGGTCTAGATCCTAGTTATTTAAAATCCGTAGGTTTGAAGTTTGGACGAGAGTTAGAGGAAACCATTTTCGAAAGAATTTACTTAGAGTAAGAGAAGAAGTGGAACTTTTTGAAACTCATTGAGGAACTAGTTTTTGAAAGCCGGGGTTTTCAAAATAAGGTTCCTGTCTAGCGACCATGCTAACTAAGGTTCTCCTATAGTCAGGATGGCTCTGATACCAAGTCTATGGGGCCCCCAGATTAATCCTCCGAGAATGCTTGTTATGCATACCACCACGATCCCATGATCAGTTAGTAGTGGCACATAACCGACAAGTATCAAAGTAAACATCCAATACATAACGAGTACATGTCATACCTTATTTTCCATTATAGCTACATCGATCAACATCAGCGGAACTTCATTAAGCGTAGGGCCCAAGCCATGCCTTAACCTACATGAAACTAACTGGGAGAACGTCCTAGCTCACATAGTCATCAACGTCACCTTCTTCTTGATATCTGACCAAGTCAATAGCTAGGGAAACTGCCAATGAGTACTTCGAATGTACTCGCAAACCACCTCAAGAAAATAATAATAACAAGAGGATATGCAATATGGCTGTGGTAGGAGGAGGGCTCCAAGAGAGGTTGTTTTCTCAATTAGTTTCTTTTGTAGATATAACATCTACATATCTTTGTTGAAAACTTTTGGAAACCATTTTGGAAACCTTTTTGAAACGTTTTGGAAAACATTAGGACCGGGTCACCCATTTGTTCCTTTCTTCCGGTCGTTCCACGACCAAACTCCTTTCTTTCTTCTTCCGACCATCCCATGGTTAAAACCTTTCTCCTTTACAGCCATCCCATGGTCAAAACATTTCCAAAGCCATTGTTTTTCAGAAATCCTTTTTGAAATCAAAACCAGAACCGCTCTACAGCTACCTTCCCAACTGTCCATGACCGCGGACATGGCTATTCGAATAGATTTACAGTCTGCAGAGGTTGTACACTTTACCCACGCCATCCGGGTACACTACCCTGATCTTCACCGATCGTGGGTCGAGTAACCGACCAAGACTCTCCGGATGCCCACTCCAATATAAGTGCCTACCGTATGAGTGTTATTCCCCTCAAAACCGGGACATCGGGTACCGAGGACCAACCGGAGCGCATTTTCACTTTACATAGTGGGCGCTTTCAATGAGGGGTTCATAGTAACGCGTGGAGGTCCGTAAACCCTTCGTTCCTTCTCCCGGTCGATGTCCCATATGGACCGTTTGTCCAGAGAAGGCCCACCCTCCAGGGATCGCGACCCCCTATAGTAGTTACGAGGCAGCTTATACCAGAATAGACAACCATCAAATCCAGCCCTGTCCCATTCCAGAGTAATGTGGTTGCATAGGGTTAATTGTTCTATCAAAACTGCAAAGAACCGGTGTGTTTTCATAAACATTTTTCCTCCATCTTTTCTTCGTCATTTTGTAAAACAAAAACCTTTTTCTTTCTCAACATCTCTTGGGAGGTCCCACCTCACCAAGGTTTTATCATAAAACATTTGGTAAAACGTTTTACGGGGTCTTCCCACCCTATAGCTTTGCTTCGGCTGAATCGGGGTCTCCAAAGGGGTACGGTGTGTACACCATCTACCACACTAAGGACAAGTAGGTGTCATCAAGGGGGTTGTACTTAGTAGTACAAAAGTGCAATAGTTTGGAGGGGCCAAACCATATATATATATATCAACATATAGTAAAACAATGCAATTTTGATAAACCGTAGATAAAACATGCATAAGTGAAACAGTAGGACAAGGCTTATGAGAAACAAGGTGGATTGCCTAAGGATCAGAAATATGGCAATATGTCCCTGGACTTCTTCTTTAGATAACCCAGAATACCAATAGCAGTAATAAACACCACTTCTTCTGCTCTCCGATTTCATCGCAACTATCGTCACCCGGCCAGCACATGCAAGCAAACCAAGCCACAATCAACACAAGGCATAGAAGCAACAATACATACAGCAAACAATGAGCAATAAAAGTTTACAAATCATTAGGTTTTAGGAAGAAAGGATTTAATAGGATTGGGCTTGTCTTGGAAACATGGAAGAAAATCCCTTAGGATTTATAATCTAGAAACTACCTAAGAGATGGGTTTTGGACCAAGGACCTATTTTGTATAATACCATGATGTAAAAATGATACCAACATATAGGTGTTGATAAAATGAAACTAACAAAAGTGTTTTCACTAATTTATCACTTACCAAGGATTTAAAGTGATTTTTATAGTGAATCATACTCTAGTTTTAGTAAATAATTCACCAGAAAAGTTCTGGAGGTCTAAAAATTATTTCCTTGGGTGGTTAGGTAAGGCTTGATGTACTTGTTCACCGAGAGTTGGAATCACTCCAAAATAATTCCCAGAATGCCCTCAGGAAATTCCCAAAGGCAGTTCTGTAGGAAAATTGTCTTTTTCACCAGATTAGTTATGCAGAAGATTTTGATATGAGGCTAGGGGCAATGGATAGGTATTAGGATTACCTCCCAGTACCAGCTGGAATCAATATTTTTGGAGATGCAGAACTACTGTAGTGTTTTATCTAGTCCAAACACTAGGGACAGAAAGGTTTAATTCATTAAAATTCATCAGAAGCCCAATAAATGGTGAGCTCCTGGGTTTTGGTAGTATTGAGTGTGCCACACCACAGAGAGTTGTGTGAGGTCAAAATAGCTCATAGTTTGGCCTAGGGAATTTTCCAATGGCGGGTATGGATGGATTTTGCTATTTTTATTGTGGTGAACCCATGGTTCACCTTGATAGGGGATAAAATCTAACTGATAGATATGGAAATAACCTTTCAAGGGAAGTTTGTTTAATCCTATTTGAGCATGCATAGCTCCCTTTGGAATTTATTTAGTGCAAAAGACCACTTTTGGTGGATTAATTGCCAATAGATAATAAAAATTATTTTTGGCAATGGACCAGTTTTGCATGCTGCACAAAACACAGATGAACATGGTAGATTTTTAATCTGGTAATTTGGAGTTGCTTAGCATTTTTTAAATGATTTAAACTAAGGACAAACTTCTGGATCTGCGCCGATTTGGGCCGGCCTGGTCGAAATCGGCCCATCCGGGCGATGACACAGACGGCAGGCTGCTGTTGAACCTGGGCCCGGGGTGGGCTCCGCGCATGGGGTATGGGTGAGTGCTGGCCGCCAGATTAGTGGAGATTGATGGCTCAAGTGCTTCTCCTTCCTCTGTCTGAACCCGACGGTGGAGGAACCCTAGGGCAGCGCCGGCGGGGTTAGGGATCTCACCAGGCTCTCGGCTCGGGGAGGCGGCGGAGGCGATCAGCAGGGCACATGGAGCTCCTCCACCACCACCTGGACCACCGCCAAACGCAGCTGCGCCCGACCAGCATCATGGAGGCGAGCCGTACCCGCGGGCCATGGGCACCATGATGATCCAAAAGGGTCGCCCCTCCAACCGGGTGCAAAAGGCCATCACTCGCCAAGTCAATCTAGCGACAAACTCGCCACCATCTACCACTGAGTACCTCAGTGGAAGCGATTCCTGCATCACCTTCGACAAGTGCGACCATCCGCGCCAAGTACCTCGTCCAGGCCACTGTCCCCTCGTACACGAGGCACAAATTGGAGGTTTCGACATGAGTCGCGTCTTCATGGACGGCGGAAGCGGCATCAACCTTATGTTCACGAGTACCTTGCGAGAAATGAGGATCCCTCTGACCTGCTTAGAGGCCTCAGGCACAACAATCCACGGCATCGTCCCAAGCAAGGGCGTATATCCCCTTGGCAAAATCAACCTCGACGTCATCTTCGGCACGCCGAAAAACTTTTGGCGCGAGCGCATTGACTTCGAAGTCGTCGACTGGCCCTCACAATACCACTGCATCCTCGGACGTGTCGCGTTCGCTAGGTTCATGGCAGTGCCGCACTACGCTTATCTGCAGATGAAAATGCCAGGCCCTAATGGCGTCATCACAATTAACGGGAGCTTCGAGAGGTCCGACAGTTGCGACAGGGAGTTCAACAGAATTTCCCAGTCCTTCGGCATGTAGGAAGAACTTGCAAGACTAAAGGAGTCGACAGACAATAGTCTTCCTCCCCTGAGCCGGCCATGTTCACCCGACCTATCCTTCGACTCATCGATGCACACGAAGAAAGTTCAGGTCCACCCATTGGATCCTGCCAAGATGGCCCTCGTCGCCAACAACTTGAGTCCCACATAGGAACTCGCGCTCGTTGAATTCCTCCGTGAGCACTGGGAAATCTTCGCCTGGTGTCCAGCGGACATGCCAGGAGTTCCCAGGGAATTCGCCAAGCACGCACTCAATGTCAACCCAGACGAAAGGCCAATCAAACAAACAATTCAGCGACTGTCTGAACCAAGAGCAAAGGCAGTCGGAATGGAGATCAATAGACTCCTCGACGCCAAATTCATACGCGAGATCAAGGAAAGCACTTGGCTCGCCAACACAGTGCTAGTACCAAAAAAGGACACGGATATACTGCGGATGTGCATGGACTTCACCTCTCAGAACAAGAACTGCCCGAAGGACCACTTTCCGCTACCGCGAATCGACCAGATCATCGACTCCACCGTGGGATGTGAGCGCCTATGCTTCCTCGACGCCTACTCAGGCTACAACAAGATTCAAATGAAGGAGGAAGATCAAGAAAAAACGGCGTTGACAACGCCTTTTGGTGTGTTCTTCTACAACACAATGCCCTTCGGGATAAAGAGCGCAGGAGCCACCTACCACGGTGCATGTAGGCTTGCCTCAAAAACCAACTTGGTGGCAACATTCAAGTCTATGTCGACGACATCGTAATCAAGACAAAAGAGGAAGCTTCACTAATCGACGACCTACGTGAAACCTTCGCCAACCTTGACCACTACAGGATCAAGCTCAATCTAGACAAATGCGCCTTCGGCGTACCATCTGGGCAACTACTCGGGTATCCCATCTCCGCGGGAGGGATCGAGGTGAACCTAAAGAAAATAAAATCCATACTGGACATGGAGAAGCTGAAGAACATAAGAGGTGTCCAACAGCTGGCTTGGCGAATCACGGCGCTCAGTCGATTCATCAGACGAATGGGCGAAAAGGCACTAACCTTCTACCAACTCCTCCGCAAAGCTAAAAAATTCGAGTGGACCAGCGAGGCACAGGAAGCATTCGAAGACCTCAAGCGCCTCATCCACCTCGCCAAGATCGGTGACCCACTAAAAGGAACCACTGTTGCTATACATCTCTATCACCAACCAGGTGGTCAGCATGGTGCTCGTGGTAGAACGAGCCGAGGAAAACAAGGTCCACGGGGTACAGCGCCCAGTCTACTACCTCAGTGAGGTACTTACGCCAACAAAACAGTGGTACCCGCACTACCAGAAACTGGCGTACGGCGTCTTCATGATAGCCCGACGACTGCGCCACTACTTCCAGGAACACCCAATCGTGGTAGTCAACGACGCCCCACCTGGGCATATCCTTAACAATCCCGACGCCACCGGACGAGTCGCGCTTTGGGGAATCGAACTGTCTCCACGAGACATTACATATGAAAAATGCGATGCAATCAAGTCGCAAGTTCTCCCTGACTTCCTCATGCACTGGATGGAGAACCAGATCCCCGAAAAACCAGATATGTCCTACCTCTGGACAATGCACTTCGACGGTTCAAAGCGAAAGGATTGGGCCGACGCAGGTGTCATACTAACATTGCCCCAGGGAGACAAGATGAAATATATCCTACGAATGCAGTTCACCGCCTCCAACAATGAAGCTGAATACGAGGCCCTACTGCATGGGATGCGGATGGCAAAAGCCTGTGGTGCCAAGAGGCTCATAATATATGGCGACTCCAAGCTGGTTGTCAACCAGACAATGCACGAGTGCGACGCACCGAACGACAACATGATCGCCTACCGCGACCTCTACGACACACTCGAAGGGGACTTCGACGGTTGCGAGCTGCAGCACATAGGCCGCGAAAGCAATGAAGAGGCGAACACACTCGCCAACATAGGCTCTACCTGTGCCCCATACCACCTGGGGTATTTCTCGAGCGCATCTATGAATGCTCCATCAAGCCAAAGGCCACAAAGAAGAAAACAAGCGTAGCAACGGACTCGGGGGCTACGCCGCCTAATGAGCCAATGGCACTCGACGACCTGGAGCTTAACACAGGACTCGAAGGACCAATGAGCGTCATGATGATCGAGCCATCTTGGACTCAACCATACATCACGTACCTCCTCAGCAAAAAGCTACCGGCTGACCCGACTGACGCACGTCACATTGCACGGCGGTCCAAAGTATTCGATGTTATCAATGACGAACTGTACAAACGCAACATCACAGGAGTACTCCAACGATGCGTCTCCAATGCCGATGGAAGAGCTGTTCTACTCGATATCTAGGAGGAGACTTGCGGGCACCACGCTAGCAGTCGAGCCCTCATCGCCAAAGCTCTACAAGCTGGATTTTACTGGCCTACGGCCATGTGCGACGCCAAGGACATCATCCAAAATTGCAACGCTTGCCAGCAATTCGCGGACAAGCCACACACACCTGGTGCAGAACTCCGGCCAATTCCTTTGGCCTGGCCCTTCGCGCAATGGGGACTCGACATGGTCGGCAAGGTCCCACAATCCTCACGAGGAGGCTACATCTACCTCCTAGTCGCAGTCGACAAATTCACCAAGTGGATAGAGGCCATTCCAGTGACTAACCAGTTAGATACAGCGTAGTCAAGTTCTTCGAGTCCATCGTCTATCGCTTCAGAGTACCACACAACATCATCACGGATAATGGGACGAACTTCACATCCAAGGAGTTCCAAGAATTCTGCGAGAATCTAGGAATCAACGTAAGCTATGCCTCCGTAGCACATCCACAGACCAACGGCCAGGTCGAAAAGGCCAACGGGCTCGTCGAAAAGGTCTGCGGTGGCATCAAAAAGCGACTCCTCAGGCCACTCAAACAAGCCACAGGCTGCTGGCCAGACGAGCTGCAATCGGTACTCTGGAGCCTGCGCACAACTCCAAATAGTGCCACGGGGTACACCCCGTTCTTCATGGTGCACGGTGCTGAAGCGGTGCTACCCGCCGAGGTACGATACAAAGTACCGCGAGTGGTCGCTTATAGCGAGCAGGAGTCAACTCTTGCACTTGAAGACTCCGTCGACCTCCTTGACGAGGCACGGGAAATCGCCGTGGAAAGATCAACGATCTACCAGCAGAACCTGCGCCACTACCACAGCAGAAGGCTACGCCCCAGGTCCTTCGTCGAAGGAGACCTGGTCCTGTGACTGAAACAGCAAGGACATCTCAAGCTTGAATCCCCCTGGGAAGGACCATACGTGATTCCAGAAGTGATCCCAGGTGGCGCCTATCACCTTAAAGATTTCGAGACAGGAGTCGCATACTCCAACCCCTGGAACGTCGCGAAGCTGCGATGCTTCTACCCTTAGTCGTCTTTTATTTTTTACAAATAAGGATACTCATCCAAGACTACTTAGCCACACATTGTACCCCGTACTATCCTGCGAATGAATAAAGCTAAGTTTCCCAAAACTCTGTGTTCCTTTTATTTTTGCAAAATATCCAGTCGGGGGCTGCGCCACCCTATACACGTATGTTCTACAAACTAACGCGATATCCTGAGTAGCTGGCATACCAATCAAAACCCTTGACAAACACCAACCCAGTTGCAATGCACCTGACAGGATGGCAAGGGGCTGAGATAAACACAAGTCAGGCTAACGAAAAGGAATCGCATAGTGCAACGCACTCGCAAAACATACACGCTAATAGGCTCTTTATATACATCAATGTTAATCAATTATACACAACATATATATGAACTTTACAACACTAGTACAACTATGTGCAGGATACAAACTAAACTACTGTTGCAGCAAAAGAACGTTGGTCTGCTCCTCGAAGAAGTCGATGATTTCCTCCGCTGGACGATCCACCGCCTGGTAGTGAGGAACCATGTTCCAAGTCGAACCTGCTGGCGGTGCTGGCGGTCCGGCCGTAATTGCTGCAACGTCCACATAAGTCCTATGCAGTCGCACCAGCGATAGAGCAGCCTTGGCACCAGCCACTAGATGTTGTCGTACACAGTCGCGGACTGCATTCAAATCTTGAAATTTGGCAAGAAGGGCCAGCAGGCTCAACGGAACGATGTCCAGCGGGAACATCGTCTGGTAAATATTCTTCAAGCACGATTGCGACTTCTTCAAGAAGTGAAGCACTCGCGACGCATGATCCTGCAGGGTCGCCAGTGAGATTGCGCGATCTTGATCGCCTAGAAGTATCCACTCGCCTGAAGCTGCTCTTGGGTCAGACCATTCATGCGATTGGCAATCCTATCCTTCTCATCCTGCGGATGGCGTGCACTGACAACTATAGCAAGCAAAGGCAAAATAAGAAGATAACGAACTACTGCGAGTGACTACAAGAAAAAGATAAGGACGAAGAGAGCTAACACTTAAACTGGTCGCCCAGATGCGTCACCTCCCCTAGCAGATATTGCTCTCGGGTGACGGCCGTCTCCGCCCTCGACTTCCATACATCCGCAGTTACACGGAGCACAGCGATTCAGCGCCCAATCGCTTCACGCGAAGGGCGGAGTCGTGAGAGCAGAGACAACTCATCCACCCTTGAGCGTGACTGCGCCAAAGTATCATCAGGAGGTGGCGTATTCCGAGGTTCAATCAAAGGACCAGTCGATGTTCCCTATGACAAGTCAAGCAAGAGACAATAAGAAGACTAAGGCAATGCATGGACAAAAGACTCGAGTGCATTCAGCCATAATAAAGTATCAGCAGATACACTCGCCAAAAGGCATGTTCCAGAAAAAATAAATAAGCTATTTAACTATTACAGACATGACTACTGAGAAGCAACTGGCTTCTTCGACTTGGACTTCGGTTTTGGGGGCCTCGTCGAGTGCGGTGGCAGATCGACACCATGACTTTCCGCCGCCGACGTCAGAGCCTTCGCCGCTTCTCGCTCTGCAGCCTCCTGAGTACTTCGACCAGATTGATCAGCTGCGGCCCGTACTTGCCACAAGAAGTTGCGAAAGGAGCAAAGACTACCGGTTGTCCATCCGCGCTGACAGGCATCGCCTAGGAGACCGCTGCAGGATCAACTTCGACTCCATGGGCTTGAACCATCACGAGTGACATTGAAGCGCCAGCCGCATGGAGTGAGTTCTTGAAGCCCGCAGGAATGCCTCCAGCAAGGGACTCCACCAGCGCATCCATATTTTCGATTAACTCAGCCTTGGGCGCAAGCTCCTCATGGAGGCGACTGAGCACGCCCTTGGCTTTGGTGAGCGTCCCCTGAACATCAGCACTATGATCCTCGACTGCTGAGATGGCACCTACCAGGGCATCATCACGACGGAGTGCCTAGGGGTCAAAGCTCAGACCGCTGGCATCTACACAAGAATCAAGCATTGGAACAAAAGTCAGCACATCAACAAATTCGAAAGAAGGGACACGAAGAAAATCTAGACAAGGGAATACCTGAGAGAGCCTTGGCAATCGAGAAAAGTTGTTCTTTGAACAACTTCTCCCTAGCTGCGATGGAGGCATGTAGATCCTCTTCGCGTTTCCGCGATGCGTCATGTGTTGCGATTGCCTCATCGTGGCTCTTCACCGCCGCGGCGAGCGTTTTATCGAGGGAAGCGGTGTCACGAAGGAGTGCATTATGCTCAGTTATGACACAAACAAAGATAAACCGCCAGTCGAACATATCACAAGGATGCAGAAGAAAAGTAAAGAACACTCACTTTCAACCGCGCGATGGCGATTGTCCAGCATTGCATGTTGACGACCCGTCGCAAGAACGTGCTCCGCCAGACGAGCAGCTTCCTTCACAATGAGCTGCGACAAAAGAAATAGTAAAGGGCCAGTAGATGGCATAGATGGAAAATTCGACTTCAAAATCAAAAGAAGAGATACTACACATACATGATCCTCCAATGACTCCGAGGTCAATTGACGCCCAGTCGTCTGGATAACCATCCGATGCTCCACATCATGGGGAGAACTCGATGAATTATGCCCGGAGTGGGCCGCCAATGGAGGAGAAGGAGTGCGCTCGACCACTTTCTTGGCCTTCGAGGTCGCGACTCCAGATTCTTTCAAAAATTGGACGTCGCCAGAAGATGATGACGTCGGATGACTATAGAAGAAAACCAACATCAAGAGAATGCAATTCCAAAGAAGAACCAAAAGGAAGACCTGTATACTTACCAATCAAATTTGTCAAAATCGAAGGTTTGATCCCCCGAATCTGACGACGACTCCTTCGGCAGTCGCATCTTCTTGCGAGAAGATGGCGTCACGACGCTCACAGGAACGGCAGGAATCGGCGACTCTGTACCAACAACTCCACCTTCTGGAGTCGAAGGAGACGATGCATCTGAATCCTCATTGTAGAAACGCTTGCGAGTGTCCGGACTACTCGACTCGGGGGCTTCCTCCTCCATATTAGAGGGGAAGGTCGACTCCAACTCGTCCTCTTCCAAGGCTTCATGAGGAATAACCCCCTCAGGAAGAGGGGGCATACAGGGTGACACACTCCAATCCTGCATACAACAAACAACTTAGTACAAGTCAGGAATAGAGAAGCATTCGACAAATAAAAGCTACTTCGTAGCACAACCGTACCTCAAGAGGAGGATTAGCAGCATCGAAGGGAGGGACGACTGCTTCACTGGGGAGTACATCCTTGACGGTGTACTTAGTGAGCAGTCGCACCCTTTTATCTACCTCACTTGCAAAAATGCCATCGGTAGATACGCGAGTGACATCGTCTGCGCCAGCCCACTAGAACATAGGGTGGACTCTGGCCTACAGGGGCTGGACGTGACGGCGCAGCCATGTGCGAATGAGGGCGCAACCTCCCTCTTCTTTTCCCATACGACTCTCGAGGTCGCAGACACGCTCGTACAACACATCTGTTTCCGCGGACTTGCCGGGCATCACTACGTTCTTCCAGGAGCACCTCCTCTTGCACGGCGTCGCGGGATTGAAGGGCGCGAGTCCGAAGTGGTCTTCGTCGGCCTTCTAGTCACGGATGTAGAACCACTTGTCCCTCCACCCTTGGACAGATGCCATGAGTTTGATGTCGAAGTACGTGGCGGAGGAGATGACATGGATACCGTATCCGCCTACATCATAGACTACGGAGCCAGAAGCCAACTAGCGCTTCAGCTTGAATAGACGTTTGAAAAGACCAAAGTGCGGCTCGATTCTGAGCCAGCACTCGCAAAGAGTAATGTAGCAAGCTACATGAAGGATGGAGTTGGGGGACAGCTGATGCAGCTGGAGCCCATAGAAATAGAGAAGGCCCCTGGAGAAAGGATGCAGGGGCAGTGAGAGACCGCGGATGATGAACGCTAGGAACATCACCCAAAAACCAGCAGGAAGAGAAGGGATTACCTCACCACCGGGGACACGCGCGTCAGCATCTGCGGAAGATAGAACTCCGTCCTGGCGTAGGAGACGGAGCTCAGAAGACTTGCTCACGGACGGGCGCCACGCGCCATTGGTGACGTGAGTGCCTGCGCCCTTCTTTTTTCCGGCGACGGCGGTGCTGGTGCCCGCAGCGGTGGAGCCGCCCTTCTTCTTGGCAGCAACAATGGCGGCGGCGGAATCAGCCGCGACACCTCCTTTCTTCTTCCCCATCTTACGATGGCATTGTGACCAGAGGAAGTAACTGGGGAATACGTGGAGATGGTCCAGCGCCGCAAGAATAGATGAACACAAAGGAGCAGAGGAGTAGTAGCAATGGCGACGGAGGCAAAGGCAGAGAAAAGAGCAGATGTGAAAATTTACCATCGCCGCACTGCTACTTTACCCCTTGGAAGATGCAATCCAATGGCCAGGAAAAACCCTATCAGACGCGTGGCGTTCATCGTGATCGACACGTGGAGGACCTGAAGCATGAACTGTCCCCCACTACCCCCATTACGCGCGGAAATCGAGGAGGCACAGTTAAAACAGAGATTACGCACGTCCGGTCAAGTCAGAGTTAGAAAATGGGACCCATCGCTCGTCACGTCATCACAACGCCACGCTGGCAATCGAGGTCATCACATCACAAGACTGATGTCATCCAAAATTGAGCCACAGAAGACTTCGACTACTTTAGTCCTTGCTCGAGTCTTCGACTCCACCAAACACTCGGGGGCTACTCCCATAGGGAGTGCAGGTCGCACACCCTATGATTTTTCTTTTTCTCTTCTGCAAGAATATGGACATTTAAAACATACCCAACCACTCGAATCAACGATTCGACTACGGACATGGGTTACCCCCATAGGGAGCACCAGAAATAAATTCGACTGAAACAAGCAAACAAAAGACAACAGCAGTCGCAAAAGTTCTTTCGTCCCTTCCTGAGTCTTCGACTCAACCAGGCACTCCGGGGCTACTCCCATAGGGAGCCCTGGTCGCGCACCCTATGATTATTTGTACATCGTACTGTGTGCTGATAACATCCACACTCGAAGATTATGGCGACACCACCTCCTGATGTTTCCCTACAAAGAGACAGCGTCTCCTGGGTCACCCGAATCATCTCCGTGATGACAAAATTCGGATGCCGCGCTTGCAGCGTGAAGATAAGACCTGAGTAAGGCCTAGCAACGCATTTACTATGCACTACAAGAAATATATCTGTGCCAATAGGTACGATGAACATGCCTTGACGGACGCGTCGAGTGCTCACACCCATATACTGGAATTCGACTCATGTAAGACCTCTGCGGCTTGAGTCGAATTACACCAGCACTTTTCTGGATCCGAGTCCGGGGACTCGAGTTCGAGTAGATTGTGTTGTTTTACCCTAAGGTAGTTAACTGATACCGATACATCGGTTAAATCAGGCACGCACATCAACAATCCCTATGACACAAATAGAGCAGTCGAAAATATACTCATTCGTGCACTCGAAAGGCTTCATAAAGTCCCCAGTCGAATTTGCGATTCCACTGGACACTCGGGGGCTACTGACATGGGTATACCCTACAAGTACTCGAGTTTGGTATATATGGCCTGAATATAGTGGAAGCCCACGGTGTTGCCAAGGCCCAAATAGAGAACTCGAGTAGCCTACGGAATCTCGATTGCTTGAAGAACAAGAAGAAATTAAAGATAGAAAGTTCAAAGGGAAAAACCCTAACCTGTAACCGACTCGACCTGCTACCCGAGACCTAGCCTATCTATATAAAGGCTAGGAGGGGGCAGCGAGGAGGACACACGTAACCGTAGTTTCCACAACCCTCGCTAGATTGCATCTGTGCACCATTGTAATCTTCGATTTCTCTGTTAATTCCACGAGCAGACAAGCAGGAGTAGGGACCTCTACAAGGCCTGAACCAGGGTAAATCTTCGAGTCTCCTGTGTTCTTGTTTGCTAGCCGATTGATGCATCCAGCGCTCCCTTCTTCTCCAAAACCCAAGTCCATAACAATGGGCATTGATGAGTTAAACCCTTGTCAGTTATACTTAGACCTATCAACTTAGTGGAAACATGTTGTCCAAGTGATTACTCATACAACCACAAGTTGATGAAGGTGTTTCTAGACAGCCTAGCAAGACCTAGATCCCATGCAATATTGGCATGGGCCCACATTTAACACAAAGTGGATCATCATGTCTTGGCATAAAAAAATTATACTTAGATCTATCAAGTAGGTACGATCATATTGGCCAAGTGTTGAGCCACACAATTACTAAGTTGATGAAGGTGTTTCTAGCCAGCCATAGAGGACTATGGCTCATGCAATGTTCGCGTGGGCCCACATCTTCCACAAGTGTCTATCATGCATTAGCATCGAAGTATTATACTTTGATGTATCAAATGGAAGGGATCATATTGGCCAACTGTTGACTCACACAACCACTAAGTTGATGATGGTGTTTCTAGCCAACCTAGAGCGGTTTATAGTCCATGCAATTGGTATGGGCCCACATTTTCCACCGAGTGTCTTATCATGTATTGGCTTAGCAGTGTTATAGTAGTTAGATCTATCAACTTGGTAGGAACATGTTGTCCAAGTGATGACTCATACACAATAACAAGTTGATGAACGTGTTTGTAGATAGCCTAGAGATGTCTAGATCCCATGCAATGTTGGCATGGGCCCACATTTGCCACAAGTGTGTGTCATGCTTGGCATAGCACTCACATACTTAGATGTATCAACTGGGTGGCATCATGTTGGTAAAGTGCTGAGGCACAGAACCACAAGTTGATGAAGGAGTTTCTAGCCAACCTAGAGAGGTCTATAGCTCATGCAATGTTGGCATGGGCACACATTTGGAAACCCTAATTTTCGTTCTAGCCTTCTCAATTTAGATCTGAGCGTGTTTTTGAAACCTAGATTGTGGCAGCCGGGTGTGCTGAACAAAGGGAACAACATGGAACCACGAGAGCAAACTTCTAATCAGTACTTCTCACATCTCTAAACCTTACTTTTTATTTGATTTGAGCCCTGTCTTCTTCCGCTATCTCATAGTGCTCGCCACCATCGAAAAACAGGGGAGACGCTGATGTTGTGAGCACCTTCGAGTTGTCTATCAAATTCTTCCCCTCTAAAGAAATTTTAGTTGATGGTACTATGCACCCCATTGAGATAAACACAATTGTGAAATTGGAGGTCGATTTTGATGACCTTGATCCCCAAGAACTACAAATCATGGAAGAGAAGGCGGTGAGGAATTTGGTGGAAAGAATTGGGGAGAGTGTTCTTTGGGGGCCACAACAAGAAGTGAGTGTGTTATGATTCGATGATTGCAAAGTGAGTATGTTAGGATTGAGAATGGGGAAGAACTGGTTAATGAAATCGATTGGCAAGACGATTTGACAAGAAAACATGCTCTATTTTCAGCATAGCTCATAGAACTGAGAACTGATTCAAGGGTTGGTTATATGCCCTCGAAATTGGTTGCTCAGATGGTAGAAGATGATTGGGCTGCACAGAGGCAGATTCAGCCCATAGTTACTAAATTAACAGTGTTGATAGAGGTGGCTGCTGCAGATGCTAAAAATGTTAGAACTGCTTATTGGAATACAGTTGATATAAATTCCCGGACTGATTTGGTGATTGCACCAATATCTGACATTGAAATGGCAAAACTTTTTGGCATTCCTGTAGATGACAGAGAAAAGGAGAAGGAGAGTTATGCAGCTGCAGATAATGGTAACAAACATTCAAACTTGATGATGAAGATATAGATCTAGAGTTGATGTAGATGATGCACATGATGATGAGCTAGTAAATGTGTATGACAAATAAAACCCAGTTATTGAAGTAGGAAGATTGTTTCCAAGCATGGATGAGTTTAGGATGTGTTTCTGGACATATGGAGCCATACGTGAGTTTGAAACCAAGACTATGTGGACAGATAAAAATAAGTTCTATGCAAGGTGCAAAGGTTTTGATGGTGGTGCCATGCCTTGCAAGTCATATATATCTGCTAGACGCCAACCTGATGGAAAGACAATAAGGGTTAGTCAAATTCCAAAAGCACATACTTGTATTACAAGTTCACAGAAAGTTTCAACTATGACATCACAACTTTGGGTTGCAGAAAAAATCAAACCTATTTTAGCCAAGACACCAAATAACACTACAAATAAACTGAAAGTGTGGAAGGCAAAGCAAAGGGAAATGAATGAGCTATATGGTGATTGGGAAAATACCTTTAGAATGCTTTATAATTTCAAAGCTGAAGTGGAAAAGAGGCCACTTGGCAGTGTTGTCGAGATAGATACTGAGGTTACACCATATGGGAAGGTGTTTTTCTCCAAAATTTCCATTGCTTTAAAGCCATGCTTAGATGGCTTCAAAGTAGGATGCCATCCATATCTGAGCATAGACTAGTCATTTTTGACAGGCAAGTGGAATGGAAAACTAGCAGCTTACAATGCTTTAGATGGACACAATTGGGTGTTTCCTGTAGCAATTGGCATGTTTCAGTCTGAGACAGAGGTTTCATGGACATGGTTCATGATGTAGTTGAAAAGATGCATAGGGCTAGTGTCTCCTTTGGTAGTTCACGCTGATGCATGTAAAGGGCTAGAAAATGCAGTCAAGACTATTTTTCCCCATGCTGACCAGAGGGAGTGCTTTGGTCATATGTGGATGAATGTGATCAAAAAATTCAGTGGATATGATTTTGGCCATTTGTGGCCAGCAGCAAGATCTTACACTCAACAGAAACAGTCATATCATCTTGGTAAGATAAATGCATCAAACAGTGAGTTTATCCCTTGGATGAACACCTACCATTCTCTATTGTGGTATAGGTCTAGATTTAACACTGCCATCAAGTGTGATCATATCAACAACAATTTGGTAGAAAGTTTTAATAATAGAGTGAAGGAGTTCAAAGACTTGCCTGTCCATGACATGCTTGACCAGATCAGGATCATGATCATGAGGTCGTGGGAATGTAGAAGAAGGCTTGGTGATCATCTACAAGGGGATAAGCTGCCTGATGTAGTACAACAGGTAGTCAATAGGACCAGCAATCTTGCACATTTGTGTGTTGAGAAATCTTCACTTTGGGGTGCTGAAGTTAGGGATACAAAGACTGGAAGAAGGAATGTTGTTGACACTAAATTGCATGAATGCACTTGCCTTGAGTGGCAACACACTGGAAAACCTTGTGAACATGCAATACTTTTCCTGGCCTCCAAACCAAAGATAAATATGCACCCATATTTGCATGAGTATTACTCAATAGCAAAATTCAGAGCTGCATACGCAACTCCAATTCCACCATTTATAGATTAGTCTTAGTGGCCTGAAGTGGACATTGAATTCTCTATGTGCCCTCCTTTGATGAGAAGAAAGGCTGGCTGGCCTAGACAGAGTAGATTGATGGCTTGGTTTGAGAAATCTTGGAGCAGTAAGAAGGGGAAGAAAGATGAAAATAGAGATGCCAAGCCAAAAAGGGCCCAAAAGGTAACAAAAATATATGCAAGCTCTATGAAGAACTTGGACACCGAGCTAGATATACCAAGTGTCGATACACTGCTGAAAAGCCAAAGTAATATTCATGTTCATGCCAAAAGCTCTGTTTATGTTTTTATGATTTTTTCACTTACTAACCATATGAAATGGTTTTTTTAGGAGGAAGCATGTAGTTGAGCCCCTTGTTGAAACTTGCTGGCCAACGAAAAAGGCAAGAATTGGGGGCTTTAGAAAGAACATAAGTGAGCACATTGTGTTTAGTTGTGATAAAACAGTGCAAAGTGAGCCACCTGAAGTTGATCATGAAGTAGATGCTGTTCCACCTGAAGATGTGTGCCACCTGAACATGTTGAGGTGCAAACTTAAACTGAAGATGTTGAGATGAAAGTAGTTTTGGATGAAATTCCAGCTCTAGGTCATGCTGTAAAATAATCTAAAAGTGATGCAAAGAAAACAAGGAGCATGACTGATCTTCTTGGTGTAAAACCAAAAACAAGCAACGGTAAGACGACGAAGAAGAAATGCCGCGCTAGGAAGAAGTGATGTCATGTTTTTGGTACTATGATTTCTTGAACTAGTGTGATATATTGTTACTAGTAATATGATTCGTGAAAACTTGTGATTTGTAATAATGCTAAGATGTTCATTGGAACCGGGATACAAATTTGAATTTGAACCATCAATTAAATTTGAAGCAACATTCAATTTTTTGGAGTTGATTGGTATGTCTTATGATGTTACAATGCTTTATGCAGGTTAGTTCTGCAATCCAAGCTCCTTTTACTTGGTAAAACTCATAGTCACTGAAAAAGTGGTCCAAATGTGCTCAAAAGCTAGGCCAAACAACCCCATTTCTAAGAATTTTTTTCTAACCTTCTCTAAATCATCCAAATAAATTTCCTTACCATCTATTCGACCTATATAGTACCAATACGAAGTATCACTATTTATTGAATTAATCTTCATATTATTATTTTTGAAAAACATGCTTTAATGGAAATACATTAATAAAACAAGTTTCAAACATGAAAATGCAAAAATAACTTCAGATCCTGCTTAGTAACTCCAAAGTGAAGCTAAGGTGAGGTTTTTGATATTTTTCATTTTCAAAACCCCAAACCCTCTACTCTCATGTTTGAAGCCTCCGGTCAACTCCGATGGACCAAAGGCGTTCACGATGGACTGCTTCTTGTGCACTCAATGCCGTTCAACACCGGTGGACCAAGGTGCATTGGTGTCTCCATCAATGCCATCCCTGGAAGCACTCATGACGCTGAAGCCAACTTCCTCACCAAAACACAGTCTACGCTCGAGTGCAGGACAAGAGAAGCATGGTAGGGCATCTGGCTCTCCCGTTTGTACGCTGATCTCACCGGAGAAGAGGTGGTTCCGGCGACACTGAAGGTGGACAACAAGTCTTCCATTTCCATCTGAAGAAACCCGGTGTACCACGATCGAGGCAAACATATCGAGGTGCGCTACCACTACATGATCAGGAAGTGCGTCAACAAGCATAAGATCTATCATCATCGACTTCACCAGGACTGTCGAGCAACTTGACTACTGTCAGGTTTCAGTTTAGGTGTTATTTCCATCTGTTTCGTCAGATTAGCACTTAGTCGTTGCGTAGGTGTTATTTCCATCAGTTTAGGATGGTTTTTCTAGCCAACCAAGAGAGGTCCATAACCCATGCAATGTTGGCATGGGCCCACGTGTGTGCCACAAGTTTTTGTCATCTCTTGGCATAACACTCTCATACTTAGATGTATCAACTGGGTGACATCAAGTTGGGCAAGTGTTGAGGCAAAAAACCACAAGTTGATGAAGGATTTTCTAGCCAACCAATAGACGTCTATAGCCCATGCAATGTTGGCATGGGCCCACATTTACCACACATGGTGTCTCATCATGTCTTGTCATACAAGTTTTATCTGTTGATATATCAACTAGGTAGTATCATGTTGTCCAAGTGATGACTCATACAACCACAAGTTTGTGAAGGTGTTTCTAGATAGGTAAGAAAGGTCTAGATCCCATGCAATGTTGGCATGGGCCCATATCTGCCACAAGTGTGTCTCATGGCTTGGCATAGCACTCTCATACTTAGATGTATCAACTTAGTGGGATCATGTTGGCCAAGCGCTGAGGCACACAACCACAAGTTGATGAAGGAGTTTCTAGCCAACCTAGACAGGTCTATAGCCCAGGCAATGTTGGCATAACATCGTTATACTTAGATCGATCAACTACGTAGGATCATACTATCTAAGTGATGACTCATACAACCACAAGTTGATGAAGGTGTTTTTCTAGACACCTAAAATAGGTCAAGCTCCATGCAATGTTGGCATGGGCTCACCTTTGCCACAAGTGTCTCATCATGTCTTGTTATAGAACTCTCAAACTAAGATGTAGCAACTAGGTGGGATCATGTTTTGCCAAGTGTTGACTCACAAAACCACTAAGTTGATGATGGTGTTTCAAGCCAACCAAGAGAGGTTTATAGCCCATGCAATGTTGGCATGGGCCCACATTTTCCACAAAGTTTCTCATCATGTCTTGTCATAGCATGTTATACTTAGATCTATCAACTTGGTGGGAACATGTTGTCCAAGTGATGACTCATACAACCACAAGTTTATGAAGGTGTTTCTATATAGCTAAGATAGGTCTAGATCCCATGAAATGTTCGCATGGGACCACATCTGCCACAAGTGTATCTCATGGCTTTGCATAGCACTCTCAAACTTAGATGTAGCAACTAGCTAGTTGGGATCATGTTGGCCAAGTGTTGACTCACCTCACACAACCACTAAGTTTATGATGGTGTTTCTATCCAACCAAGAGAGGTGTAGATCAAATGAAATGTTGGCATGGGCCCACATCTGCCACATGTGTTTGTCATGGATTTGCATAGTATTGTCAAACATAGATGAAGCAACTAGGTGGGATCATGTTTTGCCAAGTGTTGAATCACAATACCACTAAGTTTATGAAGGTTTTTCTAGACAGCTAAGATAGTTCTAGATCCCATGCAATGTTGGCATGGGCCCACATTTTCCACAAAGTGTCTCATCATGGATTTGCATAACACTCTCAAACTTAGATGTAGCAACTTGGTGGGATGATGTTGGCCAAGTGCTGAGGCACACAACCACAAGTTGATGAAGGAGTTTCTAGCTAACCAAGACAGGTCTATAGCCCATTCAATGTTGGCATGGGCCCACAATTTCCACAATGTGTCTCATCATGTCTTTGCATAGTAGTTTTATACAACCACAATATCAACTAGGTAGGATCATGTTGTCCAAGTGATGACTCATACAACCACAAGTTGATGAAGGTGTTTTTTAGACACCTAAGATAGGTCAAGATCCCATGTAATGTTGGCATGGGCACACCTCTGCCACATGTGTTTGTCATGGCATTGCATAGCACTATCAAACTTAGATGTAGCAACTAGGTGGGATCATGTTTTGCCAACTATTTAATCACAAATCCACTAAGATTATGATGGTGTTTTGAGCCAACCAAGAGAGGTTTATAGCCCATGCAATGTTGGCATGGGCCCACATTTTCCACAAAGTGTCTCATGATGTCTTTGCATAGAAGTGTTATACTCAGATCTATCAACTAGGTAGGATCATGTTGTCCAAGTGATGACACATACAACCACAAGTTGATGAAGTTGTTTCTAGACACCTAAGATAGGTCTGGATCCCATGAAATGTTGGCATGGGCCCACATTTTCCACAAAGTGTCTCATCATGTCTAGGCATAACACTCTCAAACTTAGATGTAGCAACTAGGTGGAATCATGTTTTGCCAAGTGTTGACTCACAAAACCACTAAGTTGATAATGGTGTTTCTAGTCAACCAAGAGGGGTTTATAGCCCATGCATTATTGGCATGGACCCACATTTTCCACAAAGCGTCTCATGATGTCTTTGCATAGTAGTGTTATACTTAGATCTATCAACTAGGTAGGATTATGTTGTCCAAGTGATGACACATATGACCACAAGTTGATGAAGGTGTTTCTAGACACCTAACATAGGTCTAGATCCCGTGAAATGTTGGCATGGGCCCACATCTGCCACAAAGTGACTCATCATGTCTTGGCATGTAAGTGTTATACTTGAATCTATCAACTAGGTAGGATTATGTTGTCCAAGTGATGAATGATACAACCACAAGTTGACGAAGGTGTTTCTAGACAACTAAGATAGGTCTAAATCCCATGAAATGTCGGTATGGGCCCACATCTGACACGGGTGTGTCTCATCATGGCTTTGCATAGCACTCTCAACCCTAGATGTAGCAAACTACGTAGTTGGGATCATGTTTCTCCAAGTGTTGACTCACAAAACCACTAAATTTATGATGGTGTTTCTAGCTAACCAAGAGAGGTTTATAGCCCATGCAATGTTGGCATGAGCCCAAATTTTCCACAAACTGTCTAATGGTGTCTTTACATAGCAGTGTTATACTTAGATCTATCAACTAGGTAGGATTATGTTGTCCAAGTGATGACTGATTCAACCACAAGTTGATGAAGGTGTTTTTCTAGACAGCTAAGATAGGTCAAGATCCCATGCAATGTTGGCATGGGCCCACCTCTGCCACATGTGTCTGTCATGGCTTTGCATAGCACTCTGAAACTTAGATGTAGCAACTAGGTGGGATCATGTTTTGCCAAGTGGTCTAGTAACAACATGGTGACGTAGATGATTTTATTTGGTGCACAAATGACCACTCTTGTGAATGTGATATGCAAGTTTGAACCATATTATTTCCAAGTCAAATTTAGGTCAAATTGGTTAAATTTTAGAAAAATTGAGCTAGAGCTACATGATTGGCACCTCGTTTATGCTTTCAAAATTCATACTAAGGTGCACAAGATGATGTTTCATCATGAATGTGGTGCTAGGTCATCATGATTCATCCATATTCGGTGATTGCAGCCTCGCAATTTTGACCTAACTTTGAAAGGGGCACTACAATTTCGAGAAAAATAAAAAAAGATAGTGAAACCTTCACCATGTGTCTTAGGTTGCGGATGTTAGCATGTGTACAGAAAATCATATTATTTCGTGAAGGTAGGAAAAATCACATTGTTAGGAAAAGTGGCTCGGGTTAGACTAAATGCTCCGTTTCTAAGTTTGCTATTATTTGAACATCACCAAATTAATTCAAACGTTTTCAACATGCTATCAGAAAGGTACGTATGTAGAATATGTAATTGGCTTCAAAAAAACTGAAGTTCAAAATTTTGGCAAATATTAGTTATTTTTGAATTAAATGGAAAGGAAATACAAGTCTACCATTTCCCTCTGCAGAAACCCGGTGTACCACGATCGAAGCAAACATATTGAGGTGCGCTACCACTACATGATCAGGCAGTGGGTCGACGAGCAGAAGATCAATCATCATCGACTTCACCAGGATTATCAAGCAACTTGACTGCTATCAGGTTTCATTTTAGGTGTTATTTTCGTTAGTTTCATCAGAGCAGCACTTAGTCGTTGCTTAGGTGTTTCAGTCAGAGTTTGCTCCAGGTCGTGTAGATTCTGATAGCCTGCTTGCAGGTTGCGAGCAACAATTGGTATCAGAGTGTAAGATTCTATGGCCATGTCGCAAGCACCAGGGAGAGGACGAGGCGGCCACGGCGACAGCGGCACCCCTCCACCAGCAGCAGGAACACCGCTACCTGTCGTGGGCAGGGGCCACGGTGGCACCCCTCCTCTAGCAAGGACATCACTGAACCGTGGGAGGTCCATGGCATGATGTGTCCTAGTACGTGGGCTTCCACAGATCGAGCACGCGGAGCAACTATGCGAGGCATGCCTTGTCGGCAAGCAACAGCGCATGCCGTTCCCGCATAAGGCCAGGTATAGGGCAGGCGATCCACTCGCGAGTTGGTGCACAACAATTTGTGTGGGCCCATCGCACCTGCCACACCGGGAGGCCGCCGCTATTTCTTGTTGTTGGTCGATGACCGGTATATGTATGTGTATCTGGCGGCCATGGCCGGAAGAAGGCAGGCATGCAGCGCTCGTGCACTTCTAGGCCGCAACAGAGACGGAGAGCGGGCTCAAGCTCTATGTGCTGCGCACGGACCGTGGTGGCGAGTTCATGTTAGCCACGTTCGCCGCGTACTACACTGACAACGACATCAAGCGCCACCTCATGGCGTCGTACTCACCCTAGCAGAACGGAGTGGTCTATTCGTCGCAACCAAACAGTAGCCACGGCGACCAGGAGCATGCTAAATGTTAAGGGCATGCCGGACTTCTTCTTGGGCGAAGGGCTACCGGCTCTACTATCTCGTCTCCTAGCACATGCACGTCTCGCGAGACGTGGTCTTCGACGAGGACGCTAGCTAGGACTGGAGCAGGCATGAGGACACCCCCGTGAGCACGGCATTCATGGTGGACTTCTTCGTGTGCACTCAGCGCCGGTCAACACCGGTGGACCAAGGTGCACCGGTGTCTCCATCAACACCAGCTTAGGCAGCACGCACGACGTTGGAGCAAACTTCATCACGAGCACGCGGTCTATGCTCGAGTGCAGGACAAGAGCAGCATGCCAGGGCATCTGGCTCTCCCGTCTGCTCGCTGATCTCACCGGAGAAGAGGTGGCTCCGGTGACACTGAAGGTGGACAACAAGTCTGCCATTTCCCTCTGAAGAAACCAAGTGTACCACAATCGAGGCAAACATATCGAGGTGCGCTACCACTACATGATCAGGCAGTGTGTCGACAAGCAGAAAATCTATCATCATCGACTTCACCAGGACTGTCGAGCAACTTGACTGTTATCAGGTTTCAGTTTAGGTGTTATTTCTAGCAGTTTCATCAGAATAGCACTTAGTCGTTGATTAGGTGTTATTTTCGTCAGTTTAGGATGGTTTTTCTAGCCAACCAATAGAGATCCATAACCCATGCAATGTTGGCATGCACCCACGTGTTTGCCACAAGTTTGTGTCATGTCTTCGCATAGCACTCTAATACTTATATGTATCAACTGGGTGGCATCATATTGGGCAAGTGCTGAGGCACAAAACCACAAGTTGATGAAGGAGTTTCTAGCCAACCAAGATATGTCTATAGCCCATGCAATGTTGGCATGAGCCCACATTTACCACACATGGTGTCTCATCATGTCTTGGCGTACAAGTGTTATATATTGATATATCAACTAGGTAGTATCATGTTGCCCAAGTGATGACTCATACAACCAGAAGTTTGTGAAGGGGTTCTGTAGACAGATAGTATGAGCTAGATCCCATGCAAAGTTGGCATGGGCCCACATCTGCCACACGTGTGTGTCATTGCTTTGCATAGTACTCTCAGACTTAGATGTAGCAACTAGCTAGTTGGGATCATGTTTTGCCAAGTGTTTACTCACCTCATAAAACCACTAAGTTGATGATGGTGTTTCTAGCCAACCAAGAGAGGTCTATAGCCCATGCAATGTTGGCATGGGCCCACATTTTCCACGAAGTGTCTCATGATGTCTTTGCATAGAAGTGTTATACTTAGATCCATCAAGTAGGTAGGATTATTTTGTCCAAGTGATGACTCATTCAACCACAAGTTGATGAAGGTGTTTCTAGACAGCTAAGATAGGTCTAGATACCATGAAATGTTGGCTTGGGCCCACATCTGCCACAAAGTGTCTCATCATGTGTTGGCATAACACTCTTTAACTTAGACGTAGCAACTAGCTAGTTGGGATCATGTTTTGCCAAGTGTTGACTCACCTCACACGACCACTAAGTTGATGATGGTGTTTCTAGCCAACCAATAGTGGTTTATAGCCCATGCAATGTTGGCATGGGCCCACATTTTCTAGAAAGTGTCTCATCATATCTTTGAATAGAAGTGTTATACTTAGACCTATCAACAAGGTAGGATTATGTTGTCCAAGTAATGACTCATATAACCACAAGTTGATGAAGGTGTTTCTAGACACCTAAGATAGGTCAAGTTCCCATGCAATGTTGGCATCGTCCCACAGCTACCACATGTATGTATCATTGCTTTGCATGGCACTCTCAAACTTAGTTGTGGCAACTAGATAGTTGGGATCATGTTTTTCCAAGTGTTGACTCACCTCACACAACCACTAAGTTGATGATGGTGTTTCGAGCCAACCAAGAGAGGTCTATAGCCCATGCAATGTTGGCGTGGGCCGACATTTTCCACAAAGTTTCTCATCATGTCTTTGCATAGTAGTGTTATACTTAGATCTATCAACTAGGTAGGATTATGTTGTCCAAGTGATGACTCATACAACCACAAGTCGATGAAGGTGTTTCTAGACAGCTAAGATAGGTCTAGATCCCATGAAATGTTGGCATGGGTCCACATCTGCCGCATGTGTGTCTCATCATGGCTTTGCATAGCACTCTCAAACCTAGATGTAGCAACTAGCTAGTTGGCATCATATTTGGCCAAGTGTTGACTAACAAAACCACTAAGTTGATGACGGTGTTTCTAGCTAACCAATACAGGTTTATAGCACATGCAATGTTGGAATGGGCCCACATTTGCCACAAAGTGTCTGATGATGTCTTTGCATAGCAGTGTTATACTTAGATCTATCAACTAGGTAGGATTATGTTTTCCAAGTGATGACTCATACAAACAAAAGTTGATGAAGGTGTTTCTAGACAGCTAAGATAGGTCTAGATCCCATGAAATGTTTGTATGGGCCCACATCTTCCACAGGTGTGACTCATCATGTCTTGGCATAGCACTCTCAAACCTAGATGTAGCAACTAGCTAATTGGGATCATGTTTTGCCAAGTGTTGGCTCACAAAACCACTAAATTGATGATGGTGTTTCCAGCCAACCAAGAGAGGTTTATAGCACATGCAATGTTGGCATGGGCCCACATTTTCCACAAAGTGTCTCATGATGTATTTGGATAGAAGTGTTATACTTAGATCCATCAAGTAGGTAGGATTATGTTGTCCAAGTGATGACTCATACAACCACAAGTTGATGAAGGTGTTTCTAGACAGCTAAGATAGGTCTAGATCCCATGAAATGTTGGCATGGGCCCACATCTGCCACAAAGTGTCTCATCATGTGCTGGCATAACACTCTTTAACTTAGACGTAGCAACTAGCTAGTTGGGATCATGTTTTGCCAAGTGTTGACTCACCTCACACGACCACTAAGTTGATGATGGTGTTTCTAGCCAACCAATAGTGGTTTATAGCCCATGCAATGTTGGCATGGGCCCACATTTTCCACAAAGTGTCTCATCATATCTTTGAATAGCAGTGTTATACTTAGATCTATCAACTAGGTAGGATTATGTTGTCCAAGTGATGACTCATACAACCACAAGTTGATGAAGGTGATTCTAGACACCTAAGATAGGTCAAATTCCCATGCAATGTTGGCATCGGCCCACAGCTACCACATGTATGTGTCATTGCTTTGCATAGCACTCTCAAACTTAGTTGTGGCAACTAGCTAGTTGGGATCATGTTTTTCCAAGTGTTGACTCACCTCACACAACCACTAAGTTGATGATGGTGTTTCGAGCCAACCAAGAGAGGTCTATAGCCCATGCAATGTTGGCATGGGCCGACATTTTCCACAAAGTTTCTCATCATGTCTTTGCATAGTAGTGTTATACTTAGATCTATCAACTAGGTCGGATTATGTTGTCCAAGTGATATTCTAGAGTGTTTGGTGCCCTAAAGGCTCTCCCTAGGACGGCTTATATAGATATCCGGCCTAGGGTTTACACGAGAGATCTATCCGGCTACGACTAAGAATCGGTTACAGAGTACATCTTGAACTACAAGTAACACAATGGGCCTAAGTCGGTAAGTCTTCTGGGCCTTCCCGTAGCCGGATTGGACTCCGTCTTTCTCCCTGACTGGGACGCCCATGAAGCAAAGCTCTAACCCGAATTGGGCCACCCTGGTCAATGAGGAACTATGAGGATACCCGGAAAGTATATCCCCAACAGAAGCCCCCCGGAAGCCTCCAAGATCCAAAGTCGTATTTATCATCGTCTAGCTTAATCTTCGGCTTGCAGAATCTTGAAGGGTTCCTGAAACTTCACAACAAAAAATACGATTCGGGTCTTAAAAAATAAGTAGGACCTATCAACAGGTTACTCGGATTTTGTAGCTTGATTTCAAACTAAGCCGGAACTTGATCTCTAACGCCACCTAACACAAGTCATGGTCAAGTTACGGCATCTGACAGGCATTCCGTCAGCACGACTGTTGGTGGGTCCGTGGTTCGCAGAACCGAGGCGTCGTTTCAATGCATGCGTGGAGATCGAGGCGACGTAATCATCGCGTGGGTCCTTCCCAGTTCCTTCCATGACGCTTAACGGTTACACTGTAGGATTTGCACGAATCTTGGTGCAGTTAGGTGGATATAAGGGGTTAGGATCTTCTCCTTCTCTCTTCACCTATCCTTTGCCTATTCTTCTCCTCCCAATCTCGCTGCGCGCACAGATCTCCTCCGTTCCTCCCCCAAAAAACTCCCAGCGCCGCCCATTCTAGGTCAACCGCTCACCGGAGAAATGGCTTCTTCTTCCTCTTCCGGCTTGGCAGCAGCGGCAACGATAGCGGCGACGGAAGCGGTGGCGGAGAAGGAAAGCTTCCGCGGGCTTTGGATCCCCTGCATGCTCGATGATGAGAAGCTTCAGAACATGGAGAAAGAAGGGCTCCTCCACGCTGGCGACTGGCGGAGCGGCTTCGAGGAAACAGTCCCCAAGCCGCACGCCGACGAGCGGGTCCACTTCGGCACCCACCTCGATAGAGGTTTGTCATTTCCTCCCTCGGAGTTGTTCTCCGAGGTGATTGATCATTATGAAGTTTAACTCCATCATCTTCCTCCCAACTCTCTCTTAGAGATGAGCGCTTACGCTTCTTTGTGTGAGGGCTTTCTCGGCATTAGGCCAAGTTTGACTCTATTCCTGTACTAGTTTCATGTCCGGAGAAACTCTATTGCTGCCGGTGTTCCTTACATCACCGGTACTATTAGTTTTTCGCTTAGAAGCGAGCGCGCATATCCCAAAATCCTAGCCAGTGACTCGGTCAAACAATGGCCAGCCACATTCTTTTATCATAAGGATATTCTGGCTCCCGACAAAGCCACTGCTTTGCCGGCTTTCATCGACGGAGCTGCCACGGCCCAACCGTCCTGGGACGAGGCTCCTCCGGCTCTCACCATCGATCTGATCCTCGCTAAGCGGCGGATCGAATACTTGATCAAACACAGGGGACTGAAGGGATCCGACTTGGTCCAATGCTGGGTCTCACGTCGGATCCAGCCCCTTCAGTACCACGGAACCCGACTGATGCACTCCATCACGTCGTCCAAGAAAGACTCCCTCCGCATCAGCCCCAAAGCCTACACCACACAAGGCTATATAAGCTAGATCAAGTGGCTGATCAGGGAGCGGATCGAGAGGAGGATCCCGGAGGTTTCTCTGGATATGCATACGACGGATAACCCCGTAGTGCCGGTAAGCTTCTAATAGTACACCTTTTTATGTGTTTCAATCTTCGAATTCTATTGCAATACTGATATGTTTTCTTCTTTTCAGCTTGCTAGCCTCCCCGAGTTGGAACTTGCTACGCTCGAAGGATATCCTCCAGAGTTCTCTCAGGAGACAGAGGTGGTCCCATTGCCGGACCTTGCGCTCAAGAAGCGCAAAGCTCCGACAGTGGATGTTGGCACAAAGGAGGTGTCCGTCGTGAAGAGGTAACTTTCAATCACAACTTCCGCCTTTGCACTTTACTCGAATTTCCTTCCGAGATGTAATGTTTCCGACTTTACTACATTCTCAGAGCAAAACCACTCATCAAGTGTAAGGGGAAGGGTACTTCTTCGAAGCCCTTGCGTCAGACGAAGATTACCATAGCTTCTCCTACCGTGGCTCCTCCGACTCCTGCCCCTCAACCTTCCGCAACGTCGGTGATCTCTCCGCATGCCGCAGAAGATTCGGCTCCTGCAACGGAGCCTGCGACCCTTGAGTCACAAACTAACGTCACCATGGGTGAGTCAGATTTAGATAAGGGTGAACCCTCTTTGGGTAATGATCCCTCGGCAGAAACCTTCGCCGAAAACCTTATCAGCAATCCGGGACTTGCCAAGTTTGGCCTGTCCTAGAAATCTGCTGAAGAAATCTAGCGGCTAGCCAGGCAATGCCTGGAGAAAAGAAACTTATCTGCCGAAGAAGAGGCACAAGAGGCAGAGGACATCAAGTTCTCCGACCTTCTTGCCCAGGTGCGCCTTCGCAACGAGAGGATAAGGACCGGTGATCTTCCAACAACACCAGTGATTCCTCTGACTCTCGCCGAGAAGGTTGCCGCTGAAGTGAACGCGAGTTTGGATAAACTCACTCGCGAACAATATGTAAGTCGGAATTCCAACTCCTGTTATTCCTTTGTTTCATATCATATCCTCTAGCTCCCAAGCATGAAGTAGGATAAATAATCCGGGTTTATGCGTCATTAGGATGCCAAAGAATGAACTAGTGTAGCCCCCAAGGCTCGTGCTGATATTAGCAAAAATATTAGCCCGAGTCTTTAGTAGCTTTCTGACTTTGGGTATTCTGACTTACAGAAAGTATGTTCCTATAACCAGGATTTATTGAACAATGTTTGTGATAAGCGGAGAGAGATCAAGGCTCTCCTACTTAAAAATGCTGAACTTAAAGTCTCCAAGGATGAGGCTGAAGGTAAACATTTCGAGACTCAAGCCTTGTTTTTCATGTTTTCATAGTCGAACTTTTTCTGAAATGTTGTTATTTTTGACTTACAGCGCTGGTAAAACAATCCTGCGCCATGATTGAAGAGGCCGAGAACCTCAAGACCTTGGTGGTGGAGAACAAGGAGCTTCGCCAAGAGATGGATAAGCTCAAGGCGGATCATGAAAAGAGCATAGCTCAAGTCCTTGAGTCCTCCTCCATGGCTACTTATGAGCGTGATCGCAAGATCGCTGCTCAAGATAAAACAATCTCGAACCTCAAAAATGAGCTTAGCAGAGAGAAGGACCTTTCCGATGCGCTCCGGGCTGAACTCCAGAGTTTTCGAGAAGAGAAGACCAAAATTGACGACTTCATTTTCGGTACGTTCCATCTGTCTGACTATTCCGCTTTCTTCGATTTCTATCAATATCGGATTTTTCCGTTTCCTTCGACTTCTACCAATGTTGGATTTTCCCTGACTTGTTTTGTGTATAGGTCCTCTGAACTTGACGGACTCTTCCTCCACCGAGCCCCGCACCCACCGGCTTACTCAAGTCGGTGACCTGCTTCATGACTTCCGCCAATCCTTTGAGGACATCAGCGAAACTCTCAAGATTCTGGACATGCACAGCATGTCGGATTTTCAGGTGCGGGACAAGGCAAAGGATATGCTGCAGCTTGTCCGGGATTGGAACATGTCTTACGCGTGGAGCGGCGCAAAACGCTCTCACCATGGTCATGAGCCACCATGGAAACATGGAAAGTGACTAGAGGGTACTGCGAAGTAGACGAAGACGGCCGGGAGCAGGACCTTCAAGCCATCATGCACTCCTGCACCGGATATGGGTGTCACGTGGCTGATCTGACCAGCTACGAGACCCCTTTCTTCACCCGCGTGGATACTCTGCCTCCTCCTCCAGAAGAATCAGCAGAAGTTTCCGATGATGAACGCACCACCTCGGATGTGGACATCTCGGAACGATACCAAGGCGGCGTATCCAGCAAGCCGGCAGCTCCTTCCTCTCCTGCATCATAGATTAACAGAAATACTTGTATTATTCTGAAAAACATGATGGGCCTGTAAATATGCAGTACTATAATTTTGCTAGTGCTAAGATTTTGATCTATTCATCACTTTTGTCTTTAATTTTTTGTGTGCCTGAAATGTTTACACAAGCACTTGTATTTTTTCGTCTATATTATCGTTTATCTGGCTTTCCACCTCGTTCCTTTTGTGAGCCGGCTAAACCTTTTGCCAGAAACTTTGCCGAGCAACGGAGCTTAATTGCTAAACGAGTTTAAACTCGGAAACAAAACCGGCTTCCAGTACGAACAATTCACTACTCGAAAAATGCCCGCATCTAGCAATCAGACAAATAACCAAAGTAAAGACTATAAACTCCCGAGGGTAGCAGTTTTAGAATCAGAAATCTAAACCAGAATGAGCATGAGCATAAAGTACTTTCAAGCATTCTGGGATTTTCGACTATGACATGATCATTCGGAAATAAGATGGTAAAAACTTCTCAGAAAGAATTGAGGCAACCAAAACTTTTACTTCTCAGAGAACATGTACATATATATGTTTACAAAGAAGGATAAACTAAGAATAAAAGGGACATAGCTGAGCAATATTCCACAGTCTGTCTAACTCATCCGGATTTGTACTGCCTCCAGCTCTCTTTCTCTTCTTAGTAGCAGGTCTTTCTTTGACTGGCCTCATGTCAGTTAAGTAGTACGATCCATTGTGCAATACTCGACTAACTAAAAAGGGCCCTTCCCATACCGGGGAAAGTTTGTGCTTTCTTTGTTGCATAAGCCGGAGAACCAAATCACATTTATTGAAAGATCTATTTTCGACACTCTGGCTATTATGATACTTGCGTAACTTCAGCAACGACGCGAACTTCTTCGACTAAGTCGAGATCATTTTGTCGAGAAATCTCGGCATCCTCTTCAATATACGCGGCCACTCTAGGAGAGGTGTGAATCAAATCACTAGGAAGAACTACTTCTGCACCATGGACCAAGAAGAAAGGTGTGTATCCGGTTGAACTGTTTGGAGTCGTTCGTAAACTCCATATTACAGAGGGTAATTCCACTGCCCAAGCCCCCGCAACACATCGTAGTGGTGCTTCGAGTCTCGTTTTTAGGCCTTGTAGGATTAAACCATTTGCTCTTTCGACTTGTCCGTTAGCCTATGGATGTGCGACTGACGCAATGTCAAGCCGGATATTTTGCTCGTTGCAGAATTCGGCCAATTCTCCCATAGAGAAGTTACTACTGTTGTTCGTGATAATACTATGTGGATAACCATACCGGATTATAACATCCTCGACAAATCTTTTGGCTGTTGCTCCATCACAACTAGTGACAGGTTTAGCCTTAATAAATTTGGTGAATTTATCCACCATCACTAAGAGATGAGTAAATCCACTTGGAGCTCGTTTAAAAGGTCCTACCATATCAAGCCCCCAGACCGCAAAGGGCCATGTTATAGGTATTGTTCGCAGCTGATCAGACGGAACATGATCTTGTTTGGCGTACTTTTGGCATCCTTTGCACGTCTTGACTAATAGTTCGGCATTTGGCTGAGCTGTAAGCCAGAAAAATCCATGTCTAAAAGCTTTTGCCACTAAAGATTTGGCTGTAGCGTGGTGACCACACTCGCCTTCGTGGATTTCTCTTAAGATTTCCACTCCTTTCGGAGATATGCAGCGCTAAAAAACCCCAGAAATACTCCACTTATAGAGCTCACCTTTAACAATAGTATAGGATTTTGCTCATCGGATAATCTTCCGGCTCAGAACCTCATCTTCGGGTAATTTGCCATCTACCAAATAATCAAGGTAGGGTTGAGTTCAGCTGGGAATTACAGCCAGAACTGCTATCAAAGGTGAGTCGGATTTGGTCGGATATTCCTCATCTACTCCCTTTATTAGGGGAACTTTGAGATGCTCTAAAAAAGCGCCATCCGGGACCTCTTTCCGCGCAGAACCTATCTGAGATAGTGCGTCTACTTCCTCATTTTCTGCTCGAGGGATATGTTGAACTTCAAATCCTTCGAACGATTTAGATAGATCATCCATGATAGCTTTATATGCTGCCATGTGCTTATTTGCATTACAAATATCCGACACTTGTTGAGCAACAAGATCCGAATCTCCGTAACACATCAAACGTCGGATTCCAATATCCTTAGCAATCCGGATTCCATGCATCAGTGCTTCATACTCGGCAATATTGTTTGTCGCTATGAAGTAGATCTGCAACACGTATAAAAGTTTATCTCCTTGGAGTGATTTGAGCACCATGCCAGCCCCCGAGCCCCCCGAGCCATAGACCCGTCAAAATAGAGGGTCCAATATTCCGACTCCGGGAGGATCATGTTCTCCTTCGTCTCTGTCCAATCAGCGACAAAGTCAGCAAGGATCTAGGATTTGATTGTTGTCCGAGGTTTATACTCAATATCAAAAGCTGAAAGTTCTATGCCCCATTTGGCGACGCGTCCTGTGGCGTCACTATTGATTATATCTCTCATGGAAGTTGTGCTCACCACGGTAATTGGGTGCTCCTGAAAGTAGTGTCGCAACTTACGAGATGCTAGAAAAACACCATAATCCAACTTTTGATAATGCGGATACCGCTGTTTTGAGTATGTTAGGACTTCACTGACAAAGTAAGTCGGACGCTGCACCAGGTGCTCCTGATTTTCCTCCGGTCTCTCCACCACCATGACGATACTAACGACCTTATTTGTCGCAGCAAGTTAAAGCAACATCGGTTCTTGAGGTTCCGGCGCTGCAAGGATAGGAGCAGATGAGAGTACTTTCTTCAGGTCTTGTAGTGCATCTTCAGCTTCATCAGTCCAAACAAAATCTTTGGTCTTTTTCAGGAGTTCGTATAATGGTGCGGCTGTTTCACCAAGCCGGCTTACAAACCGACTGACTGCAGCAATGCAACCAGTTAGTCTTTGTACGTCCTTCAGGCGAGTTGGCCTGGAAATATTGAGTATAGCCTTGATTTTGTCCCGGTTCACCTCTATGCCTCTCTGAGACACGATGAAACCTAACAATTTTTCGGATGGTATTCCAAAGAAGCACTTCTTCGTGTTAAGCATGATGTTGTATTTTCGTAGGTTGGCAAATGTTTCCTCCAAGTCGGAAATCAGCGTTTCCTTCTTTTTGGACATTACTGCAATATCGTCCATGTATGCATGTAGATTGCGTCCGAGTTGGTCATGGAGGCAACGCTGCATCGTGCGCTGGTACGTAGCTCCTACGTTCTTCAGCCCAAAGGGCATCATAACAAAACAGAAGGTTCCGAAGGGGGTTATGAATTAAGTTTTGACTTTGTCAGATTCCTTCATCCGGATTTGGTGATAACCAGAATATGCGTCGAGAAAACAGAGGAGTTCTGAGCCTGCCGTAGAATCGATAACTTAATCAATTCTAGGCAGAGCAAACGAATCTTTTGGACAAGCATTGTTCAAGGCGGTATAATCAACACACATCCTTAAATCAGTGGTGTCCTTTTTAGGGACCATTACAGGATTGGCCGACCACTCAGTGTGGATGACCTCTTCTATGAATCCGGCTAACTCGAGCCGTGCTAGTTCCTTAGCTATTGCCTTACGCTTTTCATCGCCAAATCGTCGTAGGGACTGTTTGACGGGTTTAGCGTTTGGGTTTACATTTAGAGAATGCTCGGCAAGTTCCCTAGGTACTCCGGTCATGTCAGATGGCTGCCATGCGAAGATATCTTGATTTGCTTGGAGGAACTTGACGAGCACGCTTTCCTATGCGCTACCTAGGCCTATGCCTATCTGGGTCACCTTGGAGGGGTCATCATCCTTCAACGGTGTCTTCTTCGTCTCTTCTGATGCCTTGAACTCCAGATTTGGCTTTGTCACCTCCTTCTTCGTTGCGGGCATCTCGGACGGATCTATGCTCTTCTTGATCTCCTGGTACTCCTAGGCATGGAGCACGGCTTCAGCAAAGGCGGCATTTCCATCCTTGCACTCTCGTGCTTTCTTTGGGTCTCCCCTGATGGTGATCACGCTATTGGAACCTGGAATTTTCATCATATTGAAAATGTAACACGGACGAGCCATAAAAGCCCAGTAAGCCGGACGTCCGAATATAGCGTGGTACACGCTCTTGAACGGGACCACTTCGAAGGAAAGTGCCTCCGTCCGATAGTTCTTTGGAGTTCAAAAGGTAACATCCAAAGTGATCTTTCCCAGGGAATTGGCTTGTCTTCCTGGGACAACTCCGTGAAAGATCACAGAGCTATGGTTCAGCTATGTTTCCGAGATCTTCATTCGGCGTAGTGTTTGAAGATAGAGAATATTTATACTGCTACCACCATCCATGAGGGTCTTGGAGAAACCATAACCGTCAATCAGTGGATTGACGATTAAAGCATATTTTCCTCACCTGTATAACTTAGGCGGATGATCATCGCGGTCAAATGTGATTGCCACTTCCGACCAGTCCAGATACTGAGGGACAGCCGGAACTATTGCATTGAGCTCATGTAGAACAACTTTTTTGACCTTTGCTGGTTGAGATGCGAGGAAAGTGACATAAGTCTCCTTCTTGGTGGGGAAAGTTTTCTTCCCTTCCGGCTTGGGATTTGAAGCATCAGCTTCCTCCATGTCGGAATCTTCTTTGGTCTCTTTTTCTTTTTCGGGATTCTTCTTTCCCTTCTTCCGCTTAGCTTTGTAGCTTGCAGTGTCATCTCTATTGATGTCGTCATTGAAACGACATTCGGTGTTGGTGTGGGATGAGCCCTGATTGGCATCTAGGTGATGCACTCATGGGTTATTGGCTATGTTGGCCGAAGAGTAGGTTTTGACTGGTTGCTGGTCTCCTCTACCCTGGACTCTTGAAGTTCCACGCCCATGCCCGCGGCCTCCGCCACGTCCTCCTCGTCCTCCAGACCCGAAAGTAGCAGTGACCACTGCCGTTTCCACGTTGGGTTTTTCTTCTGAGGTATTTTTGCGCTTCTGAGCTTGTTGCTTTGGTTGTTTTGCCGACTGAGGCACAGCTAGGGCATTGAGCAATCCCTCTGCATCGTCGTCAGCATCTGCATACTTGCTCGCTGTTTCTATCATCTCTCCCATATTAGTGACCTTGTCACACTTCAAGCGATGGCGCAGTAGACCAATTGGGAGACCTGCAATGAAAGCTTCAATCGCAGTTTGATCATTTACTCCTTCATAGGAGTTCTTGGTGTCGATCCATCGTCCGGGGTAATCCCGGCAAGTTTCTCCGGATTTCTGGGTGCAACGCTGTAGGTCTCCGACCGTACAGGGCCTCCGATATGTGCCTTCCAAATTCCGAAAGAACACACTTTGCATGTCATACCAGTTATGGATAGTGTTCTCCGGAAGTTTATTGATCCATGATCGTGCCGTCTTCCGCAACATAAGTGGGAGATATCGGGTTGCGACCAGGATGCTTCCGCCTTTAGCGATGCAGCAAGCTTGGAAGGAATCCTGTAGCCAGGTATCTGGCATAGCAATGCCGTCATAGGCTTGGATGTGTCTTGAGATAGCAAATCCTTCCGGGAATCATGTAGCTCTGATGCGTGGTCCGAAGCACTTTGGGCCCACGTAGATATCATCGTTTTCGTAGCACCGAGCCTCTATGTTGGAGTTGATCCTGTGCCTTGCGTCGCTCGGGGATAAAGATCGTCCCGAATGTCGGCTGTGGCTGCGGTGCCTTGAAGCCGTACTTCGGCTTCTGCCACCACCTCCTCCGACACGTCGTCCTCCTTGCCCTCCTTGGGAGCCATTGTGATGACTGTTTGGTGGAGAGGGTGGGGCAGCTGAATAGTTTCCAGCTGATCGCCGGCCTCCGTCCGGAACATCATTATTCCGGTTCCGGGGAGGGTCTTGACTACGACGAGCCCCCTGCCGGCTTGTCCCGGCATGGTTTCCATTGTTTCTTCGTCCGTTATTCCCACCATGGTGAGGCTCAGCCGGACGGCTTGCATGTCTAGGAGGTGGCATTTTTTGACGATCCTCCTCCCAACGTTTCTCTTTATCTTCTCCCCTTCGATCGTTGGATTCTCGTCAGGGAGGGTTCCTCGGATTCAGTGCAGCAATGGTCTCTTTCTTAGCCCATGGGGCGACGTTACTCTAGTCACGCGTAGTCCTGCGATGCTGTCCTGACGATCTGGTTCTCGAATAGTTATCCTCCCATCTTTCGGGGCGATAATGCTCCTCCGGAACGCGATGGGGTCTTACGTTAGCGCATGCCAGATCTGTGCGACACTGGTCGGAATCCGAGACCAGTTTTTGACTTCTGGAAAGGGCGACCTTTTGCTGCTCCAGTCCCTTGTTGAGTAGTTTGATACCCAAACGGATCTCCTCTGGTCCTAGATTAGCCGATAGAATTTCTCGGGCCACCACGGTATTCTGTACTGGGGTTGTATATACCCAATCTCCTTTGCTATCTTTCCGTGGCTTCCCCATCTCATCTCCAAAAAGGACGGCACGAATGTGTGGGAATTGGTCGTCATTGGTGTGATGCTTCCTTGTCTTCTGATGCAACCGAGACATGTAATCCTTAGTTGCCATGCGTTTCTTCTCCTCCTCGATGTTTTTGGCTTTATCCAAGAGTTGTTGACGACGCGCTTCTAGGGCTTGGGCCCTTTCGTCCAGTTCTTCAGCAGTAAGTTCTGTAGCTGTAGGGATAGGTGTGGTTAATGCAGCATCGACGAGTTTACGCGCACCTTCAGTGATCACGTGTCCATCCATCGATTCTTCTTTTTTCGGCTCTTCTGGGATAAGTGCTCCATCCGAGTCTTCTTCGTATTCCTCAGCAATCACCTCCTCTGTCAAAGGGTCTTTTGCCGGGGTCTTGTTTTTCTTGTTCTTCTTCTTTGCCTTCTTGGCAGCGCTAGTAGCGAAGACAGCTTTGGGTCCGTTTCCCGGAGTCAAGCTCTGATCGGTACTTTCGGACATCTGGACCTCGGGATTATCTCCGACGTCCATGTCATCCTGCGCTTTGGGAGAGTGTTCCCCGGATCCTTCATCCATGGCTTCTCCTTCTGCAGCCTTGGAGTTGTACTCCTCTTCATATTCCACGGAGAACTTTCGGAAATCTGCTGATGTCATCAATTCATCTGAGGATGCGGGTATGTCGGCGTTTGTTCCAATTGCCTCCAGCATAGAGTCGGTGTTCTCTCCAGCATCGGCAGAGCTGGATCCGGATCCCACATACCCGACAAAATGCGACGCGTGCTTCCTGAGGTACCTGCGGCTCTTACGATCAGCCATGTCGAAACTTTTCATGGTCTCGAGAATTGCATCTGCGCTTGCATCTTGCATTATCATACATCATAGTGTGTACCTTAGGAAAGGCCTGTCTGTCCCGGCATCATCAGAGCCAAAATTAGTGTCGTTGATATGCTCCTCCTGGATTTCGACTTCCGCGGGTGGGTCGATCTGGGATACGGTCTCTTCGAGGAGATCCACTCCAGATTCGGCTTGAACCGCTAGGTCTTCCTCAGGCTCAGATTTCTCCACTATCTCCACAGCTGGTGTGGGCTGGGTGGGATTAGGGTTTTCTGAGATCCGAAACTCTGCCGCCTCCACGGACAAAGGGGAACCAGAAGATTCTTCTGCCTCTATCATCACTGCTGGGGTGGGTGGGGCAGGTTCAGCGAAACCGATGTAAACATTGATCTCGCCAAAAGACATGATTGTGTAGGCAGTCACAGCCTCCCTAGCCAGAATCCAAGTCTCGTCGAGAACGATGAGAGGGACGTCACTGGCGTAGAGGATGCGACCAACAGCTATAGTCTCGCCGATTCCGATTCTTGCAAATTCTGCTCAGAACGCAGACCCGAAGCTCACTTGCCCCACGGTGGGTGCCAACTGTAGTCGGATTGATGACAAGTACGCCATGAGGGGGTCCTCGAGGTGTGTGGAAGAGAGTGGTGTGAGACGTACGGTATTCTGGGACGGTGAGCACACAAGTTTACCCAGGTTCGAATCCGCTGGCTTTGGAGGGATCCTACTCCTGCTAGCAATCCAGTAATACGGCAAAGCCGGAATATGGGTTACAAGGGTTTCGCCTATGCGAGTTGAGATTCTAGAGTGTTGGGTGCCCTAAAGGCTCTCCCTAGGACGGCTTATATAGATATCCGGCCTAGGGTTTACATGAGTGATCTATCCGGCTACGACTAAGAGTCGGTTACAGAGTACATCTTGAACTACAAGTAACACAATGGGCCTAAGTCGGTAAGTCTTCTGGGCCTTCCCGTAGCCGAATTAGACTCCGTCTTTCTCCCTGACTGGGCCGCCCGTGAAGCAAAGCTCTAACCCGAAGTGGGCCACCCTGGTTAGTGAGGAACTGTGAGGATACCCGGAAAGTATATCCCCAACATAGACAACTAATATAGGTCTAGATCCCATGAAATGTTGGTATGGTCCCACATCTGCCACATGTGTGACTCATCATGTCTTGGCATAACACTCTCAAACCTAGATGTTGCAACTAGCTAGTTGGGATCATGTTTTGGCAAGTGTTGGCTCACAAAACCACCAAGTTGATGATGGTGTTTCTAGCCAACCAAGAGAGGTTTATAGCACATGCAATGTTGGCATGGGCCCACATTTTCCACAAAGTGTCTCATGATGTCTTTGCATAACAGTTATACTTAGATCTATCAACTAGGTAGGATTATGGTTTCCAAGTGATGACTCAAACAACCACAAGTTGATGAAGGTGTTTCTAAACAACTATGATAGGTCTAGATCCCATGAAATGTTGGTATGGGCCCAAATCTGCCACAGGTGTGACTCATCATGTCTTGGCATAGCACTCTCAAACCTAGATGTAGCAACTAGCTAGTTGGGATCATGTTTTGCCAAGTGTTGGCTCACAAAACCACTAAGTTGATGATGGTGTTTCCAGCCAACCAAGAGAGGTTTATAGCACATGCAATGTTGGCATGGGCCCACATTTTCCACAAAATGTCTCATCATGTCTTTGCATAGAAGTGTTACACTTAGATATATCATGTAGGTAGGATTATGTTGTCCAAGTGATGACTCGTACAACCACAAGTTAATGAAGGTGTTTCTAGACACCAAAGATAGGTCAAGATCCCATGCCAATGTTGGCATCAGCCCACAACTACCACATGTCTGTGTCATTGCTTTGCATAGCACTCTCAAACTTAGATGTGGCAACTAGCTAGTGGGGATCATGTTTTGCCAAGTGTTGACTCACCTCACAAAACCACTAAGTTGATGATGGTGTTTCTATCCAACCAAGAGAGGTCTATAGCCCATGCAATGTTGGCATGGCCCCACATTTTCCACAAAGTGTCTCATCATGTCTTTGCATAGTAGTGTTATACTTAGATCTACCGACTAGGTAGGATTATGTTGTCCAAGTGATGACTCATACAACCACAAGTTGATGAAGATGTTTCTAGACAGCTGAGATAGGTCTAGATCCCATGAAATGTTGGCATGTGCCCACATCTAGCACATGTGTGTGTCATTCCTTTGCATAGCACTCTCAAACTTAGATGTGGCAACTAGCTAGTTGGGATCATGTTTTGCCAAGTGTTGACTCACAAAACCACTAAGTTGATGATGGTGTTTCTAGCCAACCAAGAGAGGTTTATAGCCCATGCAATGTTGGCATGGGCCCACATTTTCCACAAAGTGTCTCATGATGTCTTTGCATAGTAGTTATACTTAGATCTATAAACTAGGTAGGATTATGTTTTCCAAGTGATGACTCATACAACCACAAGTTGATGATGGTGTTTCTATAAAGCTAAGATAGGTCTAGATCCCATGAAATGTTGGTATGGGCCGCTGCAGGTGTGACTCATCATGTCTTGGAATAACACTCTCATGCCTAGATGTTGCAACTAGCTAGTTGGGATCATGTGTTGCCAAGCGTTGGCTCACAAAACCAGTAAGTTGATGATGGTGTTTCCAGCCAACCAAGAGAGGTTTATAGCACATGCAATGTTGGCATGTGCCCACATTTTCCACAAAGTGTCTCATGATGTCTTTGCATAGCAGTGTTATACTTAGATCTATCAAGTAGGTAGGATTATGTTGTCCAAGTGATGACTCATACAACCATAAGTTGATGAAGGTCTTTTTAGACAGCTAAGATAGGTCTAGATCCCATGAAATGTTGGTATGGGCCCACATCTCATCATGTCTTGGCATAGCACTCTCAAACTTAGATGTAGCAACTAGCTAGTTGGGATCATCTTTTGCTAAGTGTTGACTCACCTCACACAACCACTAAGTTCAAAATGGTGTATCTAGCCAACCAATAGAGGTCTATAGCCCATGCAATGTTGTCATGGGCCCACATTTTCCATAAAGTGTTTCATCATATCTTTGCATAGAAGTGTTATACTTAGATCTATCAACTAGGTAGGATTATGTTGTCCAAGTGATGACTCATGCAACCACAAGTTGATGAAGGTGTTTCTAGACAGCTAACATAGGTCTAGATTCCATGAAATGTTGGCATGGGCCCACATCTGCCACATGTATGTCTCGTCATGGATTTGCATAGCACTCTCAAACCTAGATGTAGCAACCTGCTAGTTGGGATCATGTTTTGCCAAGTGTTGACTCACAAAGCCACTAATTTGATGATGGTGTTTCTAGCTAACCAATAAAGGTTTATACCAAATGCAATGTTGGCATGGGTTCACATTTTCCACAAAGTGTTTTGTCATGTCTTTACATAGCAGTGTTATAGTTAGATCTATAAACTAGGTAGGATTATGTTATGAAAGTGATGACTCATACAACCACAAGTTAATGAAGGTGTTTCTAAACAGCTAAGATAGGTCTAGATCCCATGAAATGTTGGCATGGGCCCAGATCTACCACATGTGTGTGTCATTGCTTTGCATAGCACTCTCAAACTTAGATGTGGCAACTAGCTAGTTTGGATCATGTATTGCCAAGTGTTGACTCACAAAACCACAAAGTTGATGATGGTGTTTCTAGCCAACCAAGAGAGGTTTATAGCCCATGCAATGTTGGCATGGGCCCACATTTTCCACAAAGTGTCTCATGATGTCTTTGCATAGAAGTGTTATACTTAGATCTATCAAGTAGGTAGGATTATGTTGTCCAAGTGATGACTCGTACAACCACAAGTTAATGAAGGTGTTTCTAGACACCAAAGATAGGTCAAGATCCCATGCCAATGTTGGCATCAGCCCACAACTACCACATGTCTGTGTCATTGCTTTGCATAGCACTCTCAAACTTAGATGTGGCAACTAGCTAGTGGGGATCATGTTTTGCCAAGTGTTGACTCACCTCACAAAACCACTAAGTTGATGATGGTGTTTCTAGCCAACCAAGAGAGGTCTATAGCCCATGCAATGTTGGCATGGCCCCACATTTTCCACAAAGTGTCTCATCATGTCTTTGCATAGTAGTGTTATACTTAGATCTACCGACTAGGTAGGATTATGTTGTCCAAGTGATGACTCATACAACCACAAGTTGATGAAGATGTTTCTAGACAGCTGAGATAGGTCTAGATCCCATGAAATGTTGGCATGTGCCCACATCTAGCACATGTGTGTGTCATTCCTTTGCATAGCACTCTCAAACTTAGATGTGGCAACTAGCTAGTTGGGATCATGTTTTGCCAAGTGTTGACTCACAAAACCACTAAGTTGATGATAGTGTTTCTAGCCAACCAAGAGAGGTTTATAGCCCATGCAATGTTGGCATGGGCCCACATTTTCCACAAAGTGTCTCATGATGTCTTTGCATAGTAGTTATACTTAGATCTATAAACTAGGTAGGATTATGTTTTCCAAGTGATGACTCATACAACCACAAGTTGATGACGGTGTTTCTAGAAAGCTAAGATAGGTCTAGATCCCATGAAATGTTGGTATGGGCCCACATCTGCCGCAGGTGTGACTCATCATGTCTTGGAATAACACTCTCATGCCTAGATGTTGCAACTAGCTAGTTGGGATCATGTGTTGCCAAGCGTTGGCTCACAAAACCAGTAAGTTGATGATGGTGTTTCCAGCCAACCAAGAGAGGTTTATAGCACATGCAATGTTGGCATGTGACCACATTTTCCACAAAGTGTCTCATGATGTCTTTGCATAGCAGTGTTATACTTAGATCTATCAAGTAGGTAGGATTATGTTGTCCAAGTGATGACTCATACAACCATAAGTTGATGAAGGTCTTTTTAGACAGCTAAGATAGGTCTAGATCCCATGAAATGTTGGTATGGGCCCACATCTCATCATGTCTTGGCATAGCACTCTCAAACTTAGATGTAGCAACTAGCTAGTTGGGATCATCTTTTGCTAAGTGTTGACTCACCTCACACAACCACTAAGTTCAAAATGGTGTATCTAGCCAACCAATAGAGGTCTATAGCCCATGCAATGTTGTCATGGGCCCACATTTTCCATAAAGTGTTTCATCATATCTTTGCATAGAAGTGTTATACTTAGATCTATCAACTAGGTAGGATTATGTTGTCCAAGTGATGACTCATGCAACCACAAGTTGATGAAGGTGTTTCTAGACAGCTAACATAGGTCTAGATTCCATGAAATGTTGGCATGGGCCCACATCTGCCACATGTATGTCTCGTCATGGATTTGCATAGCACTCTCAAACCTAGATGTAGCAACCTGCTAGTTGGGATCATGTTTTGCCAAGTGTTGACTCACAAAACCACTAATTTGATGATGGTGTTTCTAGCTAACCAATAAAGGTTTATAGAAAATGCAATGTTGGCATGGGTTCACATTTTCCACAAAGTGTTTTGTCATGTCTTTACATAGCAGTGTTATAGTTAGATCTATAAACTAGGTAGGATTATGTTATGAAAGTGATGACTCATACAACCACAAGTTAATGAAGGTGTTTCTAAACAGCTAAGATAGGTCTAGATCCCATGAAATGTTGGCATGAGCCCAGATCTACCACATGTGTGTGTCATTGCTTTGCATAGCACTCTCAAACTTAGATGTGGCAACTAGCTAGTTGGGATCATGTATTGCCAAGTGTTGACTCACAAAACCACAAAGTTGATGATGGTGTTTCTAGCCAACCAAGAGAGGTTTATAGCCCATGCAATGTTGGCATGGGCCCACATTTTCCACAAAGTGTCTCATGATGTCTTTGCATAGTAGTGTTATACTTAGATCTATCAAGTAGGTAGGATTATGTTGTCCAAGTGATGACTCGTACAACCACAAGTTAATGAATGTGTTTCTAGACACCAAAGATAGGTCAAGATCCCATGCCAATGTTGGCATCAGCCCACAACTACCACATGTCTGTGTCATTGCTTTGCATAGCACTCTCAAACTTAGATGTGGCAACTAGCTATTGGGGATCATGTTTTGCCAAGTGTTGACTCACCTCACAAAACCACTAAGTTGATGATGGTGTTTCTAGCCAACCAAGAGAGGTCTATAGCCCATGCAATGTTGGCATGGACCCACATTTTCCACAAAGTGTCTCATCATGTCTTTGCATAGTAGTGTTATAGTTAGATCTACCGACTAGGTAGGATTATGTTGTCCAAGTGATGACTCATACAACCACAAGTTGATGAAGATGTTTCTAGACAGCTGAGATAGGTCTAGATCCCATGAAATGTTGGCATGTGCCCACATCTAGCACATGTGTGTGTCATTCCTTTGCATAGCACTCTCAAACTTAGATGTGGCAACTAGCTAGTTGGGATCATGTTTTGCCAAGTGTTGACTCACAAAACCACTAAGTTGATGATGGTGTTTCTAGCCAACCAAGAGAGGTTTATAGCCCATGCAATGTTGGCATGGGCCCACATTTTCCACAAAGTGTCTCATGATGTCTTTGCATAGTAGTTATACTTAGATCTATAAACTAGGTAGGATTATGTTTTCCAAGTGATGACTCATTCAACCACAAGTTGATGACGGTGTTTCTAGAAAGCTAAGATAGGTCTAGATCCCATGAAATGTTGGTATGGGCCCACATCTGCCGCAGGTGTGACTCATCATGTCTTGGAATAACACTCTCATGCCTAGATGTTGCAACTAGCTAGTTGGGATCATGTGTTGCCAAGCGTTGGCTCACAAAACCAGTAAGTTGATGATGGTGTTTCCAGCTAACCAAGAGAGGTTTATAGCACATGCAATGTTGGCATGTGCCCACATTTTCCACAAAGTGTCTCATGATGTCTTTGCATAGCAGTGTTATACTTAGATCTATCAAGTAGGTAGGATTATGTTGTCCAAGTGATGACTCATACAACCATAAGTTGATGAAGGTCTTTTTAGACAGCTAAGATAGGTCTAGATCCCATGAAATGTTGGTATGGGCCCACATCTCATCATGTCTTGGCATAGCACTCTCAAACTTAGATGTAGCAACTAGCTAGTTGGGATCATATTTTGCTAAGTGTTGACTCACCTCACACAACCACTAAGTTCAAAATGGTGTATCTAGCCAACCAATAGAGGTCTATAGCCCATGCAATGTTGTCATGGGCCCACATTTTCCATAAAGTGTTTCATCATATCTTTGCATAGAAGTGTTATACTTAGATCTATCAACTAGGTAGGATTATGTTGTCCAAGTGATGACTCATGCAACCACAAGTTGATGAAGGTGTTTCTAGACAGCTAACATAGGTCTAGATTCCATGAAATGTTGGCATGGGCCCACATCTGCCACATGTATGTCTCGTCATGGATTTGCATAGCACTCTCAAACCTAGATGTAGCAACCTGCTAGTTGGGATCATGTTTTTCCATGTGTTGACTCACAAAACCACTAATTTGATGATGGTGTTTCTAGCTAACCAATAAAGGTTTATAGCAAATGCAATGTTGGCATGGGTTCACATTTTCCACAAAGTGTTTTGTCATGTCTTTACATAGCAGTGTTATAGTTAGATCTATAAACTAGGTAGGATTATGTTATGAAAGTGATGACTCATACAACCACAAGTTAATGAAGGTGTTTCTAGACACCTAAGATAGGTCAAGATCCCATGCAATGTTGGCATCGGCCCACAACTACCACAAGTGTGTGTCATTGCTTTGCATAACACTCTCAAACTTAGATGTGGCAACTAGCTAGTGGGAATCATGTTTTTCCATGTGTTGACTAACCTCACAAAACCACTAAGTTGATGATGGTGTTTCTAGCCAACCAAGAGAGGTCTATAGCCCATGCAATGTTGGCATGGGCCCACATTTTCCACAAAGTGTCTCATCATGTCTTTGCATAGTAGTGTTATACTTAGATCTATCGACTAGGTAGGATTATGTTGTCCAAGTGATGAGTCATACAACCACAAGTTTATGAAGGTGTTTCTAGACACCTAAGATAGGTCAAGGTCCCATGCAATGTTGGCATCGGCCCATAGCTAGCACAGGTTGCATAACACCCTCAAACTGAGATGTGGCAACTAGCTAGTTGGGATCATGTTTTGCCAAGTGTCGACTCACCTCACACAACCACTAAGTTGATGATGGTGTTTTTAGCCAACAAATAGAGGTCTATAGCCCATGCAATGTTGGCATGGGCCCACATTTTCCACAAATTGTCTCATCATGTCTTTGAATAGTAGTGTTATACTTAGATCTATCAAGTAGGTAGGATTATTTTGTCCAAGTGATGACTCATACAACCACAAGTTGATGAAGGTGTTTCTAGATAGCTAAGATTGGTCTAGATCCCATGAAATGTTGGCATGGGCCCACATCTGCCACAAAGTGTCTCATCATGTCTTGGCATAGCACTCTCAAACTTAGATGTAGCAACTAGCTAGTTGGGATCATGTTTTGCCAAGTGTCAACTCACCTCACACAACCACTAAGTTGATGATGGTGTTTCTAGCCAACCAAGAGAGGTCTATAGCCCGTGCAATCTTGGCATGGGCGCACATTTTCCACAAAGTGTCTCATCATGTGTTTGCATAGTAGTGTTATACTTAGATCTATCAACTAGGTAGGATTATGTTGTCCAAGTGATGACTCATACAACCACAAGTTAATGAATGTGTTTCTAGATATCTAAGATAGGTCTAGATCCCATGAAATGTTGGCATGGGCCCACATCTGCCACAGGTGTGTCTCTTCATGGCTTTGCATAGCAGTCTCAAACCTAGATTTAGCAACTCAATAGTTGGAATCATGTTTTTCCAAGTGTTGACTCACAAAACCACTAAGTTAATGATGGTGTTTCTAGCCAACCAATAGAGGTTTATAGCACATGCAATGTTGGCATGGGATCACATTTTCCACAAAGTGTCTTGTGGGACCCCCAGATTAACCCTCCGAGAATCCTTGTTATGCATATAACCACGATCCCATGATCAGTTATTCGTGGCACATAACCGACAAGTATCATTACAATATCCAAGTATATACCGAATTATAAGACTTACATAAAATGCCATTATGGCTACATCAATAGTCATTAGTGGAACTTGATCAAGCGCAGAGTCCGAGCCATGCCTTAACCTACAGGCAACTGACTGGGAGAACGGCCTAGCTCGCATAGTCGTCAACTTCATCCTCTCCTTGATATCTGACTAAGTAAATAGCCAGGGACAATGCCAGTGAGTACTTTGAATGTACTCGCAAACCACCTTAAGGTAACAATAATAACAAGAGGATATGCAGTATGGCCGTGGTATTAGGGTGGGCTCCAAGAGAGGTTCTTTTCTCAAATAGTTTCTCTTGTAGATATAGCATCTACATATATTTGTTGAAAACTTGTGTAAACATTTTGGAAACCATTTTGAAAAGTTTTGGAAAACATTAGGACTGGGTCACCCATTTGTTCCTTTCTCCCGGTCGTCCCACGACCAAACTCCTTCCATCCCTTTCTGACCATCTCATGGTCAAAACAGGGATTCTTTCCGACCATCCCATGGTCAAAACATTTCCAAAGCCATTTATTTTCCGAAATCCTTTTTGAAAACAAAACCAGCACAACTCTACAGCAACCTTCCCAACCATCCATGACCGCGTACGCGGCTATTCGAATAGGTTTACACTCTGCAGAGGTTGTACATTTTACCCACACCATCCGGGTACACTACCCAGATCTTCACCGATCGTGGGTCGAGTAACCGATCAAGACTCTCTGGATGCCCACTCCAATACAAGTGCCTACCCTATGGGTGTTATCCCCCTCAACACCGGGACACCCCATATAGTTCACAGCTAACCGAAGCGCTTTTTCCACTTCACGAGTGTGCGCTTTCAATGAGGGGCCCATAGTAATGCGTGGAGGTCCGTAAACCCTTTGTTCCTTCTCCCGGTAGATGTCCCCCATGGACTGTTTTTCCAGAGAAGGCCCACCCTCTAGGGAGTTTCATCCCCTGTAGTAGTTGCGAGGCAGCTTATACCAGAATAAACAAACATCAAATCCAGCCCTGTCCCATACCAGAGTAATGTGGTTGCACGGGTTAATTGTTCTAGCAAAACTGCAAAGAACCGGGTGCGTTTTCGTAAACCTTTTTCCTCCATCTTTCCTTCAGCATTTTGTAAAACGAAACCTTCTTCTTTTTCAACATCTCTTGTGAGGTCCCACCTCACCAAGGTTTTATCATAAAATATTTGGTAAATCTTTTTCCGGGGTCTTCCCATCCTCTAGCTTTGCTTCGGCTAAATCGGGGGTCTCCAAAGGGTTATGGTGATATACACCATCTTTTCTACTAGGTACAAGTAGGAGTCACCAAGGGGGTTGTACTTAGTAGTACCAAAGAGTAATAGTTCGGAGGAGCCAAACCACTACCGTATATATACATCACCATATAGTAAAACAATGCAATTTCACAAATAGTAGACAAAGACATGCATAAGTAAAATAGTAGGACAAGGCTTATGAGCAAGAAGGTGGCTTGCCTGATGATCAGCAATATGGCAATATGTCCCTGGACTTCTTCTTTAGAATACCCAATAATACCAATACCAATAATAAATACCACTTCTTCTGCTTTCCAATTTCATCGCAACTATCGTCGTCACGACAGCACATGCGAGCAAACCAAGCCACAATCAACACAAGACAAACAAGCACCAATACATACAGCAAACAATTCAACAATAAAAGTTTACAATTCATTAGGTCTGAGGAGGAAAGGATTTGATAGGATTGGCCGTGTCTTGGAAATTATGGGAGGAAATCCCTGAGGATTTATAGTCTAGGAATTACCTAGGAGAGGTTTTGGGACCAAGGACACATTCTGTGAGGTACCATTGTAAAAACATGATACCAACAGATAGGTGTTGATAAAATGAAACCAACAAAAGTGGTTGCACTATTTTATCACCTACCGAAGATTTATAGTGATTTTTATAGTGGAAAAGACTCTAGTTTTAGGAAATAATTCACCATAGGAGTTCTGGACTATCAAAAATTATTTCCTTGGATGGTTAGGTAGGTATTGATGTACTTGTTCACCGAGAGTTGGAATTAGGTCAAGATAATTAACAGAATGCCCTCAGGAAATTCCCAAATTCAGTTCTGCACACAACTTGTCTTTTTCACAAGATTAAATCTACAAGAGATTTTGATATGAAAACAAGGACATCTGGTAGGTACTTCTAATACCTTTCTGTAGAAATTGGAATCAACATTTGTGGATTAGCAAAACTACTGTAGTGAATTTAGAGGTGAGTAAATCATGCATAGAATAGTTTAATTCACAAGAATTCAACTGTGCCTTATAAAATTATGGGCTCCTAGGGTTTGCTAGATATTGGTGGTACACTACTCTGGGAGTTGTAATTAGCCTAATAGGTGTTGTAAATATGCCTAGGGAATTTTCTAAAGTCAGATTGTGACGCTTCTTGTTCTTTTTACTACAGCCAAAACAAGGTTCACCTTGTCATGAGGTCAAGGGTAATGGATAGTTATTGTAAATACCTCCCAGTACCAACTGGATTCACTCATTTTGGAGTTGCAAAGCTGCTGTAGTGATTTATCTAGTGAAAACAATTGGGACAGAAATGTTTATTTCACCAAAACTCAACAGGAGTTCCAGAAATTAAGATCTCCTAGGTTTAGTTAGAAATGGATGTAGATAATACATTAGAGTTGGAATTAGGGTAGAAGATGTCATGGATTGGCTTAGAGAATTTCCTAAAGACAGAATATAATTAAACTTGTCATTTTTATATCTTCAGATCTATAGTTCCTCTTAGCTGGAGACAAGGGCTATTAGATAGGTATATCAACTACCTTTCATAGGCACCTTGAATCATATCATTTGGGTATGTATAACTTACTGTGGAAATTATTTAGTAAAAAATGTACATTTAGTGGAATTAATGTCAGTAAATAATAAAAAATATTTTTGGCAAGTGACCAATTCTGAGTGTTGCACAAAACACTGAGGTACTTCATAAAAATTGTGATCTGGGCAAAAGTGAATTTTCCATTTTTATATGGATTTAAACTGCTCGGGTAAATAATAGATCTGGAAAGAAAATCAAAAAGGAAAAAGGGGGGGGGGGTGGCAGAGTACCGTTTGGGCTGGGCAGGAAAGAGGCCCAACTGCAACAGCGGGGCAGGGAGGACGCGATTCGAACCTGGCGGGTGGGTCCCACTGGTTAGCAGCACGGAGTGGCGAAGAGGTATCGAGGCGCCTAGACCGTCGGATTAGAGGGCGAACCGACGGCGGGGAGCTCGTTGTCCTCCTCCGCGGCACGGCGGCATGAGGAAACCCTAGCTGTGCTCGAGGCGGTGCGGGGAGCTCACCTAGGGCCGTGCCGATGACGGGGGAGGCGCGTAGGTGATGCGGCACTCGATGGCGAGCCTGGCGATGGTCGGCAAGGGCGGGTTCAACGTCGGGAGGTGATTTGCGTGATGGCGGCCGACGGAGATTGTTCGGGAGCTCGCCGGTGAGGTGGTTCCGACCGTTCCTGGGAGGAGAGAGAGGCACGGTTAGAAAGAGGAGGAGGAGAGAATCACCATAGAGGGACATGCATCAGGGGAGGAGGCAAGGGGAGGGAGCTTAGCTCGATTTTGGAGAGGAGGCCGAGGCTTCTCCCTTGCTCTCTCTCGAGCAGGGCAGAGCAGTGGGGGGGAGAGGGGTGCTCTAGGTTGGTGAGGTAGAGGGGTAGGAGGCAAATGAGGCCAAGGGGGAGAGGGGAGCTGGCCGCTGGAGCAATATACGAAGGGGAGGGGTTCATGGTGGATCTAGTCCATGGAGCATGGGGGAGAGGAGGGAAACCAGGGGCTTGTTACTGTGGTCAGGGAGAGTGGTATCTGTTCTGTGTTGAGGGCAGAGGAGAGGTGGAATGGCTACTACTACAAGCTGAGTAAAGAGGTTCTGCAAGCTAAGACACCCACATGAGGTTAAGTGCTAGTGTCCAAGCACTAAAGGACAATATGCTAAAGTGATTAGCTACAGTGATCTCGACCAGAGGAGATGGTGTTTGCTATGGTGAGTGGTGGTGATTTTAATTTGGTCTAGGCCACTAATTACTAAGTTTGCCACATTTGATCAAAATGAGGCTTGTGAAGGAAGTTTAATATTTTGCACTGGGCAAGGTGGGGATATGGTACTAGTGGGGTAGATGGGGTCAAGATACACTTCCAGGATTTATTTGAGATTTTACTAAAGATTTAAAGTCCACTTAAATCCATTTATTCGAAAACTGCAGAAGTAGTTTCTAGAAGATCATTTGATAAATTTACATTGGACAAGGTTGGTTTTTAGTTTGAGATGGTCCAAAATGTGAATACACACTTAGGGGAATTTTCCCAAGATTTATTGGGGCTTAAAAGTATTTAAAACATTTATTATTCCATTTCTGCCATTTAAGAAAATAGGCAAAAAGAAATAATAAAACCCTTCAAAAATATTTATTTTTGAAGTTGGAAGTTAGGGTATGATATATGGGTCTCAATTGAGCCAAAGGTTGAGGAAGTGTTGTGGCAAAAACCAAACTTTCCTTTATGGAAGTAGTTTTGGAGATTTTGACTATTAAAGAGATTTATTAGATTTGGAGCCCTAATAATTCTGGATAATATTTGATAAATCTTTATGACCAAGGTAGATGAAGTAGACAAGGTGTAGCGAGCATTTTCAACCTTGGGATTGGAGAATCCTAGTTGATTTTGGTGGAATACCCTAGATTAAGGATCTAGGGTGATGTTAATTTCATACCATTAAAACCAGGTTGGATCTTGGAGCTCAGGGCTCCCCTTGGGGCATGGGATATATGGATGGATAGACCAAGTGATGTAGATTTCAGTGGTTTATGGGTTTGAGCTTGATCCTTCTTGAGCTCACCATGGCAAGCTTTCAAACTTTGAATAAAATCAGCCTGCCAAAGCAGATTATCAACTAGCCTTCAAAACCTTGTGTGTTTAAACAGCTCAAGGATCCAATTGGAAGAAGTGAAGTAGGTAATGATAGACAGATATGAGTATAACACAACCATGCAAAGAGTTGGTCCATAGAAGGTTGGATGGTGGTGTGAGCTTCTACCAAAGTAGGCATGTTGACTAGTTTTGCAGGAAAAGTTATTTTCTTGCATGCAAAACCATCAAGAACAAGTGGTAGGAGGATGATCTAACCAAGGGAAAGAGTGGGCCTTGGTATTCCTTAGGATTGTTAACAAGATGGTTCAGATGTAATTCCAAAAATGCAAAAGGGTTGAGAAAGGGAGGCATTCAAAAAGGTGATGTTGGAAACAGATTTCCAGACAGCCAAATTTGGCAGATTTAGGGTTTTTGACTAGAATGTGGGTGGTGATAATTTTGATGGATGGCAAGGTACCAAAGCATCATCAAGTGGTTGATGTGGAAGTGTAGTTTGAGTAGAAAGTATCCTTGCTTGATATTGGTCTTCATGGACTTGGAAACTTCTAGAAGAGATACCTTCAGAATGGATCTGGTTAGGGGTTTCAGATGATCTCTAGTAGCTGGAGATTTGATATTTCTTTGCGTTCCTGTTTAGGGTGTGGTGATTTAGAAACATCTTGATCCTAGTGATTAGCTCCTAGAGTAGCTCATACTATTTCCTAAGCGGACAAATCAAACAGCAGATCAAGGCAACTCATCTTACAAACAAATCAACTACTACTGGGGTTACCACCAAGTTTAGCTTGAGGTAAGGACGGGTATTTTGAAATAGGTTGGAGTTTGAACAAGGTAAGGTCCTTGGTATCTTTACCAAGAGTAGAATCCAAAAGCTCACAAAAAGGTTTTGGAGATCCTAGAGGTAAGAGTAGTTGAAGGTTCTGTCTTGAAAACATAAGGAGTTAGTATTCTATATTTCCCCATAGTTTTGTCAATAGAAGCTACTAAAGTAGTTTTGGTCTCATAAACATCTTGGCTCATCTTTTTGAAATGCCAGAACATTTGAGAATACGGAAATTAAGCCAAGACAATTTTGGGAAATAGCTTTTGTCAACTCGGGTTGAGGTAAGGAGTACATCTTCTAATACACCATCATAAGCATATCCAACAACAAGCAACACTTCAGCACTCAACAATAAAAAGTTTTTGTTCCCCCTGATTTTTGTATTTCGGACAACTAATCAAGGTTGCTGAAATTGGGATGTTACATGTCTCATGATGTCTTTGCATAGCAGTGTTATACTTAGATCTATCAACTAGGTAGGATTATGTTTTCCAAGTGATTACTCATACAACCACAAGTTTATTAAGGTGTTTCTAGACAGCTAAGATAGGTCTAGATCCCAAGAAATATTGGCATGGGCCCACATCTACCACAGGTGTGTGTCATTTCTTTGCATAGCACTCTCAAACTTAGATGTGGCAACTAGCTAGTTGGGATCATGTTTTTCCAAGTGTTGACTCACAAAACCACTAAGTTGATGATGGTGTTTCTAGCCAACCAAGAGAGGTTTATAGCCCATTTAATGTTGGCATGGGCCCACAATTTCCACAAAGTGTCTCATGATGTCTTTGCATAGTAGTGTTATACTTAGATCTAACAACTAGGTAGGATTATGTTTTCCAAGTGATGACTCATACAACCACAAGTTGATGTAGGTGTTTCTAGATAGCTAAGATAGGTTTAGATCCCAAGAAATGTTGGTATGGGCCCACATATGACATGGGTTTGACTCATCATGTCTTAGCATAGCACTCTCAAACCTAGATGTAGCAACTAGCTAGTTGGGATCATGTTTTGCCAAGTGTTGACTCACAAAACCAATAAGTTGATGATGGTATTTCTAGCCAGCCAAGAGAGGTTTATAGCACATGCAATGTTGTCATGGGCCCACATTTTCCATAAAGTGTCTCATGATGTCTTTGCATAGCAGTGTTATACTTAGACTATAAGGTAGGTAGAATTATGTTGTCCAAGTGATGACTTATACAACCACAAGTTGATGAAGGTGTTTCTAGACAGCTAAGATTGGTATAGATCCCATGAAATGTTGCATGGTCCCACATATGCCATAAAGTGTCTCATCATGTCTTGGCATAGCACTCTCAAACTTAGATGTAGCAACTAGCTAGTTGGGATCTTGTTTTTCCAAGTGTTGACTCACCTCACACAACCACTAAGTTGATGATGGTGTTTCTACCTAACCAATAGAGCTCCATAGCCCATTAAATGTTGGCATGGGCCCACATTTTCCACAAAGTGTCTCATCATATCTTTGCATAACAGTGTTATACTTAGATCTATCAACTAGGTAGGATTATGTTGTCCAAGTGATGACTCATACAACCACAAGTTGATGAAGGTATTTCTATACACCTAAGATAGGTCAAGATCTCATCCAATGTTGGCATCGGCCCACAGCTACCACAGGTGTGTGTCATTGCTATGCATAGCACCCTCAAACTTAGATGTGGCAACTAGCTAGTTGGGATCATGTTTTGCCCAGTGTTGACTCACCTCACACAACCACTAAGTTGATGATGGTGTTTCTACCCAACCAAGAGAGGTATATAGCCCATGCAATGTTGGCATGGGCCCACATTTTCTACAGTGTCTCCCCATGTCTTTGCATAGTAGTGTTATACTTAGATCTATCAACTAGGTAGTATTATGTTGTCCAAGTGATGACTCATACAACCACAAGTTGATGAAGGTGTTTCTAGACAGCTAAGATAGGTCTAGATCCCATGAAATGTTGGCATGGGCCCACATCTGCCACATATGTGTCTCATCATTGCATTGCATAGCACTCAAACCTAGATGTGGCAACTAGCTAGTTGGGATCATGTTTTTCCAAGTGTTGACACACAAAACCACTAAGTTGATGATGTTGTTTCAAGACAACCAATAGAGGTTTATAGTACATGGAATGTTGGCATGGGCTCACATTTTCCACAAAGTGTCTCATCATGTCTCTGCATAGGAGTGTTATACTTATATCTATCAACTAGGTAGGATTATGTTGTCCAAGTGATGACTCATACAACCACAACTTGATGAAGATGTTTCTAGACAGCTGAGATAGGTCTAGATCCCATGAAATGTTGGTATGGGTGATACATTGCAAATGTATCTATAATTTTTGATGTTCCATGCCTGGTTTTATCCATGTTCTTGTGTTTCGTCCACACTTTGGAGTACTTTTCATATGATTTCTTGGACTAACCTATTAACAAGAGCCACAGTGCCAGTTGCATGTTTTCTTCTGTTTTTGGTTCCAGGAAAGTCAGAAAATCAATATTCTCAGAATTGGACTGGACAAAAGCCAAAGTTACTATTTTCCCGGAAGACTCACGGAGCCAGAAGGAGTGTCGGAGAGGGGCCACAGGGTGGCCACTCCCCCCCTTGGCGCGGGCCAGCCCAGGCCGCGCCAGGGCATGGTGTGGGCCCCCTGGCTGGCCACTGACCTTGCCTCCTTCACCTATAAGAGCCTCCTGATACCAAAACCCTAAATAATCAAACCTCTAGCCACGAAAAGTTCCGAAGCACCGCCGCCACCGAAGGGGAGAATCGGGGGACAGAAAGTCTCTGTTCCAGCACCCTGCTGGGATGGGGAAGTGCCCACGGAGCCATCTCCATCAATCTCCACCACCATCTCCATCACCATTGCTGATTCCCATGATGAGGAGGGAGTAGTTCTCTCTCGAGGCTAAGGGTTCTACCAATAGCTATGTGTTCATCTCTCTCTCTATGCATGATCTTATTGAGATCATGAGCTTGTAATCTATAGATCTACCTTGCTACTCAAGTGCTTTAATAGATCTCTGCTCTCCCCATGTGTGTGAAAGTGACAGCGTGCACACGATGGTGGCACTTAGGCTAGAGATTACAAATACTTTTTATGAGTTATATTTGGAGTTGGATGTCTTTATGAAATTATGGTGTTTATTGGACTCATCTAGTACTCAAGGTGACAGTGTGGGGTTATCTAGATGGGAAAGATGAACTTTGAGGTGTGCTGCTATAGCCCTACCATCGATTAGAGTGTTCAACCGGATAGTAGTTAAGAGTAGTATCATAAAGAGAAGATATTTATATGAGAGTGTTCACTAGTAAAAGTATGATCCCTAGGCCTTGTTTCTAAGCATTGAAACACCGTTTGCTACTAGATCTGTTACATGTTTGCTTGCTTCCATCTTTACTTTAGTTTTGCTTTTTTCTTTTCCACGCCATCAAGCTATCTTCTATCACCGTTACCACTTATAATTATCTATACCACTTGTATTTCACTATCTCTTCACCGAACTAGTGCAACTATACACCTGACAAGTGTATTGGGTGTGTTGGGGACACAAGAGACTTCTTGTATCTTGATTGCAAGGTTGCTTGAGAGGGAATACCTTTGACCACTTCCTCTCAGAGTTCGATAAACCTTGGGTTATCCACTTAAGGGAAAACTTGCTGCTGTTCTACAAACCTGTGCACTTGGAGGCCCAACAACTGTCTACAAGAATAGAAGCTATTTTCTGGCGCCGTTGCCGGGGAGGTAAGGTAAAAGGTATTCACACCGGAGGATTAAAGAAGAAGAACCTCCCATGGCAAACGCCTATTTTCCGCGCCCGTTCTCGGGAGGTATAAAGGTACTCACATCCTCCGGTGTGAGTGCTCGAAGTTATTTCCTTTAGATTCTGCAATTTTGTCTTTTTGTTTCTTGTTTTCACTAGTTAGGCTTAATGGAAAACAATAAAAAATTAGAGAGCTTTATAGTATTTATCTTGAGTTAGAACATGAAGTGTTTGAAGAGAAAATTAAAAAACCTATGGAAATTTATTTGCATGCTAATAGCAATGTTGTTAGTATGAATTCTTTGGACACCATTATTGCTAATGCAATGCAAAAGTCTAAGCTTGGGGAAGCTAGATTTTATCAAAGTCTAAGCTTGATGATGGTGTTTCTAGCCAACCAAGAGAGGTTTATAGCACATGCAATGTTGGCATGGGCCCACATTTTCCACAAAGTGTCTGATGATGTCTTTACATAGCAGTGTTATACTTAGATCTATCAAGTAGGTAGGATTATGTTGTCCAAGTGATGACTCATACAACCACAAATTGATGAATGTGTTTCTAGATAGCTAAGATAGGTCTAGATCCCATGAAATGTTGGCATGGTCCCACGTCAGCCATAAAGTGTCTCATCATGTATTGGCATAGAACTCTCAAACTTAGATGTAGCAACTAGCTAGTTGGGATCATGTTTTGCCAAGTGTTGACTCACCTCAAAAAACCACTAAGTTGATGATGGTTTTTGTGCATCCCGCTAAAACCACAACTAGAAAATCGCTTTGTTTTTGTGCATTACATCATCACGACCGCATGCTCATGTCATCATGCCACATTGCATTTGAGCATCGTCATGTCATCATGCATGGTTATGTCTAAAACTATTTTCGAAAAGCCTATTTTTGTTTTCTAAATACCCCGTCTCTAATTTCAAATCAAAAACCCCGGTCGTTCCGGATATTTTTCTTTTGTCTAAAAAGGATTCTAAAAGGCTTGTTTGTAATAAATAAAATATTTAAATTGTTTTTGGGGGGCAGCCAGCCGGGCCTGAAAGCCCAGCGGGCCACCTCTAGATAAACACCCTAGTCTATCCAAATCTACCCTAACCCTAAAGCCCGACCTACCCCCACCAGCTCCATCTCCCCACCGCCAGCCAAACTCCCCCAGCCGCGAAACTCCCGCCCAACGCCACCCCTGGCCAGGATTCCCACCCACACCCAGCCGCCTGGCCCCACCACCGACCAGGTCCACCCTGGCCCGTGTCCCCACTCACCTGGTCCTCACCTGCCCAGTCCCGCCGTCCTGGCCCCACTCCCTCGCACCCGACGCACACCCGCACACAGCCCCGTGACCCGCTCCCGTACTTGCCCTGTCCCTTGGGCCCACCAACCACCGATGCAGCCCGCCCATCTTCCTCTCGATCCCACCTACCCCCGCACGCCCTCCTGCCCGTCGATCGAACCCCGCCGCCACCATGCGCAGGCCCTGCCCCTTCGCATCCTCCGCCTCAGCCCTACTCGCCTCTTCCTCCCCCGTGTCAGGCCTCTCTCCCGCCGTCGCGTTGGTGCCCCTCCCGAGCTCGCCATGTCCGCCGCCATCGAGCTCCCCACCGGACGCCTCCTCCACGTGTACACGCCTACCAACCCCTTGTTCCTGAGCCCGCATTCGGCCAACACCACCGGCACCGTCGAAGCACTGTCGCATCGCGAGCCTTCCCGTTCTCAAGCTGTGTCTGCTGCCGCCCTCGCCCCGAGCCAGTGCCGGTGACTGCCTGCGGGGCTCCATGTAGGCTGCGACCCCGAGCTGTGCCGCCCCGACCCTCCAGCTCCTCGTCGCGTGGGCCGAGTCTGAGCTCGATGCCGCGCCTCTGCCTAGCGCCGCCGCCCTAGTGTCTGTACATCACGCAGCCACGGTGCCCGAGCATAGCGGTCGGTGTAGCCCTGTGATGCCCCCTCGTGCTCTGACTGCCGCGGACCCTCCCTGTCGTCTCCTTTAGAAGCAGGCCATCCCTTCCCTGTACCCTGAGATATCTGCGCCCAAGATCACCGGAAGGTGCTCGTCGCCCCGCCCGGTTCTCGATGGCAAGGTGTTTAGGTTTTTGTTCTATAGAGACAAGAACGTCGAGAACCGCCAAGCTCGTCCACCGCTGGCGCCACTCGAGACCGATCCCGGAGCTCGAAGACCGATCCCGCCGAAGACCGAACCCTGGCGCGCCAAGTTCTTCGACCCCGAGGACCGATCAATCGGATGCGACAAGGCCTTCTTTTCCGGACCACCAAGTACTTCCTCTCAGACGCCAAGGCCCGGATCCGAAGACCACCAAGATCGCCACCGGAACGCCAAGTTCTTCACCCCGGATGCCAAGACCGACCCGATACGCGGACCCGACGAGATCTTCGTGACGACAAGATCGACACCGACCAGGGCGAATCCGATGTGCCCCCGACGCCAAACCAATTCCTTCTTCCCGGAACGCCAAGGTCTATTTTTGTTGTCTGTGACTGATTCCGTCGAACCGTTCCCCCGTCGAACCCTGTCGAACCCCGGACCCCCGGGATCCAAGATCTTCCGAACCCAGATGTGTGACCCTAAGCCCCTATTTTTATAATATGACATTACTATCTGTCGCATATTAAATTGTTCATGCATGCATATCTGTCTGTGGGTTGGGGGCATTATGCCGATTCACCTCATAATTAAATATGAAGTCTATATGCGGGATATCTTTGTCTTATTCCGGACTCCATTTAAATTTGTGTAGCGAACCGATGCCCTGTTTCGCCTTGTTAATCCAACATTTAATTTGCGGGGTAGATAAATAACTTGAACCTTCTAATTAATTGTCGGGACCCCGGTTCCGCTTAATATTGCCTAGTTGCACCGCAGTTTTTCCATGCCATGCATCATACCATGAACATGCCGATTCTTCTGCCGTAGCATTAAATATTGCATCCGGTGTTTCTTCTAGTATTTGCTTCTTCGTGGATTAGGCCAATGAGTTGATGCGAGTATCGAAAAATTCTCCATATATGATCCGTCGGTAGTGTTTCCCAGGCGAGCATCCCTCCCCCTTCTACCTATTTTGCATTTATATTATTTATTCCCTCCTGTTGATCTATTGCTATCCGTGTCGCGATGCTTTAGTTTCCGTGCACCAGTTATATCCCATGCAGCCTCTATATTGCCTTGGACACCTCCTATTACCTGTTTTGGTAGATAGCTGGCCTTGCGAGTCATAGTTGCTTGCTCAGGTGCGATCTCGTGTTGTCGAGTACCACAGTTGTTAGTATGCTGGTAGATGTTTATGGTGGAGAAGCTTACTGGTGGAGATGATCATTACGTTAAATACAACTATTAAAATGCTAGATATAACTAATGCAGAGGCATCGGTGGGCAATAGATGTTATTTGGTTCTTCCACGCTCACTTGTGTCCCGTAGGACCCCGAGTACTTGATACCTGTTCCTTGACTATCGCACTATCCGCATATGGGACCATGAATCCCCTTAGCCAGAGCTTGATTCATTCTTATTTCTTGGGGCCACAAAGTAGTTTGGGGCTTTATTACTATCATGTACTTATACCATGTTTTACTGCTTTATTTAAGATTGTGCGTGGAGCACCTGTACTGTTTTGGAACGTGGAATGTTTTCGCGGTATCGACAAGCCTAGTGACACTTTCGGGTTCCCAATCGTTTACAGCCATTGTCACAAACCCTGGTTCCGTTCCGGAGCTGGCCAACTTCGTTGCGGGTAGCTTAGTGGGGTGGCCCCCTGAAATATTTCTGAATCCTGTGATTGCTTTGTCGTGAAAGCCTTGTTGGGTTTTGATTTGGTTTTTCCGAGGTTGATCATGTGTGTGTTGCTATTTGTGCACCCCTGCAGGGTAAATCTTTCTGAAAGCCGTGTCCGCGGTTATGGACGACTTGGAGCACGGTATCTCGATCATAGATAAGCATAACTAAAGTAGTGCTATAAATTTGACTTAATATGTGACTAGTAATCAGCTCAAGTATAACGGAATGGATATTAAAAATGCCAACAACTGGTGGATCTGTGGTGATCTGTTTCATGCTATACCTGCCTAGTAAGTATTGCAACTCCAATGGAATGTGATAAAAGTGCCAACAATTGTTGGGTTTTGGGATTCCTGGGGACAATTATATCTGACTAGTAAATGTTCCCAACTATAACGGAATTGTGATTAAAACTGCCCACTACTTATGCTTCAGGATGACTCATGCTATATATATCTGACTAGAAAATGCTTCAACTATAATCGAATGAATAAAACTGCCAACTGTGTGAGTTCCTCGGTTTGACTTCCTCGTTTGGTCTCGAGGGGGAATACCAGGATCGGTATGTTTGGTGTTACTACCAGGTTGGATCCGGATAGGTCTTTTCTTAACCCTCTCTAATAGCCGCCAGTTTTACCGAGTCTCTATAGGTTGTTTAGTGCTGTTGCGCTGCCGCTTCAGCCCATCATACCTATGTAGGCGAGTGCCGCCGAATTCTAGCCTCGCCGTGTACTGGCCTCAGTATTGACGCTCCTCTTTTTCCTTTGCCCTTTGTCGGCACCCCTTTTGTTTTACCAGGTTTGAGATCGACGTCGTTAGCAGGGTTACCCTTCCGGCTTGGCCTGGGCAGGGTTATGGACGCCATTGGTTATTCTTCAGGGCTCTTAGCCCAATTTGCATCTTGTCCGTAATCGGACGTTGTATCGATTTCAAGGTGATTTGGATCTTTGTACTGTATATCTGTATTCTTGACTCATGGAGTCGTGTTGTATATATATATCTGTTCTGTGGGTCCCATCGAGGACTGTTGTGTAATGGTATTACTTCGTTTTCCACCCGCACGAAAGTGCTTGGTGGGCGTCCTTAAATCGTTTCTATGCGGGTTTGGCGGAAAGGGCTAAAACTTGCATAGTGTAGCATCCCAATTGTCTAACAATTGCAATGCTACTAGCCTAGTCTATATATATGCTACTTCCTATATATAATTGTTGCATCATAATGATATCATGCTCATGTCATCATGCCACCTTGCATTTGAGCATCATATAAACCCTTTTTGTTTTGGTTCTTCTCTCATATGCATCATTAATTGTATTTGCCTCTTGATATTGTATTTGGTTATTGATATATTGTTTAAATGCCCAAGTTGAGTTGGGGGCATATCTTTTATTCCTCTCCACCACCCTTTCTTTCACCACCTTATAATTCCACCATCCCATTAACCATGAGCTTGTATTTGATTTTTTTGGTATTTAATCTAGCTCATGGGAGATAGGATGGATCTACTTCTACAATTCTTTTGCTTGGCTTTTATTCCACTTTTGGAAATGCATAAGAATAATGCCATGTTAATATTATTGTTTTCACAAGAATTTAATCATGGCAATTATCATATTTGCATGGTCCATGCAAGCACCACCACATTCAAGTCCTTTGGGATTTTATATGAATTTTTGAGTGGTGTATATCTCTTGGAGCTCTCCCTTCTCTCTCAAATCTTTCACCTTGTTTAGTTTATTTCTTTTTGCCTAGTGCTCATCAAGCTTTTCTCACTTGTGTGACCATCTTAATCCTACCCTAAAACCCCTACCCCTTCTCTCCTCCTCCCCAACCATTCCTCTTTGCTTGTTTCTTTTGTGTTGGTCTTGCCATGAACCAAAACCCATGTGCTTGATCATGAATTGTTCATGATCACACCCTAACCCTATCACCTCTTTACCCCCAAACTAAACCAAAACCCTAAGCCATCTCCCTCTCTCTCTCTCTCTCTTTCTCTCTCTACCATGAGCACCACCTAACCTAACCCGAGCCCCCTCTAAGCTAACCTAGCTACACCCGACCCTCCTCCCTCTCTCTCTCGGCCAGCAAGACCCCACCAGCTCCTCTCCCTAACAACCCTAACCCGAGCCCCCACTAGCCCCAACCCTAGCTCACCCGAGCCTACCTCCCCTCTCTCCTTCTCTCTGCCAGCATCCCCACCCGAGCCTACCCCTCCTTGGACGCTCTCTGGTCCCACCTGGCAGCCCCATGCGCCTGCCCTGCCCTAGCCTCACGACAAGCACGTGAGAGGAGGGGAGAAAAGGTGGCCGAGACCACCTTTTTCCTCTACCCGTGCCCACACGCCACCTCCTCCCTCTCTCTCGCTTATCCTCTTTCCCCACGTCTCCTCTGCCATCCAGGTCTCGCCTGGGCTCTGCCCTCACCACCCCAGTTCCTCACCGTCCCCTGTTGCTAGCCTACCTGCCACCTCGCTGTCTATCTCGGCCACCCCGTAGCACCGGTGCTGGAGAGGAGGAGAAGAGGAGCCGTGTGTTGAGGAAGGTCGAGGAGACTCCTAGAAGGCCGCCTGTACCTGTCGCGGAGGAGGAGAAGGACCAGATCCGAAGATCACTGTCGAGCCCGACACAAACCCTAGCTCGCCGTCCGCCAGCCTCGTCATCGATCCGCTGCTCCCCACTTTGATACGAGCCCTCCATCGAGCCCGCGGTGAGTTCCTCTCTCGCCTAGACACCTACGCCCAATTTAAACCCACCAACTTGGCGGTGTTTCACCGACGCTCTTGGTGGTCGTCGTTGGCGTTGCTCTATGCCGTACACGCCACCTAGCCGCTCTACTCCCTCCTGTCACCACCCACAGCCTACCGCAGTGGCTACCGCCACGGCGCGAGCCCTGTGTCCCGGATCGAATCCCTCACAAGGCCAAGGCTTGGTCGCCACCGACCCTGTCCGCTGTCACAGAGAAGAGGAACAGTGGGGCCGTGGCCGTCTTTCAGAAAACCCCCCCAACCTTTTTATTTCCTAAACCCGCGGACCAGCCTACCCCACCTGTCAGCCACCCCGACGATATTGCAGAAAAGTCCATCTGTTCCTCCGTCAGAAAACGCGCCCAGCTTTCGCCTGGCAGCCTCTCTGGATTGCTCACGTGGGCCTCGGATTCTGGTTTGCACCCGTCAATCGCAGAGGCTAGCCAGAGCCGCGGTGGAAAAAGGTTTTTCTGCGCGTGTGGCCCCATTCCGTTTGACCCCACCCGTTAGTGACTGGGTATCTAACAGGCTGAGTAGCAAAAGGTTTTCTGTTTAATTTAAACTTTTCAAATTTGTTTTAAATTCAAATTCAAATCTGTTTTTAAATAACTTTCCAAATACAATTCCAAATTAAACATGTAATATATGTTTTTAAATCAGAAAAATGTGAGGATTTCAAATATGCTATTCAAAATAATGTTTGGCCACTCTAATTTTCGAGTTGTTTAAAATTACAATAAAATGCCCTCTTTCTTAATTAATTAATAACTTTTGTTTTATAACTCCAAATTTGACAAATGATATGTCTAAAATGATCAGCTCAACGAGACCTTTCTGTTTATGCATTCCATGTTCTGTTTTGCAGCATGCATCATATAAATATAAAGTATACAGCAACTTATTTGAGTATAAAATGTGACTAAAACTCAATAAAAGGCTTTATTCTTGTACTCCACACCTCACCTATGCCATGCTACTTTATTGCCATGCAAATTGTGCATCATTCATCATGGCATGATTGTTTGCTTTTTGCATTTTATTCATACGCTTGTGCACTTTATATATGTTGGCCCTTGTTTGTTTGGTTCTTCTTCGAATAGACGCTGAGCAGGGGATATATCAAGAAACCCAGGAGCACTATCCAGATCCGTCCCTCGCTTCAACTGAGCTGCCAGGCAAGAACTACCACATGCTTGCATACATATAGTACCTATTGCCTCTATCTTATTCTTGCATCATTGAGTCGCGATTGCATTAAACTGAATCCCAAGTACCGCATAGCCTTTATTTTAAACCCCACCGAAGCTTGTTCCTCCATCCCATGATCCATTACTACAGGAGTTGATTGATCCATGCGGGTCGTAGAACAGCATGTGTAGGGTATGTGAGTGTCTGCTGGATAACGAGGTACCTAAACAACTTAACCTGAGTAGTAATGGGATAACTAATGAAAGTGGCACCGGTGAGCAATATCTGCTATTTGGTTTTTCATGCTCACTTGTGTCCCGTAGGACCCTGAGTACTTGATTCTTGTTCCTTGCATATTCGCGCTATCCACATCCAGGAGGCTTATGAACCCCCCTGAGCCAGAGCTTGATTCATTCTTATTTCTTGGGGCCACAAAGTAGTTTGGGGCTTTATTACTATTATGTACTTATGCCATGCTTTCTTTTATTTAAGATTGTGTGAGGAGCACTGTCTTGTTTAGGTAAGCGGAGTGTTTTCCATCGACAAGCCCAGTCACACTTTCGGGTTCCCAGTCGTTTACAACCATTGACGCAAACCTTGAGTCCGTCTCGAGCCGCCAACTTCGCTATGGGTAGCTTAATGGGGTGGCCCCAAATATTTCTGAATCTGTGATCGCTTTGTCGTGAATGCCTCGTTGGGTTTTGATTTGGTTTTTCCGAGGTTGATCGAGTGTGTTGCTATTTGTGCACCCTCGCAGGGTAAAACTTTCGAAAGCCGTGTCCGGTTATGGACGACTTGGAGCACAGTTTCTCGATCATAGACAAGTATAACTAAAGTACCGCTTTTAATTTGACTAAGTACCTGACTATTAAATAGTGCAACACTCATGGAATGGATAATAAAAATGCCAACGGATGGGGTGTTGTTCGTCCGCTTTCCTCGTCGGTAAGCGAGGAGGAGGATGGATCTGTTAATCTTACTGTTATAACTATTGTTATTAATTCACGGACATCCGTCTATCTTTGGCTAGGCGGATGGTTAGCGAGTATCTATAGAATTGTTAGGTATTATCTTTTGCTGCAATTCGTCACCCTGTGTTGTGTCCCTTTAGAGGCATAAAGACTTGCCGAGTACCCCTAGGGTCTCACACGATAAATTGTTTGATTAGGATGATGTACACTCACAAGATGGATCTGGGGAGGAGACGAACGATGAGGGCAACGATCATTCGGTGTAGAGATTCCGGAACGGGATCCGTGAGATCTGTGGGCGGATGTGTTTATTTATGGGGCATCTTATGCCGATTTGCTTCTTATCCGCATCGGATCTTGTTTTCCTTCACTTTGATACTACGATGTTTGATGTATGAGGAGATATCCTAAACTATTATATCTATCTAGGATATTTGGATCTTGCCGTATGGCGTTGCAATATTTCTATTTCTTTTAGATGGAATGGCTCTGAGGACTATTGTATGGTGGCTTGCATACATACTCATTTATGTATGTAGTTGATCCTTCTTGACACGATTACGCTCGTTCTTGTCCCGATGTTTGGAAATGGTTAGGACGGCGAAAGGTCTACCTGTGAGTGGCATTTGGCCCCACTGCATTATTTTAACCATTTCCGCTCATCCAGGCTTGTAACTAAGAGCGTAATTCACCGAGGTAGTTACAATTGGTATCGAGCCATTCCGCCTTCGTGGTCTCAGCCAAATGGTCGTTGTCGCCTAGCAAATATTTTTGGTAGCTATGTATACTATGGAAAAACAAAACGCGAGAGTAGGACTGCTTCCACTTTTCTTCTTACCCAACCACCCCCTTTTCTGGTAAGGAAGTGTAACGTTTTCAATCCTCTTCTTAAAATTCAAACTAGGATTCACGTGTTCTGGGTTTCCGTTGTACCATAGAAAGTGTGTGTGTGTGTAATTCCTTGTCTATCTGTTGCATCCAATTTGTTATCACAATCTGCCTTTGGTTATCAACTGTTGGTACATTCCATTCCCGGCTTTGGAAAAGGCGCGATCTATCTGACTCCTTGTTAACCGGTGCCATCTTCTTAAGGGTGTTCTTCCTTCCAGCATGCTTTCACAGAATGTGGAGTTGCTAATCTCTACCTGATAAGTGTTTTTGCGCATCTATTGGTATTTTAATGCCAAAAATGCGGAAAAAAAATTCTTTGATACATCTGTGTTTCCACACTCCTTTTCAGCCGTGTGTGAAACATTATCTATCTCCCTTTTATCAGCATGTCCATGCTAACTCATTCTTTTGTCACCGGCGCTTAATCCTAGAGTTTCTTTTCATCTCCAATTCTCTTGGGCTAATTACATAACATGTGTCGATCCGATGCTGGTGATTGTAATTTGGTTCTCGGTATAGCTATATGACACTTATCATGAGTGGAATATGGGAAAATGCAATCACCACTATCCTCCAAATGGTGACGGTTATCTCCTGTGATTTTGAGTACACTGTGATCATATCTATGCATATTCAAGCATCTTTGGCAATCCGGAGTTTCTCAAAGCACTATGGCGGTCTATCATCTGTCCATCATGCTGCACATCTTTTTGAACTCCATATCTGCAAAATTCTCTTTGAGACGAGGGAATTGCATCTTTTCGTCTCTGATAGCTTTGCTTAAGGTATGATCTATCATCTTTTCTTTATCCAACATCTCTTTATCTTTGTAACCGGTGATCCGATCGACAATGTGAACCAGGTGACATCTCTTTTCCTTCCGAAGGACCAGATAATCTATTCTTCCAGTGTATCTTCTTCAACACGAACCCGTGCTCTTAATATTGACCTTTCTAAGAGCGTTGAGCTCAGAAAGTGTTTCGAGCATTTGTTCGTTTCTCCCGCCTCTTGAACTTGATATTCTGGGAATATCTTGTTAATCCATGGTGGTATATGTTGATAATATGGTTGCTTATTCTATATCAATGGAAGAACATGGAAGATCATCTATGTCTCTTTCTCTCAAGCTTCGTGAGCACTGCCTGTGTGCAAAGTCTCAAAGTGAGAATTCTGACTTTTTGAAGTCACCTATCTTGGCCACGTCCTTCTGCTAAATACATTACTTCAACTCTGGAATCAGCAAGTCCATTGTTAATTCCATCCTCCATCTTCAACCAATCCGGAGTTGTTCCTTGTTGGCAAGTTATCATCGTCGTTCCGCTAAAGTTTTTCCCCAAAACTGCTAAATCTCTCTCAATCATTTCAAGAAGAACATGGAGTTCTTTCACCTTAGTCTCGTCAAGTGATATTTTGAAACCCTCTCGCTCTATCGTCTATGCTCAATCCACCGGAGGCCATGAATACCTTCCAAATCTTGTATTCCTTCTGTTCAAGTTGGTGCTATCTTTTCTGTAGCTGTTGAATCTTGTAGTTGTTCTCCGTAATCTTCCTTCATACCTTTCCGGTGACTTGGTACTTCCGACATGACGACAACATCATCATCTTTATCTATCTATGAACCCGGCGAATCGTTTGCATCTATCCTTGTTTCTAACGAAGTTCCATGAGTTATTGTCAATACCTTCAGTCTGTTTCGGTAGTTGGGTTGCATGGTTTTCTTATTCATGTGCGGAGTAATGCTTTGAGTGCGGGATGGAGTAGCTACCATACCACTACTCTTATAATTCGCTCTTGTACATTGAATTGGTGAATTAATGTGATTTCACTCATTCCACGGAAGTTAGAAGTGGCCTTTATCCCTCGATGCTTTTACTCCCGTCTTTGTTTTTCCGGAGTGCTCTCTCGAAGAAAGTAATCAATAATCTCTTGTTGGTGATCTCGTCTTTTCCTACACGGAGCAAATCTTCAATTATCTAGTGGAAACAAACGCAAACTCCTCTCGTTCCTCATCTTTCTTGCGATGCTCGGCATCCCCAAACAAGAGGAAAGGAAAACTATCTCTCTCTTTGTTTCATCAATTCTTTTTCTGTGGTAAAGCCAATTATGGTTGAGGCCATCAGCTGCAAATCTATTGCGTTAGCCTCAAGGCTAAAGAAAGAAATAAGTATCTCTACAATAAACTCCAGATCCTCCATATTCTTTGCTTCTCGGGATTCCACCATGATCTGGCTTCACATCCGTCTCTAGAAGTTATATCCACGCACCTCAAATTGCGTGATCCTTTGGGTTCTTACCGGCGCAAGAAGAATCTAATCCGATGATGTCTAACTAAATCTTTCTGTTGATATCAAGGGACTCTATTGTTTGAAGGCGATATTGTTTCCGTACTTCATTTCTCTAATCCGAGAGAAGATACGATGCTATCGTCATAATGGTTCAAAACCTCTCCAACCTAGTATTCCGGCGAGACAAAGATTCATCCTCTCTAGTACCGGTAAATCTTTAATCTTAATGGTGTGTCTTTCTTTATCCATGATACATCATCTTGTCCTTTCTTTCACAAGTGGATCTATTCTTTTATCATGTTTCTTGAGAAAACCGAAGCTATGTCCATCCTATCCTTCTTGTCTCACGACAATCCTTCAATTCTTCTAAACCATTGTTTCTCAAGCAAAACGCAAGACTCGCAACAAGTCTAGCAAGTTTTGCAAGGTGTAGTGGTCGCACCATTCCATTGTTCATCAACTTGGGAACGTGAGGGTCACCTTCGTTCGAACACCGTCCTCTCCTTGTGTTGTTTTCTTTTTCCTAGGAATCTCGGGACGAGATTCTTGTTTAGTGGGGGAGAGTTGTAGCATCCCAATTGTCTAACAATTGCAATGCTACTAGCCTAGTCTATATATATGCTACTTCCTATATATAATTGTTGCATCATAATGATATCATGCTCATGTCATCATGCCACCTTGCATTTGAGCATCATATAAACCCTTTTTGTTTTGGTTCTTCTCTCATATGCATCATTAATTGTATTTGCCTCTTGATATTGTATTTGGTTATTGATATATTGTTTAAATGCCCAAGTTGAGTTGGGGGCATATCTTTTATTCCACTCCACCACCCTTTCTTTCACCACCTTATAATTCCACCATCCCATTAACCATGAGCTTGTATTTGATTTTTTTGGTATTTAATCTAGCTCATGGGAGATAGGATGGATCTACTTCTACAATTCTTTTGCTTGGCTTTTATTCCACTTTTGGAAATGCATAAGAATAATGCCATGTTAATATTATTGTTTTCACAAGAATTTAATCATGGCAATTATCATATTTGCATGGGCCATGCAAGCACCACCACATTCAAGTCCTTTGGGATTTTATATGAATTTTTGAGTGGTGTATATCTCTTGGAGCTCTCCCTTCTCTCTCAAATCTTTCACCTTGTTTAGTTTATTTCTTTTTGCCTAGTGCTCATCAAGCTTTTCTCACTTGTGTGACCATCTTAATCCTACCCTAAAACCCCTACCCCTTCTCTCCTCCTCCCCAACCATTCCTCTTTGCTTGTTTCTTTTGTGTTGGTCTTGCCATGAACCAAAACCCATGTGCTTGATCATGAATTGTTCATGATCACACCCTAACCCTATCACCTCTTTACCCCAAACTAAACCAAAACCCTAAGCCATCTCCCTCTCTCTCTCTCTTTCTCTCTCTACCATGAGCACCACCTAACCTAACCCGAGCCCCCTCTAAGCTAACCTAGCTACACCCGACCCTCCTCCCTCTCTCTCTCCAGGCCAAGACCCCACCAGCTCCTCTCCCTAACAACCCTAACCCGAGCCCCCACTAGCCCCAACCCTAGCTCACCCGAGCCTACCTCCCCTCTCTCCTTCTCTCTGCCAGCATCCCCACCCGAGCCTACCCCTCCTTGGACGCTCTCTGGTCCCACCTGGCAGCCCCATGCGCCTGCCCTGCCCTAGCCTCACGACAAGCACGTGAGAGGAGGGGAGAAAAGGTGGCCGAGACCACCTTTTTCCTCTACCCGTGCCCACACGCCACCTCCTCCCTCTCTCTCGCTTATCCTCTTCCCCGTCTCCTCTGCCATCCAGATCTCGCATGGCTCTGCGTCACCACCCCTCTTCTCACCGCCCTGTTGCTAGCCTACCTGCCACCTCGCTGTCTATCTCGGCCACCCCGTAGCACCGGTGCTGGAGAGGAGGAGAAGAGGAGCCGTGTGTTGAGGAAGGTCGAGGAGACTCCTAGAAGGCCGCTTTGCACTGCCATGCGGAGGAGGAGAAGGACCAGATCCAAGATCACCGTCGAGCCCGACACAAACCCTAGCTCGTCGCCCGGCCTCGTCGTCGATCCGCTGCTCCCCACTCCGTCGAGCCTCCATCGAGCCTGCGGTGAGTTCCTCTCGCCTAGACACCTCGCCTGCCGTTAAACCCTAATCATGGGCGGGTGTTTCACCGAACGCCTCTCGGTGCACCGTCGATCGTTGGTGTCTGCCGCCTCTATGCCGTGACACGCCTCACCTAGCCGCTCTACTCCCTCCTTTCACCACCCACAGCTACCGCGGTGGCCTTGAGCGAGCCCAGGTCCTCGGATCGAATCCCGCGCCAAGCGCTTCGTCGCCACCGACCTGTCCGCGCGTTCGCAGAGAAGAGGAACAGTGGGGCCGTGGCCGTCTTTCAGAAAACCCCCCCAACATTTTTATTTGCTAAACCCGCGGACCAGCCTACCCCAGCGGTCAGCCACCCCGATGTTATTGCAGAAAAGTCCCTCTGTTCCTCTGGCCGTAACCCGCCCAGCTCGCCCTCATCTGTCTCGGCTGTCGTTGCGCACGTGGGCCTCCAGTTGCTGGCCCACCCGTCAATCGCAGAGGCTAGCCAGAGCCGCGGTGGAAAAAGGTTTTTCTGCGCGCGTGGCCCCATTCCGTTTGACCCCACCCGTCAGTGACTGGGTCTGTAACAGGCTGAGTAGCAAAAGGTTTTTTGTTTTCTGTTTAATTTAAACTTTTCAAATTTGTTTTAAATTCAAATTCAAATATGTTTTTAAATAACTTTCCAAATACAATTCCAAATTAAACATGTAATATATGTTTTGAAATCAGAAAAACGTGAGGATTTCAAATATGCTATTCAAAATAATGTTTGGCCACTCTAATTTTCGAGTTGTTTAAAATTACAATAAAATGCCCTCTTTCTTAATTAATTAATAACTTTTGTTTTATAACTCCAAATTTGACAAATGATATGTCTAAAATGATCAGCTCGACGAGACCTTTCTGTTTATGCATTCCATGTTCTGTTTTGCAGAATGCATCATATAAATATAAAGTATACAGCAACTTATTTGAGTATAAAATGTGACTAAAACTCAATAAAAGGCTTTATTCTTGTACTCCACACCTCACCTATGCCATGCTACTTTATTGCCATGCAAATTGTGCATCATTCATCATGGCATGATTGTTTGCTTGTCGCATTTTATTCATACGCTTGTGCACTTTATTTATGGTGGCCCTTGTTTGTTTGGTTCTTCTTCGAATAGACGCTGAGCAGGGGATATATCAAGAAACCCAGGAGCACTACCCAGATCCGTCCCTCGCTTCAACTGAGGTGCCAGGCAAGCACTACCACATGCTTGCATACATATAGTACCTATTGCCTCTATCTTATTCTTGCATCATTGAGTCGCGATTGCATTAAACTGAATCCCAAGTACCGCATAGCCTTTATTTTAAACCCCACCGAAGCTTTGTTCCTCCATCCCATGAGCCATTACTACAGGAGTTGATTGAGCCATGCGGGTCGTAGAACATCATGTGTAGGGTATGTGAGTGTCTGCTGGATAACGAGGTACCTAAACAACTTAACCTGAGTAGTAATGGGATAACTAATGAAAGTGGCACCGGTGAGCAATATCTGCTATTTGTTTTTTCATGCTCACTTGTGTCCCGTAGGACCCCGAGTACTTGATTCCTGTTCCTTGCATATTCGCGCTATCCACATCCGGGAGGCTTATGAACCCCCCTGAGCCAGAGCTTGATTCATTCTTATTTCTTGGGGCCACAAAGTAGTTTGGGGCTTTATTACTATTCTGTACTTATGCCATGCTTTACTGTTTTATTTAAGATTGTGCGAGGAGCACCTGTACTGTTTAGGTAAGCGGAGTGTTTTCGCGGTATCGACAAGCCCAGTCACACTTTCGGGTTCCCAGTCGTTTACAACCATTGACGCAAACCTTGAGTCCGTCTTGAGCCGCCAACTTCGCTATGGTAGCTTAATGGGTGGCCTCAAATATTTCTGAATCCTGTGATCTGTTTGTCGTGAATGCCTCGTTGGGTTTTGTTTTGGTTTTTCCGATGTTGATCGTGTGTGTGTTGCTATTTGTGCACCCCTGCAGGGTAAAACTTTCTGAAAGCCGTGTCCGCGTTATGGACGACTTGGAGCACAGCTTTCGATCATAGACAAGTATAACTAAAGTACCGCTTTTAATTTGACTAAGTACGACTAGTAAATAGTGCAACACTCATGGAATGGATAATAAAACCGCCAGCGGATGGGGGTTGTTCGTCCGCTTTCCTCGTCGGTGAGGAGGAGGATGGATCTGTTAATCTTCCGTTATAACTGTTATTAATTCACGGACATCCGCTATCTTTGGTTAGGCGGATGGTTAGCGCAGTATCTATAGAATTGTTAGGTATTATCTTTTGCTGCAATTCGTCACCCTGGTTGTGTCCCTTTAGAGGCATAAAGACTTGCTGAGTACCCCTAGGGTCTCACACGATAAATTGTTTGATTCAGATGAAAAGGTACACTCACAAGATGGATACTGGGTGGAGGAGACGAACGATGAGGGCAACGATCATTCGGTGTAGAGATTCCGGAACGGGATCCGTGAGATCTGTATGGATGTGTTTATTTATGGGGCATCTTATGCCGATTTGCTTCTTATCCATACCGGATCTTGTTTTCCGCTCACCGATACTCGATGTTTGATGTATGAGGAGATATCCTAAACTATTATATCTATCTAGGATATTTGGATCTTGCCGTATATGCTGCAATATTTCTATTTCTTTTAGATGGAATGGCTCTGAGGACTATTGTATGGTGGCTTGCATACATACTCATTTGTGTATGTAGTTGATCCCTTCGCCTGCCGATTACGCCGCTCGTTCTTGTCCTGATGTTTGGAAATGGTTAGGATGGCCGAAAGGTCTACCTGTGAGTGGCATTTGGCCCCACCGTACTATTTTAACCATTTCCGCTCATCCAGGCTTGTAACTAAGAGCGTAATTCACCGAGGTCGTTACACATAGGGCCGATTCGAGGGTGTTACAGAGCTTCAACGCGAACATGGAATACTAGCACGACCGACTTCGTAAGGGGAACACATTGCCAACAAGTATTGAGGAGGGCAAGAAAACTGTGTGCCCTCTCGACCTACCACACATTAAATACCACGCATGCATCAATGATTGTGCACTTTATCAGAATGAGTACGCGGATAGAACCACATGTCCGGTGTGTGGCCAAGGACGGTACAAGAGAGGGAACAAGAAAGTTCCTCGAAAAGTGGTATGGTACTTTCCTATCACCCCCCGTCTGCAGCGATATTTTGTAGATCCTAAGGAAGCAAAGCTCATGCAATGGCACGCGGAAAGAGAGAAACCTGAAGATGATCCAGAGAAGGGCAAGATCCTGACACACCCTTCATACGCTAGCCAGTGGAATGCATTAGACATCGAGTTCGAAGAGTTCGGGGGCTATGCAAGGAACATCAGGCTGGGTATGAGCACCAATGGACTCAATCCTTTTGGAAACCAGAGTAGCACGCATAGCACCTGGCCCGTGTTTGTATGGCCGTACAACCTCCCCCCATGGCTATGCACGAAGCAAAGGTATGTACACATGAGCATTCTTATTCAGGGGCCAAAACAACTAGGTATCGATATGCATCTGTATCTCGGGCTATTGAGAGAGGAGTTAGCCAGCTTGTGGGAGATGCCGGCCCGTACGTGGGACGCCTACACTAAAGAATATTTCCATCTGAGAGCCGCATTGCTCACGACCGTGCAGGACCATCCTGGTTATGCATATGTATCGGCCCAGGTGAACCACGGACACAATGCATGCGTCAAGTGCATGGATGAGACACCGCATCTCCAGCTACCAAGGGATCCCGGGTCTTTGCAAACCGTGTTCCAAGGTACTCGAAAGTGGCTCCGCATGGATCACCCGTGGAGAAAACGTGGTGACCTGTTCAATGGTAAGGACGAGATCGAAAGATCCCCGCTTCCAAGGAGCGGCGAGAAATCAAGGAGCTTTTGAATAATTGGGTAGATTGCCCTGCGCCTGGAAAAAAACGACTGAGTACAAAGCCGCTGCTAGGTGTATGGAAAGCAAGGTCTGTTTTCTGGGACCTGCCATATTGGAAGGTCCTTCACACTCCCCATAGCCTCGATGTAATGCACATCACGAAGAACGTTACCGAGAGTCTGCTTGGCACTCTACTGAACATGCCGGAGAGGACCAAGGATGGGCCAAAAGCAAGAAAGGACCTTAAATTGCTTTTCATCAAGAAAGATCTTCAGTACCCTGATAGAGATGATGATGATGATGATGATCAGACGGAAGGGACTCAAGGTCGCCGCAAAAGAGATAAGAAGAATGAGGTGGTGCTTCGCGCTCCCTGCTTCACTCTAAGTCTGGAGGAGCTCGAGCATTTCTTCAGGTGCCTCTTAGGAGTGAAAGTTCCTCACGGTTACTCACGGAAGATAAGCAGATATCTGGACGTGGCGAAGAAGAGCTTCAGCGGTATGAAGTCTCACGACTATCACATGCTGATGACGCAGATATTCCCCGTTGTGATCCGTGGGATAATGGACGAGCATGTCCGTGAGACGTTGTTTGGCCTCTGTAACTTTTTCGACGTCATATCTAGGAAGTCGATCGGTGTGAAGCAGCTCGACAGGCTACAGGAAGAGATCGCGATGATACTATGCGAGCTTGAGATTTACTTCCCGCCCGCATTCTTCGACATCATGGTGCATCTACTTGTACATGTCGTGGACGACATCATCTAGCTCGGGCCGACATTCCTACACAACATGATGTCGTTTGAAAGGCTAAATGGTGTCATCAAACGATTCGTTCGCAACAGGTCTCGTCCAGATGGAAGCATAGCCAAGGGCTTTCTGATCTAGGAGTGCATCTCCTTCTGCCAGAATTATCTAACCACCCAGAACAAGGATGTTGGAATACCCACAAAGAAGCACCTCGGCAGGCTCGGTGGATATGGTCACCGCGAGGGCTGTTGCTCACTGCATGTCGGCATTAATGGTCGACGCACTGACTTTGAAAGGGAACACCGAGTCGCGCTACAACACATTGAAGTGGTAGGCCCTTGGGTCGAAGAGCACAGAAGCTTAATCGAGCAGGAGTACGTCGACCAGGGCCGGCCGAGGAAGAAGGGAGACGTAACCAGAGAGCACAACTCTAGCTTCACGGGTTGGTTCAAGAAAAGGCAACTAGACAATCCCCCACAGACGCCTTCTACGGAAGATCAAAAACTCATATTCTCCTTGTCGCAGGGATCAGGGCACAACCTAAGGACCTATCAGTCATACGACATAAACGGTTACAGATTCTACATCGAGGAAAAGGACAAGAATAGTGAATATCAAAACTCAGGAGTAACTATGTTATCCTTTGCTGATGACGAGACTACTGTGATGGAAAGATTATACGGAAGGATTGAGGAGATATGGGAGCTCGACTACTATGGAGAGATCGTACCGATGTTCTGTGTCAGATGGGCCAAGAACGTGGAAAAAGAAGGCCGCTATTTCACCACAATGGTTTCAGATGCCAAATCAATGAAGAAGGCCTCCGCAAAAAATGAGCCTTGGGTACTCGCTAGCCAAGTTGAGCAATGCTTTTTTATTATCGACCCGTCAAAGCCCAACCGTGTTTTAGTTCGGAGGGGCAAGAGGAGCATCATCGGAATGGAAGGAGCCGCCAACGAGCAAAACTTCGACAAAAACGGCGACCCGAAGATCGAAGAGGAATTCGACAAGTACTTCGACATGCCTACTACTACTAAAGTAAGAAGGAAGACCACACTACCTACTAAAGGTTGTCCATACAAAAGAAGAAATCTCAACGTGCACGGGCTAAAGTATTCAACCGCGATGAAAAAGGGCAAGAAGATTGTGAAGAGACCCATCACATGATTGTATATGTTCGGAGAGAGAGTTTTTTGAATAAATATGAATGTTTGTATATGTTCTTGCTTTATTTTAGACATATATATAATTAAAAACACATCACATGATTGTATATGTTCGGGGAGAGAGTTTTTTGAATAAATATGAATGTTTGTATATGTTCTTGCTTTATTTTAAACAGATCTATAATTAAAAATATGTATTTTTTTAAATAAAAAAGTGTGAGCCAGCCAGGATTCGAACCTGGCTGCCCTAGGTTTAGAATGGCACAAGCAAGCAGCAGAGACCACTAAGGCAAGTGTGTGATCTTGTCACTACCACACACAGAAGTTTTGTACAAAGTCCATTAGTTAGAGCAGATTTGGCAATACGCGCCACAGAAGTTCCAACTTTTGTGGCGCGTATTGCCGAAATGCGCTACAGAACGTGTGGACTTAGCGAAATAAACGGTTCGGATTTCATTCCCCTTCTCCCTATTCAATCTCCATTCGATTCAGTCACCGCCACGCTAGCCCTTGACCTCGACCTCGCTGCCAGAGCCGCCACCGCCGCGCTAGCCCTTGCTGCCGGAGCCGCCACCGCCGCGCCGCCCGGCGAACCAGTGGAGAGAAGCCGCCCGACGAACCCGTGGAGGAGGAGCCACCGGAGGAGGAGCCACCCTGAAGCCCATGGAGGAGGAGCCGCCGGAGGAGGAGCCGCCGCGCCAGAGCCCTCCACGCTCGTCGTCATGAAACACCGTAGCAAGTTCTCGCGCGGTTCGTCCCCCCCACCCCCCACCCCCCTCTGATGCTCTTCCCCTTTCTCTCCCATTTGTGTTTTGTCAATACTCTGCTTGGCTTGTTTCCTAGCAGTATAGGCAATAGTGATGATCTAGTTAACTTTCCTAATCTGGTCCATGTGTACAAGTAATAGTTCACAAAGAGAAGTTGCTTTGCTGTAATATAATTGGATACAACTAGTATATATGTACCCCTCTATCCCATAAGTAATTCTCAAAAAAGGTGTATGTGATATGCTATAATATGCATAAAGGAATGCTTGCTGAAACCATTTGTTAGGATCACACAAGTGTGCTAGATCAATAGCTTGACCAAGTGCAAGCAAATAAGTGATTTATTATTGTTATACTTGTTGTGATTTAATCATGATGGGGTGTTCTGGAGTTTCTTAGTGATCATATGATCACCTAGATCGATGTAGGATGGCTCCAGATCAAGTAGATGCTTTTCTAGATGGTTTGGTACTGTTTGAGTGCTCTATGATTGATTTATTTGCTCCTGGATAGATCTGGTTGCTCCAGCAACACTACTTATTTCTGCAGGATCCTTTCCTTATCCTTTCCTCTCAAACTGATAAGAATAGAGGCTGCATGATCTAGTTTATGCTCCTAAGTAATTTATACTTGCTGCTCTTAGTAGATTATTACCTTATCCTTCTAGTGATCTGAATATCCTTTGGAGCTTGTTTCTTTTCTAGAGGTTGTCCTTCTGGATCCTAAATAATATCCTAGTGGTTCACTTGATCAACAGCTGGTGCAATCCTTCTCCTCCCAACTCCTAATTTGATCTACTTGATTTGCTCCTGCTATTCTTCTGGTAAGCCTTCTACTTGCTTCTTGGTGATTCCAAAAATCTCTTTGTAGGTTTGTGGCTATCCTAGTAGATAAACCTGTATGCTTGTTGATAGATCTTGCATATAGTTGATAGATAGGTACTGGTGTGATCTTTCTGAGGAGAGAGAAATGTGGTGCAACGGAGAGTTGGGTGTGTTTCTATACAGCTGCTGTGTTTTCTTATTTTATATTGATGTACTACAGCTCCCTTTATGCATGTAATCCTGTTTTGTTACAGCTCCCTTTATGCATGTAATCCTGTTTTGTTACAGCTCCCTTTACTACAGCTCCCTTTATGCATGTAATCCTGTTGTTACAATTATTTGCCCATTTCTTTGTGCATTCTAGAGTTCTATATGTGACAGTGTGAACCTGTATTTCCTTTTGGCAGCTTTCCTTTTTAGTTAACATGTTTGCCAATTTGTAGCATATAGATATATAATGTGTAAACTGCTTTGCTGATCTGCTTTATGTGACTATATGGGTCTGCTTATTGCCAATTTAATCCCTTGGCTAGGGAATTAGGTAAGAACAGATTGTTTAATGTCCTTTATAGTTTATATGTTCTCTGTTTTGTGTAGTATTTATTCTGATATTATATGTTAACATGTTGTTGACAGCTGTTCCATCAATTTGAGTACAGTAGTAACTTTGCACCAAAGTGATCACAATCCTACATATATGTGTTGTCATAAGAAATGGTGCTGTCAAATATGGTGTTGTCATAAGAAATGGTGCTCTCATATATGGTGCTGCCATGTATGTGCTACTAGTGCTAGTAGCAAATTGATGATTTGGGTTGTCAATGGGGATGGGGCTGTCAATATGGGGATGGGGTGTTTTGTCTTGTAGGGATTTCATTTGAGTTGCCCATTTCTCCCGAAGTGTCGATTCACTTCCGTTTCGGTTAAGAAATGGGCACTCCTAGGTAAAAAAATTAGCAAAGGTCATGCCGAATTTTTCGGCCGAGATTTGTGCTAACTTTTTGCCTCTTTTAAATAGAGTAGTGCAAACATGTCGGGCAACAAGGAGTCTGGCCCTTCTAAGCACATGATCAGTGTCGAAGAACAAGCTAGACAGGCCAACCAGTCATTTTGGCGGGGGTCCCAACAGGAGGAGGAGGAGGAGGTGATGAGGATCACACCACCACCGGAGGAGGAGGCGACCGTCGCCAAAGCTGCTGGGGCCAATGAGGGCGGAGATCCTGATTACGAGGGGGACGAAGACGACTACGATGGAACTAGTGAAGGCGGCGGCAAAGAGGATGACACCACCGATGGCGGCGCCCGCACCGATGGCGGCGAGCGCACGGATTGCGGTAGCGGCAACCCAACCGCTTCTAAGAAGAAGAAGAAGAAGGAACAGAAGGTGTCAGTGCTCGCCACCGTCTGCGATGAGTTCACTGAGGTCACAGAAAGTGGCCTACCCATTGTGCCAGAGGCGATTGCTAAAGGATACGACCTGCAACTCGGGTGCATTGTCTGGGAAAGCATGTCGATCAACACGAAGTACATCAGACATGCTAACAATGCAGCTTTGGTCGATAACCTCCTTAAAAAGCTTCACAAGCGATACAGATTCCTAGAGCGGTTCAGAAACCTCGAGAGAAAGAACCTAGTGAACAAACTAGCCCTCACGAAGATGATCAACGCCTTGAGCAGCTGGAAAACCTGGGTGAAGACTAGCATTGACAAAGGTGAAAGCTGGGAGGTTATTTGTAAGAAAAATCCGATGCTCGATGAAGAGGAGTTTAAGATATTCAAGGCGGATATAGCTACCGCTGACGCTATAAAATGGACTAAATGGGGAAGGAGTATGTGGGAACAGAACATAGGTAACCACCGCCTTGGAAGCGGCGGTTATAGGGGGAAACAGGCCATTTGGGACAAGGAGGACGCCGAGCTTGAACGCCTTGGTAAATATAACCCTTGGCTTAAAATCATGGACTTGCAGCTTAGGAAATTTGTTGGGCCCGGTACTACCTAGACAAGGAAACATGGGAGTTCATCACCAACGATCCGGGGGTGAAGGACTTCGAGAAGAATCTGGTAAGGAATTTATCGCCGATCTAAAGTCTATTGCGTTCTAATTAAAATAATGAAGCCAAGAATCTAAATGGGTTCACCTTTCCTTGTCTCTGCAGGAGGAGGAACTAAACGCTACTCCCACAGAGTCGTCCCAGGATTTGATGGAGCCGTGGGACACGGTTTTCAATAGGGCGACCAATGCTTACAAGAAGAGGGACAAGGGGTTGCCGCCGTCCTCAGCTGGCCATGTGTCCGGCTTCGGTACGAGCATGAAGTTAAAGGAGTAGTAGAAAGAGGATACCAAGAAAAGAAGGGAGAGGAAGAACCAGGATAAAGTCGCTGTTGCAGAGCTGAAGATGAAGGTGGACAAGTTAGTGGAAGAGAAGCTCCGCTCGATGATCCCCCCTGAGTTTTTCGAGGGGCTTACTGCGTGGAATGCGGGAGGTCGACAGGGGCCGATACATCTGCCCAGCTTAAGCGGTAGCAACTCGGGCATCAATGTTACCGTGTCGCCGGACCTGGTGACCCCGCTGGCCGTCAACGTCAGGACGCAGCCGCTCGTTTTGGTCACACCGACGCCCCCTCCCGCCAAAGATACCAATAACGCGCAGCCGACGGCGGTGGTGCTTCATGAGGCACCCGAGCGGGAGATTGCAGATGATGATACGTTGGCCGTCGGCATCAGCCGTGTCTCTACATTACCCAAGATTCACGCCATCACCAAGGTAACTAATTAGTTAGTGCACGTCATCTGCTTTATGCCTTTGATGCATGACTGTTGCCATCTCATGACGCCCAACAACATGTTTTTGCCTCAGGACACTTCTTGCGTTCTCCCGCTTAAAGATGTCGGCCGTGAGTTGAAGGATGTTGCCAAGGGCACTCTTATACAACCGGCGAGTCGCACGATGCACAACAATCCAATGGATGATGACATGATGAGGGTCAGGTTGGCTCGAGTGTTGCTAGGGTGCGACGACATGGACCCCCTTTCAACCTCAGGGATCCGACGAACACAAGACCCTTGGGGAATGCTACAACTGGCCCTTGACATGGCCAAAGACCCAGATTCGTCTTGCGGGGGGAGCACCGGTGCCACCTCTTGACCAATCGCCCGACCACCTCCTCGGAAGCCAGCAGCCGCCGTCGTCGCCACCACCAGCCGTCACCATCAACTCTTGGCAGCGTGTGCACCGCCACATGGCAACGATGTTGTGCCGCAACCGTCGTCGCCCCCGCTACCACCACCACATGATGGCACCCATGAAGATGATGATGAATTGGTCAACGTTGACGACTTCATCAACACTTGCGCCGCCAAAGGATTGTATATGCCTTCTGTGGATGAAGAACCCTTTACAGATCACGACGACCATCAAGCTAGTCGGCCCAATACATGAACGCAGCGCCTGGTCTTCCATGGTCTTTCTCAAGAGACGCCTCCGGCCGCCGATCCACCACAAGAGAAATCGGGATTGGTTTTCAGCCCCAACACACTCTGAAAGGCAACTGATGAGCAGATGGCAGTGGCTAACACTGTTGTAAAGAAGAAGCACTACAGGAAGAGAGGTAATAATAATAATAAGAAGGGTGCGAGCCATCCTCTTTCGAAGAGGATCCGGGGTCAGGACGCTGTCATCGTACCATCCACACAATATGGCTTGCCCCGAGTGCATGTAGCTGGTGATCCAATATTGACTCCGGATATGATCCACATTGCGGTTGGAGCCATGTTAACTTTGCACGAGGGTGTCAAGACACTAGAGGGCCTCCTTCTTAAAGACGAAGATCCAAATTACCCGGTTTTCACGGACAAGGTGCCATTGGACGTGGGCTTCGTCGATGAACCCCCCGGAGATATATTCTTCATAGCGTTCGAGGAAATATTCAAGCTGTTTCTCATGAAACGGCTGGACTATAACTTGGTCCGCCTATACGCGCTCAATCTGGCGATCACGATCAAGAGAGAAAGTACCCTGAAAATCGCGATAGTGGATCCCTACTACATGCGGGACAACCAGTTGGTCGAAGGATCAGAGACACGGACCAAGGCGACGACGTACCTCGAGAAGTTCATGGTGGACAACAAGAGGAAGGGCACACTTCTTTTGCCTTTCTTTCTCGAGTAAGTACACACACTCGCTCATTGCCACCGTAACTTATGCATTTCTTATAGATTTATTCCTTTGCTCTTTTTCCAACATTTCATTCCAATTGTGTTGCACAGAGACAAATACTGCACACTCATCGTCCTTGCCCCGAGGTATTCGCTAGCCATGTATTTTGACTCGGGGAGTTTGACGAAGAAGAAAGACTACACCAGAATAAGGGGTGTTCTCAATGAGGCTCTCGAGGGCTACACCAAGAAGGGATGCACCTTCGTAGATAGGGGGAATGTATTAAGGATGGCAAACACGTGTTCAAGCACGTGCTCAAGTTCGCCTGCGCCAAGCAGTCGACTACTAGTGCCAAGGAGGCCTTCTACGTCCTCCATCACCTTAAAGGCTATGTTCGGGATTGCCAAAACCTAACGCTGCCATCTAGTCTCCGAGGATGGGCCGAAACATTGGCAAAATCGACAATGCTGATCTTAGAGAAGACTTCCATCGCATTTAGATGAAGTTGTTGCAAATCATCATTGAAGATGTCAACACAAGGGGGGTGCCCTATAACAAGGCAGGGGGTTGAGTAAGAGGGAGATCGAAGAACGCCTCCGTAAGTAGGGTGACACAAGGACGTGGATGACGAAAGAGGGCTATCTATCGTTCCCGAAGCCGAGCGAGAAGAGGAAGTCTTCATCACGATCGATGTGTGCCTCTAGCATGATCCAGTGTGTGTATATTCTTGATGGACGCCTATTGTATTAGTGTGTGTCATAAACTTTACTATCTCGTGGTCGAAATGGTCATTGTTGTTAGACTTAACCTACCTTGTGGTTTGTGGATCCTTTGTTTTATATTCTGTGAACATATATATATATATATATGGATGTGAACCCTTTATTCATTCTTTTCGTTGTATTTTTACTAATATGTATTGTCATCCATAGAGATGGCAACGAGGTGGTATGTGGTGTACATGGGTAGGGTTCCAGGAGTCTATGAGGAGTCGGAGGATTGTCACAAACAAGTGAACAAGTTCAGCAACAACATCTACAAAGGATACGCGACTAGAGAGGAGGCGATAGCCAAGTGGAGGAACCACTTGTGGAAGAAGAACCGGATGAAGATATTGGTCGGGCTAATGCTCTTGCTCACCATTATCACAGCTGTATTCTATTTGATCCTAGTGTAGGCGGTGGTGGCCACTTTATATTTGTAATGTGAGATGATATGAACTTTGTATTCGGCGCTTGTGTAAAAATTTGGCACTTGACACTATATATGTATCTCGATTGGGCTCTAAGTGTTTGTATTATATATATCGGTTTTCATGCATCTACTACTTGTGCAATGTATTTTATACTCATCTGGATAAATACTGTATAAATCTTATATAAATACCTGATTATACACCAGGAAAGTATTTTAATTCGAATACATGTTACGCAATCAGTGGCGCATATAATTATATAGTCAGTGGCACATGGGCTTTCTGTGGCGCATACACGTAAATGTGCCACAGAAGTTATTCCTATGGCGCATATGAGGAAATGCGCCACATAAGTCTGGTACTTCTGTGTCGCATATCCATATGCGCCACAGGAAGTAGTTATCAGTGGCGAGGTAACAGTGGTGACTAGGATATGCACCACAGAAGTCCTAGTAGTGTAAGATAGGTCTAGATCCCATGAAATGTTGGCATGGTCCCACATCTGCCATAAAGTGTCTCATCATGTCTTGGCATATCACTCTCAAACTTAGATGTAGCAACTAGCTAGTTGGGATCATGTTTTGCCAAGTCTTGACTCACCTCACAAAACCACTAAGTTGATGATGGTGTTTCTAGCCAAACAATAGAGGTCCATAGCCCATGCAATGTTAGCATGGGCCCACATTTTCCACAAAGTGTCTCATCATATCTTTGCATATCAGTCTTATACATAGATCTTTTAACTAGGTAGGATTATGTTGTCCAAGTGATGACTCATACAACCACAAGTTGATGAAGGAGTTTCTAGACACCTAAGATAGGTCAAGATCCCATGCAATGTTGGCATCGACCCACAACTACCACAGGTGTGTGTCATTGCTTTGCATAGCACCCTCAAACTTAGATGTGGCAACTAGCTAGTGGTGATCATGTTTTCCCAAGTGTCGACTCACCTCACATAATCACTAAGTTGATGATGGTGTTTCTAGCCAACCAAGAGAGGTCTATAACCCATGCAATGTTGGCATGGGCCCACGTTTTCCACAGTGTCTCAACATGTCTTTGCATAGTAGTGCTATACTTAGATCTATCAACTAGGTAGGATTATGTTGTTCAAGTGATGACTCATACAACCACAAGTTTATGAAGGTGTTTCTAGACAGCTAAGATAGGTCTAGATCCCATGAAATGTTGCCATGGGCCCACATCTGCCACATATGTGTCTCATCATGGCATTGCATAGCACTCTCAAACATAGATGTGGCAACTAGCTAGTTGGGATCATGTTTTGCCAAGTGTTGGCTCACAAAACCACTAAGTTGATGATGGTGTTTCTAGACAACCAATATAGGTTTATAGCACATGAAATGTTGGCATGGGCTCACATTTTCTACAAAGTGTCTCATCATGTCTTTGCATAGCAGTGTTATACTTAGATCTATCAACTAGGTAGGATTATGTTGTCCAGTTGATGACTCATACAACCACAAGTTGATGAAGGTGTTTCTAGACAGCTAAGATATGTTTAGATCCCATGAAATGTTGGTATGGGCCCACATCTTTCACATGTGTGACCCATCATGTCTTGGCATATCACTCTCAAACCTAGATGTAGCAACTAGCTAGTTGGGATCATGTTTTTTCAAGTGCTAACTCACAAAACCACTAAGTTGATGATGGTGTTTTCAGTCAACCAAGAGAGGTTTATAGCACATGCAATTTTGGCATGGGCCCACATTTTCCACAAAGTGTCTCATGATGTCTTTGCATAGCAGTGTTATACTTAGATCTATCAAGTAGGTAGGATTATGTTGTCCAAGTGATGATTCATACAACCACAAGTTGATGAAGGTGTTTCTAGACAGCTAAGATAGGTCTAGATCCCATGAAATGTTGGCATGTTCGCACATCTGCCATAAAGTGTCTCATCATGTCTTGGCATATCACTCTCAAACATAGATGTCCATACTAGTTGGTATCATGTTTTTCCAAGTGTTGACTCACCTCACACAACCACTAAGTTGATGATGGTGTTTCTAGCCAACCAATAGAGGTCCATAGCCCATGCAGTATTGGCATGGTCCCACATTTTCCACAAAGTGTATGATCATATCTTTGCATAGCAGTGTTATACTTAGATCTATCAAATAGGTAGGATTATGTTGTCCAATTGATGACTCATACAACCACAAGTTGATGAAGGTTTTTCTAGACACCTAAGATAGGTCAACATCCCATGCAATGTTGGCATTGGCCAATAGCTACCACATGTGTGTGTGTCATTGCTTTGCATAGCACCCTCAAACTTAGATGTGGCAACTAGCTAGTTGGGATCATGTTTTTCCATGTGTTGACTCACCTCACACAACCACTAAGTTTATGATGGTGTTTCTAGCCAACCAAGAGAGGTTCATAGCCCATGCAACTTTTGCATGGGCTCACATTTTCTACAAAGTGTCTCATCATGTCTTTGCATAGCACTGTTATACTTAGATCTATCAACTAGGTAGGATTATGTTGTCCAAGTGATGACTCATACAACCACAAGCTGATGAAGGTGTTTCTAGATAGCTAAGATAGGTCTAGATCCCATGAAATGTTGGTATGGGCTCACATCTTCCACAGGTGTGACCCATCATGTCTTGGCATATCACTCTCAAACCTAGATGTAGCAACTAGCTAGTTGGGATCATGTTTTTCCAAGTGTTAACTCACAAAACCACTAAGTTGATTATGGTGTTTCTAGCCAACCAAGAGAGGTTTATAGCACATGCAATGTTGGCATGAGCCCACATTTTCCACAAAGTGTCTCATGGTGTCTTTGCATAGAAGTGTTATACTTAGATATATCAAGTAGGTAGGATTATGTTGTCCAAGTGATGACTCATACAACCACAAGTTGATGAACATGTTTCTAGACAGCTAAGATAGGTCTAGATCGCATGAAATGTTGGCATGGTCCCACATCTGCTATAAAGTGTCTCATCATGTCTTGGCATAGCACTCTCAAACTTAGATGTAGCAACTAGCTAGTTGGGATCATGTTTTGCAGGGTGTTGACTCACCTCACAAAACCACTAAGTTGATGATGGTGTTTATAGCCAACCAATAGAGGTCCATAGCCCATGCAATGTTGGCATGTGCCCACATTTTCCACAAAGTGTCTCATCATATCTTTGCATTGCAGGGTTATACTTAGATCTATCAACTAGGTAGGATTATGTTGTCCAAGTGATGACTCTTACAACCACAAGTTGATGAAGGTGTTTCTAGACACCTAAGGTAGGTCAATATCCCATGCAATGTTGGCATCGGCCCACAACTACCACAGGCGTGTGTCATTGCTTTGCATAGCACCCTCAAACTTAGATGTGGAAACTAGCTAGTTGGGATCATGTTTTGCCAAGTGTTGATTCACCTCACACAACCACTAAGTTGATGATGGTGTTTCTAGCCAACAAAGAGAGGTCTATAGCCCATGCAATGTTGGCATGGGCCCACATTTTCCACAGTGTATCATCTTGTCTTTTCATAGTAGTGTTATACTTAGATCTATCAACTAGGTAGGATTATGTTGACCAAGTGATGACTCATACAACCACAAGTTGATGAACATGTTTCTAGACAGCTAAGATAGGTCTAGATCGCATGAAATGTTGGCATGGTCCCACATCTGCTATAAAGTGTCTCATCATGTCTTGGCATAGCACTCTCAAACTTAGATGTAGCAACTAGCTAGTTGGGATCATGTTTTGCCAAGTTTTGACTCACTTCACAAAACACTAAGTTGATGATGGTGTTTCTAGCCAACCAATAGAGGTCCATAGCCTATGCAATGTTGGCATGTGCCCACATTTTCCACAAAGTGTCTCATCATATCTTTTCATTGCAGGGTTATACTTAGATCTATCAACTAGGTAGGATTATGTTGTCCAAGTGATGACTCATACAACCACAAGTTGATGAAGGTGTTTCTAGACACCTAAGGTAGGTCAAGATCCCATGCAATGTTGGCATCGGCCCACAACTACCACAGGTGTTTTTCATTGCTTTGCATAGCACCCTCAAACTTAGATGTGGAAACTAGCTAGTTGGGATCATATTTTGCCAAGTGTTGATTCACCTCACACAACCACTAAGTTGATGATGGTGTTTCTAGCCAACCAAGAGAGGTCTATAGCCCATGCAATGTTGGCATGGGCCCACATTTTCCACAGTGTATCATCATGTCTTTTCATAGTAGTGTTATACTTAGATCTATCAACTAGGTTGGATTATGTTGACCAAGTGATGACTCATACAACCACAAGTTGATGAAGGTGTTTCTAGACAACTAAGATAGGTCTAGATCCCATGAAATGTTGGTATGGGCCCACATCTTCCACAGTTGTGACCCATCATGTCTTGGCATATCACTCTCAAACCTAGATATAGCAACTAGCTAGTTGGGAGCATGTTTTTCCAAGTGTTAACTCACAAAACCACTAAGTTGATGATGGTGTTTCTAGCCAACCAAGAGAGGTTTATAGCACACGCAATGTTAGCATGGGCCCACATTTTCCACAAAGTGTCTCATGATGTCTTTGCATACAGTGTTATACTTAGATCTATCAAGTAGGTAGGATTATGTTGTCCAAGTGATGACTCATACAACCACAAGTTGACGAAGGTGTTTCTAGACAGCTAAGGTAGGTCTAGATCCCATGAAATGTTGGCATGGTACCACATCTGCCATAAAGTGTCTCATCATGTCATCGCATAGCGCCCTCAACCTGAGATGTGGCAACTAGCTAGTTGGGATCCTGTTTTGCCAAGTGTTGACTCACCTCACACAACCACTAAGTTGATGATGGTGTTTCTAGCCAACCAAGAGAGGTCTATAGCCCATGCAATGTTGGCATGGGCCCACATTTTCCACAAAGTGTCTCATCATGTCTTTGCATAGCAGTGTTATACTTAGATCTATCAACTAGGTAGGATTATGTTGACCAAGTGATGACTCATACAACCACAAGTTGATGAAGGTGTTTCTAGACAGCTAAGATAGGTCTAGATCTTATGAAATGATAGCATGGGCCCACATCTGCCACATATGTATCTCATCATGGCATTGCATAGCACACTCAAACCTGGATGTCGCAACTAGCTAGTTTTGATCATGTTTTTCCAAGTGTTGACTCACAAAAGCACTAAGTTGATGATGGTGTTTCTAGACAACCAATAGAGGTTTCTAGCACATGCAATGTTGGCATGGGCTCACATTTTCCACAAAGTGTCTCATCATGTCTTTGCATAACAGTGTTATACATAGATCTATCAACTAGGTAGGATTATGTTGTCCAAGTGATGACTCATACAACCACAAGTTGATGAAGGTGTTTCTAGATAGCTAAGATAGGTCTAGATCCCATGAAATGTTGGTATGGGCCCACATCTTCCATAGGTGTCACCCATCATGTCTTGGCATATCACTCTCAAACCTAGATGTAGCAACTAGCTAGTTGGGATCATGTTTTTCCAAGTGTTAACTCACAAAACCACTAAGTTGATGATGGTGTTTCTAGCCAACCAAGACAGGTTTATAGCACATGCAATGTTGGCATGGGCCCACATTTTCCACCAAGTGTCTCATGATGTCTTTGCATATCAGTATTATACTTAGATCTATCAAGTAGGTAGGATTATGTTGATGAAGGTGATGAAGGTGTCTCTAGATAGCTAAGATAGGTTGAGATCCCATGAAATGTTGGCATGGTCCCACATCTGCCATAAAGTGTCTCATCATGTCTTGGCATAGCACTCTAAAACTTAGATGTAGCAACTAGCTAGTTGGGATCATGTTTTTACAAGTGTTGACTCACCTCACACAACCACTAAGTTGATGATGAGGTTTCTAGCCAACCAATAGAGGTTTATAGCACATGCAATGTTGGCATGGGCCCACATTGTCCACCAAGTGTCTCATGATGTCTTTGCATATCAGTGTTATACTTAGATTTATCAAGTAGGTAGGATTATGTTGTCCAATTGATGACTCATACAACCACAAGTTGATGAAGGTGTCTCTAGACAGCTAAGATAGGTTGAGATCCCATGAAATGTTGGCATGGTCCCACATCTGCCATAAAGTGTATCATCATGTCTTGGCATAGCACTCTAAAACTTAGATGTAGCAACTAGCTAGTTGGGATCATGTTTTTCCAAGTGTTGACTCACCTCACACAACCACTAAGTTGATGATGGTGTTTCTAGCCAACCAATAGAGGTCCATATCCCATGCAATGTTGGCATGGTCCCACATTTTCCACAAAGTGTCTCATCATATCTTTGCATAGCAGTGTTATACTTAGATCTATCAACTAGGTAGGATTATGTTTTTCAAGTTATGACTCATACAACCACAAGTTCATGAAGGTGTTTCTAGACACCTAAGATAGGTCAAGATCCCATGCAATGTTGGCATCGGCCCACAGCTACCACATGTGTGTGTCATTGCTTTGCATAGCACCCTCAAACTTATATGTGCCAACTAGCTAGTTGGGATTATGTTTTGCCAAGTGTCGACTCACCTCACACAACCACTAAGTTGATGATGGTGTTTCTAGCCAACCAAGAGAGTTCTATAGCCCATCCAATGTTAGCATGGGCCCACATTTTCCACAGTGTCTCGTCATGTCTTTGCATAGTAGTGTTATACTTAGATCTATCAACTAGGTAGGATTATGTTGTCCAAGTGATGACTCATAAAACCACAAGTTGATGACTATGTTTCTAGACAGCTAAGATAGGTCTAGATCCCATGAAATGTTGGCATGGGCCCACTTCTGCCACACGTGTGTCTCATCATGGCATTGCATAGCACTCCCAAACCTAGATGTGGCAACTAGCTAGTTGGGATCATGTTTTGCCAAGTGTTCACTCACAAAAGCACTAAGTTGATGATGGTGTTTCTAGACAACCAATAGAGGTTTGTAGAACATGCAATGTTGGCATGGGCTCACATTTTCCACAAACTGTCTCATGATGTCTTTGCATAGCAGTGTTATACTTAGATCTATCAACTAGGTAGGATTATCTTGTCCAAGTGATGACTCATACAACCACAAGTTCATGAACGTGTTTCTAGACAGCTAAGGTCTAGATCCCATGAAATGTTGGTATGGGCCCACATCTTCCACAGGTGTCACCCATCATGTCTTGGCATATCACTCTCAAACCTAGATCTAGCAACTAGCTAGTTGGGAGAACCAGCTCTGGGTGTGGGCATTTTCGAGGTGGAGGAGCAGAGTGGATCTAGCTCGTTTCTTCCTCGCGGCCGGCTACCGCCACCTCCGTGCGGGCACGCCATGCATGTACCGCCTTGAGGAGTACTACGAGACCAGCAACAGCGGCCTCGTCATCGGCCACTTCGCCACCTTCACCAACCCCTTTGATGCTCACCTTCTCCTCGGCCAGGTGTTTTGGTGTGGGTGCGAGTTCATCGCATTCACGGCCTACAACGTCTACACCGACTTCCGCTCCATCTTCCCTAGTGGTGACATGCATTCCCTCCCCTACCCGGAGGATGACGAGTGAGGGGCCGAGGAGCAGCCGGCCGGAGTGAAGGGGTACCCGGAGTGAAGCAGACGGACGGAGTTTGGGCACCGCTAGAGTTTACCTAGTTTTTATTATCCATATATCTTGTTTGTCGTGTCGTCAACTATGGCTTTATCGTGTTTATTATTGCCGGTGAACTACTCTTGTCTCAGACCGTGTGGCTTGCTTTATTATGTAAGGGTGTTTCTATAATCTATGTGGTTATAGTTCGTGCAAAAACCTATATTTTTCTAATTTACACTTTTATATTTTTATTTCTATAAGTTTCCATTTTATTTGGCCACACACTTGTACCAAAACCCATTCTAATTTAAGTTCCCTAAAATGTGGTAACACACTTGTGCATACAACCAAAACACCTTATTCATACGTGCATCAAAAGGCTGAAAATAGTTTCTCTAAAAAATTCAAAAATAAGGAAATACACAAGTGCATCATGCAAAAGAAAAATGAGTTCTCATATAAAACAAACTAAACAATCTAAAAATAACGAGTTCTCATATAAAACAAACTAAACAATCTAAAAATGAGTTCTCATATAAGATTCGTGCAATAATCTCAAAATGAGTGAAATGATATAAGCAAAAAGGGGGTATACATTTATGTCAAGCAATTCCCTTTTTTCTTGAGACTTCTCCATACAGTTTGCATAAGTTACACGAACACCGTACCATCAGGTAGATTTTCAAACCACACATGCCTACCAGCAGAAAGATAGATAGGGTTCATTTCCAGGTTATGCGAGTTTTTTTGCCGAATCTATACATCCCCAGTTACATTGTACCATGAGTATTTTTCCCCAAAAAGGATGTCTCAAGTTTATTTGAACTTGGATGTATATGTATACTAAATAGTGTCTAGATACATCCAAGTTTAAACAAACTTGAGACATCCTTTTTAGGACGAAGGAAGTGCATACTTAGATAAAACAACTACGTAGGACTATGCAAGTGGTGACTCATACAACCACAAGATGATTAAGGTATATCTAGACAACTCAGATAGGTCTATAGATCCCTTGAAATTTTGACATGGGCCCACATCTGCCACAAGTGTGTGGCATGGCTTGGCATAGCACTCTAATACTTAGTTGTATCAACTAGGTGGGATCATGTTGGCCAAGTGCTTAGCCACACAACCACAAGTTGATGAAGGAGTTTCTAGCCAAGTGTTGACTTATAGAATCACAAGTTGGTAGGAACATTTAACACAAAGTGTCTCATCATGTCTTGGCATAGCAAAATTATAATTAGATCTATCAAGTAAGTGGGATCATGTTCACCAAGTGCTGAGCCACACAACCACTAAGTTATACTGAGATCTATCAACTAGGTAGGATCATGTTTTACAAGTGATGACTCATACAACCACAAGTTGATGAAGGTGTTTGTAGACAGATAATATAGTTCTAGATCACATGCAATGTTGGCATGGGCCCACAGATGCCACAATTTTGTGTCATGGCTTGGCATAAAACTCTTCTACATATATGTATCAACTGGGTGGGATCATGTTGGCCAAGCGTTGAGTCAGACAACCACAAGTTTAGGATTCTTTTTCTAGCCAACCAAGAGAGAGGTCCATAGCCCATGCAACCAAGTATGTAGGATCATGTTTTCCATGTGATGAGTCATAGAACCACAAGTTGTTGAAGGTGTTTCTAGCCAGCCTGGAGAGGTCTAGATACCATGCAATGTTGACATGTGCCCACATTTGCCAAAAGTGTGTATCATGGATTGGCATAGCACTATTATACTTAGATGTATCAAATGGGTCCTCTCATCATGTTGGCCAACTGTTGAGGCACAGAACCACAAGTTGATGATGGTGTTTCTAGCCAGCCTAGATAGGTCTATAGCCCATGCAATGTTAGCATGGGCCCACATTTTCCACAAAGTGTCTCATCATGTCCTGTCATAACAGTGTTATACTTAGATCTATCAACTTGGTAGGAACATGATGTCCAAGTGATGACACATACAACCACAAGTTTATGAAGGTGTTTCGAGATAGCTAAGAAAGGTCTAGATCTGCCACAAGTGTGTCTCGTGGCTTGGCATAGCACTCTCATACTTAGATGTTTCAACTTGGTGGGATCATGTTGGCCAAGTGCTGAGGCACACAACCACAAGTTGATGAAGGAGTTTCGAGCCAACCTAGACAGGTCTATAGCCCTTGCAATGTTGGCACGGGCCCACAATTTCCACAATGTGTGTCATCATGTCTTGGCATAATAGTGTTATACTTAGATCTATCAACTAGGTAGGATCATGCTATCTAAATGATGACTCATACAACAACAAGTTGATGAAGGTGTTTTTAGACACCTCGGATAGGTCAAGATCCCAAGAAATGTTGGCATGGGCCCACCTCTGCCACAAGTGTCTCATCATGTCTTATTATAGCACTCTCAAACTAAGATGTAGCAACTAGGTGGGATCATGTTTTGCCAAGTGTTGACTCATAAAAACACTAAGTTGATGATGGTGTTTCTAGCCAACCAAGAGAGGTTTATAGCCCATGCAATGTTGGCATGGGCCCACATTTTCCACAAAGCGTCTCATCATGTCTTGTCATAGCAGTGTTATACTTAGATCTATCAGCTTGGTGGGAACATGTTTTCCAACTGATGACTCATACAACCACAAGTTGATGAAGGTGTTTCTAGATACCTAATATAGGTCTAGATCCCATGAAATGTTAGCATGGGCCCAAATCTGCCACAAGTGTATCTCATCGCTTTGCATAGCACTCTCAAACTTTGATGTAGCAACTAGAAAGTTGGGATCATGTTGGACAAGTGTTGACTCACCTCACACAACCACTAAGTTGGTGATGGTGTTTTAGCCAACCAAGAGAGGTCTAGATCCCATGAAATGTTGGCATGGGCCCACATCTGCCACATGTGTTTGTCATGGCTTTGCATAGCACTCACAAACTTAGATGTAGCAACTAGGTGGGATCATGTTTTCTCAACTGTTGACTCATAAACCACTAAGTTGATGAAGGTTTGTCTAGACAGCTAAGATAGGTCTAGATCACATGCAATGTTGGCATGGGCCCACATTTTCGACAAAGTGTCTCATCATGGCTTTGCATAACACTCTCAAACTTAGATGTAGCAACTTGGTGGGATCATGTTGGCCAAGCGCTGAGGCACACAACCACAAGTTGATGAAGGAGTTTCTAGTCAACCAAGAGAGGTCTATAGCCCATCCAATGTTGGCATGGGCCCAAAATCTCCACAATGTGTCTCATCATATCTTTGCATAGTAGTGTTATACTTAGATCTATCAACTAGGTAGGATCATGTTGTCCAAGTGATGACTCATACAACCACAAGTTGATGAAGGTGTTTTTCTAGACACCTAAGATAGGTCAAGATCCCATGCAATGTTGGCATGGGCCCACCTCTACCACATGTGTATGTCATGGCTTTGCATAGCACTCTAAAACTTAGATGTAGAAACTAGGTGGGATCATTTTTGCTAAGTGTTGACTCACAAAACCACTAAGTTGATGATGGTGTCTCTAGCCAACTAAGAGAGGTTTATATCCCATACAGTGTTGGCATGGGCCCACATTTTTCACAAAGTGCCTCATTATGTCTTTGCATAGCAGTGTTATACTTAGATCTATCAACTAGGTAGGATCATGATGTCCAAGTGATGACTCATACAACCAAAAGTTGATGAAGGTGTTTCTAGACAGCTAAGATAAGTCTAGATCCCATGAAATGTTGGCATGGGCCCACATTTTCCACGAAGTGTCTCATCATGTCTTGGCAAAGCACTCTCAAACTTAGATGTAGCAACTACGTGGAATCATGTTTTGCCAAGTGTTGACTCACAAAACCACTAAGTTGATGATGGCATTTCTAGCCAACAAACAGAGGTTTATAGCCCATGCATTGTTGGCATGGGCCCACATTTTCTACAAAGTGTCTCATGGTGTCTTTGCATAGCAGTGTTATACTTATATCTATCAACTAGGTAGGATTATGTTGTCCAAGTGATGACTCATACAACCATAAGTTTATGAAGGTGTTTCTAGATAGCTAAGATAGGTCTAGATCCCATGAAATGTTGGCATGGGCCCACATCTGCCACAAGTGTGTGTTATGGCTTGACATAGCACTCTCATACTTAGATGTATCAACTTGGTGGGATCATGTTGGCCAAGCGCTGAGGAACACAACCACAAGTTTATGAAGGAGTTTCTAGCCAACCTAGACAGGTCTATAGCCCATGGAATGTTAGCATGGGCCCAAAATTTCCACAATGTGTCTCATCATGTCTTGGCATAATAGTGTTATACTTAGATCTATCAACTATGTAGGATCATAATATCTAAGTGACGACTCATATAACCACAAGTTGATGAACGTGTTTTTCTAGACACCTCAGATAGGTCAAGATCCCATGCAATGTTGTCATGGCCCCACCTCTGCCACAAGTGTCTCATCATGTCTTGTTATAGCACTCTCAAACTAAGATGTAGCAACTAGGTGGGATCATGTTTTGTGAATTGTTGATTCACAAAACCACTAAGTTGATGATGGTGTTTCTAGCTAACCAAGAGAGGTTTATAGCCCATGCAATGTTGGCATGTGCCCACATTTTCCACAAAGTGTCTCATGGTGTCTTTGCATAGCAGTGTTACAATTAGATCTATCAACTAGGTAGTATCAAGTTGTCCAAGTGATTACTCATACAACCACAAGTTGATGAAGGTGTTTCTAGACAGCTCAGATAGGTCTAGATCCCTTGCAATGTTGGCATGGGCCCACATCTGCCACAAGTGTGTGTTATGGCTTGGCATAACACTCTGATACTTAGATGTATCAATTAGGTGGGATCATGTTGGCCAAGTGTTGAGTCACACAACCACAAGTTGATGAAGGAGTTTCTAGCCAACCTAGAGAGGTCTAAAGCCATTGCAATGTTGGCACGAGCCCACATCCGCCACAAAGTGTATGATCATGTCTTGGCATAACAGTCTTTTACTTTGATTTATCAACTAGGTAGGATCACGCTATCCAAGTGATGACTCATACAACCACAAATTGATGAAGGTGTTTCTAGAGAGCTCATATAGGTATAGATCCCATGAAAATTTGGATTGTCCCACCTCCGCCACATGTGTCTCATGATATCTTGGCATAGCACTCTCATACTTTGGTTATAACCTTGGTGGGACCATGGTGGCCAAGTGTCGAGTCACATAACCACAAGTTGATGAAGGAGTTTATAGCAAACCTAGAGAGGACTATATCCCATGCCAAGATGGCATGGGCCCACATTTGCCACAAAGTGTCTCATCATGACTTGGCATAGCAGTGTTATACTTAGATCTAACAACTAGGTAGGATCGTGTTGGCCAAGGGCTAAGCAACACAACTACAAGTTGATGAAGGAGTTTCTAGCCAACCAAGAGAGGTCTATAGCCCATGCAATGTTGGTTGGGCCCACATTTGCCACAAAGAGCCTCATCATGTCTTGGCATAGCTGTGTTATACTAAGATTTATCAACTAGGTAGGATTGTGTTAGCCAAGTGATGACTCATACAACCATAACTTGATGAAAGTGTTTCTAGACAGTTAAGATATGTCTAGATCCTATGCAATGTTGGCATGGGCCCACATCTGTCAGAGGTGTGTGTCATCGCTTTGCATACACTTAGATGTATGAGGTGGGTGGGATCATGTTGGCAAAGTGCTGAGCCACATAACCACAATTTTTTTGAAAGGACAAACACAATTTGATGAAGGAGTTTCTAAGCCAACCAAGAGAGGTCTATAGCCCATACAATTTTGGCATGGGGCCATATTTGCCACAAAGTGTGTACCATGACTTGGTAAGTTTCAACTTATATTTGTCCAAAGGATACATGGGTGAGTGCAAGCCTATCCATGTCCAGGGATATGATCATTTAAGCTTTCCACCATCACAAGCCTAGCGTCGCCGCCGCTAGCCCACCGCTGAGAATAGAAATTCCGGACAAGCCGAGTCGCCACAGCAGCTTCTACCTTGAGGGGCGCAGCTCCGGGGGCGGGGGAGCTCGCATCTTTGTCGATGACACGGCTTGCGCCGCGTTAATCCGCTCCGAGGCTGTGAGGAAGCGTTCGAGTCGCGGTTGGACCAACCACGAGGAGTCGTTGCCGCGGAAGCTCCGCGCGTACGCGCCATCGGGCTTCGCCTGCACGCGTCCTCGTGCGGCCGGTGAGGGATCATCCCACGGTGGGAGCTCTTTGCACGGACCCGCTCTCCCCGGCGCGGTGGAAGCTCGTCGCGATGACTCCAACAACGATAATTGGATCTCCCCTTCCCCACCGCGTGCGCGCGTCGTCGCGGCCACCGACTATGCCAATGACTCCAACGAGGAGCGCCTCACGATGGAGATGGTCATCCGCGAGTTGGAGCTGGAGCAGGAGGCGGAGGAGGAGATCAAGGCCGCTGACGCACGCCGGGCTGTGAACCTCGTCGAGGCGTGCCTGGTGCGGGAGCTGGAGGAGCGCTTGGCGAGGGAGCACGCCACCACGCTGGTCGTCAAGCTGGAGATGGCGGACGTGATCGACCTCACTGACTGAGGTCACCGCCGCCCCCAACACCGCCGCAAGGCCGGAGCTCAATTTTTGTCTAGGTTGCGGTGGCGTCCACCACTATTAGATTTTTTTTGTTAATTGTAGCTTTTGTGAAGCTACACTATGTGTAATTTGAACTAATTCACGCGAAAATCTTCTCTGATCGATTATCTATGTCGCGCTATCTTAAAATTCAAATATGCAGTTCGTGTTTTACAGTTTTTTCTGCGCCTCGGGGAAATGCGATCTGTTTTCCGTTTACGGAAGACTGTACTTAGGTTTTATAGTTCGCCTGTTTATGGGCATTGTTGGAGTTTCTCTAAGTCATGCATGAGACGTACTAACTATAATTATTGTGATCATAGAAAATGAATACATACTTTATGTGGTGAGTACTCGATTATGTGGAACCTAAATAACTCTATCTTGGTCTTGTAATGCTCTTTTGATAGGTGGGGATTCACTCCCCCAATGAAAGCTTAAAAAAATCTATCTTGGTCAAATGGTGTGTCATTATTATGTGCATTGAAGTATGTGCACTTTTTTGTGAAAGCAATATGTGTTTGCTGTCCGAGAGATGAAAATAGTGTATATTTGGGTCAAATTACTAGAATAAATTTAGCCGAAATCATATAAATTTCGCTAAAATCTTATAAATTCAGCAAAAATCATAGAGATTCAGGTAAAATCATAACATGTCACATAGAAGGTTTCCACACTGTTTGCAACATTACATTAACATAAGAAAATGACATTCAGTAGTTTCCACTACAAGTGAAATAAGAGTATATGTGAACCCGAGATGCTGGCACTCTTTTTCCCCTTTTGGCTCTTCCTGCTCGTCTTCCTTTGCTACCATATGCTCCCCCAGGAGTAGTTGGAGTTCTCGCACCTTCAGGAGCTACAGTTCTTAGAGCTAGTTGAGACCTTGCAGTTGAGGGGGCAGTAGCAGTTCCATGTGACGCAGTGGCAGATGGAGAGGTAGTGGCAGTTGCATCTATATATACCAATCCAGCCCTTAGAGTATGTCATTCATTTCTTAAACTTTCTACCTTGCCTTCTTAGATCCACAACCTCTGAATCTTCCCCTTTGTTATTAGTATGTGCAACATATTCCAAATCACTCTCTGAATCTGTCAGTATAATATATTTCAATTCACCGTCATGTCCTGGACCTGCTGGATTTGGTTGCTAGTCATGGCCCAAAGCTGCTGGCATGGGATGATGACCTTGCCCTAAAGATGAAAAAGCTGCACCTTGAGTACGGTTCACCACTTGAGATAATACTGGTTCTATCATTATCACATCATCTTCATCACTTTCTATTTGCACTGGTGTTCTATTGCCTGATTTCTTTTGCCTCAGTGGGAAACATCTGGTTTCAGACTCAGTAGGTTTAACTTCAGTTATGATAACAACATCAGGTTCCTCCTCTCCATCACTCAATTCCCACACTTCATCCTTGAAAGCACACTTGTTGCTACTATGCTTACTGTCTTCCTCACCATGGTACTCAACATACACATCAGCCACTCCCCTAGGGCAAATATAATGAGCCATCTCGACACAACCACTGTCATCATAGAGCAACACCAACCCAGCCACAAGATCTTTCCCTAGGGTAAGAAAATAAATTTTCATTGTTTCCTTCGATTCGATGCGATCTTTAACAAATCCTTTGACTTCCTATAGCGACAGATAATTCCTCTCTATCTCTAACAGCACATCATCTCCTCCAACGTAATTCAGGTTTTGGCCCAACTTTCATGAAATCCCCTCCGAAATGAAATCTCACCCACAAAATCTGCCCCGTATCCATGAATTAGCTGAAATAAAAGTACAATACGATAGAATTTAGGATATCATGGCTAAATTAAACACAAAAATCAGAAACAATAATCCACCGCTTTCCATCACCAAAACTATCCCAAGAATAGTAGCGGCAAACCCTATCACTACTTGCGCAACTATGTTGTGTAGAAGAGGAGGGAGTGAAGAACGTAACCTTCGTTTACCTCGCATACTCGATCATCGCAGCGTCCATGATAACCGCCCACCGACTTTGCCATCACCAGAGAAGGAAATAAACTAGGGGAATCAGGGGTCGCGGAGTATATGACATGAAGGCTGGCCCAATCCTTGCCCAAACCTGACCTAAGTCGTAATTTGTGCATATAAAATTGTTCACACGGGGCCTACTGCATATATATCACATATGCGCGATCTCGGGCATAAAACCACATACTATCGCTCATACCATTGTTATGTGCTAGTGGTGATGTACTTATTCTATCATCATCATTATATAATATAATATAAGTAATAAACTTGGGTACGGTGCGGTTTTCATGCCGTAAATGGTTTCCACACCATGCTTAGGTTTATTCGAAGTGCAATTTTTTAATGAATTTATTTCACAAGTATGTGTATTACCTTCCAGCTTTACTCATAGAACTTTTGGAATGATGTGTGGTAGCTTTCAGATTTATGCAAAGAAAGCAAACATTGCCTAGGCTCTAGACTTATCTGAGTTGGCTAGAAACACCTTCATCAACTTGTCGTTGTATGAGTTAACACTTGGTCAACATGATCCCACCTAGTTGTTTCATAGTATAACAATGCTATGTCAAGCCATGATGCACACTATGGCAAATATGGGCTCATGCCAACATTACATTGGTTATTGACCTATCTGAGTTGGTTAGAAACACCTTGACCACCTTTTGGTTGAATAATGAGTCAACAATAGGTCAACGTGATCCCAACTACTCCCTCTATCCCAAAATAGATGTCGAAAGTTTCTCTAAATTTGGATGAATCTAGATACTAAATCGTGTCTAGATACATCCAAATTTTGAAAAGTTTGCGACATCTATTTTAGGACGGAGGGAGTAGTTGCTAGATGAAACTATAACATTGCTATGCCCTGCCATGATGCGATCTAGACCAATCTGAGTTGTCTAGAAAGAACTGATCAACTTATAGTAGTATGAGTCAACACTTGGTCAAACATGATCCCACCTAGTTGTTAAATCTAATAAACTATATAACTGCTATGATGCACACTTGTACCTCATATAGCCTCATCCCATCATTGCATGGGCTCTAGAGCAATCTGAGTTGGCTAGAAATCCTATAACATTATGCCTTTATAATTGGTTCCCTATTTGCCATAAAATATAACATTTTGGAATATTGAAAGAAATTAGGTATACCATAGTTTTTCTCCATTGCAAATTGTAGAAAATAGTTGGGTCAGACAAATCTATCTAATACTCCAAGAATTTTGGTGTGCATGAATAGACGACCATCTAAACAATTTAGTGTGCATGAACAGGAACAAAAAAATAATTGTGCACCTGCAATGTCAAAGAAAACTACATCTCACAGAGTATCAAACACTCGCGTAAGGTATGGATTAAACAGGGTTCCATCACAGACGACAAAATAACATTAGTTTCTACAACACATAGTTTCAACGAGAACCAACAGAAGAACAACTAAAATTGGGACCAAAGCAGCGGTAGCACAATCAAATTTTGGCCTTAAGATCGGCGTCAAGGGGCACCCTATCAGTGTTGACATACTTGTGCTTCTTAAGTATGTTCATGCTTTTTTTTACCTGGCCTCCTTGTCATCTGCTATGTTGTCATAATCCTGGATTTATTAAATACGAAGAAGTGAGAAAATTAATTTACTTGAAATATAAATTCAAGCTTCCAAAAATTATTATAAATGGGCATGCATCTCATCTTAGCAATACATCAGTCGGTATGTATCATGCATCTGAGAATTTGAAATATATAAGATGAAGGGTATGCATCATAATATGGAATCATCATGTTCGTAATCTACATTAAGAAAAGTGTGCATCTAATCAACTTTGCATGCATCTGATATGGTTACTATCAAGTTCATATAGGTAGTACATGGTAAAGATATGCCTTCATGAAAACAAGTGCAATAACTATGATTATAAATTCATGGTTATGACCTAAAACATGAGTTGATATTTAATCACGTTGATTTTAAAATTACTAGTCTATCATTATTAATTATTAAGCAATGTGATGAGATATGAATAAAATTACTCACAGATCGAATCAATCTACAATACAATCAAACCACCAACCTTAAAATAAGATATGCCTAAATCAACTTAGTAGTAGATCAAATCAATCTACAGCGCGAGCAAAACATATGAATAGTAATCAACTACTCCCTCTGTTCAAAATATAAGATGTTTTAGCTTCGTGAAAGGAGTGTATCTAGACCTCTTTTAGTGGGTGTATCTAGACCCTTTTTAGTGTGTAGATACACTCCTCTCACAAATCTAAAGCACCTTATATTTTGAAACGGAGGGAGTATTAGAGAAACAACGTGTACTCGTCACTGACCTCAACCTGGAACTCCTCGCATTCTCTAGGACTTCGAAGGTGGGCGATGTTTGCATCCGGGTACACCTCATAGTCCTCCTCGACGTTTGCATTCGAGTACACCTCGTAGTCCACCTCGACATTTGCATCCGGGTCGTAGTCTTCCTCTTTGAAATCGAAGACTTCCATGCGCTTCACGTTCTTCTCGTCCCGATCTACAGCGGGAGCCACAACATCGTCCTTCACCTGATCCTCAAGGTCACCGGTGACCGCTACGTCGGAAGCCGGAGCAATTATGGTGGGGCCAGAAGAGTCTAGACTGCTCGGAGCAGCCGCACGACCCCTACGGCAACGACCATGGCAGGAGCATCCTCTGATCCTCCACTTAGCAGCAGCCCTGGCTCATCACCATAGACTCGCTTCATGGTGTAAGAAGGGAGGAGGGGGTATCATGGTGGGTAGTACTGCGGCCTCAGGAATTAGGGTTTTATCTCGATGAATGTGAGTGCTGGGCCAGGCCAACCGTGTGGGGCCCCCGGATTAATCCTCCGAGAATCCCTGTTATGCATACAACCACGATCCCATGATCAGTTAGTCGTGGCACATAACCGACAAGTATCAAAGTAAACATCCAATACATAACGAATACATGTCATGCCTTATTTTCCATTATGGCTACATTGATTAACATCAGCGGAACTTCATTAAGCGTGGAGCCCGAGCCATGCCTTAATCTACAAGCAACTGACTGGGAGAACGTCCTAACTCGCATAGTCGTCCACTTCACCTTCTTCTTGATATCTGACCAAGTTAATAGCCAGGGACAATGCCAGTGAGTACTTTAAATAGACTTGCAAACCACCTTAAGTCAACAATAATAACAAGAGGATATGCAGTATGGCTGTGGTGGTAGGAGGGCTCCACGAGAGGTTCTTTTCTCAATTAGTTTCTCTTGTATATATAGCATCTACATATCTTTGTTGAAAACTTTTGTAAAACATTTTGGAAACCTTTTCAAAAAGTTTTGGAAAACATCCGGACTGGGTCACCAATTTGTTCCCGTCTTTAGGTCGTCCCACAACCAAACTCCTTTCTCCTCCTTCCGACCATCCCATGGTCAAAACATTTCTCCTTTACGACCATCACATGGTCAAAACATTTCCAAAGCCATTTCGTTTCTGAAATCCTTTTTGAAAACAAAACCAGCACCACTCTATAGCAACCTTCCCAACCGTCCATGACCGTGGACGCGGCTATTCGAATAGATTTACACTCTACAGAGGTTGTACACTTTACCCACACCATCCGGGTACACTACCCTGATCTTCACCGATCGTGGGTCGAGTAACCGATCAAGTCTCTCCGGATGCCCACTCCAATATAAGTGCCTACCCTATGAGTGTTGTTCCCCTCAAAACCGGGACGTCGGGTACCTAGGACCAACCGGAGCGCATTTTGCACTTCCTAGTGTTGCACTTTCAATGAGGGGCTCATAGTAACGCGTGGAGGTCCGTAAACCCTTCGTTCCTTCTCCAGGTCGATGTCTCACATGGACCCATATGTGAGAAGGCCCACCCTCCAGGGATTTTTATCGCCTGTAGTTGTTGTGAGGCAGCTTATACCAGAATAGACAAACATCAAATCCAGCCTTGTCCCATTCCAAAGTAATGTGGTTGCACAGGGTTAATTGTTCTAGCAAAACTGCAAAGAACCGGGTGCGTTTTTGTAAACCCTTTTCCTCCATCTTTCCTTCAGCATTTTGTAAAACAAAACCTTTTTATTTTTCAACATCTCTTGGGAGGTCCCACTCACCAAGGTTTTATCATAAAACATTTGGTAAAGCCTTTTTCCGGGGTCTTCCCATCCTCTAGTTTTTGCTTCGGCTAAAACAGGGTCTCCAAAGGGTATGTTGTAATACACCATCTATTCTACTAGGGACACGTAGGTGTCACCAAGGGGGTTGTACTTAATAGTACACAAGTGTAATAGTTCGGAGGAGCCGAAACCACTACCATATACATCAACATATAACAAAATAATGCAATTTTAAATAAATAGAAGATAAGACATGCATTAGTAAAACAGTAGGACAAGGCTTATGAGAAAGAAGGTGGCTTGCCTGATGATCAGAAATATGGCAATATGACCCTGGACTTCTTCTTAGAATACCCAGTAATACCAATAAAAACCATCTTCTTCTGCTCTCCGATATAATCGCAACTATCATCGATAGGGAACACATGCAAACAAACAAAAAGGGCGCAATCAATACAAGGCATACAATCACCAATACCATTTAGCAAACAAGCAATTGAATAAACTCCAATCAGGGTTCAATAGTTTTAGAGTGGATTGGATTTAGGAGGTTGAGATGGCCTTGGAGAAGGGGAAGAAAATCCGTTAGGATTTATAGTCTAGAAACAAGACCATATTATGTATGATACCATTGTATACAAATGATACCTATAGGTATATATTGATAAAATGAAACTAACAAAAGTGGTTTCACTAATTTATCACTTTTCTTTAAATAGTTATGATTTTCCTAGTGAAATAACTTCTAGTTTTAGGGAATAAATCACCAGAAAATTTCTGGAGCTCCAAAAATTATTTCCTTGGGTGGTTAGGTAAGTCTTGATGTACTTGTTCACGAAGAGTTGGAATCATGTCAAAATAATTACCAGAATGCCCTCAGAAAATTCCCAAAGGCAGTTCTATGGACAACTTGTATTTTTCACCAGATTTAATCTACAGAGGCTTTTGATATGAGGTAATGGGCAATGGATAGGTATTGCAAATACCTCCTAGTACCAACTGGAATCACTATTTTTGGAGTTGTAGAGCTACTATAGTGATTTATCTAGTGAAACTACCACATAAAGAAGTATTTAATTCGCAAAAATTCAACAAAGGATCAATAAATAGTGAGCTCCTGGGTTTAGATAGGTATTGATGTACCACATCACTGTGATTTGGAAGCAACCTAAAATAGGTTGTAGATTTACCTAGGGAATTTTCTAAATGCAGAAATGAAGATCTTTTGTTATTTTTGCTACTCGGAAGATATAGTTCCACTTGGTAGGGAACCCATGTCATCAGATAGGTGCTTTAATAACCTTCCAGAGTAAATTGGATTCATTCAAAAAGGATATGTTGAAGTCCCTGGAGAAATCATAGAGTGAAAAGGAGAGTAGTTGGTAGATAATTTCTCAGAATTAGTACCAATAATATTTCTCCCAAGTTTTGGTACTAACTGATAAAGGAAACATGCAGGAACATCAAGAAATATAGATCTAGGCATTTGGATGGGTTTTATATTTTCAAATGGATTTAATCCTAAGAGGTATATGGCACATATGAAAAAAAAAATATTTGCTGAGATAAAACTGAAAAGGGCCACATCTAAGGCAAACTGGGCCACTCGATGCCGAACCCGGCCCACCCAAGTGAAGCCACGCGCAGGGTATAGAGGGATGAGGGCCGTCGGATGTAGCGGAGATCGACGATGCTCAGTCGTCTCCTTCCTCTAATCGCGCGGAACAGGGAGGAAACCCTAGGGACGGCACCGGCGGGAGTAGGAAGGCTTACCGAGGCCGTCTCCAGCGAAGAGGCAGGACACAGGGTGACGCGGTAGAGGACGGCGGTTCCGGCGATGGGCGACGAGGTGGGGATCAGCGTCTGGAGATGGCTCGCGTGAAAACGTCTGTGGCGAATGCCACGGGATCTCGTTGGCGGCGGCATTTGGGGGTTCCCTGAGAGGAGAAAAAGGTGGGGTTAGAGAGAGGAGATCAAGCAGAGTTCAGGAGGGTGATAGAGAGGAATAGGGCAAAGGGAGGCCCTACATGCTTGATCTAGACCATGGCCGAGGGGGAGAGTTCTTCTTCTCCTCTGCGATGTGGAACTGTAGGAGGAAATGGGGCTTGTGGGGAGGGTAGGTGGGAGCAAGGAGTGGAATGAGGGGCAGGGGGAGGCGTGGGGTGGCCTCTGGCCTTAAAACCGATAGGAAGTAGTCCATGGTGGCACAAGCCCATGGAAGGAAAAGGGGAGGGGAGCTGGCCATCCATTGGGTGTGGAGGGTGGTGGGGTGAGAGGGGATGGTGCTTTGGTCGATCCTATGGGAATAGGGGCAGGGTGCAGGAGCTTCAAGGGGAGAAGACACCCACATGAGGTTAAGCTCTAGTGTCCAAGGGCTAGAGGACAAGATGCTACAATGATTTGCTACAGTAGTGGTCGACCTAAGAGAGTGCTGTGGGGTGAGGTGCATTGCCTTGCAAGATTGGTGGTGATTGGATTTGGTTTTGGTCCTAGTATTGGGTAATCTCAATATAATGCCATAGTAATGATTTGGAGAAACTCCCTCAAAGTTGATCTTGGTAAGATGGATAAATGATGCTGGTAGTTTGATGAGGTCAAGATGCCCTTCTAGGAAATGTTTCATATTTTTCCAAGAATTAGAAATCTACTTTATTCCATTTATTCAAAAACTACAGAAGTAGTTTCTAGAAACTCATTTGATAAATTTACATTGGACAAGTGGAGTTTTTGATGAGATATGGTCCCAAATGTGAATACACACTTAGGGGAATTTTCCCAAGATTTATTGGAAGATAAAAGTATTTAAAACTATTATTATTCCATTTCTGCCATTTCAGAAAATAGGCAAAAAGAATTAATAAAGCTTCTCAAAAATATATATTTTTGAGCTAGGAAGATAGGGTATGATATAGGGGACTCAAAAGTGCTTAGACTTGGGGAAGGGTTTTGGCAAAAACCAAACTTTCCTTTATGGAAGAAGTTTTGGGGATTTGGTCTATTAAGGAGATTAATTAGATTTGGAGCCATAATAATTATGGATAATATTTGATAAATCTTGGCGATCAAGGTAGATGATGTAGACAAGGTGTAGCAAGCATTTGCAACCTTGGGATTGAAGAATCCAAGTTGATTTTGGTGAAAACTAGAGATTTAAGGATCTTGGGTAAGATTGCTTTCATGCAACCAAAACCTTGGGACATGGGATATATGGATGGATAGACCAAGTGATGTAGATTGCAATGGTGTAGGGGTTTGAGCTTGATCATGCTTGAGCTCACCAAGACAAGCTTTCAAACTTTGAATAAAATAAGCCTGCCAAAGAAGATTATCAACTAGCCTTCAAAACCTTGTGGGTTTAAGAAGCACAAAGGATCCACTTAGAACAAGTGAAGTATATATTGATAGACCTATATGAGTAGAACACAACCATGCAAATATTTGGTCCATAGAAGGTTGGATGATGGTGTGAGCTTCTATCAAAGTAGGCATGTTGACTAGATTTGCAAGAATAGTTATTTTCTTGCCTACAAAACCATCAAGAACAAGTGGGTCGGAGGATGATCTATCCAAGGGAAAGAGTGGTACTTGGTAGTACTTAGGATGGTTAACAAGATGGTTCAGATGCATTTTCGAAAATGCACAAGGGTTGAGAAAAGGAGGCATTCAAAAAGGTGATTTTGGAAACAGATTTCCAAACTTAGCCAAATTTGGTAGATTTAGGGTTTTTGACTAGAATAAGAGGGAGGATGTTTTTGATTGATTTCAAGGTACCAAAGCATCATCAAGTGGATGATGTTGCAGTGTACATTGAGTTGGAAGGATCCTTGCTTGATTCTAGTCTTCAGTGACTTGGAAGCTTCTAGAATGGATCACTTCAAAATTGATCTGGGTAAGGGTTTTAGATAATCACCTGGTGGATAGAGATTAGATCCAGATTGTATTCCTTCTTAGGATTTGGTGATATTAAGTATCTTGATCCTAGAGGATGAGCTCCTAGAGTTGCTCATACTACTTCTGAGCAATCAAGTCAAACAACAGATCAAGACAACTAATCTTACAAACAAATCAACTACTACTAGGGTTACCATCAAGCTTAGCTTGAGGTAAGGGTGGGTATTTTGAATAGGTTGGAGTTTGAACAAGGTAAGGTCCTTGGTATCTCTACCAGGAGTAGAATTCAAAAGCTTACAAAAAGGTTTTGGAGATCCTAGAGGTAAGAGTTGTTGAAGGTTCTGTCTCTAAAACATAAGGAGATTATATTATATATCTTTCCATAGTTTAGGGAAATAGAAGCTACTAAAATAGTTGGTTTGAAAAGGCTTCTTGGCTCAGGTTTTGAAATGCCAGAACATTTGAGAATATGGAAAGTAAGCCAAGACTATTTTGGGAAGTAGCTTTTGTCAGCTAGTGTGTTGGTAAGGGAGTATATCATCTAATACACATTCATATGCATAAGCATATCCAAACAACAAGCAAACACTTCAGCATTAAACATGAAAAAGGTTTTGCTCTCCCTGATTTTTGCATTCTGGACAACTAATCAGGGTTGCAGAAATTGGGATGTTACAAACTGCACACTCTATGGATGGGAATCATGCCTCGACCGATTAATCGCAAGCCAAACAAATGTGAGGGCTCAGCAAAACTACCACACTAGTAATTTTTGTATTTACACAATTTTTCAGCTTCACAAACGGTGCCCGCGGGACCCACTCGTCAGCTTCAAGAAGCTTCCAGTGAGAAACTCCTCGCTAACCCGGCCACACTACTTCGTCCAAATCCGCTTCTCTCCGCGGCGACCACCCCCTCCCCTCCCAGGCGACATCGGCGGTAGCGGAGGCTGCAGGCTCATGGGTAAGTGATCCTCGTTCTACGGCAGTGCGTCTGTGCTTGATCTAGGTCACGTCATCGGCAATGCGATCTAGTTTTACGTCACTGTCGACGGGTCTACTCCCTGTAGATGCTTGATCTAGATCTATGTTTAGTTCACGGTAAAAGATAGTAATTCTCGGTTTTCTTACTGAACTTAAGATGGACTACATGGTGTTGGACGGTACAAATTTGGAAGTCATCGTGCAAAACATCGTGTTGACAGCACATACAAATTGCTCCCTGGATGCTTGTAGTCACTTAATGCTTATTTTAGTCATCAGATGATGCATGTGTAGCTAGTCACCAAATTAAATGCTTCGAATTTGATTGTTGTATTTCACTAACTCAAATTTGATTTATATATTTGGATACTTGTTTTAGTCAGTGAATGCATGTTTTATTACTAAATTAAATGCTCCTAATTTGATTCATGTATTACACTATAAGGCGTGAGCAGGATGAAATGTGTGGATTGCAAGTTCTGCCACATAAAGGCTAGCGACATACATAAGAAGGTTCTAAAATTGTTGCTACATGAACTAACATAGAAGTGAAATCTATTGTATAACATCAAAACAATACATTCTAATTGGTGAAATGTCTTTTAGGCTAAAAAGAAAGGCTACAAGGCTCATGAAACCAGCGCTGTTGTCACTGATGTTCTGTCTGATCATGTAGTGAAGCAACATGTAGCCCAGAAAGCTAAGAAGCCGATGGTCATTTTTAGGGGTTAGAGTCATTGACATTCGCTAACGTTATTCATTGTTATGCAGCTACATATTAGTTTCTAATATATTTTTTCTAGGTCCCTTAATTGGCTTGTACGAGGACTTCGACGATCATTGTGTGTTTGGAAACTATGTGGAATTGACTGTTGAACTAGCTGCATATCTGAGTGCCCAAGTTAAAGGATGCAAGCCATCTATATCATATTATGTGTGCATGATGACAAAGTGAAATGTCATCCCTGGGAAGGCCAAGATGGTAAACATTAGAGTTTTGAATCTTTAAAACTTCTTATATATGCACAGGTGCACTATAGTCAATGATTAACTTTGTTCTTCTACTCCAGTACTTTTCAGCTTTTTATAGCAATGCCCACCTCAACCGGTATCTACCAAAGGAGTTGCCACTCATAGTTGCAGGTCATGTAGATTTGGAGCATGTTCAGTTCATCCAAGACAAGAAAGGTGTTTTCCAGATGAGAAGCAACTGGTCAAATGTTCTCGAACATGCTGGAATCAAGCAAATGGATGTCTGCGTCTTCACCTTCTTTAATGAGGGGCTAGCAGATGGCTTCATGGGTCATGTTGTTTGCCTTAACTGATGGCAAATGTTGTCAGTGGTTAGGAACTGTTTAAGTTTAGTTGCAATAATCTATCTGCTAAGTATTATCTATCTATTTGGAATATTTATAGTGCATGTTGTTGCTTTCTACCACATAAAATATATCTCTATATGCTAAGTATAAATTAACAGTGCATTCAGGTAACTAAATCTTCAAAACAAGAACCCAATAGTCTACATCTACTACCATTATTAGGTTCAGTAGAGAAACCCTCACAATATTTGGAATATAGAATCAAGCTAAGTTCAACAAGTATCTAGCCAACCCAGAGAGGTCTATAGCCCATGCAATGTTGGCATGGGACCACATTTTCCACAAAATGTCTTATCATGTCTTCGCTTAGTTGTCTTATACTTAAATCTATCAAGTAGGTAGGATCATGTTGGCAAAGTGTTGAGTCGATCATATACTTTGGAGGAAGTTGAGGAAGGTGTTTCTAAACATCTAAGATAGATCTAGATCCCATGCAATGTTGGCATGGGTCCACATCTTCCACAAGTGTGTTTGATGGCCTTGCATAGCACTCTCAAACTTAGATGAAGCAACTAGGTTGGATCATGGTGGCCAAGTGTTGAGTCAGACAACCACTAAGTTGATGATGGTGCTTGTACCCAACCAAGAGAGGTCTATAGCCCATGCAAACTTGGCATGGGCCCACAACTACCACAAAGTGGCCCATCATATCTTGGCATACCATTCTTATACTTAGATCTATCAACTAGGTATGATCATGTTGTCCAAGTGATGACTCATAGAACCACAAGTTGATGAAGGTGTTTCTAGACATCTCAGAGAGGTCTAGATCCCATGCAATGTTGCCTTGGGCCCACATTTTCCACAAAGTGTCTCATCATATCTTGGCATAACAATATTTTAGTTAGATATGTCAACTAGGTAGGATCTTGTTATCCAAGTTATAGCTTATACAACCACATGTTGATGAAGGTGTTTCTGGACAGCTCATAGAGGTCTAGATCCCATGCAATGTTGGCATGGACCCACATCCGCCACAAGTTTGTATCATAGCTTGGCATAACACTCTTATATACTTAGATGTATCAAGTGTTGACTCACACAACCACTGAGTTGATGCTGGTGTTTCGAGCCAACCCAGAGAGTTCTATAGCCCATGCAATGTTGGCATGGACCCATATTTGCCACAAAGTGTCTCATCATGTGTTGGCATATCACTCTTATACTTTGATTTATCAACTAGGTAGGAACATGTTGTCTAAGTGATGACTAATAGAAGCACAATTTGAAGGTGTTTGTACACAACCTAGAGAGGTCTAGATCCCATATGCAATGTTCGCATAAGCCTATATCTGCCACAAGTGTGTGTCATGGCATCACATAGCTCTTTTATACTTAGATGTATCAACTCGGTTGGATCATGTTGGCCTAGTGTTGAGTCATACCACCACAAGTAGTTTCTTAGATGTATCAATAATTTTTGGATGTGGCATAATTACCTTTTTGAGCTTAACCAATTTTAATACTACCTCCGTCCAGGAATAACTGACTTAGATTTATCTAGATGCAAATGTATCTAAACATGTTTTACGGTGTAGATTTCTTCAAATCTAGACAAATAAATGTCAGTTATTTTTGGACGGAGGGAGTACAACATAATGATGATATGTCATACTCAGTAGTTTATTAGTACTATAGTAAACAAGAAAGCACATGAAACGCAACTAGCAGTCATTTAGGGCGGATGCACGTTAGCAATTTAATAGGCCGGACCAACCGTGGCCCAGCCACGCGTGTAGGGTTTTGACAAATAGTTGACATTCCTTCGCGAACAAACTATCCCTACTTTGTGCATATCAAATCGTGCACACGGCTCCATGCAACACCGCCGTCATTGCTCTACTGTTGCAAACGTCATCCGTCTCTCCGTAGAAAGATAACTGCTCTCTCACGGTAGATTTACCCGCCACACTCGTCGTTGTCAGCAAGGATGGCGGGCACAAAAGAGGTACCATACATGTTTGGTCTCTTCCTAACACTAAATCTCTCCCGATTAGTATTACTGATCAGATCTATATTCTATCATAGTGTCCCACTTGTTTTGACACAAAGGGTCTGTGCGGCAGTGGGGATATGTGCGTGACCAACTTTGATTTGACGTTTCAAAAGGGATTTGTGGACACCACGGTATTTAGCTACCAATGAGTATATCATGTTGTCTATTTCTTGCATATTGTGTGTTTGGCACATTTTGTTGTTTATTTGAGTCATTAATGCGTGTTAGTGTCTACCTGCATGTAATGTTCAAAGTTTTATGTGCATGTTTGATATTAAGGGTAATTGTTCTTTTTATTCATAATATAAATTTGATGTACTATAGTATTATGAAAAGTTCGAAGACAATAAACTGTATGGTTATGGTTTGAACTACATGGCTCTTAGCTCTTACTACTAAAAACATCGATATAAGGCAGATATATAATTTCATGACTATTAGACCTTCTTTGATATGGTAATCTAATTTTAATAACATGTTTGTTGTTAGGTCATCCCGTGCTACGCAAGAGCACATTTTCTTAGGTCATATTTCGTGCCCAAGGATGACGAAATTACTTTCCCTGCTGTTCTAAAGACCAATGAGCACTTCGAATTTGAAGTTGATGTCACAAACCAACCAGGTCTATCCTACATTAGTGGCAGAGGATGAAAGGAAGTTGCAATAATCTACAATACTTAAGTTGGCCAGAAAATGTATTTCACTGTGAACATCGATGTTCCTTCAAATCATGTCACCACTGGGAACCTCCCAGTGACCCATCCAAGTAGTGTTCCAATATAATGCATCATGTGCCAATAATATAATATTTTAGTGTAATAATTTTACCATTTAATTTTGTCAAATCATACATTGCAGAATATTTCAAACTCTCGCTTAAAAGACGTGGCATTGTAGACTCTATCGATTCTATCGATGGATCCAAGATAAACTGGAGGATGATGGAGAGAGTCATACATACTGTAGAGACTATTGAGTTACTCGTATCGCATTATAATGTTGGACAATATGCAAAAGGATCAACTGTAGCAATGGTCCATACCCTGAATTGGACTAATTGTCACAGCCGAAACAAACACCTAGTAATTATTACAAACCTGTTTTGTTCTTTTTAAGTTTATTGTGAATGTCAAACTGATCTTATTTGTTACTCCCTCCATTTATTAATATAAGACATATTAGTGAACGGAGGGCTTATATTAGTGACTGTAGGGAGTATCATATTTTTTTGGTGACTTGCTACTTTTTATTTAAATCAGAAACTCCGAAAACGTCTTGTTCCAGATATGATGGATAAAGAAGGTGAGATGACCATTGTGTGTGATCCCCACATAACGGTGAAGGGGTCATACACCATTTCAAATTCGGGATGGTCGTCTCTATTCGAGTAACTGGGAGAATTTCATGGACAAGGAGCATACGTTTGGATTGGGTGTCAAGATGTTGTTCTTGCTGTAGCAAGGAAAAAAGGAGCTTACTTGTTTGTTCCCCGTTTTCCTAATGATGCCCTATAGTGATCAAATGTTGCACTTGCTCTATTAGTGGACACCCGAATTATGTTATCTTATTTACTTTTTTGTCATACTGGTTTCATGTTTTTAAGCCTACACGACACGTGTTCATATATGTATGCGAATGCTCGATTATTATGTCAAAATGCCATGTATACAAGTAAGTTACTATCCAAATTACATTCCAACATACCCCTCCATTCCAAATTGTAAGCCGTTTTAGTTTTGTGAAACGAATGTATTCATTTTGGAAATCTAAAATGAACCTACACACAAATACTTCCATTTTACAAAACTAAAATGTCTTCATTTTGGACCGGAGGAATTATGAGGTACGGAAGTAACAAAATAGGGACAAATAGAAGAAAAGAAAAGTATGGGCTGGGTCTACTCGTCAGCTGCCTACAAGGCGGCCCATAGTCTGCAGATGGAAGCACCAGGTGGCGGCCTTTCTGGCTCAACACTACTTTCCTATATAGTGCATAAATAGGTTTACTCGTCCCACCACCGCGCATATCCTCTCCTCTCGCCGCTGCACACACCCATCTTCTTCTGACGTCTCTGCCCTAGTCCGTGACATTGATCCGCCACCATCCGTGAGCCCTAGATTCCCTATTTCTCGTATCTGTACATTAAATTTGTAGGCTCTGATTTCATTGCATAGATGAATTATGTATACAATATATCAATTGTGTACTAGTGTATGACTTGTGTAGTGGAATTATATGATTATGTTGTTGTTTTAGGAGACATGGCGTTGTGCAGAAAATGCAAGAGTGTGTGCAACTCGTTGACCTCGGGGTTATTATTTAATGTGTTTATGCATGAAGAGTTTGAAGATTCATTGGTACGAAACAAACTATTTTCCATGCACTATAGCTATTTTGTAACCATTGTTGGCGGCGCTCTCTCTTTTTCTTAAACGTGTGTATATTCCGGTTAATTGTGCATAGATTATTCCATGCATTGCAAGGTTGATCTTCAATGAATATGTAGAAGAGAAGACTAGTCTGCGCTTTCTAGCACTTGAGCATGCATATGACGTTGATGTGGTGAAAGAGAGGTCTTTGACCCGCATAGGTGGTGACGGATGGAAATAATTTGTTTGACGGAACCATGTGTGTGGGGCAGATTAAATGATTGTGTTTTCGTTGGGAGGGAAAACACCAAGTATCAGTATTATCTATTTTAGAGGTGCTGAGAAAGACTCGTATGACTCTACCATCATCTCCCAAGTATGCGAACTAAGCAAAGATGAGCATCTGCACCTCTTAAATATTATACGTGCAGGTAGTACTATTGTTGGGGTCCCATTAGTAACCCGTTTAACACGCGCCAACCTTGCAAAACACAACATGGTATGTTATCTTTGCATTGTATTTAAAATTATGTTGTGCCTCCTTATATGTGCATAACTTGTGGACATCGTCTGACATCGTTACTCTTTTCATTTCATCATCCTCGACGGCATCACAGAAATTACCTAAAAAAATTGTTTGCTGCTTAAACATTCTCGAGGAAGGCTTGGTTGGGCTGCGAGTTGGAGATTTTGAAGTCATCAACATTCCCTACAAGATCGAAAACGATGGCCGGCTCATATTCAACAAAAAGGGTTGGAGGGAGTTCCATAGGAAAGAAGATGATCTCCAAGTTGGACAAGCCTTGCTCATCACTTCTAGGACCGAAAAACTAGTTGGCCTGAACATCATGTTTATCATCGACATCATCTAGCTACTTGTTTATTAAGATCGATGTTTATTCGTTTGTAGCTATCTTGGAACAATTATTTATCTACTTCGCAGCCATATGTGAGCACATTATTGTTACGACAAGTTAATACATCATTATGTGTATCATTATTGCGCCTTCCAACTCCCTTCAAACCCAATGATGTATACATCATTATGTGTATCATTATTGGCCACAAAGTGTCTACTCACTTGGAATGTTGGCAAGTGGCTCATCATGTCATGTCATACCAGTCTCCTACTTACATCTAACAACTAGGTACGATCATGTTATCCAAGTGATGACTCATACAACCTCTAGTTGACGAGGGACTTTCTAGCCAACCAAGAGAGGTCTATAGCCCATGAAATGTTGGCATGGGCCCACATTTGAGACCTTCAAGTTGCATGCTTAAGTGGTTGTACATCACACTGGGATCAAATAATAGCAGTTGTACTTTTCAGATGCTTTTGCAATCTCTCGAAAGTCTCTGGTCAACCTTGGTTTGACCAAACCTTGTAAATTTCATAAAAAATGAGAAGTTTTCAAAATCTTTTGAAACCTTCAAATTTGTTCACGGTGAGGCAAATACTTTGCATGAAAATGAGAAAATGTGAAAAAATGTCCCCCTAGCCGTCCACTCTCAATTGTAGCATAGCGGTAGCAGCAGTCATCAACTTGTGGTCATGAGTTCAAACCTAGTATACGATAATATTTTACATTTTATTGATTTCTTTACCTCAATGTTTTAGTAACAATATATTTAAATGCACCACGATAAAAAATTGTAAATAAAAAAGTATAAGAAAAAGGGAAAGAAGAGCAACAAATTAGAGAATCTTCTCTATGTCTGTCTCCTTCTAGAAACAAATCCATGGATCACTTTCTATCTCTATCTCTGCCTGGCTCACCTCATTCATTCCTTTTTGCCCAATCTGGAAGGAAATCTATACCATCTTCCATACTCTCTCTCTCTGTTTGTCTCCTTCTGGAAACAAATCCATGCACCACTTTTTGTCTCTATCTCGAGCCTGGATCACCTCATGCATTCCTTTTCCCAATCTTGTAGGAAATCTATACCACCAGCTTCTATATCTCAATTGCTTAACTATTTACCTTGACCGTACCCTTACACAAATATGAAATCCCACCAGACACCAGCATGTACAAAAACAAGTCTAGACATAATTAAACATCTACAATCTAGAAACATAACAGGCAAATAATATAGCAAGGTTCAACATAAATTAGGTAAGATAAGATTCAACACAAACGCTGCTCAGCAGCCAACAGTATCATAGTTCAACCAAACATGCTTCTTAAAGAAGTAGTAGCACACACTACCAGCACATCACTAATTCACTGCCTCCTCGCCGCCTCCTTCCAGTCCCGTTGCTATCGGTTCTGCTTCATCTGCTTCTTGCTGCCCATACCCGGAACCTTTAGTGGCTTGGGCCTGGGAGCAGGCACACGACCGAGCTTGATAGCTCGATTCAGTTTGTCCCTGAGGAAGAGTCCATAGTCCATGTGATTGGCCCGGAAGCCATGGAAATTGACAGTTTCACCGACCTTCACATGGCCAGATCCACAGCCTTCGGCATGCTGGAGGATGCTTTGGAAGTCCATCTTGATGCTCCTTGTGCAGAAGGGGCAGCGGTTCATGGCATGAGTCCATGATTCACTCAGAAGGCATCGAACGTCCCCGCCTTCAGCATCTTTAGAGTGACCATGGTCTTCCTATGATAGGAGTCGACATCGCTGTCAACATCATCAGTAGCCTCCTGAGACATACAAAATACACATGTGAAGCAAATATGTAGAAACTTCAACTCAAATTTAATGCCTAACAAAGGAAGCAACAGATAACACTCATACAACTAGCAACAATAAAAAGTAATTAGGGGTTCAAGCAGATAATCCAATTCCGTCGGCCAATAAGATAGCATTAATCCACAGATATGAAAACAAAACAATAATCCATAGAGCAGAATTGCGATATAATTCTCAATGATATTGCTTCGGTTACAACGAGTACATGTACCAGGAGTTGTTTGTGGGCATACTAATAAGATGGTTACACAAATAATGTACAACATATTGAGCGTGTCAACAAACAGATCCATAAATATTAATCGAACATATCCATAATCGAACACTAGCTAGCAATAATCAACAGATCCATTAATTACGCAGCAGTCGTAACAGATATAAAATGAATCTAACACTAATTGAAAACCCTAGGAACCAATCCTAATCATGTACTAGTTGGAACTTACCTCCTCCTCCTCGTCGATGATGTTCTCGTCGAAGGCCGGCGGTGAGGGGATGACGATGAGCTTGACCTCCTCGTCGTCCTCTTGCGGCTCCTTGCCAAGATTGTAGAGCCATCTAGTGGTAGCAGTGGGAGCAGAGGAGGGGACGATGGGCTGTCCTTTGGCGAGGGCCTCCATTGCGGCTGTGATAGCCGCCATTGCGCTTTCCGCGGCTAAGGCCAGCCTCGCGGCCTTCGACTTTGCCACAGCGACAGCGTCCGATGGGTGCTCCATTGCTAGAATGGGAAGGGGAGCGGAAGCGGAGAGGGTTTTTCCTATTCGGTGGAGAGAGAGGAGTGGGGAAGGGTAGTTGGAACCGGTGGCGTGAGGGAGTGAATGATGGGAAGGCAGAGAGAGTTATGGGCATATGGTGAGCCACTGACGTTTTGTGCTCCCGCGGTTAACACGTGTACGGCTTTGCAGCGTACGCACGTGGAACTGCTCGCATAGTTCTCTCTCAAAAAAACTGCTCGCTCTAAAAAACCGCTCGCACAGTGCACCGCGGACATGTCTAAGGTAGTACACAGTTCACACACGCATGGTGCGCCTCTGACATGCCTATGGTACTGCATGGTTCTAACACGCACGGTGCCCACAGTGTCCTGCCGTTGCAAAACAAATGCGGCCCAACAAATACGCACTAAACCACCATAAAAATAATCAACAACTTTACATGACAAAAACATTATATCTACCGTAGCTCAAGCAACGCTAATCAACTCATGGTCACGAGCTCAAACCCCATGCCAGACAATATTTTACATTTAATTTATTTGCCTCACTATTTTTGATAAACTATTTCCCCTACTTTCAACTTGGCCCCGCGTGCTTTTCAGTGACAATTTAAATGCACCATGATAAAATTTTGTCACCTACATTGACAAACCACCCGGAAGAGTAATCCATGAAGATATAACAATGATAAAATACTAAACCGTCGTGCATTACGCTTAATCCTTGACGCCATAACCAAACCGTCAATGATTAAGATAATATATGACGGTTCACAACTTTGTCAACAAGCCATTTTGTGAATAAATATCACATCTGTTGTAGTGTTGACTCACACAACCCCTAAGTTGATGATGGTGTTTCTAGCCAACCAAGAGAGGTTTATAGCCCATGCGATGTTTGCATGATCCCACATTTTCCACAAAGTTCCTCATCATGTCTTGGCACAAGAGTTTTATACTTAGATCTATCAACCAGATAGGAACATGTTGTCCAAGTGATGACTCATACAACCACAAGTTGCTGAAGGTGTTTCTAGATAGATAATATAGGTCTAGATCCCATGCAATGTTGGCATGGGCCGACATCTGCCACTAGTTAGTGTCTTGGCTTGGCATATAGCACTCTTATACTTAGACGTATCAAGTGGGTGGGATCATGCTAGCAAAGTGTTGAGTCAGACAAGCACCAGTTGATGATGGTGTTTCTAGACAACCAAGAGAGGTCTATAGCCCATGCAATGTTGGCATGAGCCCACATCTGCCACAAGTGTGTGTCATGGCTTTGCATAGCACTATCAAACTTAGATGAAGCAACTAGGCGGGATCATGTTGGCCAAGTGTTGACTCACACAACCACTAAGTTGATGATGGTGTTTCTAGCCAACCAATAGATGTTTATAGCCCATGCAATGTTGGCATGGGACCACTTTTGCCTCAAAGTGTCTCATCATGTCTTGGCATAGAAGTGTCATACTTAGATCTATCAACCTGATAGGAACATGGTGTCCAAGTGATGACTCATACAACCACAAGTTGCTGAAGGTGTTTCTAGACAAATAATATAGGTCTAGATCCCATGCAATGTTGGCATGCATGGGCCCACATCAGCCACTAGTTTGTGTCATGGCTTGGCATATTACACTCTTATACATAGATGTATCAAGTGGGTGGGATCATGTTGGCCAAGTGGTGAGTCAAACAAGCACAAGTTGATGATGGTGTGTCTAGACAACCAAGAGAGGTCTATAGCCCATGCAATGTTGGCACGAGCCCACATCTAACACAAGTGTGTGTCATGGCTTTGCATAGCACTCTCAAACTTAGATGTAGCAACTAGGTGGGATCATGTTGGCCAAGTGTTGACTCAAACAACCACTAAGTTGATGATGGTGTTTCTAGCCAACCAAGAGAGGTTTATATCCCATGCAATGTTGGCATGGGCCATGTTTTTCCTCAAAGTGTCTCATCATGTCTTGGCATAGAAGTGTTATACTTAGATCTATCAACCTGATAGGAACATGTTGTCCAACGGATGACTCATACAACCACAACTTGATGAAGGTGTTTCTAGACAGATAATATAGGTCTATATCCCATGCAATGTTGGCATGCATGGGCCCACATCTTCCACTAGTTTGTGTCATGGCATGGCATATTGCACTCTTATACTTAGATGTATCAAGTGGGTGGGATCATGTTGGCCAAGTGTTTAGTCATATAAGCACAAGTTGATGACGGTGTTTCTAGACAACCAAGAGAGGTCTATAGTCCATGCAATATTGGCATGAGCCCACATCTTCCAAAAGTGTGTGTCATGGCTTTGCATAGCACTCTCAAACTTAGATGTAGAAACTAGGTGGGATCATGTTGGCCAAGTGTTAACTCACACAACCACTAAGTTGATGATGGTGTTTCTAGCCAACCAAGACAGGTTTATAGCCCATCCAATGTTGGCATGATCCCACATTTGCCACAGTGTCTCATCATGTCTTGGCACAAGAGTGTTATACTTAGATCTATCAACCTGATAGGAACATGTTTTCAAAGTGATGACTCATACAACCACAAGTTGCTGAAGGTGTTTCTAGACAGATAATATAGGTCTAGATCCCATACAATGTTGGCATGGGCCCACATATACCACTAGTTTGTGTCATGGCTTGTCATATAGCACTCTTATACTTAGATGTATCAAGTGGGTGGGATCATGCTAGCCAAGTGTTGAGTCAGAAAAGCACAAGTTGATGATGGTGTGTCTAGACAACCAAGAGAGGTCTATAGCCCATGAAATGTTGGCATGAGCCCACATCTGCCACAAGTGTGTGTCATGGCTGAAAGAACATTTCATGGTTCCGTGTGTTTTGCCTGTTAGATAACAATACCATGGAGTTTTCTCATGTGCGCTAGTGCAGGGGAAAAGTTGTGTGTTTGAGGGTCGGATTATCTGCCCCCCAAGGGCTGGATAATCCGGCCTGGCTCACTTGGCAAAGGCAGGCAGGGTGCGTCGCTCTGTCTGGGGGCGGACTTCCCCTCGGAAAATCTGAAAAGGGGCAAATTTTCTTCACCTAACCGGATAATCCGGCCCTAGGAGACGATCAAGGACAGGCATGGCACGGCACTCGGACTGGGGGCAGATTTTCCCCTAGAAAATCCGAAGTGGGGCAGACTTTCTTCCCCCGACCGGATAATCTGGCCCTCACCCTGGGTCGGATAATCCGGCCCCTAGGAGACAAGCAAGGGCTGGCTCGGCGCGTCGCTCTGACTGGGGGCAGATTAGTTGTCGTATAATCCGAGTCTAGGGCGGAGTTTTCCCCAGGCCGGATAATCCAGCCCTCACTTGGGCCAGATAATCCGCCCCAAAAGGCTTCAACGGTTCAGTTGGGACAGGGGGTATAAAAGCCCCTTCACCCCCTTCGGTCAGAGATCTAGATTCGTTCGAAAAAGGGCAGACCTATTGCAAGAGCTCTCTCTCTAGATCTCCCACTTCAACCACCCGAAGGCTTTGATCTTTGGGTGAATTGAAGGAGGAGACAACCTACATTGTCATCACGAATCAAGCGCATCAACTCCTCTCCATTCACTTGGAGAAATCCCTGATCTAGTATTCTCGTCAATATCTAGATCTTGTGTTTTGTTATTGATAACTTGTTCTTGTGGCAGCTTGTTGTCATTACGGGAGCCTCCAATTTGGTTGTGGAGTTGTGCCTAGCTAGTTGTGTAAAGGAGTGGGTTCTCGTCTTGAAGGGTTCCTATAGTGGAAAGGTGGATCAGGCCTTTGGTGGCGGGATCCATCGGAGAACAGGGTGAGGCCTATTGTGGCGTGGTGGTCTTAGTACCACCCACCCCTCCAACGCATATGTACTTCCCTTAACGAGGAAGGAATTGCGGTAAAACAAATCTTGTGTCTCCGCGTGCTCCATTACAGTTTACTCGTTCCTCTACATTGATGATGCTTGGAATTGCAACAACTTTTAGAAAACATGGAGCCACTCACATTGATGATTCTTGGATAAAAAGGAAATATGTGAGTGCTCTAATGCCATTTGAGCCAACGGACTTGAAGAGCTTGCAAGGTATACACAACTACCATCAAATGACTTCCAATGAAGCCATGCAAGAAATGGCGTCATTCAAGGTTGCAGCTAAGAATGCTGAAGATGCCCGTGCCCGGGCTATTGGAATCCAAAAAGGAGTCAATGTTGCTCTAAAGGCAAATGTTGTTGAACAAGATGAGGATGAAAGAGGATACGAGGGTGTCTCCATGGGCTATCCCGAGGAAGTCAAGCGTTCTCATGGTGAGTACATGGCTTTCTATGCAAGGAATTTTTGGAAGGATCCAGCCAAGGCCAAGTCCGAACTCGAGCGCAAGAATGGGTCAAGTGGAAGAAGAGAGAATGGCCCAAAACTGAGAACATTCTACAATTGTGGAGATAGGTTACACTTTGTGGCTGAATGTCTATATCAAAATAGAGAAGACAATGGTGGTAGGCTCATCCTTAAAGAAAAGTCCAAGGCACCTCAAAAGAAGCCATTTATCAAAAAGAATGGTCCTTACAAGAAGCAACCCAAGATTGTCTTGGTGGCACATGAAGAATATTCCTATGCAAGTGAAGACGAACAGGATGAAGATAGTTCTCATGAGGTAGCTGCTATAGCCACCACATCTACCCTGTCATCACTCTTCGACTCTCCAAACGAAAACGTCATCAACAACAACGTCACTTGCCTTATGCCAAGAGGGTTCGAGGTAGCATCTTCTATTCCTTCATTTGCTAGGACTAACATAAATATGGATATGGATGATCATACTAGTCTTAAGATAAAATAAGAAGTTATTGCTTTGGACAATTTTTTCACTAACTTGCAAGGTGAGCATAAACTTCACTTTGATGCTCTTATGAGTCAACTTGCTCATTCCGAAGCTCTTTTCGAAGAAAAGGGTAGAATTGAAAGACAAGATGCCTTGGAGATAGCCTCCTTGATGAATGCGTTAGAAGAAGAAGAGGAAGCTCGAGTATCCTTGGAAGAGAAACTCGAGTCAATTGAGCAGTCCCATGAAGAGGTTGTTTCTCAGCTCAGTGAAGAACATGATAATGCTCTTGCTAAGGTAAAGAAACTAAAGAAGGAAAAGATTGAATTTGGGGCTCCTTATGCTAGACTCTCAGAGAAGTTTGAGAAACTTGACATTGCTCACAAGGCATTGGAGAGTGAACTCTACTCTAAATTAGTCTCATGACCAGCTCCAAACTCAATTGGAGAAGTATGATATGCCCAGCACCTCCACTCCATCTTGTGGACAAGAAGAGCTTGTAAAGGGACCTCAACATAAAGGTAAAGAAGTTCTAGATGAGGTTCTTAGCAAGCAAAGGACAAACAATGGAAAATAGGGTCTTGGTTATGTTCCCAAGACAAAGAAGAAGAAGAAGAAGAAGAAGAAGAAGGAGAGCAAAACTGCTCCACTAAAGACAAGCACCACCACTAATGACAAGACTAACTATAATGGTTTTGCAGGTGCTAATAATCCTAACTATGAATTATTTTGTGAGTATTATGGTGATGTCCATGCTAGCTATGTAGGTCCCTTTGGTAGTTACATATCTTGATCTATTTGGGTTCCCAAAACCCTTGTCACTAACATGAGAGGACCCATTGAAAAACAGGTACCTAAAACCAAGAAGTAACTTTCTTGCAGGGTTATGCTTCCGGTGGGTCTAAATGGGTACTCTATAGCGGGTGCACTAGTCATATGACCGGAAGCAAGGAGATCATCTCGGAGATGTGGCCAAACCATGATCACATAACCGTCTCCTATGGTGACAAGTCTAAATCTGAGGTATTGGGTCTTGGAAAAGTTGTGGTTGCTCACGACATCTCTCTCGTGGAGGTCATGCTTGTTGAGACCCTTGGTTACAATTTAATTTCAGTTCGTGCCCTTGGTAAGATGGGCTTTGCAGTTTTTATTGATGCTGATTTGGTGGTACTCTTGTGGAGCAAGTCTCTAAAGGCCGCTTTCGTGGGATATGTCGAAAATGACCTGTACATGGTGGGATTCTCGGGGAAAACCACTACAGGCCTGATGTGTCTTTTCGGAAAGGCCGACGCGGGTTGGTTATGGCATCGCCGACTAGCCCACGTCAACATGAGAACTTTGCAAAGTCTCCACAAGGGTGGCCACATCCTTGGACTAAAAGAAAATGTTTCCTTTGCCAAAGATGGTGTTTGTAGGGCTTGTGTTGAAGGAAAAATGCATGACTCTCCCCATCGATGGAAGACCGTTATTTCATTAACAAGGATTTTGGAGCTCCTTCATGTGGATCTCTTTGGTCCTCCATCTCATGCAAGCCTCGGTGGGAAGAAATATTGCCTCGTAATTGTTGATGATTATTCAAGATATACTTGGGTCTATTTCTTCAAGTTGAAGAGTGAGACTCAACAAACAGTCATTGATTTCGCCAACAAGGTTCAAGGTTAACACAATCTCACAATTTTGGCAATTAGAAGCGATAACGGCTCCTAGTTCACAAACTACACCTTAAATGAATTTCCAAGTGAAGAGGGGATAAGACATCAATATTCCGCTTCGTACGCCCCTCAACAAAATGGTGTTGCCGAAAGGAAGATTCGGACCTTAATGGATCTGGCGAGATCTATGCTAGCTAAACTCAAGTCTCCGTATAACTTCTGGGATGAAGCAATCTCTACCGCTTGCCATTCATCCAACCGGCCATATCTCCATAAAATCTTGGATAAGACTCCATATGAAATACTTACCGGTAACAAGCCAAACATCTCATACTTCCGGGTATTTGGTTGTAAGTGTTTCTTTCTCATTAAAGGAGTTCGTTTATGTAAATTTGATTCTAAGGCTTTAGAAGGAATTTTTGTTGGTTATGGTGCCGAATCCCACACTTATGGAGTCTACAATAAGCTCTCTGAAACTGTTGTAGAATCTCGTAGTGTGGTGTTCGAAGAAAATGATGGCTCCCATGCGGGGCAAGGAGATGTTTGTGATGCAGATGTTGAAATACCCCAAGATGCCATAAGAAGAATGGGAGTGGGATTTTTCCGCCCAATTGAGGAACCCCTTGTGGTGGATCGGGAAGGACAATGCTCTACTCAAGTAGATCCCTCATCAACACAAGCTCAACATGCTCCAACCACTGGAGAAACTTCTACACCAACTACACAAAATGCTGAAGATCAATATGCTCCTGAATGCTCCAGGCCGGATTATCCAGTGGACACTGAATTATCTAGCTAACCCTCCTCTGCTGGCCGAAATGATCAACCTATCAAAGAAACTGCTGCAAGTCCCAGGCCAGATTTTCTGGCTAACCCCGGATTATCCAGACACTCTCCAGTTCGACCAAGATCTAGTGAAGAGGGCGAAGATGTTTCAGGTTCTCCTAGGCCAGATTATCTGGCCTCACCCTTGGCCGGATTATCTGGCCCTAAAATTCTTGAAGAGCAGCATCCTCCTGTTATGACTATTGATCAACATCAAGGCCAAGGTTCATCATCTCCTACTACTGCCAATCAAGCTACAGATCAAGGCCAAGCCAATGATTCCAATGAATACTCGAAGGCAGATAGGAACCTTGAGTTAAGGGGTCACACTCTTGCCAAAGTTGTAGGTGATCTTCGACGAAGGGTATCCACAAGAAGGGAGTTGGCCAGTTTCGGTGAGCATCAAGCTCACATCTCAATGGTGGAACCCAAGAAAGTGTTTGAAGCTCCTGAAGATCCAGACTGTGTTGTTGCTATGCATGAAGAGTTGAATAACTTTGATTGCAACAAGGTTTGGAAATTAGTAGAGAAGCCCAAGGATTTCCGCAATGTTATCGGCACAAAATGGATATTTAAAAACAAGCAAGATGAGAATTGCATTGTTGTGAGGAACAAGGCAAGACTCGTGGAACAAGGATATTCCCAAGTTGAGGGCATTGACTTTGGTGAGACTTATGCTCATGTCGCTCGTCTTGAGTCCATCTGTATCCTTCTTGCTTATGCTACTCATAATAATTTAAATTACAACAAATGGATGTTAAGATTGCTTTTCTTAATGGTCCTCTACATGAGTTGGTATATGTAAAGCAACCCCCAGGATTTGAGGATCCTAACTTCCCGAACCATGTCTACAAACTCGATAAGGCACTCTATGGCCTTAAACAAGCCCCACGTGCGTGGTACGAGCATGTTAAAGAGCTTTTGTTAGACCGTGGCTTCGAAGTTGGGCAAATCGATACCACTCTTTTTACTAAGATGGTTAAGGGGGAGATCTTTGTATGACAACTATTTGTAGACGACATTATCTTTGGCTCTACTAATAAAGCTTTTAATGATGAATTTTCAAAGCTTATGACTGTCAGGTTTGAGATGTCTATGATGGGGGAGTTACTGTTCTTTCTCGGATTCGAGATCAAACAACTTAGAGAAGGAACCTTCATCAATCAAGCAAAATACATCCAAGACATGCTCAAGAGATTCAAGATGACGGATCTTAAAGGTGTCGCCACTCCGATGCAGACAAAATGTCACCTTGAACTTAATCCCAATGGTAAAGATGTGGACCAAAAGGTATACCGGTCCATGATCGGCTCTCTTCTTTACCTCTGTGCATCTATACCCGATACTGTGTTTAGTGTAGGTGTGTGTGCAAGGTATCAAGCAGCTCCTAAAGAAAGCCACTTAGTGGCGGTCAAGTGGATCTTCTAATATTTGGTTCATTCCCCTAATTTTGATCTATGGTATCCCAAGGACTCCAATTTCTCTCTATGTGGTTATACTGATTCATATTGGGCTGGTCATATGGATGATCAAAAATCAACTTCTGAGCTTGTCAGTTCTTGGGAAGGTCTCTAGTATGTTGGTCTTCAAAAAAGCAGAATTGTATATCTCTCTCCATCGCCAAAGCTGAATATGTTGCTGCTACTAGTGCCTGTACTCAGTTATTATGGATGAGGCAAACTTTAAAGGAATACAGTGTCAATTGTGACAAAGTGCCTCTTTTATGCAATAATGAAAGTGCAATAAAAATTGTGTACAATCCAGTACAGCACACAAGGACAAAGCATATTGAGATTCAGAATCATTTTATTCGGGACCATGTGGCTCGAGGCGATATTGATCAATCCTTTGCGATCACGAAGAATCAACTTGCTGATATATTCACGAAGCCACTTGATGAAGCAAGGTTTTGTTTCTTGAGGAATGAGCTAAATATCGTTGATTCAAGGAGCTTATCTTGATTACCCATGCACTCACTCTTACATCTCAGTCTTATTTGGTGTAGGTGTGGGCATGGATATAGGGGGAGTGTGGTCCTAATTGATTGGGATAACCCTACTCCCTAATGCCGAAAGCAAGTCAAATCATTTCTCTTAATATCATTTTGTGATATGTGAGCTTATTGATGAGTATTGGTTATGAACCCAAGATATATCTTCGCGGTGTCATACCATGCACTCCTACAAGGTGGCCTCGGCCACCGCCCTCTTCCATGAGAAGAGTTGGATTTATGTGGATCTTTTTGGTTATTTTTGCTCATCTCATGTTCTTATGGGAATCACACTCAATTTTGGCCTTTAGTTGATTTGATTCTTGAAATTTTTGTGTGTAGTACCATCTTAGTTTGGTTCTCTTAATCCCAAGCCTTTCCCTACCCCTAAGCCATCCTTTCTTGCACACAAGTCCCTTCTACACCTTGTGGGGGTTTTGTTTGGGGATGCGCGGGCCTGAATCTGTGTATAACAGAATTTCAGATTTTAGGCCGGATAATCCGGCCCAAGTGTAGGTTGGATAATCCGTCCCTAGCGGCTGCTGTCTTTAAGGGCTGTCGTCGGGGGGAAGGGCTCATAATGAGCAGCACTTCTCCCCTGATCCTCTCCCTCTCTGCAGCCGTCGCCTGCCACCTCCCACCCTCTCCGGAGCCTCTTCGGCAGCCGGATTCTCCGGGCCTCCCCGGATCTTCTTCTCCACGCCTCCGGGTACCTTATCCTCCAATGAGTGAGGGTAACTCCCTCTCTCCCCATCTTTGTCTAGATGTGTTTCTTGTTGGGTGGAACGTTGTCTAGAAGGTTGTTGTTTCATGTAGAAACTGTAGTCATTCATTATCTAGGCCCGATCTACGTCTTTGCATTCAATCTAGGCGATTCTGAAATATTTTGCCACGGCCGTACTATCCGCTCCTGGCCAGGCCGGATAATCCGGCCTGATAGAGTCAAAACTGCTTCAGTTTCGTATGGATTTTGTGCATTGAGTATGATTGGCCAATGAACTGTTTGCCTACTATTTCTACATTTTCTCTTGGACTTGTGTGTGTGGGTATCCCCTTGCTATCCATCTTGTTCGCTTCACAGGTGGTTCCAGTCCTCCCAAGACATACGAGCGTCGTCCTCATGCTAAATTCTTTCGGGACAACGGTGAGGGTAACTTAGTGGACGAGGTTGAGCTGAGGAGAAGGAAGAACGAGGCAAAATGCATGGCTGAACAGGCAAATAGGAATAGTAAGGGTGTGTCCAAGAGGAAGGGCAAAGATCCCAAGATTAACTATAAGAAGATGGATCCTGTTACTTTCTCTTCCATTCGTCATCGTGATCTATTTGATGAACTGGCACATGATCTTGGTTGGGTGTCTTTGAACAAAAGGGTATCTATGAAGATGTTTATGCTCGGCAGAAGATTCACCCTATGCATCCTCTGATTATTGCTGAGGCCATGGAGAAGCCTCAACTTCTTGATGCCATGTTTGTGACTGAGAGGATGGGGCTGCACCATCTAATGGCCCTTCAATGCTCCTATGATTCTGAGATTGTGAAGTAGTTCTTCTCCACCTTGGTTATTTGTGGTGATGGGCATCGCACTATGAAGTGGATGACTCGTGACAGGCCTATGCAAGCTAATTTTTGTGTCTTTGCTATGGTGCTTGGATATTCCTTCCGCAACAGGCATCGTGCTAGTGGCCACCATATCATCACCCAACTCAAGCCCAATAAAGATACAGTTCTCTCTGTGCATAGTTGACAATGGTATTGTGTGCACACTTGCTGGTTTTTCTCCTTTATATGCTAGCTTGGTGGGACTCTTCCATGATTCTATCACCCCGAGTGGAGGGAACAACGACAGTATTCGTGTTCACCTGGTTTAGCTTCTTGCCTTCTATCATGTGGTGGCGTCCTGTGAGGATGAATCTGTTTCATACAAGCTGGATGTGATGGACTTTATTTACCATGAGTTGATTGATGCCATGTTGAATAGGCTATCCATCCCATATGCTCCATACATCATGATGCTGATCAAGCACCTGCTTCCCACTAAAGAGTTTAACATCAATGTGGAACACAAGGCGAAGAAGATCTACAACAAGGTGAGGAAGACCTCACACCCATCTTCTGCTCCTAAGGGTCTCATGAGGGATGCTCGTGCTAGTGCTCGTAGGCCTCCACTACCTCCTATTGCTCGTGAGATCAAGCAGCTGAATTGGTTCCAGTGGAATATTCTTTGCATGGGCATGGACACTCGCAAGGGACAATATGAGGCATACAAGCATCGCCACGAGATGGCTCACACTCAGCAGCTCATTCTCCACCATGTGTCCGGTGCATCAGGCGATCCCCCTACTCTTGTAACTCCCACCCCATATGCTCGGTGGAACTCTTCTTCTGGGCTCAACTATGGTGAGATTGAGCGTCACCTGTTTCCTTCTGCGGCCACTGCTGATGATGAGGAGGATGACACCGAGGAGCTTGAAGATGAGGACAAGGACGGGGACGAGGACGACGATGATGACTACGAGTGATCGCTTGGGGTGCTAGCATCGCTCTTATTCTTTTTTGGCATTTCGATGCCAAAGGGGGAGAACTAGTTCTATTAGGTCTTCGTGGATTTGCATGGGTGGGGCACAAGCATTTGCACTTTAGCTTTTTGGTCTTTCTCTCGCTTGTGCCCATTTAGCGTTGAACTTTTATTTGTGATTTGTGTTGTATGAGACTATGTTTGTGCGGCTCTGGATTTATCTTGTGGATTATTCTTATGGATTCATCTATCATATTGGCTATATTGGATATCTATATCGAGGGAGGTGCTCATTATGGCTATCATTGGATATTATTATAATATTTTGAGGACGCATCTATCTCCCCTCCGATCGTATGATTTTTTTCGCGTATGTTTCAATGAAATAGACTTGTACCTTCTTGTGTGTATTTGTAATCAAATGCAAATTTTAGTATGCACACATTTAGGGGGAGTCTTTTTCATTCATTAAATATTGTTGTCTTGAGAACTTTCTTGCAAATCCTTGTATTGTTATCGAACACCAAAAAGGGGGAGATTGAAAGAACATTTCATGGTTCCGTATGTTTTACGTGTTAGATTACAATAACGTGGAGTTTTATCATGTGTGCTAAGTGTGAAGGGAAATGTTGTGTGTTTGGGGGCTGGATTATCTGCCTCCCCAAGGGCCGGATAATCCGGCCTGACTCACTTGGCAAAGGCAGGCAGGACGCGTCGCTCTGTCTAGGGGCGAACTTTCCCCCGAAAAATCTGAAAAGGGGCGGATTTTCTTCCCCTGACCGGATAATCCGGCCCATGCCTTGGGCCAGATAATCCGGCCCTAGGAGACGATCAAGGACAGGCATGGCGTGACGCTCTGACTGGGGACGGATTTTCCCCTGGAAAATCCAAAGTGGGGCGGACTTTCTTCCCCCGACCGGATAATCCGTCCCTCACCGTGGGCCAGATACTCCGGCCCCTAGGAGACAAGCAAGGGCTGGCTCGGCGTGTCGCTCTGACTGGTGGCGGATTATTTGCCTAGTAATCCAAGTCTGGGGCGGAGTTTTCCCCAGGCCGGATAATCCGGCCCCCAAAGGCTTCAGCGGCTTAGTTGGGATAGGGCGTATAAAAGCTCCTTCACCCCCTTCGTTCAGAGCTCTTGGTTCATTCGAAAAAGGCTAGACCTATTGCAAGAGCTCTCTCTCTAGATCTCCCACATCAACCACCCTAAGGCTTTGATCTTTCAGGGAATTGAAGGAGGAGACAACCTACATCGTCATCACGAATCAAGCGCATGAACTCCTCTCCATTCACTTGGAGAAATCCCCGATCTAGTATTCTCGTCAATATCTAGATCTTGTGTTTTGTTATTGATAACTTGTCCTTGTGGCAGCTTGTTGTCATTACAGGAGCCTCCAATTTGGTTGTGGAGTTGTGCCCCACTAGTTGTGTGAAGGCACCGGTTCCTGCCTCGAAGGGTTCCTATAGTGGAAAGGTGGATCAAGCCTTTAGTGGCGGGATCCATCGGAGAACAGGGTGAGGCCTATTGTGGCGTGGTGGTCTTAGTACCGCCTACCACTCAAATGCAAATGTACTTCCCTTAACAAGGAAGGAACTGCGGTAAAACAAATCTTGTGTCTCCGCATGCTCCACTATGGTTTACTCGTTCCTCTATCTCACTCGCCTTTACTCGCTAGTAGTTAGGTTTTCATATAGGAAAATTCTATAAAATAGTATATCTAGAGAATTTACCATTTATGTCAAGCCTAAAATTTGAAGTAGCACCTATTCACCCCCCTCTAGGTACCCATACGATCCATTTCAATGGCTTTGCATAGCACTCTCGAACTTAGATGTAGCTACTAGGTAGGATCATGTTGGCCAAGTGTTGACTCACACAACCACTAAGTTGATGATGGTGCTTGTAGTGAACCAAGATGTAGCACCCCGGGTAAAATCAGTACTAGAAAATCACATGTTGTTTTCCTTTTGTGTATCACCATGACCGCATGCTCATGTCCTCATGCCACATTGCATTTGAGCAACATCATATCATCATGCATATGTTTGCCTAAAACTATTTCCTAAAAGCCTATGTTGTTTTCTAAATAGCCTATCTGTTATTTCAAAGTCAAACTCTAAGCCTACTTAGATATTTTATTTGTCTAAAAACTCTTTACTAAAGACTTTTAAAATTTAAAATAAATAACACAATACTTTACCGGGAGAGGCAGCCCAGCCTGTAGCCCAGGCAGCCTGCTACCCGGTGGCCCAAAAACTTGCTAGATCAAACCCTAGATCTCTCAAAATCCTAACCTGGACCAACCCTAATCCTAATCCTAACCACCTACCTCCTCACCCTCACACAGCCGCCACTCAGCCACTGACTGCCACACCCGCACGCAAACCCGACCCGGTCACATCGCCCGCCCTACTTCTGCGCGCGAGACCGACACGCTCGCTCTTGCGGTCAACCACCCCGGACCTGGCCCCCACCTTCCTCATCCCTGCTCCCTCGTCTTGTTCTCGATCCCCATGGCCTAGCTACCAACCACGCCCATGACCCCTCCATCCTTCCTCTCTGCATCGCCAGCGCCTCTCCCCTGCTTGATCTTGCCTCCCACCGGGCCTCTGCGAGCTCGCCAGCCATCACCGTACTCCGTGTCGCCGCGGACCTCCTCCGACCGGCCTCTTCCCAAGTCATCCTCTCCGCCACTGGACGCCGCATCCCCTGAGCTCTCCTCTGTCAACGTCAGCCGCCCCTGTTCGTCTTTAACCTCTACTTCCCCTCTGTGCAAGCTCGACCCTGAGCGCCATCTCTTCTGCCCCACTGCCAGCAGCCATGGGCGCCGTCCCTTCTGCACGGCTGCGAGCGCACCACCGCCGGAGGCCCGCGTGATCCCCAGTGCAGCCAAGAGATCCCCGAAGGTCGCTGTCGGCCACCTCGCCTTCCTCTCCCTCTCCTCCGCTCGGCCCCGCACTCGACCGTCGAGTCTGCGCCGCCCTGTTTCTGCCCCTGCTATTCCGTGCTCGACTCTGGCCAGGCCTCATCGTTGCCCTGGGACGAGCTCACCCCACCTTCTTTTGCCGCATCCATGTCTCATGCACCGACCCGCTGCCGCTCGTGGACGGGTCCTCCTCTCTGCAAGACGCAATCGCTCCATGCTCATTCAAGTGGTAAGAAGGTCGCGCATTCGTCCTCATCCCCCGAGAAGCGTCTTTGTGCGATGTTTTGGCTTGTGCCGGTGTTGTTGTTATTCCAAGTTTGCCCACGAGGACGACAGACACTAGAAGCCATTCCATCTAGAGAATGTACCAGTTCTAATTCGATATGGCCATCGAAAAACAAAACCGGCCCGAAGGTCATCGACATGGGACACCGAGAACTCCTGCCAGACCCGGTGATGCTGGAACCTCAAGATCTTCCTCACGGACCGCAAGACCATTCCCGGAGCCGAAGACCGAACCTCGGTAATTTTCTTCCTCCTCATCGATCCGGACCCGAAGACCCTGATCCACGGATTCGGTGATGCAAAACACCAACTTCTCCTCATGGATCCAATGACCGATCCCGCTGAACCCAAACCCCTCCGAAACCAAGACCTTTGCCCCTAACGTGATCTCCTATTCAAGACCCTATTTTATAATAAGATATGCATCTAGTTGCATCTAAATTGTTCATGATTGCATACATCTTTGTGTGGTTTGCGGGAATTATGCCGATTCACCTAATAATTAGATATGGAGACCATATGTGGGCTATTCTAGTCTTATATGGCTCTATTTAAATATGCGTAACAAACCGATGCCATGTTTTGCCTTGTTAAGTCAACATTTAAATTGCGGTGTACTAAATAGCATGGACCTTCTAATTAATTGTTGGGACCCTGGTTCCACTTAATATTGCCTAGTTGCATCACACCTTTGCCATGTGATGCATCATACATGGATCATGCCCGATCGTTTGCTGTAGTATTAAATAGTTCATCCGGTGTTTCTTTTAGTGCTTTGCTTCTTCACGGATTAGGCCGTTGAGTTGATGCGAGTATCAACAAGTTCTTCGAATATGTACCTTCGATAGTGTTTCCCAGGCGATCAATCTTCCCCTTTCTACCTATTTTGTGTTTATAGTCTTTACTTCCTCCTGTTGATCTATTGCTATCGCTGTTGTGATGCTTTAGTTTCCGTGCACCATTTATATCCCTACAGTCTCTATATTTCCTTGGACAGATCCTATTGCCTGTTGTTTGATAGATAGACGACCTTGCGAGTCGTAGTTGCTTGCTCAGGTGCTGCTTCATGTCGTTGCCATTCCATCGTTGTTGGAAGGTTGGCACATGTTTAATGGTGGAGATGATCATGAATTTAATTACAACTTGATATTAAAATGATGGGAATAGACATAACCAATACAGAGGAATCGGTGGGTAATAGCTAATATGTGGTTCTTCCATGCTCACTTGTGTCCCGTAGGCCCCGAGTACTTGATACCTGTTCCTTGACTATCGCACTATCCGCATGTGGGACCATGAATCCCCTTAGCTAGAGCTTGATTCATTTCTTATTTCTTGGGGCCACAAACTAGTTTGGAGCTTTATTACTATCCTATATTTATGCCATGCTTTACGGCTTTATTTACGATTGTGTGTGGAGCACATGTACTGTTTAGGATCCCGCGCCATGTTAATGTTGTATCGACAAGCCCAGTCACACTTCGGGTTGCTAGTCGTTTACCGCCGTCGTCGCAAACCCTGGGTCCGTCTCGGAGCCGGCCAACTTCGTTGTGGATAGCTTATTGGGGTGCCCCCCTGACATATTTTATGAATCTTGTGATTGCTTTGTCGTGAAAGACTCGTTGGGTTTTTATTTGATTTTTCCAAGGTTGATCATGCGTGTTTTGCTATTTGTGCACCCCTGCAAGGTAAATCTTTCTAAAAGCCGTGTCCATGGTTATAGACGACTTGGAGCACAGTATCTCGATCATAGACAACTATAACTAAAGTAGTGCTATAAATTTGATTTTGATATGTCTAGTGATATGTTTCACCACAACGGAATGAGTAAATAAAAGTGCCAACAACTGCTGGTTTTGGGATGTCTCCTGCTAATTGTATCTGACTAGTAAGTATTGCAACTACAACATAATGGTTAACTAAAACTGCCCACTGCTTATGACATCAGGATGACTCATGCTATTTATATCTGACTAGTAAGTGTTGCAACTATAATGGAATGAATAAAATGCCAACTGTGTGAGTTCCTCGGGTGAATTCCTTGTTTGGTTTCGAGGGGGAAATACCAGGATGGGTATGTTTGGTGTTAACATCAGGTTGGTTCCCGAATAGGTCTTTCTTATCCCTCTCTAATAGCCGACAAATGTATTAAGTCTCTATAGGTTGTGTAGTGCATGCTTTGCTGCCGCTTCATTCCACCATACCTATGTAGGCGAGAGCCGCCGAATTCTAGACTCACCGTGTACTGCCCTCAGTACTGACCGCTCCCTTTTTTCCTTTGCCCTTTGTCGGCACCCCTTTTGTTTGACATGTATGAGTTCGACGTTGTTAGGAGGGTTACCCTTCCTACTTGTCCTGGGCAAAGTTATGGACGCCATTGGTTATTCTTCAATGCTCTTATCCCATATGCATCTTATCCGCTTGGATGTTGTATTGTTTTCAAGGTGATTTGCATCTTTGTATTATATATCTATATTCTTGACTCATTGAGTCGTTGTTGCATATATATGTTTCTCTGGGTTGCATCGTGGACTATTGTGTAATGATATTACTTCATTTTCCACCCACACGCAAGTGCCTGGTGGGCACTTTTGAAACGTTTCTATGCGGGTTTGGCGGGAATCGCTAAAACTTGCATAGGGACGATTCGAGGGTGTCACAAAGTGGTATCAGAGCTCAGCAGTTGCAATACCCCATTGGTCCAACCCGTAGGATAACCTAGCTAACGGCCGATGTAGAGTGTCAAAACTAATTTGGAAAAACGGTTGGATAGATATGATTAGGTCTGCTTTTACTCCTTACCCCTATGCTATTCTCCTCTTACCTTTGCGTGTTTTGAATCTGCTCTCTTACCATACTTCGAGTCCAGGATTTCTCGTGGTCGGGTTTTCGTCGTACCTTCAGGATTTTGATTCCTTCCTATTGCAATGGTGTTTCCACACCTGGTCTTCGTGCTATTTGAGGAACCCTTCATCTATTGTACCTTTTAGTGGATCAAAATCCACTAAAATCTTTCTTTGTATCTTCCGGTGTTTTCCAACATGATGACATCATCATCAGCTACATCAGATCCGATGAAGAGCCTGCATCACTCCTTTGTTTCCGAACCTCGCTTGTCGGGATCTTCAGTCTGAATTCCGAGAATGGGTGTGATGCTTTTCTGTTGCATGTGCGGAGTAATAGTTTGGGTGCGTGATGGATTGGCCCCCATGCCGACTACTCATTCTATTCGCTCTCATATATTGAGGTGGATTAGATGGCACTTATTCTCTCCTCTCACAGAAGTTAGAGGTGGCCTTATCTTTTGAGACCTTTACCTTCATATTTGTTTCGCCGGAGTGTTTTCTTGACGAACGTGAACAACGGACCCTTGTTGGTGGTGTCACCGAATTCAAGATGGAGCAGGATCTTTGTTAGTGGTGTCGCGAGGATCTACACTAAGCAAGCAGACCCAGATCATCGACCTTCTTCCCCGTACCATGAGGCGGATCTCAAAGGCGAGATCCATTGTAAGTGGTGTCGAATTGTAACACCCTGGATAAAACCACTACTAGAAAATCGCATGTTGTTTTCCTTTTGTGTATCACGATGACTGCATGGTCATGTCATCATGCCACATTGCATTTGAGCATCGTCATGTCATCATGCATATGTTTGCCTAAAACTATTTCCCTAAAAGCCTATGTTGTTTTCTAAATATCCCTTCTGTTATTTCAAAGTCAAACTCCAGGACTACCTAGATATTTTATTTGCAAACTATTAACGAAAGACTTTTAGAATTTAAAATAAATAAAACAATATTTTACCGGGAGAGGTAGCCTAGGCCGCCTGCTACCTGGCGGCCCAAAACCTCGCTATACCAAACCCTAGATCTCTCAGAATCCTAACCTGGACCAACCCTAATCCTAATCCTAACCACCTACCTCATCACCCTCACATAGCCGCCACCCAGCCACTGCCCCACCCGCACGCGAGCCCGACCCGGTCACGTCGCTCGCCCCGCTCCTACACGCGAGACCGACACGCTCGCCCTAGCGGTTCAACCACCCCAAACCTGGACCCCACCTTCCTCAACCCCGCCCCCCCCTCTCTTTCTCGATCCACATCACCTGGATACCAACTGCGCCCATGATCCCTCCATCCTTACTCTCTGTGCTGCCAGCGCCTCTCCCCTACTCGATCTCGCCTCCCGCCGGGCCTCTGCGAGCTCGCCAGCCATCGTCGTACTCCATGCCACCGTGGAGCTCCTCCGATCGGCCTCTTCCCGAGCCGTCCTCTCTGCCGCTAGACGCCGCATCCCCCGAGCTCTCCTCTATCGCCATTAGATGCCCCTGTTCTTCTTAAACCTCTACCGCCCCTCTGTGCAAGCTCGACCCCGAGTGCCATCTCTTTTACCCTGCTGCCAGTGGCCATGGGCACCATCCCTTTTGCACGGCTGCGAGCGCGCCACCGCCGGAGGCCCGCGTGATCCCCAGCACTGCCATGCGCGCCCCCAAGGTCGCCGTCGGCCACCTCGCCTTCCTCTCCCTCTCCTCCCCTCGGCCCTGTGCTCGACCACCGAGTTCCGCCGTTGGCCTCTGTCCGTGTCGCCCTACATCTGCCCCTTCTATTCCGTGCTCGACTCCGGCCAGGCCTCCTCATCGCCCCGGGCCGAGCTCGCCCTGCCTTACTTTGCCGCATCCCTGTCCCATGCACCGACCCGCCGCCGCTCGTGGACGGGGCCTCCCCTCTACAAGACGCGGTCGCTCCCTGCTCATTCAAGTGGCAAGAAGGTCGTGCATTCGTCCTCATCCCCCGAGAAGCGTCTTCGTGCAATGTTTTGGCTTGTGACGGTGTTGTTGTTATTCCAAGTTTTCCCACTAGGCTGACCAACACTGGAATCCATGCCATCTGGAGACTGTACCGGTTCTAATTCGAGATCACCATCGAAGAACAAAACCAGCCCAAAGGTCATCGACATGGGACACCGACCACTCCTGCCGGACCCATTGACGCTAGAACCTCAAGATGTTCCTCACGGAACGCAAGACCTATCCCTGAGTCGAAGACCGACCCTCGGTGATTTTCTTCCTCCTCCTAGATTCGTTGATGCCGAACACCAACTTCTCCTCATGGATCCGAAGACCCATTCTGCTGAACCCAAACCCCTCCGAAACAAAATACCTTCGCCCCTAATGTGATCCCCTATTAGAGACCCTATTTTATAATATGATATCCATCCTGTTGCATTTAAATTGTTCATGATTACAATCATCTTTGTGTGGTTTGGGGCATTATGCCAATTCACCTAACAATTAAATATGGAGACAATATGTGGGCTATACTATTCTTAAATTGGCTCTATTTAAATTTGTGTAGCAAACCGATGCCATGTTTTGCCTTGTTAAGTCGACATTTAAATTGTGGGGTATCTAAATAACATGAACCTTCTAATTAATTGTCGAGACCCTGGTTCCACTTAATATTTCCTAGTTGCATCGCACCTTTGCCAAGTCATGCATCATACATCCATCATGCTCGATATTTTGCCATAGTATTAAATAGTGCATCCGGTGTTTCTTTTAGTGCTTTTCTTCTTCATAGATTAGGCCATTGAGTTGATGCGAGTATCGACAAGTTCTTCAGATATGTACCTTCGACAGTGTTTCCCAGGCGAGCAATCTTCCCCTTTCTACCTATTTTGTGTTTATAGTTTTTACTTCCTCTTATTGATCTATTGCTATCCCTGTTGTGATGCTTTAGTTTCGGTGCACAATTTGTATTCCCTGCAGCCTCAATATTGCCTTGGACACATCCTATTGCCTGTTGTTTGATAGATAGACAGTCTTGCGAGTCATAGTTGCTTGCTCGGGTGTTGCTTCGTGTCGCAGCTGTTCCATCGTTGTTGGAAGGTTGGCACATGTTTAATGCTGGAGATGATCATGACTTTAATTACAACTTCATATTAAAATGCTGGGAATAGATATAACTAATGCAGAGGCATTGGTGGGAATAGCAAATATTTGGTTCTTCAATGCCCACTTGTGTCCCGTAGGCCCCGAGTACTTGATACGTGTTCCTTGAATATCGCATTATCCGCATGTGGGACCATGAATCCCCTTAGCCAGAGCATGATTCATTTCTTATTTCTTGGGGCCACAAACTAGTTTGGGGCTTTATTACTATCCTATACTTATGCCATGCTTTACTTCTTTATTTATGATTATGCGTGCAGCACCTGTACTGTTTAGGATCCCGCGCCACGTTTATGCTGTATCGACAAGACTAGTCACACTTTTGGGTTCCCAGTCATTTACCGTCGTTGTCGCAAACCCTGGGTCCATCTTGGAGCCGCCAACTTCATTGCGGGTAGCTTACGCGGGTGGCCCCCTGAAATATTTTATGGATCTTGTGATTTCTTTGTCGTGAAAGCCACGTTGGGTTTTTATTTGGTTTTCTGAGGTTGATCATGCGTGTGTTGCTATTTGTGCACCCATGTAGGGTAAATCTTTCTAAAGGCCTTGTGCACAGTTATGGATGACCTGGAGCGCAGTATCTCGATCATAGACAACTATAACTAAAGTAGTGCTATAAATTTGATTTTGATATGTCTAGTAATCTGTTTCACCACAACGGAATGAGTAAATAAAAGTGCCAACAACTGCTGGTTTTGGGATGTCTCCTGCTAATTGTATTTGACTAGAAAGTATTGCAACTACAACGGAATGGTTAACTAAAACTTCCCACTTCTTATGACATCAGGATGACTCGTGATATCTATATCTGACTAGTAAGTGCTGCAACTATAATGGAATGAATAAAACTTCCAGTTGTGTGAGTTCCTCGGGGGACTTCCTCGTTTGGTTTCGAGGGGGAAATACCAGGATGGGTATGTTTGGTGTTAGCATCAGGGTGGTTTCTGAATAGGTCTTTCTTATCCCTCTCTAATAGTCGATAGTTGTATCAAGTCTCTATTGGTTGTGTAGTGCATGCTTCGCTGCCGCTTCAGTCCACCATACCAATGTAGGCGAGAGCCACGGAATTCTAGACTTGCCATGTACTGGCCTCAGTATTGACCGCTCCCATTTTCCTTTGCCCTTTGTTGGCACCCTTTTTTTTGACAGGTATGACTTCGACATCGTTAGAAGGGTTAACCTTCCGGCTTGGCCATGGCAAGGTTATGGACGCCATTGGTTATTCTTCAGGGCTCTTAGCCCCATTTGCATCTTATTTGTACTCGGATGTTGTATTGTTTTCAAGGTGATTTGGATCTTTGTATTATATATATATGTATTCTTGACTCATTGAATCTTTGTTGTATATATATGTTTCTGTGGGTTCCATTGTGGACTATTGTGTAATGATATTACTTCATTTCCACCCGCACGCAAGTGCCTGGTGAGAATCTTTGAATCGTTTCTATGCGGGTTTGGCGGAAATCGCTAAAAGTTGCATAGGGCCGATTCCAGGGTGTTACATAAGAGAGGTTTATAGTCCATGAAATGTTGGCATGGTCCCACATTTGCCACAAAGTGTCTCATCATGTCTTGGCACAACAATGTTATACTTAGATCTATAAACCTGATAGGAACATGTTGTCCAATTGATGACTCATACAACCACAAGTTGGTGAAGGTGTTTGTAGACAGATGATATAGGTCTAAATCCCATGCAATGTTGGCATGGCCCACATCTGCCACTAGTTTGTCAAGTGTTGATTCAGACAACAACCAGTTGATGATGGTGTTTCTAGCCAACTAAGAGAGGTCTATAGACAACACAATGTTGGCATGGGACAATATTTCCCACAATGTCCCATCATGTCTTGGCATTGCAATGTTATACTTCGATCTATCAACTAGGTAGGATTTTGTTGTCCAAGTGATGACTCATGCAACCACAAGTTGATGATGGTGTTTCTAGACATCTAATATAGGTCTATATCCCATGAGGCATGGGCCCACATCTTCCACAACTGTGTGTGATGGCTATGCATAGCACTCTCAAACTTAGATATAGCAAGTAGGTGGGATCATGTTGTCCAAGTGTTGACTCACACAACCACTAAGTTGAAGATGGTGTTTCTAGACAACCAAGAGAGGTCTATAGCCCATGCAATGTTGGCATGGGCCCACATCTACCACAAAGTGGCCCATCATATCTTGGCATACAAGTCCTACACTTAGATCTATCAACCTAGTAGGAACATGTTGTCCAAGTGATGACTCATACAACCACAAGTTGATGAAGGTGCTAAGAAAGGTCTAGATCCCATGCAATGTTGGCATGGGCCCACATCTTCCACAAGTGTGTGTATGGCTTTGCATAGCACTCTCAAACTTAGATGTAGCAACTCGGTGGGATCATGCTGGTCAAGTGTTGACTCAGACAACCACAAAGTTGATGATGGTGTTTCTAGCCAACCAAGAGAAGTCTATAGCCCAGGCAATGTTGGCATCGGCCCACATCTACCGCAAAGTGGCCCATCATATCTTGGCATACAAGTCTTATACTTAGATCTATCAACCTGGTAGGAACATTTTGTCAAAGTAATGACTCATACAACCACATGTTGCTGAAGGTGTTTCTAGACAGATAATATAGGTCTACATCCCATGCAATTGGCATGGGCCCACATCTGCCACTAAATTGTGTCATGGCTTGGCATAGCACCCTTATACTTAGATGTATCAACTGGGTGGTGTTGAACAAGTGTTGTGTCAGACAACCACGAGTTGATGAAGGAGTTTCTAGCCAACCGTGAGAGTTCTATAGCCCATGCAATGTTTGTATGGGCCCACATTTGCCACAAAGTGTCTCATCATGTATTGGCATAGAAGTGTTATACTTAGATGTATCAAGTGGTTAGGATGATGTTGGCCAAGTGTTGACTCATACAACTACAAGTTGATGAAGGTCAAGAGATGTGTGTCATGTCTTTGCATAGCGCTCTCAATCTTAGATGTATAACAACTAAGTGGGATCATGTTGTCCAAGTGTTGACTCAGATAAGCACAAGTTGATGATGGTGTTTCTAGACAACCAAGAGAGGTCTATAGCCCATGCAATGTTGGCATGGGCCCACATCTACCACAAGTGAGTGTCATGGCTTTGCATAGCACTCTCAAACTTAGATGTAGCAACTAGGTGGGATCATGTTGGCCAAGTGTTGACTCACACAACCACTAAGTTGATGATGGTGTTTCCAGCGAACCAAGAGAGGTTTATAGTCCATGCAATGTTGGCATGATCCCACATTTGCCACAAAGTGTCTCATCATGTCTTAGCATAGCAATGTTATCCAACTGATGACTCATAGCACCACAAGTTGTTGAAGGTGTTTCTAGACAGATAACATAGGTCTAGATCCCATGCAATGTTGGCATGGGCCCACATCTGCCACTAGTTTGTGTCATGGCTTGGCATATCACTCTTATACTTAGATATATCAAGTGGGTGGGATCATGCTTGCCAAGTGTTGAGTCAGACTGAACAAGTTGATGATGGTGTTTCTAGCCAACCAAGGGAGGTCTATAGCCCATGCAATGTTGGCATGGGCCCATATTTGCCACAGTGTCCCAACACGTCTTGGGATTGTCCAAGTGATGACTCATGCAACCAAGGGAGTTATACTTAGATCTATCAACTAGGTAGGATTATGTTATCCAAGTGATGACTCATGCAACCACAAGTTTATGAAGGTGTTTCTAGACATCTAATATAGTTCTAGATCCCATGAGGCATTGTCCCACATCTTCCAAAGTGTGTGTGATGGCTATGCACAACACTCTCAAACTTAGATGCAGCAACTAGGTAGGATCATGTTGTCCATGTGTTGACTCACACAACCACTAAGTTGATGATGGTGTTTCTAGCCAACCAAGAGAGGTCTAGATCCCATGCAATGTTGGCATGGATCTTCATTTGCCACAAGTGTGTATCATGGCTTGGCATAGCACTCGTATACTTATATGTATCAACTAGGTGGGTTCTTATTGGCCAAGTGTTGATTCACACAACTACAAGTTGATGATGGTTTTTCTAGCCAACCAAGATAGGTCTATAGCCCGTGGAATGTTGGTAAGGGCCCACATCTACCACAAAGTGTCTCATCATGTCATGGCATAGAAGTGTTATACATTTTTAATATTCTCTTCAAATATTCCTTACGTGTTACTATGAAACGTTGTAATTCCAAATATATTCACAGCAAACGTTGTCGTGATTACTTAAGTAACTTTCAATGCACTAAGCCACGTGTCGACCCACTCAGGCACTAGTTAGCCACTCATAGTTACTCATTAGAAGCATAGACACGGTTGCCTGATTGCACAACTGCCCCGAGTACGGTAGGATGCATGATATTGATTTTTTTCTCATAAACAAAAGTCATAAAACTATTAAACAAACAGACTCGGCGATGGCCCGACTAAAGCCGATAGGTCGACCGGTAAACGGACTGGCGAAAGCTCATGCTTTCTACAAAATTCTGCCTATGGACTAAAGTGGTGAGGAATTGGGGTGATGCACGCCCAGAAATAACGGAGGAGCACCAATTTTGGAGCAGCCATAAACCTCCACGTCTTTACGTAAATAGGTCCATAACAATTTATCGCGTAAGTCTAGGATTTCCACCCCACCCCACACCCCACACGTTGTACGTGCGCACGAAAAGGCAAGTATCTTATCAGAAGGGACATAAACCAAGTATCTCGGGATTGCCTTGTTCGCCTCGACTCCGCCCATCGCTGCCAATGACGAGATATGAAATATTTCTTCATCCTGCCCTACGTGAGAGAAACATCGAGGGCAGACTATTGCATTTTGAGGAGCGGCATCATCACAGCACATGCACTACCATTGCAGGTATTTTTGTATGCACTATAGATTTATCATACCGTATTACTAATTCCATGTTTAGCGGAACTTCGATTAGAGCTCGATCCATATGGATCCGTTTGTTTAGTCGTTGGATTTTCCGCTCAAAGATGGTCGCCATTATGTCGAAGAATCGTCAGCAGATCTTCTTCGTGAGGTATTAGTGTTGTTGGGATTTGTTTGAGGGTGGGAAATCGTTTGGAAGGATGTTGTCAGTTATTCTCTACTGTAATTTTCTTGTGTTGGTTATATGTTAAACTTCGCATATCAGGCCTAGATGCGGTGTGAGATGCAATTTAACTTGTTTGGTGTTTAAAAATGAATGTTGTAGACATTATGCTTTGTTAATGAAGCAGGGAAAGTCCATTTTGATTAAAAAAGACGTTTGATTTTCCTATTGGGCCAGACAATATGTGTAATATTTTTTTATATGTGTGCAATAAAAGGTGTGTAAACACATGCACTCCAGACAAACTATGTGTGTAAACTCTTTTTATTTATAATTGCATGTCTGTGTAAACATTTTTTAAAATAAATATTTGTGTAAACATTTTTATATTACACATGCAAATAGAACAAGCCCAGAATCCAGGTCTCGATTTATCGGTAGTTAGCGGCATCCATACATTTACCTGACATGGTGTAGTATAACGTATTCTTATTGTTATCCATCTTTGTCTATGTGTGTTATGAATAGTATTATTTTTTGGGTGCCAACTACTCCTAAATACATGTTATTATTTTTCAACAGAATGGACGCATTCAGAGAAATGTGTTGTGCTGTGGAGAAGTGGTGCAATTTTGTGAAAAGTTTCACACCCGCACAACATGCGAAAATAATCAAAGAAACTGACTTGGATTGCATGCTAGAGATTCCATCATTGAAGCTGAGATGTTTGGTGATCAAATATATGGTTGTGAATTTTGATCCCAAGACAGGAAAAATCCTTGTACGAGAAAATCATAATAGGATATCTCTTGAAGGAGTGGACGTTGAGTCCATCTATGGCTTAAAGAATGATGGATTGGATATAGCGGGCATACTTTACGAGGAAGGCGGTGCAACAATGGACCGTATACCTAACAATTTTATAAACAATAAGACTAGTAATCTTGTAATTGATGATCTAATTGCCGATATCATTAAGAATAAAGTGGCATATGACGACTTTATCGATAAGGTGGTTCTGGTTCTCCTTGGTATAGTTATTTCCCCACAGAGCCTCAAGATTGTCCCAAGAAACTACTACGCAATAGTAGAAGACGTGGGACACATAAAACAAATTGAATTTCTATGATTACATATGGACATTCCTCATTGCTAGTCTGAAACAAGTAGGGAACCCATATGAGATGAGCCAATGGACGAAAGGCAACATAATCTTGTTACAGGTAAATTCCATTCTCAACTTAGATATATAATTATCTATAATGCAATCTTTGTTTTAATCTAATTTTATTGTGATATTTGAAGAATATGTACTGGGAGAAGATACTCCCAGAAGGTGCCAAGTATACGTCTATGGGGCCTTTGATGAGGAACTGCACGGAAAATGCCGATTTAGCAAGAGACGTGTTAAAATTAAAGGGGCATGCTTTAGGGAAAGTATGTAAATACAAGTGATATCGTGCTTATTTTTTGTTCTTCTAATGGTTCACTTTTGTTAATATTAATTGGTTTATGTACACATATCTTGCAGATTGATGACGACATAAGTCAGAAGCATAGAGAGGAGGTCATCAATACACCCGATAATTTATGTGGTAATAAACGAAGAGGGGCCTACAAGAAGAAAGATGGAGGTTAAACATCTAGTAGCGCGGTGCGTATACAAAAGACATAAGTCGTGATGAAATAGATGATGAAGTGTATAACAGAGCATAATGATAGTACCATTGAGGAAATCCTTGATAGAAAGATGGATGTCCTTGCAGAACTTTGTGCTAAGGTGATATACCCTATGTGTCATCTACTCTAAGTAAAACAAATGCTTTCTTTTTTAGCATGACATGATGTTTCATTCATTTTCAATTTTTGAGAAACTTTTTATTATGATGAACTCGACAGGAGTCATGTACAGACCAAATAAAGATAAAATGTCTGATAATGACAATGAAGAGAAGGTAGAGGAGAAGATAAAGAAGGATGAAGGAATGGCATCTGCTAACACCGAATATACACCAATACATTTCATGGAATGTTTTGACACCTCAAAAAATGACTCCTTTAACAGTGCACAGGATGATAAAGCAGATGACATCACAAACAAGAAGGAAATGAATGTTGCTAATGCTTGCCACACTGCACCAGCAAAATTCCGCAGTACCAAAGAGTCACCAATAATCTTTGATGGTAGGGAACCTTCACCACCTGCACAGGACCCAGAGCCGATTCCATTAGAAGAATTCATAGCTCCATGGAAAAAGGGGCGGCAAGGAAAAAAGTTGAGGTAGGAGACACTCCATCGAATGAATCTGGCTCGGTTGACAACCTAAGTACCATTTTCCGGAATGTTATTGATGGTTAGAGGAGAGAAGCCGTTGGCGAGAAGCGCAAGCGCAAATCGGTGGACAAAAAGGGGGAAAATGCGATGTTAGAAAAGGTAGTGAAACATCATTGAATTGCATGGTTGTGGGTGTATTTGATTAAAACAGTTGCATGCACATACTGAAATATTGTTTCTTTGTCTTGTAAGTCTTTTCAAAGAGCAAGAAGTCCTGGACGGTTTAAATGCATTGACACCGCAACAAATAGATGATGCAGTATTGTATGTTGAAACAGCAAATAGAAATAAAGAGTTTAGGAGTCAAAGTGTCTATAAAAATCAGGCCGAAACTGCAGTCAGTGCCTAGCGCATTAAGGAGATCCTTGAACGTCTATGGCTAGGTGGCAATGTAAGTACAAGTACCACGGTTTTGTTATTATATGCACACAAGAAGGATCGTTTGTCACACATTATTAAATCTTTATATAGGTTATGGGTGCTTACATGGCAGAATTTGCTCTTCGATTAGGGGATGACCGACACTTATGCCCTGTAAGGAGGGCAAATGCTCTAATAGATACTCCACCAAGAAGAAAAATTAGATCCTAGCATAATAAAACCTTGGAAACAAATACATCAGCTGTGATTGATATATCAGGATGCTCTGACAGATGCATTGAAGAATATTTTCTTGATGATAAGGTAAGTACTGTTTTTACAAGAAAATGCAGGGTGTAAACCAGATTATGCAACGTGATAACACTTGTCTCTTTTTGGTAGGACTTTTTTGCGTTTAATATAAACAATTACCACTGGTGCACTATCGTCATGAACAGACCAAAGAAGCAATTTCAAGTGCTCCTCTCGCTGTATGAATTTAGAAGGGTTAAGAAACATATCGAAAATCTGGTACGTTTGTTCTCTATATATTTAGCAATGATAAGGTTACTCGAACCATTACACTGAACTTCTCTGTTTCTCAGAGAGACCAAATTTCGAAAGACATAATAGTGGCTAACAAATATACGGAGTATAAGTTTGCTGACGTTTCCAATTGGGAGATCATAAGCTGCGATACACCACAGCAAAATAATTCGTGACTTTCTCGTTCAACTAATGTCATTTCTTTTGGTGTTTTAGTAATGTTATTCAAGTTTAGATTTGTTATGATTAGTTACTCGTGTGGAATATTCGTGCTCCACTATATGGAGCACTGGGACGGAGATAAATTCAGAGATGAAGTCTCGCAGGTTTTCAAAATTTCTGTTTTGCATTGGCATATATATACACTAGCATGTGGTCTTATTTACCCTCCTAATATGTGTTACAAAAAAGTGTAAATGATTCTAGGAGACATATTGTTGCAGAAATTATTCTGTCGAAGACAAACAAGGTCGAAAAGGTAAAAAGCAGAGTTCTTGAGATCGTGGATCTGGCCGATTCTTGAAAACACAAGAAACAAAACTTCCTAGTACCGATTCCCTGGCGAATGTTCGTATACCATTAAACAATTTACGCAAAAATGGATTGTTTGATTGCTAAACAATTCACACATGGTTGTGGTTTTGTCCATAAGAATGTTTCATGACTGTGGTTTCGTTGTTTTGCTTAATTAGACAATTCTAATCTAAAGTTTGGACTGCTTATGTTTTGCCAATTTGTGGATTTGATTAGCAATGTTCGTAGGCCTAGTTGTAGTGCGTGTTCTTAAAATAAGTCTGGCTAGAAATACCGTATAACATTGGCACATTATTTCAGATTGAAAAAAGAGGAGACAACTACTATTTAATACAACCCTCGTAGAAATAGTAACAGACCAGACATATAATGAATGGGAATTACTCCCTCCGTTTCATAATATAAGATGTTTTATCTTTGTGAATCATGTTGTCCAAATGACGAGTCACACAACCATAAGTTGATGGTGGTGTTTCTAGCCAACCAAAAGAGGTCTATAGCCCATGCAATGTTGGCATGGCCTACATTTGCCACAAGGTGTCTCATCATGTCTTGGCATAACAATGTTATATTTAGATCTATCAAACTTGGTAGGAACATGTTGTCCTAGTGATGACTCATAAAACCACAAGTTGATGAATGTGTTTCTAGACAGATAAGATAGGTCTACATCCCATGCAATGTTGGCATGGGCCCACATCTGCCACAAGTGTGTTTCATGACTTGGCTTTGCACTCTCCTACTTAGATGTATCAACTGGATGGGATAATGTTTGCCAAGTGTTGAGTCACACAACCACAAGGTGTTGATGGAGTCTCTAGCCAATCCAGAGAGGCATATAGCTCATGCAAACAACGATACATTAACTGTTTCAGACTACGTCATACTAGTTACACTAAAAAGTTCCCAACCACAACTACTCTAGATGGTCTCGAACACAAACTTCACATCCAACATATTTTGTATGGTGTTCCGGCTAGTGATTAGCACATCCTATCCAACCTTTAGATCGTCATCACTCTGGTGGAAGTTCTTCCACCACAAGTTATATACATAGCCAATAAAAAACAAACAAAGTTCGTGACCCCAACCACAAGTTGATGAAGGTGTTTCTGGACAGCTAAGATTGGTCTAGATATCTAGATCCCATGCAATGTCGGCATGGGCCCACATTTGGTACAAGTGTATATGTCATGGCTTGGCATAACACTCTAATACTTAGATGTCTGAACTTGGTGGGATCATGTTGGCCAAGTGGTCTAGTAACAACATGGTGAAGTAGATGGTGTTATTTGGGGCACAAATGACCACTCTTGTGAATGTGCTAGGCAAGTTTGAACCACATTTTTTCCAAGTCAAATTTAGGTCAAAATGGTCAAATTTTAGAAAAATTGAGCAACAGCTACATGATTGGCACCTCATTTATGTTTTCAAAATTCATACTAAGGTGCACAAGATGATGTTTCATCATGGATGTAGTGTTAGGTCAGCATGATTCATCCATATTTGGTGATTGTACCCTTGCGGTTTTGACCTAACTTGAAAGGGGCACCAGAAATTCAAAAAAAATAAAAAATAGTGAAACCTATCGATCGAATTAGGTGGAAACGATCGTACCCCGGACTGGGGGGGTCGGGTACGTATTATAGGATAGGGAAAGCCCCCTATATGGCAGTACATAGTTTGTACTGTATACGGTCAGAGTACTACTCCATATCGTATACATACACATATTACATCTCTACCCCCCCTCTCTTAATCTAAACCTAGGAGAGGTTTAGAGACTATGCTTAAACTCATCTAATTTCTTATAATATGGAGTCCTGGTGAAACCATTAGCAATATGATCTTTACTAGAAATAAACCTTTGATAGAGTTGTTTGTTGGCAACTCGTTCTCTAAGAAAATAAAAAATCAATGTTAATATGCTTGGTGCGAGCATGGGAAATAGGATTTGCAGGCAAAAAATAGCACCAAGGTTGTCACGCCATAGACATTGTTTCTCCTTAAGTGAAACACCAAGTTCTCGAGTAAGGGCTTCAACCCAAATCAATTTTATATTTTTGAAAAGAACCCAAATCAATTCTGTAGTAGCATTTGCCAGCACTTTGTATTCTGCTTCAGTGCTAGAACGAGACACAGTAGGTTGTTTTCTCGCACTCCAAGATATCAGGTTGGTTTACCTATGGATGTCAAAATAGCATATCTGATTGTACCGTCAGTATAAATCTTAGGCTGCCGTATACCTTTTTGAAGTCGAGTTCTCGGTTCGGCGAGAGGTTGTTGTGGTGATGCAGCATGGAGAGGAGCACCAGGACCTGATACAGACGACTCAGGGGACAAATCCACCTCGGGATCAGCCAGGACCGATACCTCAGACTCCATGTCCTGGAGGGAATTATCTGTCGCGTCAAAGAGGAGATAGGAACCTGCAAGGACAGCGACCACTGCGTGTCCGTGGGGGCGGGAGAAATCATCATGGCGGGTTCCATCCCGGCCAGGCAGCGACATGGCAAACATTGGCTAGCTGGTGTGTGAGGACGTCTCGGGAGCACCGCCAGGTGGTAGCAGGCCGTGATCTAAGGGATATTGCTGCGAGGAATCATCCTCGGGATCGGAGCTGCCTGTTGTTGTCTCATGTGCACTTGTTGGATCGTTATTTGATGTCGTATTTTGACTATTTTCGTCATAATTTGAACTTGTATCATCACTGAAATTGGTATGTTGTTCGTCGACTATAACATAAGGAGTAACAATTGGCAGATAATTATCATTAGTATGCACACCCCCATCAGAAGGAGAATGATCAAGTGTAAGGAGAAGAATTTCTTCACGAAGACGACGATCAGCATTTGGATGAAGACAAGAAAAGGGAAAATACTATTTCAACAACCAAGACATCACGGGAGATATAGCGTGTCCAGTAGAGATATTTAGACATTTGACTCCTTTGTGGAGAGGAATATAGCCAACGAAAATACACTATTTGGAGCGAAAAGAAAGTTTGTGTTTATTGTAGGGATGTAAATTTTGCCAATAGGCATAGCCAAAAACATGAAGGAGTTCATAATTAGTTGTAACTTGTAGGAGTTTTTGTGTAGGAGTTTCAAAGTTGAGAAGTATGCTGGGAAGAAGATTTATAGGAAAGGTGGTTGTGAGAAAAGCATCATCCCAAAACTTCAAAGGCATAGATGTAATATATGGTCGGAGTACATCTGTATCGTATCATACACATATTACATCTTTAACAAAACCTTCACCATGTGTGTTAGCTTGCGCATGTTAGCATGTGTAGAAAAATTCAAATTATTTCGTGAAGGTTGGAAAAATCACATTATTAGGAAAAGTGGCTCAGGTTAAGACTAAATGCTCCATTTCTAAGTTTGCTATTTTTTCGACCATCACCAAATTAATCCAAACTTTTTCAACATGCTATCAGAAAGATATGTATGCAGAATATGTAATTCGTTTCAAAAAAACTGAAGTTCAAAATTTTGGCAAATATCAGTTATTTTTGAATTAAATAGAAAGGAAATACAACATCTATCCAATAAGATCGCAAATGGGCCGGCCTATGCTACACTATACCATGGTGCGGCAGGACATTAAAAAGAAATAGTTCGTCTGACAGAGTGCTTATCGCACGGGACGGTTAACGCGCCACATATCTATCAGCCGTTACTGGTGGAAGTTTTAGTGCCACCTTGCTAGTCCAAAAAGATTCATACCAGCTTATATACGAGCTGCTCGATCTGTTCCTCAAGCTCCTCTCTCCCATTCGAGTTAAACAATAATAACAATCCTCCTGTGTTGGTTTGGCCATTGGGTCCAGTTGTCCATCTCTGATGTTTTCTTTGGAAAACAAATCCTTAGCATGAGCTAGTTCGGGTTATTTTTATTGGTATACGTTTCTTCTACTTCACTTTCACAAACATTTTAGGTGACCTATGTTTTTTTGAAATCTACCGTTTAATACAACATTTTAGGTGACCTATATAGTACATCTAGATGGATGGGTATAACAACGGCATATTATTTCGGATTGAAAAAGAAGAGAAAACTACTATTTTATACAACGCTCGGCGAAATAGTAACGGACAAGACATATAATGAATGGGAATTACAATGGAGCTATGAAGTGTACTCCATGAGGCTTAGGGCATGTACTACGCCTTATCAGCAGGCGCTAGGATTTTGTTCACAGATGATCAACAATTGTTTCATCTAATCCTGGCCTGTAGGCGCTTAACTAGGAGCGTCGACGAAAAAAGTTGCGTCCGACGCTTGTTAGAATTTGGCTTGCGGTAGAAAAATCGGACATGTTGTTGAGAAAAGAAGCGCAAGAAACTAGAGATCCTGCGTTGGAGGCATGGACTCCTCTCCTTGACGCTAGGATTAATTCCCGTACATTTCTCCGCTCAATCGCCTAAACAAGCGCTCGGCATTAAATGTGCCCTTATAGGGTGTAGATGATGTCACTCAATGTACTCGGAGAAGCCATGAAACTTGACACATTTCATGAGGTCCAGGTGTTTGATACGTAATGTGCTCCTCATGCGTCTCGTCCTGATGCAGCCACGGGCCCTCACAACACGGTACCCACCACATATCTACCTCATTGTTATCGTTAGAAATTGGGGGAACATGATCTCGGGCCGCCATTGCCTTCCCTTTCCCCTGCTTTTCTTTCCCTTTCTTCTTTGGGTGCCCTTCTTCTTATTCCCCATCGACAAAGCACGGCAACGCCAGTGATAGATGCCGAGCTCCAGTACAACCTCCCGCCCCTCGTGGCCATGGTATGGTGCAGTGTCAATGATGAGGTGCCCTGATTGCCCATGCATCGCGCCACTGAAACGGTTTGTCACTAAGAATGAGGAGAATGGCAACTGTGGGCGCGAATTTTTGAAATGCCAGAGTAATCCAGAGGACGGGATCTGAGTTCTGCTTAAGACAAATTGTTGATTTCATCTACCAATTTCTGGTTTTTCCACGAATTTGGGGTTTGATTCAGGATTCATCTTTCCCATTAGATTTCAGGATCTGAAGAATATATGGATTTTGAGAGGATGGATGAGTACATTGAGAGGACTGAACTAGAGGGCGCAGTTGATGGGAAGGGGGGCACATCGATTGAGCTCAATTACCCGCAGACAATGGAGAACTTGGGCTCTGAAATTGTTGCTATGGCGGGGGATGCAGAAGTTAAGGGAGAACTGAAGAAACTCAACAAGCAGTTAAGGCAGATTATCAATCTAAAGAAGCAGGCGAAGATGATGAATGTTGTATTTTATTTTTTTGTAATTATACTCAGGTTGGTGTATCTGCTGATAATTTAGCAGTAGACAATATATTCAGTGTATCAGTTAGCTTACTCATGCTTTGCAAGCCCTGAATAAAAAGCATCACGAATTTGGCTTCTTCAGTTTTCTCCGTTTTGCTTCGTTCCATCAGTTCGTCAGTCAAGATACGCACCCGCTTATTTGGTTCGTCAGTGCAATGCATAGTTTGTTTTGAAGTAAAAAGAAAAAAGTTATTGTTAGGCCTTGGCACAACGACGAGTGTTAGAAAGCCCAGGCCCAAATATAACGGGCCCTCCTATCGCATGTTCGTGAACCATTTAGCTCACGTCCAGGCCCAATTGGAGAAACTTGCCAGGACACCACCTATCACTAGAGCTGGAAATTTTTTTCCCTCCCTTCGTACTGCCGAGCGACGTAGTTTTGGGTGTGCACACGGTCATTCTCACGGGTTTTGACACATAGGATTATTTTCGGCCAAAAAACCCTTATCTTACTTCAAGCTTTTCTGAACATAGCTTCGACATTAAAATGTGTATTTGGGGGGAGGTGAGTAGTGACTCTCTTTATGCGCATGTTTTCATGGGCACACGTCTGCCACAAGTGTGTGTCGTGGCTTGGCATAGCACTCTCATAATTAGATGTAACAACAGGGTTGAATCATGTTAGCCAACTACTGAGTCAGACAACCACAAGTTGATGAAGGAGTTTCTAGCCAACAATGAGAGGTCTATAGCCCATACAATGTTGGCATGGGTCCACATTTGCCACAAAGTGTCACATCATATGTTGGCATAGCAGTGTTATACTTAGATCTATCAACTTGGTAGGAACATGTTGTCCAAGTGATGACTCATACAACCACAAGTCGTTGAATAGGATTGTAGAAAGATAGTATGAGCTAAATCCCATGCAATGAAGGCATGGGCCCACATCTGCCACAAGTTTGTGTCATGCCTTGGCGTAGCACTTTTATACTTAGATGTATTAACTAGGTGGGATCATGTTGGCCAAGTGTTGAGTCACATACCATAAATTGATGATTGTGTTTCTAGTGAACCAAGAGAGGTCTATAACCCATGCAATATTGGGATGGTCCCACATTTTCCACAAAGTGTCTCATCATGTCTTGGTATAGCAATGTTATACTTATATCTATCAACTTGGCAGGAACATGTTGTCCATGTGATGACTCATAGAACCATAAGTTGTTGAAAGTCTTTCCAGATAGATAATATAGGTCTATATCCCATGCAATGTGGGCATGGGCCCACATATCTGCCACTAGTTTGTGTCATGGCTTGGCATAGCACTCTTATACTTAGATGTATCAACTGTGGGATCGAGTTGGCCAAGTGTTGAGTTAGGCAAACACAAGTTGATGACTGTGTTTCTAGCCAACAAGATAGGTCTATATACCATGCAATGTTGGGATGGGCCCACATTTGCCACAAAGTGTCTCATCATATCTTTTGCATAACAATGTTATACTTTGATCTATCAACTAGGTAGGATCATGTTGTCCAAGTGATGACTCATAAAACCATAAGTTGATGAAGGTGTGTCTAAACTGATAATATAGTTCTAGATCCCATGCAATGTTGGCATGGGCCCACATCTGCCACAAGTTTGTGTCATGGCCTGGCATAGCACTCTTATACTTAGATGTATCAACTCGGTGGGATCATGTTGGCCAAGTGTTGAAGACAACCACAAGTTTAGGATGGTTTTTCTAGCCAACCAAGAGAGGTCCATAGCCCATGCAATATTGGCATCATTACAAGAATCTTGACGATCCGTGACGTTTTTTATGATGCAACCTAGAAACGTCGCAGATCCCTAACGTTCTAGAACGGTTCGTCACGATGAGCTCAAAGCCCTTCCAGCCTGGTTATCCATGACGTTCCTTGGTTTTGTCGTGGCAAATTATTCGCAGATTTCATCCTAGGCCCTCAAGCCTAGTTTGCCATTTCGTCAGGCACTAAATTCATCGTGGATTTCGTTACGGCACATGTTCGAAACTTTTTATTGTATCGACTGTCTCCTCCGTGCTTAAACCCCACCTATCACCGCACTATACACGGTAGCACTTTACGGAATCTAGGGGTGAGTTTTTAGCCGGTCCGACATGTCAGTTTGTTTGATCAAAACTTGCGATGCAGTGCATGGTTAGTTCACGCGCTAGTTCCGAAAAAAAGCCAATTGATCCAAACTTGAAGTAGTAGTTCTGCTTCTTCTCCCTCGTCTCCTCGTCTCCTTGCTGTGGCAGTTCCGCTTCTTCTTCCTCGTCTCCTCGTCTCCTCGCAGCGGCAGTTCCACTTCTTCTCCCTTGTCTCTTCTCCTCGTCTCTCCCTGTTCTTATTTCTTCCTCGATCAAAACATTCCCACACGTAAGCCATGGCTAGCAACTGGATGAAGAAGAACTGGTCTGATCTCCCGGCTGACCCACTCTTAAGATCGCCGACCACTTGCTGGAGAAAGAGGAGTACATCGACACCTATGATGCTTGTCGGGAAGTCTGCACCGATTGGCGCTGTACTTTAAAAGTGCCTGATTTCCATCTTAACAACTGGATCATGATAGATCACACACTTCCAGACGTCGACGACTTCACCTTCCTCAACCTCGGCACTGGTCGTTGCTTCACGACGCAGGTTCACATTCACATCCGGTATATATAACATCTTAGTGTAGGGGTTCCGCGTATGAAAACAATAAAATTTTACCCTACACCCCTGAACCCCTGAAGCTGCCAGGACCTATCTATTAGTAATACAGTAACGGGAGGGGCTTTTCGCGAAGTTACCCTTGAAGACCGAAAAGCGTTGTCAACGCTCAGGAGAGCGTGGTTGATGTAGATGAGCCGAAGTCGACCTCAAGGTCGTGATGAAGTCCTTGCGCTTCTTCTGGCTCCAACGACATGAGTGCCTCAAGTGCGACACCTCGCGGGAAGTTACACACGTCCGGTTCCTGACAATGACTCCCGATTTCCGATCCAGCAGCAGTTGCGGAAGTAGAGCTCCTAGATCCGAATCCCGCAGCACGACGGCGCTCTGCGGTGAAGATGTCTCTCGCTCGCGCAGTCCAGACTTGGGACCACGGTCACGAGAGAGAGAGGGGGAGAGAGAAAATATCAATTAGAGGTCCTCCCAAAAGTGGGGAGACCTTTATCGATTATTGGTGTATTTTTCTAGGCCAAATACCCCACTATATATAGGGGGAGGGGAGGTACTACCTCCCTCAAATTCCCGGGGTGGGACTAAAGGAGAGGAGGGGGGAGGAGGAGGTGGCCGCCGGCCACCTAGTGGGCCCCGCACAGGGGGGCTAGGCCCAGCCGGCCTCCCCCTTGGCCCCTCTCCCTCTCTCCTTTCTCCTAATGGGCCCTCTCCCTCCGCAATTGGCCCATTAAGCATTTTTGACCTTTAATTGATTTTCTCTTTATTAAATAATCATGAATAAATGATTAAATCAATATTTAACATTCATTCACATATTATCCAACCTCCTTGACTATGGAACACCTTCCGCCTCCACTCCGGACAACCTCTGGACTTACCGAAACTCTTCTGGTTTTCTCCCTTCTTTTATTCGGTGATTCTACCGATCCTATAAACACTCTCTAAGCATCATCAAGCCCTTAAGCGTGATACCCAATGGTTCGGGAACACTCCAGACATGGTCGGGACACTCCCGCACCAATGATCGGCAGAGGGACCTGGATAGCCATGTGACCCCTGTGCATTCCACGAAGATCTTTCATCGTTTGAACCAGGACAATCATGTCTTATTCCCTTTGTCACTCGATACTTGCATTGCCTGAGATCAGATCAATGACATCACCATGTCGTGTTCAATCTCGTTACTGAACAATGCTACTTGACTCGTTCTGACAAGTGATATCCTCGTGATCAAATCACACGCTATGCAGCTATTGGATATAACCTCTCTGAGTGGGCCCCTTGAGTATCTTCCCGTCACATGGACGGACAAATCCCGCTCTTGACATATATTTCCTCTACGGTTTCCTCTGAATAACTGAACACACCTTTATAACCACCATTTTACCAGATGGCGTTTGATGCTATCTAAGCACTCTCGGGAGACAGTGATTGATATAGTCTCACGGTCTAAGGAATAGTCTACGAGGATCCTTTTTCTAATCATCATAACGTGAACTTCGTGACATGATCAAGTCACGATGTTTGGGTTGGGTATTGGTTCATCATCTCATTCTCAGAATGAGATGACTCCATTTCCATCTGGCATAAATTCCACATGATCAGGAAAAATGATCATTTGTTGACCAATGAACCAGTGACTAGAGTTTCACTGGGAACCCCTGGTTTGTTTGTATATCACACGTGTATTGATGTTTCCACTCAATACAGTTATAGCATGATATAAAACTTAATCATAAACTATATGAAATATGATAATAGTCCTTACTACTATTTGACTCTAGGGCATATTTCCAACACTTAGTGCTAACTATCCTCTTCTTTCGAAGATTCTACTTCGTCGGTGTTTGTCGTGGCATCATCATGCTTGCTCAGGGGGTGGAGTCGTACAAGATTCGGCTTCTGAACCTAATCACTCATAAGGCCAACACTGAGTTTCAAGCACAAATACCATCTCATATGCTGCTATCTGTCGTCGTGAAGAAGTCCCCAACGATGGTGTTCGTTTGCACAAATAGTTCACAAATTATTGCATGGCCGATGAGAGCACCCCAACAGGGATTTTCAATGAATCATTTGGAGAAGGAATGTATTCTCCACCACCCGATGTGCTTCTATTCTGCATGACGGCATTCCAAGGGGAAGTATATGCATTACTTGAGAATGGATACATCATGTCGACCAACATCTAGTTAGAGCAGCGTGCGAGCACTATCATGATGGCCAAAATAATTTCAGCCCTAGTCTTTGAACAGATATGTGGAATCTACAAATCTTACCTAGTGGAGTCAGATGGTGATCTGCTTCTTGTGTTGAACAGGGATTTCACCAAAGGTCATCCGGTGTTGTACTGGGTGGACACGAAGAACCGCTCTCTCGAGGCCGTCGGTGACATTGGAAGGCGTGCCCTCTTAGTTGATTTCCATCGGTCTATCTCTATCGACACCAGGTTGCACCCCACAGTAAAACCTAGTTGTATATACTACACAAATTATATCAAATTGTACAATCATGATGATCAAGCCCGGGAAGAGGAACCAACAATGGTTTTTCATGGCTTAGGTCATCATCTGCTGGAACATACACCGAGGCCTTACCCTCTGGACGAGATACTCGCAGCACACTGCAGAAGGAGAGAGTTCAATGAATATGTGATGCAGCACTCAGGAGCCGACGAAGATGAAATATATAGGGCATAATGAATCCTATATTCATCCTAGGTTATTTGCTAGCATTTTCAGGTCTATTCGAAGTAGAAATTTGTATTGGGTTTATATTATTTCGATCAGCAGTATGAGTATTACCTTTCAAATAAAATTGTAATGTATTTAATTTTAGTACTTTGAGAATTCAAAGTATTTATTTTTACTAGCTTCTTTCAGAATTATCTGTGTTAGCTTTCAGAATTATGTGCAAGTACTATTTCAACTTTTACAATCATTGTACTCAAGTTGTAATTACTGATTCAAAAAATCTAACGGAGATCAGAGTCTCATGGAAATCTCTCAAACTCGTGACGAGGGACCCTACCGCGAGCAGCCCAAACGGAATGCATGTGGACAACAAATCTTTCAGAATTCTTTTGTACTAGTAGCTTCCATATAATTGTTTGTAGTATCTTCTAGTTCACACAATCATAACCATACCCGGAAAATCTTCCAAAAGTAGACTACACAGGAAAATATATTATATATATACACTAGGTTTCGAACGACTAATTAACTGTTGCAGACTATGTCGTACTAGTTAAACTAAATAGTTCCCAACCACAACTAAACTCTAGATGGCCTCGAACACAAACTCCATGTCCCACATCTCTTCTGTGGTCTTCCTTCCTACTATTAGCACGGCTTGTCCAACCTTTAGATCATCTTCACTCTGGTGGAATTTCTTCCACCCCTGATTGCTGAAGACGGCACGACCATCTGGGCCACTCTTGTCTCCAATTGGGGTGATGTCAAAATCTCCTAGCTGTACTCTAGCCACACCATCATCAAGGATGCCCATGGAGGAAACCACTTTCGTAGGTAATCTCTGTGATGTCGAGCCGTGGATTAGAAAGAACAAGTAATCATGTTAGACGACGACCACCACAAGTTACCATACAAGGAACAAACAAAAGGTAGTTTCCATATCATCTAATGTTGGACAAGTTTTGTCCTTGTCAAACGGGTCACAAATGGAACCCCGATGAAGGTGTTGATTCGCGGTAGGGTAGCTAGGAGGTGTTCGTTCTCATCATAGGTAAGGTGGCATCTTTGGGCGACAATCGTAGATTCATATACGTCTTCCTTTCCTCCAAGACCACAGATATAGAGAACAGTTATTCTCGGCACGGGTCTTGTCAAAGAAAAACATAACATTTCTTCCCTGATAAGATCGTTCTGTGTAATGAATTGCTTCCATCCTTCACTTCCCATGATAGTCATGTTCTTTGTTTTCTCGAGATCAATCTTGTAGGTGCACCCAAGCACCTTGAAGGGCACACTCTCACATTCAGCTGTGGCTAGATTGAACATGAACCTTGAATTGCATGGCACAGGCTGTGCACCAAAAACAAAACAATCACACATTAAACAAAGGGTTACAGACTTATTGTGTAGTTTGAAAGAAAATTGTGTGTTACCACTTACCACTGAGTTCTGGAACCCCTCTGACTCTATAAAGTAGATACAAAAGGACATGCCCGATGATAACCTAGATTCGCAATTGCTCTTGCATACTAGACACGATGCTAGATCCTGTTAGGCAAAAATGATGAATGTCTAAATGATATATGGAACTAAACTCCCAAGAGAAATAGACTGTATATGCATTAAAAGTATTATAATTTAAACACCTGAGTTGGGATCCTAGTTTTCGTAGCTTTGGTGATTCTAAGAACAACAGCATCAGGTGGTCTGAACTTGAGGTAGTTAGGTCTCTTGAATAGTTGTTTCACATCGTCATCAGATGTTATGAACCTTGCTTTCTTAGGTCTCTTGACTACAGTTTGCTTCACATCATCATCATCATCGGATGTGACATCGATTAAGCCAGCGTTTGTTTTAGAAACCTAAATGGACATTGCAGTAATTAGAATTAATGTTTTGTTTTACTATTGTACAATTGGGTTAACTACTATCTTAGTGTCAGTAGCAACAATTTTAAAACCTGCATTTCAATGCTATGTTGTACAGTAGGCTCCTTCTGCATCATCCCTTCCATTTTGCAGTATTCATAGTTTCTACAGGCGCCTCTTTCTAATTCTTCCCTTGATATTGCAGCCATCCCATGAGATGAATCTGTATATACCAAGGAGCATGTACAACCATAGTGTCCATGCAAAGACAGTAAGTAGATGCCTATCGTCCCATCAACAGTCAAAGTGCCACATTTTCATCATTGACCATTTGTAAATAGTTAAAATCATAAGATTATCCCTTAGCACTAACATAGCTATGAAAAACATCAATTTGGGCCTCATACTAACAAAGCACACATAAATCAAGGAGATAATCAAACATATAGCAAGAAGCATGCACAACAAATGTGTTTGTACAGAACACGTGTTATATGCACATTATCCCATGGACACAGATAGTGCCACCCTTTAATCATTAGACAAATGCATGTGAAGAGAATATAATGACCTACATCAATTAATAATGTGAGCTCCATAGTAAGATATCACACACAAGTCAATGAGATGAATCTGTATCTACCAAGGAGTTGTAGAGCCATAGTGGTTGTACAAAGACACTAAGTAGATGGAGATCATCCCATCAACAAGCTAAGTGCCACATATAGTCATTGGCCAGTTGTAAACAGTTAATATCATAAGATTATCCATTAGCACTAACATATAGCTATGAAAAAACATCAATTTGGTGGGCCTCATACTAACAAAACACACATAAATCAATGAGATAATCAAGCATATAGAAAGAAGCATGCACAACAAATGTGTTTGTATAGAACACGTGCTATATGCACATTATCCCATGGACACAGATAGTTCCACACTTTAATCAATGGCCAAATGCATGTCAAGAGAAGACAATGACCTACATCAATATATAATGTGGGCTTCATAGTAAGATAGCAAACACAAGTCAATGGGATGAATCTGTATCTACCAAGGAGATGTAGAGCCATAGTGGTTGTACAAAGACACTAAGTAGATGGATATCATCCGATCAACAAGCTAAGTGCCACATATTAGTCATTGGCCAGTTGTAAACAGTTAATATCCTAATATTATCCATCAGCACTAACATATAGCTATGAAAAACAACAATTTGGGACATTAATTTGGCGACTACATCAAGATCATCCATTGACATAGACAGGAATGTTGCCGCTCTGGCCTAGAACGAGGCTGCAACACTGAGGCCAAGATCCATCATTGGTGACCTAGATGGAGCACTGATGCGGTGAACCTAGAATGAGGAGGTGACACGCTGAAGGGAAGTAAGTCGAGGAGCACTTACGTTGCAACCGTTGTCGCCAGGGAGGGGAGGGTGGTTGGTCGATGCCGAGTAGGGGAGGGCAGGTGATTTGGCCATCGCAGGGGAGGGGAGGAGAGGGGATTTGGTCATTTCCGGGGAGGTACGAGAGGGGACGGGATTTGTCCATCGCTAGGGAGGGGATTTGTCCATCGCTGGGGAGGGTCGGGGAGGGTATTCGGCCGTCGTCAGAGAGGGTTTCCCCAACACTGGGAGGTGAATGGATTTGGGTGAGTGTGGAAGGGACCCGTAATACCCAACGAGAGGTGGGGCCCATGCTGGAGCTGAGAGTGGCCCCAAAACGAGCCGTTGCCCCGACCGCACCGCACCACACCGCACCACGCCATCTATTGAGACATGTTAGATTGTTTTCATATGGTGTCCCTGCTATGTGTGCTACACCGTTGATTACACTTTTCACACAATGTAAATTTCCAGGAATGTCTAATCAAACCTTGTTGTACATACAAACCATGTATTTGTGCATATGATTTGGTTCGCTCACGCCATCCCTGAAGGTGACATGCAATTGCCAAATAGGAGGCACCAGATTTCTGACTCATTGGTTGTCTTTCTGTTCATTACTTTGGATTGTGTCCATTCCTTTTCTTTCTGTTCATTGCTTTGCTTTCTATTCACTTCTTATCTTTTTGAGTCATTGCAGGGTGTCAACATCGGTGGCTAGAGAAAGGAGCCTGCCGATGGCTCCAACAAATGGGACAAGAAATCTGGAATGCCTCCCAATGTTGGCAACTGGGTCAAGGCAGTGAGCCCTACCCAGTTCTTCAAGGTGTTGGTAGCACCTGCACTGGGATTGCTTCCTATCCCAGACGCATTCAGGCCATACATGGACAGTTTCCCTGACACAGTCACTCTGAAGCTGACGACCGGATGCTTGTGGGACATCACGATCTCATATGTAAACGGTAAAGCTTGCTTCAATCAAGGTTGGGCAGCCTTTTAAGTGGCTCATTACCTGAAGATCGGTTACTTGCTGAACTTCAAGAAGATCTACCCAAAGGTTTACAAGGTGGTCATCTACAACTACAGTCAAGACGAGGTTGTCAAGAGGTGCCCTGAGCACCCTTAAGCTTTCAGGAGGGTCATGGAGCAGAGGTGAGTTACGTCAGCATGAAAAGTTGTTCTGCTATGTGTGTGTGGCCGATGAATTAACTAGAACATTTTCATGCGTTGTTCTGAATTATCGTTGATCAACACTTGTGTTTGTGTTTGTGTTTATGTGGTATCCCCACCTCTACTCAATACGTGACCCTGTTAGAAACGTTGCAGGCAACTAAACACATGGCTTGCTTGTGTTCATAGACACACGCAGGCAATCAGACAGGCACATTTCTTTACTTAAAAAACCAAGTGGATGCAAAAAAGACATCTAGTCTACCAAATAGGCTATCATTCATGGCCCGAGGCCTGTATGAGGCTGGCAGTGCCACCCGCATTTGCCACAAAGGGTCTCATCATGTCTTGGCATAGCAATGTTATACTTAGATCTATCAACTTGGTAGGAACATGTTATACAATAACAAGTTGATGAAGGTCTATAGCCCATGCAATGTTGGCATGGGCCCACATTTTCCACAAAGTGTCTCATCATGTCTTGGCATGGCAGTGTTATATTTAGATCTATCAACTTCGTGGGAACAAGTTGTCCTATTGATGACTCATACAACCACAAGTTGATGAAGGACTTTTGTAGATAGATAATATGACCTATATCCCATGCAAAGTTGGCAGGGGCCCACATCTGCCAAATGTGTGTGTCATTGCTTTGCATAGCACTCTCAAACTTAGATGTTGGAACTAGCTAGTTGGGATCATGTTGGCCAAGTGTTGAGTCACCTCACACAACCACTAAATGATGGTGTTTCTAGCCAACCAAGAGAGGTTTATAACCCATTCAATGTTGCAATGGGCCCACATGTAACAAAAAGAGTCTCATCTTGTCTTGTGATAGCAGTGTTGTACTTAGATCTATCAAGTATGTAGGATCATGTTGTCCAAGAGATTACTCATACAACCACAAGTTGGTAAAGGTGTTTCTAGCTTGCTTAGAGAGGTCTAGATCCAATGCACTGTTGGCATGGGACCACATGTAGACACAAAGTGTCTCATCATGCATCTGTTGGCATAACAAGGTTATACTAAGACCTATCAACTTGGTAGGAACATGTTGGCCAAGTGTTGACTCATAGAACCATAAGTTGATGAAGGTGTTTCTAGACATCCCAGAGAGGTCTAGATCCCATGTAATGTTGGCATGGGCCCATCTGTAACACAAAGTGTCTCATCATGTTTTGGCATATCAAAATTATACTTAGATCTATCAAGTAGGTAGGATCATGTTGTCCAAGTGATGACTCGTACAACCACAAGTTGTTGAAGGTGTTTCTAGCCAGCCTAGAGAGGTCTAGATCCCATGTAATGTTGGCATGGGACCACATGTAACACAAAGTGTCTCATCATGTATTGGCATAACAGTGTTTTTCTAAGACATATCAAATTGTTAGGAACATATTGGCCAAGTGATGACTCATACAACCACAAGTTGATGAAGGTGTTCGAGACAGCTAAGATAGGTCTAGATCCCATGAAATGTTGGCATGGGACCACATTTTCCACAAAGTGTCTCATCATGTCTTGGCATAACACTCTCAAACTTAGATGTAGCAACGAGGTGGGATCATGTTTTTCCAAGTGTTGACACATAAAACCACTAAGTTGATGATGGTGTTTCTAGCCAACCAAGAGAAGTTTATAGCCCATGCAATGTTGGCATGGGCCGACATTTTCGACAAAGTGTCTCATCATGTCTTTGCATAGCAGTGTTATACTAAGATCAATCAACTAGGTAGGATTATGTTGTACAAGTGATGACTCATACATCCACAAGTTGATGAAGGTGTTTCTAGACAGCTAAGATAGGTCTAGATCCCATGAAATGTTGCCATGGGCCCACATCTGCCACGAGTGTGTCTCGTCATGGCTTTGCATAGCACTCTCAAACTTAGATGGAGCAACTAGCTAGTTGGTATCATGTTTTCCCAAGTGTTGACTCACCTCATACAACCACTAAGTTGATGTTGGTGTTTCTAGCCAACTAAGAGAGGTTTATAGCACCATGCAATGTTGGAATGGGCCCACAATTGCCAAAAAGTGACTCAACATGTCTTGTCATATAAGTGTTATACTTAGATCTAGATTATGTTGTCCAAGTGATGACTCATACAACCACAAGTTGGTGAAGGTGTTTATATACAAGTAAGATAGTTCTAGATCCCATGCAATGTTGGCATGGGCCCACATTTTCCACAAAGTGTCCCATGATGTCTTTGCATAGAAGTGTTATACTTAGATCTACCAACTAGGTAGGATTATGTTGTCCAAGTGACGACTCATACAACCACAAGTTGATGATGGTGTTTTTCTAGACAGCTAAGATACGTCAAGATCCCATGCAATGTTGGCATGGGCCCACCTCTGCCACATGTGTCTGTCATGGCTTTGCATAGCACTCTCAAACTTAGATATAGCAACCAGGTGGGATCATGTTGGCCAAGTGGTCTAGTGACAACATGGTGAAGTAGATGGTGTTATTTGGTGCACAAATGACCACTCTTGTGAATGTGATATGCAAGTTTGAACCACATTATTTCCAAGTCAAATTTAGGTCAAACTGGTCAAAATTTAGAAAAATTGAGCTACAGCTACATGATTGGCACCTCAAAATTACTAAGATGCACAAGATGATGTTTCATCATGGATGTGTTGCTAGGTCAACATGATTCATCCATATTCGGTGATTGCACTCTCACGGTTTTGACCTAACATTGAAAGGGGCACTAGAAATTCGAAAAAAATAAAAAAGATAGTGAAACCTTAGATTGCAGATGTTAGCATGTGTAAAAAAATTCATATTATTTCGTGAAGGTCGGAAAAATCACATTGTTAGGAAAAGTGGCTCAGGTTAGACTAAACACTTCGTTTCTAAGTTTGCTATTTTTTCGAACATCACCAAATTAATCCAAACTTTTTCAACATGTTAGCAGAAAGGTACGTATGCAGAATATGTAATTGGTTTCAAAAAACTGAAGTTCAAAATTTTGGAAAATATTAGTTAGTTTTTAATTAAATAGAAAGGAAATACAAGTCTACCATTTCCCTCTACAGAAACCCGGTGTCCCACAATCGAAGCAAACATATCAAGGTGCGCTACCACTATATGATCAGGCAGTGCATCGACGAGCAGAAGATCTATCATCGTCGACTTCACCGGGACTGTCGAGCAACTTGACTGCTGTCAGGTTTCAGTTTAGGTGTTATTTCTGTCAGTTTCATCAGAGTAGCACTTAGTCGTTGCTTAGGTGTTTCAGTCAGAGTTTGCCCTAGGTCATGTAATAGATTCTGATAGCCAGCTCGCAGGTTGCGAGAGACAATTGGTATCAGAGCGTAAGATTGTATGACAATGTTGCAAGCACTAGGGAGAGGACGCGGCGGCCGCGGCGATGGCGGCACCCCTCCACCAGCAGCAGGAGCACCGCTGCCTGGCGTGACCAGGGGGCTGCGGTGGCACCCCTCCTCCGCCAAGGACATCGACGACGCCTCCACCCGAAGAGCGATGACGCTCGCTGAGCCATGGGCGGTCCATGGCACGAGGTGTCCTAGTACGTGGGCTGCCACTGATCGAGAAGGCGGAGCAACTGTCTGAGGCATGCCTTGCCGGCAAGAAACTGCGCACGCCATTCCCGTAGAAGACCAGGTACAAGGCAGGTGATCCACTCGCTAGTTGGTGCACGACGATCTGTGCGGGCCCATCGCACCTGCCACATCGGGAGGCCACTGAAGTGCTTGTGCGCTTCCAAGCCACAACGGAGACAGAGAGCGGGCGCAAGATCAGTGTGTTGCGCACGGACCGTGGTGGCGAGTTCACGTCAGCCACGTTCGTCGCGCACTGCGCGGACACCGGTGTCAAGTGCCATCTCACGGTGCCGTACTCACCCCAACAGAACGGGGTGGTCTATTCGTCGCAACCAAATGGTAGCCACGGTGGCCAGGAGCATGCTGAAGGCGAAGGGCATGCCGAACTTCTTATGGGGCGAAGGGCTACCGCCTCTATGATCCCGTCGCCAAGCGCGTGCACGTCACGCGGGACGTGGTCTTCGACTAAGACGCGAGCTAGGACTAGAGCGTGCATGAGGACACCCCTGTGAGCACATCCTTCACGGTGGACTGCTTCGTGTGCACTCAGGGCCGGTCAACACCAGTGGACCAAGGTGCATCAGTGTCTCCATCAACGCCAGCTCCGGCAGCATGCATGACGCTGGAGCCAACTTCCTCACCAACACGCGGTCTACGCTGGAGTGCAAGACAAGAGCAGCATGCCTGGTCATCTGGCTCTCCCGTCGGCTCGCTGATCTCACCGGAGAAGAGGTGGCTCCGGCAACACTGAAGGTGGACAACAAGTCTGCCATTTCCCACTGAAGAAACCTAGTGTACCACGATCAAGGCAAACATATCGAGGTGCACTACCACTACATGATCAAGCAACACGTCGACGAGCAGAAGATTTATCATCGTCGACTTCACCAGGATTGTCGAGCAACTTGACTACTATTAGGTTTCAGTTTAGCTGTTATTTCCGTCAATTTCGTTAGAGTAGCATTTAGTCATTGCTTAGGTGTTATTTCTGCTAGTTTAGGATGGTTTTTCTAGCCATCCACTAGAGGTCCATAACCCATGCAATGTTGGCATGGGCCCACGTGTGTGCCACAAGTTTGTGTCATGTCTTGGCATAGCACTCTCATACTTAGATGTATAACCTGGGTGGCATCATGTTGGGCAAGTGCTGAGGCACAAAACCACAAGCTGATGAAGGAGTTTCTAGACAACCAAGAGAGGTCCATAGCCCATGCAATGTTGGCTTGGGCCCACATTTACCACACATGGTGTCTCATCATGTCTTGGCATACAAGTGTTATCCGTTGATATATCAACCAGATAGTATCATGTTGTCCAAGTGATTACTCATACAACCACAAGTTGATGAAGGTGTTTCTAGACAGCTAAGATATGTCTAAATACCATGAAATGTTGGCATGGGCCCACATCTGCCACAGGTGTGACTCATCATGGCTTGGCATAGCACTCTCAAACCTGGATATAGTAACTAGCTAGTTGGGATCATGTTTTGCCAAGTGTTGACTCACAAAACCACTAAGTTTATGATGGTGTTTCTAGCCAACCAAGAGAGGTTTATATCACATGCAATGTTGGCATGTGACCACATTTTCCACAAAGTGTCTCATGATGTATTTGTATAGCAGTGTTATACTTAGATCTAGGAACTAGGTAGGATTATGTTGTCCAAGTGATGACTCATACAACCACAAGTTGATGAAGGTGTTTTTCTAGACAGCTAAGAACATCAAGATCCCATGCAATGTTGGCATGGGCCCACCTCTGCCGCATGTGTCTGTCATGGCTTTGCATAGCACTCTCAAACTTAGATGTAGCAACTAGCTAGTTGGGATCATGTTTTGCCAAGTGTTGACTCACAAAACCACTAAGTTGATGATGGTGTTTCTAGCCAACCAAGAGAGGTTTATAGCACATGCAATGTTGGCATGGGACCAGATTTTCCACAAACCGTCTCATGATGTCTTTGTATAGCAGTGTTATACTTAGATCTAGGAACTAGGTAGGATTATGTTGTCCAAGTGATGACTCATACAACCACAAGTTGATGAAGGTGTTTTTCTAGACAGCTAAGATAGGTCAAGATCCCATGAAATGTTGGCATGGGCCCACCTTTGCCACATTGGTCGGTCATGGATTTCCATAGCACTCTCAAACTTAGATGTAGCAACTAGCTAGTTGGGATCATTTTTTGCCAAGTATTGACTAACAAAACCACTAAGTTGATGATGGTGTTTCTTGCCAACCAAGAGAGGTTTATAGCACATGCAATGTTGGCATGGGACCACATTTTCCACAAAGTGTCTCATGATGTCTGTGCATAGCAGTGTTATACTTAGATCTACCAACTAGGTAGGATTATGTTTTCCAAGTGATGACTCATACAACCACATGTTGATGAAGATATTTCTAGACAATTAATATAGGTTTAGATCCCATAAAATGTATGGGCCCACATCTTCCATGGGTGTGTCTCATCATGGCTTTGCCTAACACTCTCAAACTTAGATTTAGCAACTAGGTAGTTGGGATCATGTTTTGCCAAGTGTTGACTCACAGAACCACTAAGTTGATGATGGTGTTTCTTGCCAACCAAGAGAGTTTTATAGCACATGCAATGTTGGCATGGGACCACATTTTTCCACAAAGTGTCTCATGATGTCTTTGTGTAGCACTGCTATACTTAGATCTACCAACTAGGTAGGATTGTGTTGTCCAACTGATGACTCATACAACCACAAGTTGATGAAGGTGTTTTTCTATACAGCTAAGATAGGTCAAGATCCCATGCAATGTTGGCATGGGCCCACCTCTGCCACTAGTGTCTGACATGGCTTTGCATAACACTCTCAAACTTAGATGTAGCAACTAGCTAGTGGGGATCATGTTTTGCCAAGTGTTGACTCACAAAACCACTATGTTGATGATGGTGTTTCTAGCCAACCAAGAGAGGTTTATAGAACATGCAATGTTGGTATGGGACGACATTTTCCACATAGTGTCTCATGATGTCTTTGCATAGCAGTCTTATACTTAAATCTACCAACTAGGTAGGATTATGTTGTCCATGTGATTACTCATACAACCACAAGTTGATGAAGGTGTTTTTCTAGACAACTAAGATATGTCAAGATCCCATGCAATATTGGCATGGGCTCACCTCCGCCACATGTGTCTGTCATGGCTTTGCATAGCACTCTCAAAGTTGGATCTAGCAACTAGCTAGTTGGGATCATGTTTTCCCAAGTGTTGACTCACAAAACCACTAAGTTGATGATGGTGTTTCTAGCCAACCAAGAGAGGTTTATATCACATGCAATGTTGGCATGGGACCACATTTTCCACAAAGTGTCTCATGATGTCTTTGCATAGTAGTGTTATACTTAGATCTACCAAGTAGGTAGGATTATGTTGTCTAAGTGATGACTCATAAAACCACAAGTTGATGAAGGTTTTTTCTAGACAGCTAAGATAGGTCAAGATCCCATGCAATGTTGGCATGGGCCCACCTGTGCCACATGTGTCTGTCATGGCTTTGCATAGCACTCTCAAACTTAGATGTAGCAACTAGCTAGTTGGGATTATGTTTTGCCAAGTCCTAACTCACAAAACCAGTAAGTTGATGATGGTGTTTCTAGCCAATCAAGAGAGGTTTATAGCACATGCAATGTTGCCATGGGACAATATTTTCCACAAAGTGTCTCATGATGTCTTTGGATAGCACTGTTATACATAGATCTACCAACTAGGTACGATTATTTTATCCAAGTGATGACTCATACAACCACAAGTTGATGAAGGTGTTTCTAAACATCTAAGATAGGTCTAGATCCCATCAAATGTATGGGCCCACATCTGCCACGGGTGTGTCTCATCATGGCTTTGCATAACACTCTCAAACTTAGATGTAGCAACTAGCAAGTTGGGATCATGTTTTGCCAAGTGTTGACTCGCAAAACCACTAAGTTGATGATGATGTTTCTAGCCAACCAAGAGAGGTTTATAGCACATGCAATGTTGGCATGGGACCATATTTTCCACAAACTATTTCATGAGGTCTTTGTATAGCAGTGTTATACTTAGATCTACCAACTAGGTAGGATTATGTTTTCCAAGTGATGAGTCACACAACCACAAGTTGATGTAGGTGTTTCTAGATAGCTAATATAGGTCTAGATCCCATAAATTGTATGGGCCCACGTCTGCCATGGGTGTGTCAGATCATGGCTTTGCATAACACTCTCAAACTTAGATGTAGCAACTAGCTAGTTGGGATCATGTTTTGCCAAGTGTTGACTCACAAAACCACTAAGTTGATAATGGTGTTTCTAGCCAACCAAGAGAGGTTTATAGCACATGCAACGATCGCATGGGACCAGATTTTCCACAAAGTGTGTCATGATGTCTTTGTATAGCAGTGTTATACTTAGATCTACCAACTAGGTAGGATTATGTTTTCCAAGTGATGACTCATACAACCACAAGTTGAAGAAGGTGTTTCTAGATAGCTAAGATAGGTCTAGATCCCATAAAATGTATGGGCCCACAACTCCCAAGGGTGTGTCTCATCATGGTTTTACATAACACTCTCAATCTTAGATGTAGAAACTAGCTAGTTGGGATCATGTTTTGCCAAGTGTTGACTCACAAAGCCACTAAGTTGATGATGGTGTTTCTAGCCAACAAAGAGATGTTTATAGCACATGAAATGTTGGTATGGGACGACATTTTCCACAAAGTGTCTCATGATGTCTTTGCATCGCAATCTTATACTTAGATCTACGGACTAGGTAGTATTATGTTGTCCAAGCGATTACTCATACAACCACAAGTTGATGAAGGTGTTTTTCTAGACAGCTAAGATACGTCAAGATCCATGCAATGTTGGCATGGGCTCACCTCCGCCACATGTGTCTGTCATGGCTTTGCATAGCACTCTCAAAGTTGGATCTAGCAACTAGCTAGTTGGGATCATGTTTTCCCAAGTGTTGACTCACAAAACCACTAAGTTTATGATGGTGTTTCTAGCCAACCAAGAGAGGTTTATAGCACATGCAACGTTGGCATGGGACCACATTTTCCACAAAGTGTCTCATGATGTCTTTGCATAGTAGTGTTATACTTAGATCTACCAAGTAGGTAGGATTATGTTGTCTAACTGATGACTCATAAAACCACAAGTTGATGAAGGTTTTTTCTAGACAGCTAAGATAGGTCAAGATCCCATGCAATGTTGGCATGGGCCCACCTGTGCCACATGTGTCTGTCATGGCTTTGCATAGCACTCTCAAACTTAGATGTAGAAACTAGCTAGTTGGGATTATGTTTTGCCAAGTTCTAACTCACAAAACCAGTAAGTTGATGATGGTGTTTCTAGCCAACCAAGAGAGGTTTATAGCACATGCAATGTTGGCATGGGATAATATTTTCCACAAAGTGTCTCATGATGTGTTTGGATAGCAGTGTTATAGATAGATCTACCAACTAGGTAGGATTATGTTTTCAAGTGATGACTCATACAACCACCAGTTGATGAAGGTGTTTCTAGACAAGAAAGATAGGTCTAGATCCCATAAAATGTATGGGCCCACATACGCCATGGGTGTGTCTCATCATGGCTTTTCATAACACTCTCAAACTTAGATGTAGCAACGAGCTAGTTGGGATCATAGCACATGCAATGTTGGTATGGGACCACATTTTCCACAAATTGTCTCATGATGTCTTTGCATAGCAGTGTTATACTTAGATCTACCAAGTAGGTAGGATTATGTATTCCATGTGATGACTCATACAACCACAAGTTGATGAAGGTGTTTCTAGACAGCTAAGATATGTCTAGATGATGGTGTTTCTAGCCAACCAAGAGATGTTTATAGAACATGCAATGTTGGTATGGGACGACATTTTCCACAAAGTGTCTCATGATGTCTTTGCATCGCAGTGTTATACTTAGATCTACGGACTAGGTAGGATTATGTTGTCCAAGTGATGACTCATACAACACAAGTTGACGAAGGTGTTTTTGTAGACAACTAAGATACGTCAAGATCCCATGCAATGTTGGCATGGCCCACCTCTGCCACATGTATCTGTCATGGCTTTGCATAGCACTCTCAAACTTAGATGTAGCAACTAGCCAGTTGGGATCATGTTTTGCCAAGTGTTGACTCATAAAACTATTAAGTTGACGATGGTGTTTCTAGCTAACTAAGAGAGGTTTATAGCACATGCAATGTTGGCATGGGACCACATTATCCACAAAGTGTCTCATGATGTCTTTGCATAGTAGTGTTATACTTAGATCTACCAAGGAGGTAGGATTATGTTGTCCAAGTGATGACTCATACAACCACAAGTTGATGAAGGTTTTTTCTAGACAGCTAAGATAGGTCAAGATCCATGCAATGTTGGCATGGGCTCACCTCCGCCACATGTGTCTGTCATGGCTTTGCATAGCACTCTCAAAGTTGGATCTAGCAACTAGCTAGTTGGGATCATGTTTTCCCAAGTGTTGACTCACAAAACCACTAAGTTTATGATGGTGTTTCTAGCCAACCAAGAGAGGTTTATAGCACATGCAACGTTGGCATGGGACCACATTTTCCACAAAGTGTCTCATGATGTCTTTGCATAGTAGTGTTATACTTAGATCTACCAAGTAGGTAGGATTATGTTGTCTAACTGATGACTCATAAAACCACAAGTTGATGAAGGTTTTTTCTAGACAGCTAAGATAGGTCAAGATCCCATGCAATGTTGGCATGGGCCCACCTGTGCCACATGTGTCTGTCATGGCTTTGCATAGCACTCTCAAACTTAGATGTAGAAACTAGCTAGTTGGGATTATGTTTTGCCAAGTTCTAACTCACAAAACCAGTAAGTTGATGATGGTGTTTCTAGCCAACCAAGAGAGGTTTATAGCACATGCAATGTTGGCATGGGATAATATTTTCCACAAAGTGTCTCATGATGTGTTTGGATAGCAGTGTTATAGATAGATCTACCAACTAGGTAGGATTATGTTTTCCAAGTGATGACTCATACAACCACCAGTTGATGAAGGTGTTTCTAGACAGCAAAGATAGGTCTAGATCCCATAAAATGTATGGGCCCACATCTGCCATGGGTGTGTCTCATCATGGCTTTTCATAACACTCTCAAACTTAGATGTAGCAACGAGCTAGTTGGGATCATAGCACATGCAATGTTGGTATGGGACCACATTTTCCACAAATTGTCTCATGATGTCTTTGCATAGCAGTGTTATACTTAGATCTACCAAGTAGGTAGGATTATGTATTCCATGTGATGACTCATACAACCAGAAGTTGATGAAGGTGTTTCTAGACAGCTAAGATATGTCTAGATGATGGTGTTTCTAGCCAACCAAGAGATGTTTATAGAACATGCAATGTTGGTATGGGACGACATTTTCCACAAAGTGTCTCATGATGTCTTTGCATCGCAGTGTTATACTTAGATCTACGGACTAGGTAGGATTATGTTGTCCAAGTGATGACTCATACAACACAAGTTGACGAAGGTGTTTTTGTAGACAACTAAGATACGTCAAGATCCCATGCAATGTTGGCATGGCCCACCTCTGCCACATGTATCTGTCATGGCTTTGCATAGCACTCTCAAACTTAGATGTAGCAACTAGCCAGTTGGGATCATGTTTTGCCAAGTGTTGACTCATAAAACTATTAAGTTGACGATGGTGTTTCTAGATAACCAAGAGAGGTTTATAGCACATGCAATGTTGGCATGGGACCACATTATCCACAAAGTGTCTCATGATGTATTTGCATAGTAGTGTTATACTTAGATCTACCAAGGAGGTAGGATTATGTTGTCCAAGTGATGACTCATACAACCACAAGTTGATGAAGGTTTTTTCTAGACAGCTAAGATAGGTCAAGATCCCATGCAATGTTGGCATGGGCCCACCTCTGCCACATGTGTCTGTCATGGCTTTGCATAGCACTCTCAAACTTAGATGTAGCAACTAGCTAGTTGGGATTATGTTTTGCCAAGTGTTGACTAACAAAACCGCTAAGTTGATGATGGTGTTTCTAGCAAACTAAGATAGGTTTATAGAACATGCAATGTTCTCATGGGACCATATTTTCCACAAAGTGTCTCATGATGTCTTTGCATAGCAGTGTTATAGATAGATCTACCAACTAGGTAGGATTATGTTTTCCAAGTGATGACTCATACAACCACCAGTTGATGAAGGTGTTTCTAGACAGCAAAGATAGGTCTAGATCCCATAAAATGTATGGGCCAACATCTGCCATGGGTGTGTCTCATCATGGCTTTTCATAACACTCTCAAACTTAGATGTAGCAACGAGCTAGTTGGGATCATAGCACATGCAATGTTGGTATGGGACCACATTTTCCACAAATTGTCTCATGATGTCTTTGCATAGAAGTGTTATACTTAGATCTACAAAGTAGGTAGGATTATGTATTCCATGTGATGACTCATACAACCACAAGTTGATGAAGGTGTTTCTAGACAGCTAAGATAGGTCTAGATCCCATAAAATTTATGGGCCCACATCTTCCTTGGTTGTGTCTCATCATGGCTTTGCATAAGACTCTCAAACTTAGATGTAGCAACTAGCTAGTTGGGATCATGTTTTGCCAAGTGTTGACTCAAAAAACCACTAATTTGATGATGGTGTTTCTAGCCAACCAAGAGAGGTTTATAGCACATGCAGTGTTGGTATGGGACCACATTTTCCACAAAGTTTCTCATGATGTCTTTGCATAGCAGTGTTATACTTAGATCTACCAACTAGGTAGGATTATGTTTTCCATGTGATGAGTCATACAACCATAAGTTGATGAAGGTATTTCTAGAAAGCTAAGATAGGTCTAGATCGCATAAAATGTATGGGCCCACATCTGCCATGGGTGTGTCTCATCATGGCTTTGCATAACACTCTCAAACTTAGATGTAGCAACTAGCTAGTTGGGATCATGTTTTGCCAAGTGTTGGCTCACAAAACCACTAAGTGGATGATGGTGTTTCTAGCCAACCAAGAGAGGTTTATAGCACATGCAATGTTGTTATGGAACCACATTTTCCACAAAGTGTCTCATGATGTCTTTGCATAGCAGTGTTATACTTAGATCTACCAACTAGGTAGGATTATGTTTTCCAAGTGATGACTCATACAACCACAAGTTTATCAAGGTGTTTCTAGAAATCTAAGATAGGTCTAGATCCCATAAAATGTATGGGCCAATATCTTCCATGGGTGTGTCTCATCATGGCTTTGCATAACACTCTCAAACTTAGATGTAGCAACTAGCTAGTTGGGCTCATGTTTTGCCAAGTGTTGACTCACATAACCACTAAATTTATGATGGTGATTCTAGCCAACCAAGAGAGGTTTATAGCACATGCAATGTTGGTATGGGACCACATTTTCCACAAAGTGTCTCATGATGTCTTTGCATAGAAGTGTTATACTTCGATCTACCAACTAGGTAGGATTATGTTTTCCAAGTGATGACTCATACAACCAAAAGTTGATGAAGGTGTTTCTAGACAGCTAAGATAGGTCTAGATGCCATAAAATGTATGGGCCCACATTTGCATGGGTGTGTCTCATCATGGCTTTGTATAACACTCTCAAACTTAGATGTAGCAACTAGCTGGTTGGGATCATGTTTTGCCAAGTGTTGACTCAAAAAACCACTAATTTGATGATGGTGTTTCTAGCCAACCAAGAGAGGTTTATAGCACATGCAATGTTCGCATGGGACCACATTTTCCACAAAGTGTCTCATGTTGTCTTTGCATAGTAGTGTTATACTTAGATCTACCAACTAGGTAGGATTATGTTGTCCAAGTGATGACTCATACAACCACGAGTTGATGAAGGTGTTTCTAGACAGCTAAGATAGGTCTAGATCCCATGAAATGTTGGCATGGGCCCACATCTTCCATGGCTGTGTCTCATCATGGCATTGCATAACACTCTCAAACTTAGATGTAGCAACTAGCTAGTTGGGATCATGTCTTGCCAAGTGCTAACTCACAAAACCACTAAGTAGATGATGGTGTTTCTAGCCAACCAAGAGAGGTTTATAGCACATGCAGTGTTGGTATGGGACCACATTTTCCACAAAGTTTCTCATGATGTCTTTGCATAGCAGTGTTATACTTAGATCTACCAACTAGGTAGGATTATGTTTTCCATGTGATGAGTCATACAACCATAAGTTGATGAAGGTATTTCTAGAAAGCTAAGATAGGTCTAGATCGCATAAAATGTATGGGCCCACATCTGCCATGGGTGTGTCTCATCATGGCTTTGCATAACACTCTCAAACTTAGATGTAGCAACTAGCTAGTTGGGATCATGTTTTGCCAAGTGTTGGCTCACAAAACCACTAAGTTGATGATGGTGTTTCTAGCCAACCAAGAGAGGTTTATAGCACATGCAATGTTGTTATGGAACCACATTTTCCACAAAGTGTCTCATGATGTCTTTGCATAGCAGTGTTATACTTAGATCTACCAACTAGGTAGGATTATGTTTTCCAAGTGATGACTCATACAACCACAAGTTTATCAAGGTGTTTCTAGAAATCTAAGATAGGTCTAGATCCCATAAAATGTATGGGCCAATATCTTCCATGGGTGTGTCTCATCATGGCTTTGCATAACACTCTCAAACTTAGATGTAGCAACTAGCTAGTTGGGCTCATGTTTTGCCAAGTGTTGACTCACATAACCACTAAATTTATGATGGTGATTCTAGCCAACCAAGAGAGGTTTATAGCACATGCAATGTTGGTATGGGACCACATTTTCCACAAAGTGTCTCATGATGTCTTTGCATAGAAGTGTTATACTTCGATCTACCAACTAGGTAGGATTATGTTTTCGAAGTGATGACTCATACAACCAAAAGTTGATGAAGGTGTTTCTAGACAGCTAAGATAGGTCTAGATGCCATAAAATGTATGGGCCCACATTTGCATGGGTGTGTCTCATCATGGCTTTGTATAACACTCTCAAACTTAGATGTAGCAACTAGCTGGTTGGGATCATGTTTTTCCATGTGTTGACTCACAAAAGTACTAAGTTGATGATGGTGTTTCTAGCCAACCAAGAGAGGTTTATAGCACATGCAATGTTGGCATGGGACCACATTTTCCACAAAGTGTCTCATGATGTCTTTGTATAGTAGTGTTATACTTATCTCTACCAACTAGCTAGGATTATGTTGTCAAAGTGATGACTCATATAACCACAAGTTGATGAAGGTTTTTTTCTAGATAGCTAAGATATGTCAAGATCCCATGCAATGTTGGCATGGGCCCACCTCTGCCACATGTGTCTGTCATGGCTTTGCATAGCACTATCAAACTTAGATGTAGCAACTAGCTAGTTGGGATCATGTTTTGCCAAGTGTTGACTCAAAAAACCACTAAGTTGATGATGGAGTTTCTAGCCAACCAAGAGAGGTTTATAGCACATGCAATGTTCGCATGGGACCACATTTTCCACAAAGTGTCTCATGTTGTCTTTGCATAGTAGTGTTATACTTAGATCTACCAACTAGGTGGGATTATGTTGTCCAAGTGATGACTCATACAACCACGAGTTGATGAAGGTGTTTCTAGACAGCTAAGATAGGTCTAGATCCCATGAAATGTTGGCATGGGCCCACATCTTCCATGGCTGTGTCTCATCATGGCATTGCATAACACTCTCAAACTTAGATGTAGCAACTAGCTAGTTGGGATCATGTCTTGCCAAGTGCTAACTCACAAAACCACTAAGTAGACGATGGTGTTTCTAGCCAACCAAGAGAGGTTTATAGCACATGCAGTGTTGGTATGGGACCACATTTTCCACAAAGTTTCTCATGATGTCTTTGCATAGCAGTGTTATACTTAAATCTACCAACTAGGTAGGATTATGTTTTCCATGTGATGAGTCATACAACCATAAGGTGATGAAGGTATTTCTAGAAAGCTAAGATAGGTCTAGATCGCATAAAATGTATGGGCCCACATCTGCCATGGGTGTGTCTCATCATGGCTTTGCATTACACTCTCAAACTTAGATGTAGCAACTAGCTAGTTGGGATCATGTTTTGCCAAGTGTTGGCTCACAAAACCACTAAGTTGATGATGGTGTTTCTAGCCAACCAAGAGAGGTTTATAGCACATGCAATGTTGTTATGGAACCACATTTTCCACTAAGTGTCTCATGATGTCTTTGCATAGCAGTGTTATACTTACATCTACCAACTAGGTAGGACTATGTTTTCCAAGTGATGACTCATACAACCACAAGTTTATCAAGGTGTTTCTAGAAATCTAAGATAGGTCTAGATCCCATAAAATGTATGGGCCAATATCTGCCATGGGTGTGTCTCATCATGGCTTTGCATAACACTCTCAAACTTAGATGTAGCAACTAGCTAGTTGGGCTCATGTTTTGCCAAGTGTTGACTCACATAACCACTAAGTTGATGATGGTGATTCTAGCCAACCAAGAGAGGTTTATAGCACATGCAATGTTAGTATGGGACCATATTTTCCACAAAGTGTCTCATGATGTCTTTGCATAGAAGTGTTATACTTAGATCTACCAACTAGGGAGGATTATGTTTTCCAAGTGATGACTCATACAACCAAAAGTTGAGGAAGGTGTTTCTAGACAGCTAAGATAGGTCTAGATGCCATAAAATGTATGGGCCCACATTTGCATGGGTGTGTCTCATCATGGCTTTGTATAACACTCTCAAACTTAGATGTAGCAACTAGCTGGTTGGGATCATGTTTTTCCAAGTGTTGACTCACAAAAGTACTAAGTTGATGATGGTGTTTCTAGCCAACCAAGAGAGGTTTATAGCACATGCAATGTTGGGATGGGACCACATTTTCCACAAAGTGTCTCATGATGTCTTTGTATAGTAGTGTTATACTTAGATCTACCAACTAGCTAGGATTATGTTGTCAAAGTGATGACTCATATAACCACAAGTTGATGAAGGTTTTTTTAGAGATAGCTAAGATACGTCAAGATCCCATGCAATATTGGCATGGGCCCACCTCTGCCACATGTGTCTGTCATGGCTTTGCATAGCACTATCAAACTTAGATGTTGCAACTAGCTAGTTGGGATCATGTTTTGCCAAGTGTTGACTCACAAAACCACTAAGTTGATAATGGTCTTTCTAGCCAACCAAGACAGGTTTATAGCACATGCAATGATCGCATGGGACCAGATTTTCCACAAAGTGTCTGTTGATGTCTTTGTATAGCAGTGTTATACTTAGATCTACCAACTAGGCAGGATAATGTTGTCCACGTGATGACTCATACAACCACAAGTTGATGAAGGTGTTTTTCTAGACAGCTAAGATAGGTCAAGATCCCATGCAATGTTGGCATGTGCCCACCTCTGCCACATGTGTATGTCATGGCTTTGCAAAGCACTCTCAAACTTAGATGTAGCAACTAGCTAGTAGGGATCATGTTTTGCCAAGTGTTGACTAACAAAACCACTAAGTTCATGATGGTGTTTCTAGCTAACCAAGTGAGGTTTATAGCACATGCAATGTTCGCATGGGACCACATTTTCCACAAATTGTCTGATGTTGTCTTTGCATAGCAGTGTTATACTTAGATCTACCAACTAGGTAGGACTATTTTGTCCAAGTGATTACTCATACAACCACAAGTTGATGAAGGTGTTTCTAGACAGCTAAGATAGGTCTAGATCCCATGAAATGTTTGCATAGGCCCACATCTTCCACATGTGTGAGTCATAATGGCTTGGCATAACACTCCGAAACCTAGATGTAGCAACTAGCTAGTTGGGATCATGTCTTGCCAAGTGCTAACTCACAAAACCACTAAGTTGATGATGGTGTTTCTAGCCAACCAAGAGAGGTTTATAGCACATGCAATGTTGTCATGGGACCATATTTTCCACAAAGTGTCTCATGATGTCTTTGCATAGTAGTGTTATACTTAGATCTACCAACTAGGTAGGATTATGTTTTCCAAGTGATGACTCATACAACCACAAGTTGATGAAGGTGTTTCTAGACAGGTAAAATAGGTCTAGATCCCATAAAATGTATGGGCCCACATCTGCCATGGGTGTGTCTCATCATGGCTTTGCATAACGCTCACAAACTTAGATGTAGCAACTAGCTAGTTGGGATCATGTTTTGCCAAGTGTTGACTCACAAAACCACTAAGTTGATGATGGTGTTTCTAGCGAACCAAGAGAAGTTTATAGCACATGCAATGTTGGTATGGGACCACATTTTCCACAAATTGTCTCATTATGTCTTTGCATAGCAGTGTTATACTTAGTGTAACATCCCAAATTCAGCAACCCTGATTAGTTGTCTAGAATGCAAAAATCAGGGGGAACAAAAACTTTTTCTTGTTCATTGGTGCAGTGTTTGCTTGTTGTTTGTTTGTACTTGTGCATGTGAGTGTATACCATATGAGACTCCTTACCTCACCATCAGTTAACAAAAGCTATTTACCAAAACTATCCTAGCTCATTCTACATATTCTCAAATGTTTTGGCATTTCAAAACATGAGCCAAGATCCTTATATAACCAAAACTATTTTAGTATCTTCTATTGACAAAACTATGGAGAGAGATATAATATAACCTCCTTATGTTTTCAAGACAGGACCCTCAACTAATCTTATCTCTAGTTTTCCCAAAACCTTTTTTCAAAGCATTTGAATTATACTCTTGTAGATATACCAAGGACTCTCACCTTATTCAATCCCCAACCCATTCTAAATGCCCCAACCTTACCCCAAGCTAAGCTTGATGGTAACCCTAGTAGTTGATTTGCTTAGTTATAAGATGAGTTGCCTTGATCTGTTGTCTGATGAGTTGCCTCGATCAGCTGTTTGACTTGTTTGCTTGGGAAGTAGTATTAGCCACTCTAGGAGCTCATCATTAGGATCAATAGGTCTCCAAATCCCCACACCCTAAGCCAGTATACAAAGCAAGATCAAATCTCTAGATACTAGGGATCATCTAAAACCCTTAACCAGATCCATTCTACAGTGATCCATTCTAGAAGCTTCCAAGTCCATGAAGACCAATAGCAAGCATGGATCCCTTCTACTCAATATACTCTTCAATATCATCCACTTGTTGGTGCTCTGACACCTTGCAACCATCCCAAAACATTCCCTCTCATACCCTAGTCAAAATCCTCAAAACTGCCAAAATTTGACTAAGTCTAGAAACTGTTTCAACATCACCTTTTTGAATGCCTTCCTTTCTCAAACCATGTGCATTTTTGGAAATTCACCTGAACCATCTTGTTAACCATCATAAGGACTACCAAGGCCAACTTTTTCCCTTGGTTAGATCATCCTCCAACACCCTTGTTCTTGATGGTTTTGCAGGCAAGAAAATAACTTTTCCTGCAAATCTAGTCATCATGCCTACTTTGACAGAAGCTCACACCAGCATCCCACCTTCTATGGAACAACTATTGGCATGGTTGTGTTATACTCATATAGGTCTATCAAAATCTACTTCACTTGTTCCATGTGGATCTTTGAGCTTATTAAACCCACATGGTTTATAAGGCATCTTGACTCATCTGGTATGGCAGCCTTATTTTCAACAAAGTTTGCCATCATTTCAAGATCACCTAAAATTCTTTTAATCCAAAATCCTTCTTCCATGATCATCTATATGACTTGGTATAACTAATCATCTATCCCTTGCATCAACCATGTTTTGATGGTATGAAATTAACCCCACCCTAGATCCCTAATGTAGGGTATTCCACCCAAAATCAACTTGGATTCTCGAATCCCAAGGTTGCAAATGCTTGCTACACCTTGTCTACATCACCTACCTTGATCATCAAGATTTCTCAAATATTACCCATAATTATTATGGACCAAATCTATTTAATTTCTTTTAATAGACAATATCTCAAAACCCCTTTCCCCAATGGAAAGTTTGGTTTTTGCCAAAACACTTCCCCAACTTTTTGCTCAGGTGATTTCCATTTATCATATCCTATCCTCCCATCTCAAAAAAAAAATTTTGAGAAGCTTTATTAATTCTTTTTTCCCATTTTCTGAAATGGCTGAATTGGAATAATAATTTTTTTAAATACTTTTAATCCCCAATAAATCTTGGGAAAATTCCCCTAAGTGTGTATTCACATTTGGGACCTTCTCAAACCAAAAACCAACCCGGTCCAATATAAAAATATCAAATGATCTTCTAGAAACTACTTCTGCCCTTTTTGAATAAATAGTGTTAAGTGGCAAAAACTCCTTTGAAAAATCTCAAATAAATCCTAGGAGTGTACCTTGACCATGCCCATCCACCAGTACTATCTCCTCCATCTCTTCCCATGCAAATTGTTGAACCCCTTCACAATATCTTTTGTGATCAAAACTTTGCAACACTATCAAACTTGAGCTAATTCAAGACCAAACCATTACCAAAGCTTGTCAAGCACTCCTCTCCAGCCACCACTACTCCCCTGGTCGTGAGCAATATAGCTCCACACCAGCACTTGCCCATTTTACCCTTGGTTTAGTGGAGAGAGAGAGAGACAACCAAAATCTTACAAGATTTACCCATTTAATTACCCCCAGCTGCCACAGCCCTCTCTGCCCGACCAAATCCCAATCCTACCCCTCCACACCGCCCTCTGAGCCAGTCCCTGGCCAGCTCTATCCCTCCCCCATGTCCAAAGTGGACATTTGCACCATCTACTCCTCCCCCTAGGTATAAAGGCCAGAGGCCACCCCTAGCACTCCCCTGCCACGCATTTGCTCCCTCTCCCCCTCCACTTACCTCCCCTAGCTCCACTCCTACTCCCCTGCTCAGATCTGCCCGAAAGAAGAAGAAGAAGGAGAAGCTTCGGGTTCTCCCAAAAATCGAGCAAGGCTCCCTCCCCCTTGATCCCCCTTCGCTACATGTCATCTGGTCAACTCCCCTACCTCCCCTGCATCTAACCATAGTCTCCTTTTTGCCCAGGACCGTCCCCTTCGTCGCCACCGTCGAGCTCCGACGAGGTAGCTCTCGGTCACTATCGCGTGAGCACCTTCCCAGGCGTGAACCCGACCGTGCCGCCCCTCGATATGCTTGCCGACGACCACCGCGTCCTCCTGCACCCTCCCCGACCTCCCCCGAGCCCTTGGTAAGCTTCCCGGGCGAGCTCCGTCGTCCCCTAGGGTTCCGCCGCCGCGGGCTCTGTTTTGCTGAGGACGACGACGCCCTGTCGTCCGTCTTCACTTAATTGAACGCCCCCCAGGCCTCCTTACCCCCTTGCTCCCTCGCGGACACTCACGCTGGGCCCTACCTGGCAGGTTCAAGCCGCGGGCTCCCGCATGCCGCGCCGCCCGCCGTGGGCCAAATTCCCTCTATGCGGCCCAGCTGCCCTGCTTTCTTTTTCCTTTTAATTCCAGAGCCAGATTTGTAGCAGTTAAATTAAATCCATTTAAAAATTTAAAAAAGATCCAATTGCTAGGATGTAAATTTCAGAGAGTTCTCAGATGTTTTCTTAAACATACAGAGGTAACCCCTAGTCAAGAATAATTTCTATTAATTGTTGGAAATTAATCTGCAGCAAGGTGTACTTAACACCAAATAATTTCCTTAGAGAGTTACACATATCCAATTGGGGAAAGCCAAAGCTCTACTGGAAGGTAATTGATATACCTATCACCTAGCATAGGCCGTATGCCAAGGTGAACAGTAGTGTGTCTTTAGCAAAAATAACAAAAACACCCTCTATCTGCCTTGGGTAAATTCTCTAGGTCAAACCAAATGTGGTATTGACCTGATTCGACCTCCCAGTACATCATAATATCAACATCTATCAAGCCCTAGTAGCTCAGATTTTATTGATCTCTGGTTGAATTTTAGTTAATTAAACATATCTCTGTACCCCCTTTTTCACTAAATAAATCACTCCAGGAGTTTGACAACTACAAAAAGAGTGAATCCAATTTGTAAAGAAAGGTACTTCCAATACCTACCATGTAAAATTGGAGTCACACCGGAACATTCTGTAAACTAAATCTGGTGAAAAAGACAAAAACATCACAGAACTACCTTCGGGAATTTCCTGAGGGCATTCTGCTAATTGTTTAGACTTGATTCCAACTCTAGGTGGTTCAGTACATCAATCACTACCTAACCACCCAAGGAAATAATTTTTGTGCCTCTATATGAATTCTGGTGAATTATTTCCTCAAACTAGAGTTTATTCCACTATAAAAAGCATAACTAAATCTAGGTAAGTGATAATCTAATCAAACCACTTGTGTTGGTCTTGTTTTTTCAAGACCTATCTGAGGATATCATGGTTGCACATTGATATCCTACATACCTCAAGTCTCCACCACAAGTCCTTGGTATATAACCTAGACAACTATCTTCCAAGGGAAAAACACTTATATGGGAATCTAGTAATTTCACGACTAATACCCAACTCCTCCAAAACCTACTAAGTTAGGTAGGATTCAGTGTGTTTGTTTGCTGTATGGTTTGATGCATGTATGCCTTGTATTGATTGTGGTATTGTCTGCTTGCATGTATATTCGATGACGGCGATAGTGTGAGTGTTTGACGACAAGAAGGAAGAGACATCTTATTGTTATCTATTGGGTATTCTTGGTTATCTAAAGAAGTCCAGGGACTTATTGCTGATCACCGGCAAGCCACCATTTCCTGAATTCTGATACTTGTCCTACTCTTTTATTATCTATTTTGTATCCCCCTTTATAAATTGCATTACTACCTGCATGTCTTGTTTTACAAATACTGCGTTAATAACTTGGCTCCTCCAAGTTATGACTTATGTCCCTTGTGGCACCACCCGGTTGTACCTACCATTTATCCCTTAGACCGAGAGTACGATGGTCATCATCTTACCTCGCTGAAAACCCTGGCTTTGAGAAAATGAGTTGTTTTGGGGATTTACCCTACTACAAAATGTTCAAAACTATTTTGTACAACCCTTGGGAAGAGGCATCGTTCCAAGCGAATGTTTTAACTACAGAAATGGTGTTGATGAGGAATGAGAAATTGAAGGGATGTTCTATGCCTTTACCGGAACAATTTTTATCCGTGCAACTACATTACCCCAGGTGCTAGGGCTTAGCTCGTAGTTTGTCTTCATTAGTCAGGTCAGCTTGTACCATGCTTATAGGGAGAGATCCCTTGAATTCCGAGCAGGTGCTAACAGATCTCGGATCTGGAGCCTGTCGCTTGCTTCGGCAAGAGTGAGCTTGTCTTGGCAGGAGTGCCGGTGCAACAGTTGGATCTCCCACGGACGGTATGACTTAGGCGGTATGGAAGGAAGTGGAGTCACCAAGTTAAGGTATATTAAAGGTTGTGTCTTGGGTATATGCGTGTACAGAAGGAAGGACTATAGCTGGGAGCCACATACTCGTTGTCGGGGAGAACAAACCCAAAAGGAAAAGCAGCCTTTGCTAGGGTCGACAAGCGAAAGGTTAGGTTTGATTATCCGGACCCCCATCTACAGTGGTAGTGGGCCGTGGTTGTATCCCGGTGGATGTATTGATTCTTGTGGGGAAAGTGCGTAAACTCTGCAGAGTATAATCTATTCGAATAGCCGTGTCCATGGTCAAGGACGATTGTAAAGGTGTTGGCTAGGAGTACCGAAACAGTGTTTGTTTGGAAAATGGATGAAAAGTATGGTGGTTCCGGGGGAACCTAAGTTTGAAGTCTTGATTTGACCAGAGGTGGTCAAAGAGGTTTAAAAAGGGTTTTTGCTGCAAACTGTTTTCAAAAAGGTTTTCAACAAAGATATGGGGATATCTTGATTTATAAAACAGAGGCATGTTTCAAAACTCTTTTTCAACAAAGATATGGAGGTGCCATAACTACAAGAGGTATTCTAAGCTTTCAAAACAACCCTAGTAGAGCTATCTCGCCACAGTAAAAATTTGCAATTCCTTATTCTACTTAACTTGGTGGTTTGCGAGTACATTCAAAAGTACTCATGGCATTGTCCCTGGTTATTTACTTGACCAGACTTTCAGAGGATTGACATCGAAGGATTACGGTGATGACCAGTGAGCTAGGACATCTTCCCAGTCAGTCGCCTATAGGTTGAGGCACGATTGGGCTCTGCGCGAAATGATGATCCGCTTCGAAAGATGTTGTAGCCATAATGGCATTTATGTAAGTCTTGTAAATTCATTATGTTTCGGATGTTGTAATGATACGTGTCGATTATGTTCCATGGCTCACTGATCATGGGAACGTGGATATATACATAACAGGGATTTCTCGGATGGTTAATCCGGAGAGCCCACACTTAGATCTACCAACTAGGTAGGATTATGTTTTCCAAGTGATGACTCATACAACCACAAGTTGATGAAGGTGTTTCTAGAAAGCTAAGATAGGTCTAGATCCCATAAAATGTATGGGCCCACATCTGCCATGGGTGTGTCTCATCATGGCTTTGCATAACACTCTCAAACTTAGATGTAGAAATTAGCTAGTTGGGATCATGTTTTCCCAAGTGTTGACTCACAAAAGCATCAAGTTGATGATGGTGTTTCTAGTCAACCAAGAGAGGTTTATAGCACATGCAGTGTTGGCATGGGACCACATTTTCTACAAAGTGTATCATGATGTCTTTGTATAACATTTTATACTTAGATCTACCAACTATGTAGGATTATGTTGTCGAAGTGATGACTCATACAACCACAAGTTGATGAAGGTGTTTTTCTAGACATCTAAGATAGGTCAAGATCCCATGAAATGTTGGCATGGGCCCACCTCTGCCACATGTGTCTGTCATGGCTTTGCATAGCACTCTCAAACTTAGATATAACAACTAGCTAGTTGGGATCATGTTTTGCCAAGTGTTGACTAACAAAACCACTAAGTTGATGATGGTGTTTCTAGCCAACCAAGAGAGGTTTATAGCACATGCAATGTTCTCATGGGACCATATTTTCCACAAAAAGTGTCTCACGATGTCTTTGCATAGCAGTGTTATACATAGATCTACCAACTAGGTAGTATTATGTTTTCCAAGTGATGACTCATATAACCACAAGTTGATGAAGGTGTTTCTAGACATCTAAGATAGGTCCAGATCCCAAAAAATGTATGGGCCCACATCTGCCATGGGTGTGTCTCATCATGGTTTTACATAAGACTCTCAAACTTAGATATAGCAACTAGCTAGTTGGGATCATGTTTTGCCAAGTGTTCACTCACAAAACCACTAAGTTGATGATGATGTTTCTAGCCAACGAAGATAGGTTTATAGCACATGCAATGTTGGTATGGGACGCCATTTTCCACAAAGTGTCTCATGATATCTTTGCATAGCAGTGTTATACTTAGATCTACGAACTAGGTAGGATTATGTTGTCCAAGTAATGACTCATACAACCACGAGTTGATGAAGGTGTTTTTGTAGACAGCTAAGATACGTCAAGATCCCATGCAATGTTGGCATTGGCCCACCTCTAGCACATGTGGCTGTCATGGCTTTGCATAGCACTCTCAAACTTATATGTAGCAACTAGCCAGTTGGGATCATGTTTTGCCAAGTGTTGACTCACAAAACCACTAAGTTGATGATGCTATTTCTAGCCAACCAAGAGAGGTTTATAACACATGCAATGTTGGCATGGGACCACATTTTCCACAAAGTGTCTCATGATGTCTTTGCATAGTAGTGTTATACTTAGATCTACCAAGTAGGTAGGATTATGTTTTCCAAGTGATGACTCATACAACCACAAGTTCATGAAGATGTTTCTAGACAGCTAAGATAGGTCTAGATCCCATAAAATGTATGGGCCCACTTCTGCCATGGGTGTGTCTCATCATGGTTTTGCATAACACTCTCAAACTTAGATGTAGCAACTAGCTAGTTGGGATCATGTTTTGCCAAGTGTTGACTCACAAAACCACTAAGTTGATGATGGTGTTTCTAGGCAACCAAGAGAGGTTTATAGCACATGCACTGTTGGTATGGGACGACATTTTCCACAAAGTGTCTCATGATGTCTTTGCATAGCAGTGTTGTACTTAGATCTACCAACTAGGTAGGATTATGTTTTCCAAGTGATGGCTCATACAACCACAAGTTGATGAAGGTGTTTCTACACAACTAAGATAGGTCTAGATCCCATAAAATGTATGGGCCCACATCTTGCATGGGTGTGTCTCATCATGGCTTTGCATAACCCTCTGAAACTTATATGTAGCAACTAGCTAGTTGGGATCATGTTTTTCCAAGTGTTGACTCACAAAACCACTAAGTTGATGATGGTGTTTCTAGCCAACCAATATAGGTTTATAGCACATGCAATGTTGGCATGGGACCACATTTTCCACAAAGTGTCTTATGATGTCTTTGTATAGCAGTGTTATACTTAGATCTACCAACTAGGTAGGATTATGTTGTCCAAGTGATGACTCATACAACCACAAGTTGATGAAGATGTTTTTATAGACACTAAGATATGTCAAGATCCCATGCAATGTTGGCATGGGCCCACCTCTGCCACATGTGTTTGTCATGGCTTTGCGTAGCACTCTCAAACTTAGATGTAGCAACTAGCTAGTTGGGACCATGTTTTGCCAAGTGTTGACTAACAAAACCACTAAGTTGATGATGGTTTTTCTAGCCAACCAAGAGAGGTTTATAGCACATACAATGTTCGCGTGGGACCACATTTCCCACAAAGTGTCTCATGATGTCTTTGCATAGAAGTGTTATACTTAGATCTACCAACTAGGTAGGATTATGTTGTCCAAGTGATGACTCATACAACCACAAGTTGATGAAGGTGTTTCTAGACAGCTAAATTAGGCCTAGATCACCTAAAATGTTGGCATGGGCCCACATCTACCATAGGTGTGACTCATAATAGCTTGCCATAGCACTCTCAAACCTAGATGTAGCAACTAGCTAGTTGGGATCATGTTTTGCCAAGTGCTAGCTCACAAAACCACTAAGTTGATGATGGTGTTTCTAGCCAACTAAGAGAGGTTTATAGCACATGCAATGTTGGTATGGGACGACATTTTCCACAAAGTGTCTCATCATGTCTTTGCATAGCAGTGTTATACTTAGATCTACCAACTAGGTAGGATTATGTTTTCCAAGTGATGAGTCATACAACCACAAGTTGATGAAGGTGTTTCTACAAAGCTAAGATAGGTCTAGATCCCATAAAATGTATGGGCCCACATCTTGCATGGGTGTGTCTCATCATGGCTTTGCATAACCCTCTGAAACTTAGATGTAGCAACTAGCTAGTTGGGATCATGTTTTTCCAAGTGTTGACTCACAAAACCACTAAGTTGATGATGGTGTTTCTAGCCAACCAATATAGGTTTAGAGCACATGTAATGTTGGCATGGGACCACATTTTCCACAAAGTGTCTCCTGATTTCTTTGTATAGCAGTGTTATACTTAGATCTACCAACTAGGTAGGATTATGTTGTCCAAGTGATGACTCATACAATCACAAGTTGATGAAGGTGTTTTTATAGACAACTAAGATGTAGCAACTAGCTAGTTGGGATCATGTTTTGCCAAGTGTTGACTAACAAAACCACTAAGTTGATGATGGTGTTTCTAGCCAACCGAGAGAGGTTTGTAGCACATGCAATCTTCGCATGGGACCACATTTTCCACAAAGTGTCTCATGATGTCTTTGCATAGTAGTGTTATACTTAGATCTACCAACTAGGTAGGATTATGCTGTCCAAGTGATTACTCATACAACCATAAGTTGATGAACGTGTTTCTAGACAGCTAAGATAGGTCTAGATCCCATGAAATGTTGGCATGGGCCCACATCTGCCACAAGTGTGAGTCATAATGGCTTGGCATAGTACTCTCAAACCTAGATGTAGCAACTAGCTAGTTGGTATCATATTTTTCCAAGTGTTAACTCACAAAACCACTAAGTTGATGATGGTGTTTCTAGCCAACCAAGACAGGTTTATAGCACATGCAATGCTGGCATGGGACCACATTTTCCACAAAGTGTCTCATGATGTCTTTGCATAGTAGTGTTATACTTAGATCTACCAACTAGGTAGGATTATGTTGTCTAAGTGATGACTCATACAACCACAAGTTGATGAACGTGTTTTTCTAGACAGTTAAGATAGGTCAAGATCCCATGCAATGTTGGCATGGGCCCACCTCTGCCACATGTGTTTGTCATGGCTTTGCGTAGCACTCTCAAACTTAGATGTAGCAACTAGCTAGTTGGGACCATGTTTTGCCAAGTGTTGACTAACAAAACCACTAAGTTGATGATGGTTTTTCTAGCCAACCAAGAGAGGTTTATAGCACATACAATGTTCGTGTGGGACCACATTTCCCACAAAGTGTCTCATGATGTCTTTGCATAGAAGTGTTATACTTAGATCTACCAACTAGGTAGGATTATGTTGTCCAAATGATGACTCATACAACCACAAGTTGATGAAGGTGTTTCTAGACAGCTAAATTAGGCCTAGATCACCTAAAATGTTGGCATGGGCCCACATCTACCACAGGTGTGACTCATAATAGCTTGCCATAGCACTCTCAAACCTAGATGTAGCAACTAGCTAGTTGGGATCATGTTTTGCCAAGTGCTAGCTCACAAAACCACTAAGTTGATGATGGTGTTTCTAGCCAACTAAGAGAGGTTTATAGCACATGCAATGTTGGTATGGGACGACATTTTCCACAAAGTGTCTCATCATGTCTTTGCATAGCAGTGTTATACTTAGATCTACCAACTAGGTAGGATTATGTTTTCCAAGTGATGAGTCATACAACCACAAGTTGATGAAGGTGTTTCTACAAAGCTAAGATAGGTCTAGATCCCATAAAATGTATGGGCCCACATCTTGCATGGGTGTGTCTCATCATGGCTTTGCATAACCCTCTGAAACTTAGATGTAGCAACTAGCTAGTTGGGATCATGTTTTTCCAAGTGTTGACTCACAAAACCACTAAGTTGATGATGGTGTTTCTAGCCAACCAATATAGGTTTAGAGCACATGTAATGTTGGCATGGGACCACATTTTCCACAAAGTGTCTCCTGATTTCTTTGTATAGCAGTGTTATACTTAGATCTACCAACTAGGTAGGATTATGTTGTCCAAGTGATGACTCATACAATCACAAGTTGATGAAGGTGTTTTTATAGACAACTAACATGTAGCAACTAGCTAGTTGGGATCATGTTTTGCCAAGTGTTGACTAACAAAACCACTAAGTTGATGATGGTGTTTCTAGCCAACCGAGAGAGGTTTGTAGCACATGCAATCATCGCATGGGACCACATTTTCCACAAAGTGTCTCATGATGTCTTTGCATAGTAGTGTTATACTTAGATCTACCAACTAGGTAGGATTATGTTGTCCAAGTGATTACTCATACAACCATAAGTTGATGAACGTGTTTCTAGACAGCTAAGATAGGTCTAGATCCCATGAAATGTTGGCATGGGCCCACATCTGCCACAAGTGTGAGTCATAATGGCTTGGCATAGTACTCTCAAACCTAGATGTAGCAACTAGCTAGTTGGTATCATATTTTTCCAAGTGTTAACTCACAAAACCACTAAGTTGATGATGGTGTTTCTAGCCAACCAAGACAGGTTTATAGCACATGCAATGCTGGCATGGGACCACATTTTCCACAAAGTGTCTCATGATGTCTTTGCATAGTAGTGTTATACTTAGATCTACCAACTAGGTAGGATTATGTTGTCTAAGTGATGACTCATACAACCACAAGTTGATGAACGTGTTTTTCTAGACAGTTAAGATAGGTCAAGATCCCATGCAATGTTGGCATTGGCCCACCTCTGCCACATGTGTCTATCATGGCTTTGCATAGCACTCTCAAACTTAGATGTAGAAACTAGCTAGGTGGGATCATATTTTGCCAAGTGTTGACTAACAAAACCACTAAGTTGATGATGGTGTTTCTAGCCAACCAAGAGAGATTTGTAGCACATGCAATCTTCGCATGGGACCACATTTTCCACAAAGTGTCTCATGATGTCTTTGCGTAGTAGTGTTATACTTAGATCTACCAACTAGGTAAGATTATGTTGTCCAAGTGATTACTCATACAACCATAAGTTGATCAAGGTGTTTCTAGACAGCTAAGATAGGTCTGGATCCCATGAAATGTTGGCATGGGCCCACATCTGCCACAGGTGTGAGTCATAATGGCTTGGCATAGCACTCTCAAACCTAGATGTAGCAACTATCTAGTTGGGATCATATTTTGCGAAGTGTTAACTCACAAAACCACTAAGTTGATGATGGTGTTTCTAGCCAACCAAGACAGGTTTACAACACATGCAATGTTGCCATGGGACCACATTTGCCACAAAGTGTCTCATGATGTCTTTGCATAGTAGTGTTATACTTAGATCTACCAACTAGGTACGATTATGTTGTCCAAGTGATGACTCATACAACCACAAGTTGATGAACGTGTTTTTCTAAACAGCTAAGATAGGTCAAGATCCCATGCAATGTTGGCATTGGCCCACCTCTGCCACATGTGTCTATCATGGCTTTGCATAGCACTCTCAAACTTAGATGTAGCAACTAGGTAGCTGGGATTATGTTTTGCCAAGTGTTGACTAACAAAACCACTAAGTCGATGATGGTGTTTTTAGCCAACGAAGAGAGGTTTGTAGCACATGCAATCTTCGCTTGGGACCACATTTTCCACAAAGTGTCTCATGATGTCTTTGCGTAGTAGTGTTATAGTTAGATCTACCAACTAGGTAGGATTATGTTGTCCAAGTGATTACTCATACAACCATAAGTTGATGATGGTGTTTCTAGATAGCTAAGATAGGTCTAGATCCCATGAAATGTTGGCATGGGCCCACATCTGCCATAGGTGTGAGTCATAATGGTTTGGCATAGCACTCTCAAACCTAGATGTAGCAACTATCTAGTTGGGATCATATTTTGCGAAGTGTTAACTCACAAAACCACTAAGTTGATGATGGTGTTTCTAGCCAACCAAGAGGGGTTTATAGCACATGAAATGTTGGCATAGGACCACATTTTCCACAAAGTGTCTCATGATATCTTTGTATAGCAGTGTTATACTTAGATCTACCAACAAGGTAGGATTATGTTTTCCAAGTGATGACTCATACAACCACAAGTTGATGAAGGTGTTTCTAGACAGCTAAGATAGGTCTAGATCCCATAAAATGTATGGGCCGACATCTGCCATGGGTGAGTCTCATCATGGCTTTGCATAACACTCTAAAAATTAGATGTAGCAACTAGCTATTTGGGATCATGTTTTGCCAAGTGTTGACTCACAAAACCACTAAGTTGATGATGGTATTTCTAGCCAACAAAGAGAGGTTTATAGCACATGCAATGTTGGCATGGGACCAGATTTTTCACAAAGTGTCTCATGATGTCTTTGTATAGCAGTGTTATACTTAGATCTACCAACTAGGTAGGATTATGTTGTCCATGTGATGAGTCATACAACTACAAGTTGATGAACGTGTTTTTCTAGACAACTAAGATAGGTCAAGATCCCATGCAATGTTGGCATTGGCCCACCTCTGCCACATGTGTCTATCATGGCTTTGCATAGCATTCTCAAACTTAGATGTAGCAACTAGCTAGTTGGGATCATGTTTTGCCAAGTGTTGACTAACAAAACCACTAAGTTGATGATGGTGTTTCTAGCCAACCGAGAGAGGTTTGTAGCACATGCAATCTTTGCATGGGACCACATTTTCCACAAAGTGTCTCATGATGTCTTTGCATAGTAGTGTTATACTTAGATCTACCAACTAGGTAGGATTATGTTGTCAAAGTGATGACTCATACAACCACAAGTTGATGAACGTGTTTTTCTAGACAGCTAAGATAGGTCAAGATCCCATGCAATGTTGCCATTGGCCCACCTCTGCCACATGTGTCTATCATGGCTTTGCATAACACTCTCAAACTTAGATGTAGAAACTAGCTAGCTGGGAACATGTTTTGCCAAGTGTTGACTAACAAAACCACTAAGTTTATGATGGTGTTTCTAGCCAACCAAGAGAGGTTTGTAGCACATGCAATCTTCGCATGGGACCACATTTTCCACAAATTGTCTTATGATGTCTTTGCGTAGTAGTGTTATACTTAGATCTACCAACTAGGTAGGATTATGTTGTCCAACTGATTACTCATACAACCATAAGTTGATGAAGGTGTTTCTAGACAGCTAAGATAGGTCTGGATCCCATGAAATGTTGGCATGGGCCCACATCTGCCACAGGTGTGAGTCATAATGGCTTGGCATAGCACTCTCAAACCTAGATGTAGCAACTATCTAGTTGGGATCATATTTTGCGAAGTGTTAACTCACAAAACCACTAAGTTGATGATGGTGTTTCTAGCCAACCAAGACAGGTTTACAACACATGCAATGTTGTCATGGGACCACATTTGCCACAAAGTGTCTCATGATGTCTTTTCATAGTAGTGTTATACTTAGATCTACCAACTAGGTACGATTATGTTTTCCAAGTGATGACTCATACAACCACAAGTTGATGAACGTGTTTTTCTAGACAGCTAAGATAGGTCAAGATCCCATGCAATGTTGGCATTGGCCCACCTCTGCCACATGTGTCTATCATGGCTTTGGATAGCACTCTCAAACTTAGATGTAGCAACTAGCTAGCTGGGATTATGTTTTGCCAAGTGTTGACTAACAAAACCACTAAGTTGATGATGGTGTTTCTAGCCAACCAAGAGAGGTTTGTAGCACATGCAATCTTCGCATGGGACCACATTTTCCACAAAGTGTCTCATGATGTCTTTGCGTAGTAGTGTTATAGTTAGATCTACCAAGTAGGTAGGATTATGTTGTCCAAGTGATTACTCATACAACCATAAGTTGATGATGGTGTTTCTAGATAGCTAAGATAGGTCTAGATCCCATGAAATGTTGGCATGGGCCCACATCTGCAACAGGTGTGAGTCATAATGGCTTAGCATAGCACTCTCAAACCTAGATGTAGCAACTATCTAGTTGGGATCATATTTTGCAAAGTGTTAACTCACAAAACCACTAAGTTGATGATGGTGTTTCTAGCCAACCAAGAGGGGTTTATAGCACATGAAATGTTGGCATAGGACCACATTTTCCACAAAGTGTCTCATGATGTCTTTGTATAGCAGTGTTATACTTAGATCTACCAACAAGGTAGGATTATGTTTTCCAAGTGATGACTCATACAACCACAAGTTGATGAAGGTGTTTCTAGACAACTAAGATAGGTCTAGATCCCATAAAATGTATGGGCCGACATCTGCCATGGGTGAGTCTCATCATGGCTCTGCATAACACTCTAAAAATTAGATGTAGCAACTAGCTATTTGGGATCATGTTTTGCCAAGTGTTGACTCACAAAACCACTAAGTTGATGATGGTATTTCTAGCCAACAAAGAGAGGTTTATAGCACATGCAATGTTGGCATGGGACCAGATTTTTCACAAAGTGTCTCATGATGTCTTTGTATAGCAGTGTTATACTTAGATCTACCAACTAGGTAGGATTATGTTGTCCAAGTGATGACTCATACAACTACAAGTTGATGAACGTGTTTTTCTAGACAACTAAGATAGGTCAAGATCCCATGCAATGTTGGCATTGGCCCACCTCTGCCACATGTGTCTATCATGGCTTTGCATAGCATTCTCAAACTTAGATGTAGCAACTAGCTAGTTGGGATCATGTTTTGCCAAGTGTTGACTAACAAAACCACTAAGTTGATGATGGTGTTTCTAGCCAACCGAGAGAGGTTTGTAGCACATGCAATCTTCACATGGGACCACATTTTCCACAAAGTGTCTCATGATGTCTTTGCATAGTAGTGTTATACTTAGATCTACCAACTAGGTAGGATTATGTTGTCTAAGTTATGACTCATACAACCACAAGTTGATGAACGTGTTTTTCTAGACAGCTAAGATAGGTCAAGATCCCATGCAATGTTGGCATTGGCCCACCTCTGCCACATGTGTCTATCATGGCTTTGCATAGCACTCTCAAACTTAGATGTAGAAACTAGCTAGCTGGGAACATGTTTTGCCAAGTGTTGACTAACAAAACCACTAAGTTGATAATGGTGTTTCTAGCCAACCAAGAGAGGTTTGTAGCACATGCAATCTTCGCATGGGACCACATTTTCCACAAAGTGTCTTATGATGTCTTTGCATAGTAGTGTTATACTTAGATCTACCAACTAGGTAGGATTATGTTGTCCAAGTGATTACTCATACAACCATAAGTTGATGAAGGTGTTTCTAGACAGCTAAGATAGGTATGGATCCCATGAAATGTTGGCATGCGCCCACATCTGCCACAGGTGTGAGTCATAATGGCTTGGCATAGCACTCTCAAACCTAGATTTAGCAACTATCTAGTTGGGATCACATTTTGCGAAGTTTTAACTCACAAAACCACTAAGTTTATGATGGTGTTTCTAGCCAACCAAGACAGGTTTACAACACATGCAATGTTGTCATGGGACCACATTTGCCACAAAGTGTCTCATGATGTCTTTGGATAGTAGTGTTATACTTAGATGTACCAACTAGGTAGGATTATGTTGTCCAAGTGATGACTCATACAACCACAAGTTCATGAACGTGTTTTTCTAGACAGCTAAGGTAGGTCAAGATCCCATGCAATGTTGGCATTGGCCCACCTCTCCCACATGTGTCTATCATGGCTTTGGATAGCACTCTCAAACTTAGATGTAGCAACTAGCTAGCTGGGATTATGTTTTGCCAAGTGTTGACTAACAAAACCACTAAGTTGATGATGGTGTTTCTAGCCAACCAAGAGAGGTTTGTAGCACATGCAATCTTCGCATGGGACCACATTTTCCACAAAGTGTCTCATGATGTCTTTGCGTAGTAGTGTTATAGTTAGATCTACCAACTAGGTAGGATTATGTTGTCCAAGTGATTACTCATACAACCATAAGTTGATGATGGTGTTTCTAGATAGCTAAGATAGGTCTAGATCCCATGAAATGTTGGCATGGGCCCACATCTGCCACAGGTGTGAGTCATAATGGCTTGGCATAGCACTCACAAACCTAGATGTAGCAACTATCTAGTTGGGATCATATTTTGCGAATTGTTAACTCACAAAACCACTAAGTTGATGATGGTGTTTCTAGCCAACCAAGACAGGTTTATAGCACACGCAATGTTGGCATGGACCACATTTTCCACAAAGTGTCTCATGATGTCTTTGCATAATAGTGTTATACTTAGATCTACCAACTAGGTAGGATTATGTTGTCCAAGTGATGACTCATACAACCACAAGTTGATGAACGTGTTTTTCTAGACATCTAAGATAGGTCAAGATCCCATGCAATGTTGGCATTGGCCCACCTCTGCCACATGTGTCTATCATGGCTTTGCAGTAGCACTCTCAAACTTACATGTAGCAACTAGCTAGTTGGTATCATGTTTTGCCAAGTGTTGACTAAGAAAACCACTAAGTTGATGATGGTGTTTCTAGCCAACCAAGAGAGGTTTGTAGCACATGCAATCTTTGCCTGGGACCACATTTTCCACAAAGTGTCTCATGACGTCTTTGAATAGTAGTGTTATACTTAGATCTACCAACTAGGTAGGATTATGTTGTCCAAGTGATTACTCATACAACTATCAGTTGTTGAAGGTGTTTCTAGACAGCTAAGATAGGTCTAGATCCCATGAAATGTTGGCATGGGCCCACATCTGCCACAGGTGTGAGTCATAATGGCTTGGCATAGCACTCTCAAACCTAGATGTAGCAACTAGCTAGTTGGGATCATATTTTTCCAAGTGTTAACTCACAAAACCACTAAGTTGATGATCGTGTTTCTAGCCAACCAAGACAGGTTTATAGCACATGCAATGTTGGCATGGGACCACATTTTCCACAAAGTGTCTCATGATGTCTTCGCATAGTAGTGTTATACTTAGATCTACCAACTAGGTAGGATTATGTTGTCCAAGTGATGGCTCATACAACCACAAGTTGATGAACGTGTTTTTCTAGACAACTAAGATAGGTCAAGATCCCATGCAATGTTGGCATTGGCCCACCTCTGCCACATGTGTCTGTCATGGCTTTGCATAGCACTCTCAAACATAGATGTAGCAACTAGCTAGTTGGGATCATGTTTTGCCAAGTGTTGACTAACAAAACCACTAAGTTGATGATGGTGTTGCTACCCAACTAAGAGAGGTTTGTAGCACATGCAATCTTTGCATGGGACCACATTTTCCACAAAGTGTCTCATGATGTCTTTGCATAGTAGTGTTATACTTATATCTACCAACTAGGTAGGATTATGTTGTCCAAATAATTACTCATACAACCATAAGTTGATGAAGGTGTTTCTAGACAGCTAAGATAGGTCTGGATCCCATGAAATGTTGGCATGGGCCCACATCTGCCACAGGTGTGAGTCATAATGGCTTGGCATAGCACTCTCAAACCTAGATGTAGCAACTATCTAGTTGGGATCATATTTTGCGAAGTGTTAACTCACAAAACCACTAAGTTGATGATGGTGTTTCTAGCCAACCAAGACAGGTTTACAACACATGCAATGTTGTCATGGGACCACATTTGCCACAAAGTGTCTCATGATGTCTTTTCATAGTAGTGTTATACTTAGATCTACAAACTAGGTATGATTATGTTGTCCAAGTGACGACTCATACAACCACAAGTTGATGAACGTGTTTTCTAGACAGCTAAGATAGGTCAAGATCCCATGCAATGTTGGCATTGGCCCACCTCTGCCACATGTGTCTATCATGGCTTTGCATAGCACTCTCAGACTTAGATGTAGCAACTAGCTAGCTGGGATCATGTTTTGCCAAGTGTTGACTAACAAAACCACTAAGTTGATGATGGTGTTTCTAGCCAACCAAGAGAGGTTTGTAGCACATGCAATCTTCGCATGGGACCACATTTTCCACAAAGTGTCTCATGATGTCTTTGCATAGTAGTGTTATACTTAGATCTACCAAATAGGTACGATTATGTTGTCCAAGTGATGACTCATACAACCACAAGTTGATGAACGTGTTTTTCTAGACAGCTAAGATAGGTCAAGATCCCATGCAACGTTGGCATTGGCCCACCTCTGCCACATGTGTCTATCATGGCTTTGGATAGCACTCTCAAACTTAGATGTAGCAACTAGCTAGCTGGGATTATGTTTTGCCAAGTGTTGACTAACAAAACCACTAAGTTGATGATGGTGTTTCTAGCCAACCAAGAGAGGTTTGTAGCACATGCAATCTTCGCATGGGACCACATTTTCCACAAAGTGTCTCATGATGTCTTTGCGTAGTAGTGTTATAGTTAGATCTACCAAGTAGGTAGGATTATGTTGTCCAAGTGATTACTCATACAACCATAAGTTGATGATGGTGTTTCTAGATAGCTAAGATAGGTCTAGATCCTATGAAATGTTGGCATGGGCCCACATCTGCAACAGGTGTGAGTCATAATGGCTTAGCATAGCACTCTCAAACCTAGATGTAGCAACTATCTAGTTGGGATCATATTTTGCAAAGTGTTAACTCACAAAACCACTAAGTTGATGATGGTGTTTCTAGCCAACCAAGAGGGGTTTATAGCACATGAAATGTTGGCATAGGACCACATTTTCCACAAAGTGTCTCATGATGTCTTTGTATAGCAGTGTTATACTTAGATCTACCAACAAGGTAGGATTATGTTTTCCAAGTGATGACTCATACAACCACAAGTTGATGAAGGTGTTTCTAGACAACTAAGATAGGTCTAGATCCCATAAAATGTATGGGCCGACATCTGCCATGGGTGAGTCTCATCATGGCTCTACATAACACTCTAAAAATTAGATGTAGCAACTAGCTATTTGGGATCATGTTTTGCCAAGTGTTGACTCACAAAACCACACAGTTGATGATGGTATTTCTAGCCAACAAAGAGAGGTTTATAGCACATGCAATGTTGGCATGGGACCAGATTTTTCACAAAGTGTCTCATGATGTCTTTGTATAGCAGTGTTATACTTAGATCTACCAACTAGGTAGGATTATGTTGTCCAAGTGATGACTCATACAACTACAAGTTGATGAACGTGTTTTTCTAGACAACTAAGATAGGTCAAGATCCCATGCAATGTTGGCATTGGCCCACCTCTGCCACATGTGTCTATCATGGCTTTGCATAGCATTCTCAAACTTAGATGTAGCAACTAGGTAGCTGGGATTATGTTTTGCCAAGTGTTGACTAACAAAACCACTAAGTTGATGATGGTGTTTCTAGCCAACCGAGAGAGGTTTGTAGCACATGCAATCTTCACATGGGACCACATTTTCCACAAAGTGTCTCATGATGTCTTTGCATAGCAGTGTTATACTTAGATCTACCAACTAGGTAGGATTATGTTGTCCATGTGATGACTCATACAACTACAAGTTGATGAACGTTTTTTTCTAGACAACTAAGATAGGTCAAGATCCCATGCAATGTTGGCATTGGCCCACCTCTGCCACATGTGTCTATCATGGCTTTGCATAGCATTCTCAAACTTAGATGTAGCAACTAGCTAGTTGGGATCATGTTTTCCCAAGTGTTGACTAACAAAACCACTAAGTTGATGATGGTGTTTCTAGCCAACCGAGAGAGGTTTGTAGCACATGCAATCTTCACATGGGACCACATTTTCCACAAAGTGTCTCATGATGTCTTTGCATAGTAGTGTTATACTTAGATCTACCAACTAGGTAGGATTATGTTGTCTAAGTGATGACTCATACAACCACAAGTTGATGAACGTGTTTTTCTAGACAGCTAAGATAGGTCAAGATCCCATGCAATGTTGGCATTGGCCCACCTCTGCCACATGTGTCTATCATGGCTTTGCATAGCACTCTCAAACTTAGATGTAGAAACTAGCTAGCTGGGAACATGTTTTGCCAAGTGTTGACTAACAAAACCACTAAGTTGATGATGGTGTTTCTAGCCAACCAAGAGAGGTTTGTAGCACATGCAATCTTCGCATGGGACCACATTTTCCACAAAGTGTCTTATGATGTCTTTGCGTAGTAGTGTTATACTTAGATCTACCAACTAGGTAGGATTATGTTGTCCAAGTGATTACTCATACAACCATAAGTTGATGAAGGTGTTTCTAGACAGCTAAGATAGGTATGGATCCCATGAAATGTTGGCATGCGCCCACATCTGCCACAGGTGTGAGTCATAATGGCTTGGCATAGCACTCTCAAACCTAGATTTAGCAACTATCTAGTTGGGATCACATTTTGCGAAGTTTTAACTCACAAAACCACTAAGTTGATGATGGTGTTTCTAGCCAACCAAGACAGGTTTACAACACATGCAATGTTGTCATGGGACCACATTTGCCACAAAGTGTCTCATGATGTCTTTGCATAGTAGTGTTATACTTAGATGTACCAACTAGGTACGATTATGTTGTCCAAGTGATGACTCATACAACCACAAGTTCATGAACGTGTTTTTCTAGACAGCTAAGGTAGGTCAAGATCCCATGCAATGTTGGCATTGGCCCACCTCTGCCACATGTGTCTATCATGGCTTTGGATAGCACTCTCAAACTTAGATGTAGCAACTATCTAGATGGGATCATGTTTTGCCAAGTGTTAACTAACAAAACCACTAAGTTGATGATGGTGTTTCTAGCCAACCAAGAGAGGTTTGTAGCACATGCAATCTTCGCATGGGACCACATTTTCCACCAAGTGTCTCATGATGTCTTTGCGTAGTAGTGTTATAGTTAGATCTACCAACTAGGTAGGATTATGTTGTCCAAGTGATTACTCATACAACCATAAGTTGATGATGGTGTTTCTAGATAGCTAAGATAGGTCTAGATCCCATGAAATGTTGGCATGGGCCCACATCTGCCACAGGTGTGAGTCATAATGGCTTGGCATAGCACTCACAAACCTAGATGTAGCAACTATCTAGTTGGGATCATATTTTGCGAATTGTTAACTCACAAAACCACTAAGTTGATGATGGTGTTTCTAGCCAACCAAGACAGGTTTATAGCACACGCAATGTTGGCATGGACCACATTTTCCACAAAGTGTCTCATGATGTCTTTGCATAATAGTGTTATACTTAGATCTACCAACTAGGTAGGATTATGTTGTCCAAGTGATTACTCATACAACCACAAGTTGATGAACGTGTTTTTCTAGACATCTAAGATAGGTCAAGATCCCATGCAATGTTGGCATTGGCCCACCTCTGCCACATGTGTCTATCATGGCTTTGCAGTAGCACTCTCAAACTTACATGTAGCAACTAGCTAGTTGGTATCATGTTTTGCCAAGTGTTGACTAAGAAAACCACTAAGTTGATGATGGTGTTTGTAGCCAACCAAGAGAGGTTTGTAGCACATGCAATCTTTGCCTGGGACCACATTTTCCACAAAGTGTCTCATGACGTCTTTGAATAGTAGTGTTATACTTAGATCTACCAACTAGGTAGGATTATGTTGTCCAAGTGATTACTCATACAACCATAAGTTGATGATGGTGTTTCTAGATAGCTAAGATAGGTCTAGATCCCATGAAATGTTGGCATGGGCCCACATCTGCCACAGGTGTGAGTCATAATGGCTTGGCATAGCACTCTCAAACCTAGATGTAGCAACTAGCTAGTTGGGATCATATTTTGCCAAGTGTTAACTCACAAAACCACTAAGTTGATGATGGTGTTTCTAGCCAACCAAGACAGGTTTATAGCACATGCAATGTTGGCATGGGACCACATTTTCCACAAAGTGTCTCATGATGTCTTCGCATAGTAGTGTTATACTTAGATCTACCAACTAGGTAGGATTCTGTTGTCCAAGTGTTGGCTCATACAACCACAAGTTGATGAACGTGTTTTTCTAGACAGCTAAGATAGGTCAAGATCCCATGCAATGTTGGCATTGGCCCACCTCTGCCACATGTGTCTGTCATGGCTTTGCATAGAACTCTCAAACATAGATGTAGGAACTAGCTAGCTGGGATCATGTTTTGCCATGTGTTGACTAACAAAACCACTAAGTTGATGATGGTGTTTCTAGCCAACTAAGAGAGGTTTGTAGCACATGCAATCTTCGCATGGGACCACATTTTCCACAAAGTGTCTCCTGATGTCTTTGCATAGCAGTGTTATACTTAGATCTACCAACTTGGTAGTATTATGTTGTCCAAGTGATTAATCATGCAACCATAAGTTGATGAAGGTGTTTCTAGGCAGCTAAGATACGTCTAGATACCATGAAATGTTGGCATGGGCCCACATCAGCCACCGGTGTGAGTCATAATGGCTTGGCATAGCACTCTCAAACCTAGATGTAACAACAAGCTAGTTGGGATCATATTTTGCCAAGTGTTAACTCACAAAACCACTAAGTTGCTGATGGTGTTTCTAGCCAACCAAGATAGGTTTACAGCACATGCAATGTTGGCATGGGACCACATTTTCCACAAAGTGTCTCATGATGTCTTTGCATAGTAGTGTTATACTTAGATCTACCAACTAGGTAGGATTATGTTGTCCAAGTGATTACTCATACAACCACAAGTTGATGAACGTGTTTTTCTAGACATCTAAGATAGGTCAAGATCCCATGCAATGTTGGCATTGGCCCACCTCTGCCACATGTGTCTATCATGGCTTTGCAGTAGCACTCTCAAACTTACATGTAGCAACTAGCTAGTTGGTATCATGTTTTGCCAAGTGTTGACTAAGAAAACCACTAAGTTGATGATGGTGTTTGTAGCCAACCAAGAGAGGTTTGTAGCACATGCAATCTTTGCCTGGGACCACATTTTCCACAAAGTGTCTCATGACGTCTTTGAATAGTAGTGTTATACTTAGATCTACCAACTAGGTAGGATTATGTTGTCCAAGTGATTACTCATACAACCATAAGTTGATGATGGTGTTTCTAGATAGCTAAGATAGGTCTAGATCCCATGAAATGTTGGCATGGGCCCACATCTGCCACAGGTGTGAGTCATAATGGCTTGGCATAGCACTCTCAAACCTAGATGTAGCAACTAGCTAGTTGGGATCATATTTTGCCAAGTGTTAACTCACAAAACCACTAAGTTGATGATGGTGTTTCTAGCCAACCAAGACAGGTTTATAGCACATGCAATGTTGGCATGGGACCACATTTTCCACAAAGTGTCTCATGATGTCTTCGCATAGTAGTGTTATACTTAGATCTACCAACTAGGTAGGATTCTGTTGTCCAAGTGTTGGCTCATACAACCACAAGTTGATGAACGTGTTTTTCTAGACAGCTAAGATAGGTCAAGATCCCATGCAATGTTGGCATTGGCCCACCTCTGCCACATGTGTCTGTCATGGCTTTGCATAGAACTCTCAAACATAGATGTAGGAACTAGCTAGCTGGGATCATGTTTTGCCATGTGTTGACTAACAAAACCACTAAGTTGATGATGGTGTTTCTAGCCAACTAAGAGAGGTTGGTAGCACATGCAATCTTCGCATGGGACCACATTTTCCACAAAGTGTCTCCTGATGTCTTTGCATAGCAGTGTTATACTTAGATCTACCAACTTGGTAGTATTACGTTGTCCAAGTGATTAATCATGCAACCATAAGTTGATGAAGGTGTTTCTAGGCAGCTAAGATACGTCTAGATACCATGAAATGTTGGCATGGGCCCACATCAGCCACCGGTGTGAGTCATAATGGCTTGGCATAGCACTCTCAAACCTAGATGTAACAACAAGCTAGTTGGGATCATATTTTGCCAAGTGTTAACTCACAAAACCACTAAGTTGCTGATGGTGTTTCTAGCCAACCAAGATAGGTTTACAGCACATGCAATGTTGGCATGGGACCACATTTTCCACAAAGTGTCTCATGATGTCTTTGCATAGTAGTGTTATACTTAGATCTACCAACTAGGTAGGATTATGTTGTCCAAGTGATGACTCATACAACCACAATTGATGAAGGTTTTTTCTAGACAACTAAGATAGGTCAAGATCCCATGCAATGTTGGCATGGGCCCACCTCTTCCACATGTGTGTTTCATGGCTTTGCATAGAACTCTCAAACTTAGATGTAGCAACTAGCTAGTTGGGATCATGTTATGCCAAGTGCTGAGTCACAAAACCACTAAGTTGATGATGGTGTTTCTAGCCAACCAAGAGAGGTTTATAGCACATGAAATGTTGGCATAGGACCACATTTTCCACAAAGTGTCTCATGATGTCTTTGTATAGCAGTGTTATACTTAGATCTACCAACAAGGTAGAATTATGTTTTCCAAATAATGACTCAAACAACCACAAGTTGATGAAGGTGTTTCTAGATAGCTAAGATAGGACTAGATCCCATAAAATGTTGGCATGGGCCCACATCTGCCACATGTGTGACTCATAACGGCTTGGCATAGCACTCTCAAACCTAGATGTAGCAACTAGCTATTTGGGATCATGTTTTGCCAAGTGTTGACTCACAAAACCACTAAGTTGATGATGGTATTTCTAGACAACAAAGAGAGGTTTATAGCACATGCAATGTTGGCATGGGACCACGTTTTCCACAAAGTGTCTCATGATGTCTTTGCATAGTAGTGTTATACTTAGATCTACCAACTAGGTAAGATTATGTTGTCCAAGTGATGACTCATACAATCACAAGTTGATGAAGGTTTTTTCAAGATAGCTAAGATAGGTCAAGATCCCATGCAATGTTGGCATGGGCCCACCTCTTCCACATGTGTCTGTCAGGGCTTTGCATAGCACTCTCAAACTTAGATGTAGCAACTAGCTAGTTGGGATCAAGTCTTGCCAAGTGCTGACTCACAAAATCACTAAGTTAATGATTGTGTTTCTAGCCAACCAAGGGAGGTTTATAGCACATGAAATGTTGGCATGCGACCACATTTTCCACAAAGTGTTTCATGATGTATTTGCATAGCACTGTTATACTTAGATCTACCAACTTGGTAGGATTATGTTTTCCAAATGATGACTCATACAACCACAAGTTGATGAAGGTGTTTCTAGACAGCTAAGATAGGTCTAGATCCCATAAAATGTAGGGGCCCACATCTGTCATGGGTGTGTCTCATCATGGCTTTGCATAACACTCTCAAACTTAGATGTAGAAACTAGCTAGTTGGGATCAGGTTTTGCCAATTGTTGACTTACAAAACTTCTAAGTTGATAATGGTGTTTCTAGCCAACCAAGAGAGGTTTATAGCACATGCAATGATCGCATGGGACCAGATTTTCCACAAAGTGTCTCATGATGTCTTTGTAGAGCAGTGTTATACTTAGATCTACTAACTAGGTAGGATTATGTTGTCCAAGTGATGACTCATACAACCACAAGTTGATGGACATGTTTTTCTAGGCAGCTAAGATAGGTCAAGATCCCATGCAATGTTGGCATGGGCCCACCTCTGCCACATGTGTTTGTCATGGCTTTGCATAACACTCTCAAACTTAGATGTAGCAACTAGCTAGTTGGGATCATGTTTTTCCAAGTGATGACTAACAAAACCACTAAGTTGATGATGGTGTTTGTAGACAACCAAGAGAGGTTTATAGCACATGCAATGTTCGCATGTGACCACATTTTCCACAAAGTGTCTCATGATATCTTTGCATAGAAATGTTATACTTAGATCTACCAACCAGGTAGGATTATTTTGTCCAAGTGATTACTCATACAACCACAAGTTGATGAAGGTGTTTCTAGACAGCTCAGATGGGACTAGATCCCATGAAATGTTGTCATGGGCCCACATCTGCCATATGTGTGACTCATAATGGATTGGCATAGCACTCTCAAACCTAGATGTAGCAACTAGCTAGTTGGGATCATGTTTTGCCAAGTGTTGACTCAAAAAACCACTAAGTTGATGATGGTGTTTCTAACCAACCAAGACAGGTTTATAGCACATGCAATTTTGCCATGGGACCACATTTTCCACAAAGTGTCTCATGATGTATTTGCATAGTAGTGTTATACTTAGATCTACCAACTAGGTAGTATTATGTTGTCCAAGTGATGACTCCTACAACCACATGTTGATGAAGGTTTTTTCTAGACAACTAAGATAGGTCAAGATCCCATGCAATGTTGGCATGGGCCCACCTCTTCCACATGTGTCTGCTAGGGCTTTGCATAGCACTCTCAAACATAGATGTAGCAACTATCTAGTTGGGATCATGTCTTGCCAAGTGCTGACTCACAAAATCACTTAGTTAATGATTGTGTTTCTAGCCAGCCAAGAGAGGTTTATAGCACATGCAATGTTGACATGGGACCAAATTTTCCACAAAGTGTCTCATGATGTATTTGCATAGCAGTGTTATACTTAGATCTACCAACTAGGTAAGATTATGTTTTCCAAATGATGACTCATACAACCACAAGTTGATGAAGGTGTTTCTAGACAGCTAAGATAGGTCTAGATCCCATAAAATGTATGGGCCCACATCTGTCATGGGTGTGTCTCATCATGGCTTTGCATAACACTCTCAAACTTAGATGTAGCAACTAGGTAGTTGGGATCAGGTTTTCCCAATTGTTGACTCACAAAACCACTAAGTTGATGATGGTGTTTCTAGCCAACCAAGAGAGGTTTATAGTACATGCAATGTTGGCATGGGACCACATTTTCCACAAAGTGTCTCATGATGTCTTTGTATAGCAGTGTTATACTTAGATCTACCAACTAGGTAGGATTATGTTGTCCAAGTGATGACTCATACAACAAGAAGTTGATGAAGGTGTTTTTCTAGACAACTAAGATACGCCAAGATCCCATGCAATGTTGGCATGGGCCCACCTCTGCCACATGTGTCTATCATGGCTTTGCATAGCACTCTCAAACTTAGATGTACCAACTAGCTAGATGGGATCATGTTTTGCCAAGTGTTGACTAACAGAACCACTAAGTTGATGATGGTGTTTCTAGCCAACCGATAGAGGTTTGTAGCACATGGAATCTTCGCATGGGACCACATTTTCCACAAAGTGTCTCATGATGTCTTTGCATAGTAGTGTTATACTTAGATCTACCAACTAGGTAGGATTATGTTGTCCAAGTGATTACTCATACAACCATAAGTTGATGAACGTGTTTCTAGACAGCTAAGGTAGGTCTAGATCCCATGAAATGTTGGCATGGGCCCACATCTGCCACAGGTGTGAGTCATAATGGCTTGGCATATCACTCTCAAACCTAGATGTAGCAACTAGCTAGTTGGGATCATATTTTTCCAAGTGTTAACTCACAAAACCACTAAGTTGATGATGGTGTTTCTATCCAACCAAGACAGGTTTATAGCACATGCAATGTTGGCATGGGACCACATTTTCCACAAAGTGTCTCATGATGTCTTTGCATAGTAGTGCTATACTTAGATCTACCAACTAGGTAGGATTATGTTGTCTAAGTGATGACTCATACAACCACAAGTTGATGAACGTGTTTTTCTAGACAGCTAAGATAGGTCAAGATCCCATGCAATGTTGGCATTGGCCCACCTCTACCACATGTGTCTATCATGGCTTTGCATAGCACTCTCAAACTTAGATGTAGAAACTAGCTAGCTGGGATCATGTTTTGCCAAGTGTTGACTAACAAAACCACTAAGTTGATGATGGTGTTTCTAGCCAACCAAGAGCGGTTTATTACACATGCAATGTTCACATGGGACCACATTTTCCACAAAGTGTCTCATGAAGTCTTTGCATAGGAGTGTTATACTTAGATCTACCAACTCGGTAGGATTATGTTGTCCAAGTGATTACTCATACAACCACAAGTTGTTGAATGTGTTTCTAGCCAGCTAAGATAGGTCTAGATCCCATGAAATGTTGGCATGGGCCCACATCTGCCACATGTGTGACTTATAATGGCTTGGCATAACACTCTCAAACCTAGATGTAGCAACTAGCTAGTTGGGATCATGTTTTGCCAAGTGTTGACTCACAAAACAACTAAGTTGATGATGGTGTTTCTAGCCAACCAAGACAGGTTTATAACACATGCAATGTTGGCATGGGACCACATTTTCCACAAAGTGTCTCATGATGTCTTTGCATAGTAGTGTTGTACTTAGATCTACCAACTAGGTAGGATTATGTTGTCCAAGTGATGACTCATACAACCACAAGTTGATGAAGGTTTTTTATAGACAGCTAAGATAGGTCAAGATCCCATGCAATGTTGTCATGGGCCCACTTCTTCCTCATGTGTTTGTCAGGGCTGTGCATAGCACTCTCAAACTTAGATGTAGCAACTAGCTAGTTGGGATCTTGTTTTGCCAAGTGTTGACTCACAAAACCACTAAGTTGATGATGGTGTTTCTAGCCAACCAAGAGAGGTTTATAGCACATGCAATGTTGTCATGGGACCACATTTTCCACAAAGTGTCTCATGATGTCTTTGTATAGCAGTGTTATACTTAGATCTACCATCTAGGTAGGATTATATTGTCCAATTGATGACTCATACAACCACCAGTTGATGAAGGTGTTTTTCTAGACAGCTAAGATACGTCAAGATCCCATGCAATGTTGGCATGGTCCCACCTCTGCCAGATGTGTCTGTCATGGCTTTGTATAGCACTCTCAAACTTAGATGTAGAAACTAGCTAGTTGGGATCATGTTTTGCCAAGTGTTGAGTCACAAAACCACTAAATTGAAAATGGTGTTTCTAGCCAACCAATATAGGTTTATAGCACATGCAATGATCACATGGGACCAGATTTTCCACAAAGTGTCTCATGATGTCTTTTTTAGGAGTGCTATACTTAGATCTACCAACTAGCTAGGATTATGTTGTCCAAGTGATGACTCATACAACCACAAGTTGATGAAGGTGTTTTTCTAGCCAGCGAAGATAGGTCAAGATCCCATGCAATGTTGGCATGGGCCTACCTCTGCCACATGTGTCTTTCATGGCTTTGCATAGCACTCTCAAACTTAGATGTAGCAACTAGCTAGTTGGGATAATGTTTTGCCAAGTGTTGACTAACAAAACCACTAAGGTTATGATGGTGTTTCTAGCTAACCAAGACAGGTTTATAACACATGCAATGTTGGCATGGGACCACATTTTCCACAAATTGTGTCATGATGTCTTTGCATAGTAGTGTTATACTTAGATCTACCAACTAGGTAGGATTATGTTGTCCAATTGATGACTCATACAACCACCAGTTGATGAAGGTGTTTTTCTAGACAGCTATGATACGTCAAGATCCCATGCAATGTTGGCATGGCCGACCTCTGCCACATGTGTCTGTCATGGCTTTGCATAGCACTCTCAAACTTAGATGTAGCAACTAGCTAGTTGGGATCATGTTTTGCCAAGTGTTGACTCACAAAACCACTAAATTGATAGTGGTGTTTCTAGCCAACCAAGATAGGTTTATAGCACATGCAATGATCGCATGGGACCACATTTTCCACAAAGTGTCTCATGATGTCTTTGTATATGAGTGCTATACTTAGATCTACCAACTAGCTAGGATTATGTTGTCCAAGTGATGACTCATACAACCACAAGTTGATGAAGGTGTTTTTCTAGACAGCTAAGATAGGTCAAGATCCCATGCAATGTTGGCATGGGCCCACCTCTGCCACATGTGTCTGTCATGGCTTTGCATAGCACTCTCAAACTTAGATGTAGCAACTTGCTAGTTGGGATTATGTTTTGCCAAGTGATGACTCATAAAACCACTAAATTGATAATGGTGTTTCTAGCCAACCAAGATAGGTTTATAGCACATGCAATGATCGCATGGGACCATATTTTCCACAAAGTGTCTCATGATGTCTTTGTATAGGAGTGCTATACTTAGATCTACCAACTAGCTAGGATATTGTTGTCCAAGTGATGACTCATACAACCACAAGTTGATGAAGGTTTTTTCTAAACAGCTAAGATAGGTCAAGATGCCATGCAATGTTGTCATGGGCCCACCTATTCCACATGTGTTTGTCAGGGCTGTGCATAGCAGTCTCAAACTTAGATGTAGCAACGAGCTAGTTGGGATCATGTTTTGCCAAGTGCTGACTCACAAAACCACTAAGTTTATGATTGTGTTTCAAGCCAACCAAGAGACGTTTATAGCACATGCAATGTTGGCATGGGACCACATTTTCCACAAAGCGTCTCATGATGCATTTGCATAGCAGTGTTATACTTAGATCTACCAACTAGGTAGGATTATGTTTTCCAAATGATGACTCATACAACCACAAGTTGATGAAGGTGTTTCTAGACTGCTAAGATAGGTCTATATCCCATAAAATGTATGGGCCCACATCTGTCATGGGTGTGTATCATCATGGATTTGCATAACACTCTCAAACTTAGATGTAGCAACTAGCTAGTTGGGATCATGTTTTGCCAAGTGTTGACTCACAAACCCACTAAGTTGATGATGGTGTTTCTAACCAACCAAGAGAGGTTTATAGCACATGGAATTTTGGCATGTGACCACATTTTCCACAAAGTGTCTCATGATGTCTTTGCATAGCGGTGTTATACTTAGATCTACCAACTAGGTAGGATTATTTTTTCCAAGTGATGACTCATACAACCACAAGTTGATGAAGGTGTTTCTAGATAGCTAAGATAGGTCTAGATCCTATAAAATGTATGGGCCCACATCTGCCATGGGTGAGTCTCATCATTGCTTTGCATAACACCCTCAAACATAGATGTAACAACTAGCTAGTTGGGATCATGTTTTGCCAAGTGTTGACTGACAAAACCACTAAGTTAATAATGGTGTCTCTAGCCAATCAAGAGAGGATTATAGCACATGAAATGATCGCATGGGACCAGATTTTCCATAAAGTGTCTCATGATGTGTTTGTATAGCAGTGTTATACTTAGATCTACCAACTAGGTAGGATTATGTTGTCCAAGTGATGACTCATACAACCACAAGTTGATGAAGGTGTTTTTCGAGACAGCTAAGATACGTCAAGATCCCATGCAATGTTGGCATGGGCCCACCTCTGCCACATGTGTCTGTCATGGCTTTGAATAACACTCTCAAACTTAGATGTAGCAACTAGCTAGTTGGGATCATGTTTTTCCAAGTGATGACTAACAAAACCACTAAGTTGATGATGGTGTTTCTAGCCAACCAAGAGAGGTTTATAGCACATGCAATTTTCGCATGAGACCACATTTTCCACAAAGTGTCTCATGAAGTCTTTGCATAGCAGTGTTATACTTAGATCTACCAACTAGCTAGGATTATGTTGTCCAAGTGATTACTCATACAACCACAAGTTGATGAAGGTGTTTCTAGACAGCTAAGATAGGTCTAGATCGCATGAAATGTTGGCATGGGCCCACATCCGCCACATGTGTGACTTATAATGGATTGGCATAGCACTCTCAAACCTAGATGTAGCAACTAGCTAGTTGGGATCATGTTTTGCCAAGTGTTGACTCACAAAACAATTAAGTTGATGATGGTGTTTCTAGCCAACCAAGACAGGTTTATAGCACATGCAATGTTGGCATGGGACCACATTTTCCACAAAGTGTCACATGATGTCTTTGCATAGTAGTGTTATACTTATATCTACCAACTAGGTAGGATTATGTTGTCCAAGTGATGACTCATACAACCACAAGTTGATGAATTTTTTTTCTAAACAGCTAAGATAGGTCAAGATCCCATGCAATGTTTTCATGGGCCCACCTATTCCACATGGGTCTGTCAGGGCTGTGCATAGCACTCTCAAACTTAGATGTAGCAACTAGCTAGTTGGGATCATGTTTTGCCAAGTGCTGACTCACAAAACCACTAAGTTTATGATTGTGTTTCTAGCCAACCAAGAGACGTTTATAGCACATGCAATGTTGGCATGGGACCACATTTTCCACAAAGCGTCTCATGATGTATTTGCATAGCGGTGTTATACTTAGATCTACCAACTAGGTATGATTATGTTTTCCAAATGATGACTCATACAACCATAAGTTGATGAAGGTGTTTCTAGACAGCTAAGATAGGTCTATATCCCATAAAATGTATGGGCCCACATCTGTCATGGGTGTGTCTCATCATGGCTTTGCATAACACTCTCAAACTTAGATGTAGCAATTAGCTAGTTGGGATCATGTTTTGCCAAGTGTTGACTCACAAAACCACTAAGTTGATGATGGTGTTTCTAGCCAACCAAGAGAGGTTTATAGTACATGGAATGTTGGCATGTGACCACATTTTCCACAAAGTGTCTCATGATGTCTTTGCATAGCAGTGTTATACTTAGATCTACCAACTAGGTAGGATTATTTTTTCCAACTGATGACTCATACAACCACAAGTTGATGAAGGTATTTCTAGATAGCTAAGATAGGTCTAGATCCTATAAAATGTATGGGCCCACATCTGCCATGGGTGAGTCTCATCATTGCTTTGCATAACACCCTCAAACATAGATGTAACAACTAGCTAGTTGGGATCATGTTTTGCCAAGCGTTGACTGACAAAACCACTAAGTTAATAACGGTGTTTCTAGCCAACAAAGAGAGGTTTATAGCACATGAAATGATCGCATGGTACCAGATTTTCCATAAAGTGTCTCATGGTGTCTTTGTATAGCAGTGTTATACATAGATCTACCAACTAGGTAGGATTATGTTGTCCAAGTGATGACTCATACAACCACAAGTTGATGATGGTGTTTTTCGAGACAGCTAAGATAGGTCAAGATCCCATGCAATGTTGTCATGGGCCCACCTCTGCCACATGTGTTTGTCATGGCTTTGAATAACACTCTCAAACTTAGATGTAGCAACTAGGTAGTTGGGATCATGTTTTGCCAAGTGATGACTCACAAAACCACTAAGTTAATGATGGTGTTTATAGCCAACCAAGAGAGGTTTATAGCACATGCAATGTTCGCATGGGACCACATTTTCCACAAAGTGTCTCATGATGTCTTTGCATAGCAGTGTTATACTTAGATCTACAACCTAGGTAGGATTATGTTGTCCAAGTGATTACTCATACAACTGGAAGTTCATGAAGGTGTTTCTAGACAACTAAGATAGGTCTAGATCCCACGAAATGTTGGCATGGGCCCACATCTGCCACATGTGTGACTCATAATGGCTTGGCATAGCACTCTCAAACCTAGATGTAGCAACTAGCTAGTTGGGATCATGTTTTGCCAAGTGTTGACTCACAAAACAAATAAGTTGATGATGGTGTTTCTAGCCAACCAAGACAGGTTTATAGCACATGCAAAGTTGGCATGGGACCACATTTTCCACAAAGTGTCTCATGATGTCTTTGCATAGTAGTGTTATACTTAGATCTACCAACTAGGTAGGATTATGTTGTCCAAGTGATGACTCATACAACCACAAGTTGATGAAGGTTTTTTTAGACAGCTAAGATAGGTCAAGATCCCATGCAATGTTATCATGGGCCCACCTCTTCCACATGTGTCTGTCAGGGCTGTGCATAGCACTCTCAAACTTAGATGTAGAAACTAGCTAGTTGGGATCATGTTTTGCCAAGTGCTGACTCACAAAACCACTAAGTTTATGATTGTGTTTCTAGCCAACCAAGAGAGGTTTATAGCACATGCAATGTTGGCATGGAACCACATTTTCCACAAAGTGTCTATGATGTATTTGCATAGAAGTGTTATACTTAGATCTACCAACTAGGTAGGATTATGTTTTCCAAATGATGACTCATACAACAAAAGGTTGATGAAGGTATTTTTAGACAGCTAAGATAGCTCTAGATCCAATAAAATGTATGGGCCCACATCTTTCATGGGTGTGTCTCATCATGGCTTTGCATAACACTCTCAAACTTAGGTGTAGCAACTAGCTAGTTGGGATCATGTTTTGCCAAGTGTTGACTCACAAAACCACTAAGTTGATAATGGTGTTTCTAGCCAACCAAGAGAGGTTTATAGCACATGAAATGATTGCATGGGACCAGATTTTCCATAAAGTGTCTCATGATGTCTTTGTATAGCAGTGTTATACTTAGATCTACCAACTATGTAGGATTATGTTGTCCAAATGATGACTCATAAAACCACAAGTTGATGAAGGTGTTTTTCGAGACAACTAAGATAGGTCAAGATCCCATGCAATGTTGGCATGGGCCCACCTCAGCCACATGTTTCTATCATGGCTTTGAATAACACTCTCAAACTTAGATATAGCAACTAGCTAGTTGGGATCATGTTTTGCCAAGTGATGACTAACAAAACCACTAAGTTGATGATGGTGTTTCTAGCCAACCAAGAGAGGTTTATAGCACATGAAATGTTCGCATCGGACCACATTTTCCACAAAGTGTCTCGTGATGTCTTTGCATAGCAGTGTTATACTTAGATCTACTACCTAGGTAGGATTATGTTATCCAAGTGATTACTCATACAACCACAAAATAGGTCTAGATTCCATGAAATGTTGGCATGTCCCCACATCTGCCGCATGTGTGACTCATAATGGCTTGGCATAGCACTCTCAAACCTAGATGTAGCAACTAGCTAGTTGGGATCATGTTTTGCCAAGTGTTGACTCACAAAACCACTAAGTTGATGATGGTGTTTCTAGCCAACCAAGAGAGGTTTATAACACATGCAATGTTGGCATGGGACCACATTTTCCACAAAGTGTCTCATGATGTCTTTGCATAGCAGTGTTATACTTAGATCTACAACCTAGGTAGGATTATGTTGTCCAAGTGATTACTCATACAACCACAAGTTCATGAAGGTGTTTCTAGACAGCTAAGATAGGTCTAGATCACATGAAATGTTGGCATGGGCCCACATCTGCCACATGTGTGACTCATAATGGCTTGGCATAGCACTCTCAAACCTAGATGTAGCAACTAGCTAGTTGGGATCATGTTTTGCCAAGTGTTGACTCACAAAACCACTAAGTTGAGGATGGTGTTTCCAGCCAACCAAGAGAGGTTTATATCACATGCAATGTTGGCATGGGACCACATTTTCCACAAAGTGTCTCATGATGTCTTTGCATAGCAGTGTTATACTTAGATCTACAACCTAGGTAGGATTATGTTGTCCAAGTGATTACTCATACAACCACAAGTTCATGAAGGTGTTTCTAGACAGCTAAGATAGGTCTAGATCCCATGAAATGTTGGCATGGGCCCACATCTGCCACATGTGTGACTCATAATGGCTTGGCATAGCACTCTCAAACCTAGATGTAGTAACTAGCTAGTTGGGATCATGTTTTGCCAAGTGTTGACTCACAAAACCACTAAGTTGAGGATGGTGTTTCTAGCCAACCAAGGGAGGTTTATAGCACATGCAATGTTGGCATGGGACCACATTTTCCACAAAGTGTCGCATGATGTATTTGCATAGAAGTGTTATACTTAGATCTAACAACTAGGTAGGATTATGTTTTTCAAATGATGACTCATACAACTAAAGGTTGATGAAGGTGTTTCTAGACAACTAAGATAGGTCTAGATCCCATAAAATGTATGGGCCCACATCTTTCATGAGTGTGTCTCCTCATGGCTTTGCATAACACTCTCAAACTTAGATGTAGCAACTAGCTAGTTGGGATCATGTTTTTCCATGTGTTGACTCACAAAACCACTAAGTTGATGATGGTGTTTCTAGCCAACCAAGAGAGGTTTATAGCACATGCAATGTTGGCATGGGACCACATTTTCCACAAAGTGTCTCATGATGTCTTTGCATAGCAGTGTTATAGTTAGATCTACCAACTAGGTAGGATTATGTTTTCCAAGTGATGACTCATACAACCACAAGTTGATCAAGGTGTTTCTAGATAGCTAAGATAGGTCTAGATCCTATAAAATGTATGGGCCCACATCTGCGATGGGTGAGTCTCATCATTGCTTTGCATAACACCCTCAAACTTAGATGTAGCAACTAGCTAGTTGGGATCATGTTTTGCCAAGTGTTGACTGACAAAACCACTAAGTTGATAATGGTGTTTCTAGCCAACCAAGAGAGGTTTATAGCACATGAAATGATCGCATGGGACCAGATTTTCCATAAAGTGTCTCATGATGTCTTTGTATAGCAGTGTTATACTTAGATCTACCAACTAGGTAGGATTATGTTGTCCAAGTGATGACTCATACAACCACAAGTTGATGATTGTGTTTTTTGAGACAGCTAAGATAGGTCAAGATCCCATGCAATGTTGGCATGGGCCCACCTCTGCCACATGTGTGACTCATAATGGCTTGGCATAGCACTCTCAAACCTAGATGTAGCAACTAGCTAGTTGGGATCTTGTTTTGCCAAGTGTTGACTCACAAAACCACTAAGTTGAGGATGGTTTTTCTAGCCAACCAAGAGAGGTTTATAGCACATGCAATGTTGGCGTGGGACCACATTTTCCACAAAGTGTCTCATGATATCTTTGCATAGCAGTGTTATACTTAGATCTACAACCTAGGTAGGATTTTTTTGTGCAAGTGATTACTCATATAACCACAAGTTCATGAAGGTTTTTCTAGACAGCTAAGATAGGTCTAGATCCCATGAAATGTTGGCTTGGGCCCACATCTGCCACATGTGTGACTCATAATGGCTTGGCATAGCACTCTCAAACCTAGATGTAGCAACTATCTAGTTGGGATCATGTTTTGCCGAGTGTTGACTCACAAAACAACTAAGTTGATGATGGTGTTTCTAGCCAACCAAGACAGGTTTATAGCACATCCAATGTTGGCATGGGACCACATTTTCCACAAAGTGTCTCATGATGTCTTTGCATAGCAGTGTTATACTTAGATCTACAACCTAGGTCGGATTATGTTGTCCAAGTGATTACTCATACAACCACAAGTTCATGAAGGTGTTTCTAGACAACTAAGATAGGTCTAGATCCCATGAAATGTTGGCATGGGCCCACATCTGCCACATGTGTGACTCATAATGGCTTGGCATAGCACTCTCAAACCTAGATGTAGGAACTAGCTAGTTGGGATCTTGTTTTTCCAAGTGTTGACTCACAAAACCACTAAGTTAAGGATGGTGTTTCTAGCCAACCAAGAGAGGTTTATAGCACATGCAATGTTGGCATGGGACCACATTTTCCACAAAGTGTCTCATGATGTCTTTGCATAGCCGTGTTATACTTAGATCTACAACCTAGGTAGGATTATGTTGTCCAAGTGATTACTCATACAACCACAAGTTCATGAAGGTGTTTCTAGACAGCTAAGATAGGTCTAGATCCCATGAAATGTTGGCTTGGGCCCACATCTGCCACATGTGTGACTCATAATGGCTTGGCATAGCACTCTCAAACCTAGTGGTAGCAACTATCTAGTTGGGATCATGTTTTGCCAAGTGTTGACTCACAAAACAACTAAGTTGATCATGGTGTTTCTAGCCAACCAAGATAGGTTTATAGCACATGCAATGTTGGCATGGGACCACATTTTCCACAAAGTGTCTCATGATGTCTTTGCATAGAAGTGTTATACTTAGATCTACAACCTAGGTCGGATTATGTTGTCCAAGTGATTACTCATACAACCACAAGTTCATGAAGGTGTTTCTAGACAGCTAAGATAGGTCTAGATCCCATGAAATGTTGGCTTGGGCCCACATGTGCCACATGTGTGACTCATAATGGCTTGGCATAGCACTCTCAAACCTAGATGTAGCAACTAGCTAGTTGGGATCTTGTTTTGCCAAGTGTTGACTCACAAAACCACTAAGTTGAGGATGGTGTTTCTAGCCAACCAATAGAGGTTTATAGAACGTGCAATGTTGGCATGGGACCACATTGTCCACAAAGTGTCTCATGATGTCTTTGCATAGCAGTGTTATACTTAGATCTACAACCTAGGTAGGATTATGTTGTCCAAGTGATTACTCATACAACCACAAGTTCATAAAGGTGTTTCTAGACAGCTAAGATAGGTCTAGATCCCATGAAATGTTGGCATGGGCCCACATCGGCCACATGTGTGACTCATAATGGCTTGGCATAGCACTCTCAAAGCAAGATGTAGCAACTAGCCAGTTGGGATCATGTTTTGCCAAGTGTTGACTCACAAAACCACTAAGTTGAGGATGGTGTTTCTAGCCAACCAAGAGAGGTTTATAGCACATGCAATGTTGGCATGGGACCACATTTTCCACAAAGTGTCTCATGATGTCTTTGCATAGTAGTGTTATACTTATATCTACCAACTAGGTAGGATTATGTTGTCCAAGTGATGACTCATCCAACCACAAGTTGATGAAGGTGTTTTTCGAGACAACTAAGATAGGTCAAGATCCCATGCAATGTTGGCATGGGCCCACCTCTTCCACATGTGTCTGTTAGGGTTGTGGATAGCACTCTCAAACTTAGATGTAGCAACTAGCTAGTTGGGATCATGTTTTGCCAAGTGCTGACTCACAAAACCACTAAGTTTATGATTGTGTTTCTAGCCAACCAAGAGAGGTTTATAGCACATGCAATGTTGGCATGGGATCACATTTTCCACAAAGCGTCTCATGATGAATTTGCATAGCAGTGTTGTACTTAGATCTACCAACTAGGTAGGATAATGTTTTCCAAATGATGACTCATACAACCATAAGTTGATGAAGGTGTTTCTAGACAGCTAAGATAGGTCTAGATCCCATAAAATGTATGGCCCCACATCTTTCATGGGTGTGTCTCATCATGGCTTTGCATAACACTATCAAACTTAGATGTAGCAACTAGCTAGTTGGGATCATCTTTTGCCAAGTGTTGACTCACAAAACCACTAAGTTGATCATGGTGTTTCTAGCCAACCAAGAGAGGTTTATAACACATGCAATGTTCGCGTGGGACCACATTTTCCACAAAGTGTCTCATGATGTCTTTGCATAGCAGTGTTATACTTAGATCTACAACCTAGGTAGGATTATGTTGTCCAAGTGATTACTCATACAACCACAAGTTCATGAAGGTTTTTTCTAGACAGCTAAGATAGGTCAAGATCCCATGCAATGTTGGCACGGGCCCACCTCTTCCACATGTGTCTGTCAGGGCTTTGCATAGCACTCTCAAACTTAGAGGTAGCAACTAGCTAGCTGGGATCTTGGTTTGCCAAGTGTTGACTCACAAAACCACTAAGTTGATGATTGTGTTTCTAGCCAACCAAGAGAGGTTTATATCACATGCAATGTTGGCATGGGACCACATTTTCCACAAAGTGTGTCATGATGTCTTTGCATAGCAGTGTTATACTTAGATCTACCAACTAGGTAGGATTATGTTTTCCAAGTGATGACTCATACAACCACAAGTTGATGAAGGTGTTTCTAGATAGCTAAGATAGGTCTAGATACCATAAAATGTATGGGCCCACATCTGCCATGGGTGAGTCTCATCATTGCTTCACATAACACTCTCAAACGTAGATGTAGCAACTAGCTAGTTGGGATCATGTTTTGCCAAGTGTTGACTGACAAAACCACTAAGTTGATAATGGTGTTTCTAGCCAACCAAGACAGGTTTATAGCATATGCAATGATCGCATGGGACCAGATTTTCCACAAAGTGGCTCATGATGTCTTTGTATAGCAGTGTTATACTTAGATCTACCAACTAGGTAGGATTATGTTGTCCAATTAATGACTCATTCAACCACAAGTTGATGAAGGTGTTTTTCGAGACAGCTAAGATAGGTCAAGATCCCATGCAATGTTGGCATGGGCCCACCTCTGCCACATGTGTCTGTCATGGCTTTGAATAGCACTCTCAAACTTAGATGTAGAAACTAGCTAGTTGGGATCATGTTTTGCCAAGTGTTGACTAACAAAACCACTAAGTTGATGATGGTGTTTCTAGCCAACCAAGAGAGGTTTATAGCACATGCCATGTTCGCATGGGACCACATTTTCCACAAAGTGTCTCATCCTTTCTTTGCATAGTAGTGTTATACTTAGATCTACCAACTAGGTAGGATTTTGTTCTCCAAGTGATTACTCATACAACCACAAGTTGATGAAGGTCTTTCTAGACAGCTAAGATAGGTCTAGATCCCATGAAATGTTGGCATGGGCACACATCTGCCACAGGTGTGGCTCATAATGGCTTGGCATAGCACTCTCAAACCTAGATGTAGCAACTATCTAGTTGGGATCATGTTTTGCCAAGTGTTGACTCACAAAACCACTAAGTTTATGATGGTGTTTCTAGCCAACCAAGACAGGTTTATAGCACATGCAATTTTGGCATGGGACCACATTTTCCACAAAGTGTCTTATGATGTCTTTGCATAGTAGTGTTATACTTAGATCTACCAATTAGGTAGGATTATGTTGTCCAAGTGATGACTCATACAACCACAAGTTGATGAAGGTTTTTTCAAGACAGCTAAGATAGGTCAAGATCCCAAGCAATGTTGGCATGGGCCGACCTCTTCCACATGTGTCTGGTAGGGCTTTGCATAGCAATCTAAAACTTAGATGTAGCAACTAGCTAGTTGGGATCATGTTTTGCCAAGTGCCAACTCACAAAATCACTAAGTTGATGATGGTGTTTCTAGCCAACCTAGAGAGGTTTATAGCACATGCAATGTTGGCATGGGACCAGATTTTCCACAAAGTGTCTCATGATGTCTTTGTATAGCAGTGTTATACTTAGATCTACCAACTAGGTAGTGTTATGTTGTCCAAGTGATGACTCATACAACCAAAAGTTGATGAAGGTGTTTTTCTAGATAGCTAAGATAGGTCAAGATCCCATGCAATGTTGGCATGGGCCCACCTCTGCCACATGTATCTGTCATGGCTTTGAATAGCACTCTCAATCTTAGATGTAGCTACTAGCTAGTTGGGATCATGTTTTGCTAACTGTTGACTAACAAAACCACTAAGTTGATGATGGTGTTTCTAGCCAACCAAGAGAGGTTTATAGCACATGCAATGTTTGCATGGGACCACAATTTCCACAAAGTGTCTCATGATGTCTTTGCATAGCAGCGTTATACCTAGATCCACCAACTAGGTAGGATTATGTTGTCCTAGTGATTACTCATACAACCACAAGTTGATGAAGGTGTTTCTAGACAGCTATGATAGGTCTAGATCCCATGAAATGTTGGCATGGTCCCACATCTGCCACAGGTGTGACTCATAATGGCTTGGCATAGCACTATCAAACCTAGATGTAGAAAGTAGCTAGTTGGGATCATGTTTTGCCAAGTGTTGACTCACAACACCACTAAGTTGATAATGGTGTTTCTAGCCAACCAAGACAGGTTTATAGCACATGCAATGTTGGCATGGGACCACATTTTCCACAAAGTGTCTCATGATGTCTTTGCATAGTAGTGTTACACTTAGATCTACCAACTAGGTAGGATTATGTTGTCCAAGTGATGACTCATACAACCACAAGTTGATGAAGGTTTTTTCTAGACAGCTAAGATTGGTCAAGATCCCATGCAATTTTGGAATGTGCCCACCTCGTCCACATGTGTCTGTCAGGGCTTTGCATAGCACTCTCAAACTTAGATGTAGCAACTAGCTAGTTGGGATCATGTTTTGCCAAGTGCCGACTCAGAAAACCTCTAAGTTGATGATGGTGTTTCTAGCCAACCAAGAGAGGTTTATAGCACATGCAATGTTGGCATGTGACCACATTTTCCACCAAGTTTCTCATGATGTATTTGCATAGCAGTGTTATACTTATATCTACTGACTAGGTAGGATTATGTTTTCCAAATGATGACTCATACAGCCACAAGTTGATGAAGGTGTTTCTAGACAGCTAAGATAGGTCTAGATCCCATAAAATATATGGTCCCACATCTGTCATGGGTGTGTCTCATCATGGCTTTGCATCACACTCTCAAACTTAGATGTAGCAACTAGCTAGTTGGGATCAGGTTTTGCCAAGTGTTGACTCACAAAACCACTAAGTTTATGATGGTGTTTCTAGCCAACCAAGAGAGGTTTATAGCACATGCAATGTTGGCATGGGACCACATTTTCCACAAAGTGTCTCATTATGTCTTTGCATATTAGTGTTATACTTAGATCTATCAACTAGGTAGAATTATGTTTTCCAAGTGATGACTCATACAACCACAAGTTGATGAAGGTATTTCTAGACAGCTAAGCTAGGTCTAGATCATATGAAATGTATGGGCCCACATCTGCCATGGATGTGTCCCATCATGGCTTTGTATAACACTCTCAAACTTAGATGTAGCAACTAGCTAGTTGGGATCATTTTTTGCCAAGTGTTGACTCACAAAACCACTAAGTTGATGATGGTGTTTCTAGCCAACCAAGAGAGGTTTATAGCACATGCAATGTTCGCATGGGACCACATTTTCCACAAAGTGTCTCATGATGTCTTTGCATAGCAGTGTTATACTTAGATCTACCAACTAGGTAGGATTATGTTGTCCAAGTGACTACTCATACAACCACAAGTTGATGAAGGTGTTTCTAGACAACTAAGATAGATCTAGATCCCATTAAATGTTGGCATGGGCCCACCTCTTCCACGGGTGTGACTCATCATGGCTTGGCATAGCAGTCTCAAACCTAGTTGTAGCAACTAGCTAGTTGGGATCATGTTTTGCCAAGTGTTGACTCACAAAACCATTAAGTTTATTGTGTTGTTTCTAGCCAAGCAAGATAGGTTTATAGAACATGAAATGTTGGCATGGGACCACATATTCCCCAAATTTGGCAAGAACTCAAAGAGAAAGAGTTGAAGAGGCAAATGCAAAAATAATGGCAGAAATCTATCAAAACAGACCAGCAGGTAAAAACCGATTTTTTCGAAGACCTTATGTTGCTGAAATAGAAAAGTGTTAAACTAACGAAAGTTAGATAACAACCTAGCTCAGAAGCACAAACAATTACAGCTCAATCCGCCATATAGAGATTTTTCACGAATTTTTACAGCGAAGCACATAAATCTGTTTCGGGACAGCAAATTTCCCAAGCATTATTTCTCTCTTATTAGAGGTTATTCTTCGCACAAAACCACACAAAAATGATAAGAAGAGGTTATTACTGAAGCAATAACTTCCAAGACTCAACAAAAGAAAAGGTTATTGACTAAAAATTTGGGTTATCTCCCAATAATTGCTTTTCTTTAATGCCTTTGAGCTACGCATAAGAAGCAAGAATCAAGTATTCTCAAATGAAGAAGCATTAAGATCAATACCAGACATATCTTCAACAAGGCAAGGTATCTCATCCAAATAAGTTCTAGAGGATCCTCTCTCAATGCTCTTGGGTTCACTATTTTCATCAAATGGGTTTTCTGGAATTCATGCATTCCTACAAGTTTAAAAGGTATCAGTATTTTAAAAGGCTTCATGCATTCCTACAAGTTTAAAAGGTATCAGTATTTTAATTTCCTCTCCATTTTTAGTTTTGGTTTTGTCCATCTTTTCTCGCATACCAATAACATCTACACATGAGCCTAGCATGTTAAAACAATCAAAAACTTTTCTAGCTTCCTTAACAACATCATAGAATTCTTTAAGCAAAGGTTCCAAAATAAAATCTCTCTTTTTAGTGTCCTCAACATCTTTAAGTTGAAGAAACATTACTTGCATTATGGGGTTAAGGTTAACAAACCTAGCTTCCAACATGTGAACTAAAGAAGCTACAGCAATTTCATAATTTGGAGCAAGTTCTGCTAGGGATATATCCTCAATATCCTCATGTTTGCTAACATGATTAAAGCATTCTTCAATCTTATCTTTCCCAATTATAGAGCCGATACCTATTGATAGGTATTTTAGGGTGAACTTAGGGGTCAACATGGTGAGCTAAGAACAAGGTAACAACTATAGAAAGGACTAATTTTTTGTGTGTTTTTGATAAAGGAAGCAAACCAGTACAACTATTTTTGTGTGTTTTTGGTAAAAGAAACAAGCAAACAAAGAAGAAATAAACTAAGCAAAAAAAAAAGTAAAGAGATTGGTTATGAGGGACTCCCTTGTGAATATGTCCTTCACTCCCGAGTAACGGTGCCAAAAAAAGGCTTGATGGCTCAAAATATATCAAGCCTGTTGGGAACCCCAACAGGAAGGTATGATGAGCACAGCAGCAAGTTTTCCCTCAGTTATGAAACCAAGGTTATCGAACCAGTAGGATCAAGGAAACAACTCCAAGGTGTTGTTTCCAACTTGGAATCCTGCACAACACAACCACAAAACTTTGCCCCAACTTATAGTGACATTGTCAATCTCACCGGTTTTGCTGAAAACAAAGGATTAAACATATTGTGTGGAAGATAGTAATTGCTTGCAGAAAGTAAACAGTAAATAGTAAATAGTAGATAGTTTATCAATGGTAAAAGAATGGACCGGGGTCCATAGTTCACTAGAGGTGATTCTCCTTAAGATAAATAACATGTTGTGTGAACAAATTATAGCGGGGCAATTGACAGACTTGAGAAAGCATACCATGCATATACTAATCAGCTTGACTCCTATGATATTTGATTAGGAATTACAACATTATACATAGACCGTAATCCAACTGCATCTATGACTAATAATCCACCTTCAGGTTATCATCCGAACCCCATCCAATATTAAGTTGCAATCAACAGATAATTGCATTAAGCAAAGTGTGTAAAGTAAACAATACGATTGTCCCATGGACAAAGGATTGTTGTTTCCTCCCTAGTAGCAACAGCACATCTAGTACCTTAGAGATTCCTATCACTGCCCCAGATTACTAGAGGCATGAACCCACTATCGAGCATAAATACTCCCTCTTGGAGTTGCTAGCATCTACTTGGCGAAGATAGCTACTAACAATAGAAAGCATGCAAGATCAGAAATAACATAGACATGATAGAATCAATAGTCAATCTAAAATAGCATCTCAATATCCATCGGATCCCCATAAACACAACATGTAAGATTACAAATAGATGATCTTTATCATGAACGGAGATCACAAGATCTAAACATGATAGCACAAAGGAGAAGAACCAAACATCTAGCTACTACATGGACCCATAGTCCATGGATGAACTACTCACACATCACACCAGAGGCAGGCATGGTGATGAAGAAGGCCTCCAGGGTGATCTCTCCCCTCCGGCAGAGTGTTGTGAAGAGCTTCAGATCCCTCCCGATCTAGGGATGGAGATGGCGGCTGCTACAGACTCTTTCATGGAATTTTGATCGGGTCCTTAGGGTTTTCGTCCCAGGAGGCTTTTCTAGGCGGAAGGGCAAGGTCGGTGGAGCACCAGGGCGCCCACACCCCTGGTGGCGCGCCCCAGGCCAGGCTGCCACCAGGTGTGGCCGCCCTGGTGCGCCACTTCGTCTCCCCTCCGGACTCCGTGTTGCTTCGGGTCAAATATTGACTTTGGCTTTTGTCCGGTCCAATTCCGAGAATATTTCCTTACTAGCTTTTCTGAAACCAAAAACAACAGAAATAGGAAACTGGCACTATGGCATCTTGTTAATATGTTAGTTCCAGAAAATTTATAAAAATACCTCAAAGTATGAACAAAACATAAGAAAGTAGATACTAAACAAGCATGGAACATCAAAAATTATAGATATGTTTGCGACGTATCAGCCATTCATCTACACATGCTTAATTGTCATGCCAAGCATGTACACAAGCAAAATGGCAAGCATATAGACAAGCACACATGGCAATAGCATTGATCTACACCGCTACCAAGAATCTAGATAAGCATTCATCTACACATGCTTAATGGTGATGCCAAGCATCTAGACAAGCAAACATGGAAATAGCATTTATCTACGCTTCTACCAAGCATGTCCACAAGCATTCATCTACACATGATTAATGGTGATGCCAAGCATCTAGGCAAGAAAACATGGCAATATCATTCATGTACACTACCGCAAAGCATCTAGACAAGCATTCATCTACACATGCTTAATGGTGATGCCAAGCATCTAGACAAGCAAACATGGCAATGGAATTCATATATACAAGCTTAATGGTCATGCCAAGCATCTGGACAAGCAAACATGGCAATGCCATGCATCTAAACATGCTTAATGGTCATGGCAAGCATGTACACAAGCAAAATGGCAAGCATCTAGACAAGCAGACATGGCAATAGCATTCATCTACATAGTTGCCGAGCATCTAGACAAGCAGACATGGCAATAGCATTCATCTACACTGCTGCCAAGCATCTAGACAAGCATTCATCTACACATGCTTAATGGTGATGCCAAGCATCTAAACAAGCAAACATGGAAATAACATTCATCTACACTGCTGCCAAGCATCTAGACAAGCAAACATGGCAATGTCGTTCATCTACACATGTTTAATGGTGATGCCAAGCATCTACAGAAGCAAGCATGGCAATGGAATTCATCTACACATGCATAATGCTGCTGCCAAGCATCTATACAAGCAAATATGGAAAAATTTGATCTTCCCTTGCGCAATGGTCACATATTAAGCAACAAATTGTAATCTACATTGCCGGCATTCGTATGTAACACATTCTATCAAGCAAGCATATCAATTTGTATACAGGAACAAGAACATATGGGGAAAAAGAGACCCCTTACCTGCGGCAGAGTAGTGGACGGCCTAATCGCCGGAGGTGCTAGTGAAGCAGCAGCGGACCTGGTCGTAGCGATGGCTGCTGGAGCGGTCGTGCTGGATGCAAACTGCCCGGAGGGGGCGGTGCCCACTACTTCCGCGGCCAATCCTTGTGGATATGCCGAGGGCAGGGCAGGAAACCCTACTAGGATCACACCGAACCCCGGCGGGAATGGCAAGTCCCGGCTCGACAGAGCGGCTGTGAAGCCGGACGGCCCGGCCATGTCGCCGCTCCACCCCGGCGCCCCCTCCATCATGGCCGACGCCCTCAATGCGCTATGGTAGGGGTTGGTGCTGAAGTGTGTCGGGGTGGGGAAAAACCCCGATGCAATCCACATCGCCCCGACCGCCGCATCCCTAACCGACACCCCACGCAGCACGGTAGTGGCGATAGCCACCGTGGAGAGCGGACTACGGCGGGGTCAGCTGGAGCGTCGCGCTCCTAAATCCCGCTACCTCGTACTCGGCGATGGCGAGCTGGTCGGGGCGGTCCACGTGCTGGCGGGGTGTGTGCTTGACCCTGGGTGCTACCTTGCCAGAGGAAAAGCTGGCCGGAGGAGGCAGTGGAGGAGGAAAGGAGGAGGCCATTTGTCTCTGCGATGGGACCGGACGTGGCTGCTCTGACTAGCGGAGTGGGGCGGTGACCGGAACCGAGGCAGAGTGGGGAGGGAGTTATTCGTGTCTCCCGCACTTCCCCACGTGTGCAACCGTTGGGCGGCGGCAGCCCATTCTGAGCCCAACCGAGGTTGGCTCCATGAGAAAAGGCCGATTCGACCGTTGTTCCTGGGCCTAGCCACGGTCTGATTTCATACCCGTGCTGGACACAACGCAGGGTAACCTAGGTAACCAAACAGACCGTTTTCTGCACAAATGACCACATGGTTTATGAATTAAGGGGAACTTCTAGTTTTCTTCTGGTTCCACGTAGCAGCATAACAATAAGGCGCAGTTAGCTATTGACAATTACAATGAAAGATTTGATAATGCTTTTTAGTTGTACTCAAGGAATGACTTACTCCGGATGTTGTTTGCATAATTTAGCATTTCGTTTGTTATGACAATAGTATTGCATGTGGTGTAGCGGCACCCCCCTGCTTCTTTTTTTGTTCATCATATGATAGTGGTCTCCCATTTTTACTCGTGGGTTGATTATCACCCTCAGCTTGAACTCTTTTTCTTTTCTTAGGTGCGCCTTTGGATTTAACTTTTAGTGGATCACCAACTTAAGGTTCTTTTCTGTTGCTACTCTATGCATCTGCATCGAAGTAGCTTGTATGAATTGTATTGAGCTCCTTTTTCCTGTCCATTATGCGCTACATGCATTCCTGGTACATATCATAAGACTCTTGATCATGTCATGCCACTGCGATAGCGTCTTAAGATTGTACATTCAATTTGCAAAACCTTTTCCTCTCGACCGCACTTGACCATCCATATCCGAACATATCGCTCTCGTGCTGCGCAAGCAATCCTTATCTTGCATTCTTTGAGAAGCGTCGAAGGACACAACATTTTGGTATTTTGTCTAGTCCCAGGAAAGTTAATATATAGAGAATGTGCTTGCAAGGGAGCCCCTTCCTAGCCATCCTTCTGTAGTTCCACTTTATAGTTTCCTCACTGTCTCCAGGCGTGTAGATCACGTCAAACTCCCTAGTAATTTTATTTGCCCATACCACAGTGTACTTAGAACTGGAACAATCTTTCGTACATTCAACAAACTTGAGTCCATCAATCCTTTTCAGCTCCGCTTGCAAGATATAGAAGTTTCCTGAAGTGAATACTTCTAAAGTAGCCATCTCGATATCCTTGTATTTAGTAATCGCAACAGGTACTGTCTGTGAGTCCGCGCAGTCCTGTCGTGCATATTCCTGATGGTTATGGTTAATGGTGTTCTCATAGTGCACAATCAAATCCACTAGTGCTATTCCGGAATCGAGGTGAAGGTGTAGGCACGAGTTCAAACTCTCGCTCCTCCGATTGCTTTTCATGCCGAGAAAAAGCCCTCGGCTAGATACGTGGCGGCCTGCCATCTCTTCTTCTTATACATTCTACTCAGCCACTCTTTGGTATTCTTCGACCGCCATTTCTAACAAACGTGCTCCATCTCTTCTCAAAGATCACTTCTGAGGTGCTGTAGTACAACAATGACCTAAATTCATTCAGAGATTCGTGATAGAGGTCTTTTTTCATATTCTCTTCAATGTGCCACGTACATACATGGTGCCACACATCCTTGAAGACAATGCCAATAGCTTTAATCATTGAACCGTCCGCATCAGTGATAACCCCTTGTGGCTTCTTCTGACACATAGCTTTCAGAAATGTTTGAAGAAGACAAACATATGTTTCTGTTTTCTCGTTCGAGACAATGGCACATGCGAAAATAGTAGTCCTTCGGTGATGGTTCAACCCCACGAAAGGAATGAACGACATTCCATACCGATTCATTTTGTACATACTATCAAATACCAGCACATCACCGAAGTCCTGATAGTCCCGATGTGACTGAGAGTCACACCAAAGCATGGTTTTCAAATTTCCTTCTTTATATAGATCGTAATCAAAAAAGAATTCAGGATCACGGTCCTTCCTATTCTGCATAATTCGGATGGCTGTGTTAGCATCACCGGATGCAATCAGCTTCCTCTTCTCCCGGCAACACATCTTGTAAAGATCCTTCGGGATGAACCCAACCTTTCTCCACCTGCCACTTCTGGTTATGAAGGTTTTCATAATCTTGAACTTTCACATCCCACCTGCTACAAGTGATATGATTTCAGCTCTCTAATAAGGCTTGATCTTTTGGTGGGACCGAAGATAAGGGACTTTATCTGGTCTAGCTAGCACATGGTTGTGATCGTCATGAAAGCTCGGAACTTTCCAATGCCCCTTGGATTTGTTAAGCGACACAGTGATATGGGCTTGATAGTTGCAGCGAGACAGAGCTCGTTGCCTCTTCTTGCAGTTATCCATGTTTAAATACATTGCCTCATGTTCCCTTGACCTAGAACAGAGAAACCTCCTGTACAGAATTTCTCCATTAGGACCTCGCTTCACCTTCTGTCATCTAATGCTGAAACCATGTTCTCTCGCGTATATGGTGTAGTAAGAGTATGATGCCGCTTCAGAAGGGAAGGTCATCTCCTTTACATTCTTGTGCATGTCCCGCTTATCGTGAGCATGCCGAAAATCCTTATCTGGTATCACTTGATGCTGACTCTGCTCATGTTGTGTACTGTCTGTAACCTACACAATTAAAAGAAAAGCAATGTAAGTGGTGATCTTGTTGATACTATTTATGCCTTGCTATACAACAATAAGAAACTTACATCACTCTTGTATTCAGATTTTGACCCTTCAGGTTCTTATGATTCTTTCGTCGCCTCTTCCTCCCAGGTTTCCAAGTCCGAATCCCCAAAATAATCATGGTCACTCCGAGAGATTAGTATAACCTGCACCATTGTAGCACATAGTCATATAGCATGTCTATTCAATTCTTATTAATGTAGTGTAGCACTCAACATACATCACTGCTAATGCTTTCCGAGAATGTTTCTTCTGGATTGTGCTCCTTGTTTACATAATCGATGTCCATCTACACAATTAAAAAACTAGGAGTATAAATTTTATGTTCTAGGTTTGCGTATGACATAAAAAAGAAACTTCACATGACCTCATCATCCTTGGATTTGTTTTCTTCATAGAGGTAGTTCTCAGTAGGATCATCTTTAAAGAAAGAACTATCTCTATCATCCGAACTTGAATCACCATTGCGCGTAGGGACACTCTCATTGTCACTCCTTGTTGACATAGAATCCTCCATCTATTCAAGCAAAGAAAACCAACAACGCTAATCCAGTCAGTTATGTATATATGGAGGACTCAGATATGCAAAGATAAACCCTAAGCCGCTATGCTAAAGGAGATGCAAATAATGTGTGTTAGAGAGGAAGCTACTCACATCTTCCGGGCACCGGTGGCGAGATGGGACGCAGGCGGACTGGTCGATGCATCCTGAGGATGAGAAGATCTGGCTGGCCTTCGATATGAAAATGTAGGATTGGAACGGCGTGGAAGGCCACGTTGCCACTAGAGCCAGGCAGGTTCGAAGATGGAGGATTAGATCTCGGCCACCGGTGTGGACGGACACGTCGCCACTGGAGCAGGGCAGGTTCGCAGATGGAGGATTAGAAGGCTGGCCAGCCGGATTCACGTCGCCGCCGGGATCGAAAATTTAGGATTAGAAGTGTCTCGGGAAATGGTGTCCGCGATCTTATTTTCGTGATCAAAACCTAATGGTGTGGCGACGTGGCAATGGTTTTTGCGAATGACAACATGGCAATGAATGGTCAAACATAATGTAGCAACGTGGAAGTATGTGGATACGTGGGAATATGGGCCTGGACATGGGCTTCGCGGGCTACCCTCGCGCGCCCTCCTTTCTAATACGTATGGGGCGATTCTACCCCATCTTCGCCTTTGAAGCTACATCTTATCTCATGAAGATCTGACTTGGTGTGGTGGATTTGGTTTGTGCAATCACTAAGGCAACATGAGGGATGTTGTTTTGAGTGGGAGTTCACCTAGTTAATTTAAGAATTAAATTTGAACTCAATTTATCATAAACTTAGTTTAAACTCTTTGCAAATATGTCGTAGATCATGGCAACCCCTTCCATCAACTTTAATGCATTCATAGAGAAAGAAAAGCTGCAAAACAATGGAAGCAACTTCACGGACTAGTTCCGTAGCATGAGGATTATCCTTAGTGTTGGTCAGTTGACCTATGTGCTCGATGCACTGCTCCGTGACTCACCCGCAGAAGATGCTACCAAGGATGCTAAAAATGTTTACCTCACTCAAAAGAATCACTACACCATAGTTCAGTGTCCCATCCTGTACGGTTTAGAATCGGAGCTTTAGAACCGCCTTGAGCACTGCAACCCTTATGATATTGTCAATGAGCTCAGAATGATATTTCAAACTGATGTGGCCGTCGAAAGCTATGAGGCCTCCGAGAAGTTCTTTAATTATAGAATGCAAGAGGGCAGCTCCGTTAGCAAGCACGTGCTCAAAATGTCTAGGCACACGAACAAGCTCCAACATTTGGGAATAACGATTCCTAATGCGTTGGGGATTCATCATGTCCTCTAATCACTGCCACATAGTTACAAGAACTTTGTGATGAACTACAATATGCATTGCATGAATAAGATGTTGCCTGATCTCTTCTCGATGCTGAAAACTACTGAGTGGAGATTAGGAAAGAGCACCAAGTGTTTATGGTCAATAAGACCACCAATTTCAAGAAGCAGGGCAAGCCTAAGAACAAGGGCGACTTCAAGAAGGGTGGCAAGAAAGCTGCCGTGCCTAAGAAGCCTAAGGCTGGCCCTCAGCCTGGTACTAAGTGCTTTTACTGCAAGGGTGGTGGGCACTAGAAGCGCAATTGCCCCAAGTACCTGGCAGATCTAAAGAATGGCAACATCAAGAACAAAGGTATATTTGATATACATGTTATTGATGTGTATCTTACTAGTAATCGTAGTAGTGCCTGGGTATTTGATACTGGTTCAGTTGCTCATATTTTTAACTCGAAACAGGAACTGCGGAATAAACGAAGTCTGGCAAGATACAAGGTGACAATGTAATCACAGTCAGCACCTCCCCTCTTCATATACCTTCATGATTAATTTATATTTGAATAATTGTTATTTTGTTCCTGCGTTAAGCATGAACATTATATCTGGATGTTGTTTATTGCGAGACAGTTATTCGTTTAAGTCTGAGAATAATGGTTGTTCGATTTATATGAGGAATATCCTTTATGGTCATGCACCTGAGATGAATGGTTTATTCTTATTGAATCTCGATAGTAGCGATACATATGTTTATAACATAGATGCTAAACGAATAAAATGGAATGATAATTGCACATACATGTGGAACTGTCGTCTTGGTCACATTGGAGTGAAATGCATGAAGAAACTCCATAACGATGGACTTCTTGAATCACTTGATTTTGAATCACTTCAAAGATGCAAAACATGTCTAATGGGAAAATGACTAAGCATCCATTCTCTGGGATAATGGAGCGAGCTATATACTTATCGGAAATAATACATACCGATGTGTGTGGTCTAGTGAGTGTAGCATCGCGCAGTGGATATAGTTATGTTCTTGAGTAGATATGCGTATATCTACTTTATGAAGCATAAATCCGAAACTTTAGAGAAGTTTAAAGAATTTCAAAGTGAAGTAGAAAATCAATGTAACAAGAAGATTAAGTTTCTGTGTTCTGAATGTGGTGGTGAATATCTGAGTTACGAGTTTGGCATGCATTTAAAGAAATGCGGGAATACTTTCACAATTGACACTGCTGGGAACACCACTTCGTAATGGTGTGTCCGAACGTCATAATCGAACTCTCTTATATATGGTTCGGTCTATGATGTCTCCTACAGATTTACCATTAACCTTCTGCACCTTCGGCACACCGGCAAACTACCGCACTGAGCGAATCGAGTTCGAGCTGGTGAACTTCCGCAGCCCCTACCACTACGTCCTGGGACGCCAAACGTTTGGCAAATTTATGGTGACCCCCCACTACGCGTACAACATGATGAAGCTCCCAGGTCCGAGCAGCATCATCACCGTCCACGGCGACCCCGATATGGCCGTGGAATGCGAGGACAAAGGTGCTGAGCTCGCCGGCGCTGTCATCGCCGTGGAGATATACCACGCGGAGGAGCTCGTGAAATATGCGGGCAACATCAACAAGGACGAGCCCACCATACTGAAGAATCCAACCGCCACGAACTCCACGTTCGAGGCAACCATGCATACCCGTACCATCGAGCTCGTCCCGGGCGACTCCAGCCAGGCGGTCACCATTGGGGCGCATATGAGCCCCGCATAGGAAAGTGCGCTCATCGGGTTCCTCCGTGAGAACCGCGACATATTCGCATGGAAACCTTCCGACATGCCAGGTGTCCCGAGGAAGAAACTACACGCCGACCCCAAAGTGCGACCGGTAAAGTAGTCGTTGCGGCCCTTCAATGAAGAGCGTCGTCGACCAATCGCCGAAGAAGTGCAACGCTTGGCTGCAGGCTTAATTCGGCCAATAAAACACTCCAAGTGGTTAGCGAACCCCGTCCTGGTCCTGAAAAAGAACAACACATGGAGAATGTGTATCGACTACACCAACCTCAACAGCCCCGCTCAAGGAGGAGTTCCCCCATCACAAGATCGAGATCATCGACTCGACCGTGGGATCAGAGTCGTTGTGCTTCCTCGATGCTTACTCTGGTTACAACCAGATCAAGATGGCAGTCGAGGACGAGGATAAGACGACGTTCATCATGCCATTCTGCTACACGGCCATGACGTTCGGCCTCAAGAACACCGGCGCCACATACCAAAGGTGCATGCAGGAGTGCCTCGCGAGCCAAATTGGCCGCAACATTCACGTCTACATCCATGACGTGGTGGTAAAATCCACCCGCCAGGACGAACTGCTCACCGACCTGGCCGAAACCTTCGCAAATCTGCGGAGGTACAACATCAAGTTGAACCCAGGGAAGTGCACCTTCACTGTCCCCATCGGACATCTACTGGGATACATAGTATCCAAGCGAGGCATCAAAGCCAACCCCACCAAGACCAACACCATCATGCGACTCAGAAAACCCGAGTGCCTGCGCGACGTCCAGAAGTTGGCTGGGCGAGTCGCGGCTCTCAATCGCTTCATCCCCCGACTAGGCGAGAAGGCCATGCCCCTATATCGCCTGATGCGCTAGAACCCCATGTTTCAATGGGACGCAGAGGCGGATGATGCACTAAAAGCACTCAAAGAAGTGCTAATCACGGCTCCACTACTTGCCGCACCAGTCGACAAGGAGCCAATGCTCGTCTACGTGGCGGCCTCCAATCGAGTCGTTTGTGTTGTGATGGTCGTCAAACGGCCAGAGGAAGGCAAGGAGCTCCCCATACAGCGCCCCGTCTACTACATCAGCGAAGTCCTGACGGACTCATGACAGCGCTACCCGTAGTATCAGAAACTATTGTACGCGGTATTCCGAGTTCAGCGGCGACTCCCCCACTATTATAGCACCACTGCAGGACATAATACGCAATCGCGAGGCGACTGGGTGAGTCGCCAAGTGTGCCCATCAAAATCAGCGTCCACAATATCAAATACGAGCCCCGCAAAGCAGTCAAGTCACAAGCACTAGCTGACTTCCTTGCAGATTGGGAAGAAGCACAGCAGCCGGAGAAGCTACCATATCTCCACTACTGGTCGCTACACTTCGACGGCTCGAAGAACGCCGACGCTGTTGGGGCCGGGGTCATACTAACCTCCCCCAAAGGGGACAAGCTCCGATACGTGATCCACCTCAACTTCAAGCCCTGCACCAACAACATGGCAGAATACGAGGCCCTCCTCCACGGCATGCGGTCCGCCAAGGAAATGAACATCAATCGACTATGGTGCTATGGCGACTCCAACCTAGTCGCCGGCCAGGTCACCGGAACATGCGACGCCGTATCTCCAACAATGATCACGTACTGCCAAGCGGTAGACTAGCTGGGAGGACACTTTGACGACTATTCCGTTGAGTGGATCGACAGACGCAAGAACGAGGAGGCAGACGCCCTTTCCCGCATCGGGTCAGCCCGACAAGCGCCACCAGCAGGTGTCTTCCACGACACCATCCACAAAACTTCGGTCAGCCCACCGAAGGAGATCGACGTCAGGATACCACTTCAACTAGAGCCGGCCCTAGTCGCCATGGTTGTGGAGCCTAGCGACTGGACGGCACCATACGTCGCCTTCCTCGAGCACAAGATCCTCCCAAGCGACGAGACGGAGGCGCGAATGATCGTGTGCCACTGCAAATCCTTCATCATCATCAACAGCGAGCTCCACAAACGCAGCATGACTGGCGTGTTCCAGTGCTGCGTACAGCCAGAAGAAGGCCGCAAGATCCTCCAGGACACTCACGCCGGCGACTGAGGCCATCACACCGGCGCCAAGTCGCTAGTCGCCAAGGCCATGCGGCACGACTTCTACTGGCTCACCGCGCACACCGACACCCCCAACCTCGTCCAATGATGTGTCGGATGCCAGAAGTACGCCCACCAGACACACCTCCCTGGTTCGGCACTCAAGACCATCCCCATCACATGGCCATTCGCCGTATGGGGCATGGACATGGTAGGCCCGTTCAAGAAGGCCCCATCCGGCTTCACCCACCTCCTAGTCGCGGTCAACAAGTTCACCAAATGGGTCGAGGCCAAACCAAGCAAAAAGTACGATGGCAAGATGGCCACCAAGTTCTTACGCGAGCTCATCTACCGGTACGGCTACCCGCACAGCATAATAACGGACAACGGCACTAACTTCGCCAAAGGGGCCATGGTGGAATTCTGTGAAGAGCACGACATACGACTCGACCTCGCCTAAGTCGCCCACCCGGAGTCAAACGGCCAAGCAGAACGCACCAACCAGAGCATCCTCCACGGGCTCAAGCCACGACTATAGGTCCCCTCGAGCGCACCCCAGGATGCTATGTCGAAGAACTCCCTTCAGTCATATGGGGGATCCGCACGTCCGTCAACCGCTCCACCGGGTTCACACCCTTCTTCATGGTGTACGACGCCGAAGCCGTAATGCCAACAAACCTGGAGCATGACTCACCCCGAGTCACCAATTACGTCGAGGCAACAAACGAGACTTCCCGCCAAGACAACATCGACCTGGCTCGCTCCCATACAACAATCTACCAGCAGGGACTCCGCCGCTACCATAGCCGCCGAGTCTGGACTCGCACCTTCCAGGAGGGCGACCTGGTCCTGTGACTGGCTCAAGACAAGAAGGGCATGCACAAACTCTCCCCCCATGGGAGAGGCCATTTGCAATAGGGCGAGTCCTCGGCAACAACGCCTACTACCTCATCGACATACGAGGCGATGGCCAACTCGAGGTTGGGAGGCCATGGAATGTAAACCTCCTCCAGAAGTTCTATACATAGAACCGAAACATGTACTCAGCTGACATATATAATGAAATTCATTCGGTTCACAAAATTGTGTTTACTCGCCATATCCTTGTGCCACTCGCACTCGTACAATCAGCAATACGCTACCCACGGAAGTGAACCTTTGGTCAAGCGACCGACACGGCTAAGTAGTGCGGCCCAAGGGCACCGAAAATAATCGGGCCTTGGGACGTCCACGAAAACGCCAATCTAGAGCCACCATCGGAGTCGCCTAGCTCGACTGGCCCACCGGGCCAAGACGACCGGTATACGCTTCTCACAGCGACCTGTCCTTCCCATCCTCACGCAAAGCGACTCGAACGGTTAAGTACCACGCACGGGGACTCCACAAGAGTGGAACCCTCACGCGGCTTGGGAACACACCAAGTAAGAGAGATGCCTTGGACTCGCCTAGCGACTGGCTCTCCGAGCCAGGGGAGGACACACGTTACAAACAACGCATTAGTAACATGCAATAGGCATGCGCCCAAAACGGCTAAGTACTACGCTCGGGGACTCGCCTACAAAAAAATCCCACTCGCGCTCGGGGAATCGCCCCTTCAGAAGATGCAAGGGACAAAACAGTGCACAATCAAAATAAAACACATACGTATACAATCGAGTTATACCCCATTAAAGGGCGGACACGCTCGGGGACTCGCTCATACAAAAATAAACAGACCACACGAACATGGTCGCATCGCGAGTCGATTGACTCCTCTTACTCAAAATATTGTTCACATTACAGAAGTCGCCACTTGGAATACATTACAAACTTCCCAAACGATACTATCTATTCTGCAGGTCCTGACGAAAAGCACCACCACCTTCCTTGACATGAACAAAAGGCTGCCACGGGTTCGTCGGTTAGGTCGTCAACAACTTTGACAACGCCGGCCAGAAGGGTTGCTCCGACTTCATATCGTGATGCTCCGGCTCGGGGTCGCCAGGCGCCAATACCGCTTCCTGGTATGGCAGAAGATCCCCCATCGCCAACACCCAATCAGCAAAAGGGGCGGCCTTGGCAGTCAGCTTCAGCACCTCTGACATCTCCACCATGCTAGTCGCCACAGGGTAGTCGCTGGTGATATCGTCGAGGTCAAAATCATGGGGGAAGTGGGCGAGACCCAGGCTCAATGTCGTGGTGGCCCTGCGCCTGAAAGCCGAGCGTGCCATCCACTCCACGACGATGGGAGCCTCCTCCAGATAGTGCCACACTTCTGTAAGCCCCCCTAGGAATAACCTCGGTGGGGGACATCCCTTGAAGGACCGCTTGGATGCACAATGCCGAAGCCGTGGCCACGTTCACCACCATAGTCACGCACTACGAGGAGTTGAAAGTCTGAACCACCAGGTCGCTTTGCCCTATCACAGCTAAAAAATCAGACATGAGTGACACTACGGACCTCCCCAATCAGGGATTCGCCAAACCTGTTAAGCAAAAGACGGAGACTCACCAAGAAGCTTGTGGCAGTCCTCCGTGACATGCTTCTCCAAGGCGGCATGATCATTCTGCAGCCCCACGATGATCGAGTCCGTGGCCTTGCGCTCCTCTTCAGCCGCAGCAACCGCAGTCTTCGCTCGATACTCAGACGAAATCGAGGCCGCTTTCGCCTCCTCTAATGCCTGGATCAGCGAGGCAATTCGCCCATTCGCCGCATCCAGCTCGGCAACTGGAACATACCCTTCACGGGCCTTGGAAATTGCAGCTGAAAGACCATCTGAAAAGGAAAGAGACAAATTATCAACGCGCCACACACCAACAGGTCAGAGCCGAAAAAGAACAAGGAAAAGAAGCAAGTACTTACCAACAACCTCCTGGAGTCGCCGGTTCGCTTCCTGCGCCACGCGCAGATCCTGATCCAAATGCCCCCTCATGGCCTGTCGACCGGTCAATTCCCTCTGCAAACCCTGCAAAAGCAACAAAACTTAGTACATGCCAAGACATTCAGCGACTACGAACTCGGGGACTAGAGAGTAGAAAGAAATTCAGTTCCTAGCTGCTGAAATTCAGCGACTAGGAGCTCGGGAACTGGAGAGTAGAAGCAAGCCAGTACCTAGCCGCTGAATTTCAGCAGCTAGGAACTCGGGGACTGGTCGTACCTGAATGGCGGCGCCAAGCATCTTGTGGAGTTCTCCGGCGTTAGTCGACGGGATCAAGAAGGAAGTGCGCCCACGACGGGACACAATGTCTTCATCAACGATCTCCGGGCTCAATGGAGACTGGTTGTCCGCCACGCCTGGAAACCCCCTAGCCATGAATCGCGGGAATGTTGCCGACGCCCTAGCCGGGGCACTAGTCGTCGGAGCCGGAGCTTCCGTCGCAAGCGCGACCATGACTGGCTCCGACCGCACCGCCACCACTTCTTCGGCAACTGCGGCGAGATCGGACTCCTTGGCGGTGTCCATCGCCATGACATCGTCGGCACTCCGCTTCTGCCTCTTCGCGCCTTCCGTGGTCGCCGCATCTCCGGCAGATTTCCTCTTGTTGGGGAGGTTTCCCTCTCCCATGGTGGCGACTGGCGGAATCTTCGCCACTTAAGAACAGCCAATCTTCTTGGCCCCAGATCTACCAAAACTTCCACAGTCAGCACATTGACAATACAAAAACGAGACACGACTTGGAATGAAAAGCCAATACTTACATAGCGACTGGAAGAACGTGTAGCCCAGTGTTGATGTGCGCGGGCTTGTCTAGCTCTGGGCCCAACCTGCATGTGAGGCCCCTTTCAAAGACATCTGAAGCCCATGACACCGTGGGCTTCCTTGATGGTGAGGACGCGGTCGCCGGAATTTCCGGCTCCTAAGACGCGGTCGCCTTTGAAGGTTGCGGCGATCTCGACGCCGCGTCCTCAGCCGCCTCCGGGCTTGGGTCCCTCAAAGCTTCAGGCGCGATCGCCGCCAGAGGGACCTCTACCGCCGCCTCGGTGTCCTCGTCCCCCAATCCCTTCAGTGGAATCGCATCCGCGGGGATCTTAGGCAAAGAATCGGGGGCATCCTCATCATCGGAGTCATCGTCAGACTCAAACACCACCGCCGACTTCGACGGCGACGCTAACTTCTTCGTTGGCGACCTTGGTCTGCGCGTGGGTTTCGCCGGCGTGGCTATGCGCCGAGACGTGTGCTCCTGCATGATCTCGTCGCCCCCTTCGTGTTCGTCGAGACTGTGACTCGCCTCGAACTCGTGCTGCTTCTGCATGGGGGTCTTGCAAGCTGCATGCGCCAGGGGAGGAACCTCCTCCTCCTCATCGCTCTCGGAGGAATCTCCCTCAGAAACTTCGTCGAGTTCTTGGGGAACCTCTTCGTCAAGCGGAGGGAGCCAACCTTCCAGTACCTGGAACAACTCAGAACAACCACCAATGAGTATCGAGCAAAACGACTACGGGTTACATTGAATATATGGCGACTGGGAGGAAAACTTACTGTGGGGGCTTCGTTTTTCACGGGAGTATACATGGCGAGCCCGACCGATACGGTGGTGAACTCCGTGTCAGTGCTCTTCTTCAGGGCGGCCTTGTAATCCTCGGTATCCCACGACTCTTTGCTGGTTCAGGAGGGGTCGTGTTTCCCGCTATACTTATACATCCAATGCGGCCGAGCCGCTAGCGGAACCAGACGCCGCTAGAGCCAGCAGTTGTAGAGGTTGATCAAAGTCAACCCCTGGTCCTTCAACCTCTGGATCTGGTCCATCATTTCCATGACGGCCATCTTCTGGTCTTCAGGGAGCTTCTTCGGCGCCAGCCGACGAGGCTTGCTCCTTTCGGCGACGAACTCGGGAAGCGCCACCTCACCAGAGGGAGTGGATTCCTTCACATAGAACCAACGCTTCTTCCACTCGCTCGCGGCTTTCTTCGGCATAAGCAGCTTGACGAACTTGGCCTTCGGCTTCAATTGGAACGTGACCCCGCCGGCCGCCAGTATCAAGCCGCTGGATGCATCGCGCCCGATGCGGCCGTGGAAGAGCTCCAGCCACAACAGGAAATACGGCCTGCAGCGGAGGTAGCACTCGTAGAAGGCGACAAAGATCGCCAGCTGTTCGATGCTGTGTGGGCCAAGATCCGACGGCTTGATTGCGTAATACGCACAAAAGCGCCGGAAGAAGAGCAAGGTGGGGAACCCCAAACCTCTCTCTAGGTGGCCGGGGAAACAAATGAATTCGACGGCTCGCGGTTTCGGCTCGGTCTCGGAGGGAGGGGGAACCCGCCAGTTCCCCTTACGGAGGACTCCGGCATCCTCAAAGGACTTGAGCTGGGCCGTGGTGCACCTGGACTTACCCCATGAACCTTTGGGAGGTGCCATTGGGAAGGATGTGGAGTCGCTCGGTGCGGAAGGATCAGAACGAAGGAAGACAGAAAGAATGAATGTGAGAGAATGAAGAATGCGGGGAAGGATCTGCAGAGCTGATTCGCCACTCCCCTTATAGAGGAGCGCTACCTGCCAAATTTGGGGTAGCAGTTACCTACGGTAATTACGCCGAAGTTACCTTTGGAGTATCCAACGGGTAGTTTGACCAGGTTGATGGTCCAACTCCTCCATTCCACTCACCGGTAACTACCCCTGTCCACTCGCCGAAGTAGCGACTTGGTAGTTGTGACATTCGCCGGAGCGGCGATTGGGAGCCTGGGAAAATTTTCCAGGTTTTAGTGGAGTCCACCGCCGATTCGACTAGGCGTCCGAATTGGACTCATCCTACTCCGACTGCTAACCGACCGCTTGCGTCCGATTCAACGGTGGCCTCGGGGTCTACTGATGGGGACATGCCAAGTGGGGTATACCCAGCAAGACGTTCCGATTGGGCCAAAAGGTCTCACGAATGGGTCTGCGTGACGGCGACTGAAATGTGACTAAGATGAGCCAGGAGCATACCCAAAGCCTAGTTGGATTAGGTGAAAGCCTCCGAATATCTTGTTCGGTTGTAACATGTAAATCCCTAGGGAGGTGCCTCAAATATAAACCTCCCCAGGGTACCCTCAGGACTCACGTTCCATCATACACCCCCTCAAGCGAGTCGCTGCATAGACGCCGAGCTCGCCACCCCTGTAACTCACTCTCCAATAATCTAATCTAGCAGGAGTAGGTCTTTACCCTCCGGGGGGCCGAACCTATGTAAACCCATGTGCATCCTCCCCCATCTCGCACAGCAGATGGCCGCCAGCTCTCGCCCCCGATTCAATCAATCGCTGCCTACTACAGCGACTGTCGTGGCAATTTCCACGACAATTTTGGGGTTATGCATTAGAGACAGCTGCATTCACTTTAAATAGGGCACCATCTAAATCCATTGAAATGACACCGTACGAATTGTGGTTTGGTAAGAAACCTAAGTTGTCGTTCCTTAAAGTTTGGGGCTGTGAAGCTTATGTAAAGAAGTTACAACTCGACAAGATTGAACCCAAAGCATAAAAATGCGTCTTCATAGGATACCCTAAAGAAGAAATTGGGTATACCTTCTATCATATATCCGAAGGCAAAGTTTTCGTTGCAAAGAATGTATCCTTTCTTGAAAAGGAGTTTCTCTCGAAAGAAGTGACTGGAAGATAAGTAGAACTCGACGAGGTTGTTGAACCTTCTCTCGGATTTGAGAGTAGCACAACACCGGAAGATGTTTCTGTGCCGCCTGCACCAATAATAGAGGAAGCTAATGATGATGATCATGCAACTTCGAATGAAGTTGCTGCTGAACCTCGCAGGTCGACGAGGGTTTGTACCACTCCTAATTGGTATGACCCTGTCTTGAATGTCATGTTGGTGGACAACACCGACGACCCTGCGATGTATGAGGAAGCAATGATGAGCTCAGATTCCAACAAATGGGAAGAAGCCATGAAATATGAAATTGGATCCATGTACGAAAACCATGTATGAACTTTGGTGGACTTACCTGATGACCGCAAGGCTGTCGAGAACAAATGGATTTGAAAAAGAAAACATACGATGATGGTAATGTTACTGTCTATAAAGCTTGACTTGTCGCAAAGGGTTCCGACAAATTCAAGGACTTGACTATGATGAGAATTTCTCACCGGTAGCAAACCTAAAGTTTGTGAGGATTTTGTTAGCAATCGCTACACTTTTTAATTATGAGATTTGGCAGATGGATGTCAAAACGGTGTTCCCTAATGGTGATATTGAGGAAGAGTTGTATATGGTACAACCCAAAGGTTTTGTCGATCCTATAGATGCTTACAAGCTATGGAAGCTTCAGCACTCGATTTATGGACTGAAGCAAGCATCCTAGAGCTGGAATCAACGTTTTGATAAGGTGATAAAATTTTTGGATTTATAAAAACTTTTGGAGAAGCTTGTATTTATAAGAAAGTGAGTGGGAGCTCTATAGCATTCCTAGTATTATACGTGGATGACATATTCTTGATTGGGAATGATATAGAACTTCTTTAAAGTGTTAAAGCCTATTTAAATAATAGTTTTTCAATGAAGGATCTTGGTGAAGCAGCATACATTTTAGGCATCAAGATTTATAGAGATAGATCAAGACTCTTAATAGCACTTTCATAAAAAGTACATACCTGGACATCGTTCTAAAGAGGTTTAGAATGGAAGAAATCCAGAGAGGGTTCTTGCTCATGTTGCCAGGTAATACCTTGAGTAAGACTCAAAGTCCAGCTACGTTAGAAGAAAGAGAAAGGATGAGCAAAATCCCCTATGCCTCATCCATAGGTCCTATCATGAATGCCATGCTGCGTATGAGACTGGATATCGCACATGCTATTAGTTTGACCAACATATATTAAAGTGATCCTAGAGTGGAACACTGGACAGCGTCAGAAATATCCTAAAGTACCTGAAGAGGACTAAGGATATGGTTCTTTCTTATGGAGGTGATGAAGAGCTAGTTGTAAATAGTTACACTAATGCTAGTTGGAACACTGATCCGGATGACTCGAAGTCACAGTCTGGATACATATTTATTTTGAATGGTGCAGTAGTGAGCTGGAGGAGTGCCAAGCAAAGCGTTGTGGCGAAATCTTCAACTGAATCAGAATACATAGCTGCTTCGGAGGTTGCACAAGAAGCGATATGGATGAAGGACTTCATTACTGAGCTTGATGTGGTTCCTAGTGCGTTGGACCCGATGGCCATGTATTGTGACAACATGGGTGCTATAGCTAATGCATAGGATCCAAGGTCACACAATAAGCTGAAGCACATCAAGCTATGTTTTCATTCTATTCGCGAGTATGTCCAAGATGGTGACATAAAGATTTGCAAAGTACACACAAATCTTAATGTGGCAGATCTGATGACTAAACCTCTCCCTAGATCAAAACATGACAACACCAGAACGCCATGGGTGTTAGGTACATTACCATGTAATCCTAATGACAGATAGATATACTCTGGGCACTCTCGGTGGAGTGTCATCCAATTGGCTTGCAATCATGTGACTAGGTCACAAGGGATGTCATATCACGGTATGAGTAAAGACTACTTATTAGTAACGAGGTTGAACTAGGTATGGAGATACTGATAGTCAAACCTCGAATAAGTAGAGTATCGTGCGATAAAGGGAATCAGTATCATATGTTAATGGTTCTTTCGATCACGAAGTTATTGTTGAATGTGTGGGATCCATTATGGATCTCGAGGTCCTGCTGTTGGTTATTGATCAGAGAGGTGTCTCGATAATGTCTACATAGTTCGTGAACCGTAAGGTGACACACTTAAGGTTCGATGTTGTTTAAGTAGATATGGAATGGGAGTTAGAGACCGAATGTTGTTCGGAGTCTCGGATAGGATCTAGGACATCATGAAGAGGTTTGGAATAGTCTGGAGAATAAGATTCATATAATGGAAGTCATCTTCCGGGATTCGGAAAACTTTTTGGTATTTTGCCCGGAGCTTCTTGATGGTTCTAGAGGGCCACCAGTGGGACCACCACCTGGGGAGGGGCCACATGGGCTGAGGGAATGTTGCGGGGGCCCATGGGCCATGTGCACCAGGCCCAAGAAGCCCAAAACGGCCAGCCCCATATGGATAAGTATGAATTCCTAAAAAATAGGGGATATGACTTGGGGGGAAGGAAACTTCCCCCTCCCCATGCGCCGTCCCTAGAGGTGGAGGGCAAAGGGGGCAACCCTATCCGCACCCCCTCTATATAAAGAGGGGAGGGGAGGGTGCACCCCTGCCCCTTGACCTCAACGCTAGCCGCCACCCTCCTCCTCCTCTTCCTCCTCCTCCAGCTTAGGCGAAGCCCTGCAGGATTCTCTCCTCCACCACCACCACCACGCTGTTGTGCTACTGTGATTTCGAGGGGATCTACTACCTCCACTTCCCACTGGAACAGGGAGAGGAAGGTCTTCATTGACTCCGTACGTGTGACCGAGTGCGGAAGCGCTGCCGTAACATGGTGCCAGAAGGGTCGTCAACATGATCTCTAGATCGACAAGTGATTGACTACATTAACCACGAGATCCGATCTTGTTAATGATTTGGATCTTTGAGGGTTAGTTCTCATATATCTCGTTGCACCTATCCCATCGATTAGATCTTGGATTTTCCATAGATTGGATCTTGGTTTTGTGCATTCTTGCGGTAGAATTTTTTGTTTTACATGCTACGAACCCTACACATTTAAATTGCGGGGTACCTAAACAACATGAACCTTCTTTATTGGGATCCCAATTCCGCTTAATATTGCCTAGTTCCATCGCATCTTTTCCATCTCATGCATTCTACATATATCATGCCGAATATTTTGCCATAGTATTAACTAGTGCATTCGGTGTTTCTTTTAGTGCTTTCCTTCTTTGAAGATTAGGCCATTGTGTTGATGCGAGCTTCAAACCGATCTTCGGATGAACCTTCGGGTATGTATCCCAGGCGAGCATTCTCCTCCTTTCTATGTATTTTGCATTTATAGTATTTACTTCCTCCTGTTGATCTATTGCTATCGATGTTGTGATTCTTTAGTTTTCCATACCATTTTTATTCCTTCTAGCTTCTATATTGCCTTGGACACCTCCTATTTCTTGTTGTTTAGTAGACAGTTGACCTTGCGAGTCGTAGTTGCTTGCTCAGGAATTGGTTCAAGTCATCAAGTTCCACCGTGGTTGGGGGTTGACACATGGTTAATGGTGGAGATAATCAGGGTTCACTTATCACTTGATAATTAAACGTTGGAAATAGATATAACTAATGAAGAGGCACTGGTGGGTAATAGTTGAGATCTGGTTTTTAACCGCCCACTTTTGTCCACCTAGGACCCAAGTTCTTCACACCTGTTCCGAGACCAAGCATGCTAACCACATGTGGGGTGTGTGGGCACCCCTATCGGCTTACCTCCTGACTTCAAAGTACTGTACTGGGGGCCACGAACTAGTTTGGGGCGTTACTACTATCCTTTACTTATACCATGCTTTACTTATTTATTTCCTACTATTGCTCGTGAAGAGCGTTTCTACTTTATTATTTAGGAACCCCGTGCCACGTTTCCGCTGTATCAACAAGCCCAATCACACATTCAAATTCCCAATCGTTTACAACCATCGCCCAAACCCTGGGTCCATCTCAGAGCCGGTCGACTTTGTGGCGGGTAGGTTAGTAGACTTTTCCCCATGTACTTTCTTTGGGTCTGGGAAATGTCGTGTCTGAAGCCCAGCCGACATACTGATGGGTGTATGTTTCATGATCTTGCACCAAACCAATCTGGCAAATGAGGGTGTAAGTGCATGTGGATACTTTGGTGCACCCCTGCAGGGTTAAATCTTTTCAAAAAGCCATGTTCGTGGTTATGGACGACTTGGAGCACAGTTTCTCGATCATAGACAACTTGAACTAAAGAATTACTATTATAATTTGACTTGTATCTGACATGACTAGTAAGTTGGATAACCACCATGGAATGAATGAATAAAACTGCCAACTATGCGAGTTTCCTCAGAATGACTTCCTCACTTGGTCTCGAGGGGGAAATAGCAGGATGGGTATGTTTGGTGTTAGTATCAGGTTAGTTCCGAATAGGTCTTTCTTATCCCTCTCTGATATCCGTCAGTTGTATCAAGTCTCTATAGGTTGGTTAGTGCATGCTTCGCTGCCACTGAGCCCACCATACCTTTGTAGGCGAGCGCCTTTGAATTCTAAGACTCTCCATGTATTGGCCTCAGTACTGACAGCTCCCTTTTTCCTTTACCCTTTATTGACACCCCTTTTGTTTTGATAGGTTTGAGTTTGGTGACGTTAGCAAAGTTACCCTTTCTCCTTGGCCTAGGCATGGCTATGGATGCCATTGGTTATTAATATTCTTTAGGACTATTAGTCCAGTTTACACCTTATCCGTACTCAGATGTTGTACATTTTCAAGATGATTTGGATATTTGTAATGTATATTTGTATTCTTGACTCAAGTATTCGTTGTTGTATATATGTTCTTGTGGGTTCCATCGTGAACTATTGTGTAAGGGTATTACTTCATTTTCCACCTACACGCAAGGGCCTGGTGGGCATCATTAAATTGTTTGTATGCGGGTTTTGTGAGAATTTCTAAAATCTGCATAGGGTCGGTTCGAGGATGTTATAGGGTCCTACTATTGGCCTATCTGGTCTAGCCCAGTGGAAGGCCCATGTGATGATCTGCTACTGACTGTGAAGCCCATGAAGATTTAGGTGCAAGCCCATGAAGGAATCGACTCCGTGGCGGATACGACAAGACTAGATAGGAAACCTTACGGTTACACCCTCATACCTGTAACATCCCAATTTTAGAAATCCTGATTAGTTGTCCAGAATGCAAAAATCAGGGGGAACAAAAACTTTTTCTTGGTAAGTGTTGAAGTGTTTGCTTGCTGATTGTCTGTGCTCATGCTTCTGATTGTACAGCTTATGATATACTGCTTACCTCAACACCAGTTGACAAAAGCTACTTCCTAAAATTGTCTTGGCTTAATTTCCATATTCTCAAATGTTCTGGCATTTCAAAACCTGAGCCAAGAAGCCTTTGCAAACCAACTATTTTAGTAGCTTCTATTTCCCTAAACTATGGAGAGATATATAATATAATCTCCTTATATTCTTAAGACAGAACCTTCAACGACTCCTACCTCTAGGATTCTCAAAACCTTGTATAAAACTTTCGAATTCTACTCTTGGTAGGGATACCAAGGACTCTTACCTTAATCAAACTCCAACCTTTCAAAATTGCCCATCCATACCTCAAGCTAAGCTTGATGGTACCCCTAGTAGTAGTTGATTTGTCTGTAAGATGAGTTGCCTTGATTTGCTGTTTGACTTGATTGCTCAGAAGTAGTCTAAGCTACTCTAGGAGCTCATCCTCTAGGATCAAGAAACTTTAAAATCCCCAAACCCTAAGCAAGAATACAATATGGATCTGATCTGTAGCCACCAGGTGATCATGTAACACCCTTAACCAGATCAATTCTGAAGATATCCCTTCTAGAAGTTTCCAAGTCAATGAAGACCAATATCAAGCATGGATCCCTTCTACTCAATCTACACTTCAACATCATCCACTTTATGATGCTTGGGTACCTTTCAACCAATCAAAATCATCACCAAGTCTGGAATCTGTTTCAACATCACCTTTTTGAATGTCTGCCTTTCTCAACCCATATGCATTTATGGAAATGCATTTTAACCATATTTTTTAACTATCCTAAGGACTACCAAGGCCCACTCTTGACCTTGGTTAGATCATGCTCCAACCCACTTGTTCTTGATGGTATTGCAGGCAAGAAAATAACTTTTCCTGTAAATATAGTCAACATGCCTACTTTGATAGAAGCCCACACCATCATCCAACCTTCTCTGGACCAACCCTTTGGATGGTTGTGTTCTACTCATATATGTATATCAACATCTTCTTCACTTGTTCCAAGTGGATCTTTGTTCTCCTCAAACCCACATGGTTTATATGGCATCATGACTCATCTGGTATGGCAGCCTTATTTTCAACAAAGTTTGCCATCACTTCCAGACCACCTAAAATGTAACCAATCCAAACTCCTTCTTCCATGATCATCTATATGACTTGGTCTAACTATCCATCTATCCCTTGCATCAAGGTAAGCTATGAGCTCCAAGATCCAACAAGGTTTTGGTGGTATAAAAATAACATCACCCTAGATCCCCAACTAATTCAAGTTGGACTTACAATTCCCAAGGATGCAAATGCTTGCTGCACCTTGTCTACATCATCTACCTTGATCATCAAGATTTATCAAATATTATCCATAATTATTATGGCTCCAAATCCAATTAATCTCTTTAATAGACAAAATCTCCAAAACTTCTTCCATAAAGGAAAGTTTGGTTTTTGCAAAAACACTTCCCAACTTTTGGCTCAATTTAGGTCCACATATCATACCCCATCTTCCCACTTAAAAGATAAATATTTTTTAAGAGCTTTATTATTTCTCTTTGCCCATTTTCTTAAATGGATGAATTGGAATAATAATTGTTTTAAATAATTAAATCTTCCAATAAATCTTGGGAAAAATTTCCTAAGTGTGTATTCACAATTGGGACTATCTCAAACCAAAAACCAACCTTGTCCAATGTAAGATTATCAAATGATCTCCTAGAAACTACTTCTATACTTTTTGAATACATAATTTTAAGTGGAATTAAAATCCTCTGAAAAATCCCAAATAATTCTTGGATATCTACATTGACCTCATCTATCTACCAGTACCATCTTCCCACCTTGTCCTAGGCAAAATTTTGAACTTCCTTCACAATCACCTATTTACTCAATTTGGCAAACTTAGCTAGTATTGAGCTAAACCAAGATCAAACCATCACCAAAGCTTGTCAAGCACTCCTCTCTAGCCACCATGACCCTCCTGGTCGTCACCACTGTAGCACTACAGTACCATCATCACACATCTACTTGTCCTTTACCCCTTGGAAGAGTAGAGAGAGAGAGACAACCACATCTTACAAAGTTATGCCCCAATTAAATTACCATAGCTGCCCCCTACTCTCTCTGCTCGACCAGAGCACCACAATCCCCCTCTCCACCACCCCTGTTTCCCAATGGAAGGTCAGCTCCCTCCCTATCCCATTTCTTGGACTTGATCCACCATGGACCGATCCACCTCGAGCTAAATAGGCCAGAGGCCACCCCACGCCTCCCTCTACCCCTCATTCCACTCCTCCCACTCCCACTCACCTTCCCCAAGCACCACTCCCTCTCCCCTGCCCTCTCCTGCCCGTGAGAGAGAGGGAGAAGAAGCTTTAGCCTCCCCCATGGATTCGAGCAAGGACCTCTCCTCCCATCCCGTCTCACTTTGCATGTTAGGTGGAAGAACTCTCTGGCTGTGCTGCATCTAACCCTCCTCTCCATTTATCTCAGGAACGGCTCTCAAAGCCTCACCACTAGTCTCCGGCGAGGTTCTCTCGGTCCACTCCCAGATCCCGAAATGGTGAGTATCTCTAGGCCCTATTCCTTCCTCCTCGTACCTGCGGGGCCCCGGCTATCCCCTTCCCACGTAACCCTCCCTTTCTCCCTGGCTCTGAGTTGTTGCAGAGGCCAACTCCGGCGAGCCCAAGCGCACCGACATAGACGCCCCTGCCCGCCACTCACCAGGGTGTCAACACCCTCGATGCCGCCCCTTGTTCGGCCCCTGCCTCGCGCCGTGTCTCCTCTGCCGTTTCTCGGCCGACCGGCGAGCCTCTAGTAAGCGCCTAGACCAACCCCGGCTATCGCCTAGGGTTTCCGCCGCCGGCTGCTCTGTTCTTCGTAGACGACGACCACGCGTCGTCCATCCTCTTTTAATCGGACGGACATAATCGCCGGATGCCCCTTCGCGCCTCCCGTCTGGCTGACAAGTGGGCCCCGCCTGGCCGGGATTCAAACCTAGCTCCTGCACGTTGCCCCGTGCACCATGGGCCGAAATCCCTCCAGCCGGCCCAGTAGCCCCTAGATCCCAGCCCAGCCCCTGACCCTTTTGATCATTTTCTCAGATTCAGAAACTATGGCTTTTAGTTTAAATCATTCTGAAAATGGAAACCAACTCCATTTGACTAGGAATAATTTTTATCATGTTCCCATATGATTTGGCTAACATGCTGAACCAGTCCCTTGCCAAAAATAATCCTTATTTATTGGTTGGCATTTAATCTAATAAAATATATGTTTGACACTAAATAAGTTCCTCAGGGAGCTACACATACCCAAATAGGATGAAACAAACTTCCCCTGATAGGTCCTTACTGTACCTATCAGTTAGCATTTATCTCCTGTCAAGGTGAACCCTGGTTTTACCCCAATAAAAATAACAAAATCCATCCATATCTACCTTTAGAAAATTCTCCGGGCTTATCTACAACATCTATTAGGGTAATTCCAACTCCTAGAGAAGTGGTACATCAATACCTATCTAAAACCAGGAGATAAGGAGTTATTGATCGTCTCTTGAATTTTCTGTGAATTAAATATTTTTGTATATAGTATTATCACTAGATAAATCACTCCAGTAGCTCTGTAACTCCAAAAAGGTTGATTCCAATTTCTACAGAAAGGTATTCTAAATACCTACCATGTGTCCTTGGAATCAAATCAAAAGCTTTTGCAGATTTAATCTGGTAAAAAAGACAAGTTGTCTACGGAGCTACCTTTGGGAATTTCCTGAGGGCATTCCTATAATTATTTTGACATGATTCCAACTTTAAATGAAGCAGTACATCAAACTCTACTTAACCACCCAAGTAAATAAGTTTTGAAGATCCAGAACCTTTCTGGTGAATTATTTCCTAAAACTAGAGCTTTTATCACTAGAAAATTCATAAGAAACTAAAGAAGATAAAATCATGAAACCAATTTTGTTGGCCTTATTTTGTCAATACCTACCTGATGGTATCATATTTGCATATTGATATCATACAGACCCAAGCCTAGTTCTAAATCCCCTTAACAGGTGGTATTTGGACAAATACATCATAAAACAAAGACCACAAGGGCAATTAAAGTAATTCCAATTTCAACCCACTCAATCTATCAAAACCTACTGATTTGAGTAATGTGTGGTATGTTTGCTTGCTGTATGTATTGATGTTTGTATGCCTGGTGTTGATTGTGACCTTGTTTGCTTGCATGTGATCCATATCGACGATAGATGCAATTATATCGGAGACCAGAAGAAGTTGGTTATTATAATTGGTTATTTTGGTATTCTAAGAAGAAGTCCAGGGACAATTATGCCATATTGTTGATCATCAGGCAAGCCACCTTCTTGCTCATAAGCCTTGTCCTACTGTTTTACTTATGCATGTTTTATCTACTGTTTATTAAAATTGCATTGTGTTACGATATGTTGATGTATATATATGGTAGTGGTTTGGATCCTCCGAACTATTACACTTTTGTACTATTAAGTACAACCCTCTTGATGACACCTACTTGTCCCTAGTGTGGTAGATGGTGTAATACACCATACCCTTTGGAGGCCCCGATTTAGCCAAAGCAAAGCTATAGGATGGGAAGAACCCGACGAAGTTTTACCAAATGTTTTTTATGATAAAACCTTGGTGAGGTGGGACCTCCCAAGAGATGTTGAGAAAGAAAAAGGTTTTGTTTTACAAAATGCTAAAGGAAAGATGGAGGAAAAAGGTTCACGAAAACGCACCCGACACTTTGCAGTTTTGCTAGAACAATTAACCCGTGCAACCACATTACTCTGGAATGGGACAGGGCTGGATTTGATGTTTGTCTATTCTGGTATAAGCTGCCTCACAACTACTATAGGGGGTCGCGATCCCCAGAGGTTGGGCTTTCTCCCACAAAGGTCCATGTGGGACATCGACCTGGAGAAGGAACGAACTGTCTGCGGGCAGCCAGGCGTTACTATGAGCCCCTCATTGAAAGCGCCCACTGTTGAAGTGTAAAATGCGCTCTGGTTGGTCCTCGCTACCCAACGTCCCGGTGTTGACGGGAACAACACTCATAGGGTAGGCACTTATATTGTAGCAGGCATCAGGAGAGTCTTGGTCGGTTACTCGACCCACAATTGGTGTAGATCAGGGTAGTGTACCTGGATGGTGTGGGTAAAGTGTACAACCTGCAGAGTGTAAATGTTTTCGAATAGCCTTGTCCGCGGTCATGGACGGTTGGGAAGGTTGTTGTAGAGCCGTGCTGGTTTTGACTTCAAAAAGGATTTCGGAAAAGAAATGGCTTTGGAAATGTTTTGACCATGGGATGGTCGGAAAGGAGAAAGTTTTTGACCATGGGATGGTCAGAAGGAGGAGCCAGGAGTTTGGTCATGGGATGACCTAAAGACGGGAACAAATGGGTACCCCAATCCTAGTGTTTCCAAAACTTTTGACAAAGGTTTCCAAAATGTCTTACAAAAGCTTTCAACAAAGATATGTAGATGCTATATATTCAAGAGAAACTAATTGAGAAAAGGACCTCTCTTGGAGCCCTCCTACTACCCTATTGAATAAAATGCTCAGAGTCCCCATGGGAATAATTTAGGATGTTCCAATTTGTGTTGGACCATACAAATACCCTATTGATTTTGTGCTTATTGATATGCCTACTGATGTTTATTGCCCCATTATTTTTGGAAGAAATTTTCTAAATACCGTAGGAGCAAACATAGATTGCGAGTGACAAACTTTGTGCCTCAAGTTTGGTGAAGAGAAAATGGATTTTCATTTCTCCAAATTTGACCATAAGCCGGCTGTTGAAGAACTATACGATGATGAGTATGGACGTGAGGAAGAAGGTAATATCGTTAATTTAGGCTCAATAGTCATTGAGACTCCTGATGATTTAGCAAGATCTGAGTCAAGAATAATAATATCCTCGAGGACATACTAAAAACTGAAATGGATGATTATCTTGACTCCACACCTAATGTGGATGCCGAGATTAATAAAAAATATGAAGAACCCATAAGTAAGGGAGATGAGGCTCCTCCCCCTCCAATGATTAAAACTTTACCAAAGGAACTAAAATATAGGTTTCTTGATGAGATGAATAAATTTCTTTTTATTAGAAGTTCTAACCTTGCAGAAAAAGAGGAGGAGAATTTAATGAGGGTTCGCCAGATGCATCGAAATGCTCTTGGGTATTCAATGCGTGACTACTAGGGGACTGGTCCTTCGATAGCCACCCATAAAATATTCATGGAAGAAGGAGCTCAGCTGGTCGAAGATTTTTAGTGATGACTTAAACCTCATATGAAAGAGGAGCTAAGAAAACAAATAATATGTTTGCTTGGTGCAGGAATCATCTTTCATGTAGAAGAGTGTGAATGGGTAGGTCCTGTTCATTGTGTTCCTAAGAAAGGTGGATTTACTGTTGTTGAAAATAAAAATAATGAGATGATACATACGAGGACTGTTGTTGGACACATGATGTGCATTGACTATAGAAAACTTAATAAAGAAACTAGGAAAGATCATTATCCTTTACTATTTATAGATCAAACATTAGAAAGGCTTGCTATGCATTCTCATTTTTGTTACTTAGAAGGCTATTCTGGTTTTTCCCAAATTCTTGTTCACCCTGATGACTAACTTAAGACTACTTTTATTTGTCCCTATGGCCTTTATGCTTATCGACGTATGCCTTTCGGTCCGTGCAATTCTCCTGGTACTTTTCAGAGATGTATGACTGCTATATTTGCCAATTATGTTGAAAGTATTATGGAAGTTTTCATGGATGTCTTCTCTATTTATTGAACTTCCTTTAATCATTGTCTCCATAATCTTCATAAAGTTTTGAAGAGATGTGAAGACACTAACCTAGTTTTGAACTGGGAGAAATGCCATTTTATGGTTCAAGAAGGTATAGTGCTTCCTCACAAAATCTCAGGTAAGGGCATAGAAGTTGATAAAGCGAAGGTTGAATCTATAGAAAGGCTTCACCTCCTCGAGGTGTGAAAGGTATAAGGAGTTTCCTAGGCCATGCTGGATTTTCTAGAAGGTTCATTATAAACTTTTGAAAAAACTGCTAGGACTTGAACTAATCTTCTTCAAAATGGAATTGTCTTCAATTTAGATGAAAAATGTCTAACCGCTTTCAACATATTAAAACAAGCTCTCCTTGAAGCTCCCATTATAAAACCACCTAATTGGAAGAAACCTTTTGAGCTATTTTTGTGAGGCCACTCATGAAGTTGGAGGAGAATTTCTTTGCCACTATGATCGTGATGATCTTAATATCATTCATCATGCTAGCCGCACCTTAAACAGGACCCAAAAGAATTACCCTATGGTAGAAAAGAATTTTTCGCTTTGGTTTTCTCCTATGATAAGTTTAGATCTTATATCATTGACTCAAAAGTAAAGGTCCATACTAATCGTATTGGCTTAAAGGAAATCCTAGAAAGGACTGACGTTAAGCCATGGATGATCTGTTGGACTATATTTTCACAAGAATTTGATTTACCAATTCTACAAAGAAAGAAAGAGATAGTAGAAACATCCATAGACACTCAAGAATTTGTGCATCCTAAAGAGGTGTCATCCATTTACATACATGTGGGGACCACACTGCCAAAAAGGAAGTTCTCGATTTCTTCTTGCAATGGTTTTGGTGATTTCCTGCAACCAACTTTGTTCAAAGAGAAAAAGAAAAAGGTGATCCAGGAAGCAAAAGGTACCCAAATGAACTTAGGCGGATCCACCCGTACCACTAATCGTTAAGCAGGCAGTGACCCTCGTTTCGTTTTTTGCATACTGGTATGACTACCTGGTATTGGCTCATCTGCCCATACGGCTATTTGTTACCGATTCGATATATCTTTTCATCCGTTCTTTGTTCCTTTGTGTTACAAATGGGAGTCCATAACGTCAGAACGGACGGGCAGTACGGGCGGGACCCTCCCAGACCGCTTAGTTAGTTAACTAGTTACCGACGTCCATAGGCTGGAGTTTTTGGAAACGACCCAGTACGGTTGCGCCGTATGGGTGTTCGCCCGTAACAGTTGATCATTACGATCACGATTTCTTCCTTTTTTGCCTATTTCATTCCATATTTATTGGGATTCTTTTCTTGGCTGACCCTTTTCCTCTCAGTACGAATTTTCCCTTGATTCTAACCTCTTATAAGCCTTCCAAAAGGGCACTATCCTTCTATTGATAAGACGGGTCTTGTCTGCATTGCTTTTTCCTCATGAGCACCTTGGAACCATGTCCTTCACATGGGGTATCCTTCAAGAGATGGAAGATCTCTATGGATCATCCTTGAGGGTTACGGAGGAAGTCAAAGATGTTGTGCCAAAAGAAAAAGAGTCAAAACCCGAGGAAAGATTCAAGATGGTGGAAACAATAAAATATGGGCGTAAGGTGTTCAACCTTGGTGTTGGAAAAGAAGGTGACTTCGACGAGGTGCAACTTGATATATAAGAAGATGGGGAGTTCTACTTGAAGAGACTGAAGAAACAAGGAGAGGAGATCTAAGACTCCCTAGATAAATGCAACACCCCGTCCACTCCTGGGCCCGGGGGGTGTCACTCCTGGCAGCTTAATAGGATATCTAGACTGGCCCCACAGACCAACACTAGTCTTTTCTGCGCACTTTGTCCTCACTCGTGCGCATCTTGCTACCCACTTCCCGGTCGGTCACCCATCCTAGAATTGCTCTAGGCCAAGCACGCTTAACCTTAGAGTTCTTTTCGAATGAGCTTCCGGAAAAGAAGTTGCAACTTGTTTGTATGGGTTTCCTATCAATCCTATTGAGCCATGCGCCAGGGTCTCACATACACCCACTCTTAGAAGATCGACGTCCTCGTCGATCAACCACAAGCCAGGAACGTCCCCTCTTGGCACACATCTGCGGCCCAAGGCGGCACATTGCCATGCCGTGTCCACTCGGCCACACGCCGCCATGCTCCACATGTCCCGCCATCGACCCACACAAACCCGTAATCGCAAGGGTCGATACCACTTGTAACACCCGTCCACTCGGGCCCGGGTGTCACTCCTGGCAGCTTAATAGGATATCTAGACTGGCCCCACAGACCAACACTAGTCTTTTCTGCGCACTTTGTCCTCACTCGTGCGCACCCGGTTACCCACTTCCCGGTCGGTCACCCATCCTAGAATTGCTCTAGGCCAAGCACGCTTAACCTTAGAGTTCTTTTCGAATGAGCTTCCGGAAAAGAAGTTGCAACTTGTTTGTATGGGTTTCCTATCAATCCTATTGAGCCATGCGCCAGGGTCTCACAATAAACTTGACCGCCGCACTAAGAAGATTGAGATAAAATCTCTAGGATCTTCTAAACATATTGATCTATTGCGTTGTTATCAGGACCAGATGGATCTGAAGATAATGAAAGGACTAGAAGCGAATCTCAACATCAGCCTTTGATCCATCAACATGCAAAAGCAAACAATAGAGATGCACAAGGCTCTTGTGGAGCAGTTAGAGAAAATTAGCGAGCAACACCGAATATTTATTTTGATCTTGGAATCATCAAACAATATGCTCTATGCAAGTCTTCGTGATTCCATGTGACGAGGGTTTAACTCATCAATGCCCATTGTTATGGACTTGGGTTTTGCAGAAGGAGGGAGCGCTGGAAGTCTCGATCGGCTAGCAAACAAGCACACATGGACAGAAGGTTTCCCCAGGTTCAGGCCTCGTAGAGGACCCTACTCCTGCTTGTCTGCTCTTGATTGATGACGATCCGAAGGATTACAATGTCACCGATGGCGGTGGATGCGCATATTGGATCTGGCGTATGTCTAGATCTATTGTGTTCTATCATGGCGATCTATTGTAGGAGTTGTAGATCTGTCTATTGGGGTGAGTCACGATAACCTTCTTGTTGGACCCTCCTAGCCTTTATATATGGGGAAGCTAGGTCTCAGGTACCAATACGAGTTGGTTACAAGTTAGATTCAAACTCTAGTATTGAGACTTCCTTGTCTTGTGTGTTTGGGAGTCCGTGTCCATATGGGCTTCATACCACTTGAACCATCATGGGCGTCATGGACCTTGGCAAGTCGTCGAGTGGGCCTTTCGTCGAGCAACACCAGGTAGGCTATAGTTGGGTTCCTGTTGGGCATACCCATGTCACCAGGGTTTCTCCCCCTGTAGACTAGAAGGGAGCGCCACGGTATCAAATAATGGCAAGGAATTATTTGATCCACCCGTCTTGATTCCAAGCTTGGGGGAACTATGAGAGCCTTCTAATCTATCTTATAGTTTTTAGCATGTTTACTTTCCTGCACGTATGTTAGACTTCAATTCTAGAATTTGCATCAACTTCGAGCTCCCTTTGTTCAAGAGAAGATTTATATCCATTGAGTTGCGAGACTTTATGATAATTCAAGTTGTATTTTAATTCATGATTATTATATTAGATGATTGAACTAGGTTGAATGTTATGATACTTGTACAACTATCATGATTTTATGGAATCCCACACCAATAAAAGTACTGATTAAGTTATGAGAAGAAGAATTCTGGTAGCATATTATAATTCAGAGTTTTTGAAAGCCATTGAAGTAGTGAGCATGATCAAATAGCTATACTAAAAAAATAGGAAGGGAGAAAAAGTAAAAATAATATACATATATATAGAAAAAAGATAAGAAAATAACAAATAAGAGAGAACAACTATCAAAAGAATCAAGTGTAGAAGAAAAATAATGATCATGGAAATTCATTACTAAACTCAGTGCTCGATATCTCTAAACCTTGTGATTATATGATATGTTGAATCACTAGAAGCTTCTTATGATTTCATTAATACTAGAAAAGCAGTGGAAGCCTCTAAGTCATGTAATGTGTAAGGTATGGTAATACCCCTGAAGTATCACTATATCTGATATTGTATTCCTGTTTCAGTTTCTACCTCATTTATTGCAATGACTCGTGTCTCATGAACATAATGATCTTGTCCATAATCCACAATCTTGCTTGAGGACGAGCAAGACCCTAGCTTGGGGGAGTTGATGAGGCCAAAATGGAAGCATATTTACCTTTTGTTTTTGCATAAATAGAGTAGGGGTCATTGTATTTCACTTTGTTTGCATGCACCATTATGGATTTACCTTCGCACCTGGCAGAATACCAAACGAGGAGAAGCAATTTGAACCAATAACGACTGGTGGTACATGCAGAGGCCACCCTTACCATCCGCCCGTACTAGGTGTCAGTGGGATCGCCTCGTCAAATACTTTCTCCTAGAAAAGACGAGAGGAGATTTGACGCGTCCAATGACTCGGCAAAGGCTTTATACGCAAGATAGTGACCCAGACCCCAATAATGTGATCATTAGGATTAATATTACTAAGATAGGATCCCCCTATATCGCGAGTAGTTAACTCCATGGTCCACATAGTCGACCATGTCTTCTTGCCGAAATGCACGAAGTGTTGCTTCATGTGTGTTGTTTGCGAAGGACACTGTGACCCCATCACTCTGTTCACCTTGTATGTGTGCTCTATCTTGTTTTGACCTTATCCAAATGTGACTCGAGGATCGATACACCACCTAGTACCTCTAGCAACCGTATTGTTGTCGGTAACGAAAATCCAAATAACCTTAGGAGTGGTGAGAGGAAAAGCATCACAAGGTCCAAGAGTTCGATATCTTCACGTTAGGACAAGATGAAGACTCCTCAGCAAGATGGCATACCTTGTCCAACTCACCTCTCAAGACTCTTTGATAGCGCATCACTCCATTATTCGTCGGTCTATTATAGCAAGAATTGCGTTGAAGCCGGAAGTCGATCACCGAAGGATCCTCACTATCCCCCCAAATAAAACACAAGTCTTTCTGACCAAGAGAAGAAGTGAAGACCTGACTCCCCTAACTTATGGTATATTAGAGCTTCCGATAGCCACAAAGAGACTATCTATCCTTAGACAACCCCTCTGCCGAAATCAACGGGAAGTTCCTCATCAGAAGGCCAGAATACTCCAAAATCCCGAAGGCAAGGATGCATGAAGACAACAAGCCTACTCCTCCATCGAGCAGAAGCAATGTCAATATTTCAAGTGAAGACAACTTCTCCAAAGTTGGATGCCTCTACTTTGACTCAAGACTTACAGAAGTGTCGTTAACAAATAACTCGCCCTGAGCTAACTCCATGAGGCTTCATTAGGACACCACCCCGACAAGGTTTATGCAAATGGACGTCCCTCGAAGACCCCAACATAAAGACAGAAGATCTAAACTAGTCTCGATGAACCTTAGTAAAGCCCTAAGGTGGAAAGACCGTGTCATTCCACTCAATCCTAGAAGACCGTTCATCAGAAGATACTTCAGAAAGATTTCCGAATCTGATGTCTCTTCGCCTAGCATCAACTCACGAGTCACTAGATAAGACGATAACCGAAGATTTTACGAAGCTTCTCTACTAATTCAACTAAAGACTCGCCTGAAGAACTGCCAATTTGCTAACTCCACTAGTTCTAACTCTTCCGGAATATTTGCTAGTTCAACCACTCCGATAGGCTAAGTACGAATGAAGGAAGTATATGAGCCTTATAAAACCTAGTTGGCGGATGATAGCTGAAGGCTCCAACTCCAGACAAAAGGTTGGCAATAGCCTCCAAAACATCATCCGGCGATTCCAAGAAGGAAGGACTGCGTTATCTTCGAGTTACTTTAGTTTTACCCTAAGGGAGAAAGATTGTGTCTTTCCCACAAAATATACTAACTATCTATCAAAAGCAACCTTAGGAGTTAGAACTGAAGTCGTGAACTAGGATACGATAAGACCTTAAGAGAAACACTCTAAATCCTTACAGAAGGATGATCATCCCTCGCAATCAGGACGAAAGTCTGCTCAACTCTCTGTGCATCTGAGAAGACTGAAGTCCAACTTTACCTACAAAGTAACCACGTTCAAAGACGAATCCATAAGATAGTACGTTGGCACCTAGCACAAACCCCGACTCAAAATCCCCTAACCTTACCCTCCTGAATCTCAAGACGAGATTCTTTTAAGGGGGAAAGGTCCGTAACATCCCAAATTCAGCAACCCTGACTAGTTGTCCAGAATGCAAAAATCAGGGGGAACAAACACTTTTATTGTTTAATGTTGCAGTGTTTGCGTGCTTGTTTGTTGGTGTTTATTCATCTGACTATGTAGCAGATCATATACTCCTTAACTCACCCTCAGTGACAAAAGCTATTTAACAAAAGAAGTGTCTTGGCTTATTTACATATTCTCAAATGTTCTCGCATTTCAAAAACCTGAGCCAATGTTTACTTTGCAATCCTAAACCTTTTAGTAGCTTCTATTGACAAAACTATGGAGATCTACATAATATAATATCCTTATGTTTTCAAGACAAAACTTTCAACTACCCTTACCTCTAGGTTTCCTAAACCTTTTTATAAATATTTTGAATTCTACTCTTGGTAGAGATACCAAGGATCTTACATCATTTAAACTCCAACCCTTCAAAATACCCATCTCTACCTCAAGCTAGTCTTGATGGTATCCATAGTATTAGACTGGTTTGCTTGGAAGATGGATTGCCTTGATCTGCTATCTGATGAATTACCTTAATCTTTTGTTTGGCTTGTCTACTTAGAAAGTAGTATGAGCTACTCTATGCGATCATCCTCTAGGATCAAGGTGTTTTTAAGATCCCAATCACTAAGGAAGATTACCAAGATGGATCTGATCTCTAGCCACTAGGTGCTCATCAAAACCCTTAATCAGCTCAGTTTCGCACTAATTCTTTTTAGAAGCTCCCTAGTAAATGAATACCAATATCAAGCATGGATACTTTATACTAAATATACACATCAACATCATCCACTTTATGATGCTTTGGTACTTTGCAACCAACCAAGTCTGGGAATATTATCAAGATGCCATCTTGGAGTCTCCTCCTTTCCAACCCTTGTGAATTTTTGGGAATGCACTTGAACCATATTGTAGACCATCATAGGGACTACCAAGGACCCACCTTTTCCCTTGGCTAGATCATCCTCCAACCCATTTGTTCTTGATGGTTTTTGCAGGCAAGAATATAATAATTTCTGCAAATCTTATCAAGTAGCCTACTTTGGAAGAAGCTCACATCTCCATACTATATTCTTTGGACCAACTCCTTGCTTGATTGTGTTCTAATAATAAGGTATATGAATACCTACTGCACTTGTTCCAATTGGATCCGTGTGCCCTTAAAACCCACATGGATTTGCAGGCTATTTGATAATATGTTTTGGCACCCTTATTTTATTCAATGTTTGTAATCAATCCTTAGAGAGCTCAATCCTGATCAAGCTCAGAACTCTATACCATGGTGATTTACATCACTTGGTCTATCCATCCTTATATATCATGACCCCAGGGGAGCTCTGAGCTGCAAGTTCTAACATGGTTGTGATGGTATGATGTTAACCTTGCCCTAGATCCTTTATTTCATGGTTTCCACCAAAATCAAGTTGGATTCTCAACACCCAAGGTTGGAAATGATAGATACACCTTGTGTACATCATCTACCCTGGTTATAAAGATTTATCAAATATTATCTAGAATTACTATGGACCAAAACCTATTTAATCTCTTTAGTCGACAAAAACTCCAAAACTTAATCTATAAAAGAAAGTTTCACTTTTTCCATAACACATCCCCATATCTAGGATCCTTTGAAGTATAATTATCATATCCTATCTTCCAACTTCAAAAATAAATATTTTTTAAGAGTTTTAATAATTCTTTTGCCCTTTTTCTTAAATGACAGAAATGGGAAAATAAATGTTTTCAATAGTTTTCTTCTTCAATAAATCTTGGGAAATTTGTCTAAGTTATGTTTTCATATTTAGGACCATCTCCAACCAAAACTCCACCTTGGAAAATTCAAAAATCTCAAATGAATTCCATAAAACACATTCTGTAGTTTTTGAATAATTGATATAAAAAGGATCTAAAATGATCAGATAAATCCCAAACAATTCTTGTATATGTATCTTAACCATATCTATCTACTAGTACCCCCAACCATCTTGCTAGTACCAAATTCCAATAAGCCATTCATGATCAACAAATATAGCAAAACTGGATACTTGACAAGTCATAACCTAAAACCCCATGAAATCAGCATCAATCCACTCCCTTGCCCAACATAGCAACCAGCACTCCCCTCTGGTCGACATGCCTCTATAGCATTCCCCTTTCCCCTTACCTAGGTTCCTTGGAAGAAGAGAGAAGTGGATCCAATCCATTAAGACCAAGATCTTGCCCACTTTTTTTATAAAACAATAGCAGCTACACTCCCTCTCCACTCAGTGATCAACTCAGAGCCCCACTCATGAACTTTCCACCGCCACCCCTGCCCAATTCCCGGCCTCCCCTACTCCCCAACCTCTCCATGAGCCAAGTCTAGCATGGACCATCCCTCCTCGGGTTAAAAAGGCCATAGGCCAGAACTGTTCCCTTTCTCTGCCTCAGTCACTCTCACCTCCCTCACACCCCTTGCCCTCCATCGCAATGGAGAGGAAGGAAACCTTCCCGGCCATCATTTCAAGAAGGTGAAGCTTCCGTCGAACAAGGCCACCTCCTCCCTCTTTATCTGCTGTGACTTAATCCCCTCCCTCATATCTACTCCCATGTGCCCTCTTTCTTGTTCCAGGTACGCTGGAGCCACCTCCGATGTCCATGCCTGAGCAGAGCTCCTCCTGCAAGTCTGGACCACCTGAGCCCCTCCCCTGCTCCATGCAGTACTCGTGCACTCTCTCAGACCACCAAGGGCTCCTCTCTGCCGACATGCACGCACCCAGAGGCTAACTCCGGCGAGCTCAGACGAGATCCCCTCGGTCGCTCTTGCGCGAGCACCCCCCGAGAAGAAACTGGGGCGTGTCGCCCACAGTTTGACTCGCCCTTGAGTTTCGCTTCGCCCCGTCTCCTTGCCTTCATCCGAGGATGCCCCCATGGTAATCCTCCACCACCGCCTGCTCCTGTTAGGGTTCCGCCTCCGCGGGACTTTGTGTCTCGGGACGACGATAGAGATCCGTTCGATCCCACTAGATCCAACGATCCACGTGCCATTGTACCTCTCCGTTGGCGTCTACGGCTGACAAACGAGCCTTGCCTGTCGGTTTAAATTGCCGGCTCCCACTCGCTGCCTGGCGTAGTGGGCTGACACCGTACTCCGTGGCCCATTCCGGTGATGGACCCCAGACTACTACCCCTGTTCTTTTTCCTTTATTAAAATAGAATTCCCCTAGGCCTTAAATTGACTAAAAGGTTTAATTCAAAATAAAAATTGAAGCTAACACGGAGTGGCCAAATCTAAAATTCCTAAATACTCCCTAGGGTTTTCCTAACCATGTAGAATAAACCACCTGCTCAAAATAATTTTTATGATTTTCCAAATCATTAAGGAAAACCCTCAAATGCATTTCAAGGATTTCCACTTGCTTTGAATCCAACTAATAAAAACCTACTGAATTTAAAACTAGTATTGTGCATTTGTTTTTGTATATTGTATTGATGATTGTATGCCTTGTGTTGATTGTGGCAATTCCTTTCTTGCATGTATTCCTTTTGCCGATGATAGTCGCGATTATATCAAACACACGAAGAAGATGGTTATCATTGATTATTATGGTATTCTCATAAGAAGTACAGGAACGTATATTGCCATATTGCTGGTCACAGCCAAGCCACCTTCTTTCTCATAAGATTTTTCCTACTATTTTACTTATGCATGTCTTACCTACTGTTTTATAAAATCTGCATTGTTTTATTTTATGGTGATCTATCACTGCTAGGAAAAGACCTATAGGAGACATGCTTATAGGAGGCGCATGCTTGAGTACTTGAGGTGCATGTCTAAACAGTGTGCCTCCTGTATTTTATTACTTGAGGTGCATGTCTAAAGGGTGCGTCTCCTATATCTAATGTACGGACTAGATCTGGCTGCCCCCACTTACTAGAGGCGCATCTACTACATATATGCCTCGAGTAGTTCAAATACTTGACGTGCATATGGAGCATATGAGCCTCTAGTAAATTGTGTGGGCCCAGTTGTGGTATGTGCCAAAATATAGGAGGCGCACCAGCAGATCTGTGCCCCAAGTATTTTCAATACTGGAGGCGCATCACTATGACATGTGCCTCGAGTAAGTGATGTGGTCCTGGGGGGTGGTAGGTGCGAGACAATCGAGGCGCATCTCTCTGGTATTTTATGAAAATAGGAGGCACATATTGAATGGGATGCGCCTTTAGTAAACAGATCCACCCCCCCGATCGCCTTTTAAGTTTTGTAAAAAATACACAAAAATGATAAAAACTTCAAAATAATAATTCATTTGAGATGAGGTTATATTTTAGGTTATAGTTATAGACAAAATATAAAACATGAATTTCGATGTAATTTGCAAAAACGGTCATGGAACTGTAAAATGGCCATAACTTTAGCATACAATGTCAGAAAAAAGTTTAATATATCAAAATGATCATCTCGAAATTTCCTACTCGATTTTATAGATTCCCCTGATTTGAAAAGAGTAAAAAGTTATGCGGAAAGAAATTTTTTTCCTGCAAAAAATAAAAAAGAGGGAGAAACTTTGAATCCTCCTCCCTCTCTTTTCTCCTCTTCCTCTCCTCCACACTTCTCCTCCCTCCACTTTTTCTCTCCTTCTCCTCCCCTTCTCCTTCCTCCTCCTCCTCCTCCACCCGGTGAGCTCCTCCCTCCTCCTCCTCCTCCTCCTCATCCTCATCCTCCTCCTCCACCCTGGTGAGCTCCTCCTCCTCTACCCCAGGGAGATCCTCCTCCTCTACCCGGTGAGCTCCTCCTCCTCCTTCTCCTCTACAGGTTGAGCTCCTCATATACCCGGTGAGCTCCTCCTCCTCCTCCGACAATGACAACCACCCCGGTGACCTCCTCCGGTGACCCCCACCTTCTCCTCCGACGAGCCCCCTTGTCCAACCACCTCCGGCCTAGCCTAGTCCTCCTCCGGTGACCCCCTCCTCTGGTGAACTCCACCTTTGGAAATTTAAAAAATTATTGGAGGTGCATCTATAAACTTATTGGATTCGCATTAGAGATGCTCCTTGTATAATATACATATGCGATCCGCATATCAATATTCGCCTCCTATATTTATAGGTGGCGCAAATTGATATGCGCCTCGCATATGTACAAATACTTGAGTCGCGGCGCTAGAGGCGCATCTGTAATGCGACTCAAATGGGTTTACAGATGCGCCTCCACTAAGCTTTTCCCTAGTAGTGTATACTTTGTCTTGGCTTGGATCCTGATGACTGCAAGTGCACAAATCACTTGTAGCTAGTTTTGAAATAATGATATCGATCCCACAGGGAGCAGGAGACTAAAGTATAATAACTCTTGAATTAAATAATACCATACAAATTCTAAATAAAGTTCAAAGTGACAAGATAAAATGCGAGTATTGCGTAAAAAGGCGTTTTTGGGTTTTTGCTATAAGAGAAACAATAAGTAAAGTAAAATATCTACACACAAAAAATAAGTATCACGTATGTAAGAGAGATTCGAACTACAATAGGGAAAAGGCGTTCTCAGGGAGTAGCGGATACACCACTAGCAATATAAAGAGATAAGGTAAATATTATTATCATGAACATTCTCAACTGTCTATGTGTGGGAGGAACTCCATATTTGGAAAAATAGGCAGCAACCACTGCTCACATTATCCTCATAACCACAGCTGTCAGCAATCGACATCAATCGAATTATTGCGCTATTAAGGGACTTAATCCCATAGGATGTATCCCATGGCATGGATAGTGTTTCGTGAGTTTCCTCGGTTCCCAAGTTGATACGTAAGGAGTACCAACATCTTTATAATCACTGTAAGTGCTAACACACCTCCGTCTACCAATAAGTAGTTCCCTCCATCAAGTCCCCATAAGAGGCAAATTATGAGAGGTCGACTTCTCCCAACATCAACATGAAGACAATCTAACACATGGTCACAGTGATGAATATCATAAGAAACTTTATCTTATTTCAATCTCATACTAGGATTTCTCCATCTCCCCAATAACTAAAGATCTACTCAGACATGGAGGCAATCAACATCATGGCAATAACATTGGAATCTATCATAGATGAATAGTACTTGTATAAATCCACAACGAGTACGGAAATTACAACAAGATCTAGACTATGATGGATGGAGATGGTGGCGATGCAGCGGTTGATGATGAAGATCGATGCCTTAGCCTCCTGAATCTGCGTAGGGTGAAGATGGATCACCGGTGGATGAGTTCCCCCCTCCAGATTCCTTCCGGACATGAGGTTTTGGTGATTTATGGTTGTTCTGTATGTCATCCATCTGATGAAGTTGCACGGGGTGAAACTACTTGAGGAGGTGGTGGTGGCGCCAACTATACGGAAGGAACTATACGGCCGGAAAATTGATTCCTGTCGTATAGTTGGTCGTTAAACTATCTGTACGCCTTGTTCGCTTTTGGTTTTATCATGGTATTATTAATATTTCCCAAATAAGTGATTTACGTTGTTTTTGACTCTTTTTCTCCTCAGTAAACTTCTCCAAGAATTGTGTTCATTGTATCCATCATATCTCCTAATCCTGGTGAAAACAGACATAAAATGTGCGTGCGAGCAGAGTAAAATACGAAGATCGTACATCTACAATGCAAAATCATAATATAAAACATGATGCAAATATGCACTCGTCAACTTCCCCAAGCTTAGACTCTTGCTCGTCCCGAGCATGTTAGCTTAATGGATGTGATCCTCATATTCATGAAGTTGAGACGATAAAATAATTGAGGTAGTTGCTACATGTGTTTATGATAGATGATACATGGTAATAAGTTCATGAATAGTACCTTACTCGAATCAGCCAAAGAATATTAGCAGGCTTCCACACCTTATCATTTAATAGTTCAGAAAAGATCACTCTCAATATGATGTAAAAGTATTCAGTTCAACCGAATGAGTTAGCGAGGTAGTCCCAAGTGTTTTAGGATTTAACATATTTACTTGGGATTCAAAATCTCAAAACGTCTCTTTGTCATACTACAATATAGCGGTCTATGACTTTGCACTTTCCACATTCTCTCTTTTTCTTCTTTCTTTTCTTCTTCCCTTTTTTTATATATATGCTCACACTTTTGTTTAAGTGTTGTGCAAAGAAGCTAGCCATACATTCCACTTCATGTAGGAATCCAAAGTTTAACGATCTCAATTACCAAATTCGAATTATACATGAAGCAATCTTTATAGCTTGAATATTCTACCTCATCTTGTTCTCACTCTAATTTGATAGCACTTTTTATTTACCTTTGTTCAAGGTTTCTTTTTCAATTTAACTGATTAGATAAATTTTTCTTTCTTGATAAATCAAACCATGTACCTACAACATATTGACCAAATTATCTTTGTATGTTCCATTAATACCAATGGTGTGGAAGACTCCTATTGATATCATCAAGTGCAAGTAAAATTATACTCAAGCCATTCATATATCCAATCAGACAAACAAAAACTCAATATTGCTCCATATATTATAATAAATTCAGAATTTCATAAAAGAGATCGACTATTCCTAAAGGGAATTCTATTGATGCAAACTTTATTCCGAACTGATGCAAAACTAAAATAGTAATGTAAAAACTTATAAGATAGATTACATGGTCTTAAAGATATCCCCGAGCTTGGAATCAAGCCAGGCGGGATCAAATAATCCCTTGCGATTATTTGATACCGTGATTATTATAGATCACTGTGGTGCCCTGGCACGCGGTATCTTCTCCTCATGGGCCAGCCTAAGATGGAGGGATTGATTGACAACTTATAATTCTTTAACATGTATCTTGTTGAAAATATTATTCCTCTCCAGCACTTTCACATGTTCTTTAATGAACTCATTGTTATCTTGAAGGGTTTGTAGCGCCTTGAGACTCATAGAAAAACCTGCTTCGGTTGTCTGCTTAATATCTTCATCAAGTTTGTCAAGATAAAGTCGCAGCAACCGAAGATTCTTGGGAGTCCCTGGCAACTCTTTGTCCATCTCTTCAACCTTCCGCTTGAGGGATTTCAACTCCTTCTTCCGACACCCATGGTCGGTGTCGAGGAACTCCATAGGGATGGTCTTTATCTCCTTGCCTTGCTTGCTATTCCTCCCGATCTCCATAGGAACTTATCTCCTTGGCTTATGTCCCTTGGTTTGCGTGTCTTTGAGTATGAAGAAGAGATAGATTGGTCCTTGGAGATTATGATTAGAGCGAGAGACAATGGTAGTATATAAGGGGGGTCAGAGGTTGGTAAAACTCGTGAGAAACACCGAATTCATGCCCAAGAAAAGAATCTTAACAAAATAGGAAAATAAATCGCAGATTTGGAGGAGTCCTGCCGTGTAACGATCAACTATATGGTTGTGACCCGTATAGCTCCGGCCATATAGTTGGTTCCAGGCAGATATTTCCAAATATCTCGAGTCCAGATCGGTTAAGTTACCGACTTGGAACCGACAATACCATTTTTTTAATGGCAATCAGAAAAATTAAAAAGTGAACAAAGATGTTTGAGAGTTTAACGACCAACTATACGGCCGAAATTTTATCTCTAGTTGTATAGTTGCAACCGTATAGATACAGACATCAAAAATCGAAAGTGCATGAGCGTTGAACGACCAACTATACTGCCAGAATTATTTTCTCCGGTCGTATAGTTGCGATCGTATAGATCCAGACATCGAAAAAAATACGCAAAAAAGATATGGAGGGTTTAACTACCAACTATACATCGGGAGCTTTCTCTTTGGCCATATAGTTCCGCCCGTATAGTTGGTAAAACCCTCCAAAAACTTCAGAAAAACACAAGGAATTCAAAGGCAAAATATTTAGGAGCAAAAACTGTGAAAATAAATCACTTATTGGAGTAAGAACACTTACCTTGAACTTACCGTTTACCTATTCAGGGATGAGAAGCTCCTCCAACAACAAATACTTCTTCTCTTTTGGAGGAATTGACCTTAGTTCATTGAATAATTCTTGCAAGCAAAAAATCACCAGGACTAAAGTTCCTCTCAACAACATTGGTGTCTTGCTTGGCAATTATGGACACTGCATCCAACATCTTTATTTCTTGTCTCTACATGATCTGTAACTCAAATTCTTGAGGTAAAAGAATCCAACAGATCAGTCTTGCCTTATGGTTCTTCCTATTAAGGAGTTCTTCTAAACCATCATGATCCGTATGAACTCTTACTTTTGCATAAACTATATAAGATCGAAATTTACCGCAAGAGAAAAATACATCAAAGAGTTCCTTCTCTTCCTTAGGATATTTCTTTTGAGCACTATTGAGAGTTCTACTAGCATGATCTATAATATTAAATCTGCAACCTATGTGTTGTCCCAGAGTTACTCCCATAGAATCATCACTAGCTTCACATATTAAGTCAAAAGTCATATCCCAGATAGGTGGTTTAATGATAGGAGCATGGGATAAAGTATTTTTAAGTTTATCAAAGGCTATAAGACATTTATCATCAAAATAATCTTACTTCCTTTTGCAGGAGGTTAGTCAAAGGTTTACATATTCCAGAGAAATTTCTAATGAACCTTTTATAAAAACCCACATGACCAAGAAAACTTCTTATACCTTTTATATCCCTAGGTTGTGGCATTCTCTCTATGGCTTCAACCTTAGCTCTATCCACCTCAATTCCCTTACCTGATACCTTATGTCCAAGGACTATACCTTCTTTGACCATAAAATGGCACTTCTCCCAAGAACAAGATTGGTTTATTCACAAAGCCGCAAAACTCTTTTGAGATTATCCAAGCAACTAGTAAATGACGTTCCATAGACAGAAAAGTCATCCATAAATACTTCCATTATCAGTTCTATAAAATCCGCAAAAATAGCAGTCATTACTCTTTGAAAAGTAGCTGGAGCATTACATAAACCAAAAGGCATACGTCGGTAAGCATGTAAACCATAAGGACTAATGAATTTTGTTTTAAGTTGTTCATCAGGATGAACAGTTATTTGAGAAAAACCAGAGTATCCATCCAAGTAGAAAAAATGAGTGTGGTTTGCTAACTTTTCTAAAGTTTGATCTATGAACGGTATAGGATAGTGATATTTCCTAGTTTCTTTATTCAGCTTCCTGAAATCTATACACATCCTATGTCCAACAATAGTTCTAGAGGTATCAATTCAATGTTTTCATTAGGAACAACAGTAAAACCTCCCTTCTTAGGGACACAATGAACAAGACTTACCCATTCACTTTCTTTTACAAGATAGATTATACCTACGTCCAATAGGCATACAATTTCCTTTCTTACCACTTTCTTCATCTCGGTCTTCATCCTTCTATTAAATTCCGCAATTGGTTTAGCACCTTCCTCCATGAATATTCGATGGACGGTTATCATGGGACTAATGCCCTTCAAATCATCCATTGAGTACCCAAAGGCCTTGCGATGCTCCTTAAGTATTTTCATGAGTTCTTCTTCTTCTCCTAAATGTTTAGCACTAATAATAATAGGAAATTTATTTGTATCATCTAAAAAATCTGTATTTAAGATTATCTGGTAGAGTCTTCAATTCAGGGGGTGGTAATTCCTCATCCCCTCTCTTTTCTGGCTCTTCAAAATCCTCATTAGTTGGAGGCCTCATAATGGGAAGTGAATCAAATTCATCTTATAGTTCTTCTAGGGACTTGTCCTCCATAACAATTTTTTCATAATTTAAGTCTTTGTTTGTTTCTTCTTTTTTATCACTAAAGAAGAGAGCTGCCATTTCCTCAATAGTTTTCCCTTGCTCTTCTTCTTGTATTTGTGGAGGCCTGTCTTTAAATTTGGAAAAGTGGAATATTTTTCCGCCTTCCCAAGCTTAAGAGACACAGACTCCTTTTTGAAATCAACATTGGCACCTACATCACTCAAAACGTTTTTTCCAAATATTATAGTGCAAAGAGTGTCAACTAGCATATCAATAACTACAAAATCTATAGGAAAGTTTTTATTGCCAATTGTGACAATTGCATCTTCAACTACTCTCATTGGGATTCTAATAGTTTTATTGGCTAACATGATTGTCATATCAGTATTTTCAATTGTAGTCGGTTCTATTTCTTCTTTTATTTCTAAATAGAAATCATAGGATATAACATTAACTTTGGTGCCAAGATCACATAAACAAATGATGTGAGGTTTCTTTAAATATGCAGGGAAGAATTGGCTTGCCCACATCTTTTACCTTTGTCTTACCTTCAACCAATACGGAAGTCTCTTTATCAAGTTCAACTATGTTACAATGCGCATACATAGCCATAAATTCTTCCTTGGTTACCTCTTCATCTTTGGTTTCTTCTAGATGTTCTACAACTTATAGCATAATTCCCTCTTCCTTCCTCTCATGTACTGCTTCGACCTGTTCATATTCATAAATCTGCTTTTGTGTAGTGTTAGGGAAAGGTACCTCATATGTTGGTTCTAGGGAGGCCACTGATGCTTTAACTTATTTCTTATTTTCAGGTTCAGGTGGTGGATCATACTTGACCAAACCCTCTTTTGGAGCTTTGATGTGTTCTGTAAAATCTTTAACAACTTGCAACACAAGATCTAAATATAAATAAAGTTCTTTAGATAGTTCTTTAACATGGCCCTTTTTATTGTAGTCATGAATACAACCATGATCTATTTCTACCTCCTTCGCTTCCTAGACCAAAATTTCATGAAACTCTATGATCGTGAATTCTATTAAGTAAATCCCAAGTTTTAGTTATAGGAAGATTCATAAAGGCTCCTTCCGCGAAAGAGTCTAGTTCAATTTTATTAGGTTCAATTAGACCGCCATAAAAGATATGCAATAAATACCATTCAGGAAAATCATGATGAGGACATAGATTAAGTAAATCTTTAAATCTCATATAAGCTCTTACTAGTCCTTCATTAGGACGGTTCCTCCAAGTCATTATAAGACGCCTGATTCCAAAAGATTTTGACAATGGGTAATGTTTTGCTAGAAATTCACAGGCTAAATTATCCCAAGAGATAGCCGAACTAGTCAAAGTCTGACTAAAAAGTTTAACCCTTACCTCATTGGTGATATATCTCGTCAATTGAAAAGTGCCACATGTATCTTTGAAACATGCAATATGCTCATATGGATCAGGATCTTCTTCATCCCCAGTAAATTGCTTCTTGTGTAGAATACCAAGTAATGGAGGATTTATTTCAAACCCTCTTGTCTTCTTGTTGGAGTTGTCTCTTTTATTACTATCATAGGGCTTCCCAAAGTGGCTGAGTGGGTTAGCACTAATCATATGCTCAAACTCCATCATGTTGGTGGAAACCTGTAACTCAAAACAGAACTTAGCAAGACAAAAATAAATAAGCAAAAACTAAAATACCTACAACGCTTAGCTCCCCGGCAACGGCGCTAGAAAATAGCTTGATAACTGCAAGTGCACATATTGTTTGTAGCTAGTTTCAAAGTAAAGATATCGATCCCACAGGGAGTAGGAGACTGATGTCTAATAACTATTGAATTAAATACTACCATAGAAATGCTAAATAAAGTTCAAAGTGACAAGATCAAATGCGAGTATTGCGTAAAAAGGTGTTTTGGGTTTTTGGTATAAGAGCAACAATATGTAAAGTAAAACAACTAAACACAAAAAAATAAGTATCGTGTATGTAAGAGAGATTGGAACTGCAATAGGGAAAAGGCGTTCTCAGGGAGTAGCGGATACATCACTAGCATTATAAAGAGCTAAGGTAAAGATTATTATCATGAACATTCTCAACTATGTATGTGCGGGAGGAACTCCGTATTTGGACAAATAGGTAGAAACCACTGCTCACATCATCCTCATACCCACAGCAGTCAGCAATTGACATCAATCGAATGACTGCGCTATTAAGGGACTTAATCCCGTAGGACATATCCCATGGCATGGATAGTGTTCCCTGAGTTTCCTCGGTTCCCAAGTTGATACGTAAGGAGTGCCAACAGATTTATAGTCACTGTAAGTGCTAACACACCTTCGTCTAGCAACAAGTAGTTCCCTCCATCAAGTCCCCATAAGAGGCAAATATAGAGAGGTCGACTTCTCCCAACATCAAGATGAATACAATCTAACACATGGTCACAGCGATGAATATCCTAAGAAAGTTTATCTGAATTCAATCTCAGACTAGGGTTTCTCCATCTGCCGAAGAACTAAAGATCTACTCAGACATGGAGGCAATTAACATCATGGCAATAACAATGGAATCTACCATAGATGAATAGTACTTGTATAAATTCAAAACAAGTACGAAAATCACAACAAGATGTAGATGTGATGGATTGGAGATGGTGGTGATGCAGCGGTTGATGATGAAGATCGACGCCTTAGCCTCTCGGATCTGTGTAGGGCGAAGATGGATCCTTGGTGGACGAGTTCCCCTTCAGATGCCTTCCAGAGGTGAGGTTTTGGTGATTTCCAGTTGTTCTGTATGTCGTCTCTCTAGTCCAGTTGCAGGGGGTGAAACTATTTGAGGAGGCGGTGGCGGCACCAACTATACGGTAGGAAATATACGGCCAGAAAATTTATTCCCACCGTATAGTTGGTCGTTAAACCGTCTGTTCGCCTTGTTCGCTTCGGGTTTTCTTCTAGTATTATTAATATTTCCCAAATAAGCGATTTACGTTGTTTTTGACTGTTTCTCTCCTTAGTACAACTGCTCCAAGAATTTTGTCCATTGTATCCATCATTTGTCCTGATCCTAGAAAAATAGACATAAAATATGCGTACGAGCGTAGTAAAATACCAAGATCCTACATCTACAATGCAAAATATTAATATAAAACATCATGCAAATATGTACTCATCAGATCCTCCAAACCATTATACATTTGTACTACTAAGTACAACCCCCTTGGTGGCACCTACTTGTCCCTATTATGATGGAGACCCTGATTTAGCCGAAGCAAAGCTATAGGATGGGAAGACCCCGGAAAAGTCTTACAAAATGTTTTATGATAAAATCTTGGTGAGGTTTGACCTACCAAGAGAAGTTTGAGAAAGGAAAAAGGTTTTGTTTTACAAAATACTGACGGAAAGATGGAGGAAAAAGGTTTACGAAAATGCACCCCGTTCTTTGCAGTTTTGCCAGAACAATTAACCTATGCAACCACATTACTCCTAGATGGGCGGGAGCTAGACTAGAAGTTTGTTTACTCTGGTATGAGTTGCCTCGCAACGACTATAGCAGATTTCGATCTCTAGAGGATGGGTCTTCTCCTATAAGGGTCCATGTGAAGCATCGATCTGGAGAAGAAACAAATGGTCGGCGGGCCTCCATGTGTTAGTATGAGCCTCTCATTGAAAGTGCACACTTTGTGTAGTGAAAAAGGCACTCCGGTTGGTCCACGGTACCCGACGTCCCGGTGTTGAGGGGAACAACTAATAGGGTAGGTGCTTATACTGGAGTGGGTGTTCCGAAGGTCTTGACCGGTTACTCGACCCACGATCTATAGGGGATCAGGGAAAAGTACTTGGATGGTGTGGGCAAAGTGTACATCCTTTGCAGTGCGTAAATCTATTCAAATAGCCGTGTCTGCGGACATGGACGGTTGGGACAGTTGCTATAGAGCGGTGTTGGGTTTTATTTCAAGAAGGGTTTCAGAAAAGCAAAGGCTTTGGAAAGGTTTTGACCATGGGATGTTCGGAAAGGAAGGAAATTCTTTGGTCATGGGATGACCGGAAGGAGGAACAAATGGGTGACCGGATACTAATGTTTTCCAAAACTTCTCAAAAAGGTTTTCAAAATGTTTTACAAAAGTTTTCAACAAACATATGTGGATGCTATTTTAGAAGATAAACTATTTGAGAAAAGAACCTCTCTTGGAGCCCTCCTATTACCACAGCCATACCGCATATCCTATTATTATTATTATTATCTTAAGGTGGTTTGCGAGTACATTTGAAGTACTCACTGGCATTGTCCCTGGCTATTAACTTGGTCCGATATCATGAAGAAGGTGACGTTGATGACTATGTGAGCTAGGACGTTCTCCTAGTCAACTGCGAAGAAGGTGACGTTGATGACTATGTGAGCTATTAATAAAGTGGTAGAGGGGCATTGCCTTCTCACCGAGCCAGGGGATGAAGTGACTGATAGCCGCGACTCGCCAAAATAGCTTCTAGACGTCGCGGAGGCACTCGGGTCTTCCAAGTTGCGCTATGGTGTCGATCTTGATGGGGTTTGCTTCAATGCCTCACTTGTAGACTACGTACCCCAGGAGTTGTCTGGTGGGTACGCCGAAGGTGCAGTTCCAGGGGTTGAGCTTGATCTTGTACTTTCGTAGATTTGTGAAAGTTTCAGCCAGGTCAGCGAATAGGTTGCTCTGGCGAGTTGACTTGACCACCACGTCGTCGATGTAGACGTGGATGTTGTGGACATTTGGCTCGCAAAGCACTCATGCATGCACCGTTGGTAGCTCACGCCAGTATTCTTGAGGCCGAACGTCATAGCAGTGTAGCAGAAGGCGCCGAATGGTGTGATGAACGCTGTTTTCTCCACATCCTCGACGACCCTCTTGATCTAGTTGTAACCAGAGTATGCATCAAGGAAGCACAGCGACTCCGAGCCCGCATTCAAGTCGATGATCTGGTCGATGCGGCGAAGGGACAACTCCTCCTTCGGTCAGGCGCTGTTCAGGTTGGTGTAGTCAATGAACATTCTCCAAGTGTTCTTATTCTTCAGAACCAGGACAGGGTTTGCCAGCCACTTGGAGTACCTGATTGGCCGGATGAAGCCTTTAGCGAGTAGACGCTGCACTTCATTAGTTATTGCTCGGTGGCACTCTTCATTGAAGGGCCAGAGCGACTGCTTCACCGGTCCCACTTTGGGGTTGGTGTTGAGTTTGTGCTCAGTGAGTTCCCTCGGGACACTAGGCATGTCAGATGGTTTCCATGTGAAGATGTCAGGATTCTCATGCAGGAACTTGATGAGCACGCTTTCCTATGCGAGGCTCATTTTGGTCCTGATGGTGACCTTCTAGCTCGAGTCGCCCGGGACAAGCTCGACGATTCGGGTGTGCGTAGAGGGCTCGAATGCTGTTCCCTGGGAGTTTTACGAGGTGGGCTTCTTCAGAATCGTGGGGTCATCCTTGTCGATGGTGCTCGCGTATTTCGCATGCTCATCCGCGTGGTTGGTTTCCGCAGCGATGATGGCCTCGGCGAGCTCAACTCCTTTATCCTCGCACTCCACAGCCATGTCGGGGTCGCTATGGATGGTGATGATTCCGCTTTGCCTGGGGAGCTTCATCATGTTGTAGGAGTAGTGTGGTGTTTCCATGAATTCGGCGAACGCCTGGCGCCCTAGGACACATTGGTGGGGGCTACGGAAGTTCACCAGCTCGAAGACGATCTACTCGGTGTAGAAGTTTGCTGGTGTGCCGAAGGTGACTGGCAGCATCACTTTGCCAATCGTGTATGCCTTCCGATCGAGGATGATGTCGTGGAAGGTGGTGAGGGTCGACTCGATCATCGACTCCGAGAGGTATAGCCTCTTGAAGGTGTCCAAGTAAAGGATATTGATGGAGCTTTTGTAGTCCATCAGCATCTTCGGTATCCACTAGTCAGCCACTTTGGGCCTGACCACCAGGGCGACTCTCCCTAGATATTCGATCCTGGGCACATGGTCTTGGAGAATCTAGGTTATGCTTTTCTTAGACCAGATGAGGAAAAGGGGAATGTTGACCCAGGTCACCGCATTGACGGCGACCGCACGAGCGAGTACCTTCTTCTCGCGTTTAGTGCCGATCCCGGTGAACATATGTAGCAAGCTGACGGTGTTGCCGAACCCGCCAGGGTTGTTGTTGTCCCTTGGTGGGTTGTTGTTGGGGTCCTCTCTTGCCTACCTCGCCTTCTCGATCTCCTTCAGAGAGTGGTAGTTGGTGGTGGTGTGAGTGGCGGGCTTCACCTCCCTAGTACGGTAGACACAGGGCTAGTTGAGTAGGGCGGCAGGGTCGAATTTCAGCCTCGCCATGTTGTTGGGACGGTAGTTTCTACTGTCGCGATAGTTTCCTCCATCACGGCAGAAGTTCTTCGAGTCGCGTTGCCCGTAGATAGCATTGGCAATTAAGTAGACACGCCTATCACCACAACGCTTGTAGGTGAGGCGAGTATTGCTGTAGCGCATGTCGCACTGTCACCCGTTGTCATTGCTGTTGGTGCGGCGTCTTTGCCCGACTCGTCGTTGGAGTCTTGGTTGGGGTCCTCCTCCACGTAGCGCTTGGTGATCTCAAGGAGGTCGGGGATGTTGTCGAGCGTCTAGTAGACCCTCTTGATCTTTGTGACCAAAGATTCGTACCGGCACATGTTCTTCAAGTACAGGATCGCCGTGTCTAGGTGGATGCTAGAGGCGTTGATCCACATTTCTTGCCACTGCTGGACCCAGTGGTAGGTCGACTCGCGTTGTCCCTGGATGCAGCGGCTCCTCGATGGTGGTGGCGCGGGTGTAGGAACCCTCGAAGTGCCTGACGAAGGCCTCTCGCATGTCCTCCCATGAGTCGATGTTGTCCACGGGGAGTGTGTTGATCCATTGCCAGGTCGCTACCTCCATCATCAGGGGGAGGTAGCGAGCGGCGAGCAGGTCGGTATGGCCGGCGATTCCCATCGCCATGAGGTATGTGTTGAGCCACACCGCTGGGTCATACGTTGGGTCGTACTTTTCAATTTCCTTCGGCGCCTTGAAGTTCGTCACGTACTTTTCGCCTCGGATCATTGGTCTGAAGCACTGCAGGACGACTCGGCTGAGTGAGCCTCTTGGCTCCATCTCGCTGTGGTTGCTGAGGGTGTGCCTCAGATCGTGTGGCTGGCGAGCTCGCCAGGCCTGGTTGTTGATGATGTGGGTCCGTGCATCGATCTGTTGGCCATTAGCAGCAACCGTGTTGATCGCGGGTCACAGCTCATTGGTGGAGAGTGCAGGATTCGCGGCCCATGGTTGCAGCTGTAGGGGCTCGGGCGTGGGCAGTTCAGGGTGTTGGTGACCATTGGGCGGCCGCTTGAGGCCGCCCTGCTCCCCGATGAGCTAGAGTACATCTATCCCTGTGGGTCGACTCCTGTGGATTGCTGCTCGACAGCCCTGGTGAGTAGGGCCTGGGCATATTGGATCTGCAGCACACCTTCTCCCTAGATGTTGAGATTGGTGACTGTGGCATGCCCCGTGATGACATTGTCCATCGGCATGGAGTACAGCGGGAGCCTGTTGGCGTCACGGGCTTGTGGCGAGATGATGATCTAGGGCTGATTCGGAGGAGGTGTGCGTCCCAGAGGTGGCGGTGGAGCTCCAGTCGTAGGTGCCCCAGGTGGTGGGCGGTTGCTGCCGCCAGAAGGCTTGAACTCATGCTCGTCCGTGCGGGTGGGGTCATTATCGTTGTTGAATTTCAAGGTGCGGCCTTGGATGCTGGACTTCAGGCGGGTCCTGATGCGGCGTTGGTGGTAGAGTGAAAGCTCATGCGCCGTATCCGGCTCGAGGCGGAACTTATCACGCTCAGCCTGCTCCTTGCGTGTCGCCTCCTCCAGTCGCATTTGGGCTTCCACGACCTTCGTCACTGTCGCGACTAGCAGGATCGACATGGAGAAGGGATCTGGCAGGGCGCTCGAGCCACCTGCCATGTAGATCGTGTTGAAGCGATTGGATCTGGCGCGGAAGTCCTCGAGGGACTCCGACCCAGAGTCGAAGTCGAAGATCCCAAGGATGGAGGAGTCCTAAAATCCTCAGGGTTGGAGGGTCGCGTCATCCGCGGCAGCATCAGCCCCGTCCATGTTGCTGGCAGCCGAGTCGTACTCGGAGGCGAGGCGGCTGATGGAGCAGATCTGGTCCTCCGAGAGTATATCGTGGCGTGGCAGCGACCCACGGATGATCTCTGTCTCCGCCGGGTCGGCAGCATCCGTGAAGCCAATGAACAGATTGATGGTGCCGACTGGCGTCACCGTGCTATGTGTGATCGGGCACAACGCCGGGATGTAGCTGCTGGGCAGGATCTGAAGGATCCCACCGTTGGCGATCATGCGGCTGGGGGCGATCGGTCGATCCTTTCGCGAGTAGGGTCTCGCCGCAAAACTCAGGTCGGACTGGCCATGCCCCTCGGTGGGTGCCCATGTCATGGGAATGACCACGAAAGTCGCTACCAGGGGTAGCGATTGGAAAGTTTTGGGCCAAGAGCAAGCAACCATCTGTGGAACGAGATGAGGGCAAAGACACAGGGATTTACTTAGGTTCGACCCTCGTAGGGAAAATACCTACTCCTGCTAGATAGTATTATCGTGAGTGAGTACCAGGGTGGCGATCTCGGCGGCTCGGCAGCGAGACACTTGGATAGGGTGTATGATTGAACGTGAGTATACAGAGTACCCTAGGGAGGTTTATATAGGGGGTTACCTCGCTAGGGTTTACAGATATACAACCGAATCAGTTAAGAACTCGAAGGGTTTGACCTAATCCAACTAGGCCTAGCTATGCTTCTAGGCCTCTAGCTTTCAGTCACCAGGCTTCCTTTCCAATCGCATTCTAGTCGCCATCCTGTAGGCCCACTCGCAAACGGCCTGGTCCAGTCAAAACGTCATGCTGGGCATACCCCCTTTGACAAATCCCCATCAGTTATACTAATATTCTTGTTGTTGTTGATTTTTTCACTAAATGAGTGGAAGCTATACACACTTCTCATGCAGATGCAACCACTTCCATTAAGATGATCAAGGACATCATCTTTTCCAGGTTTGGAGTACCCCGATTTTTTATTACTAATGGTGGAAATCATTTTATGAAGGGAACTTCTCACAAGATACTTCAAAAGTATGGAGTAGACCAGAGGGTAGCCTCACCTTACCACCCTCAAACCAGTGTACAAGTGGAATTATCTAACAGAGAAATCAAGGTCATACTTAAGAAGACGGTGAACAGGTTGAGAAAGGACTAGGCTTTGAAGCTTAATGATGCATTGTGGGCGTATCGTACAACTTTCAAGAATCCTATGGGAATGACACCATACAAAATGGTTTACGGTAAAACTTGCCACCTTCCATTAGAACTTGAGCATAAGGCTCAGTGGGTTATCAAAACTATGAACTTTGACTTTAAAACTACAGGGGATAAATGACTCTTAGATATTCATGATTTAGATGAACTTAGAAATGAGGCTTATGAAAATGCTAGAATATTTAAAGAAATGGCATGATAAGAAATAGAGGGCAAGGGATTTAAAACTGGAGATAAAGTTTGCTCTACAACTCTAGGCTTAAGATTTTTTCAAGGAAATTGAAATCCACGTGGGAAGACTATATGAAGTTGAAGAAGCATATCCTTCAGGAGTAGTAAGACTGAAAAATGCTATGCCCTCTTCTTCATCCTCGATTGGTAATGGGAAGCGATTGAAGCATTATAGAGTTGGCGAGGTAAACACTATGGAATTTATCTCTTTAGTCCCAGCCGAAGAACACAACAAGAGAAAGTTAGGTAACAAAGTTTTAATTACTTAGTTCTCCTACTTTGGAAACTTTTTAGTCGATTCTATATTTTTCATTGAACTCAGTCAGTTTTTCTGGTTATTCTAAGTCGTTTTTCGACCTGGTACGGGCAAACCGTACGGTTGGACGTGCCCGTACCAGTGGTCGGTAAACAGTCGGGATACCCATGTTTATTTTCGTTGATATAGTAATGTCAGGACGTACTTGCATACGCGCCCGTACAAATGATCGTTACTAGCACTATTTTCCCTCGCGTTTATTCATAAAAAAAGGCTACAAGAAGTCTGTACGGGAGCGTGGTACGGGCGGAGCCCGCCCGTACCATAGCTCACGACCGACTTTAACCCTTTTTATCTATTGATTTTATCTTTTAATTTACACTTTTCTTCTTTCTTCTTCTCTTCCATCTTATTTCAGATGTAAAGCTCTCTTTTTTGCCCTTTACAATGAAACCTTAGATATGACTCGATTACTGAAGGTCCATGCAGCCCTTTCATATTAAGAAGATCTGGACCAATAAAGAGTGCATCTCTGAAGAACAAGCCAAGAAGAAGGGATCTGAAGGCGAAAATTCATCTTCCTCGAACCGCGAGTCCGCACAAGTGGTTCCACTCGCCAATTGGGAAGACATGTTCCCGCAAAAGTTGGAGATTCTCAGGCACGTGGAACAAGGAAGGAACAAAGGAGAATCTCCACTCAATCCCTACTGGTATAACCTTCGAGGATATTCTCTTAAATCCCCTCTAGCAACCTCTTTGAGAAAAGAAGAAAACTAAGATGAGATTCGAGAAACTATCAAGAACCTTGAAAAGATTTTGAAAGCTTGTGTTGAAACCATTGGAGAAGGAGTTGACTCTTACTAGATGATGGGCAAAGACCTCGAAAAGAAGGTCCATAAAATCGACGTTAGAGTCCAACTCCTGAGTAAGATTATCATGGATATGACCAATGACAGGAGGAAATTAAACAAGGTAATCAAATAATTGCATGTTGGCATCATAGAGATGTCCACTCGATTTGCATGTACTGCTCAAGCTTGCATCCTTAAGGCAGATGAAGAAGAGGAAGATGATGACTTATTTACTCCCAAAAAGGAGTAAGTAATCGCAAGGGATTATTTGATCCACCTGGCTTGATTCCAATCTTGGGGGGATCTATGAGAACCTTGTATTCTATCTCACAGTGTTAACATGTGTGGCGACCCAGGAATAACATCCGAGATTACCATTTATGCATACCACCATGATCCCATGATTAGTGCATCATGGAGCATAATTGACATAGTATCAAAGATCACATCCATTATAGTACCGAATACAACAATTCTAACATAAATAGACTTACATAACTACCGCGATGGCCACAAATAGATAATAGCAGTGGAACATCTAAACGCAGAAGACCCGAGTCAAGCCATAGCCCAACATGTGTTTGACTCGTAGTAACACACTAGTTCGCAAAGTCGTCATCGTAACATCCATCATCTCCATCATCCTGCTCATAGTCTAGCCAAGTAGATAGCCAGGGACAATGCTAGTGAGTACTTTTGAATGTACATGCAAACCACCTTAACAAGAATATAGCAAAGGTATGCAATATGGTTGTGGATAGGATGAAACCAAAAAGAGGTTCTTTTCGAGAATAGTTTCTCTTGTAGATATATAGCATCTCCATATCTTTGTTAAAAAACTTTCTATAAAACCTTTTTAGAAAACATCTGAAAAACTTATAATAACTAGGATGGAGTCACCCATTTTATTTCCTTCTGGTCATCCCATGACCAACACCTCTTTCATTTTCGACCATCCCATGGCCAAACATTTATACCTTCTAACCATCCCATGGTCAAAACATTTTTTAAAAACCTTTTTATAAAACAAAACCACACCACTCTACAACAGTTTGTCCAACAATCCATAACCGCGGACAAGGCTATTCGAATAGATTTACACTCTGCAGAGGTGGTACACTTTACCCACAAGATTCGATACATCCCCCGCAAACAATCGCGGATTGTCATACACTAGTATGCGGGCTTCAGATAATCAAACAAGACCCTTAGGAGGTCGGCTCTAATACAAGCACCTACCCTATGAGTTGTCCACCTCAAGACCAGGACGTCGGGTACCTAGGACCAACCGGAGCGCATTTTACACTGCACAAAATGGGTGCTTTCATAGTAATGCATGACTGCCCATAGACAGTTCGTTCCTTCTCTAGGCCGATGTCTCACATGGTGCTTTACAGGAGAAGGATCAGCCTCGAGGGATAGAGATCCCTTGTAGTAGTTGTGAGGCAACTTATATCAGACCAGACAACCCTCGGGTCAAGCCCCTTCCCATTTAGGCGTAATGTGGTTGCACGGGTAAGTTAGTATAGCTAAGCTTCAAAGAACTAGGTGTCTTTCGAAATGATGTAACCAACTTGGAAATCTAAACCTTTCTCCTTTTTAAGATCTCACGGCAAGTCCCACTTGCCAAGGTTTTCATTCAAAACCTTTGTAAAACCTTTTTTTCCGGGTTCCTAACCTATAGTTTTTATGAAGGTTAGAAAGGGATCTTGTAACATCCCAAAACTTCAATCCAAGTGTATCAAAGATCAAATCATCCAAATTTAGGATTAACAAAAACTTTTCCATATTTAAAATGAAAGCATTCATATATGTGTGTATTTAAAATAAGAGTTGTTTTGAATTGCCATGATTGTGTGATCCTTTGCTTCTAAAATGTTTCGTAAGTGATTTAAACATCATCTACACCATTCCCAAACTTTTCCTAAAAGAAATCAAATCAAAAAGAATTAAAATGAAGGAATGGTCATTTGGACAAATTTAACTCTCATGCCTACTTTGGCTATTCCTAGTACTCAATTCTTAACAGAAACAATTCTTGATCTTTGCACCCCTTGCTAGTACACATAATGAGGTACCAAGGCCCACCTTTTGATCTACTAAAAAACTTTTGTAAACTATTTTAAATGACAGTCTAAAATTGAATCTAATGCATATGCATAGATCACCCCTATTTCAAAAACCATGTATTTGAGCTCCATTTTCAAAACCCTTGCAACCAGAGACTACCTAGCACTAGTGGAGATCACCCAAAAATTTTGAACTCAAAATTCAAAACTTTTTCTCTTGCGGCCATTTCATCAAACACTTGGCAGGCAGATTACAAACTAAACAAATTTCACTATTTTAAATAGTGTTCAGGCCAAACTTGTTCCCCAAATTGCCACCAAAAACCTCTCCACTACTCCTCCTAACCCTCTCTAGCCCAGCCCCACACTGTGCCACGACCAAATGGTCATGGCCATTAAGGCCGAACCCCCACTTGGGCACCCCACCGGCGACAGCAAGCCACAACCGCCGCCAGCGCCATCCACCGTGTCCTGGAGATAGCCAGTGGTCCACCTCCACTGTGCAACCAGTCCCAGCCCAAGGACAGTGACCCGAACGACCAGGAACCGCCGCGCCCCGAGCCTGTCGACCATGCCGACGTCGCCCGCAGAGCGCGTACTGTCCCCGCGTGCACAAGCCGCCGCTCGACCTCAGCCCGCGCCCACCACTCCGCCTCGACCTGGAGAACACCCCAGACACCCCCGTTCGCCGCCCAAAGCCCCACAGCCACCGCTCGCCGTGGACACAGCCGCTTCGGCCGCGCAGAGAGCCACCTCACCCCGACCGCATGCCACCGCCCCTACGGCCGCATTAAAGCACTAGAGCACCGCCAGGGGACCGCCCATTGATCGCCATCCCCAGCCATGCCACTAGCTCGCCGTAGCCATGTCGCCACCGTCGACCGCCCATCCCGCTCGGTCTCACCGCCGAGCCTATTAAAGGAGCCCTCCCCAGCACCAAAGACTCACACCATTCCACTCCCCTCACCTCTCTGAACCTCAACCACCCCTCGCCGGAGCAAGTGGAGCAGCAGCTCGCCGGAATTGGAGCCGGAGCCGCCGCCTCTGGAGAAGAAGGGTGCTTGATTTTGGCCACCAAGCTCACATGAGCACGCCTGGCCTCGCTGCTGCCTTCCACTGTTAGCCTCACGACCTCGCTGGAGCCCTGGTATGCCCCCAATAGACCCCCACCGAGCCACTAGGGTTCGAGCTCGTCGGCGACCCGTCCGTCGTCGATGATGACCCTCAGCCGTAGATCTAGCCTCTAATCGCACGACCCACGCCAAGCGCTTGCTTTAGCTTTAAGAGCCACTGACAAGTGGGACCCTGTCAGCTGAGCCTGTCGCGTGGCGCCACTGGCCGCCCATTTCCTTTCCCGCGCAAGCCCGAGATTCAAATCTAGGTTTTTCTTTTTAGTTAGAATATAGTTTCTGTCCAGTGTTTCAAAATTCAATTCTGTGAGTTTGACAAATCCAAATTACATGAAACTAATTTTTCTTGGAAGGTATTGAAATGCTCTATCCAACCCCGTTGGATTTAATTCATTTAGAGTTATGGATTTCTCCTAATAAAAAATAAGAAGACATAAGCTTTTGCAACTTGAAACATTTTTGTAAAATCAACCAAGTTAGCTTTTGAGTTGATTCCAACTCTCAAAAATCACATTTCATCATACCTATCCAAATATGTAATAATATTAAGGTTTACAGGCAGTGACTTTGGACTAGTACGAAAATAATGCTATATAGGCATTTCTAGTCACTTTAAATCATTAAATAATAAACTTAAACCAAAGTAATATTGATCCAACCTTTAAATCTCATTCCCACATGTTAGAATATGTGGTGAGGACATGTGTCCACATGATCCCATATTTTGGTGGTGAATATTAAATTTTAGTTAATATTTCAATGAGTAGAAATTACTTTTCCAAAATAAAAAGGTTGAATTTATTGAATTAAAACTTGTGATGTTTGGGATGATAATAGATCATAAATTGTGTGGTTTAGAATACTACTTAGCCCAAGTTAAGTATTGTTTGGTGATTGTGCACTCCCTATGTATTTCTAGACGATAGTACCGACCAAGCCTTCGAGGAGGAGGAGTTCTACCAAGAAGAAGAAGAAGACAACTTCAACCACTGCACCAACCAAGGCAAGCTATTAGTGGCAATCTAACCCTTGCAAACATGATTTAGTAAGCTATTATAGCAAGCTAGAATAAAACTCGATAGTTTAGTAAAGATGCCTTAAGCATACTTTGATCACACCCCCTTAGTTTACACAAAGTTCTTTAATTAATTTTGAGGGTAGCATAAAGAGTATAAAACTTGACCTAATTAGAAACCCTTAGATGTCATTCTATGGCATGAGATTGATCCCACCTTTCCACCTTAGTGAACACTCTTAACCTAGTGTTTTAGAATAGATCAAACTTGAGTCACTTTAGATGGGAACACTTGGTGAAAATGAGTTGTGAAAACCTTGGAATGATGAGTCATTATATTGAGATGTTTTGACCTGTGTTGAGAAACACAGCTGGTTTATGATGATAAAAATGATGAGGCATGATTCTTAACCCTTTTATAAAACTGATGGTTGGATTTGGATGCGATACCATTCCAAATTTACCGTACAACCACATTACCTGAATTGGGTAAGGCTTAGCTGGAAATTTATATGCATTAGTATTAGTTCCCTCACGGGAGAGGTTTGAGCTGAGGCTACCGCTCATGATGTCCACCTATGCAGTGCCCAAGATGACTGATGGTCATGGTTGGGAGGCCATGCTCATAGGAGAGGTGCTTGTACTAGGGTGTGTAAAGGGAAGGTTATGTTTGATTATCTGCATACCAAGTATGATGATTCAGGGTTATCCCTGACAGATGTATCGAATCTTGTGGTGAAAGTGTACCACCTCTGCAGAGTGTCAAACTATTCGAATAGTCGTGTCTGCGGTTATGGACAGTTGGAATGGCCATACAGTTTCATTGTCAGATGTTTCTAAATAACTTGAAATGAACGAGGAACCTTGACTTGACCATAACAGGGTTGTGTAGATGAAAATAGCTTCCCAACTTAAGTGATTCTAGACTTTTATTTTATCTTTTCTTGCTTTAGAACTCAGCTTAGGTTTCAAACTTAACTTGATAGTTATTCTTTCCATTCAGTACTTTAACTTAGAATCATAACCCTTGCTAGTAGTAGTTTGCGAGTACTTAAAGAGTACTCATGGCTTTTGTCCCTGGCTACTATCATGGGCAGACTATGAAGGAGATTATCAAGATGATGGTCAGCAGGACGGCTATGATAACTAGGACTATCTCACAAGATTGCTCGTGCCCTCGAAGATGGACCCCACCGCCACGCTATCGCTTAATTCCGCTTGTTGTATTAAAGACTGGATCATGAGATCCTTATTTGTGTAAAACCTTATGTATGGTTTGTAATGGATGATGTACTGTGGTATCCAATCCGTTATGTCTCGCAAAAATGGTAATCCTGGGATTGCGAGGTATGGCATAACGGGCATCTGGGATTAAAAATCCGGGTGTTGACAGATCTCCAAGGGGATAGTGGTGTACAACACCACCTTAAACTACAAGGGTATAAGTAGGTATGTCCAATGGATGTACTAAACAGTACCATAAGTACTGGTCTGGCCGATCCAAACCAATACAATATATAGGAGTATATAGAGTAAAACAATGCATTTGCATCAATAGGTAAAACAAGATATGCATAAAGTAAAAGATAGGACAAGTCTCATGAGCATGTAGGTGGCTTGCCTTGGTTGGCAACTTTTCCCTGTTCTTCTTCTTCAAAATCCTCCCAATCACCTTCCTCGTATTCATCCTCGTTCGTTTCTATTGTCACAAAAGAAGAAAGAACAAACAACAACACCATACATGAACCACAAGGAAAACACAGTAAATAGTACAATTCAGACACTCAAGTTAGCAAACTAATCCACACATGTGAAGCTACGATCATACCAAACTAATGCCACTGGAATCAATTAAAAAGCTCCTACCAAACATTTAGGGTGATTTTTCCAACATGCACTAGTTAAACACACAAATAAAAGGCTCGACTGAGTTCTGTAGATGAACAGGTAGCAAATTTTATATTGGCGGAAAGGTATTGAGAATACCAATCCAACCCAAGAGGAAACTAATTTTTAGCTATCACGGTTGAATTTTAACAATTATTTTACTGAAAAAAAAGATGGCAGTAGTAAAATAATTCTCATGACAAACATACAACACCAAAAATAAAACGCTTCTGGGGATGGATACTCCTAACAGAGGAAAAACTCCTGGAGTTTGTCTTACCTCAAAAAGATGTCTACAGGTGATCCTAGAATTTATTTCGCAAGCTTCTATTTCAAACTTGGGGAAATTAGTACAGGAGCTAAACAGGTCCAAAATGTATACTTCCATTTTTTTTGGATAGAGATGATCATTTACAAGGCATGAGAAGTGGTTTCACATTTATCTGATGTATAGAGATAAAACTAAGCATTTAATAGTGTAAACAGTACTATTTTACCACTGAAATTCCTAGAAATTGTACAGACACTATTTTGCCATTTTACCAGTGCCATATGATAGATATTTACCTAGGCTGGCAGGAAACATTTGAATCAGCTTAATAGGTTCCTTAGGGAATATTTGGTGGATTTTAACCTCACAGCATAATTTCTGGCAATTTTAATTAATAGAATAAAAAAAGCAGAGGGGCAGCAGTGGCCAAGGTCATGACCCACGCAGGGGATGGGCCGGCCCGTCTGAGCGGTGGACTACGCAGGAACCAGGGGATTTCAAACCCCGGAGGGGGCCCCACGCGATAGAGATAGCGGCAGTGCAAAGGGGTACGGGGCACTCTGGGTTATTGGATCTTATGCAGATCTAACGGCCGGAGCTCGTCGTCGTCGCAGGGGTTAGACGTCGGTGATAGAAACCCTAGCTATGGCGAGAAGAGGCCAGGCCAGGGTGCTTGCAAGCATGGCTGACCTGTTGTGTGCGAGCGCCTCCCCGCGAGCACCCGGTGACCGCCGCCCTACTTCTGCCTCTTCCCCACCCCTCTACGATGCGCCACCTCCCCATGGTCTCCCTCGCCACCCGGCGCGCGATCATGTCTTGCCCATGCCCTACATCAACCGAATGAGCACCTCCCTGTCTCTGTTGCTTCTCCAGTGCATGACCCAATGGCCACCGCCTCCTCCTCACCCCGAAGCGCGCGCTGCTACATCTCCTTGGCCAACCCGGCGCCCTTGAGGCCCAATTCGCCACGTCCATATTGCCTTCTTCCAGATGTTTGTTCCCCATCTGACAATGACGACCGCATCGCCCAATGCTTCCCAGTTTTTGTTGGTCCGCATGCGAGAACCTAGTTCAGTGTGCTCCCTGGAGTTCCAATAACAGCGTGTATGTGTCCCTGATATATACTAGTATAGCTCACCTAGGTGTGCTTGAGCCTACGACAAGTCCGTACCAGAAGGCCATCAAGATGGATAGCCAAGACATCTAAAGCCGGGACCTCAAGATCTTCCTCACGTATTTGATTCCACAGTCTCCATCTCAGAACCGATGACCGAAGATCGCCTTCATGGAAGGCTGAGAACTCCTACCCGGAGATCTTCTTCATGGCATGCCAAGACCTCTGTCATGGAACCCCGAGACTTCCTTCACGGTATCTGAAGACCGTCTACCCCAGAGGCCGAACCCGAACCCCGTCAAACCCTCGGAACCCAAGATCGCCAAACCCTAATGTGTGACCCCTATCCGAGACCCTTATTTTTATAATATTGAAATTATAACTCGTTTCGTATTACATCATTAATGTTGCATACATATTTTGTGGGTTGGGGGTAATTTCTTGATTCACCTTATAATTAAATATGGAGTATATATGCGAGCTATATTTGTCTTATCTCGACTCCGTTTTAATTTTTGTAGCTCACCCAATGCCTTGTGTTTACATGTTAAGCCAACATTTTGTTGGAGATATGCCCAAAAGGCAATAATAAAGTGGTTATTATTATATCTTTGTGTTTATGATAAATGTTTACATTCCATGCTATAATTGTATTAATAGGAAACACTAATACTTGTGTGTTTTGTAAACATAAAAGAGTCCCTAGTAAGCGTATTGTTAAGACTATCTTGTTGATTAATAGATGATCATGGTTTCCTGATCATGGCCATTGGATGTTATTAATAACAAGATGATATCATTAGGAGAATGATGTGATGGAGACACACCCATTGTAAGCATAGCGTAAGACCAAGTCATTAAGTTCGTTTTGCTACAAGATTTCAAATACATAGTAACCTAATCCTTCAACCATGAGATCATGTTAATCACCATCACCGGATGAGTGATTTGATGACATCAAACGCCACTTCATAACTAGGTGGTTATGAGGGTGGCATTAGGTATTCTGAAAGTATGTGTTGAAGCACATGGATCAAGAATGGGATTTGTCCATCCTAATGACCAAGAGATATACTCTGAGCCCTCTAGGTGGAATGTCATCCAATTGGCATGCAAGCATGTGACTAGGTCACAAGGGATGTCATATCATGGTACGAGTAAAGAGTACTGATCGGTAACAAGGTTGAACTAGGTATGGAGATACCGATGATCAAACCTCGGATAAGTAGTGTAACATCCCAATTTGAGCAACCCAGATTAGTTATCCAGAATGCAAAAATTAGGGGGAACAAAAACTTTTTCTTGTGCTTTAGTGCAGTGCTTGCTGGTTGTTTCCTTACACTTGTGTTTATGATGTGTATCTTAGGATACTCCTTACCTCAACCTCAGTTGACAAAAGCTATTTACCAAAACCTATCTTGGCTTACTTTACATATTCTCAAACGTTCTGGCATTTCAAAACATGAGCCAAGATGTCTTTGCAACCAACACTATTTTGGTAGCTTCTATTAACAAAACTATGGAGAGATATATAATACAATCTCCTTATGTTTTCAAGACAGAACACTCAACTAACCTTATCTGTAGTGTTCTCAAAAACTCTTTCCAAAAGCATTTGAATTCTACTCTTGGTAGAGATACCAAGAACCCTCATCTTATTCAAAACTCAACCTCTTCAAATGCCCTAACCTTACCCAAGCTAGGCTTGATGGTAACCTCAGTAGTGGTTAGAACTATCATAAGATGAGTTGCCTTGATTTGCTGTCTGATGAGTGCTTTGATCTGTTGTTTGACTTGTTTGCTTAGGAAGTAGTATGAGCCACTCTAGGATCTCATCACTAGGATCAAGATGATTCCAAATCATCATTCTCTAAGCAAGAAAGCAAACCTTGTTATGATCCCTAGCCACTAGGTGATCATCTAAAACCCTTAATCATATCCAATATGAGGATCTCTATTCTAGATGTTCTCAAGTCCTTGAAGACCAATATCAAGCATGGATCTCTTCTACTGACCATACAATTCCAAATTACCCCTTTAGTAAAGCTCTGATACCTTGCAACTCCTCCAAGAACATCTCCTCTCCTACTCTAGAGACAGTTCTAGCATCACCTTTTTTAATGCCTCCTTTTCTCAAACCATGTGCATTCTTGGAAATGCACTTAAGCCATCCTGATAACCATCCTATGGACTACCAAGGCCCACTTTTTCCCCTGGTTAGATCCTCCTCCAACCCACTTGTCCATGATGGTTTTGCAGACAAGTAAATAACATTTCCTGCAAAACTAGTCATCATGCGTATTTTGCTAGCAGCTCACACCCTCATCCAAACTTCTTTGGACCAACTCTCTGCATGGTTGTGATATATTCATGAATGTCTATCAGAACCTACTTTACGTGTCCCAGGTGGATCTCTGTGCTAATTGAACCCACATGGTTTATTAGGCATCATGACCCATATTTCATGGCAGCCTTAATTTTATTCAAAGTTTGCCATCACTTCTAGATCAGCCCAAATGCTATTAATTCAAACTCCTCCTGCCATGTTCATCTATATGACTTGGTCTACCTATCCATCTATCCCATTCACTAAGGTGAGCTCTAAGCTCCAAGATGCTAGCATGTTTTGGTGGTATAAAAATAACACCACTCTAGATCATCAACTAATTGTTTTCCATCCTTTTCAAGTTGGAAATGCATTCCACAAGGTTGCAACTGCTTGCTACACCTTGTCTATCCCATCTATATTGATAATCAAGATTTATCAATAATTATTATGGTCCCAAAACTATTTAATTACTTAAATAGTCAAAATCTTCAGAACTCCCTCCATAAAGGAAAGTTTGGTTTTTACCAAAACACATCCCCAACTTTTGGCTGATGTGAGTCCCACTTTTCATACCCTATCTTTCCATCTCAAAAATAAATATTTTTGAGAAGCTTTATTATTTCTTTTTGCCCATTTTCTTAAATGGTTGAATTGGAATAATAATTGTTTTAAATACTTTTCATCCCCAATAAATCTTGGGAAAATTCCCCTAAGTGTGTATTCACAATTGGGACCCTTCCACATCAAAAATAAACCTTGTCCAATGAAAATTAATCAGATGATCTTCTAGAAATCATTTCTATCCTTTTTGAGTAATTGGATTTATGTGGACTTAAACTCCACCTAAAAATCCCAATTAAATCCTAGAATTCTACCTTGACCTTATCTATCTACCAGTACCATTCTCTCCTCTAGTCCAATGCAAGATTTTGGACTTCCTTCCTAAAACCCTAGTTTGATCAATTTTGGCAAACTAGCAATCCACTAGTCTAAACCACTTCTAAATTTCACCAAACCTTGATCAAAGCTTATCCTCAACATCAAGACACACCACTGGTCGACTAGTGTTGTAGATCCACCTCAGCCTTGACCATTTAGCCCTTGTACTAATAGAAGGAGAGAGGTACAACCCCCAATTCTTACAAGGATCAACCTAAATTAATTACCACTGATGCCACCCCTCACTCTCTGATCCAGCACGACTTTAATAACCATCTTACCCCTCTCCACCTCCCCCTGGACCAATCCATGGCCATCACTCCCTCCCCACCATATCCAATTTGGTAATTCACACCACCTAGCACCCCACCTTGGTATAAAGCTAGCAGCACTCCCCCAGCCAGCCCTCTGCCCTCATTTGCCCCCTCTCCACCTCACTTACCTCCCCCGAGCACCACATCCCCTCCCCTGCTCTGTGCTATCCGAAGGAAGAAGGAGAGGAGCTCTCGGCCTCCTTTCCGAAATCGAGCAAGGCACCTCCACCTCTGCTCCATCCTCTCTGCATGTCAGCCCACAAGATCCCCTTGCTCTCCTGCATCTAATGGTTCTCTTCTTTTTGCCTAGGACCCTCCCCTCCATCATCGGTGTTGAGCTCCGACGAGGTCGATCTCGGTCGCCGTCACCCGAGCTGCTTCCAGTGGTCCTCCGCCGCCATGGCGCCCATCGATCTGCTCGTCGTCGTCGACCGCGTCACCCTGCACCATCCCCAACCTTCCCCGAGTCCTCTGGTGAGCTCCCGCCTCCTCCCTCCGCCGCTTCTTAGATTTGGCCACCGGCGCCCTGTTTCGCGTAGACGACGACCCTAGGCCGTCCATCGCGACTTGATGCAACGGCTAGTTCTGGCTGATACCCCTTCGGCCCCCTCCTCTCGCTGACCGCCGGCCAAGCCTGGCAGGTTCGAGTGCCAGCTCCCGCGTGTCACGCTGCCCCTCCATCGGCCGAATCTTCCCCTGCGGCCCCCATTCCCTAGTCAGATCTAGCCCAGTGCACCCCTTTTTCTTTTTATTTTATTAGATCCATTTATTCCAAAAATGTTTCTGCTGGGTTTAAATCTAATTAAATTAGTAAATCACACGCAATTGCCTAGATCTAAATTTATGGTGATTCTCTGATGTTTTCTCAAACATGCAGAGGCAACCCCGTGTCCAAAATAATTTCCTTTAATTCCTGGTATTTAATTTGCTACAGAGTATACTTTGCACTAATTAAATTCCTCTGTGATCTAGCCATTTCCATTTGAGATGAACCAAAGACCTACTGGGGGGTATTTGAAATACCTATTCTCTAGCACAGGTCTCGTCCCAAGGTGAACTGCTTTCTGCCTTTAGGAAAATTAATAAAACTGACAACTTTCTGTCTTAGATAAATTCCCCAGGTTTAACCCCGTGAGGTATGGACCTGATTCCACCTCACAGTACACACCAGAAGCCCTATCTACCCAACCCCAGTAGCTCACAATTTATTGAGCTCTGGATAATCTTTAGTGATTTAAATACTTCTGAAAGGGGTATTTTCACTAAATAAATCACTCCAGCAGTTTGACAACTCCAAAAAGGGTGAATCCGATTTCTACAGAAAGGTATTGGACATGCCTATCACCTGCCCTTGGAACCAACTCAATATCTCCTGTAGATTTAATCTGGTAAATAAAAGAAGAATCATGCAGAATTACCTTTGGGATTTTCCTTAGGTCATTCTGATAATTCTTTTCACTTAATTTCGACTCTAAGTGGTTCAGTACACCAAGTACTACCTAACCATCCAAGGAAATAATTTTTGGACCTCCAGAAATTTTCTACTGAATTATTTCCTCAAACTAGAGTTTAATCCAATATAAAAAAGCATAATTAAATCTAAAAAAATGATAATCAAGTGAAACCACTTGTGATGGTTTTGTCTTGCCCAGACCTATCTAAGGATATCACTTTTCCACATCGACATCCTACTAACCACAGAACCCTAACCCAAGTCCCTTGTATCTATCCTATATAACTATCTTCCATTTGGAAACCACTACAATGGCAATCGTGTAAATTCCACCACTTGAATCCCACTTCCCCAAAACCTCCCAAGTCCAGTAGTTTTTCTTATGTGTGTTTGCTGTATTGTTTGATGTTTGTATGCCTTGTATTGATTGTGATATTGTCTGCTTGCATGTGTACCCGATGACGACGATAGTGTGAGTGTCTGACGACAACAACAGCAGGATTCATTATTATTATTGTATTGGGCATTCTTGGCCATCTGAAGAAGTCCAGGGACTTATTGCTGATCACAGGCAAGCCACCACTTCCTAAACTCTGTTATATGCCCTATTCGCTTTTACCTGTTTTATATCTTCCTTATTCAACTGCATGTTTTGTTTTACAAATACTGCGTTAGTAACTTGGCTCCTCCAAGTTACGATATCGTGTCCTTCGAGGCACCACCCCTATGAACCCATCATTTTATCCCCTTTAGACCGAGAGTACGATGGTTAGCATCCTACCTCCTTGGAAAACCTGGTTTTTGAGAAAATACAGTGTTTTGGGATTTTCCACACTACAGAGGTTTCAAAAACGACTTTGTAAAACCCTGGGAAGAGGCATCATTCCTAGTGGAAGTTTTAACAAAAGAGATGGTGATGAGGAGAAACGAGAAGATTATGGGATGTTCTACGGCTTTACTGGAACAATTTTTATCCGCCCAACCACATTACCCTAGATTGCTGGGGCTTAACCCGTAGTTTGTCCGCATTAGCCGAGGCACTTCTACCATGCTTATAGGGAGAAATCCCTGGAAGACCAGGTAGGCGTCCCAGATCACGGATCTGAAGCCTGTCGCCTGCTTCGGCAAGAGTGAGCCTGACCTGGCAGGAGGCCGCTGCAACAATTGGGTCTCCCGCGGACGTTATGACTTAGATACTACGGAAGGAAGTGGAGTCTCCAGATTTAAGGTATACGCCAAGTGGCGGCTTGGGTATGCGCATGTACGGAAGGAAGGACTATGGCTACAAGCCACATACTCGTTGCTGGGGAGAACAAACCCAAGATGAAAAGCATGCCTTTGCTAGTGTAGACAAGCGAATAGTTAGGTTTGATTATCTGGACCCCCATCTACTGCGGTAGTGGGCCGTGGTTGTATCCCGGTGGATGTATTGATTCTTGTGGGTAAAGTGTGCAAACTCTGCAGAGTATAACCTATTCGAATAGCCATGTCCACGGTCAAGGACGGTTGTAAAGGTGTTGGCTAGGAGTACCCAACTATGCTTGTTTGGGAAACAAGTACGAAGAGGATGAAGGTTTCGGGGGAACCCGAGTTCGAAAGGCTTTGTTTTGACCCGAGGGGTTGAAGATGTTTTAAAAAAGGTTTTAACTACAAAACTATTTTCAAAACTCTTCTTCAACACAGATATGGAGATGTCTTGTTTTATAAAACAGAAGCATGTTTTCGAAGCTCTTTTCATCAAAGATATGGAGATGCCATAATTTGAAAGTTAGTTTAGGCTTTTCAAAATCAACCCCAGATAGAGCTATCTTGCCACAACCATAATTGCATTTCCTTTTTTCACTTATCTGGGTGGTTTGCGAGTACATTCATAAGTACTCACGGCTTGTCCTTGGCTATTTACTTGGCCAGACATTCAGGAGTTTAAGGTGACGTCCATCAAGCTAGGCCGTCTTCCCAGTCAGCTGTCTGTAGGATAAGGCACGATTGGGCTCTGCGCTTGGTGATATTCCGCTGCTAAGATTGAGGTAGCCATAATGGCAATGATGTAAGTCTTGTTTTTCCGTTAGGTTTCAGATGATTGTAATGATACCTGTCGGTTATGTTCCACGGCTCACTGATCATGGGAACATGGAAATATGCATAACAGGTATTTCTCGGATGAATAATCCAGGGGAGCCCACAGACATGGTATCAGATCCATCCTGACTGTAGGAGACCTTAGTTAGCATGGACGTTAGACAGGAAACGACAAACCTATTTTCTAAAAGACAAGGGAGAAAAGATGGCTATTTGCAAAAGTGCTCATGACTTCCCCCCCTCTGATTTTGAAAACCACTTGAATTAATACGATTTCCTAAGCTTAAAATCCTGCACACTATCACTAACCTAACCCCATCCCACCAATCTGCTGTAGATGGCCTCCTTCCGCTCAGAGCGCATCATCGTTGGAGACAGTTTTTAGCCTTTTGAAGAGCAACTTCACAACCTACTGAAGAAAGTCAAGAGACCCGCGCCAACTAATGAAGGAACCGAACTTCCTTGCAGTAGCACCAATGTGATGCAATGGGTCATCAAGGCTGTTATTCCTTCCGCCGATGAGGACACCTTGCCCACAATCTTCATTTTCCTCGACAGCAACTCAGTAGATTGCGTGGTGTGAGCCATACAGGAGATCATGGCGCGCCTCTGCAAGATCCATGAATATGAGTTGAAAGATACTCCCTACCACTTGTTCGGAAAGAGAGACGAAGATGGAGTCCCCACTGAGTCTTTCCTCACCTACTGCATTGGGAAACAGCTGGAGAATATGGAATACCTACTCCAATGTTCCCAGGAAGATCTTGACAAGGCTAGATGCGAGAATCTTCTTCTAAAAATGGACATCAACCTACCCCGTAAGCGCGAAAGGAGTCTTCAGGCCACCAATGCCCGCTTGGCAAGAAAGCTGATCACTGAAGTACCCCCAACCCCTGAAGACAAGAACCCCGGGACTGACGATGAACTCTCCTTCCTCAATGAGTACCAACCCATCGTCCAGACACCCGCGCCGACCGAGTCAACCTCCAACCCTGCACCATGGGAAGGAACTACTCTCACCTTCACCGAAGAAGAGCTGAATATCCCGCAAACCCCAGAGGATCTGCAGTAGTTGGAGACCTCGAGGCTATCCAAGACTCCACAGATGCACCCTCCGAGTATTTCCCCCGCGTCGTTGTACTCGCCCGTCTAGCCATAGGGTAGAGTCATGTATCGTCCCTGAACGTGTTTTTTAATGCCTAAGCACTATTAGCACCCTCAGGTGCAGATTTGGTTGGTATGTAATGACTTCCTTGATTGCTATGCTCGTTTGATTTGTTCCTTTCTTGCGTGTTTTACCCAAGTCGTTGCATCAGACCAAATCCAAAACGTCTGTCACCGGCAAGACCTCCCTAGGATGGCCATGAAGACCGGAAGCTCGAAGAAGGCATGTAGCCGCTGCGGAGATGAAAGACACCAAGCCAACAGATGCTCCGGCCACTGCCCCAACTGTGGAGAATCCCATTCACCCAAAGTTTGACCAACTCTACTCATCACTTGCTTTCTCTATGAAGGTCAAGACCATGTCCTCGTCCAATGCCCAATATATCCCCTCATTGGAAAGACCTGTCAACCTCCATATGTCAGCCTAGAAAAGTCGTCAAATCAGCTACGACGGAAGAAGAACCCCTGCTTCGCGTGCGGACTACCCCGTCACTTCAGCAGAGAATGCCCCGAGGGTAAGCCCGACAAGACTTCCGCGAAAGAGAAGCTCGACAACATCCAAGGTCCCCTTCCACAGAAAAGATGGTCACCCTACCGCTCGCTTCCCCGCAGCTCAAGACTGAAGATGTCCCACGCCTTCCTAGATGACAACGCCCCGTGGAAGTACAGATCAAGAGAGAGAAGCCCCTTAACCCACTTCAGGACTTCCCCTAAGTTGACAAGTGCAGCATGTAGGAGTCCAGCCCAGGTTCCCCTAGAAAGATATCTAGGATGCCACCTTCCTAGGTTGTCCTATGCAGCTGTAAAACCTATCTTTTGCCACCCTGTTAACTAAGTTCCCTATTGGTAATTCTCCGACCTACCCAGGTCAAATTCTAAGGGGGAAAGACTGCGTCTTTCCCGCAAAATAGATACCCCCCCCCCCCGCTGCCCGACCGAGGGACCCGAAGACGCAGACCTTCGAGCACAGACTTGTCACAGACTTGGACGCAATAACCCACTTAAGAGAAGCGCCATGGACCCTTACCGAAAGAAGATCCCTCCCCGCAACAATGGTGGAAGCCAACTCGACCTCCGAGTTTCAAGAAGATTGAAGTGCAACCTTGCTTCAAGATGTTTCTGTTTGAAGACAAGGTCAACAAGTTAGCCCGCAAGAACCAAATAGGACTAATGAAGAAAAATCCCCTAACCGTACTCTCCGGAATCTCGGGACGAGATTCTTTTAATGGGGAAAGGTCTGTAACATCCCAATTTCAGCAACCCAGATTAGTTGTCCAGAATGCAAAAATCAGGGGGAACAAAAACTTTTTCTTGTGCTTTAGTGCAGTGCTTGCTGGTTGTTTGCTTGCACTTGTGTTTATGATGTGTATCTTAGGATACTCCTTACCTCAACCTTAGTTGACAAAAGCTATTTACCAAAACCTATCTTGGCTTACTTTACATATTCTCAAACGTTCTGGCATTTCAAAAATGAGCCAAGATGTCTTTGGAACCAACACTATTTTGGTAGCTTCTATTAACAAAACTATGGAGAGATATATAATACAATCTCCTTATGTTTTCAAGACAGAACACTCAACTAACCTTATCTGTAGTGCTCTCAAAAACTCTTTCCAAAAACATTTGAATTCTACTCTTGGTAGAGATACCAAGAACCCTCATCTTATTCAAAACTCAACCTCTTCAAATGCCCTAACCTTACCCAAGCTAGGCTTGATGGTAACCTCAGTAGTGGTTAGACCTATCATAAGATGAGTTGCCTTGATTTGCTGTCTGATGAGTGCTTTGATCTGTTGTTTGACTTGTTTGCTTAGGAAGTAGTATGAGCCACTCTAGGAGCTCATCACTAGTATCAAGATGATTCCAAATCATCATTCTCTAAACAAGAAATAAAACCTTGTTATGATCCCTAGCCACTAGGTGATCATTTAAAACCCTCGATCAGATCCAATCTGAGGATCTCTATTCTAGATGTTCTCAAGTCCTTGAAGACCAATATCAATCATGGATCTCTTCTACTCACCCTACATTCCATATTACCCCTTTAGTAAACCTCTGATACCTTGCAACTCCCCCAAGAACATCTCCTCTCCTACTCTAGTCAAAAACCCTAAAACTGCCAAATTTGGCTAAGTCTAGAGACAGTTCTAGCATCACCTTTTTTAATGCCTCCTTTTCTCAAACCATGTGCATTCTTGGAAATGCACTTGAGCCATCCTGTTAACCATCCTATGGACTACCAAGTCCCCCTTTTTCCCCTGGTTAGATCCTCCTCCAACCCACTTGTCCATGATGGTTTCGCAGACAAGAAAATAACATTTCCCGCAAAACTACTCATCATGCCTACTTTGCTAGCATCTCACACCCTCATGCAAACTTGTTTGGACCAACTCTCTGCATGGTTGTGATCTATTCATTAATGTATATCAGAACCTACTTCACTTGTCCCAAGTGGATCTCTGTACTAATTAAACCCACATGGTTTATTATGCATCATGACCCGTATTTCATGGCAGCCTTAATTTTATTTAAAGTTTGCCATCACTTCTAGATCAGCCCAAATGCTATTAATTCAAACTCCTCCTTCCATGTTCATCTATATGACTTGGTCTACCTATCCATCTATCCCTTGCACCAAGGTGAGCTCTAAGCTCCAAGATGCAAGCATGTTTTGGTGGTACAAAAATAACACCACCCTAGATCATCAACTCCTTGTTTTCCATCCTTTTCAAGTTGGAAATCAATTCCACAAGGTTGCAACCGCTTTCTACACCTTTTATATCTCATCTATATTGATAATCAAGATTTATCAATAATTATCCATAATTATTATGGTCCCAAAACTATTTAATTACTTAAATAGTCAAAATCTTCAGAACTCCCTCCATAAAGGAAAGTTTGGTTTTTACCGAAACACATCCCCAACTTTTGTCTCATGTGAGTCCCACTTTTCATACCCTATCTTTCCATCTCAAAAATAAATATTTTTGAGAAGCTTTATTATTTCTTTTTGCCCATTTTCTTAAATGGTTGAATTGGAATAATAATTGTTTTAAATACTTTTAATAACCCAATAAATCTTGAGAAAATTCACCTAAGTGTGTATTCACAATTGGGACCCTTCCACATCAAAACTCAACCTTGTCCGATGCAAATTTATTAGATGATCTTCTAGAAATCATTTCTGTCCTTTTTGAGTAATTGGATTTATGTGGACTTAAACTCCACCTAAAAATCCCAATTAAATCCTAGAAGTCTACCTTGACCTTATATATCTACCGGTACCATTCTCTCCTCTGGTCCAATGCAAGATTTTGGACTTCCTTCCTAAACCCCTAGTTTGATCAATTTTGGCAAACTAGCAATCCACTAGTCTAAACCACTTCCAAATTTCACCAAAACTTGATCAAAGCTTATCCTCAACATCAAGACACACCACTGGTCGACTAGTGTTGTAGCTCCACCTCAGCCTTGACCTTTTAGACCTTGTACTAATAGAAGGAGAGAGATACAACCCCCAATTCTTACAAGGATCAACCTAAATTAATTACCACTAGTGCCACCCCTCACTCTCTGATCCAGCACGACTTAAATACCCATCCTACCCCTATCCACCTCTCCCTGGACCAATCCATGGCCAGCACTCCCTCCCCACCATATCCAATTTGGTAATTCACACCACCTAGCAACCCACCTTGGTATAAAGCTAGCAGCACTCCCCCAGCCAGCCCTCTGCCCTCATTTGCCCCCTCTCCACCTCACTTACCTCCCCCGCGCACCACATCCCCTACCCTGCTCTGTGCTGTCTGAAGGAAGAAGGAGAGGAGCTCTCGGCCTCCTCTCAGAAATCGAGCAACGCCCCTCCCCCTCTGCTCCATCCTCTCTGCATGTCAGCCCACAAGATCCCCTTGCTCTCCTGCATCTAATGGTGCTCTTCTTTTTTCCTAGGAGCCTTCCCTCTGTCATCGGCGTTGAGATCCGACGAGGTCGATCTCGGTCGCCGTTGCCCGAGCTGCTTCTAGTGGTCCTCCGATGCCGTGCCGCCCACCGATCTGCTCGCCGTTGTCGACCGCGTCGCCCTGCACCATCCACATCCTTCCCCGAGTCCTCTGGTGAGCTCCCGCCTCCTCCCTCCGCTGCTGCTTAGGGTTCGCCACCGGCGTCCTGTTTCACGTACACGACGACCCTAGGCCATCCATCGCGACTTGATCCAACAGCCAGTTCTGGCCGATACCCCTTTGGCCCCCTCCTCTCGCTGACCACTGCGCCCCGCCTGGCAGGTTCGAGCACCAGCTCCCGCGCATCGCGCTGCCCCTCCGTGGGCCGAATCTGCCCCTGCGGCCCATTCCCTAGTCAGATCCAGCCCAGTGCACCGCTTTTTCTTTTTCTTTTAACAAATCCATTTATTCCAGAAATGTTTCTGCTAGGTTTAAATCTAATTAAATTAGTAAATCACACCCAAATGCCTAGATCTAAATTTATGGTGATTCTCTGATGTTTTCTCAAACATGCAGAGGCAACCCCAGGTCCAAAATAATTTCCTTTAATTCCTGGTATTTAATTTGTTGCAGAGTATACTTTGCACGAATTAAATTCCTCTGTGAGCTAGCATTTCCATTTGAGATGAACCAAAGACCTACTGAGGGGTATTTGAAAAACCAATTCTCCAGCATAGGTCTCATCCCAAGGTGAACTGCTTTCTGCCTTTAGGAAAAATAATAAAACTGACAACTTTCTGTCTTAGATAAATTCCCCAGGTTTAACCACGTGAGATATGCACCTGATTCCACATCCTAGTACACACCAGAACCCCTATCTACCAAACCCCAGCAGCTCACGATTTATTGAGCTCTGGATAATTTTTAGTGATTTAAATACTTCTTAAAGGGGTATTTTCACTAAATCAACCACTACAGGAGTTTGACAACTCCAAAAAGGGTGAATACAATTCCTATAGAAAGTTATTGGACATGCCTATCACCTGCCCCTGGAACCACCTCAATATCTCATGTATATTTAATCTGGTAAATAAAAGAAGAATCATACAGAACTTACTTTGGGATTTTCCTGCGGGCATTCTGGTAATTCTTATGACTTAATTCCAACTCTAGGTGGTTTAGTACACCAATTAATACCTAACCCTCCAAGGAAATAATTTTTGGAGCTTCAGAACTTTTCTGGTGAACTATTTCCTCAAACTAGAGTTTAATCCAATATAAAAAGCATAATTAAATCTAGAAAAGTGATAATCAAGTGAAACCACTTGTGATGGTTTTGTCTTGACCAGACCTATATGAGGATATCACTTTTCCACATTGACATCCTACTGACCACAGAACCCTAACCCAAGTCCCTTGTATCTATCCTATACAACTAACTTCCATTTGGAAACCACTACAGTGGCAATCGTGTAAATTCCACCACTTGAATCCCACTTCCGCAAAACCTCCCAAGCCCAGTAGTTTTTATTATGTGTGTTTGCTGTATGATTTGATGTTTGTATGCCTTGTATTGATTGTGATATTGTCTACTTGCATGTGTACCCGATGACGACGATAGTGTGAGTGTCTGACGGCAAGAAGAGCCAGATTCATTATTATTATTATATTGGGTATTCTTGGCCATCTGAAGAAGTCCAGGGACTTATTGCTGATCACAAGCAAGCCACCACTTCCTGAATTCTATTATATGCCCTATTCTCTTTTATCTGTTTTATATCTTCCTTATTCAACTGCATACTCTACCTGCATGTTTTGTTTTACAAATACTGCGTTAGTAACTTGGCTCCTCCAAGTTACGATATCGTGTCCATCGAGGCACCACCCCTATGAACCAATCAGTTTATCCCCTTTAGACCGAGAGTATGATGGTTAGCATCCTACCTCCTTGGAAAACCCGGTTTTTGAGAAAATACACTGTTTTGGGATATTCCCCACTACAAAGGTTTCAAAAACGACTTTGTAAAACCCTGGGAAGAGGCATCGTTCCTAGTGGAAGTTTTAGCAAAAGAGATGGTGATGAGGAGAAACGAGAAGATGATGGGATGTTCTACGCCTTTACTAGAACAAGTTTTATCCGCGCAACCACATTACCCCAGGTTGCTGGGGCTTAACCCGTAGTTTGTCCGCATTAGCAGAGGCACTTCTACCATGCTTATAGGGAGAAATCCCTGGAAGACCGGGCAAGCGTCCCAGATCATGGATCTGAAGCCTGTCGCTTGCTTCCGCAAGAGTGAGCCTGACCTGGCAGGAGGCCGGTGCAACAATTGGGTCTCCCGTGGACGGTATGACTTAGGTAGTACGGAAGGAAGTGGAGTCTCCAGATTTAAGGTATACGCCAAGTCACGGCTTGGGTATGCGCGTGTACGGAAGGAAGGACTATGGCTGGGAGCCACATACTCATTGTCAGGGAGAACAAACCCAAGAGGAAAAGCATGCCTTTGCTAGTGTAGACAAGCGGAAAGTTAGGTTTGATTATCCGGACCCCCATCTACTGCGGTAGTGGGCCGTAGTTGTATCCCGGCGGATGTATTGATTCGAGTGGGTAAAGTGTGCAAACTCTGCACAGTATAACCTATTCGAATAGCCGTGTCCACGGTCAAGGACGGTTGTAAAGGTGTTGGCTAGGAGTACCCAACTATGCTTGTTTGGGAAACAAATATGAAGAGGACGAAGGTTCCGGGGGAACCTGAGTTCGAAAGGCTTTGTTTTGACCCGAGGGGTCGAAGATGTTTTAAAAAGGGTTTTAACTACAAAACTATTTTCAAAACTCTTCTTCAACACAGATATTGAGATGTCTTTTTTATAAAATAGAAGCATGTTTTCAAAGCTCTTTTTCAACAAAGATATGGAGATGCGATAATTTCAAAGTTAGTTTAGGCTTTTCAAAAGCAACCCCAGATAGAGCTATCTCGCCATAGCCATAATTGCATTTCCTTTGTTCACTTATTTGGGTGGTTTGTGAGTACATTCAAAAGTACTCACGGCTTTTCCCTGGCTATTTACTTGGCCAGACTTTCAGGAGTTTAAGGTGACGTCCATCGAGCTAGGTCTTCGGTCATTTGCACATGTGTAGGTTGAGGCACGATTGGGCTCTGCGCTTGGTGATGTTCCGCTGCTAAGATTGAGGTAGCCATAATGGCAATGATGTAAGTCTTGTTTTTCCGTTATGTTTCGGATGATTGTAATGATACCTGTCGGTTATGTTCCATAGCTCACTGATCATGGGAACATGGAAATATGCATAACAGGGATTTCTCGGATGAATAATCCGGGGGAGCCCACAAGTAGAGTATCACGCGACAAAGGGAATCAGTATTGTATGTTAATGGTTCTTTCGATCACGTAGTTGTCATTGAATATGTTGGATCCATTATGGATCTCCAGGTCCTGCTGTTGGTTATTGATCGGAGAGGTAGTTCGCGAACCATAGGGTGACACACTTAAGGTACCATGTTGTTTAAGTAGATATGGAATCTGAGAGTATCACGCGACAAAGGGAATCAGTATTGTATGTTAATGGTTCTTTCGATCACGTAGTTGTCATTGAATATGTTGGATCCATTATGGATCTCCAGGTCCTGCTGTTGGTTATTGATCGGAGAGGTAGTTCGCGAACCATAGGGTGACACACTTAAGGTACCATGTTGTTTAAGTAGATATGGAATCTGAGTTGGAGACTGAATGTTGTTCAGAGTCTCGGATAGGATCCAGCACATCACGAGGAGGTTCGACATAGTCCAGAGAATAAGATTCATATAATGGAAGTCATCTTCCGGGGTTATGAAAAGTTTTCTGTATTTTGACACGAGCTTCTAGAAGGTTCTAGAGGGTCACCAGTGGGCCCACCACCCTAGGAGGGGCCACATGGGCTGAGGGAATGTTGCAGGGGCCCATGGTCCAGCCACACCAGGCCCAAGAAGCCCAAACAAGCCAGCCCCATATGGATAAGTATGAATCCCTAAAAAATAGGGGATCTGACTTGGGGGAAGGAAACTTCCCCCTCCCCATGCCCCGGCCCTAGAGGTGGAGGGCAAAGGTGGCAGCCTAGCCACACCCCCCTCTATATAAAGAGGGGAGTGGAGGGCGCACCCCTGCCCCTTGACCTTGACCCTAGCCGCCACCCTCCTCCTCCTCTTCCTCCTGCTCTGGCTTAGGTGAAGCCTTGCAGGATTATCTCCTCTTCCACCACCACCATGCCTTCATGATGCTGGGATTCCGAGGGGATCTACTACCTCCGTTGCCCACTGGAACAGGGACAGGAAGGTATTCATCGACTTCATACGTGTGACCGAGTGCAGAAGGGCAGCCGGAACGTGACGCCGGAACGAGCATCAACATGATCTTGAGATCGGCAAGTGATCGACTACATCAACCACGAGATCTGATCTCGTTAACACTTTGGATATTCAAGGGTTAGTTCTCATATATCTCGTTGCACCTATCTTATAGATTAGATCTTGGCTTTTCCTTAGATTGCATCTTGGTTTTGTTCGTTCTTGCGGTAGAATTTTTTTGTTTTACATGCTACGAACCCTACAGTGGTATCAGATCCATGTCTATGTGTAGATATATTGCACGAGTCGAACACAATGGTTTTGTGCATGTTAATGCTTTGGTTGTCGTTTGCTTTGCGCATACATTGGATCTTGCGGGATGGTGGGATGAAGCGGCCTGGGCTAACCTTACATGTCAGTGCACATGAGATTTGCTACACGCTCGACGTGCAACTTGCATTGCATAGGTGGCTTTGCGGGTGTCTATTTCTCTCACCATAGTTAAGATCCAATTTACAATTTGCATCTAACAACACTTGTATCAGTGTTGTGGTTCTTGTTCGTAGGTAAGAACGGTTCTTATACGAAAGCCCCAAGCCACGTAAAATATGCAAAGAAAATTAGAGACGTCTAACTTGTTTTTGTAGGGGCATGTGATATGATATGGCCATGATGAGATTGTGATTATATTTTATGTATGAGATGATCTGTATTGTAATATGGCTACCGGTAGGATCCTAATTGTTGTCTTTAAATGTGTTAAGATATGTGTGTCTATTCATCATGTAATAGCTTTATTCCAACCATGAAGCGGCGCCACTGACCTTTACACCATGCTGGTGATGATTGAGATCATGTCCGTGCTTTGGAGATGGAGATCAAAGGCACAAGAAGAAAGGCCATATCATATCACATATTATGAATTGCATGTGATATTAATCCTTTATGCATCTTGTTTTGCTTAGATCGCAACGATAGCATTATAAGATGATTTGTCTCATTAAATATCAAATAATAAAGTGTTCGTCCTTAGTAGGCACTGTTGCTAAGACTTGTCGTTTCAAAGCATCTCGTGATGATTGGGTGTTATAGATTCTATGTGTGCATACAACGGGTGCAAGCCAGATTTGCACATGCAGATACTAAGGTTAAACTTGACGAGCCTAGCATGTACAGACATGGCCTCAAAACACAAAATACCAAAAGGTAAAGCATGAGTCATATGAATGATATGATGAACATGTTGATTGTTTTCCTTTGAATCTACATCTTCTCTCGTGAAGATTGGACTTGGTGTAGTGGATTTGGTTTGTGCAATCACTAAGGCAACATGAGGGATGTGTTTTGAGTGGGAGTTCACCTATTTAATTTAAGAATTAAATTTGAACTCAATTTATCATAAACTTAGTCTAAACTCTTTGAAAATATGTTGTAGATCATCGCGACCCCTTCCATCAAATTTAATGCATTCCTAGAGAAAGAAAAGCTGGAAACAATGGAAGAAACTTCACTGATTGGTTCCATAGCATGAGGATTGTAATTAGTGCTGGTCAGTTGACCTATGTGCTCAATGCACCGCTAGGTGACCCACCTGTAGAGGATGCTACCGAGGATGCTAAAAATGTTGACCTCACTCAGAAGAATCACTACTCCATAGTTCAGTGAGCCATCATGTACGGTTTAGAATCTAAGATTTAGAAGCGCTTTGAGCACCGTAACCCTTCTGATATTGTCAATGAGGTCAAAATGATATTTGAAACTCATGCGGCCGTGGAAAGCTATGAGGCCTCCGAGAAGTTCTTTAACTGTAAAATGGCAGAGGGAAGCTCCGTTAGCGAGCATGTGCTCAAAATATCTTAGCACACGAACAAGCTCCAAGATGTTGGAATAATGATTCCTAATGCGTTAGGGATTCATCGTGTCCTCCAATCACTACCACCTAGTTACAAGAACTTTGTGATGAACTACAATATGCATTGCATGAATAAGACGTTGCCTAAACTCTTCTCGATGCTCAGTGTTGATGGTCAATAAGACCACCAATTTCAGGAAGTAGGGCAAGCCTAAGAACAGGGGCGACATCAAGAAGGGTGGCAAGAAACCTTCCGCACCTAAGAAGCCATGGCTGGCCCTCAGCCTGATACTAAGTTCTTTTACTACAAGGGTGGTGGGTACTGGAAGCGCAATTGCCCCAAGTACCTAGCAGATCTGAAGAACGGCAACATCTAGAAGAAAGGTATATCTGATATACATCTTATTGATGTGTATCTTACTAGTAATCGTAGTAGTGCCAGGGTATTTTATACTGGTTCGGTTGCTCATATTTGTAACTTGAAACAGGAACTACGGAATAAACAAAGACTGGCAAGAGACGAGGTGACTATGCGTGTTGGAAATGGCTCCAAGTTTGATGTGATCGCCGTCGGCACGTTCCCTCTTCACCTACCTTCGGGATTGGTTTTAAATTTGAATAATTGTTATTTGGTGTCTGCGTTAAGCATGAACATTATATCTGGATCTTGTTTATTGCGAGACGGTTATTCGTTTAAGTTTGAGAATAATGGTTGTTTGATTTATATGAGTAATATCCTTTATGGTCATGCACCTGAGATGAATGGTTTATTCTTATTGAATCTCGATAGTAGTGATACACATGTTCATAACATATATGCTAAACGAATAAAATTGAATGATAATTCCATGTACATGTGGCACTGTCATCTTGGTTACATTGGAGTGAAACGCATGAAGAAACTCTATACCGATGGACTTCTTGAATCACTTAATTTTTAATCACTTGAAAGATGCAAAGCATGACTAATGGGAAAAATGACTAAGACTCCATTCTCTAGGATAATGGAGCGAGCTACAGACTTACTGGAAATAATACATACTGATGTGTGTGGTCCAATGAGTATAGCATCACGGGATGGATATAGTTATGTTCTTACTTTCATGGATGACTTGAGTAGATATGTGTATATCTACTTTATGAAGCATAAATACGAAACTTTAGAGAAGTTTAAAGAATTTCAATGTGCAGTAGAAAATCAACGTAACAAGAAGATTAAGTTTCTGCGTTCTGATCGTGGAGGTGAATAACTGAGTTACGAGTTTGGCATGCATTTAAAGAAACGCGGAATACTTTCACAATTGACACCGCCGGGAACACCACATCGTAATGGTGTGTCTGAATGTTGTAATCAAACTCTCTTAGATATGGTTCAGTCTATGATGTCTCTTACAGATTTACCGTTATCATCTTGGGGTTATGAATTAGAGACAACTGCATTCACTTTAAATAGGGCACCATCTAAATCTGCTGAAACAACCCTGTACGAATTATGGTTTGCTAGGAATCCTAAGTTGTCGTTCCTTAAAGTTTGGGGCTACTAAACTTATGTAAAGAAGTTACAACTCGACAATCTTGAACCAAAAGCGGAAAAATGCATCTTCACAGGATACCCTAAAGAGACAATTGGGTATACCTTCTATCATACATCTGAAGGCAAAGTTTTTGTTGCTAAGAATGGTTCCTTTCTTGAAAAGGAGTTTCCCTTGAAAGAAGTGACAGGAAGGAAAGTAGAACTCGACGAGGTTGTTAAACCTTCTCTCAGATTTGAGAGTAGCGCAGCACTGGAAGATGTTTTTGTGCCGCCTGCACCAATAAGAGAGGAAGCTAATGATGATGATCATGGAACTTCGAACGAAGTTTATGCTGAACCTCACAGGTCAACGAGGGTTCGTACCACTCCTAATTGGTATGACCCTGTATTGAATGTCATGTTGGTGGACAACACCGACGACCCTGCGATGTATGAGGAAGCAATGATGAGCCCAGATTCCAACAAATGGCAAGAAGCCATCAAATCCGAAAATGGATCCATGTACAAAAACCAAGTATGGACTTTGGTGGACCTACCTGATGGCCCCAAGGCTGTCGAGAAGAAATGGATTTTCAAAAAGAAAACAGACGCTGATGGTAATGTTATTGTCTATAAAGATCGACTTGTCACAAAAGGGTTCCAACAAATTCAAGGAGTTAACTATGATGATACTTTCTCACTGGTAGGAAAGCTAAAGTCTGTGAGGATTTTGTTAGCAATCACTGGATTTTTCAATTATGAGATTTGGCAGATGGATGTCAAAACGGTGTTCCTTAATGGTGATATTGAGGAAGAGTTGTATATGGTACAACCCAAAGGTTTTGTAGATCCTAAAGATGCTGGCAAGGTATGCAAGCTTCAACACTCCATTTATGGACTGAATCAACCATCCTAGAGCTAGAATCAACGTTTTGATAAGGAGATAAAAAACTTTGGATTTATACAAACTTTTGGAGAAGCTTGTATTTACAAGAAAGTGAGTAGGAGATCTGTAGCATTCCTAGTACTATATGTGGATGATATATTTGTTGATTGGGAATCATATAGAACTTCTTGAAAGTGTCAAAGCCTATTTGAATAATAGTTTTTCAATGAAGGATCTTGGCGAAGCACCATACATTTTTGGCATGAAGATTTATAGAGAAAGATCAAGACACTTAATATCGCTTTCACAAAGTACATAACTGGAAAAGGTTCTAAAGAGGTTTAGAATGGAATACATCAAGAAAGGGTTATTGCTCATGTTGCCAGGTAAGACCTTGAGTAAGACTCAAAGTCCAGCTATGGTAGCAGAAAGAGAAAAGATGAGCAAAATCCCCTATGCCTCATCCATGGGCCATGTCATGTATGCCATGTTGTGTACGAGACCGGATATCGCACATGATGTTAGTTTGACCAACATATATCAAAGTGATCGTGGAGTAGAACACTGGACAGTGTCAAAAATATCCTAAAGTACCTGAAGAGGACTAAGGATATGGTTCTTTCTTATGGAGGTTACGAAGAGCTCATTGTAAATAGTTACACCAATGCTAGTTGGAACACCGATCCGGATGACTCGAAGTCACAGTCTGGAAACGTATTAATTTTGAATGGTGTGGCAGTGAGCTGGAGGAGTGCCAAGCAAGTCATTATGGCGAAATCTTCAATTGAATCAGAGTACATAGCTGCTTTAGACGCTGCACAAGAAGCGATATGAATGAAGGAGTTCATTAATGAGCTTGGTGTGGTTCCTAGTGCGTTGGACCCGATGGCCATCTATTGTGACAACATGGGTCCCATAGCTAATGCATAGGAGCCAAGGTCACACAAGAAGCTGAAGCACATCAAGCGAGGTTTTTATTCTATTCACGAGTATGTCCAAGATGGTGACATAAAGATTTGCAAAGTACACACAGATCTGAATGTGGCAGATCTGATGACTAAACCTCTCCCTAGAGCAAAACATTACCAACACAAGAAAGCCATGGGTGTTGGGTACATTACCATGTAATCCAGATTATTGACTCTAGTGCAAGTGGGAGACTGTTGGAGATATGCCCAAGAGGCAATAATAAAGTGGTTATTAATATATTAGTGTGTTTATGATAAATGTTTACATTCCATGCTATAACTGTATTAATAGGAAACACTAATACTTGTGTGTTTTGTAAACATAAAAGAGTCCCTAGTAAGCCTCTTGTTAAGACTAGCATGTTGATTAATAGATGATCATGGTTTCGTGATCATGGACAATGGATGATATTAATAACAAACATCACATCATTAGGAGAATGATGTGATGGACACACACCCATGGTAAGCATGGCATAAGATCAAGTCATTAAGTTCGTATTGCTACATGCTTTCAAATACATAGTAACCTAATCCTTCGACCATGAGATCATGTTAAGCACCATCACCGAATGAGTTCTTTGATGACATAAAATGCGACTTCGTAACTAGGTGGTTAGAAAGGTGGCATTAGGTATTCTAAAAGTATGCGTTGAAGCGCATGGATCAAGAATGGTATTTGTCCGTCCTAATGACGGATAGATATACTCTAGGCCCTCTCGATGGAGTGTCATCCAATTGGCTTGCAACCACGTGACCAGGTCACAAGGGATGTCATATCACCATTCGATTAAAGACTACTTATAAGTAATGAGGTTGAACTAGGTATGGAGATACCGATAATCAAACCTTGGATAAGTAGAGTATCGCGCAACAAAGGGAATCGGTATCATATGTTAATGGATCTTTGATCATGAAGTTATCATTGGATATGTGGGAGCCATTACGGATCCCCAGGTCCTGTTGTTGGTTATTGATCGGAGAGGTGTCTCGATTATGTCTGCATAGTTCACGAATCGTAGGGTGACACACTTAAGGTTCGATGTTGTTTAAGTAGATATGGAATGTGAGTTGGGGACTGAATGCTGTTCGGAATCTCGGATAGGATCCATGACATCATTAGGAGGTTCAGAATAGTTCGGATAATAAGATTCATATAATGGAAGTCATCTTCCGGGTTCCGAAAAGTCTTCGGTATTTTGACCAGAGCTTCTAGAAGGTTCTAGAGGGCCACTAGTAGGCCCACCACCCCGAGAGGGGCCACATGGGCTGAGGGAATGTTGCGGTGCCCATGGGCCAGCCGCACCAGGCCCAAGAAGCCCAAACCGGCCAGCCCCATATGGGTAAGTATGAATCCCTAAAAGGGGATATGACTTGGGGGAAAGAAACTTCCCCCTCCCATGCGCCGGCCCTGGAGGTGGAGGGCAAAGGGGGCAACCCTAGCCGCACCGCCCTCTATATAAAGAGGGGAGGGGAAGGAGCACCCTTGCCCCTTGACCTCAACCTTAGCCGCCACCCTCCTCGTCCTCTTCCTCCTTCTCCGGCTTAGGCGAAGCCCTATAGGATTCTCTCCTCCACCAACACCACCAAGCCGTCGTGCTGCTGGGATTTTGAGGGGATCTATTACCTCTGCTCCCTGCTGGAACAGGGAGAGGAAGGTCTGCATCGATTCCGTACATGTGATCACGAGTGTGGATGTGCTGCCGGAACGCGGTGCCGGAAGGACCGTCAACGCTATCTTGAGATCAGCAAGTGATCGACTACATCAACCATGAGATTCGATCTTGTTAATGTTGTGGATCTTCAAGGGTTAGTTCTCATCTATCTCGTTGCACCTATCTCGTAGATTAGATCTTGGCTTTTCCACATATTGGATGTTGGTTTTGTTCGTTCTTGCGGTAGAATTTTTTTGGTTTACTTTCTACGAACCCTACATATTTAAATTGCGGGGTACCTAAACAACATGAACCTTCTTTGTCGGGATCCGAATTTTTCTCTTTTCCATCTCATGCATTCTACATACATCATGCCGAATCTTTTTCCATAGTATTAAATAGTGCATCCGGTGTTTATTTTAGTGCTTTGCTTCTTCGAAGATTAGGCCATTGTGTTGATGCGAGCTTCAAACCGATCTTTGGATGAACCTTCGGCTATGTCTCCCAGGCGAGCATTATCCCCCTTTCTACCTATTTTGCATTTATAGTATTTACTTCCTTCTGTTGATCTATTGTTATCTGTGTTGTGATTCTTTAGTTTTCCATACCATTTTTATTCCTTCCAGCCTCTATAATGCCTTGGACACCTCCTATTTCTTGTTGTTTGGTAGACATTTGACCTTGCGAGTCATAGTTTCTTTCTCAGGAGTTGGTTCAAGTTGTCTAGTTCCACCGTGACTGGGGGTTGACACAGGCTTAATGGTGGAGATAATCAGGGTTCACTTATCACTTGATAATTAAATGTTGGAAGTAGATATAACTAATGAAGAGGCACATGTGGGTAATAGTTGATATCTGGTTTTTAACTTCCCACTTGTGTCCACCTAGGACTTGAGTTCTTGACACTTGTTCCGATACCAAGAGCGCTAACCACTTGTGGGGTGTGTGGGCACCCCTATCGGCTTACTACCTGATTTGAAAGTACTGTACTGGGGGCACATACTAGTTTGGGGCGTTATTACTATCATGTACTTATGCCATGCTTTACTGCTTTATTTACTACTGTTGCTCGTGGAGAGCATTTACTACTGTATTGTTTAGGAACCCCGTGCCACGTTTCTGTTGTATCGATAAGCCCAGTCACACTTTTGAGTTCCCAGTCGATTACAACCATCGCCACAAACCCTGGGTCCATCTCCGAGCCGGCCGACTTCATTGCCGGTAGGTTAGTGGGGTTGCCCCCATGTACTTCCTTTGTGTCTGGGAAACGTCGTGTCCAAAGCCCCGCCGACATACTTATGGGTGTATTTTTCATGATCTTGCACCAAACCAATCTACCAAACGAGGGTGGAAGTACATGTGGATACTTTGGTGCACCCCTGCAGGGTTAAATCTTTTCAAAAAGCCATGTCCATGGTTATGAACGACTTGGAACATAGTTTCTCGATAATAGACAACTTGAACTAAAGAATTACTGTTATAATTTGACTTGTATCTGACATAACTAGGAAGTTGGATCACCACCATATAATGAATTAATAAAACCGCCAACTGTGTGAGTTTCCTTAGAAGGACTTCCTCATTTGGTCTCGAGGGGGAAATACCAGGATGGGTATGTTTGGTGTTAGTATCAGGTTGGTTCCGAATAGGTCTTTCTTATCCCTCTCTGATAGACGTCAGTTGTATTGAGACTCTATAGGTTGTTTAGTGCATGCTTTGCTACTACCGTTCCCACCATACCTTTGTAGGTGAGCGCCTTCGAATTCTAAGACTCGCCATGTATTGGCCTCAGTACTGACCGCTCCGTTTTTGCTTTTCCCTTTTTTGACACCCCTTTTATTTTGACATGTTTGAGTTTGACGATGTTAGCAAGGTTACCCTTTCTACTTGGCCTGGGCAAGGCTATGGATGCCATTGGTTATGAATATTCTTCAAGACTCTTAGTCTAATTTACACATTATCCGCACTCAGACGTTGTACGTTTTCAAGATGATTTGGATATTTGTACAGTATATTTGTATCCTTGACTCGAGGATTCGTTGTTGTATATATTTTCTTGTGGGTTCCATCATGAACTATTGTGTAAGGGTATTACTTCGTTTTTCACCCACACGCAAGTTCCTGGTGGGCATCCTTAAATTGTTTCTATGCGGGTTTTGCGGGAATCGCTAAAATCTGCATAGGATCGATTCGAGGATGTTATAGGGTACCTACTATTGGCCTATCTGGTCCAGCCCAGCAGAAGGCCCACATGACGATCTGCTGCTGACGGTGAAGCCCATGAATATTTAGGTGCAAGCCCATGAAGGATTTGACTCCTTGGCGGATACAACAAGACTAGATAGGAAACCTTAGGGTTAGACCCTTATACCTGTAACAGACTTGGACGTCTCCTGAGACCTAGCCTCCCCATATAAAGGCTAGGAGGGAGCGAGGAGGAGGATCATCAAAACTCGAAAACATACACGCGCCAGATTCAATATGTGCTTCATAGCCATCTCGACACCCTTGTAACCTTCGGTTCCTCATTCAATCAAGAACAGAAAAGCATGGGTAGGGTTTTCCCTCCGGGGCCTAAACCTAGGTAAACCTCGTGTACCCTTTGTCTTTGTCTATTAGCCAACAAAGTCTCCAGCGCACTGCTCTTCCCTAAACTCAAGCCCATCAAGTATGGGAATTGACGTGATCACCCCACCTCAATTTACACCATATGTGGGAAGCATGTGTGCTGATGTCACGACTTCGGCAGCCTCATCACCGGCGATCTACAACTCATCGGCATTGGAGGGATAGATCTACTTCGGCTGCTTTGACTTGACCGTCCACTTGCTGGCTATACACCGGGCCTTTAACTCCCTCAACGATAGATCCGATATGTCGATCGGATATTTGAAATTCTAGGTCAGCAAGATCGATAATCTTCGCCTCCTGGATCAAATCTATTTTGTGGGGCCCCCGGATTAATCATCCGAGAAATCCCTGTTATGTATATATCCACGTTCACATGATCAGTGAGCCGTTGAACATAACCGACAAGTATCATTACATCATCCGAGATATACCGAATTACAAGACTTACATAAATGTCGTTATGGCTATACCCTCTTCAACAGCGGAACATCATCACGCGCAGAGCCCAATCATGCCTCAACCTACAGGCAACTGACTGGGAGGACGTCCTAGCTCGCATAGCCGTCAACTTCATCCTCTTCTTGATATCTGACCAAGTTAATAGCCAGGGACAATGCCAGTGAGTACTTTGAATGTACTCGCAAACCACCTTAAGATAACAATAATCACATGAGGATATGCATTAAGGTTGTGGTAGGAGGAGGGCTTCAAGAGAGGTTCTTTTCTCAAATAGTTTCTCTTGTAGATATAGTATCTACATATCTTTGTTGAAAAAGAGTTTTGAAACATGGCTCTATTTTATAAATCAGGATATCCCCATATCCTTGATGAAAACCTTTTTGCAAACAGTTTCGAGAAAAACCCTTCTTAAACCTCTTTGACCTCCTCTGGTCAAAACCAAACTTTAAACTCAGGTTCCCTCGAAACCTCCATACTTTCATACATTTTTCCAAACACCACCATTTGGGTACTCCTACCCATCACCTTTTCAACCATCCTTGATCATGGACGTGGCTATTCGAATAGATTATACTCTACAGAGTTTACGCACTTTCCCCACAAGAATCAATACATCCGCCAGGATAAAACCATGGCCCACTACACATGGTAGACAGGGGTTCGGATAATCAAACCTAACCTTTCGCTTGTCGACCCTAGCAAAGGCTTCTTTTCCTTTTGGGTTTGTTCTCCCCAGCATCGAGTATGTGGCCCCCGGCCATAGTCCTACCTTCCGTACACGCATATACCCAAACCGCAGCTTGGCGTATACCTTAACTTGCTGAGTCACTTCCTTCTGTACTACCTAAGTCATACCATCCACGGGAGACCCAATTGTTGCACCGGCACTCCTGCCAAGACAGGCTCACTCTTGCCGAAGCAAGCTACATGCTCCAAATCCGTAGAACTATTAGCGCCTGCCCTGAATTCAGGGGATTTCTCCCAATATGCATTGTACAAGCTGCCTCGGCTAAAGAAGACAAACTACGAGTTAAGCCCCAGCACCTGGGGTAATGTGGTTGCACGTATAAAATTGTTCCGGTAAAGGCGTAGAACATCCCTTCTCTTTCTCTTGTCCATTTTCTCATTTCTCATCATCACCACTTCTTTAGCTAAAACATCCGCTTGGAAAGATGCCTCTTCCCAAGAGTTTTACAAAGCAGTTTTTAAACATTTGTAGTAGGCTAAATCCCAAAACAATTTATCCAACAAAAATTCCTGGTTTCCAACGAGGTATGATGCTAATCATAATAACCTCGATCTAAAGGGGCGTAAATGGTAGGTTTACATCAGGGTGGGTGCCATGAGGGACACCAAGTCATAACTTGGAGGAGCCAAGTCATTAGCGCGGTATTTATAAAACAAGACATGCAGATGAATAGTGCAATTTATAAAGGAGGTAGAAAACAGGTAATAAAAAGAGTAGGACAAGTATCGGAATTCGGGAATGGTGGCTTGCCTGAGATCAGCAATATAGCATAATTGTCCCTAGACTTCTTCTTAGAATACCCAATAATATACAATAATAACCATCTTCTTCTGATCTCCGAGATAACCACAACTATCATCGTCAAGCAGCACACATGCAAACAAGCAAGAGCACAATCAACACAAGGCATACAAGCAATAATACATACATCAAACAATGAACAATACAAGTTTACAAATCAGTAGGTCTTATGAAGAATGGATTTAATAAGATTGGCCTTGTCTTGGAAACATGGAAGAAAATCCCGATGAACTACCTAAGATGGGTTTTGGACCAAGAACATATTATGTATGATACCATTGTGTAAAAATGATACCAACTGATAGGAGTTGATAAAATGAAACCACCAAAAGTGGTTTCACTATTTTATCACTTTTCTTTAATTTCTTATTAATATACTAGTGATAAAAGCTCTAGTTTTAGGAAATAAGTCACCAGAAAAGTTCTGAAGCTCCAAAAAATATTTCCTTGGATGGGTAGGTAGGGTTTTAGGTACTTATTCACAAAGAGTTGGAATTAGGTCAACATAATTACCAAAATACCCTCAGGAAATTCCCAAAGGCAGTTCTGTAGACAAATTGTCTTTTTCACCAGATTAAATATACAGGGACTTTTGATATGAGGCAAAGGGCAAATGATAGGTATTGAAAATACCTTCTAGTACCAATTGGAAATACTAATTTTGGATTTGCTGAGCTATTGTAGTGATTTATCTAGTGATAAAGTCACATGCAAAAGTGTTTAATTTACTACAAATTCTACAGAAGCTCAAAATTTAGTGATCTCCTGGGGTTTGGTATATATGGATGTAGCTCACCCAAGAGAGTTGGAATTGGATCAATTGAACCCATGGTTTGGTCTAGCGAATTTTCTAAAGTCAGAGAGGAGCTGATTTTATTATTTATGCTACAGTAACTCCAAGGTTCCACTTGGTATGTGGTCAGGGTCACCTGATAGGTACATGAAATACCTACTAGAGTAAACTTGGTTTAATACATTTGGGTTTACTAAACTCCCGGAAATAATCAGGGAGTGTTTTTGATACTTCTTGGTATCTTAAATACCAGGAAATAATGAAAAATAATTTAAGTAGGTGATTTATTCTGAATGGTTAGGAAAATCCTAAGGAACATTTATAAATTTATAGTTGGCCACTTTTTGTTAGTTTAGATATTTATTTTGAATTAAACCAAACCCCAATATTTAAGATCTTGAGGATTTAAATAAAGGAAAAGTGGACCGGCTACTGAAATGGATCCGAAGGAGATGGTCGCTGCTGGAGAATCATCCCACTCGGCAAGGCTGGGAGGCCTGAACTGAACCAAGTTAGGCCCAGGATGTCAGCCTTTGGGCGTCAAGAAGAGGTATGGGGACTCGTCTGCTGGATTAAAGGGCGATGACGGCTCAAGGCCCAGTCCATCTCACGACAGAGCCGGCAGGCTGAAACCCTAGTGGAGCTTGGGGAGCGACGACGCGGCTCACCTGGGTCTCGGGGGAGTTCGGGGAGGCGACAGGGCGATGCGGGACTCCAGGGAGAGTTCGGGGAGGGGCGCCAATGGCGGTTTCTACGCCCGGAAAGAGCTCGCGCGATTGGGGCTGAGTGGAGGCTTCGGGAGCTTGGTGGCGACACTGGTGGAGGCTGACTTGAGAGGCAAAAAGGGTATCGTTAGATGCAGGGGATCGAGAGGAATCAAGTGGTGTGACATGCAGAGGGAGAGGAGCAACAAGGAGAGCTCTAGGCTCGATTCTTCAAGGAGGTCGAAGCTTTTCCTCCTCCCTCTCACGGGCAGCACAGTGGATGGAAGAGGCTGGGGAGCTCGGGGGTGATCTATCAGGCATAGGGGAGCCTTGTGAGGCCACATGCAGGTGGAGGAGAGCTCAAGAGAGGGCACCTCGAGCTCGAGCTCATGAATGGCCGAGAGGACTTTCTCTCTTCTCCTGGCCAGTACAGAGCAAGGGAGGGGAAGTGAAGTTAGGGGGTGGTGAGTGGGGAGCAGTGGGGGCGATTGGAGGCGCTGGGGTGGCCTCGGGATATTTATTTGAGGGGAGATGGGTTCATGGTGAACCTTGTCCACCTAGTGCAAGGGAGGAGACGGGAGGGCTCTGGTTGGCTAAGGGGACGGTGTAGAGGTAGGAGGTGGGGCTCTGAGTCGAGCAATGAGTGGAGGGGAGGGTGGTGGCTGTTGCTGCCTCACTAATGCTAGGCTTATCTTTAATTAGCCATGTCTCTCTCCTAATAAGCTTAAGGGGACAAGTTTGTGGGGGTGGTAAAGTGGCATGCCGACCAGGGGTGGTGGGTGTTGCTGTGGTGGGAACATGTTTAGTTTTGGTGAGGGTTTGAAGGAGATTTGAAAGATAGATTGAATGATTTCAAATGTTGGCCAAACTTTGGATCATGGAGCCAGTTTCAAAACTTGTTCTTGGAAGGTTGGGGTAATGATGCTGGTTGGTAGGTGGGGTCAAGATACACCTCTAGTAATTTATTGACATTTTGCAAATGGTTTTTGGTGCATTTTTGATCAATTATCCAAAACGTGCAGAAGTGGTTTATAGAATCTCAATTGATAAATTTTCATTGGACATGGTTGGTTTTTGATGTGAGATGATTCTAAATATGAATCCATACTTTGAGGAATTTTCCCATGATTTATTGGGGACTAAAAGTATTTAAAACTATTATTATTCCATTTATGCCATTTGAGAAAATAGGCAAAAAGAAATAATAAAACTTCTCAAAAATACATACTTTTGAGATGGTAAGCTAGGGTATGATATATGGATCTCAAATGAGCCAAAACTTGTGGAAGTGCTTTGGCAAAAACCAAACTTTCCCTTGGGAAAGGAACTTTGGAGATTTTGTCTATTGAAGAGAGTATTTAGATTTGGAGCCATAATAATTATGGATAATGTTTGATAAATCTTGATGATCAAGGTAGATGATGTAGACAAGGTGTATCCAGCATTTGCAACCTTGGGAATTGGAAATCCAACTTGATTAGATGGAAAACAAGGAGTTGTGGATCTAAGGTGATGTTATTTTTATACCCCCAAAACCTTGTTGGATCTTGGAGCTCAGAGCTCACCTTGATGCAAGGGATAGATGGAGAGTTAGACCAAGTCATATAGACGACCATGGTAGAAGTAGTTTGGATTGGTTACATTTGAGGTGGTATGGAAGTGTTGGCAAACTTTGTTGAAAATAAGGCTGCCATACCAGATGAGTCATGATGCCTTATAAACCATGTGGGTTTAAGAAGCACAAAGATCCACTTGGAACAAGTGAAGTAGATGTTGATAGACCTATATGATTAGAACACAACCATGCAAAGCGTTGGTCCTTAGAATGTTGGATGATGGTGTGAGCTTCTGTCAAACTAGGCATTTTGACTAGATTTGCAGGAATAGTTATTTTCTTGCCTGCAAAACCATCAAGAACAAGTGGGTGGGAGGATGATATAACCAAGGGAAAGAGTGGGACTTGGTATTACATAGGATGTTTAACAAGATGGTTCAAATGCATTTTCAAAAATGCACAAGGGTTGAGAAAAGGAGACATTCAAAAAGGTGATGTTGTAATAGATTCCAGACTTGGCCATATTTGGCAGATTTAGGGTTTTTTTGACTAGAATCTGGATGGTGGTTATTTTGATGGGTTGCAAGGTACAAAAGCATCATCAAGTGGATGATGTTGAAGTGTAGATTGAGTGGGAAGGATCATTGCTTGATACTCGTCTTCATTGACTTGGAAGCTCCTAGGAGGGATCACTTCAGAAGGGGTCTAGTTAGGGTTTTAGATGTTCACCTCGTAGCTAGAGATCTGATCTAGATTTGTATTCTTGCTTATGGTGTGGTGATTTGGAAACATCTTGGCCCTAGTGATGATCTCCTAGAGTAGCTCATACTATCTCCTAAGCAGACAAATCAAGCAGCAGATCAAGGCAACTCATCTTACGAACAAAGCAAACCTACTACTAGGGTTACCATCAAGCCTAGCTCGAGGTAAGGATGGGTATTTTGAAAAGGTTGTGGTTGGAGTCAGGTGAGAGTCCTTGGTATCTCTACCAAGAGTAGAATTCAAAAGCTTTAAAAAGAGGTTTTGGGAACCCTAGAGATAAGATTAGTTGAAGGTCTGTCTTGAAAACATAAGGAGATTATAATAGGTTGCTCTCCATAGTTTGGGGTAATAGAAGCTACTAAAAAGGGTGGAGGTTGTAAAGGTATCTTGGCTCAGGTTTTGAAATGCCAGACATTTGAGAATATGTAAAATGAGCCAGGACATTTTTGTTAAATAGCTTTTGTCAACTAATGTTGAGGTAAGGAGTATATCTTCTAATACACATTCATAAGCATAAACATTGTCAAACAACAGGAAAACACTTCATCACTAAACAAGAAAAAGTTTTTGTTCCCCCTGATTTTTGCATTTTGGGCAACTAATCAGGATTGCTGAAATTGGGATGTTACAGACCTTTCCCCCTAAAAAGAATCTCGTCCCGAGATTCAAGAGAGTAGGGTTAGGGAATTTTGAGTCGGGGGATACTAGGTGTCTTACACGTACTATCTTATGGACTCCATCTTTGAAAGGTACTACTCTGTCGATCAAGTTGAGCTTCAGTCTTCCGAGATGCACGGAGGGTTAAGCAGAGTCTAGTCCCGATTGCGAGGGATGACCTTCTTTTCCTTCCGAACTCTATATCTCGAGGGCTTAAACTAGGCAGACTATCTCGATGTTGAACTTCACAGGGTACTCGTCGGAGGATAGAATCTATGGCCTGGTGTACCTTTCTCTAAGAATTCACAGCTCTACCTTAGGGGCGTAGCATATCCTAATTAAACATTTTTACGGTCGATACACCTAGGTTTGCTTCTAGTGAAGGGTTACTCTATTCTGGTGGGAAAGACTACGTCTTTCCCCCTTAGGATTAAACTAGGGTAGATCGGAGAGTTGGCATATTCCTTCCTTCTTGAAGTCATTGAATGGGGTTTTTGGAGGTTGTCGTCCATCTTTCTTCTGGAGTAGAGACCTTCGGAAGGCTTCCGGGAATTATGACCTATTGGGCTTATATACTATTATAATTCATACTTAGCCTGTTGAAGCCATCGGAGACTTACGTCCTCTAAGCGACTTGAACCGAGGGGTTGGCGATGCGGTGGTCCTTCTGGTATATCTGCAGCTGAAATAGCAGAGGGACTTCGTAGGATCTTTAGTTAGTTTCTCCACTGATAACTCGCGGGTGGTTGTTTGGCGGAATGACGGTCTATCCGAAGATCTCTTCTTAAGTATCCTTTGGTAGACAGTCTTCTGAGGATTGAGTGGAAAGACGCAGTCTTTCCACCTTAGAGCTTCACGAAGGTGCTTTAGGAGTGGTGCAGATCTTCCCGGAGTCTCGGAGTTCTGACCTGATGTTAGCGGAAGGCTGTATCTTCCCGGAGTCTGGAGCTGGGGTCTTCGAGTGACGTCTTATCGCTTAAGCCTTATCGGGGGTGGTTTCTTATGGATATTGAGGATCCTTTGGTGATCGACTTCTAGCTCCAACAGAATTCTTGCTGTAGTAGACTGATGAACAAGGGAGTGTTGCGCTATTGACGAGTCTTGAGAGGTGAGTTGGACGGGGCATGTCATCCTGCTGAGATGAAGTCTTCGAGTTGTCCTGACTGGTTGATGTCGAACTCCTGGTTCTTCCGATGCTTTCCCTCTCATATACTCTCGAGGTTAGTCTAGGTTATCTTTAGTGACAACTAATAGGGGTTCCTGAGGTACTAGGTGAGTTTTCGCTCCTCGGATCACCCTATTATGAAGGTCAAAGCAAACCAGAACAAGCAAACAAGGCGAACAGAGCGAGAGAATTCACAATGTCCTCGGCAAACATCAAACATCAAGCAACACATGTGGCACTTAGGCAAGAAAACACAGTCAACGCTAGGGACCAAGGAGTTAACTACTTGTGATGTAGGGGAATCCTATTCTTAGTACTATTGACCCTAGATATCGTCTTTCTTCAGGTCGGAGTCACTATCTTGCAGATGAAGGCTTCATCATATCTTGGACGCTTCTTGATAGTGTAACACTTGATGTCTTCTAATTATGGAGATTCCGCGGGTAGAGCGATATTGTAGTCTCCTTGTGTTTGCTGGTACTTGCTTGTCTTCATCTTGTTCTCATTGTCTTCACCGGGTTCTAGATCCTAGTTATTTAAAATCCATAGGTTTGAAGTTTGGACGAGAGTTAGAGGAAACCATTTTCGAAGGCATTTACTTAAAGTAAGAGAAGAAGTATAACTTTTTGAAACTCATTGAGAAACTAGTTTTCAAAAGCCAGGGTTTTCAAAATAAGGTTCCTGTCTAATGACCATGCTAACTAAGGTTCTCCTACAGTCAGGATGGCTCTGATACCAAGTCTATGGGGCCCCCGAATTAATCATCTAAGAAATCCCTGTTATGTATATATCCATGTTCCAATGATCAGTGAGCCGTGGAACATAACCTACAAGTATCATTACAACATCTGAGATATACCGAATTACAAGACTTACATAAATGTCGTTATGGCTATACCCTCTTCAGCAACGGAACATCATCATGCGCAGAGCCCTATCATGCCTCAACCTACAGGCAACTAATTGGGAGGACGTCCTAGCTCGCATAGCCATCAACTTCATCCTCTTCTTGATATCTGACCAAGTTAATAGCCAGGGACAATGCCAGTGAGTACTTTCAATGTACTCGCAAACCACCTTAAGATAACAATAATCACATGAGGATATGTATTAAGGTTGTGGTAGGAGGAGGGCTTCAAGAGAGGTTCTTTTCTCAAATAGTTTCTCTTGCAGATATAATATCTACATATCTTTGTTGAAAAAGAGTTTTGAAACATGCCTCTATTTTATAAATCAAGATAGTCCCATATCCTTGATGAAAACCTTTTTGCGAACAGTTTGGAGAAAAACCCTTTTAAACCTCTTTGACCTCCTCTGGTCAAAACAAAACTTTAAACTCAGGTTCCCTCGGAACCTCCATACTTTCATCCATTTTTCCAAACACCACCATTTGGGTACTCCTAGACATCACCTTTCCAAACATTCTTGACCGTGGACGTGCCTATTTGAATAGATTATACTCTGCAGAGTTTGCGCACTTTCCCCACAAGAATCAATACATCCGCCGGGATAAAACCATGGCCCACTACACATGGTAGACGGGGGTTCGGATAATCAAACCTATCCTTTCGCTTGTTGACCCTAGCAAAGGCTGCTTTTCCTTTTGGGTTTTTTATCCCCGGCATCGAGTATGTGGCCCCCGGCCATAGTCCTATCTTCCGTACACGCATATACCCAAACCGCAGCTTGCCATATACCTTAACTTGGTGAGTCCACTTCCTTATGTACTACCTAAGTCATACCATCTGCGGGAGACCCAATTGTTGCACCGGCACTCCTGCCAAACCAGGCTCATTCTTGCCGAAGCAAGCTACAGGCTCCAGATCCGTGGAACTCTTAGCGCATGCCTGGAATTCAAGGGATTTCTCCCAATAAGCATTGTACAAGCTACCTCGGCTAAAGAAGACAAACTACGAGTTAAGCCCCAGCACCTGGGGTAATGCGGTTGCACGGATAAAATTGTTCCGCTAAAGGTGTAGAACATCCCTTCTCTTTCTCTTGTCCATTTTCTCATTTCTCATCATCACCACTTCTTTAGCTAAAACATCCGCTTGGAAAGATGCCTCTTCCCAAGGGTTTTACAAAGCAGTTTTTAAACATTTGTAGTTGGGTAAATCCCAAAACAATTTATCCAACAAAAATCCATGGTTTCCAACAAGGTATGATGCTAATCATAATAACCTCGATCTAAAGGGGAGTAAATGGTAGGTTTACATCAGGATGGGTTCCATGAGGGACACCAAGTCATAACTTGGAGGAGCCAAGTCATTAGCACAGTATTTATAAAACCAGACATGCAGATGAATAATGCAATTTATAAAGGAGGTACAAAACAGGTAATAAACAGAGTAGGACAAGTATCGGAATTCGGGAATGGTGGCTTGCCTGAGATCAGCAATATGGCATAATTGTCCCTGGAATCTTCTAGAATACCCAATAATATACAATAATAACCATCTTCTTCTGATCTCCGAGATAATCGCAAATATCGTCGTCAGGGAGCACACATGCAAACAAGCAAGAGCACTATCAACACAAGTCATACAAGCAACAATACATACAACAAACAATGAACAATACAAGTTTACAAATCAGTAGGTCTTAGGAAGAATGGATTAAATAAGAATGGAAAATCCCTTAGTATTTATAGCCGAGGAACTACCGAAGAGGGATTTTGGATCAAGGACATATTCTGTATGATACCATTGTGTAAAAATGATACCAATAGATAGGAGTTGATAAAATTAAACCAACAAAAGTGGTTTCACTATTTTATCACTTTTCTTTAATTTCTTATGAATATACTAGTAATAAAAGCTCTAGTTATGGAAATAAGTCACCATAAAAGTTCTGAAGCTCCAAAAATTATTTCCTTGGATGGGTAGGTAGGGTTTTAGGTACTGATTCACAGAGAGTTGGAATCAGGTCAAGATAATTACCAGAATGCCCTCAGGAAATTCCCAAAGGCAGTTCTGTAGATAACTTGTCTTTTTCACCAGATTAAATATACATGGACTTTTGATATTAGGCAAAGTGCAAAGGATAGGTATTGAAAATACCTTCCAGTAACAATTGGAAATACTAATTTAGGACTTGTAGAGCTAGTGTAGTGATATATCTAGTGATAAAGTCACATCAGAAGTGTTTAATTTACTAATAATCTACAGAAGCTCAAAGTTTAGTGATGTCCTGGGTTTAGGTAGATACGAATGTAGCTCATCCAAGGGAGTTGGAATTGGGTCAATTCAACTCATGGTTTGGTCTTGGGAATTTTCAAAAGTCAGAGAAGAGCTGATTTTGTTATTTATGCTACAGTAACTCCAAGGTTCCACTTGGTATGGGGTTAGGGTCACCTGATAGGTACATGAAATACCTACTAGAGGAAACTTGGTTTAATCTATTTGGATTTACTAAACTCCTAGAAATAATCAGGGAGTGTTTTTAATACTTCTTGGTATCTTAAATACCAGGAAATAATGAAAAATAATTTGAGTAGGTGCTTTATTCTGAATGGTTAGGAAAATCCTAAGGAACATTTATAAATTTATAGTTGGCTACTTTTTGTTAGTTTACAAATTTATTTTGAATTAAACCACACCCCTATATTTAAGATCTAGAGGATTTAAATAAAGGAAAAGAGGACCGGGGCGGCTAGGCTGGATCCGAGCGGAGATGGGCCGTGCTGCGGAGCATCGGCCCACCTCGGCAGGTGCTGCGTGTGGGAGGCCTGGTTCGAACCTACCAGGTCGGTCCCAGATGTCAGCGACGCTTGGCGTCGAAGAGCTATGGGGACTCACCGGTTGATGGATTAAAGGGCGATCAAAGGCCTGCGTCCGTCGTCCACCTCACGACGGAGCCGTCAGGCTAAAACACTAGCGGAGCTCGGCGAGTGGCGGCGTGGCTCTCCTGGGGCTCAGGGGATGTCGGGGAGGCGACAGGGTGATGCGGGACTCTAGGGCGAGTCCGGGGAGGGGCGCTAATGGCGGTTTCTACGCCCGGAAAGAGCTCGCGCGAGCGGGGCCGAGTGGAGGCTTCGGGAGCTTGGTGGCGACGCTGGTGGAGGCTAACCTGAGAGGCAAAAAGGGTATCGTTAGATGCAGGGGAGCGAGAGGAATCCAGTGGTGTGACATGCAGAGGGAGTGGAGCAGCAAGGAGAGCTCTAGGCTCGATTCTTCAAGAAGGCCGAAGCTTTTCCTCCTCCCTCTCACGGGCAGCATAGAGGAGGGAAGAGGCTAGGGAGCTCGGGGGTGATAGATCAGGCATAGGGGACCCTTGTGAGGCCACATGCAGGTGGAGGAGAGCTCGGGATAGGGCACCTCGAGCTCGAGATCATCAATGGCTGAGAGGAGTTTTCCTTCTTCTCCTGGCCAGTACAGAGCGAGGGAGGGGAAGTGGAGCTAAGGGTGGTGAGTGGGGAGGAGTGGGGGCGACTGAGGGCGAAGGGAGGCGCTGGGGTGGCCTCGAGATATTTATTTGAGGGGAGATGGGTTCATGGTGAACCTTGTCAACCTAGTGCAAGAGAGGAAAGGGAGGGCTCGTGTTGGCTAAGGGGACGGTGTAGAGGTAGGAGGTGGGGCTCTGAGTCGAGCAATGAGTGGAGGGGAGGGTGGTCGCTGCTGCTGCCTTACTAATGCTAGGCTTATCTTTAATTAGCCATGTCTCTCTCCTAATAAGCTTAAGGGGACAATTTTGTGGGGGTGGTAAAGTGGCATGCCGACCAGGGGTGGTGGGTGTTGCTGTGGTGGGCACATGTTTAGTTTTGGTGAGGGTTTGAAGGAGATTTGAAAGATAGATTGAATGATTTCAAATGTTGGCCAAACTTTGGATCATGGAGCAAGTTTCAAAACTTAATCTTGGAAGGTTGGGGTAATGATGTTGGTTGGTAGGTGGGGTCAAGAGACACCTCCAGTAATTTATTGAGATTTTGCAAATGGTTGTTAGTGCATTTTTGATCAATTATCCAAAAGGTGCAGAAGTGGTTTAAAGAAGCTCATTTGATAAATTTTCATTGGACATGGTTGGTTTTTGATGTGAGATGATTCTAAATATGAATCCATACTTTGAGGAATTTTCCCATGATTTATTAGGGATTAAAAGTATTTAAAACTATTATTATTCCATTTATGCCATTTGAGAAAATAGGCAAAAATAAATAATAAAACTTCTCAAAAATACATACTTTTGAGATGGGAAGGTAGGGTATGATATATGGATCTCAAATGATCCAAAGGTTGTGGAAGTTCTTTGGCAAAAACCAAACTTTCCCTTCGGAAAGGAACTTTGGAGATTTTGTCTATTAAAGAGAGTAATTAGATTTGGAGCCATAATAATTATGGATAATGTTTGATAAATCTTGATTATCAAGGTAGATGATGTAGAAAACGTGTAGCCAGAATTTGCAACCTTGGGAATTGGAAATCCAACTTGAATTAGATGGAAAACAAGGAGTTGTGGATCTAAGGTGATGTTATTTTTATACCACCAAAACCTTGTTGGATCTTGGAGCTCAGAGCTCACCTTGATGCAAGGGATAGATGGACAGTTATACCAAGTCATATAGACGACCATGGTAGAAGTAGTTTCGATTGATTACATTTGAGGTGGTCTGGAAGTGCTAGCAATCTTTGTTGAAAATAAGGCAGCCATACCAGATGAGTCATGGTGCCTTATAAACCATGTGGGTTTAAGAGGCACAAAGATCCACTTGGAACAAGTGAAGTGGATGTTGATATACCTAAATGAGTAGAACACAACCATGCAAAGCGTTGGTCCTTAGAATGTTGGATGATGGTGTGAGCTTCAGTCAAAGTAGGCATGTTGACTAGATTTGCAGGAATAGTTATTTTCCTGCCTACAAAACTATCAAGAAAAATTGGGTGGGAGGATGATATAACCAAGGGAAAGAGTGGGCCTTGGTAGTCCTTAGGATGGTTAACAAGATGGTTCAAATGCATTTTCAAAACTCCGCAAGGGTTGAGAAAAGGAGACATTCAAAAAGGTGATGTTGAAACAGATTCCAGACTTAGCCATGTTTGGCAGATTTAGGGTTTTTTGACTAGAATGTGGTTGGTGGTGATTTTTATGGGTTGCAAGGTACAAAAGCATCATCAAGTGGTTGATTTTGAAGTGTAGATTGAGTAGGAAGGATCATTGCTTGATACTGGTCTTCATTGACTTGGAAGCTCCTAGGAGGGATCACTTCAGAAGGGGTCTGGTTAGGGGTTTATATGATCACCTCGTAGCTAGAGATCTGATCTAGATTTGTATTCTTGCTTATGGTGTGGTGATTTGGAAACATCTTGGCCCTAGTGATGAGCTCCTAGAGTAGCTCATACTATCTCCTAAGCAGACAAATCAAGCAGTAGATCAAGGCAACTCATCTTACAAACAAAGCAAACCTACTACTAGGGTTACCATCAAGCCTAGCTCAAGGTAAGGATGGGTATTTTGAAAAGGTTGTGGTTGGAGTCAGGTGAGAGTCCTTGGTATCTCTAACAAGAGTAGAATCCAAAAGCTTTAAAAAGAGGTTTTGGGAAACCTAGAGATAAGATTAGTTGAAGGTCTGTCTTGAAAACATAAGGAGATTATAATAGGTTACTCTCCATAGTTTGGGGAAATAGAAGCTACTAAAAAGGGTGGAGGTTGTAAAGGTATCTTGGCTCAGGTTTTGAAATGCCAGAACATTTGAGAATATGTAAAATGAGCCAGGACAGTTTTGTTAAATAGCTTTTGTCAACTTATGTTGAGGTAAGGAGTATATCTTCTAATACACATTCATAAGCATAAACATTGTCAAACAACAGGCAAACACTTCATCACTAAACAATAAAATGTTTTTGTTCCCCCTGATTTTTGCATTCTAGGCAACTAATCAGGGTTGCTGAAATTGGGATGTTACATATTCGGTCCCAGAGCAGTTGACACCACTATTGATAGCACATGCCTCCTGGATCCCATCACCACTTGGCACCCTCAAGAAGCTCAAAGCCCCTCCTCCAACCTACGGCTGGGATAGCAATAAAAGTTGCAACTCCGATCTAAGAAACCTGCTAGGAAGAGATGACAACATCGGATTTGACCCAGAAAGCTGCGGGAGAAATGTCTACATAACCTTACTACCACTTCACAATCATCACCGCCAACACCGGTAATGGCACCAGCATCGAGTCCAAAATTGAAGCATATTTACCTTTTGTTTTTGCATAAATAGAGTAGGGATCTTTGTATTCCACTATGTTTGCACACACCAATTTGTTCTTGTTTTAACAAGATCCCTAATCACTAAGTCTTATATGAACATATCAATTGGAACTGTCATATTGGGTTATAGTATGATATTTCTAAGTGACAACAGTCATTTTATGGATTTACCTTCGCACCTAGGAGAATACCAAACAAGGAGAAGCAATCAGTACTAATAACGACCGGTGGTACCGGTGAAGCCCGCCCGTACTAGGTGTTAGCGTGACCGCCTCGTCAAATACTATCTCCTGGCAAAGACGAGAGAGAGATCCGAGATTCACAGCCACCAGAAAGCACGAAAAACCACATCTAAAAGGGATCTGAAGGAGGAACTTGGTTAGGGTAAAATCTCAGCTGCTTGATAGATCAAAGGAGGACAATGCATCATCCCCTTCATCAACAACCATTGCATCTCCATGACCACCAATACCCCCATCTCTCATCTATTATATCTTGTTGTAATTGCAGATTCAATTGTGGTTTGCATTAGATCTATTTCCGCACTTTTATCCATTCATTTGACAATGATGATGTTGTTAATTGCTTCCATGTGTGAGTAGTTCCTTTGTTATTAGGGAGATGGAGAAACCCTAGCACCATTATGAATTTTTAATAAAGATGATCTATTATTGTGTCCATATGACTTGCTGGTCTATGATATATTTATGATTTGTGTTTGATATCTCTCTTTAGATGGTATGTGTAGTCGACCACATATCATTTTCCCTTGGGACTAAAGGGAGGGAGAAATCCTTTGGACGTGTTTTGGGATCGTACCCGGAATGGTCTCGTGACGGATTGGCGCCGGCTTGTAACCTACATGGTCAAAGGAGGATAAAGAGGGATACCCTAAGCTAATTACGATATCCATGGGGAAACCCTTAATTGTGGTGGTTTGTATGGGTGACTAGGAAGGAATCAAGCTAATTACGCATGTCTTACCTATTGTTTTATCAAATCTGCATTGTTTTATTCTATGGTGATCTATACTTGGTAGTGGCTTGGATCCTCCAAACCATTATACATTTCTACTACTAAGTACAACCCCCTTGGTGGCACCTACTTGTCCCTAGTATGATAGTTGGTGTCTAACACCATACCCCTTTGGAGACTCCAATTTAACCGAAGCAAAGCTATATGATGAGAAGACCCCGAAAAAGTCTTACAAAATATTTTATGATAAAATCTTGGTGAGGTTTAACCTACCAAGAGAAGTTTGAGAAAGGAAAAAGGTTTTGTTTTACAAATGCTGAAGGAAAGATGGAGGAATAAGGTTTATGAAAATACACTTGGTTCTTTGCAGTTTTTCCAGAACAATTATCCGGTGCAACCACATTACTCCTAGATGGGAAGGGGCTAGACTAGAAGTTTGTTTACTCTGGTATGAGTTGCCTCGCAACGACTACAGTAGATTTTGATCTCTGGAGGATGGGTCTTCTCCTGTAAGGGTCCATGTGAAGCATCGATTCGGAGAAGAAACGAACGGTCGGCGGGCCGCCATGCGTTACTATGAGCCTCTCATTGAAAGTACACACTTTCTGAAGTGAAAAAGGTGCTCCGGTTGGTCTACGGTACCTGACGTCCCGATGTTGAGGGGAACAACTCATAGGGTAGGCGCTTATACTAGAGTGGGCATTCCGAAAGTCTTGATAAGTTACTTGACCCACGATCTGTAGGGGATCAGGGCAGAGTACTCGGATGGTATGGTCAAAGTGTACAATCTCTACAGACTGTAAATCTATTTGAATATCCGTGTCCTGAAGGAAATATGCCCTGAGAGGCAATAATAAAGTTGTTATTATGTATTCCTTGTATATGATAGATGTTTATTTTGCATGCTATAATTGTATTGATAGGAAACATCAATACATGTGTGTTTAATGAACAAAAAGGGTTCCTACTTATGCCTCTCTTATAGACTAGGTTGTTGATTAACAAGATGATCAAGGTTTCCTGATCATGGACATTAGATGTTGTTAATAACAAGGTCACAACATTTGTGAAATGATGTGATGAACATTCATCCGAAGTATAGCATTACGATCAAGTCATTATGTTTATATTGCTATAACATCATACGAAGTAGTCTTAGTCCTTAGAACATGAGATCATGTTAATTGCTAACACCGGAAGAGTATCTTGATAACATCAAATGTCACACCGTAACAGGCTGACTATAAAGGTGGGTCCAATGCTATGAAGGTGTTATGTTGAGGCTCATGGATCAAGAGTGGAATTTGTCAATCCCGATGACGGATAGATATACTCTGGACCCTCTCGGTGATATCACATTAACATAGCTTGCAAGCAAGTGATGTGATCACTAGAATGTTATATCACGGAAACGAGAAAAGAGTGCATGTCAGTAACGAGATCAAACTAGGTATTTGGATACCGATGATCAAATCTCGGACATGTATTATATCATGAGACAAAGGGATTAAATTTCTAGCGTTAAAGGTTCTCACGATCACAGAAGTCATCGTTGAATGTGCAGGAGTCAGTATGGATCTCCAGGTCCCACTTCTGATAATTGATCTGAGAGGAGTCTCAATCATGTCTGCATTATTCGCGAACCGTAGGGTGACATACTTAAGGGTTGCCGGACACCATTTAGTAGCACATATGTTCTAGACAAAAGGTTTGCAAAGCGCAGGAAATGTTTCGGTAGAAACAGGAATTGTTTCGATAGAAACCGGAGTTGTTTCGGGTGAAATTGCAGAAAGTGGTTCTGCATGTGATATTGAAATGTTACAAGGGGTTTTATGTGAATGTTTGTTAATTAAAGTAATTAACAAAATTCTGAATAAAATAAATAAAAGAGTTTTATTAATTGAGAGTGGCATTAAATTTGGTGGAAATTTAATGCATGTGAGTGGAACTTTGGGTGGAGCTTGAATTGATGTGAGTGGAGCTTCCACCACATGAATGAGGAAGAGGAGGGCTCTCCTTGGCCTTGCCATGGTAGGGAGGAGTCCCCTTCTCCTATAAAGGCCCCCCTCCTCCCTCACAAAGGACACCTCTCGTGAAGGATCTCTCTCCCTCTAGATATTCCCCATGGTCTCGGATTAGCGAGATACATGTTCCTGTGGCCTTAAATGCGGAAGGAGTTGCTGCTTCCTGATTCTGGAGCGAGGAGGTGGAGGTTGTCCGTGGCTTGGGCGTGTGCGAGGACGGATGCGCTGCTGATTTGCGGCGCTCGGACTTCCACACGATCTTGAGATCGGCAAGCGTACGACTACATCAACCACGAGTTCCTACTCGTTAACAAAACTCATTTTCTTCAAGGTTAAGTTCTCCATGGATGTATGTCCACCCATTGCTCTGTATCTAGTAGATAGATCTTGGCATATAGTTCTCATCGTAGGAATTTTTTTGTTTTCTATGCTGCGGACCCAACAGTGGTATCAGAGCCTGATCTATGCGTAGGTGTTTTGCACGGGTAGTACACATATGTTTATATGTGGGCGATGATGATCATGTTATTGCATCTTATATGTATTTTGGATATTGGTGGCATAGTGGGATGAAGCGGCCCGGACCAACCTTACATGTCATCGTACATGAGACCGATTCCACGACTGACATGCAACTAGTTTTGCATAAGTGGCTAGCGGGTGTCTGTCTCTCCTACTATAGTCAATATCTGATTTACAACGAGTTGCTAATAACTCAACTATCCTCGTTGTGGTTCATGTTCGTAGGTAATACCGGTTCTATCTCCGAAAGCCCTAAGCCGCGTAAAACTTGCAATTGATAAATTAGAGGCGTCTAGTTTAGATCGTTGCTGGGCTAGTGTCTTGATATGGTATTGTTGTAAGTAGCTGTATGATAGATACTCTCACAACACATTCAACGTGTAAGTTCCATAGACCTTGGCCTTACACACAAAGGAATGATGGAGATCATACCATGATGCAAATGATAGAGATCAAATGCATGGACCATATCATCTCACTTCACACATTAGATGTTAGCATCTTATATTGCTAGTTTGGCGCTTTTGGTAGCATTATAAGATGATCCCTCATTTAGATATCAAGATAAAATGTGTTCTTCCTTAAGTATGCACCATTTTGTGGATCGTGTTTTGAGGCATCAGGTGATGATTGGGTGTTCTCGACTCTACGCTTTCATACAACGGGTGTAAGACAGTTTTACACACACGAATACTAAGGTTCTTACTTGGCGAGCCTAGCATGTACAGACATGGCCTCGGAACACAGACCGAAAGGTTAAGCATGAGTCATATAGTTGATATGATGCCCATATAGATGCTCGCCTTTGAAGCTACACCGACTCACTTGATGATCGGACTTGGTGTAGTGGATTTGGTTCATGTAATCACCAAAAGGACACGAGGGATGTCGTTTTTGAGTGGGAGTTCATTAGTAATTTGGATTAGTTGAACTCAATCTATAATAAACTTAGTATAAATATATTTTACAAATTATGTTGTAGATGGCACCACCTGCTTTTAATTTCAATGTGTTCATGGAGAAAGAGAAGCTTGCTGCGAACGGTAGCAACTTCACCAACTGGGCTATGAATTTGAGGATTCTCCTCACTGCTGCACAAAAGCAGTATGTGCTAGAGGTGCCACTAGGACCCCCACCAGCTCCTGATTCCCCTGACGAGGAAAAGAACGTCTATATAACTCGTCAGGAGGACCACAACTTAGTTCATTGTGGCATACTATATGGGCTAGAGCCAGAACTTCGAAAGCGTTTCGAAAATGGCAATGCCTTTGATACCATGGGAGAATTGAAAATGATTTTCGATACCCATGGTGCCGTAGAGAGTTATGATGCTTCTGAAAAGTTCTTTAGCTGCATGATGGAGGAGAACAGCTCCATTAGTGAGCACGTACTCAAAATGTCTGGGTACATCGTTAAGCTTGTGTCCTTGGGAATAACGATTACCATTGACTTAGGCATACATCGTGTTCTCCAATCTCTGCCACCTAGCTACAAGAGCTTCGTGATGAACTATAATATGCAGGGCATGAAGAAGTCTCTTCTCGAGCTTTTATCAATGCTTAAGACTGCAAAAGTGGAGATTAGGAAAGACATTCAAGTGTTGATGATCAATAAGACCACCGGTTTCAAGAAGGACAAGAAAGGCAAGCAGAAGGGAAATAAGGGCGGCAAATCTGTTGCCGCGGCTGAAAAGAAACCCCGAGCTGGCGCTAAGTCTGATACTGAGTGCTACTATTGCAAAGGGACTGGCCATTGGAAGCGCAACTGCCCCAAGTATTTGGCGGACAAGAAGGTCGGCAAGGCAAACAAAGGTATATGTGATATACATGTTATTGATGTGTACTTGACTAGTACTCGCAGTAGCACCTGGGTATTTCATACGGGATTGGTTGCTAATATATGTAACTCGGTTCATGGGCTGCGGAACAAGCGACAACTAGCAAGGGATGAGGTCACGATGTGGGTCGGCAATGGATCAAGAGTTGATGTGATCGCCGTCAGAACACTGCCTCTCCATATGCCATCGGGATTAGTTATAAACCTAAATAATTGTTATTTGGTACCTGCACTAAGCATGAATTTTGTATCTGGATCATGTTTGATGCAAAGTGGTTATTTGTTTAAGTCTGAAAACAATGGTTGTTCGATTTATATGAATAATATCTTTTATGGTCATGCACCTGTGTTGAATGGTTTATTTCTATTGGATCTCGATAGTAGTATTAAGCATATTCATAATGTTGATGCTAAAAGGATTAAACTGGATAATGATATATCTACATATATGTGGCACTGCCGTCTAGGTCATATTAGCGTAAAACGCATGAAGAAACTCCATTCTAATGGACTTTTGGAATCACTTGATTTTGAATCATTTGATACATGTGAGCCATGCCTTATGGGTAAGATGACTAGAACACCGTTTTCCGGTTCAATGGAACGGGCGACAGATTTATTGGAAATCATACATACTGATGTGTGTGGACAATTGAGTGTGTCAGCGCGAGGTGGATATCGTTACTTTGTTACTTACACAGATGATTTGAGTAGATACGGGTATATCTATTTGATGAAACATAAGTCTGAAACCTTTGAAAAGTTCAAGGAATTTCAGTATGAAGTGGAAAATCATCGTAACAGAAAGATCAAATTTCTACGGTCCGATCGTGGAGGAGAGTATCTTAGTTACGAGTTTAGCACACATATGAAAGACTATGGAATAGTTTCACAACTTACGCCTGCCGGAACACCACAACGTAATGGTGTGTCAGAATGTCGTAATCGTACTTTATTGGATATGGTTCGATCTATGATGTCTCTGACTGACTTGCCACTGTCATTTTGGGGTTATGCACTGGAAACCGCTGCATTCACTTTAAAAATAGGGCACCATCTAAATCTGTTGAAAAGACATCGTATGAATTATGGTTTGGAAACAAACCTAAGCTATCATTTCTTAAAGTTTGGGGATGCGATGTTTATGTGAAGAAACTTCAACCAGATAAACACGAACCCAAAGCGAAAAAATGCGTCTTCATAGGATACCCTAAGGAAACGATTGGGTATACCTTCTATCACAGATCCGAGGGCAAGGTTTTTGTTGCTAAGAATGGATCCTTTCTTGAGAAGGAGTTTCTCGCGAAAGGTGTGAGTAGTCGGAAGGTAGAACTCGAAGAGGTTATTGAACCTTCTCTTCATGAAATGGCGAGTAGCACAACACCGGAAGTTGTTTCGGAGTTGACTTCATCTAATGAGGAGAGAGCTAATGATATTGATCATGAAACTACGAAAGAGGACACTACCGAACCTCGCAGGTTAAGCAGGACACGTGCAGCTCCTGAACTATACCGCAATCCTGTTATGAATTTCATGATTGATGAAATAGATCACCCTACGACGTATGAAGAAGCGATCATGAGCCCTGATTCCAACAAATGGATAGAAGCCATGAAACCCGAGATGCAATCCATGTACGAAAACCAGGTTTGGACCTTGGTGGACTTACCTCACGATCGAAAGGCCGTTGAGAATAAATGGATTTTCAAAAGAAAAACTGATGCTGATGGTAATGTGACCATCTATAAGGCTCGACTTGTCGCAAAGGGGTTTCGACAAATTCAAGGAGTTCACTACGATGAGACATTCTCTCCCATAGCGATGCTAAAGTCGGTTAGGATTATGTTAGCAATTGTTGCATATTTCGATTATGAAATATGGCAGATGGATGTCAAAATTGCGTTCCTCAATGGTAATATTGAAGAAGAGTTGTATATGATACAACCTAAGGGTTTTGTCGATCCTAAGGATGCTGATAAGGTATGAAAACTTCAGCGATCCATCTATGGACTGAAGCAAGCATCCTGGAGTTGGAATCTCCGCTTTGATGAGGTGATCAAAGAGTTTGGATTTGTCCAAACTTATGGAGAGGCTTGTATTTACAAGAAAGTGAGTGGGAGCAATGTGGCATTTCTAATATTATATGTGGATGACATATTATTGATTGGAAATGATATAGATCTTTTAAACAGTGTTAAAAGTTATCTAATCAGCAAATTTTCGATGAAAGACCTTGGTGAAGCTTCATATATATTAGGCATTAAAATCTATAGAGATAGATCAAGACGACTAATTGGGCTATCGCAGAGTACATACCTTGATAAGATATTAAAGAAGTTTAATATGGACGGAAGTAAGAAGGGGTTCTTACCTATGTTGCAAGGCAAGACATTGAGTAAGACTCAAAGTCCGGCTACGGCAGAAGAAAGAGAGATAATGGATAAGATCCCCTATGCCTTAGCCATAGGCTCTATAATGTATGCCATGCTATGTACAAGACCGGATGTGGCACATATTATTAGTTTGACTAGTAGGTTCAGAACACTGGATAGCGGTCAAGAATATCCTTAAGTACTTGAGAAGAACTAAGGATATGTTTCTTGTATACGGAGGTGAAGAAGAGCTAGTCGCTAAGTGTTATGTCGATGCTAGTTTTGACACTGATCCAGATGACTCTAAGTCCCAATCCGGATACGTATTTCTCTTGAACGGAGCAGCACTTGGTTGGAGGAGCTCCAAACAACCTGTGGTGGCTGGATCAACGACGGAGGCGGAATATGTTGTTGCTTCATAAGCGGCACAGGAAGCGGTTTGGATGAAGGATTTCATAACGGAACTAGGTGTGGTTCCTAGTGCGTTGGACCCAATGGTGATCTATTGTGACAACGATGGAGCCATAGCCAATGCCAAGGAAACAAGGTCTCACAAGAATTCGAAGCATATTAAGCGCTGATTTCACTCCATCCGCGAGCATGTCAAGGATGGAGATATAAAGATTTGTAAAGTGCCCACGGACCTGAATGTAGCAGATTCGTTGACTAAAGTTCTCCCTAGGGCAAAACATGATCAACACCAGAACTCCATGGGTGTTAGATTTATCACTATGTAAACTAGATTATTGTCTCTAGTGCAAGTGGGAGACTGAAGGAAATATGCCCTGAGAGGCAATAATAAAGCTGTTATTATGTATTCCTTGTATATGATAGATGTTTATTTTGCATGCTATAATTGTATTGATAGGAAACGTCAATACAGGTGTGTTTAATAAACAAAAAGGGTTCCTAGTTATGCCTCTCTTATAGACTAGCTTGTTGATTAACAAGATGATCAAGGTTTCCTGATCATGGACATTGGATGTTGTTAATAACAAGGTCACAGCATTTGTGAAATGATGTGATGAAGATTCATCCGAAGTATAGCATTACGATCAAGTCATTATGTTTATATTGCTATAACATCATACGAAGTTGTCTTAGTCCTTAGACCATGAGATCATGTTAATTGCTAACACCGGAAGAGTATCTTGATAACATCAAACATCACACCATAACAAGGTGACTATAAAGGTGGGTTCAGTGCTATGAAGGTGTTATGTTGAGGCTCATGGATCAAGAGTGGATCAAGAGTGAAATTCTCCAAAGTATAAAATCACATTTGGGACCATCTCAAACCAAAAACCCACCTTGCCCAATTCAAATTTTCCCAATGTATTCAATAAAACCCAATCAACACTTTTTGCATAATTGATATAAAATGATCTAACATGATCCAATATATCCCAATTAATTCTTGGGGATGCATCTTGACCCTACCCATATCCCAACATCCTTATCTCACCAAGTCAAGATAAAAACTCAAGAAATAACCCATGTCTATCAATTGAAGCAGATTGGAGCATCATCCAAAAACCACTATCAAATCAACTCAACACCCATCAAACCTTGTACCATACTTCTCCATAGAAACCCTAACACCCCCTAGTCGTGTGCACGGTAGTTCTAAATTCAAATGTATCTATACACTAAAATACATCTAGATCCATTTGAATCACTACAAGAATCTGGATGATGCATGATGTTTTATTCATGACATGCTGTAAAAACATCATAGATGCGCGACGTTCTATGACAATTCGTCACGATGCACTCGAAGGGCCTCCAGCCCGGGTATCCATGACGTTCGAGGTTTTCATCGACAAAAAATCGTCGCGGATTTTGTCCGAGTCCCTGAAGTCCAGTTTGGCGTTTAGTCCCGCATAAAATCGTCATGGAATTCGTCAAGGGCCTTGGGCGTTCCATTCATGCCTGCACCCCACCTATCACCTCGGTTTGAATGACAGGGTCTAACGAGTTGTTCTTAGAGTTTTAGCTGGGCCCAGCTATCAGTCCATCTAGTATAAATTATAGATGGCATAAAAATAGAGTACGCTGAACAGGGTTCAAACTCGCAAGCACACTCGTTGCTCGAAGGTTCGTAACCACTAGACAAGCGGACTCTATTCCGACAGATCTACTACTTTGCCATTCTTATAAGAATGTCCTAAGTCAGTTGTCCTTCAATAAATAAATAGATGTTTTGACTCATAGCCGCAACAGCTGGTCAAGACAACTACGTTTCAAACATAGCACTACTTCATACTACCTCCGTCCCAAGGCTTAAGGCATATAATTTAAAAAAAAGTCAAACTATGTAAAGTTTGACCAAGTTTTTAGAATTTTTTTAATATTTACAATATGAAATATATACCCTTGGATACATAATGAAACATATTTTCACGTGGTATTTATATAATATCATAGTTCTTTATAATTTTTAAAAAAAGTTTTGTCAAACTTTTCGTAGCTCGACTTTTCAAAAAAAAAATATCCTTAAGCCTTGGGATGGAGGGAGTATTTATTATACACATGTTCTCAATCATACGAAGAAGCAAAATGTGGAAGTACAGGAAATTATAGCAACAATCAACACAATACATATCAACATGGAGATAGCACACAATCTTCCAAACCAAGTACACAACTTGTAGGTTCACATTCAGTTCCAAACCGACTACGACTTTCACATGAAGCCAACCCGCATAACCAGGTACTTTGTGCCCTCATTTCAGGCAACCTACATGACACATGAAGCTAGATATGAGCTCCTCAAAGAAGGTAAAGACAAACAAATCCCCTTTTTTGATTCGAGCAGCCTCGACAACCTTTGACCAGTTGTTTGTCATTTGGGCAACATCATTCCTGCCTTGGATAAACTGAACATGCTTACGTCCTACATGATCTGCGACTATGATAGGAATCCAACGGCAGATACCTATTGAGGTGACCATTGATGTACCTAGCTGAAAAGTACTGGATGTGAAGAATAAAGTTAGTTGTTGAAGTATAGTTCAATGTGCATAAGTAGATTTAGGGCTCGTTTGGTTCAAAGTATTTGTAAAGCATAGGGATAGGAAAAGTGTAGGAATAGAATGACATGACACTAAGCATCCTACAGGAATGAAAAATGCAGGAATCAATAAGATAAGTTGTTTGATTGAACCATCGGAAAAACGCAGGTAATTTTATAGGGTTTAGGTATATTTCATAGTTGTCATAAACACGTAGAAATTTTTCCAAGAGGTCTCCCCTCTTGTTAGAAATCCTATAGGATTGTAGTGTAGGAAAGTTATGAATAGGAATTTTGTAGGATTTATTCCTTTGAAACAAACACGCCCTTAAAGAGTCAAATCTCAGAAGTTTACCATCCTGGCATTCCTAGGGATGACATTTGACTTTTTCGTCTTGTACACATAGTGCGGTATAGGTGGATTGTGTCCTGAAATTGCTCTGAGATACACAACTTGACGTCGATTCCATGCCGTTTCCAAACACATAGTAATCGTCGAAGTCCTCCCCGCCCTTCAACGATGGACCTAGAAAGAATATATTAGAAAGTAATCTGTAGCGGCATAAGAATGACTATAACTTTATGCCAATGTCAATGACTCTAACCTCTAGTAAGGTCCCTCGGTTTCTCCGATTTCTTGGTTACATGTTGCTTTTCCTCATCATAAGATAGAACATTGTGCTGGAGCTTGCAATTTCCCGACACCATCGCCATGATATTTTTTGCAATAACTTCCAAATTTTTGGGGTTAAACACTGTGTGGTCCATCTAAAGATCATTAAGAAGTCTGAGGATGACTATTACTATGATAGAACGAGGATGCGATGTGTACAGTTAGTGCTAGTAGGAACAATTTTAGAACCTACGCATGTATCTCCCTAGCCTTAATGTCGCCTAACCTACAATCCTCACAGTTCAACCTACCTGCCTAGAGAGTAAATACAACAATTAAATTAGAGGCACAAGCATCAAGTGACTAAAACAAGTGTAAGGGCCTAGATCGAGTGTTAACCTAGGTCCTAGACCTTGATCGTGTGTTTACCTGGGGCCTAGACCTATATTGAGTGCTTACGTGGGGCCTAAACCTAGATCGAGTGTTTACCTTGGGCCTAGACCCATCGCTGGTGACCTAGAGCACAAACGCGGTGACCTAGATCGAGCACAACATTACTGATGCGCGTCGCTGGTGATGAACAACAGAGTGGAGTAGTACAGATGCATGGATATAGTTCCAGGAGCCTTACCCATGAGCTTGTATCCATCGTTGCCGCCGTAGTCGCCAGGGAGGGGAGGGGATTTTGTGGTCACCGTTGAGGGAGGGGATTTTGTGGTCATCGGGTAGCGCGAATGTGTGCCAAGTGGTGGGGACTAGGGAGGGTTAACCAAGCAGCAACATCATGAGTGGGTCCCACACAGTGTCGGATTTTGTTACTCTCTTATTCAGGAAAGGTTAAAATCATCTGCATTTACAATGTTCTTCAGTTATAAGGATTTAGTTTGTGATAAATCCCACATGACCACACACACACTCTAGTTGGGTGTGGTGATTCAAGTGCTTCTGTCACACTTGTTCACCATCTACATGTGGCAGTTGCATTTTCTAGGGGCTCTTTGGGATTTCTGACCACCATGGTTGTTTGATAATAAATGGAGTCTCTAGAGATCAATGCATGTGTTATTCTCAAAACCACACATTGATGATCCAATGACCACACACACTCTAGTTGGGTATGGTGATGCAAATTCTTCAGTCACACTACTTCACCATCTCCATGTGGCAGTTGCATATTCTAGGGGCTCTTTGGGCTTTCTGACCACCATGGTTGTTTTTTACAATAAATGGAGTGTATAGAGATCAATGGATGTGTTATTCTCAAAAGCACACCTTAATGATCCACATGACCACACACACACTCCAGTTGGGTGTGGTGATGCAACTGCTTCTGTCACACTAGTTCACCATCTCCATGTGGCAGTTGCATATTCCAGGGGCTCTTTGGGATTTTTGACCACCATGGTTGTTTGACACAAATGGAGTCCCTAGAGATCAATGCATGTGCTATATATTCTCAAAACCACACCTTTATGATCCACATGACCACACACGCTCCAGTTAGGTGTGGTGAGGCATCTGCTTCTGCCACACTGGTTCACCATCTCCATGTGGCAGTTGCATATTCCAGGGGCTCTTTGGGATTTCTAACCACCATGGTTGTTTCACAATAAATCAAGTCTCTAGAGATTAATGAATGTGTTATTCTCAAACCCACACCTGGATGATCCACATGACCAAACAGACACTCCAGTTGGGTGTGGTGATGCAACTTCTTATGTCACACTGGTTCACCATCTCCATGTGGCAGCTGCATATTCTAGGAGCTCTTTGGGCTTTCTAACCACCATGGTTGTTTGATACAAATGGAGTCCCAAGAGATCAATGCATGTGTTATATATTCTCACAACCACACATTGATGATCCACATGACCACACACACTCCAGTTGGGTGTTGTGATGCAACTGCTTCTGCCACACTGGTTCACCATCTCCATGTGGAAGTTGCATATTCTAGGGGCTCTTTGGGATTTCTGACCACCATGGTTGGTTGACAATAAATGGAGTCTCTAGACATCATTCCATGTGTTATTCTCAAAACCACACCTTGATGATCTACATGACCACACAAACTCCAGTTGGGTGTGGTAATGCAACTGCTTTTGTCACACTGGTTCACCATGTCCATGTGGCTTCTAGGGGCTCTTTGGGATTTCTAACCACCATGTTTGTTTGAGAATAAATGGAGTCTCTAGAGATCAATGCATGTGTTATTCTCAAAACCACACCTCACATGACCAAACACACTCCAGTTGGGTGTGTTGATGCAACTGCTTCTGTCACACTGGTTCACCATCTTGATATGGCGGTTGCATATTCTAGGGGCTCTTTGGGCTTTCTCACCACCATGGTTGTTTTTGACAATAATCGGAGTCTCTAGAGATCAATGCATGTATTATTCTCAAAACCACACCTTGATGATCCACATGACCACCACACACACTGCAGCTGGGTGTGGTGTTGCAACTTGTTCGGGATATACATTCCGGGTATCATCAGTTCCTCACTGACCAGGGTGGCCCACTTCAGGTTAGAGCTTTGCTTCACGGGCGGCCTAGTTAGGGAGAGAATACGGAGTCCAATCCGGCTACGGGAAGGCCTAGAAGACTTACCGACTTAGGCCCATAGTGTTACTTGTAGTTCAAGATGTATTCTTTAACCGACTCTTAGTCGTAGCCGGATAGATCTCTCCTGTAAACCCTAGGCCGGATATCTATATAAGTCGTCCTAGGGAGAGCCTTTTGGGCACACCACAATAGTCTACAATCTCAACTCACATAGGCGAAACCCTTGTAACCCATATTCCGGCTCTGCCGTATTATTGGATTGCTAGCAGGAGTAGGGTCCGTCCAAAGCCGGCGGATTTGAACCTGGGTAAACTTGTGTGCTCACTGTCCCGGAACACCACACGTCTCACACCCCTCTCTTCCACACGCCTCGAGGAACCCCTCATGGTGTACTTGTCATCAATTCGACGATAGTTGGCGCCCACCGTGGGGCAAGTGAGCTTCGGATCTGTGTTCCGAGCGGAATCTGCAAGAATCGGAATCGGCGAGACTATCACCGTCGGTCGCATCCTCTACGCCAGTGACGTCCCTCTCATCGTTCTCGACGAGACGCGGATTCCAGCTAGGGAGGCCGTGACTGCCTACACAATCTTGTCTTTTGGCGAGATCGATGTTTACATCGGTTTCGCTGAACCTGCCCCACCCACCCCAGCGGTGATGACAGAGGCAGAAGAATCTTCTGGGTCACCTTTGTCCGTGGAGGTGGCAGAGTTCCGGATCTCAGAAAACCCTAATCCCACCCAGCCCGCACCTGCTTTGGAGATAGTGGAGAAATCCGAGCCTGAGGAGGACCTAGCGGTTAAAGCCGAATCTAGAGTGGATCTCCTCGGAGAGACCGTATCCAAGATCGACCCACCCGCGGAAGTCGAAATCCAGGAGGAGCATATAAACAACACTGATGACGCTGGGACACACATGCCTTTCCTAAGGTACACACTGCGATGTATGATAATGCAAGATGCAAGCGTAGATGCAATTCTCGAGACCATCAAAAGTTTCGACATGGCTGATCGCGAGAGCCGCAGGTACCCTAGGAAGCACGCGTCACACTTCGTCGGGTATGTAGGATTCGGATCCGGCTCTGCCGATGCTGGAGAAAACACTGACTCTGTGCTGGAGGCAATTGGAACAAACGCCGACGTACCCGCATCCTCGGATGAATCAATGACGTCAGCAGATTTCCGAAAGTTCTCCACGGAATACGAAGAGGAGTATAACTCCAAAGCTACAGAAGAAGGAGAAGGCATGGATGAAGGATCCGGGGAACACTCTCCCAAAGCGCAGGACAACATGCAAGTTGGAGACAATCCCGAAGTCCAGATGTCTGAAAGTACTGATCAGAGCTTGACTCCGGGAAACGAACCCAAAGCCGTCTTTGCTACCGGCGCTGCCAAGAAGGCAAAGAAGAGGAAGAAGAAGAACAAGACCCCGGCAAAACACCCTCTGACAAAGGAGGTGATCGCCGAGGAATATGAGGAAGACTCGGATGGGGGACTTATCCCAGAAGAGCCGAAAAAAGAAGAATCGGTGGATGGACACGTAATCACTGAAGGTGCGCATAAACTCATCGATGCTGCATTAACCACATCTATTCCTACAGCTGCAGAGCTTACTGCTGAAGAACTGGACGAGCGGGCACAAGCCCTAGAAGCGCGTCGTCAAGTACTCCTCGATGAAGCCAAAAACATTGAGGAAGAAATGAAACGCCTAGCATCTGTGGAGAAGTACAACTCCAGGCAATACCAGAAGACCAGGAAGCGTCATACAAATGACAACCAATTCCCGCAGATCCACGCCGTCCTTTTCAGAGATGAAATGGGGAAGCCTCGGAAAGATAGTAAAGGAGATTGGGTATATCCAACCCCAGTACAGAATACCGTGGCAGCCTGAGAAATTCTATCGGCTAATCCAGGACCGGAGGAAATCCAGTTGGGAATCAAACTAATCAACAAGGGACTGGAGCAGCAAAAGGTTGCCATGTCCGGAAGCCAAAAACTGGTCTCAGATTCCGACCAATGTCGCACAGATCTGGCATGAGCTGACGTAAGACCCTAGCACGTTCCGGAGCAGTGTCATCGCCCCGAGCACCGGGAAGACAATTATTCGTGAACCGGATCATCAGGACAGCACCGTAAAACTACGCGTGACTAGAGCAACGTCGCCCCAGCAGCAAAAAAAGAGGCCATTCCTACACTATATCCGAAGAATCCACCCCGACGAGAGTCGAACGATCGAAGGGGAGAAGATAAAGAGAAACGTTAGGAGGAGGATCGTCAAAAAATGCCACATCCTAGACATGCAAGCCATCCGGCTGAGCCTCACAGTAGTGGGAACAACGGATGAAGGAACGATGGAAACCATGCCGGTACATGCCAGCAGGGGGCTCGTCTTAGTGAATACCCTCCCCGGAACCGGAATAATGATGCTCCGGACGAAGGCCGGCGATCAGCTGGAAATAATCCAGCTGCCCCACCCTCTCCACCAAGTAGTCATCACAACGGCTCTCAAGGGGGACAAGGACGAGGACGTGGCGGAGGAGGTGGTGGCAGAAGCCGAAGTCCGGCTCCAAGGCACCGCAGCCACAGCCGACATTCGGGACAATCTCTATCCCCGAACGACGCAAGGCACAGAATCAACTCCAACATAGAGGCGGACGCTACGAAAACGATGATATCTACGTGGGCCCAAAGTGCTTCGGACCACGCATCAGAGCTACAAGATTCCCGGAAGGATTTGCTATCTCAAGACATATCCAAGCCTACGATGGCATTGCTCGGCCAGACACCTGGCTACAGGATTTTTTCCAAGCCTGCTGCATCGCCAAAGGCAGAAATGGCCTGGTCGGAACCCTATATCTCCCACTTATGTTGCGGAAGACGACACGATCATGGCTTAATGAACTTCCGGAGAACACCATCCACAACTGGTATGACATGCAAAGTGCATTCTTTCGGAATTTCGAAGGCATATATCGGAGGCCCTGTACGGTCGGAGACCTATAGCGTTGCACCCAGAAAGCCAGAGAAACTTGCCGAGATTACCTCGGACGATGGATCGACACCAAGAACTCCTGTGAAGGAGTAAACGATCAAACTGCGATTGAAGCTTTCATCGCAGGTCTCCGAATTGGCCTACTGCGCCATCGCTTGAAGTGTGACAAAGTCACTGATCTGGGAGAGATGATAGAAACAGCGAGCAAGTATGCAGATGCCGACGATGATGCAGAGGGATTACTCAATGCCCAAGCTGTGCCACAGTCGGCAAAACAACCATAGCAACAAGCTCAGAAGCGTAAAAATACCTCGGAAGAAAAACCCAACACGGAAACGGCAGTGGTCACTGCTACTTTCGGGTCTGGGGGACGAGGAGGACGCGGTGGAGGCCGCGGGCGTGGGCGTGGAACTTCAAGAGTCCAAGGTAGAGGAGACCAACAACCAGGCAAAACCTACTCTTGGGCCGACATTGCCAATAACCCATGTGGTCATCACCTAGACGCTAATGGGGGCTCATCCCACACCAATGCCGAATATCGTTTCAATGATGACATCAAAAGAGATGACACTACAGGCTACAAAGCTAAGCGGAAGAAGGGAAAGAAGAATCCCGAAAAAGAAAAAGAGACCAAGGAAGATTCCGACATGGAGGAAGCTGATGCTTCAAATCCCAAGCCGGAAGGGAAGAAAAAATTTCCCACCAAGAAGGACACTTATGTCACTTTCCTCGGATCTCAACCAGCAAAGGTCAAAAAAGCAGTTCTACACGAGCTCAACGCAACAGTTCTAGCTGTTCCCCAATACCTGGACTGGTCGGAAGTGGCAATCACATTTGACCGCGCTGATCATCTGCCTAAGTTGCACAGGCGAAGAAAATACGCCTTAATCATCAATCCACTTATTGACGGTTATGGTTTCTCCAAGACCCTCATGGACGGTGGTAGCAGTATCAATATTCTCTATGTTGAAACGCTACGCCGGATGAAGATCTCGGAAACCCAGCTGAACCATAGCTCTGTGATCTTTTACGGAGTTGTCCCAGGAAGACAAGCTAATTCCCTAGGAGAGATTACTTTGGATGTTACCTTTGGAACTCCAAAGAATTATCGGACGAAAGCACTTTCCTTCGAAGTGGTCCCATTCAAGAGAGCGTATCACGCTATATTCAGACGTCCGGCTTACTGGGCTTTTATGGCTCATCCGTGTTACATTTACAATATGATGAAAATTCCAGGTCCCAATGGCGTGATCACCATCAAGGGAGACCCGAAGAAAGCGCGAGAGTGCGAGGATGGAAATCCCGCCTTTGCCGAAGTCGTGCTGCACGCCCAGGAATACCAGGAGATCAAGAAGAGCATAGATCCGTCCGAGATGCCCGCAACAAAGAAGGAGGTGACAAAGCCAAATCCGGAGTTCAAGGCATCAGAAGAGACGAAGAAGACGCTGTTGAAGGATGATGACCCCTCCAATGTGACCTAGATAGGCGTAGGCCTAGGTAGCGCATAGGAAAGCGCGCTCGTCAAGTTCATCCAAGCAAATCAAGATATCTTCGCATGGAAGACATTTGACATGACCGGAGTACCTAGGGAACTTGCCGAGCAATCTTTAAATGTTAACCCGAACGCTAAACCCGTCAAACAGTCCTTACGACGTTTCGTCAATGAAAAGCGTAAGGCAATAGCTAAGGAACTAGCACGGCTCAAGTTAGCCGGATTCATAGAAGGGGTCATCCACACTGAGTGGTTGGCCAATCCTGTAATGGTCCCTAAAAAGGACATCACTGATTTAAGGATGTGTGTTGATTATACTGCCTTGAATAAGGCTTGTCCAAAAGATCTATTTGCTCTGCCTAGAATTGATCAAGTTATCGATTCTACGGCAGGCTCAGAACTGCTCTGTTTTCTCGACGCATATTCCGGCTATCACCAAATCCGAATGAAGTAATCTGACAAAGTCAAAACTTCATTCAGAACCCCCTTCGGAACCTTCTGTTTTGTTATGATGCCCTTTGGGCTGAAGAACACAGGTGCTACGTACCATGCGCAAGGTTCGTTTCCATGACCAACTCGGACGCAATGTACATGCATACGTGGATGATATCGCAGTGATGTCCAAAAAGAAGGAAACACTGATTTCCAACTTGGAGGAAACATTGGCCAATCTACAAAAATACAACATCATGCTTAACCCGAAGAAATGTTTCTTTGGAATACCAGCCGGAAAATTGTTAGGTTTCATCATGTCTCAAAGAGGCATAGAGGTGAACCGACACAAAATCAAGGCTATACTCAATATTTCCAGGCCAACTCGCCTGAAGGACGTACAAAGACTAACTGGTTGCATTGCTACAGTCAGTCGGTTTGTAAGGCGGCTTGGTGAACGAGCCGCACCATTATACAAACTCCTGAAAAAGACCAAGGATTTTGTTTGGATTGATGAAGCTGAAGCTGCACTACAAGACCTGAAGAAAGTACTCTCATCTGCTCCTATCCTTGCAGCGCCAGAACTTCAAGAACCAATGTTGCTTTATCTTGCTGCGACAAATAAGGTCGTTAGTATCGTCATGGTGGTGGAGAGGCCGGAGGAAAATCAGGAACACCTTGTGCAGCGTCAAACTTACTTTGTCAGCGAGGTCTTAACAGAATCAAAACAGCGATATCCACAATATCAAAAGTTGGCTTATGGTGTTTTTCTAGCATCCCGTAAGTTATGACATTATTTTCAGGAGCATCCAATTACCATGGTGAGCACAGCTCCCATGAGATACATAATCAATAACAGTGACGCCACAGGACGCGTCGCCAAATGGGGCATAGAGATTTCAGCTTTTGATATTGAGTATAAACCTCGGACAGCAACAAAATTCCAGATCCTTGCTAACTTTGTTGCCGATTGGACAGAGGCGAAGGAGAACATGATCCTCCCAGAGTTGGAATATTGGACCCTTTATTTTGATGGGTCTAAGGCTCGCGGGGGCTCGGGGGCTGGCATGGTGCTCAAATCAACCCAAGGAGATAAACTTCTATACGTGTTGCAGATCCACTTCACAGCGACAAATAGTATTGCCGAGTATGAAGCACTGCTACATGGAATCCGGATTGCTAAGGGTATTGGCATCCGACGTTTGATGTGTTATGGATATTCGGATCTTGCTGCTCAACAAGTGTCGGATATTTGTAATGCAAATAAACACATGGCAGCGTACAAAGCTGTCGTGGATGATCTATCTAAATCGTTCGAAGGGTTTGAAGTTCAACACATCCCTCGAGCAGAAAATGAGGAAGCAGACGCACTATCTCGGATAGGTTCTGCACGGAAAGAGGTCCCGGATGGTGCTTTTTTAGAGCACCTCAAAGTTCCCTCAATAAAGGGAGTAGATGAGGAATATCCGACCAAATCTGACTCACCTTTGATAGCAGTTCTGGCTGTAATTCCCAGCTGGACTCAACCCTACCTCGATTATTTGGTAGATGGCAAATTACCCGAAGATGAGGTTCTTAGCCGGAAGATTATCCGACGAGCGAAAGCCTACACTATAGTTAAAGGTGAGCTCTATAAGCGGAGAATCTCTGGGGTTTTTTAGCGCTGTGTGTCTTCGGAAGAAGGAGTGGAAATCTTAAGGGAAATCCAAGGAAGGCGAGTGTGGACACGACGCTGAAGCCAAATCTTTAGTGGCAAAAGCTTTTAGACACAGATTTTTCTGGCTTACAGCTCAGGCAGATGCCGAACGATTAGTCAAGACGTGCAAAGGCTGCGAAAAGTACGCCAAACAAGCTCATGTTCCGGCTGATCAGTTGCGAACAATACCTATAACATGGCCCTTTGCGGTCTAGGGGCTTGGTATGGTAGGACCATTTAAATGAGCTCCAAGTGGATTTACTCATCTCTTAGTGATGGTGGATAAATTCACCAAATGAATTGAGGCTAAACCTGTCACTAGTTATGATGGAGCAACAGCCAAAAGATTTGTCGAGGATGTTATAATCCGGTATGGTTATCCGCATAGCATTATCACGGACAACGGGAGTAACTTCTCTATGGGAGAATTGGCCGAATTCTGCAATGAGCAAAATATCCGGCTTGACATTGCATCAGTCGCACATCCACAGGCTAACGGACAAGTTGAAAGAGCAAATGGTTTAATCCTACAAGGCCTAAAACCTAGACTCGAGGCACCACTACGACGTGCTGTGGGGGCTTGGGCAGAGGAATTACCCTCTGTAATATGGAGTTTACGAACGACTCCGAACAGGTCAACTGGATACACACCTTTCTTCTTGGTCTACGGTGCAGAAGCAGTTCTTCCTAGTGATTTAATTCACACTTCTCCTAGAATGGCCGCGTATATTGAAGAGGATGCCAAGATTTCTCGACAAAATGATCTCGACTTAGTCGAAGAAGTTCGCGTCGTTGCTAAAATGAGATCAACAGCCTATCAGCAGAAGTTACGCAAGTATCATAGCCAGAGAGTCAGAAACAGATCTTTCAATCAAGGAGATTTGGTTCTCCGGCTTGTGCAATAAAGAAAGCACAAACTTTCCCCAGTATGATAAGGGACCTTTTTAGTTAGTCGAGTATTGCACAATGGTTCATATTACTTAACTGACATGAGGCCAGTCAAAGAAAGACCTGCTACTAAGAAGAGAAAGAGAGCTGGAGGCAGTACAAATCCGGATGAGTTAGACAGACCATGGAATATTGCTCAGCTACGTCCCTTTTATTCATAGTTTATCCTTCTTTGTAATCATATATATGTACATGTTCTGTGAGAAATAAAAGTTTTGGTTGCCTCAAGTTTTTCGGAGAAGTTTTTACCATCTTATTTCCGAATGATCATGTCATAGTCGAAAATCCCAGAATGCTTGAAAGTACTTTATGCTCATGTCCGTTCTGGTTTAGATTTCTGATTCTAAAACTGCTACCCTCGGGTATAACTCTAAATATTCAGAATAATACAAATATTTCTGGTAATCTATGATACAGGAGAGGAAGGAGCTGCCGGCTCGCTGGATACACTGCCCTAGTATCGTTCCGAGATGTCCACATCCTAAATGGTGTGGTCATCGTCGGAAACTTCTGCTGATTCTTCTGGAGGCGGAGGCGGAGTGTCTACGCGGGTGAAGAAAGGAGTTTCGTAGCTGGTAAAATCAGCCACGTGACACCCATATCCGGCACAAGAGTGCATGATGGCTTGAAGGTCCTGCTCCTGGCCGTCTTCATCTACTTTGCCATATTTCCATGTTTCCATGGTGGCTCATGACCATGGTGAGAGCGTTACCGCAGATCACGCCAGAGGGACATGTTCCAATCCTGGACAAGTTGCGGCATCTCCTTTTCCTTGTCCCGCACCTGAAAATCTGACATGCTGTGCATGTCTGGAATCTTGAGAGCTTCGCCGATGTCCTCAAGGGATTGGCGGAAGTCATGAAGGAGGTCCGACTTGGGTAGGCCGGTGAGTGCAGGGCTCGGTGGAGGAAGAGTCTGTCAAGTTCAGAGGACCTATACACAAAACCAGTTAAGAAAATCCGACATTGAGAGAAGTCGAATAAAGCGGAAAAGTCAGACAGATGGAACGTACCGAAAATGACGTCATCAATTTTGGTCTTCTCTTCCCGAAGACTCTGGAGTTCAGCCCGAAGCGCCTCGGAAAGGTCCCTCTCTCTACTAAGCTCATTATTGAGGTCCGAGATTTTTTATCCTTAGCAGCGATCTCGCGATCACGCTCATCAGTAGCCATGGAGGAGGATTCAAGGATTTGAGCGATGCTTTTTTCATGATCCGCCTTGAGCTGATCCAGCTCTTGGCGAAGCTCCTTGTTCTCCACCACCAAAGTCTTGAGGTTCTCGGCCTCTTCAATCATGGCACATGATTGTTTCACCAGTTCTATAAGTCAAAAAGAACAACAGTTCAGTTAAAAATTCGACTATGAAAACACAAAGACAAAGTTTGAGTCTCGGAATGTTTACCTTCGGCCTCATCCTTGGCAACTTTAAGTTCAGCATTTTTAAGTCGGAGAGCTTTGATCTCTCTCCGCTTATCACAGACATTCTTCAACAAATCCTGGTTATAGGAATATACTTTCTGTAAGTCAGAACACCCAAAGTCAGAAAGCTACTAAAGACTCGGGCTAATATTTTTGCTAATATCAGCACGAGCCTTGGGGGCTACACTAGTTCATTCTTTGGCATCATAGGGAAGCATAAACCCGGATTATTTATCCTACTTCATGCTTGGGGGCTAGAGGATATGATATGAAATAAAGGAAAAACAGGAGTTAGAATTCCGACTTACATATTGTTCGCGAGTCAGTTTATCCAAACTCGCATTCACTTCAGCAGCAACCTTCTCAGCGAAAGTCAGAGGGATCACTGGAGTTGTTGGAAGCTCACCGGTCCGTATCTTCTCGTTACGAAGACGCACTTATTCAAGAAGGTCAGAGTGCTTTATGTCCTCTGCCTCTTGTGCTTCTTCTTCGGCAGATAAGTTTCTTTTCTCTAGGCATTGCCTGGCCAGCCGCTGGATCTCTTCAGCAGATTTCTGGGATAGGCCAAACTTGGCAAGTCCTGGATTGCTGATAAGGTTTTCGGTAAAAGTTTCTGCCGAGGGATCATTACCCAAAGAGGGTTCACCCTTATCTAAATCTGACGCACCCATGGTGACGTCAATTTGCGATTCAATGATCGCAGGCTCCGTTGAAGGAGCCGGATCTTCTGCGACGGACGAAGAAGGGATGATCACCAGCGTTGCGGAAGGTTGAGGGGCTGGAGTCGGAGGAGCCACGGAAGGAGAAGCTATGGTAAGCTTCAAAGAAGTTCCCTTCCCCTTGCCCTTGATGAGCTTTTTAGCTCTGGGAATGTGATAAAGTCAGAAACATTACATCTCAGAAGAGAATTTGAATAAAGTACAAAGGCGGAATTTGTGATTGAAAGTTACCTCTTCACGATGGGCACCTCCTTTGTGCCAACAGCCACTGTCGGAGCTTTGCGCTTCTTGAGCGCAGCATCCTGCAATGGTACCACTTCTGTCTCCTGAGAAAACTCTGGAGGATATCCTTCGAGCGAAGCAAATTCCGACTCGGGGAGGTCAGCAAGCTGAAAAGAAGAAAACATATCAGTATTGCAATGTAACTCAAAGATTGAAACACATAAAAAGGTGTACTGATAGAAGCTTACCGGCACTACGGGGTTTTCTGCCGTATGCATATCTAGAGAAACCTCCGGGATACTACTCTCGATCCGCTCCCTGATCAGCCACTTGATCTGGCTTATATAGCCCTGTGTGGTGTAGGCTTTGGGGCTGATGCGGAGGGAGTCTTTCTTGGACGATGTGATGGAGTACATCAGTCGGTTTCCATGGTACTGAAGGGGCTGGATCCGACGTGACACCCAACATTGGACCAAGTCGGTTTCCTTCAGTCCTTTGTGTATGATCAAGTATTCGATCCGTCTCTTAGCGAGGATCAAATCGTCAGTGAGAGCCGGAGGAGCCGGAATATCCTTATGATAAAAGAATGTGGCTGGCCATTGTTTGACCAAGTCACTAGCTAGGATTTTGGGATATGCGCGCTCGCGTCTAAGTGAAAAACTAATAGTACCGGTGATGTAAGGAACACCGGTAGTGATAGAGTTTCTCCGGACATGAAAATAGTACCGGAATAAGGAAAACTTGGCCTAATGCTGAGAAAGCGCTCACACAAAGAAGCGTAAGCACTCATCTCTAGTAGAGAGCTGGGAGGAAGATGGTAGAGTTGGACACCAACATGATCAATCACCTCGGAGAAGAACTCTGAGGGATGGAATGACAAACCTCTGTCGACGTGGGTGCCGAAGTGGACCCGCTCGCCGGCGCGCGGGTTGGGGACGGTTTCCTCGAAGCCGCTCCGCTAGTCTCCGACGCGGAGGAGCCCTTCTGTATCCACGTTCTGGAGCTTCTCATCATCGAGTACGCAGGGGATCTAGACCCTGCGGATGCTTTCCTTCTCTGCCACCGCTTCTGTCGCTGCCAAGCCAGAAGAGGAAGAAGAAGCCATTTCTTCGGCGAGCAGTTGACCTAGGATGGACGGCGCTGGGAGTTTTTTGGGGGAAAGCAGAGGAGCTATGTGCGCGCGGGGGAGATTTGGAGGAGAGGAAAAGGCAAGGGAATAGGTGAAGAGAGAAGGAGAAAGTCCTAACCCCTTATATCCACCTAACCGTGCCAAGATTCGTGCAAATGCTACAGCGTAACCGCCACGCGTCGGGGAAGGAACTAGGAAGGACCCACGCGATGATTACGTCGCCTCGATCTCCGTGTATGCATTGAAACGGCGCCTCGGTTCCGCGAACTGCGGAACCTGAACGTCGTCTTGACGGGATGTCTGCCGTGACGATTTGACCATGACTTGTGTCAGGTGGCGTTAGAGACCAAATTTCGGCTTAGTTTGAAATCGGGCTGGAAAATCAGAGTAACCTGTTGATAGGTCCGACTTATTTTTAAGACCCGGAGCGTATATTTTGTTGTGAAGTTTCAGGAACCCTTCAAGATTCTACAAGAAGAAGATCAAGCTAGACGATGATGAACCCGACTTTGGATCTTGGAGGCCTCCGGGGGCTGCTATTGGGGAAATACTTTCCGGGTATCCTCACAGTTCCTCACTGACTAGGGTGGCCCACTTCGGGTTAGAGCTTTCCTTCACGGGCAGCCTAGTCAGGGAGAGAAGACGGAGTCCAATCCGGCTACGGGAAGGCCCAGAAGACTTACCGACTTAGGCCCATAGTGTTACTTGTAGTTCAAGATGTACTCTGTCACCGACTCTTAGTCGTAGACGGATAGATCTCTCCTGTAAACCCTAGGACGGATATCTATATAAGTTGTCCTAGGGAGAGCCTTTAGGGCACACCACAATAGTCTACAATCTCAACTCGCATAGGCGAAACCCTTGTAACCCATATTCCGGCTCTATCGTATTATTGGATTGCTAGCAGGAGTAGGGTCCATCCAAAGCTGGCGGATTCAAACCTGGGTAAACTTGTGTGCTCACCGTCCCGGAACACCATACGTCTCACACCCCTCTCTTCCAAATGCCTCGAGGACCCCCTCATGGCGTACTTGTCATCTATCTGGCGACAAACTTCTCAAAATATTATCCGTAATTACTATGGACCAAAATCTATTTAATCAATCCGACGACACAACTACTTCTGTCACACTCGTTCACCATCTCCATGTGGCAGTGGCATATTCTAGGGGCTCTTTCAGATTTCTGACCACCATGGTTGTTTGACACAACTGGAGTCCCTAGAGATCAATGCATGTGTTATAAATTCTCAAAACCACACCTTTATAATCCACATGACCACACACACTCCTGTTGGGTGAGGTGATGCAACTGCTACTATCACGTTAGTTCACCATATTGACGTGGCAGTTGCATATTCTAGGGGCTCTTTGGGCTTTCAAACCACCATGGTTGTTTGACAATAAATGGAGTCTCTAGAGATCAATGCACGTGTCATTCTCAAAACCACACCTTGATGATCCACATGACCACACACACACTCTAGTTGGGTGTGGTGATTCAACTGCTTCTGTCACACTAGTTCACCATCTCCATATGGCAGTTGTATATTCCTACAAATCAATGCAGGTGTTATATATTATCAAAATCACATCTTGATGATCCACATGACCACACACACTCTAGTTGGCTGTGGTGAGGCAACTGCTTCTGTCACACTGGTTCACCATCTCCATGTGGTTGTTGCATATTCTAGGGGCTCTTTGGGCTTTCTAACTACCATGGTAGTTTGACAATAAATGGAGCCTCTGGAGATCAATGAATGTGTTATTCTCAAAACCACAACTTGATCATCCACATGGCCACACACACTCCAGTTGGGTGTAGTGATGCAACTGCTTCTGTCACACTGGTCACCATCTCCATTTGGTAGTTGCATATTCTAGGAGCTCTTTGGGCTTTCTGACCACCATGGTTGTTTGACACAAATGGAGTCCCTAGAGATCAATCCATGTGTTATATATTCTCATAACCACACCTTGATGATCCACATGAAAACACACATTCCAGTTGGGTGCGGCGATGCAACTACTTCTATCACACTAGTTCACCATCTTCATGCGGAAGTTGCATATTCTAGGGGCTCTTTGGGATTTCTGACCACCATGGTTGTTTCACACAAATGGAATCGCTAGAGATCAATGCATGTGTTATATATTCTCAAAACCACACCTTGATGATCCACACGAGCACACACACTCCAGTTGTGTGTGGTGATGCAACTACTTCTGTCACACTAGTTCACCATCTCCATGTGGAAGTTGCATATTCCAGGGGCTCTTTGGGCTTTCTGACCACCATGGTTGTTTGACACAAATGGAGTCCCTGGAGATCAATGCATGTGTTATATATTCTCAAAACCACACCTTGATGATCCACATGAACACACACACTCCAGTTGGGTGTGCTGATGCATCTGCTTCTATCACACTGGTTCACCATCTCCATGTGCAAGTTGCATATTCCAGGGGCTCTTTGGGATTTCTGACCACCATGGTTATTTGACACAAAAAGAGTCCCTAGAGATCAATACATGTGTTATATATATTCTCAAAACCACACCTTGACGATCCACATGACCACACATACTCCAGTTGGGTGGGGTGATGCAACTGCTTCTATCACACTGGTTCACCATCTCCATGTGGCAGTTGCATATTCCAGGGGCTCTTTGGGCTTTCTAACCACCATGGTTGTTTGACAATAAATGGAGTCTCTAGAGATCAATTAATGTGTTATTTATTGTCAAAACCACACCTTGATGATCCACATGACCACACACACACTCCAGTTGGGTGTGGTGATGCAACTGCTTCTGACACACTGGATCACCATCTCCATGTGGTAGTTGCAAATTCCAGGGGATCTTTGGGCTTTCGAACCACCATGGTTGTTTGAAAATAATTGGAGTCTCCAAAGATCAATGCATGTGTTATTCTAAAAACCAGACCTTGATGATCTACAAGACCACACACACTCCAGTTGGGTGTGGTGATGCAACTGCTTCTGTCACACTGGTTCACCGACTCCAGGTGACAGTTGCATATTCCAGGGGCTCTTTGGGATTTCTGACCACCATGGTTGTTTGAAAAAAGTGGAGTCTCTAGAGATCAATGTATGTGTTATTCTCAAAACCATAGCTTGATGGTCCACATGACCACACACACATTCTAGTTGGGTGTGGTGATGCAACTGCTTGTGTCACACTAGTTCACCATCTCCATGTGGCAGTTGCATATTTCTAGGGCTCTTTCAGATTTTTGACCACCATGGTTGTTTTACACAAAAGGAGTCCCTAGAGCTCAATGCATGTGTTATATATTCTCAAAACCACACCTTGATGAGCCACATGACCACAAACACTCCAGTTGGGTGTGGTGAGGCAACTACTTCTATCACACTGGTTCACCATCTCCATGTGGCTGTTGCATATTCCAGGGGCTCTTTGGGCTTTCTAACCACCATGGTTGTTTGACAATAAATGGAGTCTCTAGAGATCAATGAATGTGTTATTCTCAAAACCACACCTTGATGATCCACATGGACATACAAACTCCAGTTTGGTGTGATGATGCAACTGCTTTTGTCAGAGTGGTTCACCATCTCCATGTGGCAGTTGCATATTCCAGGAGCTCTTTGGGATTCCTGACCACCATGGTTGTTTGACATAAATGGAGTCCCTAGAGATCAATGCACGTATTATATATTCTCACAACCAGACCTTGATGATCCACAAGACAACACACACTCTAGTTGGGTGTGGTGATGCAACTACTTCTCTCACACTAGTTCACCATCTCCATGTGGAACTTGCATATTCGAGGGGCTCTTTGGGCTTTCTGACCACCATGGTTGTTGGGGGGATGACCTCCGGATACCCTAACCAGCAAGAACTATGGCAGTCGGATCACGCCCGGCTGGCTGAGCGTAGCCAGGCAAGACAAGTCAAGCCGGCTACCCTGCGGTAGCCGGAGCAGGGAGAAGCAACTGGCTACAGCAATTAGGAAGACAGAGTGACGTGAATCATAGTGCACGGTATGCCCTGGTACGACGACAAGACTGGCAACTACTCGGCCATACCGAACACTTTGCGGGATGACGCGGGAACAGTGGCCCGATGCTGACGACAGGCTCGCACGGTGTTCACTGTGCCCATGACAACCTTACCGCTCGTACTCTTTTGGTACATAGTTTTACCGGATACTGTAGATGACCAGCTGGCTAGGACCCACCTATGGGGCCCGCTAGCCGGACTGGCTAGTAAGACTGTTACCTCTCTGCCTATATAAGGAGAGGCAAGGCCTCAGTACAAAGGGTTGGTCGGTGTGCATTTAAGGCAGTAGCTAGAGAATACAGCTCGGGGAGCCTTCTAGCCCGTATATCACTCATAGTCAGATCGGCAGGAGTAGGAGCTTTACCTCACCACGAGGGCTCCGAACCTGGGTACTTCCTGCGTCCAGCTACGCTTGCTTGTATCCAATCCCACCTGCGGAAGCCGTCGATAGCTTCCCTGCTAGTCCCCACACCCCTATCCAACCTACTTAGGTATTGTCGTTCCCAATACAACGACAGTTGGTGCCCACCGTGGGGCATATGGCTTCGACCGGACTCACGTTCCGCACGGGACCCCACACTTCAGCCGGTGAGCGCGTGGCCTCTGGCCTGGTGATCACGCTCGGAAAATTCGACTGTGTTATCGATAATGCTTCCTGCTTCGCTGGAACCTCCTTCCCGGCGAATGGCTCCATCCTACATTTCGGCGACCTCCCCGTCAATGTTGAAAATGTTCCGGAGCATTTCCCTAGGGAGATCGTCTCCGTCGCGGGGCTGCCACATCTGGGCAGTTGCACCTCCATCGCTTCCCACGGCGTCGAGGTCATGATGGCCGGCTCCAGCTCTCACCCCCGCCAGCCGTGGGAGCGGGGCGTGGACGACGGCGGAACCTCCGCACAACCACAGCCCCGAAACCCGGTGGAAGAGGACATTGATCGGCTCCTCATGCCAGTTAACCTCGGGGATAACCATGGAGCTGGCGGCAACCCGCAAGCAACTCGAGATCACCCGGCGCGAGTACGACCGCGCGCACGGCTTCACCTTAGCTACCACGGAGCCGAGCCAGCGCGGCTAGGTGCGATGCCAGGGCGGCGAGCTAGGCGAAAGGATGGAGAAGGACGAGATACCGGATCCCGCGCCCGCCCTCATCCGGCCCACCTACAGCACACCCATCAAGAACCTGCGCGTGGCCCGAGCGGCAACAGAAGAGCTGCCCAACCTGGAGGGCGAGGAGCGAGCCCGCCAGCACGCTCGAGCGCAGGAGCTCCTCCGGATCGTGGATGAGCAGGCCGACGCCAACCGGCAGATGCAGGAGGACCCCAGCTACTCCAAGGGGAGCAGGCCACCCGCCAACAGCAAGGGCGCGCCTCGCGACACCCAACAGGCATCCTCCCCTCAGCCGGCCAAGGCCCACAGTAAGCATCACGGTTCGGGCAGCAAGGGCCAGCTGCACCAGGAGCAAATGGTGAACAGCAACCCACCGCCTCCCCATCCCTAAACCGGAGCGCCAAGACCCGCCGGTTCCCGTCTCTCGGGCCGAGTGGGAGCGCCCAACCTGGATCGCCCGGATGCCTGTGACCGCATTGAGATCCTCGCTCAGGTGCGTGTTACGGAGGAAGAAGACTCCACCGGACCGGTTTGTTTCGGACCCCGCATCCGGAACGAGCCGTTTACAGATAAGTTCACCCTGCCTAGGGACACCCCCAAGTATGATAGCAGCATGAAGCCGGAAGACTGGCTAACCGACTACGCCATGGCAGTCAGCATCGCCCACGGGAATAAGTGCACAGCTATGCGCTACGTCCCTCTGATGCTAACTGGGTCGGCAAGGACATGGCTCAATAGCCTCGCACCCAATAGCATCAACGCCTGGCCAGACATCAAGAAGGTGTTCGTCTGCAACTTCAATGGCACGTACAAGCGTCTAGGACGCCCACGCGACCTGACCTTGTGCGTCCAGGCCGACTGCGAGACCGACCGGAAGTACCTCGCCAAGTGGATGGAGCTGTGCAACACTTGCAAGGGCATCCTGGAGAGCCAGGCCATTGGTTTCTTCATCGAGGGATGCCGAGAAGGCACCATGCTTCATCACCAGCTCCTGTGTGACGAGCCGAAAACCATGGCGGATCTCATGACAGTAGCGGACCAGTTCGCCACAGCGGATGCCGCCATGAAGAAGCCCCTCCGAGTAAATGCTGACGGGCGTTCGACTGCTACGGAGCCGGCTCACGATCGTCCGAACAATCCGGATGGAGAAGCCGGATCCTCCAGGCTCCACGACAACGACAACCGATTCCATGGGGACCGCCAGGCCGGACAGCAGAAGCCTCGCTACCACGCGCGACAGGCCAATGCTGTGGAGGGCGCGCCCGACACGCCAGCTAGCGATGCAAGAAGGCAGAAGCCACGTCTCACCTTTGACCAGATGTTTGACATCCCGTGCAAGTGGCATAGCGGTCCCTTCAAACCGGCTATGCACACCACCCGGAACTGTAGCTGGACTCGCCAGCTAAAGGACCAGGGCAACCAACAACGTCTTCCCCCGCCCCCTCCTGGTGGACCACCACCACCGGCTAGGCGATCCGGTAATGATGGTAACGGCGGCAACCACGGCAACAACAACAACGGCTACCCCCAGCCACATGCCGCTTACCACATCTTCGAGACGGAGCTAGACGACAAGCACAGCTGCAGGCGACGCTCCAAGGAGGTAACGCTATCGTCTCTCTGGTCCCCCGGTACCTGATCTGGTCGGAAACCCTCATTACCTAGAGCCGAGAAGACCAGCCGGAGCAGCTGCCGAGTCCTGGGGGCTACGCCATGGTGCTTGACCCCCTCATCGTCTCCAACGAGCGCACATGCCGCTTCTCGCGCGTCCTCATCGACGAAGGCAGCTACCTCAATCTCCTCTACCGGGCTTCGCTGGAGAAGATGGGCATTCGCGAATGCGACCTGCGCCCTACTACCACAACGTTCCACGACGTACTGCCGGGACTGGCTTGCACCCTGCTGGGTAAAATCTAGCTGGACGTCATCTTCGAGACCGAGGAAAACTTCCGTCGTGAGCCGATCTAGTTCGAGATGGTAAACCTGACGAGCTCCTACCATGCTCTCCTCGGGCGCCTCGCCCTCACCAAATTCATGGCTGACCCCCACTACGCATACCTCAAGACAAAGATGCCGGGATCAAACGGCGTGATCACTGTCGCCGACTGCTTTAGGCGATCGATGGAGTGCGCCTCAGCCGGTTCCAAACTGGCAAAGGCCCTCATCATAGCTGAAGAAAAGCGCGTGATCATGCGCAACGTGGCCATGGCCTAGCAAGATATGTCGGTTGGCAGCAAGCCGGCTAGAGAAGGAGCTTTCTAGCCAGCAAAGGAGACGAAGAGGATCCTGCTCGACCCCTCCGACCCGACCAAGTTCGTCACCATCGGTGCCACCTTGGACAGCAAATAGGAAGGCGCGCTCGTCGACTTCCTCCGTGAGAATCGGGATATCTTCGTATGGTCACCCAAGGACATGCCAGGTGTACCGAGGGAGTTCGCCGAGCACTCACTTCATGTGCGGCCGGATGCCAAGTTGGTCAAGCAACCTCTGCGGCGGTTCGCAGAGGAGAAGAGGAAGATTATCAGTGACGAGATCACCCGGCTCCTCGCAATCTAGTTCATCATGGAAGTATACCACCCGGACTGGCTGGCAATCCCAGTCCTGGTGCTGAAGAAAAACAAGACCTGGCGCATGTGTATCGACTACAACAGCCTGAACAAGGCATGCCCGAAAGACCCATTCGCGTTGCCCCGTATCGATCAAGTCATCGATTCCACGGCCGGCTGCGATTTGTTGTCTTTTTTAGATTGTTATTCCGGTTACAATCAGATCTGGCTAAACCCGTCTGACCAGATAAAAACATCGTTCATCACCCCATACGGGGCTTTCTGCTATGTACCCATGCATTTCAGTCTGAAGAATGCAGGCGCTGCCTATCAGCGCTGCATGCAGAAGTGCTTGCACTCGTAGGTCGGCCGAAACATGCACGCTTACGTGGACGATGTGGTCATCAAGACCAAGGAGAGGCACACCCTCCTCGAAGACTTCGGGGAGACATTTGGCAACCTTCGGCAATACCAGATGAAGCTGAAACCGGAGAAATGAGTCTCCGGAGTCCCATCTGGCCAACTACTCGGTTTCCTCGTATCGCAACGAGGGATCAAGGCGAATCCGGAAAAGATCACGGCCATCGAAAGGATGCAGCCGCCCAAGAGCCTGCTTGGAGTCCAGAAGTTCATCGGATGCCTCGCCTCCCTCAGCCGTTTCGTCAACCGGCTGGGGGAGAAGGCACTCCCGTTGTACCAGCTGATGAAGAAGACGGACAAGTTCTCCTGGACCACGCAAGCCGACGCCACCTTTCATGACCTCAAGCGCATGCTATCCATAGCGCCGGTTCTAGCCACGCCGGCTAGCAAGGAGCCGATGTTGCTCTATATAGCAGCCATCACCCAGGTCGTCAGCATCGTCCTAGTGGTGGAGCGCCCCGAGGAAGGCAAGGCTCAGCCGGTTTAGCAACCCGTCTACTACCTCAGCGAGGTTCTCTCCCTCTCCAAGCAGAACTACCCCCACTACCAGAAGATGTATTACAGCGTGTACCTGGCATGCAAGAAGCTCAAGCACTATATCCAGGAGCATCCGATTAAGGTCGTGTGCACTGCACCCCTTTCGGAAATCATCGTCAACAAGGACGCCACCGGCCGAGTCTCCAAGTGGGCCATCAAGCTCGCCGCCTACTCCATCCAGTACTTGCCCCGGCTCACGATCAAGTCGCAGGCGCTGGCGGACTTCCTCGTCGACAGGGCCGAGACGCAATACCTCCCACTGGTTCCGTATTCGGACCACTGGAGGATGCACTTCGACGGGTCGAAGATGCTCGGGGCCTTGGGAGCCGGCATCGTGCTCACCTCGCCTAAAGGAGACCGGCTGGAGTACATCCTATAGATCCACTTCAAGGCCTCCAACAACATAGCCGAATACGAGGCACTGGCGCATGGCCTCCGGCTAGCCAGAGAGATTGGTGTCAACCGGATCCTTTTCTTCGGCAATTCGGATCTGGTGGTGCAGCAGGTATCCGGAGAGTGGGACGCCCGTGATGCGAACATGTCTCTCTACCGGTTCCACATACAGAAGCTCAGCACTTGCTTTGACAGATGTGAATTTCATCACATCCCTCGCGTCAACAACGAGGCAGCCGATTCGCTCGCATGAATCGGATCCACCAGGCAGGCGATCCCACATGGGGTCTCCTTGGAGCACCTCCGCAAGCCCTCCATCAACCCGTCCCCCAAGTCGGATTCCATCATATGGGCAGCGAGCGCCCCGGTTGACGGTGCGGCAGATGCAGAGCTGGCAGAACCCCCCAAGAAGAAGGCCCACACCAACTCCGGCAAGTCAGTACCCTCCGGCTCGCAAGACCCGGGGGCTGCCGACTGATTAAGCGGCTCGGGGGCTGCCGTCCCGGGTACCTCATCCAGACGACCCCCCGACGACCATCAACCGGAGAGCGGAAGCATCCTCGTCATCCGGGAAATACCATCCTGGGCACAGCCCTTCATGAACTACATCGCCAACGGGGAACTTCCGGATGACGAGGTGGAGGCCAGGCAAATCAGGCGCCGCTCGCACACGTACACCATCATCAACAAAGAATTTTACAAGCGCAGCGTATCCGGCATTTTCCAAAGGTGTGTCGACGTGGACACAGGCTACCAGCTTCTCAAGGACATCCACCAGGGCGAGTGCGGGCACCACACCACGTCAAGGGCGATAGTTGCCAAGGCGTTTCACCATGGCTTCTATTGGCCCACCACCCTCGAGGACACTGAACAACTAGTCCGCGCGTGCAATGGGTGCCAACGCTTCAGGCAGCTCAGACATATGCCGGCTTCGGTGCTCAAGACCATACCGATCACCTGGCCCATCGCTGTTTGGGGCCTCGACATGGTCGGTCCCTTCAAGCGGGCGCGCGCGGGCATGACCCATCTGCTGGTAGCGGTGGACAAATTTACAAAGTGGATCGAGGCCAAGCCCATCCGAAAGCTAGACGGGGCGACAGTCATCACCTTCTTCATCGACATCATCAACCGGTTCGGCTACCCCAACAGCATCATCACCGACAACGGCACGAACTTCACCAAGAGGGCCTTCGCCCGGTTCTGCAGCAACAAGGGCATCAGGCTAGACCTCGCTTCCGTCACGCACCCGCAGTCCAACGGGCAAGTCGAACGGGAAAATGGCTTAGTGCTAGCTGGCATCAAGCCACACCTCATAGAGCCTTTGGAGCGGTCGCCTAGATGCTGGATCGAGGAGCTTCTGGTTGTGCTATGGAGCCTGCGCACCACGCCGAACAGATCAACCGGCTACACTCCATTCTTCGTGGTCTATGGATCGGAAGGCGTCCTCTCCGCGGACATCGAGTCCGACTCTCCGCGCAAGCTCCTCTATGATGAAAAGGCCAACTAGGAGGCGCGAGAAGACGGTCTGGACCACCTCGAAGAGGCCCGCGAACTGGCATTGTCCAGATCGGCCTTGTACCAGCAGCGCCTACACCAGTACCATTCAGGCCGGATCCGCCCTGTCACATTCCGCGAAGGCGACCTGGTCCTCCGGCTGGTGCAGGACACGAAGGGCTTGCACAAGCTATCACCACCCTGGGAGGGTCCCTTCATCATCAGTCGGGCGCTGCCCAATGACTCCTAGTACCTCATCGACGTGCAGCAGCCGTGCAAGAATAAGATGGACAAGTCAGATGAAGAGACAGAGCACCCCTGGAACGCGGCCTTGCTCTGCCCATTTTACACCTAGTCACTAGACAGTGTATGTATCCCGCAAACCCTATGAATGAAAATGCGAACCCCTACGAGATACTCGGGGCTCCTTGCTAGAAATATGTGTGCATCAATTTTCTGGTTCAGTTTTTCCGGCTCCGGCAATCCCTACCCGGGGGCTTGCCGGCTAGACCGGCCTGCTAAATCTGCAAACCGACTAAATAATGTGCGGTGATGTCAGAGGCCCACTCTTCGTCTCAGCTACAGACCGCAACCTGGCTGTCCGGCTAGCAAGAGCAAAAGCCCGAGGCATCCCACATGAAAAACGGGAAGAGATGCGATGATCGGGCCCCGCCATAACTAGCTTAAGACAATCCGCTGCTAAGCCATTAGTACGGCGCATAATGTACCGCTCCCTTCGATTCAAGCAGATCGCAACCCGTCTCCGGCAAGGACGCAGAAAACAGCAGTTATAAACACAAGAGAAAGCGACTAAGTGTCTAGAAAGGAGCAAGCCGCTTTTTGAAGTTTTCAAATAAGCTGCTTCCGCCATTTATTTAGTTGACTAACCTATTAACCTATGTAGATGTATGTATGCATAGGGTTTTGTCCACTACTTCGAGCCTGAATTCAGGAGAAGGAAAGAAGATTCAAGCCCTTTCCTTCATGTTAGCAGCGCCCTAATCTCAATCTCGTGGGCTACACTCAGCACCCAAGAGGCCAGACGCCTCAGTGGAATCTTTAGTTCCCGGCCGACTACATGCGCGGTCAGCCGGATATTTGGAGCCTGTGAGGGCAAGGGCGGGAGCACAAAAGACAAGAAAGATTCAAAGCACATGGCTACCGCCATCTATTCAATCTGGTTAGACTCAGCAGGAGGCTGCCACTTAATCGAAGGTTAGTTCTCTATCAAGGCGCCCAACAACGAAAGGCCGATCAAGAGGTGTCTTAGCCACGACAGTTAGAAGAGCGGAAGATTAAGATTCACACAAGGACCTAGATTCAAGCTACGGCGCCAGCCCATCTAAATCTCTTGGTTATCTGGGCAGGAGGCTGGCCACTTCATCGGAGGTGTAGTTCGGCCTAAGAGTGTGTAGCGACGAGGATAGCCAGCGGAGCGTAGCCGCAAATATATCAAAAGAAAATTCAAGACACAAGTTAAGAAAGACTCAAGAATTTAATATTAATAAGCAAAGGGAGACGGGTTTCGAGAATTACCCGCATCAAAGATAGCTGCATGTGTATTTACACAAGTTCCACGATAACCTAAAAACAAGACAAATACACCACATCCCTGGGCAACAATGCAACAAAGCAGGTTTTGGTAATCGAAACGGGAAGCTAAATGGGCTGTCGAGTGGGATTGAGCCAGCGCCTGGAGCTTATCTGTTTATTCCGCCTCCGCGCAGGTAGACGCATGGCCACCGTTCTAGTATCGCCACCACCGCCAAGGCCGTGAGGACTCCGTGATCCGAGTATCGGGACTCGAATCGGTGAGCACCGTCCGGATCCACGAGTCGGCATCTTGATGGCGGACCAAGCTCCGCATGGGCTTATGGATGGCGGCGATCGGGCTCCGCGCCAAGCTTCCATCGATCTTCAGACGCGCAGCATCCTTGTACCGTGAAAGCATCAGCGCTAAGGCCATCTCTGCCCACCCACAATGCCGCCAGATCCCACAGTCGTCCATACCGCAGTTTAGCCGCACTTCTCCCACCTTCGCCGCAATGCGATCGCTCGAACCGGAGTCTCCGCCACATAAAGGAGAAGATGTCCCGCCGCCTAACGGCTTCACGGCCTCCTCGCCAAGAAGGACGACAGCTCCCGAGGTCACACGGGCCCTCGCCAGCTTCTCCCGCAGCCACAGGCCAGCAGGTCTATGCCGGGTAAAAGGCTGTCGAAAAGAGGAGTCAAATCCGCCACCGGATCCGGAAAGAAAAGAAGACTAAGAAAGAACTCACCTTTGGCAGCAGGGCCGACTTGCATCCGCCATCCACCAGGGCCTTTCTCCTTGACCGCCAGTCGCTTTTATCTCCTTCTCTTGGTCCTGTTCTGGGCCTCGAGAAGGGAGAAGGCTTCGGCCAGTTAGCTTTGAGCTGCAGGGCGTCGCTGGCCCTCGGGACGGTGTAGCCTCTGGGCCGCCTACCCGCAAAGCGGTGCCCTGCCCCCTGCAAGCCAGAATAGCCGAGTTGGACTCGCCAGCCTTATTGGCTCGCTTCGTTCATGATCGATCTCACAATGAGCACACACGAGGATGGCTCAGCAAATAAAGACGCACTATTAAAAAAAAAGAGCTAGATCGGATAAGGCGGATCATTTGAGATCCTTTTACAAAGAGAAGCTCGCCCTACTCGAGGTCCTTTTGGCAGCAGCAAAGCTTCGCCTGTGCTGCGGTTGTTCCACCCCATTGCGGGTATTCTTCATAGTACCAATCTCTCCTTGGACTGGGGCACTACCAAGGCATGGCGGCAAGATCCCAGAACAAGCAGCCGGAGGAGGCGTCATCATCTACGGCGCTGGACGGCTAAGGACTCCCTTCGCCGCGAAAGCATTCAGCTGGTTCTCCACTCCTCCCCGAAAGCGCTTTGTTTGAGTCGTCATTGCTGTTTACCACGACAAGCTCCTCCTTGCCACAAGTGACGCTCACAAGGCCATGGTGAACTCTTTTCTCGGCCAGAAGTAGTCGCTCACTGGTGACCTCCTGGGTTAGAGGGGGGCAGCTGCTCGCTTTTGAGGAGGGAGAAGGAGGCTGCGCCGAGGAAGGGGAGGCGCCAAGTTGATCGGGCCGGCTGAAGGCGGGCTGGCCCGGGTACAAGGCACCCGAGCTGGGCTCTTGGCGCCGAAAGAAACCAAAGGCGCTTAAAGGAAAGAGGAAAAGACAAGAGCAAAAACAGGCTAAAGTCGAAAAACAAGGACAAGGAACAACAAACATAATGCACCGGGGGGGAGGGAGAAAAACGCACTGCACAATCGGGGCGGCTTTTCTTCCGGCTAAGACAGCTTGGCTAGGGCGCTAGTCCAGCCCCCTCTTTCGAGTCGGCCTCTTTGAGCTCACCAGAGGCAAAATGGCTGGAGCTGTAATGGCCGGACGCTGCCTCATTTCGCCAGGCTTCGCCCGCTGCAGCTGTCAGCTGAAGGCCGCCGTTCATGGCCGCCCAGCATCCTCCTCTCCCTCGCACCTCCGCTGCAAGGGAATGTATGCATCGCTGCTCAACGCCGGGGAAGGTGCATCGCCCCATCCGATTCCTCGGGCCGATAGCTGAGAAGCGGCTCGGCAAGTCCGGGCGCCAACACCTTGAGAGGAGCGCCACCTCACCAAGGATGCAGGAGAAGATCCTGCGAATGTGCAAAAGGTCAAACGATGATGGTGAAGCGTGAGATAACAGGAGGAATAAAGGCAAAATTTTGGCTACAAGAACTTACCCGGGCGCTGCGGTTCTCCCGCCAGGGCGCCAGTGCTGAACTTCCCAGCTTCCGGCAGCCCTCCTTTGTTGATCGTCCACAACCAATTTCTTCAAGCCAGGGTAGCGGGATCATGGCGCTGAAATTGCCGGTCGGGTCCAGCCGCACGGAGTAGAAGTTAATATCTTGTGCGCCTACCGCCGAGCGGTGATCATCACCGGGACATCGGGTTAAGGGTGATCTCCCGACCGTTAGCCGGGCAGTGTGACAAGGGAGCGATGCGCAGCAGCATCACGCCCATCTCCTCGCTTTGTCGCCACAGACCTTCAGTCCCGCTGGCTTGCCGCTTGGACTACATCTTGAAGGAGTCAACAGTTGCGATTCCAGTCGACGCCGGTGACGTTTTATGACATAAAATACGCATCGCTGCTACGCGCCTGCATCAAGCGTCTCCGGAGCAAGAATCTCGGGTAGCCGGATTGGGACCGGGAGTATGGAGGCGCCACCGCGAGACGATTTCGCTGTCCTTTCGTGGTACTTAGGGACCATGGCCGAATTCCTAAGAGCCGATGAAGAGCTTTAGATCCGCCGCCGATCGCGAGGTAGCTCTGCAGTAATCGCCATGAAGTGCGCCATTGCTCGGGATGGCGCGTTGGCGCCGAGGTGGTGGGAGGCGGAGGTCAAGAAGGCCAAAAGTGGTAAGGTCGAAAAAGGCGGCAGCGCAAACTCACAAGGGCCAAAAGTAGAGGAAGATAATCCGCCTCTCCGGCACGGATGCGGCAAATACTTCCTTGTAATCAATCAAGCGCTTAACTGCACCACCACCTCCCTCCACAAGTGGAGGACGCTGGTCGCGCTGATACTTCGCGATCTGATCCTCGGTGATGGAGCCGCACTGATGCCGCACTGTGCTCCGTGGGTCGCGGGCTATTCTCGTGGGCTGAGGAGAAGGAGCGCGCAACCGAGGAGTGATTTGCGCTCAGAGCGCCGACTACGGGCCATGAAGCGGGCGAGCAGAAGGCGGGGAGAGTACGTGGGAGCAGCAGCAAACTGCCGAGAAGGAGAGAAAGATTGCAGCTGGGAGCGACAGGCGAACTGCCTCCCCGCAGATCCCTTTAAAGGATCTGAAGGGCAACCACGTCGCGTGGCTACGGGCGCGATCTCTGGGCTTAACGGCGACTCCACATCCCACCCGCCGCCTAGATCCCGTGGTGCTGTGACTGGATGTGCAGAAGATCTTGGGATTCGAGAACCGGTTACCGACAGTGACAGCTCCTCGAGGCGACGCATGATGTGGATCGTTACGCTCGCTCGCAGCAGTAGCAATGATGGCGCCATAAGTGACGGACGGGTTTCTTCGGGCGCCAAAGACCGGACAACACGGGTAGATGTTAAACTGGCCAGTTCGCCTTCGGATCAAAATTCGTAAAGAAGTGGAGCGTTACAAGATTACTTAAGGGCGGAATCCACGCGTCCGGGTCAATAGTGTCGGATGATCTCGTGCCCCAATTTACAATAAGGAACAAAATAGTTTGGATTGAGTCATGCCGCATCCAGACAGTACCGACAGACAGGCCGATGGCCAAGAAGACATGTTACGGATCTAATCGAGCAAGAAGCTTGATCGACCGTAATTGAGACAAGTTACCTGGTGACGGCTGCAGACGTTTCTTTGCATAACTATTAAAGATCGGCAACCACCCTCCCATATCAAGACTTCATGTGGTCAGATTTATGGAACAAAGGGTCGGTGTCGACGAGTGGGCCTGTACGGCAAGATCCACTGTGCTTCACGAGAAGCCATACCGCCATACAATCCATGTGGACACACCATGCCGGGTATCGAGATGACTAGTCATTAGGAGCCGCCTATGGGGGCTGCCACCAGCTTGACTAGCTAACTGAGACCCTTGCCTCTCTTCCTATATAAGGAGAGGGAGGGCTCAGAGAAAGGGTTGGTCTCAGCTTCATTTAAGGTGTGAGCTAAAGAATATAGCTCGAGGAGCACTTATAGCTCATATATTCCATAGTCAACCCAAAGTGTGAGAAGGGGCTTTACCTCACCACTAGGGGCCTCCCAACCTGGGTGTATTTCTGCCGCTCTCCGCCACGCCGTCAGATCCAATCTCGCCTTTCATGGGATGCCGCTTTCGACGAGCTTTCCCGCTAGTCCCCACACTCTATCTAATCCTTTTTAGGGTAATCGCTGCTCCCAATTCAACGGCTGCTGCATCACCATGGTTGTTTGACACAAATGGAGTCCCTAGAGATCAATGCATCTGTTATGTAGTCTCAAAAGCCACACCTTGATGACCCACACACACCAGTTGGGTGTGGTGATGCAACCGCTGTCACACTACTGTTCACCTTCTCCATGTGGCAGTTGCATATTCTAGGGGCTCTCTGGGCTTTCTCACCACCATGGTTGTTTGACACAAATGGAGTCCCTACAGATCAATGCATATGTGTTATGTAGTCTCAAAAGCCACACCTTGATGATCCACACACACTCTAGTTGGGTGTAGTGATTCAACTGCTTCTGTCACACTAGGTTCACCCATCTCCATGTGGCAGTTGCATATTCTAGGGGCCCTGTGGATTTCTGACCACCATGGTTGTTTGACACAAATGGAGTCCCTACAGATCAATGCATCTGTGTTATGTAGTCTCAAAAGCCACACCTTGATGACCCACACACACTCCAGTTGGGTGTGGTGATGCAACTGCTTCTGTCACACTGGTTCACCCATCTCCATGTGGCAGTTGCATATTCTAGGGGCTCTCTGGGCTTTTTTACCACCATGGTTGTTTGACACAAATGGAGTCCCTACAGATCAATGCATATGTGTTATGGAGTCTCAAAAGCCACACCTTGATGACCCACACACACTCCAGTTGGGTGTGGTGATGCAACTGCTTCACACCGCAGTTCACCCATCTCCATGTGGCGCTTGCATATTCTAGGGGCTCTGGGCTTTCGACCACCATGGTTGTTTGACACAAATGGAGTCCCTACAGATCAATGCACCTGTGTTATGTAGTCTTAAATCCACACCTTGATGACCCACACACACTCCAGTTGGATGTGGTGATGGAACTGCTTCACACCGCAGGTTCACCCATCTCCATGTGGCGCTTGCATATTCTAGGGGCTCTAGGCTCTCACCACCATGGTTGTTTGACACAAATGGAGTCCCTACAAATCAATGCATCTGTTATGTAGTCTCAAAAGCCACACCTTGATGATCCACACACACCAGCTTGGATGTGGTGATGCAACTGCTTCACACACAAAGTTCACCCATCTCCATGTGGCAGTTGCATATTCTAGGGGCTCTCTAGGCTTTCTGACCACCATGGTTGTTTGACACAAATGGAGTCCCTACAGATCAATGCATCTGTGTTATGTAGTCTCAAAAGCCACACCTTGATGACCCACACACACTCCAGTTGGGTGTGGTGATGCAACTGCTTCTGTCACACTACAGGTTCACCCATCTCCATGTGGCAGTTGCATATTCTAGGGGCTCTCTGGGCTTTCTGACCACCATGGTTGTTTGACACAAATGGAGTCCCTAGAGATCAATGAATCTACGTTATCTAGTCTCAAAAGCCACACCTTGATGACCCACACACACTCCAGTTGGGTGTGATGATACAACTGCTTCTGTCACACTACAGGTTCACCCATCTCCATGTGGCAGTTGCATATTCTAGGGGCTCTCTGGCTTTCTGACCACCATGGTTGTTTGACACAAATGGAGTCCCTACAGATCAATGCATCTGTGTTATGTAGTCTCAAAAGCCACACCTTGATGACCACACACACTCTAGTTGGGTGTGGTGATGCAACTGCTTTTGTCACACTACAGGTTCACCCATCTCCATGTGGCAGTTGCATATTCTAGGGGCCCTGTGGGTTTCTCACGACCATGGTTGTTTGACACAAATGGAGTCCCTACAGATCAATGCATCTGTGTTATGTAGTCTCAAAAGCCACACCTTGATGATCCACACACACTCTAGTTGGGTGTAGTGATGCAACTACTTCTATCACACTGCAGGTTCACCCATCTCCATGTGGCAGTTGCATATTCTAGGGGCTCTCTGGGCTTTCTGACCACCATGGTTGTTTGACACAAATGGAGTCCCTACAGATCAATGCATCTGTGTTATGTAGTCTCAAAAGCCACACCTTGATGACCCACACACACTCCAGTTGGGTGTGGTGATGCAACTGCTTCTGTCACACTACAGGTTCACCCATCTCCATGTGGCAGTTGCATATTCTAGGGGCTCTATGGGCTTTCTGACCACCATGGTTGTTTGACACAAATGGAGTCCCTACAGATCAATGCATCTGTGTTATGTAGTCTCAAAAGCCACACCTTGATGATCCACACACACTCTAGTTGGGTGTGGTGATGCAACTGCTTCTGTCACACTGCAGGTTCACCCATCTCCATGTGGCAGTTGCATATTCTAGGGGCTCTCTGGGCTTTCTGACCACCATGGTTGTTTGACACAAATGGAGTCCCTACAAATCAATGCATCTGTGTTATGTAGTCTCAAAAGCCACACCTTGATGACCCACACACACTCCAATTGGGTGTGGTGATGCAACTGCTTCTGTCACACTGCAGGTTCACCATCTTGATGTGGCAGTTGCATATTCTAGGGGCTCTCTGAGCTTTCTGACCACCATGGTTGTTTGCCAAAAATGGAGTCCGTACAGATCAATGGATTTGTGTTATGTAGTCTCAAAAGCCACACCTTGATGACCCACACACACTCCAGTTGGGTGTGGTGACGCAACTGCTTTTGTCACACTGGTTCACCCATCTCCATGTGGCAGTTGCATATTCTAGGGGCTCTCTAGGCTTTCTGACCACCATGGTTGTTTGACACAAATGGAGTCCCTACAGATCAATGCATCTGTGTTATGTAGTCTCAAAAGCCACACCTTGATGACCCACACACACTCCAGTTGGGTGTGGTGATGCAACTGCTTCTATCACATTGCAGGTTCATCCATCTCCATGTGGCAGTTGCATATTCTAGGGGCTCTATGGGCTTTCTGACCACCATGGTTGTTTGACACAAATGGAGTCCCTACAGATTAATGCATTTCTGTTATGTAGTCTCAAAAGCCACACCTTGATGACCCACACACACTCTAGTTGGGTGTGGTGATGCAACTACTTCACACACTACAGTTCACCCATCTCCATGTGGCAGTTGCATATTCTAGGGGCTCTCTGGGATTTCTGACCACCATGGTTGTTTGACACATATGGAGTCCCTAAAGATCAATGCATCTGTGTTATGTTGTCTCAAAAGCCACACCTTGATGACCCACACACACTCCAGTTGGGTGTGGTGATGCAACTGCTTCTGTCACACTGCAGGTTCACCCATCTCCATGTGGCGCTTGCATATTCTAGGGCCCTGTGGGTTTCTAACCACCATGGTTGTTTGACACAAATGGAGTCCCTACAGATCAATGCATCTGTGTTATGTCGTGTCAAAAGCCACACCTTGATGACCCACACACATTCCAGTTGGGTATGGTGATGCAACTGCTTCTGTCACACTACAGGTTCACCCATCTCCATGTGGCAGTTGCATATTCTAGGGGCCCTGTGGGTTTCTGACCACCATGGTTGTTTGACACAAATGGAGTCCCTACAGATCAATGCATCTGTGTTATGTAGTCTCAAAAGCCACACCTTGATGACCCACACACACTCCAGTTGGGTGTGGTGATGCAACTGCTTCTGTCACACTGCAGGTTCACCCATCTCCATGTGGTAGTTGGATATTCTAGGGACTCTCTGGGCTTTCTGACCACCATGGTTGTTTGACAAAATGGAGTTCCTACTGATCAATGCATCTGTGTTATGTAGTCTCAAAAGCCTCACCTTGATGATCCACACACACTCCAGTTGGATGTGGTGATGCAACTGCTTTTGTCACACTGCAGGTTCACTCATCTCCATGTGGCAGTTGCATATTCTAGGAGCTCTCTGGGCTTTCTGACCACCATGGTTGTTTGACAAAAATGGAGTCCCTACAGATCAATGCATCTGTGTTATGTAGTCTCAAAAGCCACACCTTGATGATCCACACACACTCCAGTTGGATGTGGTGATGCAACTTGTTCTGTCACACTGCAGGTTCACTCATCTCCATGTGGCAGTTGCATATTCTAGGAGCTCTCTGGGCTCTCTAGCCACCATGGTTGATTGACACAAATGGAGTCCCTACAAATCAATGCATCTGTGTTATGTAGTCTCAAAAGCCACACCTTGATGACCCACACACACTCCAGTTGGGTGTGGTGATGCAACTGATTCTGTCACACTACAAGTTCACTCATCTCCATGTGGCAGTTGCATATTCTAGGGGCTATATGGGATTTCTGACCACCATGGTTGTTTGACACAAATGGAGTCCCTACAGATCAATGCATCTGTGTTATGTAGTCTCAAAAGCCACACCTTGATGACCCACACACACTCCAGTTGGGTGTTGTGATACAACTGCTTCTGTCACACTACAGGTTCACCCATCTCCATGTGGTAGTTGCATATTCTAGGGCCCTGTGGGTTTCTGACCACCATGGTTGTTTGACACAAATGGAGTCCCTACATATCAATGCATCTGTGTTATGTAGTATCAAAAGCCACACCTTGATGATCCACACACACTCTAGTTGGGTGTAGTGATGCAACTGCTTCTGTCACACTACAGGTTCACCCATCTCCATGTGGCAGTTGCATATTCTAGGGGCCCTGTGGGCTTTCTGACCACCATGGTTGTTTGACACAAATTCAGTCCCTACAAATCAATGCATTTGTGTTATGGAGTCTAAAAAGCCACACCTTGATGACCCACACACACTCCAATTGGGTGTGGTGATGCAACTGCTTCTGTCACACTGCAGGTTCACCCATCTCCATGTGGCAGTTGCATATTCTAGGGGCTCTCTGGGCTTTCTGACCACCATGGTTGTTTGACAAAAATGGAGTCCCTACAGATCAATGCATCTGTGTTATGTAGTCTCAAAAGCCACACCTTGATGATCCACACACACTCCAGTTGGATGTGGTGATGCAACTGCTTCTGTCACACTACAGGTTCACTCATCTCCATGTGGCAGTTGCATATTCTAGGGGCTCTCTAGGCTCTCTAACCACCATGGTTGTTTGACACAAATGGAGTCCCTACAAATCAATGCATCTGCATTATGTAGTCTCAAAAGCCACACCTTGATGACCCACACACATTCCAGTTGGATGTTGTGATGCAACTACTTCTGTCACACTGCAAGTTCACCCATCTCCATGTGGCAGTTGCATTTTCTAGGGGCTCTCTGGGCTTTCGGACCACCATGGTTGTTTGACACAAATGGAGACCCTACAGATCAAATGCATTTCTGTTATGGAGTCTCAAACGCCACACCTTGATGACCCACACACACTCCAGTTGGGTGTGGTGATGCAACTGCTTCTGTCATACTACAGGTTCATCCATCTCCATGTGGCAGTTGCATATTCTAGGGGCTATAAGGGATTTCTGACCACCATGGTTGTTTGACGCAAATGGAGTCCCTACAGATCAATGCATCTGTGTTATGTAGTCTCAAAAGCCACACCTTGATGACCCACACACACTCCAGTTGGGTGTGGTGATGCAAATGCTTCTGTCACACTACAGGTTCATCCATCTCCATGTGGCAGTTGCATATTCTAGGGGCTCTATGGAATTTCTGAGCACCATGGTTGTTTGACACAAATGGAGTCCCTACAGATCAATGCATCTGTGTTATGTAGTATCAAAATCCACACCTTGATGATCCACACACACTCTAGTTGGGTGTAGTGATGCAACTGCTTCTGTCACACTACAGGTTCACCCATCTCCATGTGGCAGTTGCATATTCTAGGGGCCCAATGGGCTTTGGGACCACCATGGTTGCTTGACACAAATTCAGTCCCTACAGATCAATGCATTTGTGTTATGGAGTCTAAAAAGCCACACCTTGATGACCCACACACACTCCAGTTGGGTGTGGTGATGCAACTGCTTCTGTCACACTGCAGGTTCACCCATCTCCATGTGGCAGTTGCATATTCTAGGGGCTCTCTGGGCTTTCTGACCACCATGGTTGCTTGACAAAAATGGAGAACCTATAGATCAATGCATCTGTGTTATGTAGTCTCAAAAGCCACACCTTGATGACTCACACACATTCCAGTTGGATGTTGTGATGAAACTACTTCTGTCACACTACAGGTTCATCCATCTCCATGTGGCAGTTGCATATTCTAGGGGCTATATGGGATTTCTGACCACCATGGTTGTTTCACACAAATGTAGTCCCTACAGATGAATGCATCTGTGTTTTCTACTCTCAAAAGCCACACCTTGATGATCCACAAACACTCTAGTTGGGTCTAGTGATGCAACTACTTCTGTCACACTACAGGTTCACCCATCTCCATGTGGCAGTTGCATATTCTAGGGGCCCTGTGGGTTTCGGACCACCATGGTTGTTTGACACAAATGGACTCCCTACAGATCAATGCATCTGTGTTATGTAGTATCAAAAGCCACACCTTGATGATCCACACACACTCTAGTTGGGTGTAGTGATGCAACTGCTTGTGTCACACTACAGGTTCACCCATCTCCATGTGGCAGTTGCATATTCTAGGGACCCTGTGGGCTTTCGGACCACCATGGTTGTTTGACACAAATTAAGTCCCTAGAGATCAATGCATTTGTGTTATGGAATCTAAAAAGCCACACCTTGATGACCCACACACACTCCAGTTGGGTGTTGTTATGCAACTGCTTCTATCACACTGCAGGTTCACCCATCTCCATGTGGCAGTTGCATATTCTAGGGGCTCTCTGGGCTTTCTGACCACCATGGTTGTTTGACAAAAATGGAGTCCCTATAGATCAATGCATCTGTGTTATGTACTCTCAAAATCCACACCTTGATGATCCAAACACACTCCAGTTGGATGTGGTGATGCAACTGGTTCTGTCACACTGCAGGTTCACTCATCTCCATGTGGCAGTTGCATATTCTAGGAGCTCTCTGGGCTCTCTAGCCACCATGGTTGTTTGACACAAATGGAGTCCCTACAAATCAATGCATCTGTGTTATGTAGTCTCAAAAGCCACACCTTGATGACTCACACACATTCCAGTTGGATGTTGTGATGCAACTACTTCTGTCACACTGCAAGTTCACCCATCTCCATGTGGCAGTTGAATTTTCTAGGGGCTCTCTGGGCTTTCAGACCACCATGGTTGTTTGACACAAATGGAGTCCCTACAGATCAATGCATATGCGTTATGGAGTCTCAAAAGTCACACTTTGATGACCCACACACACTCCTGTTGGGTGTGGTGATGCAACTGCTTCTGTCACACTACAGGTTCACCCATCTCCATTCGGCAATTGCATATTCTAGGGGCTCTCTGGGATTTCTTACCACCATGGTTGTTTAACACAAATGGAGTCCCTACAGATCAATGCATCTGTGTTATGGAGTCTCAAAAGCAACACCCTGATGACCCACACACACTCTAGTTGGGTGTGGTGATGCAACTGCTTCTGTCACACTACAGGTTCATCCATCTCCATGTGGCAGTTGCATATTCTAGGGGCTCTATGGGATTTCTGACCACCATGGTTGTTTGACACAAATGGAGTCCCTACAGATCAATGCATATGTGTTATGTAGTCTCAAAAGCCACACCTTGATGATCCACACACACTCTAGTTGGGTGTAGTGATGCCACTGCTTCTGTCACACTAGGTTCACCCATCTCCATGTGGCAGTTGCATATTCTAGGGGCACTTTGGGTTTCTGACCACAATGGTTGTTTGACACAGATGGAGTCCCTACAGATCAATGCATCTGTGTTATGTAGTCTCAAAAGCCACACCTTGATGATCGACACACACTCTATTTGGGTGTAGTGATGCAACTGCTTCTGTCACACTACAGTTTCACCCATCTCCATGTGGCAGTTGCATATTCTAGGGGCCCTGTGGGCTTTCTGACCACCATGGTTGTTTGACACAAATGGAGTCCCTATAGATCAATGCATTTGTGTTATGTAGTCTCAAAAGCCACACCTTGATGACCCACACACACTCCAGTTGGATGTGGTGATCCAACTGCTTCTGTCACACTGCAGGTTCACTCATCTCCATGTGGCAGTTGCATATTCTAGGAGCTCTCTGGGCTCTCTAACCACCATGGTTGTTTGACACAAATGGAGTCCCTACAAATCAATGCATCTGTGTTATGTAGTCTCAAAATCCACACCTTGATGACCCACACACATTCCAGTTGGATGTTGTGATGCAACTACTTCTGTCACACTGCAAGTTCACCCATCTCCATGTGGCAGTTGCATTTTCTAGGGGCTCTCTGGCTTTCTGACCATAATGGTTGTTTGACACAAATGGAGAACCTACATATCAATGCATTTCTATTATGGAGTCTAAAAAGCCACACCTTGATGATCCACACACACTCCAGTTGGGTGTCGTGATGCAACTGTTTCTATCACACTACAGGTTCACCCATCTCCATGTGGCAGTTGCATATTCTAGGGGCTCCCTGGGCTTTCTGACCACCATGGTTGTTTAACACAAATCGAGTCCCTAGAGATCAATGCATCTACGTTATGTAGTGTCAAAAGCCACACCTTAATGACCCACACACTCTAGTTGGGTGTGGTGATGCAACTGCTTCTGTCACACTACAGGTTCATCCATCTCCATCTGGTAGTTGCATTTTCTAGGGGCTCTCTGGGCTTTCTGACCACCATGGTTGTTTGACACAAATGGAGACCCTACAGATCAAATGCATTTCTGTTATGGAGTCTCAAACGCCACACCTTGATGACCCACACACACTCCAGTTGGGTGTGGTGATGCAACTGCTTCTGTCACACTACAGGTGCATCCATCTCCATGTGGCAGTTGCATATTCTAGGGGCTCTATGGGCTTTCTGACCACCATTGTTGTTTGACACAAATGGAGTCCCTACAGAATAATTCATCTGTGGTATGTAGTCTCAAAATCCACACCTTGATGATCCACACACACTCTAGTTGGGTGTAGTGATGCAACTGCTTCTTTCACACTACAGGTTCACCCATCTCCATGTGGCAGTTGCATATTCTAGGGGCCCTGTGGGTTTCTGACCACCATGGTTGTTTGACACAAATGGAGTCCCTACAGATCAATTCATCTGTGTTATGGAGTCTAAAAAGCCACACCTTGATGACCCACACACACTCCAGTTGGGTGTGGTGATGCAACGACTTCTGTCACACTGCAGGTTCACCCATCTCCATTTGGCAGTTGCATATTCTAGGGGCTCTCTGGGCTTTCTGACCACCATGGTTGTTTAACAAAAATGGAGTCCCTACAGATCAATGCATCTGTGTTATGTAGTCTCAAAAGCCACACCTTGATGATCCACACACACTCTAGTTGGACGTGGTGATGCAACTGCTTCTGTCACACTGCAGGTTCACTCATCTCCATGTGGCAGTTGCATATTCTAGGAGCTCTCTAGGATCTCTAACCACCATGGTTGTTTGACACAAATGGAGTCCCTACGGATCAATGCATATGTGTTATGTAGTCTCAAAAGCCACACCTTGATGATCCACACACACTCTAGTTGGGTGTAGTGATGCCACTGCTTCTGTCACACTAGGTTCACCCATCTCCATGTGGCAGTTGCATATTCTAGGGGCACTTTGGGTTTCTGACCACCATGGTTGTTTGACACAAATGGAGTCCCTACAGATCAATGCATCTGTGTTATGTAGTCTCAAAAGCCACACCTTGATGATCCACACACACTCTAGTTGGGTGTAGTGATGCAACTGCTTCTGTCACACTACAGGTTCACCCATCTCCATGTGGCAGTTGCATATTCTAGGGGCCCTGTGGGCTTTCTGACCACCATGGTTGTTTGACACAAATGGAGTCCCTACAGATCAATGCATTTGTGTTATGGAGTCTAAAAAGCCACACCTTGATGACCCACACACACTCCAGTTGGGTGTGGTGATGCAACTGCTTCTGTCACACTGCAGGTTCACCCATCTCCATGTGGCAGTTGCATATTCTAGGGGCTCTCTGGGCTTTCTGACCACCATGGTTGTTTGACAAAAATGGAGTCCCTACAGATCAATGCATCTGTGTTATGTAGTCTCAAAAGCCACACCTTGATGACCCACACACACTCCAGTTGGATGTGGTGATGCAACTGCTTCTGTCACACTGCAGGTTCACTCATCTCCATGTGGCAGTTGCATATTCTAGGAGCTCTCTGGGCTCTCTAACCACCATGGTTGTTTGACACAAATGGAGTCCCTACAAATCAATGCATCTGTGTTATGTAGTCTCAAAAGCCACACCTTGATGACCCACACACATTCCAGTTGGATGTTGTGATGCAACTACTTCTGTCACACTGCAAGTTCACCCATCTCCATGTGGCAGTTGCATTTTCTAGGGGCTCTCTGGCTTTCTGACCATAATGGTTGTTTGACACAAATGGAGAACCTACAGATCAATGCATTTCTGTTATGGAGTCTAAAAAGCCACACCTTGATGATCCACACACACTCCAGTTGGGTGTCGTGATGCAACTGCTTCTGTCACACTACAGGTTCACCCATCTCCATGTGGCAGTTGCATATTCTAGGGGCTCTCTGGGCTTTCTGACCACCATGGTTGTTTAACACAAATGGAGTCCCTAGAGATCAATGCATCTACGTTATGTAGTGTCAAAAGCCACACCTTGATGACCCACACACACTCCAGTTGGGTGTGGTGATGCAACTGCTTCTGTCACACTACAGGTTCACCCATCTCCATGGGGTAGTTGCATTTTCTAGGGGCTCTCTGGGCTTTCTGACCACCATGGTTGTTTGACACAAATGGAGTCCCTACAGATCAAATGCATTTCTGTTATGGAGTCTCAAACGCCACACCTTGATGACCCACACACACTCCAGTTGGGTGTGGTGATGCAACTGCTTCTGTCACACTACAGGTGCATCCATCTCCATGTGGCAGTTGCATATTCTAGGGGCTCTGTGGGCTTCGACCACCATTGTTGTTTGACACAAATGGAGTCCCTACAGAATAATTCATCTGTGGTATGTAGTCTCAAAATCCACACCTTGATGATCCACACACACTCTAGTTGGGTGTAGTGATGCAACTGCTTCTTTCACACTACAGGTTCACCCATCTCCATGTGGCAGTTGCATATTCTAGGGGCCCTGTGGGTTTCTGACCACCATGGTTGTTTGACACAAATGGAGTCCCTACAGATCAATTCATCTGTGTTATGGAGTCTAAAAAGCCACACCTTGATGACCCACACACACTCTAGTTGGGTGTGGTGATGCAACGACTTCTGTCACACTGCAGGTTCACCCATCTCCATTTGGCAGTTGCATATTCTAGGGGCTCTCTGGGCTTTCTGACCACCATGGTTGTTTAACAAAAATGGAGTCCCTACAGATCAATGCATCTGTGTTATGTAGTCTCAAAAGCCACACCTTGATGATCCACACACACTCCAGTTGGACGTGGTGATGCAACTACTTCTGTCACACTGCAGGTTCACTCATCTCCATGTGGCAGTTGCATATTCTAGGAGCTCTCTAGGATCTCTAACCACCATGGTTGTTTGACACAAATGGAGTCCCTACAGATCAATGCATCTGTGTTATGTAGTCTCAAAAGCCACACCTTGATGACCCACACACATTCCAGTTGGATGTTGTGATGCAACTACTTCTGTCACACTGCAAGTTCACCCATCTCCATGTGGCAGTTGCATTTTCTAGGGGCTCTCTGGGCTTTCTGACCACCATGGTTGTTTGACACAAATGGAGACCCTACAGATCAATGCATTTCTGTTATGGAGTCTCAAAAGCCACACCTTGATGTCCCACACACACTCCAGTTGGGTGTCGTGATGCAACTGCTTCTGTCACACTACAGGTTGACCCATCTCCATGTGGCAGTTGCATATTCTAGGGGCTCTCTGGGCTTTCTGACCACCATGGTTGTTTAACACAAATGGAGTCCCTAGAGATCAATGCATCTATGTTATGTAGTGTCAAACGCCACACCTTGAAGACCCACACACACTCTAGTTGGGTGTGGTGATGCAACTGCTTCTATCACACTACAGGTTCATCCATCTCCATGTGGCAGTTGCATATTCTAGGGGCTCCCTGGGCTTTCTGACCACCATGGTTGTTTAACACAAATCGAGTCCCTAGAGATCAATGCATCTACGTTATGTAGTGTCAAAAGCCACACCTTGATGATCCACACACACTCTAGTTGGGTGTGGTGATGCAACTGCTTCTGTCACACTACAGGTTCATCCATCTCCATCTGGTTGCATTTTCTAGGGCTCTCTTGGCTTTCTGACCACCATGGTTGTTTGACACAAATGGAGACCCTACAGATCAAATGCATTTCTGTTATGGAGTCTCAAACGCCACACCTTGATGACCCACACACACTCCAGTTGGGTGTGGTGATGCAACTGCTTCTGTCACACAGCAGGTGCATCCATCTCCATGTGGCAGTTGCATATTCTAGGGGCTCTATGGGCTTTCTGACCACCATTGTTGTTTGACACAAATGGAGTCCCTACAGAATAATTCATCTGTGGTATGTAGTCTCAAAAGCCACACCTTGATGATCCACACACACTCTAGTTGGGTGTAGTCATGCAACTGCTTCTGTCACACTACAGGTTCACCCATCTCCATGTGGTAGTTGCATATTCTAGGGCCCTGTGGGTTTCTGACCACCATGGTTGTTTGACACAAATGGAGTCCCTACAGATCAATTCATCTGTGTTATGGAGTCTAAAAAGCCACACCTTGATGACCCACACACACTCCAGTTGGGTGTGGTGATGCAACGGCTTCTGTCACACTGCAGGTTCACCCATCTCCATTTGGCAGTTGCATATTCTAGGGGCTCTCTGGGCTTTCTGACCACCATGGTTGTTTAACAAAAATGGAGTCCCTACAGATCAATGCATCTGTGTTATGTAGTCTCGAAAGCCACACCTTGATGATCCACACACACTCCAGTTGGACGTGGTGAGGCAACTGCTTCTGTCACACTGCAGGTTCACTCATCTCCATGTGGCAGTTGCATATTCTAGGAGCTCTCTAGGCTCTCTAACCACCATGGTTGTTTGACACAAATGGAGTCCCTACAGATCAATGCATCTGTGTTATGTAGTCTCAAAAGCCACACCTTGATGACCCACACACATTCCAGTTGGATGTTGTGACGCAACTTCTTATGTCACACTGCAAGTTCACCCATCTCCATGTGGCAGTTGCATTTTCTAGGGGCTCTCTGGGCTTTTTGACCACCATGGTTGTTTGACACAAATGGAGACCCTACAGATCAATGCATTTCTGTTATGGAGTCTCAAAAGCCACACCTTGATGTCCCACACACACTCCAGTTGGGTGTCGTGATGCAACTGCTTCTGTCACACTACAGGTTGACCCATCTCCATGTGGCAGTTGCATATTCTAGGGGCTCTCTGGGCTTTCTGACCACCATGGTTGTTTAACACAAATGGAGTCCCTAGAGATCAATGCATCTATGTTATGTAGTGTCAAACGCCACACCTTGATGACCCACACACACTCTAGTTGGGTGTGGTGATGCAACTGCTTCTATCACACTACAGGTTCATCCATCTCCATGTGGCAGTTGCATATTCTAGGGGCTCCCTGGGCTTTCTGACCACCATGGTTGTTTAACATAAATCGAGTCCCTAGAGATCAATGCATCTACGTTATGTAGTGTCAAAAGCCACACCTTGATGATCCACACACACTCTAGTTGGGTGTGGTGATGCAACTGCTTCTGTCACACTACAGGTTCATCCATCTCCATCTGGTAGTTGCATTTTCTAGGGGCTCTCTGGGCTTTCTGACCACCATGGTTGTTTGACACAAATGGAGACCCTACAGATCAAATGCATTTCTGTTATGGAGTCTCAAACGCCACACCTTGATGACCCACACACACTCCAGTTGGGTGTGGTGATGCAACTGCTTCTGTCACACAGCAGGTGCATCCATCTCCATGTGGCAGTTGCATATTCTAGGGGCTCTATGGGCTTTCTGACCACCATTGTTGTTTGACACAAATGGAGTCCCTACAGAATAATTCATCTGTGGTATGTAGTCTCAAAAGCCACACCTTGATGATCCACACACACTCTAGTTGGGTGTAGTGATGCAACTGCTTCTGTCACACTACAGGTTCACCCATCTCCATGTGGCAGTTGCATATTCTAGGGGCCCTATGGGTTTCTGACCACCATGGTTGTTTGACACAAATAGAGTCCCTACAGATCAATGCATCTGTGTTATGGAGTCTAAAAATCCACACCTTGATGACCCACACACACTCAAGTTGGGTGTGGTGATGCAACTGCTTCTGTCACACTGCAGGTTCACCCATCTCCATGTGGCAGTTGCATATTCTAGGGGCTCTCTGGGCTTTCTGACCACCATGGTTGTTTGACAAAAATGGAGTCCCTACAGATCAATGCATCTGTGTTATGTAGTCTCAAAAGCCACACCTTGATGATCCACACACACTCCAGTTGGACGTGGTGAGGCAACTGCTTCTGTCACACTGCAGGTTCACTCATCTCCATGTGGCAGTTGCATATTCTAGGAGCTCTCTAGGCTCTCTAACCACCATGGTTGTTTGACACAAATGGAGTCCCTACAGATCAATGCATCTGTGTTATGTAGTCTCAAAAGCCACACCTTGATGACCCACACACATTCCAGTTGGATGTTGTGACGCAACTTCTTATGTCACACTGCAAGTTCACCCATCTCCATGTGGCAGTTGCATTTTCTAGGGGCTCTCTGGGCTTTTTGACCACCATGGTTGTTTGACACAAATGGAGACCCTACAGATCAATGCATTTCTGTTATGGAGTCTCAAAAGCCACACCTTGATGTCCCACACACACTCCAGTTGGGTGTCGTGATGCAACTGCTTCTGTCACACTACAGGTTGACCCATCTCCATGTGGCAGTTGCATATTCTAGGGGCTCTCTGGGCTTTATGACCACCATGGTTGTTTAACACAAATGGAGTCCCTAGAGATCAATGCATCTATGTTATGTAGTGTCAAACGCCACACCTTGATGACCCACACACACTCTAGTTGGGTGTGGTGATGCAACTTCTTCTATCACACTACAGGTTCATCCATCTCCATGTGGCAGTTGCATATTCTAGGGGATCTATGGGCTTTCTGACCACCATGGTTGTTTGACGCAAATGGAGTCCCTACAGATCAATGCATCTGTGGTATGTAGTCTCAAAAGCCACACCTTGATGATCCACACACACTCTAGTTGGGTGTAGTGATGCAACTGCTTCTTTCACACTACAGGTTCACCCATCTCCATGTGGCAGTTGCATATTCTAGGGGCCCTGTGGGTTTCTGACCACCATGGTTGTTTGACACAAATGGAGTCCCTACAGATCAATTCATCTGTGTTATGGAGTCTAAAAAGCCACACCTTGATGACCCACACACACTCCAGTTGGGTGTGGTGATGCAACGGCTTCTGTCACACTGCAGGTTCACCCATCTTCATTTGGCAGTTGCATATTCTAGGGGCTCTCTGGGCTTTCTGACCACCATGGTTGTTTAACAAAAATGGAGTCCCTACAGATCAATGCATCTGTGTTATGTAGTCTCAAAAGCCACACCTTGATGATCCACACACACTCCAGTTGGATGTGGTGATGCAACTACTGGCACTGCAGTTCACTCATCTCCATGTGGCAGTTGCATATTCTAGGAGCTCTCTAGGCTCTCTAACCACCATGGTTGTTTGACACAAATGGAGTCCCTACAGATCAATGCATCTGTGTTATGTAGTCTCAAAAGCCACACCTTGATGACCCACACACATTCCAGTTGGATGTTGTGACGCAACTTCTTATGTCACACTGCAAGTTCACCCATCTCCATGTGGCAGTTGCATTTTCTAGGGGCTCTCTGGGCTTTTTGACCACCATGGTTGTTTGACACAAATGGAGACCTTACAGATCAATGCATTTCTGTTATGGAGTCTCAAAAGCCACACCTTGATGTCCCACACACACTCTAGTTGGGTGTCGTGATGCAACTGCTTCTGTCACACTACAGGTTGACCCATCTCCATGTGGCAGTTGCATATTCTAGGGGCTCTCTGGGCTTTCTGACCACCATGGTTGTTTAACACAAATGGAGTCCCTAGAGATCAGTGCATCTATGTTATGTAGTGTCAAACGCCACACCTTGATGACCCACACACACTCTAGTTGGGTGTGGTGATGCAACTGCTTCTATCACACTACAGGTTCATCCATCTCCATGTGGCAGTTGCATATTCTAGGGGATCTATGGGCTTTCTGACCACCATGGTTGTTTGACGCAAATGGAGTCCCTACAGATCAATGCATCTGTGGTATGTAGTCTCAAAAGCCACACCTTGATGATGCACACACACTCTAGTTGGGTGTAGTGATGCAAGTGCTTTTTTCACACTACAGGTTCACCCATCTCCATGTGGCAGTTGCATATTCTAGGGGCCCTGTGGGTTTCTGACCTCCATGGTTGTTTGACACAAATGGAGTTCCTATAGATCAATGCATCTGTGTTATGGAGTCTAAAAAGCCACACCTTGATGACCCACACACACTCCAGTTGGGTGTGGTGATGCAACTGCTTCTATCACACAGCAGGTTCACCCATCTCCATGTGGCAGTTGCATATTCTAGGGGCTCTCTGGGCTTTCTGACCACCATGGTTGTTTGACAAAAATGCGTCCCTACAGATCAATGCATCTGTTTTATGTAGTCTCAAAAGCCACACCTTGATGACCCACACACAGTCCAGTTGGATGTGGTGATGCAACTGCTTCTGTCACACTGCAGGTTCATTCATCTCCATGTGGCAGTTGCATATTCTAGGAGCTCTCTGGGCTCTCTAACCACCATGGTTGTTTGACACAAATGGAGTCCCTACAAATCAATGCATCTAGGTTATGTAGTCTCAAAAGCCACACCTTGATGACCCACACACATTCCAGTTGGATCTTGTGATGCAACTAATTCTATCACACTGCAAGTTCACCCATCTCCATCTGGCAGTTGCATTTTCTAGGGGCTCTCTGGGCTTTCTGACCACCATGGTTGTTTGACACAAATGGAGACCCTACAGATCAATGCATTTCTGTTATGGAGTCTCAAAAGCCACACCTTGATGACCCACAGACAGTCCAGTTGGGTGTCGTGATGCAACTGCTTCTGTCACACTATAGGTTCACCCATCTCCATGTGGCAGTTGCATATTCTAGGGGCTCTCTGGGCTTTCTGACCACCATGGTTGTTTAACACAAATGGAGTCCCTAGAGATCAATGCATCTACGTTATGTAGTGTCAAAAGCCACACCTTGATGACCCACACACACTCCAGTTGGGTGTGGTGATGCAACTGCTTCTGTCACACTACAGGTTCATCCATCTCCATGTGGCAGTTGCATATTCTAGGGGCTCTATGGGCTTTCTGACCACCATGGTTGTTTGACACAAATGGAGTCCCTACAGATCAATGCATCTGTGTTATGTAGTCTCAAAAGCCACACCTTGATGATCCACACACACTCTAGTTGGGTGTAGTGATGCAACTGCTTCTGTCACACTATAGGTTCACCCATTTTCCATGTGGCAGTTGCATATTCTAGGGGCCCTGTGGGTTTCTGACCACCATGGTTGTTTGACACAAATGGAGTTCCTATAGATCAATGCATATGTGTTATGGACTCTAAAAAGCCACACCTTGATGACCCACACACACTCCAGTTGGGTGTGGTGATGCAACTGCTTCTGTCACACTGCAGGTTCACCCATCTCCATGTGGCAGTTGCATATTCTAGGGGCTCTCTGGGCTTTCTGACCACCATGGTTGTTTGACAAAAATGGAGTCCCTACAGATCAATGCATATGTGTTATGTAGTCTCAAAAGCCACACCTTGATGACCCACACACAGTCCAGTTGGATGTGGTGATGCAACTGCTTCTGTCACACTGCAGGTTCACTCATCTCCATGTGGCAGTTGCATATTCTAGGAGCTCTCTGGGCTCTCTAACCACCATGGTTGTTTGACATGAATGGAGTCCCTACAAATCAATGCATCTGTGTTATGTAGTCTCAAAAGCCACACCTTGATGACCCACACACATTCCAGTTGGATGTTGTGATGCAACTACTTCTATCACACTACAAGTTCACCCATCTCCATCTGGCAGTTGCATTTTCTAGGGGCTCTCTGGGCTTTCTGACCCCCATGGTTGTTTGACACAAATGGAGACCCTACAGATCAATGCATTTCTGTTATGGAGTCTCAAAAGCCACACCTTGATGACCCACACACACTCCAGTTGGGTATGGTGATGCAACTTCTTCTGTCACACTACAGGTTCATCCATTTCCATGTGGCAGTTGCATATTCTAGGGGCTCTATGGGCTTTCTAACCACAATGGTTGTTTGACACAAATGGAGTCCCTATAGATCAATGCATCTATGGTATGTAGTCTCAAAAGCCACACCTTGATGATCCACACACACTCTAGTTCGGTGTCGTGATGCAACTGCTTCTATCACACTACAGGTTCACCCATCTCCATGTGGCAGTTGCATATTCTAGGGGCCCTGTGGGTTTCTGACCACCATGGTTGTTTGACACAAATGGAGTCCCTACAGATCAATGCATCTGTGTTATGGAGTCTAAAAAGCCACACCTTGATGACCCACACACACTCCAGTTGGGTGTGGTGATGCAACGGCTTCTGTCACACTGCAGGTTCACCCATCTCCATTTGGCAGTTGCATATTCTAGGGGCTCTCTGGGCTTTCTGACCACCATGGTTGTTTAACAAAAATGGAGTCCCTACAAATCAATGCATCTGTGTTATGTAGTCTCAAAAGCCACACTTTGATGATCCACACACACTCCAGTTGGACGTGGTGATGCAACTGCATCTGTCACACTGCAGGTTCACTCATCTCCATGTGGCAGTTGCATATTCTAGGAGCTCTCTAGGCTCTCTAACCACCATGGTTGTTTGACACAAATGGAGTCCCTACAAATCAATGCATCTGTGTTATGTAGTCTCAAAAGCCACACCTTGATGACCCACACACATTCCAGTTGGATGTTGTGATGCAACTACTTCTGTCACACTGCAAGTTCACCCATCTCCATGTGGCAGTTGCATTTTCTAGGGGCTCTCTGGGCTTTCTGACCACCATGGTTGTTTGACACAAATGGAGACCCTACAGATCAATGCATTTCTGTTATGGAGTCTCAAAAGCCACACCTTGATGACCCACACACACTCCAGTTGGGTGTGGTGATGCAACTGCTTCTGTCACACTGCAGGTTCACCCATCTCCATGTGGCAGTTGCATATTCTAGGGGCTCTCTGGGATTTCTGACCACCATGGTTGTTTAACACAAATGGAGTCCCTAGAGATCAATGCATCTACGTTATGTAGTGTCAAAAGCCACACCTTGATGACCCACACACACTCCAGTTGGGTGTGGTGATGCAACTGCTTCTGTCACACTACAGGTTCATCCATCTCCATGTGGCAGTTGCATATTCTAGGGGCTCTATGGGATTTCTGACCACCATGGTTGTTTGACACAAATGGAGTCCCTACAGATCAATGCATTTGTGTTATGTAGTCTCAAAAGCCACACCTTGATGATCCACACACACTCTAGTTGGGTGTAGTGATGCAACTGCTTCTGTCACACTACAGGTTCACCCATCTCCATGTGGCAGTTGCATATTCTAGGGGCCCTGTGGGTTTCTGACCACCATGGTTGTTTGACACAAATGCAGTCCCTACAGATCAATGCATTTGTGTTAGGGAGTCTAAAGAGCCACACCTTGATGACCCACACACACTCCAATTGGGTGTGGTGATGCAACTTCTTCTGTCACACTACAGGTTCACCCATCTCCATGTGGTAGTTGCATATTCTAGGGGCTTTCTGACCACAAGGTTGTTTGTCAAAAATGGAGTCCCTACATATCAATGCATCTGTGTTATGTAGTCTCAAAAGCCACACCTTGATGACCCACACACACTCCAGTTGGATGTGGTGATGCAAGTGCTTATGTCACACTGGAAGTTCACCCATCTCCATGTGGCAGTTGCATTTTCTAGAGGCTCTCTGGGCTTTTTGACCACCATGGTTGTTTGACCCAAATGGAGACCCTACAGATCAATCGATTTCTGTTATGGAGTCTCAAAAGCCACACCTTGATGACCCACACACACTCCAGTTGGGTGTCGTGATGCAACTGCTTCTGTCACACTACAGGTTGACCCATCTCCATGTGGCAGTTGCATATTCTAGGGGCTCTCTGGCTTTCCGACCACCATGGTTGTTTGACACAAAGGGAGTCCCTAGAGATCAATGCATCTATGTTATGTAGTGTCAAACTCCACACCTTGATGACCCACACACACTCTAGTAGGGTGTGGTGATGCAACTGCTTCTATCACACTACAGGTTCATCCATCTCCATGTGGCAGTTGCATATTCTAGGGGCTCTATGGGCTTTCTGACCAACATGGTTGTTTGACACAAATGGAGTCCCTACAGATCAATGCATCTGTGGTATGTAGTCTCAAAATCCACACCTTCATGATCCACACACACTCTATTTGGGTGTAGTGATGCAAGTGCTTCTGTCAAACTACAGGTTCACCCATATCCATGTGGCAGTTGCATATTCTAGGGGCCTTGTGGGTTTCTGACCACCATGGTTGTTTGACACAAATGGAGTTCCTATAGATCAATGTATCTGTGTTATGGAGTCTAAAAAGCCACATCTTGATGACCCACACACACTCCAGTTGGGTGTGGTGATGCAACTGCTTCTGTCACACAGCAGGTTCACCCATCTCCATGTGGCAGTTGCATATTCTAGGGGCTCTCTGGGCTTTCTGACCACCATGGTTGTTTGACAAAAATGGAGTCCCTACAGATCAATGCATCTGTGTTATGTAGTCTCAAAAGCCACACATTGATGACCCACACACAGTCCAGTTGGATGTGGTGATGCAACTGCTTCTGTCACACTGCAGGTTCACTCATCTCCATGTGGCAGTTTCATATTCTAGGAGCTCTCTGGGCTCTCTAACCACCATGGTTGTTTGACACAAATGGAGTCCCTAAAAATCAATGTATCTGTGTTATGTAGTCTCAAAAGCCACACCTTGATGACCCACACACATTCCAGTTGGATGTTGTGATGCAACTACTTCTATCACACTGCAAGTTCACCCAACTCCATCTGGCAGTTGCATTTTCTAGGGGCTCTCTGGGTTTTCTGACCACCATGGTTGTTTGACACAAATGGAGACCCTACAGATCAATGCATTTATGTTATGGAGTCTCAAAAGCCACACCTTGATGACCCACACACAGTCCAGTTGGGTGTTGTGATGCAACTGCTTCTGTCACACTACAGGTTCACCCATCTCCATGTGGCAATTGCATATTCTAGGGGCTCTCTGGGCTTTCTGACCACCATGGTTGTTTAACACAAATGGAGTCCCTAGAGATAAATGCATCTACGTTATGTAGTGTCAAAAGCCACACCTTGATGACCCACACACACTCCAGTTGGGTGTGGTGATTGAACTGCTTCTGTCACACTACAGGTTCATCCATCTCCATGTGGCAGTTGCATATTCTAGGGGCTCTATGGGCTTTCTGACCACCATGGTTGTTTGACACAAATGGAGTCCCTACAGATCAATGCATCTATGGTATGTAGTCTCAAAAGCCACACCTTGATGATCCACACACACTCTAGTTGGGTGTAGTGATGCAAGTGCTTCTGTCACACTACAGGTTCACCCATATCCATGTGGCAGTTGCATATTCTAGGGGCCCTGTGGGTTTCTGACCACCATGGTTGTTTGACACAAATGGAGTTCCTATAGATCAATGCATCTGTGTTATGGAGTTTAAAAAGCCACACCTTGATGACCCACACACACTCCAGTTGGGTGTGGTGATGCAACTGCTTCTGTCACACAGCAGGTTCACCCATCTCGATGTGGCAGTTGCATATTCTAGGGGCTGTCTGGGCTTTCTGACCACCATGGTTGTTTGACAAAAATGGAGTCCCTACAGATCAATGCATCTGTGTTATGTAGTCTCAAAAGCCACACCTTGATGACCCACACACAATCCAGTTGGATGTGGTGATGCAACTGCTTCTGTCACACTGTAGGTTCACTCATCTCCATGTGGCAGTTTCATATTCTAGGAGCTCTCTGGGCTCTCTAACCACCATGGTTGTTTGACACATATGGAGTCCCTAAAAATCAATGCATCTGTGTTATGTAGTCTCAAAAGCCACACCTTGATGACCCACACACATTCCAGTTGGATGTTGTGATGCAACTACTTCTATCACGCTGCAAGTTCACCCATCTCCATCTGGCAGTTGCATATTCTAGGGGCTCTATGGGCTTTCTGACCACCATGGTTGTTTGACACAAATGGAGTCCCTACAGATCAATGCATTTGTGGTATGTAGTCTCAAAAGCCACACCTTGATGATCCACACACACTCTAGTTGGGTGTAGTGATGCAAGTGCTTCATCACACTCAGTTCACCCATATCCATGTGGCAGTTGCATATTCTAGGGGCCCTGTGGGTTTCTGACCACCATGGTTGTTTGACACAAATGCAGTTCCTATAGATCAATGCATCTGTGTTATGGAGTCTAAAAAGCCACACCTTGATGACCCACACACACTCCAGTTGGGTGTGGTGATGCAACTGCTTCTGTCACACAGCAGGTTCACCCATCTCGATGTGGCAGTTGCATATTCTAGGGGCTCTCTGGGCTTTTTGACCACCATGGTTGGTTGACAAAAATGGAGTCCCTACAGATCAATGCATCTGTGTTATGTAGTCTCAAAAGCCACACCTTGATGACCCACACACAGTCCAGTTGGATGTGGTGATGCAACTGCTTCTGTCACACTGTAGGTTCACTCATCTCCATGTGGCAGTTTCATATTCTAGGAGCTCTCTGGGCTCTCTAACCACCATGGTTGTTTGACACAAATGGAGTCCCTAAAAATCAATGCATATGTGTTATGTAGTCTCACAAGCCACACCTTGATGACCCACACACATTCCAGTTGGATGTTGTGATGCAACTACTTCTATCACACTGCAAGTTCACCCATCTCCATCTGGCAGTTGCATTTTCTAGGGGCTCTCTGGGCTTTCTGACCTCCATGGTTGTTTGACACAAATGGAGACCCTACAGATCAATGCATTTCTGTTATGGAGTCTCAAAAGCCACACCTTGATGACCCACACACAGTCCAGTTGGGTGTCGTGATGCAACTGCTTCTGTCACACTACAGGTTCACCCATCTCCATGTGGCAGTTGCATATTCTAGGGGCTCTCTGGGCTTTCTGACCACCATGGTTGTTTAAAACAAATGGAGTCCCTAGAGATAAATGCATCTACGTTATGTAGTGTCAAAAGCCACACCTTGATGACCCACACACACTCCAGTTGGGTGTGGTGATGCAACTGCTTCTGTCACACTACAGGTTCATCCATCTCCATGTGGCAGTTGCATATTCTAGGGCTCTATGGGCTTCGACCACCATGGTTGTTTGCCACAAATGGAGTCCCTACAGATCAATGCATCTGTGGTATGTAGTCTCAAAAGCCACACCTTGATGATCCACACACACTCTAGTTGGGTGTAGTGATGCAAGTGCTTCTGTCACACTACAGGTTCACCCATCTACATGTGGCAGTTGCATATTCTAGGGGCCCTGTGGGTTTCTGACCACCATGGTTGTTTGACACAAATGGAGTTCCTATAGATCAATGCATCTGTGTTATGGAGTCTAAAAAGCCACACCTTGATGACCCACACACACTGGGTTTGTGTGTGGTGATGCAACTGCCACACACAGAGGTTCACCCATCTCCATGTGGCAGTTGCATATTCTAGGGGCTCTCTGGGCTTTCTGATCACCATGGTTGTTTGACAAAAATGGAGTCCCTACAGATCAATGCATCTGTGTTATGTAGTCTCAAAAGCCACACCTTGATGACCCACACACAGTCCAGTTGGATGTGGTGATGCAACTGCTTCTGTCACACTGCAGGTTCACCCATCTCCATGTGGCAGTTGCATATTCTAGGGGCCTTGTGGGTTTCTGACCACCATGGTTGTTTGCACAAATGCAGTCCCTACAGATCAATGCATTTGTGTTAGGGAGTCTAAAAAGCCACACCTTGATGACCCACACACAACCCAGTTGGGTGTGGTGATGCAACTTCTTCTATCACACTACAGGTTCACACATCTCCATGTGGCAGTTGCATATTCTAGGGGCTCTCTGGGCTTTCTGACCACCATGGTTGTTTGTCAAAAATGGAGTCCCTACAGATCAATGCATCTGTGTTATGTAGTCTCAAAAGCCACACCTTGATGACCCACACACAGTCCAGTTGGATGTGGTGATGCAACTGCTTCTGTCACACTGCAGGTTCACTCATCTCCATGTGGCAGTTGCATATTCTAGGAGCTCTCTGGGCTCTTTAACCACCATGGTTGTTTGACACAAATGGAGTCCCTACAAATCAATGCATCTGTTATGTAGTCTCAAAAGCCACACCTTGATGACCCACACACATTCCAGTTGGATGTTCTGACGCAACTACTTATGTCACACTGCAAGTTCACCCATCTCCATGTGGCAGTTGCATTTTCTAGGGGCTCTCTCGGCTTTTTGACCACCATGGTTGTTTGACACAAATGGAGACCCTACAGATCAATGCATTTCTGTTATCGAGTCTCAAAAGCCACACCTTGATGACCCACACACAGTCCAGTTGGGTGTCGTGATGCAACTGCTTCTGTCACACTACAGGTTCACCCAGCTCCATGTGGCAGTTGCATATTCTAGGGGCTCCCTGGGCTTTCCGACCACCATGGTTGTTTAACACAAATGGAGTCCCTAGAGATAAATGCATCTATGTTATGTAGTGTCAAAAGCCACACCTTGATGACCCACACACACTCCAGTTGGGTGTGGTGATGCAACTGCTTCTGTCACACTACAGGTTCATCCATCTCCATGTGGCAGTTGCATATTCTAGGGGCTCTATGGGCTTTCTGACCACCATGGTGGTTTGACACAAATGGAGTCCCTACAGATCAATGCATCTGTGGTATGTAGTCTCAAAAGCCACACCTTGATGATCCACACACTCTAGTTGGGTGTAGTGATGCAAGTTCTTCTGTCACACTACAGGTTCACCCATATCCATGTGGGAGTTGCATATTCTAGGGGCCCTGTGGGTTTCTGACCACCAAGGTTGTTTGACACAAATGGAGTTCCTATAGATCAATGCATCTGTGTTATGGAGTCTAAAAAGCCACACCTTGATGACCCACACACACTCCAGTTGGGTGTGGTGATGCAACTGCTTGCCACACAAAGAGTTCACCCATCTCCATGTGGCAGTTGCATATTCTAGGGGCTCTCTGGGCTTTCTGACCACCATGGTTTTTTGACAAAAATGGAGTCACTACAGATCAATGCATCTGTGTTATGTAGTCTCAAAAGCCACACCTTGATTACCCACACACAGTCCAGTTGGATGTGGTGATGCAACTGCTTCTGTCACACTGCAGGTTCACTCATCTCCATGTGGCAGTTGCATATTCTAGGAGCTCTCTGGGCTCTCTAACCACCATGGTTGTTTGACACAAATGGAGTCCCTAAAAATCAATGCATCTGTGTTATGTAGTCTCAAAAGCCACACCTTGATGACCCACACACATTCCAGTTGGATGTTGTGATGCAACTACTTCTATCACACTGCAAGTTCACCTATCTCCATCTGGCAGTTGCATTTTCTAGGGGCTCTGTGGGCTTTCTGACCACCATGGTTGTTTGACACAAATGGAGACCCTACAGATCAATGCATTTCTTTTATGGAGTCTCAAAAGCCACACCTTGATGACCCACACACAGTCCAGTTGGGTGTCGTGATGCAACTGCTTCTGTCACACTACAGGTTCACCCATCTCCATGTGGCAGTTGCATATTCTAGGGGCTCTCTGGGCTTTCTGACCACCATGGTTGTTTAACACAAATGGAGTCCCTAGAGATAAATGCATCTATGTTATGTAGTGTCAAAAGCCACACCTTGATGACCCACACACACTCCAGTTGGGTGTGGTGATGCAACTGCTTCTGTCACACTACAGGTTCATCCATCTCCATGTGGCAGTTGCATATTCTAGGGGCTCTATGGGCTTTCTGACCACCATGGTTGTTTGACACAAATGGAGTCCCTACAGATCAATGCATCTGTGGTATGTAGTCTCAAAAGCCACACCTTGATGATCCACACACACTCTAGTTGGGTGTAGTGATGCAAGTGCTTCTGTCACACTACAGGTTCACCCATCTACATGTGGCAGTTGCATATTCTAGGGGCCCTGTGGGTTTCTGACCACCATGGTTATTTGACACAAATCGAGTTCCTATAGATCAATGCATCTGTGTTATGGAGTCTAAAAAGCCACACCTTGATGACCCACACACACTCCAGTTGGGTGTGGTGATGCAACTGCTTCTGTCACACTGCAGGTTCACTCATCTCCATGTGGCAGTTGCATATTCTAGGAGCTCTCTGGGCTCTCTAACCACCATGGTTGTTTGACACAAATGGAGTCCCTAAAAATCAATGCATTTGTGTTATGTAGTCTCAAAAGCCACACCTTGATGACCCACACACATTCCAGTTGGATGTTGTGATGCAACTACTTCTATCACACTGCAAGTTCACCTATCTCCATCTGGCAGTTGCATTTTCTAGGGGCTCTGTGGGCTTTCTGACCACCATGGTTGTTTGACACAAATGGAGACCCTACAGATTAATGCATTTCTTTTATGGAGTCTCAAAAGCCACACCTTGATGACCCACACACAGTCCAGTTGGGTGTCGTGATGCAACTGCTTCTGTCACACTACAGGTTCACCCATCTCCATGTGGCAGTTGCATATTCTAGGGGCTCTCTGGGCTTTCTGACCACCATGGTTGTTTAACACAAATGGAGTCCCTAGAGATAAATGCATCTATGTTATGTAGTGTCAAAAGCCACACCTTAATGACCCACACACACTCCAGTTGGGTGTGGTGATGCAACCTTCATCACACTACAGTTCATCCATCTCCATGTGGCGCTTGCATTTTCTAGGGGCTCTCTGGGCTTTCTGACCACCATGGTTGTTTGACACAAATGGAGTCCCTACAGATCAATGCATCTGTGGTATGTAGTCTCAAAAGCCACACCTTGATGATCCACACACACTCTAGTTGGGTGTAGTGATGCAAGTGCTTCTGTCACACTACAGGTTCACCCATCTACATGTGGCAGTTGCATATTCTAGGGGCCCTGTGGGTTTCTGACCACCATGGTTGTTTGACACAAATCGAGTTCCTATAGATCAATGCATCTGTGTTATGGAGTCTAAATAGCCACACCTTGATGACCCACACACACTCCAGTTGGGTGTGGTGATGCAACTGCTTCTGTCACACTGCAGGTTCACCCATCTCAATGTGGCAGTTGCATATTCAAGGGGCTCTCTAGGCTTTCTGACCACCATGGTTGTTTGACAAAAATGGAGTCCCACAGATCAATGCATATGTGTTATGTAGTCTCAAAAGCCACACCTTGATGACCCACACACACTCCAGTTGGGTGTGGTGATGCAACTGCTTCTGTCACACTGCAGGTTCACCCATCTCCATGTGGCAGTTGCATATTCTAGGGGCTCTCTGGGCTTTCTGACCACCATGGTTGTTTGACAAAAATGGAGTCCGTACAGATCAATGCATCTGTGTTATGTAGTCTCAAAAGCCACACCTTGATGACCCACACACAGTCCAGTTGGATGTGGTGATGCAACTGCTTCTGTCACACTGCAGGTTCACTCATCTCCATGTGGCAGTTGCATATTCTAGGAGCTCTCTGGGCTCTCTAACCACCATGGTTGTTTGACACAAATGGAGTCCCTAAAAATCAATGCATTTGTGTTATGTAGTCTCAAAAGCCACACCTTGATGACCCACACACATTCCAGTTGGATGTTGTGATGCAACTACTTCTATCACACTGCAAGTTCACCTATCTCCATCTGGCAGTTGCATTTTCTAGGGGCTCTGTGGGCTTTCTGACCACCATGGTTGTTTGACACAAATGGAGACCCTACAGATCAATGCATTTCTTTTATGGAGTCTCAAAAGCCACACCTTGATGACCCACACACAGTCCAGTTGGGTGTCGTGATGCAATCGCTTCACACACTTCAGGTTCACCCATCTCCATGTGGCAGTTGCATATTCTAGGGGCTCTCTGGGCTTTCTGACCACCATGGTTGTTTAACACAAATGGAGTCCCTAGAGATAAATTCATCTATGTTATGTAGTGTCAAAAGCCACACCTTAATGACCCACACACACTCCAGTTGGGTGTGGTGATGCAACTGCTTCTGTCACACTACAGGTTCATCCATCTCCATGTGGCAGTTGCATATTCTAGGGGCTCTATGGGCTTTCTGACCACCATGGTTGTTTGACACAAATGGAGTCCCTACAGATCAATGCATCTGTGGTATGTAGTCTCAAAAGCCACACCTTGATGATCCACACACACTCTAGTTGGGTGTAGTGATGCAAGTGCTTCTGTCACACTACAGGTTCACCCATCTACATGTGGCAGTTGCATATTCTAGGGGCCCTGTGGGTTTCTGACCACCATGGTTGTTTGACACAAATCGAGTTCCTATAGATCAATGCATCTGTGTTATGGAGTCTAAAAAGCCACACCTTGATGACCCACACACACTCCAGTTGGGTGTGGTGATGCAACTGCTTCTGTCACACAGCAGGTTCACCCATCTCCATGTGGCAGTTGCATATTCTAGGGGCTCTCTGGGCTTTCTGACCACCATGGTTGTTTGACAAAAATGGAGTCCGTACAGATCAATGCATCTGTGTTATGTAGTCTCAAAAGCCACACCTTGATGACCCACACACAGTCCAGTTGGATGTGGTGATGCAACTGCTTCTGTCACACTGCAGGTTCACTCATCTCCATGTGGCAGTTGCATATTCTAGGAGCTCTCTGGGCTCTCTAACCACCATGGTTGTTTGACACAAATGGAGTCCCTACAAATCAATGCATCTGTGTTATGTAGTCTCAAAAGCCACACCTTGATGACCCACACACATTCCAGTTGGATGTTGTGATGCAACTACTTCTATCACACTGCAAGTTCACCCATCTCCATCTGGCAGTTGCATTTTCTAGGGGCTCTGTGGGCTTTCTGACCACCATGGTTGTTTGACACAAATGGAGACCCTACAGATCAATGCATTTCTGTTATGGAGTCTCAAAAGCCACACCTTGATGACCCACACAGTCCAGTTGGGTGTCATGATGCAACTTCTTTTGTCACACTACAAGTTCACCCATCTCCATGTGACAGTTGCATATTCTAGGGGCTCTCTGGGATTTATGACCACCATGATTGTTTAACACAAATGGAGTCCCTAGAGATCAATGCATCTACGTTATGTAGTGTCAAAAGCCACACCTTGATGACCCACACACACTCCAGTTGGGTGTGGTGATGCAACTGCTTCACACTATGTGTTCATCCATCTCCATGTGGCGCTTGCATATTCTAGGGGCTCTATGGGCTTTCTGACCACCATGGTTGTTTGACACAAATATAGTCCCTACAGATCAATGCATCTGTGGTATGTAGTCTCAAAAGCCACACCTTGATGATCCACACACACTAGTTGGGTGTAGTGATGCAAGTGCTTCTGTCACACTATAGGTTCACCCATCTACATGTGGCAGTTGCATATTCTAGGGGCCCTGTGGGTTTCTGACCACCATGGTTGTTTGACACAAATGGAGTTCCTATAGATCAATGCATCTGCGTTACGAGTCTAAAAGGCCACACCTTGATGACCCACACACACTCCAGTTGGGTGTGGTGATGCAACTGCTTTTGTCACACAGCAGGTTCACCCATCTCCATGTGGCAGTTGCATATTCTAGGGGATCTCTGGACTTTCTGACCACCATGGTTGTTTGACAAAAATGGAGTCCGTACAGATCAATGCATCTGTGTTATGTAGTCTCAAAAGCCACACCTTGATGACCCACACACAGTCCAGTTGGATGTGGTGATGCAACTGCTTCTGTCACACTGCAGGTTCACTCATCTCCATGTGGCAGTTGCATATTCTAGGATCTCTCTGGGCTCTCTAACCACCATGGTTGTTTGACACAAATGGAGTCCCTACAAATCAATGCATCTGTGTTATGTAGTCTCAAAAGCCACACCTTGATGACCCACACACATTCCAGTTGGATGTTGTGATGCAACTACTTCTATCACACTGCAAGTTCACCCATCTCCATCTGGTAGTAGCATTTTCTAGGGGCTCTGTGGGCTTTCTGACCACCATGGTTGTTTGACACAAATGGAGACCCTACAGATCAATGCATTTCTGTTATGGAGTCTCAAAAGCCACACCTTGATGACCCACACACAGTCCAGTTGGGTGTCATGATGCAGCTTCTTCTGTCACACTACAGGTTCACCCATCTCCATGTGACAGTTGCATATTCTAGGGGCTCTCTGGGCTTTCTGACCACCATGGTTGTTTAACACAAATGGATTCCCTAGAGATAAATGCATCTATGTTATCTAGTGTCAAAAGCCACACCTTGATGACCCACACACACTCCAGTTGGGTGTGGTGATGCAACTGCTTCTGTCACACTACAGGTTCATCCATCTCCATGTGGCAGTTGCATATTCTAGGGGCTCTATGGGCTTTCTGACCACCATGGTTGTTTGACACAAATGGAGTCCCTACAGATCAATCCATCTGTGGTATGTAGTCTCAAAAGCCACACCTTGATGATCCACACACACTCTAGTTGGGTGTAGTGATGCAAGTGCTTCTGTCACACTACAGGTTCACCCATATCCATGTGGCAGTTGCATATTCTAGGGGCCCTGTGGGTTTCTGACCACCATGGTTGTTTGACACAAATGGAGTTCCTATAGATCAATGCATTTGTGTTATGGAGTCTAAAAAGCCACACCTTGATGACCCACACACACTCCAGTTGGGTGTGGTGATGCAACTGCTTCTGTCACACAGCAGGTTCACCCATCTCCATGTGGCAGTTGCATATTCTAGGGGCTCTCTGGGCTTTCTGACCACCATGGTTTTTTGACAAAAATGGAGTCCCTACAGATCAATGCATCTGTGTTATGTAGTCTCAAAAGCCACACCTTGATGACCCACACACAGTCCAGTTGGTTGTGGTGATGCAACTGCTTCTGTCACACTGCAGGTTCACTCATCTCCATGTGGCAGTTGCATATTCTAGGAGCTCTCTGGGCTCTCTAACCACCATGGTTGTTTAACACAAATGGAGTCCATAAATCAATGCATCTGTCTTATGTAGTCTCAAAAGCCACACCTTGATGACCCACACACATTCCAGTTGGGTGTGGTGATGCAACTGCTTCTGTCACACTGTAAGTTCACCCATCTCCATGTGGCAGTTGCATTTTCTAGGGGCTCTCTGGGCTTTCAGACCACCATGGTTGTTTGACACAAATGGAGACCGTACAGATCAATGCATATTTGTTATGTAGTGTCAAAAGCCACACCTTGATGACCCACACACACTCCAGTTGGGTGTCGTGATGCAAGCTGTCACACTACAGGTTCACCCATCTCCATGTGGCAGTTGCATATTCTAGGGGCTCTCTGGGCTTTCTGACCACCATGGTTGTTTAACACAAATGGAGTCCCTAGAGATCAATGCATCTACGTTATGTAGTGTCAAAAGCCACACCTTGATGACCCACACACACTCCAGTTGGGTGTGGTGATGCAACTGCTTCTGTCACACTACAGGTTCATCCATCTCCATGTGGCAGTTGCATATTCTAGGGGCTCTATGGGATTTCTGACCACCATGGTTGTTTGACACAAATGGAGTCCCTACAGATCAATGCATCTGTGTTATGTAGTCTCAAAAGCCACACCTTGATGATCCACACACACTCTAGTTGGGTGTAGTGATGCAACTGCTTTTGTCACACTATGGGTTCACCCATCTCCATGTGGCAGTTGCATATTCTAGGGGCCCTGTGGGTTTCTGACCACCATGGTTGTTTGACACAAATGGAGTCCCTACAGATCAATCCATCTGTGTTATGTAGTCTCAAAAGCCACACCTTGATGATCCACACACACTCTAGTTGGGTGTGGTGATGCAACCGCTTACATCTGCACAGGTTCACCCATCTCCATGTGGCGCTTGCATATTCTAGGGCTCTCTGGGCTTTCGACCACCATGGTTGTTTGACAAAATGGAGTCCAGACAGATCAATGCATATGTGTTATGTAGTCTCAAAAGCCACACCTTGATGATCCAAACAAACTCCAGTTGGATGTGGTGATGCAACTGCTTCTGTCACACTGCAGGTTCACTCATCTCCATGTGGCAGTTGCATATTCTAGGAGCTCTCTGGGCTCTCTAACCACCATGGTTGTTTGACACAAATGGAGTCCCTACAAATCAATGCATCTGTGTTATGTAGTCTCAAAAGCCACACCTTGATGACCCACACACATTCCAGTTGGATGTTGTGATGCAACTACTTCTATCACACTGCAAGTTCACCCATCTCCATCTGGCAGTTGCATTTTCTAGGGGCTCTGTGGGCTTTCTTACCACCATGGTTGTTTGACACAAATGGAGACCCTACAGATCAATGCATTTCTGTTATGGAGTCTCAAAAGCCACACCTTGATGACCCACACAGTCCAGTTGGGTGTCATGATGCAACTTCTTTTGTCACACTACAAGTTCACCCATCTCCATGTGACAGTTGCATATTCTAGGGGCTCTCTGGGATTTATGACCACCATGATTGTTTAACACAAATGGAGTCCCTAGAGATCAATGCATCTACGTTATGTAGTGTCAAAAGCCACACCTTGATGACCCACACACACTCCAGTTGGGTGTGGTGATGCAACTGCTTCTGTCACACTACAGGTTCATCCATCACCATGTGGCAGTTGCATATTCTAGGGGCTCTATGGGCTTTCTGACCACCATGGTTGTTTGACACAAATATGGTCCCTACAGATCAATGCATCTGTGGTATGTAGTCTCAAAAGCCACACCTTGATGATCCACACACACTAGTTGGGTGTAGTGATGCAAGTGCTTCTGTCACACTATAGGTTCACCCATCTACATGTGGCAGTTGCATATTCTAGGGGCCCTGTGGGTTTCTGACCACCATGGTTGTTTGACACAAATGGAGTTCCTATAGATCAATGCATCTGCGTTACGAGTCTAAAAGGCCACACCTTGATGACCCACACACACTCCAGTTGGGTGTGGTGATGCAACTGCTTTTGTCACACAGCAGGTTCACCCATCTCCATGTGGCAGTTGCATATTCTAGGGGATCTCTGGACTTTCTGACCACCATGGTTGTTTGACAAAAATGGAGTCCGTACAGATCAATGCATCTGTGTTATGTAGTCTCAAAAGCCACACCTTGATGACCCACACACAGTCCAGTTGGATGTGGTGATGCAACTATTCACATCGCAGTTCACTCATCTCCATGTGGCAGTTGCATATTCTAGGATCTCTCGGGCTCTCTAACCACCATGGTTGTTTGACACAAATGGAGTCCCTACAAATCAATGCATCTGCATTATGTAGTCTCAAAAGCCACACCTTGATGACCCACACACATTCCAGTTGGATGTTGTGATGCAACTACTTCTGTCACACCTAAGTTCACCCATCTCCATCTGTAGTAGCATTTTCTAGGGGCTCAGTGGGCTTTCTGACCACCATGGTTGGTTGACACAAATGGGGCCCCTACAGATACATGCATCTGTGTTATGTAGTATCAAAAGCCACACCTTGATGACCCACACGTACTGTAATTGGGTGTGGTGATGCAACTTCTTCTGTCCCACTGCAGGTTCACCATCTCCATGTGACAGTTGCATATTCTAGGGGCTCTCTGGGCTTTCTGACCACCATGGTTGTTTGACTTAAATGGAATCCCTACAGATCAATGCATCTGTGTTATGCAGTCTCAAAAGCCACACCTTGATGACCCACACACACTTTAGTTGGGTGTAGTGATGCAACTGCTTCACACACTACAGGTTCATCCATCTCCATGTGGCAGTTGCATATTCTAGGGGCTCTATGGGCTTTCTGACCACCATGGTTGTTTGACACAAATGGAGTCCCTACAGATCAATCCATCTGTGGTATGTAGTCTCAAAAGCCACACCTTGATGAGCCACACACACTCGAGTTGGGTGTCGTGATGCAAGTGCTTCACACACCATGAGTTCACCCATATCCATGTGGCGCTTGCATATTCTAGGGGCCCCTGGGTTTCTGACCACCATGGTTGTTTGACACAAATGGAGTTCCTATAGATCAATGCATTTGTGTTATGGAGTCTAAAAAGCCACACCTTGATGACCCACACACACCTGCTTGGGTGTGGTGATGCAACCTGCTCACACACAAAGAAGTTCACCCATCTCCATGTGGCAGTTGCATATTCTAGGGGCTCTCTGGGCTTTCTGACCACCATGGTTTTTTGACAAAAATGGAGTCCCTACAGATCAATGCATCTGTGTTATGTAGTCTCAAAAGCCACACCTTGATGACCCACACACAGTCCAGTTGGTTGTGGTGATGCAATCGCTCACACACCGCAGTTCACTCATCTCCATGTGGCAGTTGCATATTCTAGGAGCTCTCTGGGCTCTCTAACCACCATGGTTGTTTGACACAAATGGAGTCCCTAAAAATCAATGCATCTGTGTTATGTAGTCTCAAAAGCCACACCTTGATGACCCACACACATTCCAGTTGGATGTTGTGATGCAACTACTTCTATCACACTGCAAGTTCACCCATCTCCATCTGGCAGTTGCATTTTCTACGGGCTCTCTGGGCTTTCTGACCACCATGGTTGTTTGACACAAATGGAGACCCTACATATCAATGCATTTCTGTTATGGAGTCTCAAAAGCCACACCTTGGTGACCCACACACAGTCCAGTTGGGTGTCGTGATGCAGCTGCTTCTGTCACACTACAGGTTCACCCATCTCCATGTGGCAGTTGCATATTCTAGGGGCTCTCTGGGCTTTCTGACCACCATGGTTGTTTAACACAAATGGAGTCCCTAGCAATCAATGCATCTACGTTATGTAGTGTCAAAAGCCACACCTTGATGACCCACACACACTCCAGTTGGGTGTGGTGATGCAACTGCTTCTGTCACACTACAGGTTCATCCATCTCCATGTGGCAGTTGCATATTCTAGGGGCTCTATGGGCTTTCTGACCACCATGGTTGTTTGACACAAATGGAGTCCCTACAGATCAATGCATCTGTGGTATGTAGTCTCAAAAGCCACACCTTGATGATCCACACACACTCTAGTTGGGTGTAGTGATGCAAGTGCTTCTGTCACACTACAGGTTCACCCATCTACATGTGGCAGTTGCATATTCTAGGGGCCCTGTGGGTTTCTGACCACCATGGTTGTTTGACACAAATGGAGTTCCTATAGATCAATGCATCTGTGTTATGGAGTCTAAAAAGCCACACCTTGATGACCCACACACACTCCAGTTGGGTGTGGTGATGCAACTGCTTCTGTCACACAGCAGGTTCACCCATCTCCATGTGGCAGTTGCATATTCTAGGGGCTCTCTGGGCTTTCTGACCACCATGGTTGTTTGAAAAAAATGGAGTCCGTACAGATCAATGCATCTGTGTTATGTAGTCTCAAAAGCCACACCTTGATGACCCACACACAGTCCAGTTGGATGTGGTGATGCAACTTCTTCTGTCACACTGCTGGTTCACTCATCTCCATGTGGCAGTAGAATATTCTAGGAGCTCTCTGGGCTATATGACCACCATGGTTGTTTGACACAAATGGAGTCCCTACAAATCAATGCATCTGTTATGTAGTCTCAAAAGCCACACCTTGATGACCCACACACATTCCAGTTTGGAAGATGTGATGCAACTACTTCTATCACACTGCAAGTTCACCCATCTCCATCTGGCAGTTGCATTTTCTAGGGGCTCTGTGGGCTTTCTGACCACCATGGTTGTTTGACACAAATGGAGACCCTACAGATCAATGCATTTCTGTTATGGAGTCTCAAAAGCCACACCTTGATGACCCACACAGTCCAGTTGGGTGTCATGATGCAACTTCTTCTGTCACACTACAGGTTCACCCATCTCCATGTGACAGTTGCATATTCTAGGGGCTCTCTGGGCTTTATGACCACCATGATTGTTTAACACAAATGGAGTCCCTAGAGATCAATGCATCTACGTTATGTAGTGTCAAAAGCCACACCTTGATGACCCACACACACTCCAGTTGGGTGTGGTGATGCAACTGCTTCTGTCACACTACAGGTTCATCCATCTCCATGTGGCAGTTGCATATTCTAGGGGCTCTATGGGCTTTCTGACCACCATGGTTGTTTGACACAAATGGAGTCCCTACAGATCAATGCATCTGTGGTATGTAGTCTCAAAAGCCACACCTTGATGATCCACACACACTCTAGTTGGGTGTAGTGATGCAAGTGCTTCTGTCACACTATAGGTTCACCCATCTACATGTGGCAGTTGCATATTCTAGGGGCCCTTTGGGTTTCTGACCACCATGGTTGTTTGACACAAATGGAGTTCCTATAGATCAATGCATCTGTGTTACGAGTCTAAAAAGCCACACCTTGATGACCCACACACACTCCAGTTGGGTGTGGTGATGCAACTGCTTTTGTCACACAGCAGGTTCACCCATCTCCATGTGGCAGTTGCATATTCTAGGGGCTCTCTGGGCTTTCTGACCACCATGGTTGTTTGACAAAAATGGAGTCCGTACAGATCAATGCATCTGTGTTATGTAGTCTCAAAAGCCACACCTTGATGACCCACACACAGTCCAGTTGGATGTGGTGATGCAACTGCTTCTGTCACACTGCAGGTTCACTCATCTCCATGTGGCAGTTGCATATTCTAGGAGCTCTCTGGGCTCTCTAACCACCATGGTTGTTTGACACAAATGGAGTCCCTACAAATCAATGCATCTGTGTTATGTAGTCTCAAAAGCCACACCTTGATGACCCACACACATTCCAGTTGGATGTTGTGATGCAACTACTTCTATCACACTACAAGTTCACCCATCTCCATCTGGTAGTTGCATTTTCTAGGGGCTCTGTGGGCTTTCTGACTACCGTGGTTGTTTGACACAAATAGAGACCCTACAGATCAATGCATTTCTGTTATGGAGTCTCAAAAGCCACGCCTTGATGACCCACACACACTCCAGTTGGGTGTGGTGATGCAACTGCTTCACACACCATGTGTTCACCCATCTCCATGTGGCAGTTCCATATTCTAGGGGCTCTCTGGGCTCTCTAACCACCATGGTTGTTTGACACAAATGGAGTCCCTACAAATCAATGCATCTTTGTTATGTAGTCTGAAAAGCCACACCTTGATGATCCACACACACTCCAGTTACATGTAGTGATGCAACTTCTTCTGTCACACTGCAGGTTCACCCATCTCCATGTGGTAGTTGCATATTCTAGGGGCCCTATGGGTTTCTGACCACCATGGTTGTTTGACACAAATGGAGTCCCTACATATCAATGCATCTGTGTTATGTAGTACCAAAAGCCACACCTTGATGATCCACACACACTCTAGTTGGGTGTAGTGATGCAACTGCTTCTGTCACACCAAAGGTTCACCCATCTCCATGTGGCAGTTGCATATTCTAGGGGCCCTGTGGGCTTTCTGACCACCATGGTTGTTTGACACAAATGCAGTCCGTACAGATCAATGCATTTGTGTTATGGAGTATAAAAAGCCCCGCCTTGAGGACCCACACACACTTCAGTTGGGTGTGGTGATGCAACTGCTTCTGTCACACTGCAGGTTCACTCATCTCCATGTGGCAGTTTCATATTCTAGGAGCTCTCTGGGCTCTCTAACCACCATGGTTGTTTGACACAAATGGTGTCCCTACAGATCAATGCATCTATGTTATGTAGTCTCAAAAGCCACACCTTGATGACCCACACACATTCCATTTGGATGTTGTGATGCAACTCTTCTGTCACACTGCATGTTCACCCATCTCCATGTGGCAGTTGCATTTTCTAGGGGCTCTCTGGGCTTTCTGACCACCATGGTTGTTTGACACAAATGGAGACCCTACAGATCAATGCATTTCTATTATGGAGTCTCAAAAAAGCCACGCCTTGATGACCCACACACACTCCAGTTGGGTGTGGTGATGCAACTCTTTCTGTCACACTATAGGTTCACCCATCTCCATGTGGCAGTTGCATATTCTAGGGGCTCTATGGGATTTCTGACCACCATGGTTGTATAACACAAATGGAGTCCCTAGAGATCAATGCATCTACGTTATGTAGTGTCAAAAGCCACACCTTGATGACCCACATACACTCCAGTTGGGTGTGGTGATGCAACTGCTTCTGTCACACTACAGGTTCATCCATCTCCATGTGGCAGTTGCATATTCTAGGGGCTCTATGGGATTTCTGACCACCATGGTTGTTGACACAAATGGAGTCCCTACAGATCAATGCATCTGTGTTATGTAGTCTCAAAAGCCACACCTTGATGATCCACACACACTCCAGTTGGGTGTGGTGATGCAACTGCTTCTGTCACACAGCAGGTTCACTCATCTCCATATGGCAGTTGCATATTCTAGGGGCTCTCTGGGCTTTCTGACCACCATGGTTGTTTAACACAAATGGAGTCCCTAGAGATCAATGCATCTATGTTATGTAGTGTCAAAAGCCACACCTTGATGACCCACACACACTATAGTTGGGTGTGGTGATGCAACTGCTTCTATCACACTACAGGTTCATCCATCTCCATGTGGCAGTTGCATAATCTAGGGGCCCTGTGGGTTTCTGACGACCATGGTTGTTTGACACAAATGGAGTCCCTACAGATCAATTCATCTGTGTTATGGAGTCTAAAAAGCCACACCTTGATGACCCATACACACTCCAGTTGGGTGTGGTGATGCAACTGCTTCTGTCACACTGCAGGTTCACCCATCTCCATGTGGCAGTTGCATATTCTAGGGGCTCTCTGGGCTTTCTGACCACCATGGTTGTTTGACAAAAATGGAGTCCCTACAGATCAATGCATCTGTGTTATGTAGTCTCAAAAGCCACACCTTGATGACCCACACACACTCCAGTTGGATGTGGTGATGCAACTGCTTCTGTCACACTGCAGGTTCACTCATCTCCATGTGGCAGTTGCATATTCTAGGAGCTCTCTAGGCTCTCTAACCACCATGGTTGTTTGACACAAATGGTGTCCCTACAAATCAATGCATCTGTGTTATGTAGTCTCAAAAGCCACACCTTGATGACCCACACACATTCCAGTTGGATGTTGTGATGCAACTACTTCTGTCACACTACAAGTTCACCCATCTCCATGTGGCAGTTGCATATTCTAGGGGCTCTCTGGGCTTTCTGACCACCATGGTTGTTTGACACAAATGGAGACCCTACAGATCAATGCATTTCTGTTATGGAGTCTCAAAAGCCACACCTTGATGACCCACACACACTCCAGTTGGGTGTGGTGATGCAACTGCTTCTGTCACACTACAGGTTCACCCATCTCCATGTGGCAGTTGCATATTCTAGGGGCTCTCTGGGCTTTCTGACCACCATGGTTGTTTAACACAAATGGAGTCCCTAGAGATCAATGCATCTACGTTATGTAGTGTCAAAAGCCACACCTTGATGACCCACACACACTCCAGTTGGGTGTGGTGATGCAACTGCTTCTGTCACACTGCAGGTTCACCCATCTCCATGTGGCAGTTCCATATTCTAGAGGCTCTCTGGGCTCTCTGAACACCATGGTTGTTTGACACAAATGGAGTCCCTACAGATCAATGCATCTGTGTTATGTAGTCTCAAAAGCCACACCTTGATGATCCACACACACTCTAGTTGGGTGTAGTGATGCAACTGCTTCTGTCACACTACAGGTTCACCCATCTCCATGTGGCAGTTGCATATTCTAGGGGCCCTGTGGGCTTTCTGACCACCATGGTTGTTTGACACAAATGGAGTCCCTACAGATCAATGCATTTGTGTTATGGAGTCTAAAAAGCCACACCTTGATGACCCACACACACTCCAGTTGGGTGTGGTGATGCAACTGCTTCTGTCACACTGCAGGTTCACTCATCTCCATGTGGCAGTTGCATATTCTAGGAGCTCTCTAGGCTCTCTAACCACCATGGTTGTTTGACACAAATGGTGTCCCTACAGATCAATGCATCTATGTTATGTAGTGTCAAAAGCCACACCTTGATGACCCTAACACATTCCAGTTGGATGTTGTGAAGCAACTACTTCTGTCACACTGCATGTTCACCCATCTCCATGTGGCAGTTGCATTTTCTAGGGGCTCTCTGGGCTTTCTGACCACCATGGTTGTTTGACACAAATGGAGACCCTACAGATCAATGCATTTCTGTTATGGAGTCTCAAAAGCCACGCCTTGATGACCCACACACACTCCAGTTGGGAGTGGTGATGCAACTGCTTCTGTCACACTACAGGTTCACCCATCTCCATGTGGCAGTTGCATATTCTAGGGGCTCTCTAGGCTTTCTGAATACCATGGTTGTTTAACACAAATGGAGTCCCTAGAGATCAATGCATCTACGTTATGTACTGTTAAAAGACACACCTTGATGACCCACACACACTCCAGTTGGGTGTGGTGATGCAACTGCTTCTGTCACACTACAGGTTCATCCATCTCCATGTGGCAGTTGCATATTCTAGGGGCTCTATGGGATTTCTGACCACCATGGTTGCTTGACACAAATGGAGTCCCTACAGATCAATGCATCTGATAGTCTCAAAAGCCACACCTTGATGATCCACACACACTCCAGTTGGGTGTGGTGATGCAACTGCTTCTGTCACACAGCAGGTTCACCCATCTCCATGTGGCAGTTGCATATTCTAGGGGCTCTCTGGGCTTTCTGACCACCATGGTTGTTTGACAAAAATGGAGTCCCTACAGATCAATGCATTTGTGTTGTGGAGTCTAAAAAGCCACACCTTGATGACCCACACACACTTCAGTTGGGTGTGGTGATGCAACTGCTTCTGTCACACTGCAGGTTCACCCATCTCCATGTGGCAGTTGCATATTCTAGGGGTCCTGTGGGTTTCTGACCACCATGGTTGTTTGACACAAATGGAGTCCCTACAGATCAATTCATCTGTGTTATGGAGTCTAAAAAGCCACACCTTGATAACCCATACACACACCAGTTGGGTGTGGTGATGCAACTGCTTCTGTCACACTGCAGGTTCACCCATCTCCATGTGACAGTTGCATATTCTAGGGGCTCTCTAGGCTCTCTAACCACCATGGTTGTTTGACACAAATGGAGTCCCTACAAATCAATGCATCTTTGTTATGTAGTCTCAAGAGCCACACCTTGATGATCCACACACACTCCAGTTACATGTGGTGATGCAACTGCTTCTGTCACACTGCAGGTTCGCTCATCTCCATGTGGCAGTTGCATATTCTAGGAGCTCTCTAGGCTCTCTAACCACCATGGTTGTTTGACACAAATGGTTTCCCTACCAATCAATGCATCTGTGTTATGTAGTCTCAAAAGCCACACCTTGATGACCCACACACATTCCAGTTGGATGTTGTGATGCAACTACTTCTGTCACACTTCAAGTTCACCCATCTCCATGTGGCAGTTGCATTTTCTCAGGGCTCTCTAGGCTTTCTGACCACCATGGTTGTTTGACACAAATGGAGACCCTACAGATCAATGCATTCCTGTTATGGAGTCTCAAAAGCCACACCTTGATGACCCACACACACTCCAGTTGGGTGTGGTGATGCAACTGCTTCTGTCACACTACAGGTTCACCCATCTCCATGTGGCAGTTGCATATTCTAGGGGCCCTGTGGGTTTCTCACCACCATGGTTGTTTGACACAAATGGAGTCCCTACAGATCAATGCATCTGTGTTATGTAGTATCAAAATCCAGACCTTGATGATCCACACACACTCTAGTTGGGTGTAGTGATGCAACTGCTTCTGTCACACTACAGGTTCACCCATCTCCATGTGGCAGTTGCATATTCTAGGGGCCCTGTGGGCTTTCTGACCACCATGGTTGTTTGACACAAATGCAGTCCGTACAGATCAATGCATTTGTGTTATGGACTCTAAAAAGCCACGCCTTGATGACCCACACACACTTCAATTGGGTGTGGTGATGCAACTGCTTCTGTCACACTGCAGGTTCACTCATCTCCATGTGGCAGTTGCATATTCTAGGAGCTCTCTAGGCTCTCTAACCACAATGGTTGTTTGACACAAATGGAGTCCCTACAAATCAATGCATCTATGTTATGTAGTCTCAAAAGCCACACCTTGATGACCCACACACATTCTAGTTGGATGTTGTGATGCAACTACTTCTGTCACACTACAAGTTCACCCATCTCCATGTGGCAGTTGCATTTTCTAGGGGCTCTCTGGGCTTTCTGACCACCATGGTTGTTTGACACAAATGGAGACCCTACAGATCAATGCATTTCTGTTATGGAGTCTCAAAAGCCACGCCTTGATGACCCACAAACACTCCAGTTGGGTGTGGTGATGCAACTGCTTCTGTCACACTACAGGTTCACCCATCTCCATGTGGCAGTTTCATATTCTAGGGGCTCTCTAGGCTTTCTGACCACCATGGTTGTTTAACACAAATGGAGTCCCTAGAGATCAATGCATCTACGTTATGTAGTGTCAAAAGCCACACCTTGATGACCCACACACACTCCAGTTGGGTGTGGTGATGCAACTGCTTCTGTCACACTACAGGTTCATCCATCTCCATGTGGCAGTTGCATATTCTAGGGGCTCTATGGGATTTCTGACCACCATGGTTGTTGACACAAATGGAGTCCCTATAGATCAATGCATCTGTGTTATGTAGTCTCAAAAGCCACACCTTGATGATCCACACACACTCCAGTTGGGTGTGGTGATGCAACTGCTTCTGTCACACAGCAGGTTCACCCATCTCCATGTGGCAGTTGCATATTCTAGGGGCTCTCTGGGCTTTCTGACCACCATGGTTGTTTGACAAAAATGGAGTCCCTACAGATCAATGCATTTGTGTTCTGGAGTCTAAAAATCCACACCTTGATGACCCACACACACTCCAGTTACATGTAGTGATGCAACTGCTTCTGTCACACTGCAGGTTCACCCATCTCCATGTGGCAGTTGCATATTCTAGGGGTCCTTTGGGTTTCTCACCACCATGGTTGTTTGACACAAATGGATTCCCTACAGATCAATGCATCTGTGTTATGTAGTATCAAAATCCACACCTTGATGATCCACACACACTCTAGCTGGGTGTAGTGATGCAACTGCTTCTGTCACACTACAGGTTCACCCATCTCCATGTGGCAGTTGCATATTCTAGGGGCCCTGTGGGCTTTCTGATCACCATGGTTGTTTGACACAAATGCAGTCCGTACAGATCAATGCATTTGTGTTATGGAGTCTAAAAAGCCACGCCTTGATGACCCACACACACTTCAGTTGGGTGTGGTGATGCAACTGCTTCTGTCACACTGCAGGTTCACTCATCTCCATGTGGCAGTTGCATATTCTAGGAGCTCTCTGGGCTCTCTAACCACCATGGTTGTTTGACACAAATGGAGTCCCTACAGATCAATTCATCTGTGTTATGGAGTCTAAAAAGCCACACCTTGATGACCCATACACACTCCAGTTGGGTGTGGTGATGCAACTGCTTCTGTCACACTACAGGTTCACCCATCTCCATGTGGCAGTTCCATATTCTAGGGGCTCTCTAGCCACCATGGTTGTTTGACACAAATGGAGTCCCTACAAATCAATGCATCTTTGTTATGTAGTCTCAAAAGCCACACCTTGATGATCCACACACACTCCAGTTACATGTGGTGATGCAACTGCTTCTGTCACACTGCAGGTTCACTCATCTCCATGTGGCAGTTGCATATTCTAGGAGCTCTCTAGGCTCTCTAACCACCATGGTTGTTTGACACAAATGGAGTCCCTACAAATCAATGCATCTGTGTTATGTAGTCTCAAAAGCCACACCTTGATGACCCACACACATTCCAGTTGGATGTTGTGATGCAACTACTTCTGTCACACTGCAAGTTCACCCATCTCCATGTGGCAGTTGCATTTTCTAGGGGCTCTCTGGGCTTTCTGACCACCATGGTTGTTTGACACAAATGGAGACCCTACAGATCAATGCATTTCTGTTATGGAGTCTCAAAAGCCACACCTTGATGACCCACACACACTCCAGTTGGGTGTGGTGATGCAACTGCTTCTGTCACACTACAGGTTCACCCATCTCCATGTGGCAGTTGCATATTCTAGGGGCTCTATGGGATTTCTGACCACCATGGTTGTTTGACACAAATGGAGTCCCTACAGATCAATGCATCTGTGTTATGTAGTCTCAAAAGCCACACCTTGATGATCCACACACACTCTAGTTGGGTGTAGTGATGCAACTGCTTCTGTCACACTACAGGTTCACCCATCTCCATGTGGCAGTTGCATATTCTAGGGGCCCTGTGGGTTTCTGACCACCATGGTTGTTTGAGACAAATGGAGTCCCTACAGATCAATGCATATGTGTTATGTAGTATCAAAATCCACACCTTGATGATCCACCCACACTCTAGTTGGGTGTAGTGATGCAAATGCTTATGTCACACTACAGGTTCACCCATCTCCATGTCGCAGTTGCATATTCTAGGGGCTCTATGGGCTTTCTGACCACCATGGTTGTTTGACACAAATTGAGTCCCTACAGATCAATGCATCTGTGGTATGTAGTCTCAAAACCACACCTTGATGATCCACACACACTCTAGTTGGGTGTAGTGATGCAATTGCTTCTGTCACACTACAAGTTCACCCATCTCCATGTGGAAGTTGCATATTCTAGGGGCCCTGTGGGTTTCTGACCATCATGGTTGTTTGACACAAATGGAGTCCCTATAGATCAATGCATCTGTGTTATGAAGTCTAAAAAGCCACACCTTGATGACCCCCACACACTCCAGTTGGGTGTGGTGATGCAACTGCTTCTGTCACACTGCAGGTTCACCCATCTCCATGTGGCAGTTGCATAATCTAGGGGCTCTCTGGGCTTTCTGACCACCATGGTTGTTTGACAAAAATGGAGTTCCTACAGATCAATGCATTTGTGTTATGGAGTCTAAAAATCCACACCTTGATGACCCACACACACTTCAATTGGGTGTGGTGATGCAACTGCTTCTGTCACACTGCAGGTTCACCCATCTCCATGTGGTAGTTGCATATTCTAGGGGCTCTCTGGGCTTTCTGAGCACCATGGTTGTTTGACAAAAATGGAGTCCCTACAGATCAATGCATCTGTGTTATGTAGCCTGAAAAGCCACACCTTGATGACCCACACACACTCCAGTTGGATGTGGTGATGCAAGTGCTTCTGTCACACTGCAAGTTCACTTATCTCCATGTGGCAGTTGCATATTCTAGGAGCTCTCTGGGCTCTCTAACCACCATGGTTGTTTGACACAAATGGAGTCCCTACAAATCAATGAATCTTTGTTATGTAGTCTCAAAAGCCACACCTTGATGACCCACACACATTCCAGTTGGATGTTGTGATGCAACTACTTCTGTCACACTGCAAGTTCACCCATCTCCATCTGGCAGTTGCATTTTCTAGGGGCTCTCTGGGCTTTCTGACCACCATGGTTGTTTGACACAAATGGAGACCCTACAGATCAAAGCATTTCTGTTATGGAGTCTCAAAAGCCACACCTTGATGACCCACACACAATCCAGTTGGGTGTGGTGATGCAACTGCTTCTGTCACACTACAGGTTCAACCATCTCCATGTAGCAGTTGCATATTCTAGGGGCTCTATGGGATTTCTGACCACCATGGTTGTTTGACACAAATGGAGTCCCTACAGATCAATGCATCTGTGTTATGTAGTCTCAAAAGCCACACCTTGATGATCCACACACACTCTAGTTGGGTGTAGTGATGCAACTGCTTCTGTCACACTACAGGTTCACCCATCTCCATGTGGCAGTTGCATATTCTAGGGGCCCTGTGGGTTTCTGACCACCATGGTTGTTTGAGACAAATGTAGTCCCTACAGATCAATGCATCTGTGTTATGTAGTATCAAAATCCACACCTTGATGATCCACCCACACTCTAGTTGGGTGTAGTGATGCAAATGCTTATGTCACACTACAGGTTCACCCATCTCCATGTCGCAGTTGCATATTCTAGGGGCTCTATGGGCTTTCTGACCACCATGGTTGTTTGACACAAATGGAGTCCCTACAGATCAATGCATCTGTGGTATGTAGTCTCAAAACCACACCTTGATGATCCACACACTCTCTAGTTGGGTGTAGTGATGCAATTGCTTCTGTCACACTAAAAGTTCACCCATCTCCATGTGGCAGTTGCATATTCTAGGGGCCCTGTGGGTTTCTGACCATCATGGTTGTTTGACACAAATGGAGTCCCTATAGATCAATGCATCTGTGTTATGGAGTCTAAAAAGCCACACCTTGATGACCCACACACACTCCAGTTGGGTGTGGTGATGGAACTGCTTCTGTCACACAGCAGGTTCACCCATCTCCATGTGGCAGTTGCATAATCTAGGGGCTCTCTGGTCTTTCTGACCACCATGGTTGTTTGACAAAAATGGAGTCCCTACAGATCAATGCATTTGTGTTATGGAGTCTAAAAATCCACACCTTGATGACCCACACACACTTCAGTTGGGTGTGGTGATGCAACTGCTTCTGTCACACTGCAGGTTCACCCATCTCCATGTGGTAGTTGCATATTCTAGGGGCTCTCTGGGCTTTCTGACCACCATGGTTGTTTGACAAAAATGGAGTCCCTACAGATCAATGCATCTGTGTTATGTAGCCTGAAAAGCCACACCTTGATGACCCACACACACTCCAGTTGGATGTGGTGATGCAAGTGCTTCTGTCACACTGCAGGTTCACTTATCTCCATGTGGCAGTTGCATATTCTAGGAGCTCTCTGGGCTCTCTAACCACCATGGTTGTTTGACACAAATGGAGTCCCTACAAATCAATGAATCTTTGTTATGTAGTCTCAAAAGCCACACCTTGATGACCCACACACATTCCAGTTGGATGTTGTGATGCAACTACTTCTGTCACATTGCAAGTTCACCCATCTCCATGTGGCAGTTGCATTTTCTAGGGGCTCTCTAGGCTTTCTGACCACCATGGTTGTTTGACACAAATGGAGACCCTATAGATAAATGCATTTCTGTTATGGAGTCTCAAAAGCCACACCTTGATGACCCACACACACTCCAGTTGGGTGTCGCGATGCAACTGGTTCTGTCACACTATAGGTTCACCCATCTCCATGTGGCAGTTGCATATTCTAGGGGCTCTCTGGGCTTTCTGACCACCATGGTTGTTTAACACAAATGGAGTCCCTAGAGATCAATGCATCTATGTTATGTAGTGTCAAAAGCCACACCTTGATGACCCACACACACTCCAGTTGGGTGTGGTGATGCAACTGCTTCTGTCACCCTACAGGTTCATCCATCTCCATGTGGCAGTTGCATATTCTAGGGGCTCTATGGGCTTTCTAACCACCATGGTTGTTTGACACAAATGGAGTCCCTACAGATCAATGCATCTGTGGTATGTAGTCTCAAAAGCCAAACCTTGATGATCCACACACACTCTAGTTGGGTCTAGTTATGCAACTACTTCTGTCACACTACAGGTTCACCCATCTCCATGTGGCAGTTGCATATTCTAGGGGCCTTGTGGGTTTCTGACCACCATGGTTGTTTGACAAATGGAGTCCCTAAAGATCAATGCATCTGTGTTATGGAGTCTGAAAAGCCACACCTTGATGACCCACACACACTCTAGTTGGGTGTGGTGATGCAACTGCTTCTGTCACACTGTAGGTTCACCCATCGCCATGTGGCAGTTGCATATTCTAGGGGCTCTCTGGGCTTTCTGACCACCATGGTTGTTTGACAAAAATGGAGTCCCTACAGATCAATGCATATGTGTTATGTAGTCTCAAAATCCACACCTTGATGACCCACACACAGTCCAGTTGGATGTGGTGATGCAACTACTTGTGTCACACTGCAGGTTTACCCATCTTCATGTGGCAGTTGCATATTCTAGGGGCTCTCTGGTATTTCTGACCAGCATGGTTTTTTGACACAAATGGAGTCCCTACAGATCAATGCATATGTGTTATGTAGTCTCAAAAGCCACACCTTGATGACCCACAAACACTCCAGTTGTGTGTGATAAAACTGATTCTATCACTCTGCAGGTTCACCCATCTCCATGTGGTAGTTGCATATTCTAGGGGATCTCTAGGCTTTCTGATAATTCTGACTACCATGGTTATTTGACACGTCATGACAGACCGGGCCTGGTTTGGGCCGGTCTAGTTTGCCGCGACGAAATTGGAGGAACGTCACAGCCGGGCTGTGACGTTTCCAGACAGAGAAAATGTCACAAATTGAATTATGACATGAGGTCCGTGACCTGTTTTTTGTCACAGAATTCGTCGCGGATGGCCATCTACGATGTTTTAACCCTCATCCACGACGATATCAGATCGTCATGAACCTCCCAGAATTCTTGTAGTGTCATCTTATTTTGGGAAAAGTAATTTCTACTCATGGAAAATACTTAAGATTTAATATTCTCTAATTAAAATATGGGATCATGTGGAAACATGTCATCACCACATATTTCAAGACTTGGGAATGTGATTTAAAGTGCTGGTCATGTATTACAAGATTTGAATTACTATTTAATAATATTTAAGTGACTAGAAATGCCTATATATCATTCTTTTAATACTAAACCATGTTTCATATCTGTAAAACCAAATCTTTTGACATATTCATGTATAGAATGGCAAATGTGATTTTTGAGAGTTGGAATCAACTCAAAAGCATTTATGGTTTATTTTATAAAAATATTTGAAGTGGCAAAAGTCTCTGTCTTGTTATTTTTGGTATAGGTCATCTATAATTTCAAATGGGTTAAATCCAACGGGAGTGATTAGATATTTTCAATACCTTTCTAACCAATTGGAATCATGCAATTTGATTTAGTACAACTCTTTGAATTCAATTTTGAATACAGCTACTGAATAGGATTTTTAACTAAATGGCAAAATTCTATTTGAATCAAGCTAATACAAGGAAAGGAATGGGCCAGCAATCAAGACAAAGACACGGCAGCGGCTATCGACAAAGTTGGTCCCACGTGTCAGTGGCTCTATCTAACCGAAACGGTATAAGCAATCTCAGCGCTACGATTAGAACAAGATCTACGACTGAGGTTCATCATCTATGTCGCAGAACTCCAGCGAGATTCAAAACCTAGCGGCACGGTTGGGGGCGTGGGAGGCTTACCAGGGCTCTAGCTAGGTCCTAATATGGGGGTGAATGGGCTGGTAGACAATGGCGAATCGATTGGTGGTCGCAGCGGCTCCTGGGGTGGCTCCAATCAACGACGCCCTTTCTTCACTGTAGCGACGAGCTCCGGTCAAATTCCGACGACGTGGTGCTCGCCTTGCTCCAGGAAAGGGTCTGGGATGTTTCTGAGAGAGAGAGAGGAGTGAACTGGTGTGCCGTTTGGGGTCTGGGGTGGCTCCTATTTATACACCAGCATTGGAGGTAGGGTGGCATGGTCAGGCTCATCTGCGATGCTGCTACAGGTCGAGCTAGGCATGGCGGATGACATGGGTCGATGCGGTGGGCTGCGGCGATCGTCACGCACGTGATGGCGTGGCAATGGGCGGCCTTAGTCGGTCGGGCGACGTCGGCGCTCTGTTCAGGTACAGAGGTGTTCGTCATCGAGTATGGTGGTCATGGGGCGTGCGGTGGTGAATCATCGTGTCCAGGAGGTGGCTGGTGACGCGGCGAGTGTGGGTACGAGCGGAGAGAGCGAGGCACGGCGTGGCTGTGCGAGGCGGCTTCGGTGCTCCGTCGTGCTCTCGGCATGGCAGGGACTTAAATGGGCGTGGCTATTCTAGCTTCTCCACTTCTCGTCGTTGGTCAAGGGGTGGACAGAGAGGGGCGGTGAGGTCACGGCTACTCTCTATACATCATGGGAGAGGGCGGTGCACCATGTGGCGACTGGTCAATGGTTGACCGGAGTGACATGCTCGGTACGGTCATGGCACTGGTAAATGTGGAGAGTGAGGTTGCTCCCTTGCACGGCCAAGTACTGGGAGTGATCGTGGGTGATTTATTGGGTTGATTGCAGTACAAGAATGAGCACAAGATAGATTCCAAGCAGTAGATAGTTGTTGAGTTTGTACTCTGTCTGCTAAGTGTTCGATTAAATGGCTGCATGAACTTAATCTTTGAATTATTCAATGATTTTTTGTGGGTGAGCTGGTCACATGCTTGGTAGTCTCTGGTTGCTAGGAATTGAGTGGCGTAGGTTTGAGTGGTTTTTGAAAAATGATGATATATGTACTTGCATTTGATTCAATTTTGAATTGCCTCTCAAATAGATTTGAATTTGGTTTCTGTAAATTTGTAAAGTTTGCTTGGGTTCAATTTTACTTGGTCTAGCAAGGGGTGAAAAGAACTAGAATTGTTTATGTTGGAAATATTTTACTAGAGATGGCCAAAGTGGGCTAGTGGTTAACTTTGGCCAAAGTTACCATATGATCATATGCTTCACCATTGATTTTCTTTTCATTTGATTTTTCTTGGAAATGATCTAGATGATGTGGTACTCATTTTTAAACTAATCCTTATCATTTGTAGCAATCAAACATGGCATAGAAAACATTCATGCATTAATAGAACTCACACATGCATTCATATAGAGTTTAATAATAAAAGTTTTTGTTAACCCTGAACTTGGGTGATTAGAACTTGATAATCTTGTTTAATATTTTTTTAGGTGTTAAACCTTCCCTCCTTAAACAGAATCTCGTCCCGAGATTTAGGAAAAACTAGGAACTAAAGAGATTGGGAAACTCTGTTCTAATATAATCTTCTCGCTCCTAAGTAGCTTCTCCTTCGGTATGGTTACTCCACTGGATTTTGAGAAACTTGATACTCCTGGTCCAGGTGGTTCTGAATGCTCTTCCAAAATATGGATGGGCACTTCACGATAGGTTAAATCCTTGTTGATATCTATGGCTTTGTAATCTAGGTTCTTGAAAACTTCTGTCTTCTCTGGAACTTCTAGGCATTTGCAAAGTAACGAGATATGGAACACATTATGAACGGCTGATATTTCCTCAGGCAATTCCAATTGATAGGATACTTCTCCTCTGCGGCTCAGAATCTTGAAGGGTCCAATATATCTGGGGGCAAGCTTTGATACGTCATAAACGTATCTATAATTTTTGATGTTACATGCTTGTTTAGTATCTACTTTCTTATGTTTTGTTCATACTTTGAGGTATTTTTATACATTTTCTGGAACTAACCTATTAACAAGATGCCACAGTGCCAGTTGCCTGTTTTCTGCTGTTTTTGGTTTCAGAAAAGCTGGGAAAAAAATATTCTCGGAATTGGACCGGACAAAAGCCAAAGTCAATATTTTACCAGAAGACTCACGAAGCAAAAAGACGAGACGGAGAGGGGCCACGAGCTGACCACACCACCTAGTGGCGCGGGCTACCCAGGCCTTGCCCCTCGAGCACCCACCGACCTTGCCCCTTCGCCTATAAAAGCCTCCTGGGACGAAAACCCTAGGTATAAGATCAGAATTCCACGAAAAGTTCCGCAGCGCCGCCGCTACCGAAGAGGAGATTCGGGGGACAGAAGTCTCTATTCCGACACCCTACCGGGATGGGGAAGTGCCCCCGGAGCCATCTCCATCGACTCCACCGCCATCTCCATCACTGTTGCTGACTCCCATGATGAGGAGGGAGTAGTTGTCTCTCGAGGCTAAGGGCTCTACAAGTAGCTATGTGTTCATCTCTCTCTATGCGTGATCTTATGAGACCATGAGCTTTGTAATCTATAGATCTATTCTGCTACTCAAGTGCTTAAATTAATCTCTGCTTATCCCACGTGTGTGAAGTTAACAGTGTGCACACTGTGTGGCACTTTGGCTAAGGTTATATTAATACTTATCATGAGTATAATTTGAGTTGGGTGTCTCTATGAGATTGTGGTGTTTGTTGGAACCATCTAGCGCTCAAGGTGATAGTGAGGGGTTATCTAGATGGGGAATGCAAACTTTAAGGTGTGCTGTTGTAGCCCTACATCGTCCAACCGGAGAGTAGTTCAGGGTAGCATCATCAAGAGAAGATATTTATATGAGAGTTCCACTAGTGAAAGTATGATCCCTAGGCCTTGTTTCTAAGCATTGTAACACCGTTTACAATCAGTTATGTTACATGTTAGCTTGCTGCAACTCTTATTTCAGATTGCAATTACCACTTATAATCATCAATATTACTTGTATTGCACTATCTCTTTACCGAACTTGTGCACCTATACACCTGACAAGTGTATTGGGTGTGTTGGGGACACAAGAGAATTCTTGTATCTCGATTGCAGGGTTGCTTGAGAGGGATACCTTTGACCACTTCCTCCCTGAGTTCGATAAACCTTGGGTGATCCACTTAAGGGAAACTTGCTGCTATTCTACAAACCTCTGCACTTGGAGGCCCAACATTGTCTACAAGAATAGAAGCGTGCGTAGACATCAAGCTTCCCTTTCAGTCAAAAATGTTGCATTCCTTTCAAGGGTGATACTTTGAGATACACAAAATCTCCGATATTGAAGGTCAGGTCTTGACATCTTTTATCAGCACAACTCTTCTGTCTGGATTGAGCGGTCTGGAGGTGTTCACGGACTTTGTGAACATTCTCTTCAGCTTCGCGTAGGATTTCCGGTCTGAATATCTGACTCTCTCCTACTTGCGACCAATTCAAGGGGGTACAGAACTTCCTTCCATACAAAAATTCAAATGGGGCCATTTGCAAACTGGCTTGATAACTGTTGTTGTGTGAGAATTCCATGAAAGGCAGACAATCTTCCCATTTAGATCCATACTCTAACACACATGCTCTTAGCATATCTTCTAAGCTCTGGTTTACTCTTTCAGTTTGTCCGTCGGTTTCCGGGTGATAACCTGTGCTGAAATTCAGTTTGGTTCCTAATCCTTCTTGGACTTTCTTCCAAAACCTTGAGGTAAACTGGGTTCCTCGATCTGACATAATGGTCTTGGGGGTTCCATGCAGGCTGACTATTCTAGCAATATATAACTCCGCTAGCTTCGAGCTTTGATAGGTAGTCTTGATGGGTATGAAATGAGATACTTTGGACAATCTATCTACTATGACCCAAATAGAATCATTTCCCCTACTATATGTAGGCAAACCGGTGATGAAACCCATTCTGAAAGAATCCCATTTCCATTCCGGAATCTGTAACAGTTTCAAAAGTCCCGCGGGTCGCTGATGTTCTGCTTTGACTCTCTGATAGATATCACACTTGGCTATATAGCTTCTGACTTCTCTCTTCATTTTGTTCCACCAAAATTGCTGCTTCAAATCCTGATACATGTTGGTTCCTCCTGGGTGAATAGAATAATGGGTATCATAGGCTTCCTGCATAATGACTTGTTTCAACTCTGAATCTGCTGGCACACAGATATGTCCTTTATACCACAGAACTCCTTCTTCATCTTCGGTGAATCCGGGTACCTTCCCTGTACCAATATGACGCTTGATTCCTTCAAAACTTGTGGTTCCTTTTTGAGACTCCTTGATCTAACTGATCAACGTGGGTTGAAGTTCTATGCTAGCTAGAAATCCCTCTCTAACTAGCTGCATTCTAAAATTTTCCATGTCCTCATGCAGACTTGGCTAGGCTTCCTTAATCATGGTGTTTAGTCTACACGGCAATCTACTAAGAGCATCCACTACCACATTGGCTTTGCCGGGGTGATAGTGAATGTCCAGGTCATAATCTTTGATTAACTCTATCCATCTCCTTTCCCTCATATTCAGCTCCTTCTGTGTGAAAATGTACTTGAAATTGTTGTGATCCGAATAAATATCATAGCGGTTACCCATAAGGTAATGACGCCATGTCTTCAAAGCTAAACTATGGCTGCCAGTTCCAAGTCATGGGTAGGGTAATTCTGCTCATGTTGCTTTAGTTGTCTGGATAGGTATAATATGACTTTGCCTTCTTGCATCAACATACATCTAATACCAATCTTGGATGCATCACAATACACATCAAAAGGCTTCTTGATATCCGGCATGATCAAAATTGGCGCTAAAATCAATCTCTTCTTGAGATCTTGAAAACTTGCTTCACATTTGTCCGTCCATTCAAACTTCTTGTCTTTCTTCAATAGCTGGGTCATCAGCATGGCGATACTCGAAAATCCTTCAACAAACTTGTGGTAATATCCGGCTAATCCAAGAAATGCATGGACTTCGGTTTGGGTGGTTGGGCTTTCCATTCTTCCACATCCTTAATCCTGGCGGGATCGATAGCAAGTCCTCCTTCCGATAAGATATGGCCTAGGAATCCTACTTCCTTTAACCAGAACTCATATTTGCTAAACTTGGCATACAACTGATGCTCTCTAAGGGTTTCAAGGATGGTTCTTAGGTGCTGCTCATGGTCCTCCTTTGACTTGGAGTAGACCAGAATGTCATTGATAAAAACAACGACAAACTTATCCAAGAAGTTCATAAAAATCTTATTCATGAGATTCATGAAATAAGCGGGGGCATTGGTTAATCCAAAAGACATGACATTGTACTCGTACAATCCATATCTGGTGGTGAAGGCAGTCTTTGGGATATCTGTTGCACGAATCTTCAATTGGTGATAACCAGTTCTAAGATCAATCTTAGAAAACACTCTGGCACCAGTCAGTTGATCAAACAAATTTTCTATCTTCGGAAGTGGTTACTTGTTTTTGATGGTGACGTCATTTAGCTTCCGATAATCCATACACAAATGGTTGGCACCATCCTTCTTATCAACAAACAGAATAGGTGATCTCCACGGCGAGGCACTTGGTTGTATCAAACCTTTTCCCAACATATCATCAAGTTGCTTCTTGAGCTCCACTAATTCAGATGGGTTCATACTATAGGGTCTCTGAGCTATGGGTCCAGTTCCAGGAACTAGTTCAATGATAAACTCGATATCCTGATCTGGGGGCATACCGGCCAATTCATCTGGGAACACATCAGGGTATTCACAGACTACTCTGACTTGGTCAATGGTGGATTTGACTAAACTCTTGTTGCACTTGAATTGATGGGGTAGCGTCTCAGATACATGTTCTACTGATACTCCAGTGCTACTGGTCATGGTTATGGCTTTCTTGGCACAGTCGATTAATCCTTGATGTTTCGACATCCAATCCGTTCCTAGCACTACTTCCAAACCTTTGGTTCCAAGTACTATTAGATTGGCATAAAATCTATCCCACGGATTCTGATAGGTACGGCCTTGCAAATTTTTCTAGCTTTGGTGGTTGAACCAGGTATTTGAACTATCATGACATGCTTCAAATTGGTGGGTTGAATATTACTAGTGCATGCAAATTCTTCTGTAACAAACGAGTGCGATGCTCCAAAATCAAACAACACTCTTGCTAGAACTGAGTTGACAAAGAACATACCCAGCATGACATCTGGTGCTTCTTGGGCTTCTTCAGCATTCATGTGGAATAGACGGCCGGTACGGTTGTGCGGGTTCCTGGGGAAAATCTCTTTCCAGGCTAGACAAGTCACTACTGTTGGGCAGGTGTAGTAACATTGGTTGCTATGGCAAGCTTCTTGGGGCACTCGTTGGAATAGTGACCCGTGACTCCGCATTCAAAGCAAGTGATCATTGACTTGTCTTTCCCTGCGATCGACACAACATTGCTTCCAGTCCTTGGGGTAGTATTGTTGTTGGTGGTGGTGGTGGTGATGGACCTTGGCGGTGCACGGTTGAAGTTATTGGGGTTGTCAGGGTTGTTGTTGTGGTTTCCTCCGGGCCTCGGGTTTCCTCCGCCACGATTGGGATAGTTCAGACGGTTCATTGGGGTCTGTTGTTTCTTGGGTCATATCTTGCAGACGGGTTGGGGCAATACATCGGGGTATGGTGGGGTCCTAGTTGGTGCATCGTACAATGCTTGCGGTTCTCACTGGCTTCGTTGATCTTTCCTTCCATCTGGATAGCAGAATCCACTAAAGCTTCAAGGTCATCAAATGGAATGTTGACTAGTATTGTCTGCATCTCATCGTGAAGACCATTCAGGAACCTCTCCTTCTTCTTCGCTTCCGTGTCTATCTCATCAGGGGCATACCTAGCTAGTGACAGAAATTTTGTCACGGTACTCAACCACAGTCATTCTTCCCTGCTTTAGCTCTCTGAATTCATCCCTCATCCTTTTGGTCAAACCTGGGGGCACATGGGTCCTGCTGAACTTTAGCTTGAATTCTTCCCAAGTCATCATTTGTCCTCCGTTCATTGTACGGGTGTTGTTCCACCAAGATCTTGCATAGCCTGCCAGATAGTGGGTGGCAAACAGTACCTTCTCATTGGCCTCAACTCCTTCGACTTCTAGGTTGTTTTCCATTGTCTGCAGCTAGTCATCAGCATCTAAGGGCTCCTCAGACTTGCTAAACATAGGAGGATTGGTATTCTGGAAGTTCTTGAGCTTGGATACATGGTATTCTTGGTTTCCATGGCCTTGATTATTGTGGGCCATCTGGTCTATCTGTTGAAGAGTGGCTAAGTTGGCTTGACGTTCAGCTCTACCAGCTTCACGGTCTAAAACTAACATCTGCAGAATCTGAAGCATTGGGTCCTGAGATGAGCTGCTTCCTCTGGGGTTACCGCGAGTCATCTAAAGATTGAGATAGATAATGAGACAAGAGGGAAATTTCTATGGTTCATGGGTTTGTTTCAAAAAGCTTTAAAGTTTGAGTATGACTCAGGTTTGAAAACTAACAACTTCTTCTCATTCATTCATTCATTCCAAACACACAATACAAACACACACCACAACTAGAAAACAGATGGTTTTAAGATCCATTTTGTGAAGCTACGATACAGTGGGACCGGGTATAACTCACACCTATGATAATGCTCAAGTTGGACTACTCATCATTGGGGGTGTCGGGCTCCTCATGATCAATGAAGTCAACATCATCCTCATTAGTGTGGTCCTCCATGGTGGCGTCCTCTAGGAAGTCATCGTCATCATTGAAATAAGAGTGAATACCACCACGGATATCTTCACCTTCCTCCTCCTTCTCCTCCAGCTGGATCTCCTGGTCGTGGATGGTCTCCTCCAGGGTGGCTACCTTCTGACAAAGACGGGCGATGATGCGATCCTTTTTATCACGCTGGCAACAAAATGACTTGCACTCCTTGGAGAGGATGGCGAGGGTTTGCTTCCTTTTAACAGCTTCGGCATGGTTCTGATTGGTGTAAGCATGGGCATTGTCCAACTCCTTCTGAGTCTCATGTAGCATGAAGTCCAAGTGGTCCATGTGATGCCTTAACTCCGGATGTGATGGCATGGCCAAAGGCTGTCCCGTAGAGTCACGTCTTGCATAGTGGGCGTAGCGGGTGCCACTGATCTGGTTGATGATTTGAGCACACAAGCGAGCAAGTGCCTCCTGCATTGCCCTGGCTAGACCGTCTAACCAGTTGTTCTCCCTGACGCTGAACTGAATCTTCTCTCAAAGTGGTGGCTCCATTTTTCCTCTCAGGTCGGCAACAATCAGCCACTGTAGCTCCCCTCTAGATTGGTCATTGAGCTGTGCTCCGAAGAACTCCGGGTGCGGGCGTCCAAGGTACTCCGAGAGCTGGTCCAAATCCCTCTCAAAGATGACCTCCCCTCCATTTCCCAACTAGTAAAACTTGCTATATTTGACCTCCATCTATAAGCAATGAAGATGAGTAAGTTAGTGAGGTGATCAAGTGTGTCAAATTTTATGTAAAATTGTAAGAGTTTTGAGTAACATGTGAACTCCTTTTTGAAAGAATCTCAAGGGTAAGAGTGAGAATAAGTTTTCATAAATACTCAATTGCTTGGTTTTGAAACTAGGTTTTTCAGACGTCCATTCTAACTAGGGTCTCATATGGTCAGGATGGCTCTGATACCAACTTGTCAACACCCGGATTTTTAAGTCCAGATGCCTGTTATGCCGTACATCGCAATCCCAGGATTACCATTTTTGCGAGACATAACATAATTGGTACCACGGTACATCATCCATTACAAACCATAATAAAGGTCTTACAAATAAAGGATCTCATGATCCAGTCTTAATACAATCAAAGTAGCGGAAAGTAAACGTAGTAGGCTCCATCTTCATGGTCACAGGAAATGCTGACGATGGGAGATGATCCTAGTTATCATAGACCTCCTACTATCCATCTTCCGGGTAGTCCTCCTCATAGTTTGGCCATGGGAATAGCCAAGGACAAAGCCATGTGTACTCTTTAAGTACTCGCAAACTATCACTAGTATAAGTAAGGTAGAACTAGTAGGAATCTTAAGCTCTAGTTTAATTTGCAAAAAGCCAGGTATATTTCATAAGGAATTTAAGTGTAAAGACCTAATTTAGTTATCTACATCACTTAAGTGGGAATCTAGTTTTCATGTCCACAACTCTATTGTGGCCAAGTCAAGGTCATCTTTCAAGTCACAAGTTATTTCATAAACATTTGACAACGGAACAATATGGCCACTCCAACTATCCGTAACCTTGGACGCGGCTATTCGGATAGTTTGACACTCTGCAGAGGTGGTACAATTTCACCACAAAATTCGATACATCCGTCAGGGAAAACCCTGAATCATCATACTTGGTATGCGGATAATCAATCCTAACCTTTCAATTACACACCCTAGTGTAGGCACCTTCCCTATGAGTTTGGCCTCCCAGCCATGGTCAACTGCCATCCCAGGAACTGCATAGGTGCACATACATTCACGAGGTAACCTCAGCTCAACCTCTTCCGGAAGGGAACCCATACTAAGCCATATACACTTCCAGTTAAGCCCTACCCAACTTAGGTATTGTGGTTGTACGGTAAAATTGGAATGGTATCGCATCAGAACCCAACCATCAGTTTTTATCAAAGTCAAGGCTCATGCCTCATTCAGTTTCATCATCCAACCATTGTGTTTCATAAAACATGTCAAAACATTTCAATAGAAGGAATCATCATTCCAAGGTTTTCATAATCATTTTCACCAAGTATTCCCATCTAAAGTGATCAAGTTTTAGCTTAGCACTAACCACTAGTATTGATGGTATCACTATTGGGGGTGCTAGTCAAGTATAAGTATCCAAGACTAGTTCTATGATCTTTATGGTATCCATCCTACTTTTCCACTAATCACAATTCGGTAACTAGATACGAAACTTCAGTAAAAGGAAATGTAAAGCTTGTAAGTAAAACTAGGATTGGTAATAATAAAAGTTGCATAACTAAGCATGCCTAGTGCATCTTGCATTAGTTAGCTTGCCTCGTTGTACCGCGTGTCGATACTAGCGTCTATAAATACATACAATGTACACAATCACCAAACAACACTTAACTACTTCTATTTAGCACACAATGGATCATACTAGATGATCTAGCATCATCTCAATCATCACATGTAATAATGGCACTTTCTTATTTATCTTATTTTGGGAAAAGTAATTTCTACTCATGGAAAATACTTAAGCTTTAATATTCTCTAATTAAAATATGGGATCATGTGGACACATGTCATCACCACATATTTCAAGACTTGGGAATGTGATTTAAAGTGGTGGTCATGTATTACATGATTTGATATTACTATTTAATAATATTTAAGTGACTAGAAATGCCTATATATCATTCTTTTAATACTAAACAATGTTTCATATATGTAAAACCAAATATTTTGACATATTCATGTAGAGCATAGAAAATGTGATTTTTGAGAGTTGGAATCAACTCAAAAGCATTTATGGTTTATTTTATAAAAATGTTTGAAGTGGCAAAAGTCTCTGTCTTGTTATTTTTGGTAAAGTTGATCTATAATTTCAAATGGGTTGAATCCAACGGGAGTGATTAGATATTCAATACCTTTCTAAAAAAATTGGAATCATGCAATTTGGTTCAGTACAAATCCTTGAATTTAATTTTGAATACAGCTACTGAATAGGATTTTTAACTAAATGGCAAAATTCTATTTGAATTGTTGGGCACTGGGCAGGAAAAGGAATGGGCCTTCCCAACTGCACTACGCGCGTGCAGCGGGCTGATGATAGGTTGGTCCCATGCGTCAGCGGCTCTATATAACCGAAACGGTATCAGCAAATCTCAGTGCTATGATTAGAACAAGATCTCCTGCTGAGGTTATGTCGCAGAACTGTGGCGAGATTCTAAACCTAGCGGCACGGTGAGGGTCGTGGGACGCTTACTAGGGCTCCAGCTAGGTCCAGCAATGGGGGCGAATGGGCTGGTAGACGACAGCGAATCGATTGTTGGTCGCGGCGGATCCTGGGGTGGCTCCAATCAACAGCGCCCTTTCTTCACTACAGCGGCGGGCTCCGGTCAAATTTCAGCGATGTGGTGCTCGCCTTGCGCTAGGAACGGGTCTGGGATGTTTCTGAGAGAGAGAGGAGTAAACTGGTGTGCCGTTTAGGGTATGGGGGGCTCCTATTTATACACCAACGTTGGAGGCAGGGCGGCATGGTCAGGCTCATCGGTGACGCTGCTACAGTCGAGCTAGGCATGGTGGATGTCATGGGTCGACGCGGTGGAGTACGGAGATCGTCACGCATGTGATGGCACAGCAAGGGGTGGTCTCAATCGGTCGGGCAACATCGGCGCTCTGTTCAGGTACGGAGGTGTTCGTCATCGAGTACGGTGGTCATGGGACATGTGGTGGCGAATCATCATGTCTGGGAGGTGGCTGGTGACGCGGCGGGTGTGCGTACAAGCGGATGGAGCGAGGCGTAGCGTGGCTGTGCGAGGCGGCTTTGGTGCTACATCGTGCTCTCGGCATGGCAGAGACTTAAATGGGCACGGCTGTTCTAACTTCTTCACTTCTCACCATTGGTTAAGGGTTGGACAGAGAGGGGCGGTGAGGTCACGGCTACTCTCTAGACATCATGGGAGAGGGCGGCATGGCGTGTGGCGACAGGACCATGGTCGACCGGCGTGACATGCTCAGTACGGTCATGGCACTAGTCAATGTGGCGAGTGAGGTTGCTCCCTTGCACGGCCAAGTACTGGGAGTGATCATGGGTGATTTATTGGATTGATTTCAGTACAAGAATGAGCACAAGATGGATTCCAAACAGTAGATAGTTGTTAAGTTTGTACTTTGTCTCCTAAGTGTTCGACTAAATGGCCGCATGAACTTAATCTTTGAATTATTCAATGATTTTTGGTGGGTGAGCTGGTCACGTGCTTGGTAGTCTCTGGTTGCTAGGAATTATCAAGTGGTGGAGGTTTGAGTGGTTTTTGAAAAATGATGATCTATGTACTTACACTTGATTCAATTTTGAATTGCCTCTCAAATAGATTTGAATTTGGTTTCTATAAATTTGTAAAGTTTTCTTGGGTTCAATTTTACTTGGTCTAGCAAGGGGTGAAAAGAACTAGAATTGTTTCTGTTGGAAATCTTTTACTAGAGATGCCCAAAGTGGGCTAGTGGTTAACTTTGGAAAAAGTGACCATATGATCATATGCTTAACCATTGATTTTCTTTTCATTTGATTTTGCTTGGAAATGATCTAGATGATGTAGTTTTCATTTTTAAACTAATCCTTATCATTTGTAGCAATCAAACATGGCATAGCAAACATTCATGCATTAATAGAACTCACACATGCATTCATATAGAGTTTAATAATAAATGTTTCTGTTAACCCTTTACTTGGGTGATTAGAACTTGATAATCTTGTTTAATATTTTTGAGGTGTTACATGGATCCACCAGAGTCATTTGCATGTGTGTTCTTTTCCTAAACCACCACTAGTGTCATTGCATGTGTTGTCTTTTCCTAAACAACCACTACTGTCACTGTATGTGTGTTCTTTTCCTAAACCACCACTAGAGTCATTGCATGTGTGTACTTTTCATAAACCACAACTAGAGCCATTGCATGTTTGTTCTTTTCATAAACCACACAGAACCACAACTAGAGTCATTGCATGTGTGTTCTTTTTATAAACCACCACTAGATTCATTGCATGTGTGTTCTTTCCATAAACCACATGGATCCACCAGAGTCATTTCCATGTGTGTTCTTTTTCCTAAACCACCACTAGTGTCATTACATGTGTGTTCTTTTCCTAAACCACCACTAGTGTTATTGGATGTGTGTTCTTTTCCTAAACCACCACTAGAGTCATTGCATGTGTGTAATTTTCATAAACCACAACTAGAGTCATTGCATGTGTGTTCTTTTCATAAACCACCACTAGATTCATTGCATGTGTGTTCTTACCAAAAACCACATGGATCCACCAGAGTCAATTGCATGTGTGTTCTTTTCCTAAACTAGTCATTGCATTTGTGTTCTTTTCCTAAACCACCACTAGTGTCATTGCATGTGTGTTCTTTTCATAAACCACTTGGATCCACTAGAGTCATTGCATGTGTGTTCTTTTCAGAAACCACAACTATAGTCATTGCATGTGTGTTATTTTCATAAACCAGATAGAACCACAACTAGAGTCATTGCATGTGCGTTCCTTTCATAAACCACCACCACTGTCATTGCATGTGTCTTCTTTCCATATACCACCTGGATCCACCAGAGTCATTTGCATGTGTGTTCTTTTCATTAACCGCCTCCAGTGTTATTGCATGTGTGTTCCTTTCTTAAACCACATGGATCCACAAGTGTCATTGCATGTCTATGCATGTGTGTTCTTTTCCTAAACCAACACTAGTGTCATTGCATGTGTGTTATTTTACTAAACCACATGGATCCATGATGGCTCAAAATGTAGAGCTTGTTGGGAACCCCAAGAGGAAGGTATGATGAGCACAGCAGCAAGTTTTCCCTCAGTTATGAAACCAAGGTTATCGAACTAGTAGGAGTAAGGAAACAACTCCAAGGTGTTGCTAACAACATGGAATCCTGCACAACACAACCACAAAACTTTGCCCCAACTTATAGTGAGGTTGTCAATCTCACTGGTTTTGCTGAACACAAAGGATTAAACGTATAGTGTGGAAGATAGTAATTGCTTGCAGAAAGTAAATAGTAAATGGTAAACAGTTGATGGTATATCAATGGTAAAGTAAGGGACTAGGGTCCATAGTTCACTAGAGGTGTTTCTCCTTAAGATAAATAGCATGTTGGGTGAACAAATTACAGCGGGGCAATTGTCAGATTGAGAAAGCATACCAATGCATATACTAGACATCTTGACTCCTACGAGATTTGATTGGGCATTACAACATAATACAAAGACCGTAATCCAACTACATCTATGACTAATAATCCACCTTCAGGTTATCATCTGAACCCCTTCCAGTATTAAGTTCCAAGCAACAGATAATTGCATTAAGCAAAGTGTGTAAAGTAAATAATACAATTGCCCCATGGACAAACGATTGTTGTTTTCTCCCTAGTAGCAACGGCACATCTACAACCTTAGAGATTTATGTCACCTACCCAGATTACTAGAGGCATGAACCTACTATCGAGCATAAATACTCCCTCTTGTAGTTGCAAGCATCTACTTGGCCAAGATAGCTACTAACAACGGAGAGCATGAAAGATCACAAATAACATAGACATGATAGAATCAATCTGACATAGTATCTCAATATCCATCGGATCCCCGCAAACACAACATATAGGATTACAAATAGATGATATTGATCATGAACGGAGCACACAAGATCTAAACATGATAGCACAAAGGAAGAGAACCAACCACCTAGCTACTATATGGACCCATAGTCCAAGGGCGAACTACTCACGCATCACTCCAGAGGCTGGCATGGTGATGAAGAAGGCCTCCAGGATGATCTCTCCCCTCCGGCAGGGTGCCAAGAAGATCTTCAGATCCCCCCAATCTAGGGATGGAGATGGTGGTGGCTACAGACTCTTTTGTGGATTTCTGATCGGGTGTTTAGGGTTTTTGCATCGGGGTGCTTTTATAGGCAAAGAGGCAAGGTCGGTGGCTGCCCGGGGGGCCCACACCATAGGGCGGCACGCCTTGGGGTGGCCGTGCTAGCCCTAGGTGTGGCCACCTCGTGGCCCCACTTCGGTTGCCCTTCGGACTTGTGTTCCTTCTAGTAAAATATTGACTTTGGCTTTTGTCCCGTCCAATTCCGAGAATATTTCCTTACTAGCTTTTCTGAAACCAAAAACAGCAGAAAATAGGCAACTGGCACTACGACATCTTGTTAATAGGTTAGTTCCAGAAAATGTATAAAAATACCTCAAAGTGTAAACAAAACATAAGAAAGTTGATATAAAACAAGCATGGAGCATCAAAAATTATAGATACATTTACGACGTATCAAGCATCCCCAAGCTTAACTCCTACTCATCCTCGAGTAGGCAAGTGATAAAAAGAATAATTTTTGAGGTGAGATGCACCATCACAATCTTGATCAAGGTATTTGACAAGCATTGATAGCTGGGATCAAAGTACTCTAAACATGAACATGAAAGATAGAGTTCTAACAATCAGAGGTAGCAACTATGTTGTAACATGAAAAGGTACAAACAAAAGATCATGAATAACAATGCATTGAAAGACTTTTGTTTGTTTCACATATGGAAAACATAATAAGAGTGGTATTCAGCTTGTCCCTCATGGTATAGCAAAACATAAATGCATAGGACACCTTCAAAGTTCATAAGGCTGACTAGATACAAATAATTTAAGAACAAGCAATATCAAAGTTATGACTCAATCAACAAGTTTTGGGATAATGCACGTTAAACTAAGAATGACCACTATGCTCTCTCAATTGGTGCATAAAGATAGAAGATGGAGACTCAACATAAAAGTAAAAATAAAGGCCCTTCACAGAGGGAAGCATGGGATTTCAAGTTTCATAAAGAGCTTCCAAAAATTATGGTACTTATTAGCTTTCAGCTCTCATTGCCCCTATCATAAGCATCTTGAGGTGATTAAGGTTAAAGTGACACAAATATGAGGATATGCTTGACAAGTTATAAGTTGAAAATCTCATGCCCTTGCTTACGAGTACCGAACCTCATGCTACTCAACTTTAGTCACAAGTAAGTTCTTGTCATTGTAAGTACATGTGTATCATGGAGGTTGGATGCATGAGTGGAACTCACACTTGGTACATGTGGAGGCTAGCAAAAGACTGGGAGCGACCAACTAAGAGAGCAATAATGGCCATAATCATGAAAAGCGACAAAACATTATTAATTAAATCATAAAGTGATATTACAAGTCAAAAACTAAATGATCATAGAGGCTAAGGTGACTGGTTCATAGTCTTCACATGGTGTAAGCATGTGCCAAGTCAACCCAAATAAAGCATCAAATGAGAATACCACAATATTATGCTTTTGTATGCTAAAACAACGCATGATTCTTTCAAGGCACATTAAGAAATCTCAATTGTTTGGAACAAGTCATGCTATAGCAATAATCACTAAGCATAAAGTCAAAGAAACATTAAACATGACATGATAAAGTCTAGGCCACAGTCAAAACAAGCTCCTTTTGCACAACTTATAAGCATGAATCTTCCTACTCTTTTCCAACACCAATCAACTTATTTGAAACAACATATGAAGGCAGGGGTCCAACCAATTTATTTAAGCAAACCAAACAAAAGAAAAATAAAAACAAAAACAAAGACGCTCCAAGAACAACACAATTATGCATGAAACAATAAAAATGAAGTGTTTTGGAAGAAAACCTGAGATTTTTATTGATGAAGAAGGGGATGCCTTGGGCATCCCTAAGATTTGACGTTTGTACTTATTGAATATTTCTAGGGGTGACACGGGTGGCATCCCCAAGCTTGAGATTTTTTATGTTCTTCATCTCATCACATTATTCTTCCCTACACTTGAAATTTTCCTTCATACAAAACTTCACACATTCTTCATTAGCAACATTAGTGTATTCAAGATAATAAGTCTTTGGGTTTAGTTTCAACACAAGTAAAACTTCCATTAAAACACAAGCTACTATAGAAATTCCTTCTAAAAGCTCAAGTGATCAAAGAGAACTCAAAGAGAAAGAGATTAAGAGGCAAATGCAAATAATGGCAGAAATCTATCAAAACAGACCAGCAGGTAAAAACCAATTTTTTCGAAGACCTTCTGTTGCTCGAATAGAAGAGTGATAAACTAATGAAAGTTAGATAATAACCTGGGGCATAAGCACAAAACATTACAACTCAATCCGACGTACAAGAATGTTTCATGATTTTTTATAGTGAAGCACGAAAATCTGTTTCGGGACAGCAACTTTCCCAAGTCTTGCTTCTCTCTCATTAGAGGTTATTCTTGGCACAAAAACCACACAAAAAGGATAAGGAGAGGTTATTACCGAGGCAATAACTTCCAATACTCAACAAAAGAAAAACTTACTGAATGTAAAAATAATTTGGGTTATCTCCCAATAGTGCTTTTCTTTAACGCCTTTCAGCTAGGCATAGGAAGCAAGATTCAAGTATTTTCAAATGAACAAGCATTAATATCAAATTTTGTTTTAATAGGAGAGGCAAAAGGTATCTTATCTCTCTTCCTAGGGAAGTGTTCTATACCTTTATTGAGTGGGAATTGATATTTAATGGTGCCTTCCTTCATATCAATAATGGCGCCAACAGTTCTAAGAAAAGGTCTTCCCAAAATAATAGGACAAGAAGCATTGCATTCAACATGCAAAACATAGAAATCAACAGGGACATAGGTATTGTTAACCATCATAAGAACATCATTAATACTCCCCATGAGTTTCTTTTTAGCATTATCATCAAGTTGGACATCTAAATAACAATCTTCCAATGGTGGCAAATCAAGCATTTCATAAATCTTTCTAGGAATAATAGAGACACTAGTACCAAGATCACATAAAGCTTTGAGATCAAAATCATTCACTTTCATATTAATGATGGGTTCCCAACCATCTTCTAATTTCCTAGGAATAGAAGCTTTATGTTTCAATTTTCTTCTTTAATTTTTATGAGAGCATCTGTAATGTGTTTTGTAAAGGCCATATTCATATCACTAGCATTAGGACTTCTAGCAAGATTTTGTAGGAACATAATTACTTCAGAAATATTTCAACCATCAAGATCAAAATCAAAATTACCATCCAAGGTAGTAGAACTATTGTTTCCCATATTTCGAAGAATTTCAGCATTTTTATTGGAAAAGGTTCCATTGGTTTTAGGACTTGTTGCAAAAGGAATGGGGACTTCATGTGGTTTGCTAGCATCAACATTGGTGGTGGTAATAGTACAAATACTATTATTTCTAGTAATTTCATCTTCTCTTTCCCACTTAGCATGCAATTCAGCTAATAGTCTAACATTTTCATCAATTCTAACTTGTAGCAGCAAAGGGGTTTTCCATAGTTTCATGTTTAGCATCCATTTTATTAATCCAAGAGGATTGTGCTTCAGAGAAGATGATATTTTTTTTCAGCATTCAAAATTTTGGATTGCAAACCAGGAATTTCCCTATTTAAACTCTCAAGTTGATGACTAATATTTTTCAACATAGTAGATTGTTCCTCCATGGTTTTAGTAAATAAGTTAATCTGTTCATATTGCATTTGCATGAAGTTTTTAGTGGATATTTCAACTTCTAAAATTCTTTCTTCACTAGGCATTCCAGATTTACCATGATAACTATTGATATTATTGGGAGGATAAGGCATATAATTGTTATTACCATAAGCATTGTTGCCAAAATTATTATTTCTAATGAAGTTCACATCAACTTGCTCTTCTTGAGCAACAAAAGAGGCTAAGGGAACATGATTTGGATCAATATGAGCTTTTCCATTAACAAGCATAGACATAATAATATCAATTTTATCACTTAAGGAGGAGGTTTCTTCAATAGAATTTACCTTCTTACCTTGTGGAGCTCTTTCAGTGTGCCATTCAGAATAGTTAACCATCATATTATCATGGAGCTTTGTTGAAGCACCCAAAGTAATGGTCATAAAGGTCCCTCCAATAGCAGAATCCAACAGATTTCTTGAAAAATAATTTAGTCATGCATAAAAAGTTTGGATAATCATCCAAGCAGTCAATCCATGAGTGGGGTAATTCTTTACCAAAGATTTCACTCTTTCCCATGCTTGAGCAACATGTTCATTATCAAATTGTTTAAATTTCATTATTTCACTTCTCATAGATATAATCTTAGCAGGATAATAATATTTTCCAATGAAAGCATCTTTGCATTTAATCCAAGAATCAATACTATTTCTAGGTAGGGATAGCAACCATTCTTTAGCTTTTCCTCTCAAAGAGAAAGGAAACAATTTAAGGTTAATAATATCGCCATATATATCCCTATGTTTTTGCATCTCACAAAGTTCAAAAAAGTTATTAAGGTGAGCAACATCATCATCAGTACCAGCACCAGAGAATTGTTCTTTCATAACAAGATTGAGCAAAGCAGGTTTAATTTCAAAGAAAGCAGCTTCAGGAACAGGTGGAGCAATAGGTGTGCACATGAAATCATTGTTGTTTGTGCTAGTGAAGTCACACAACTTAGTGTTTTCAAGAGTAGTCATTTTTTGTAAGATTAAAGCAAGCCAACAGAAATAGAAACAGAAATAGGAACTAATTTTTTGTGTGTTTTTTATAAAAGAAGCAAACCAGTACAACTAATTTTTTTGTGTTTTTGATAAAAGAAACAAGTAAAACAAAGAAAAATAAACTAAGCAAAACAAAAACAAAGTAAAGAGATTGGTTATGAGGGACTCCCCTTGCAAGAATCTTATTTCTCCCTAAAAAGTGATTGACGAGGAGGAAGAGATTGAAGATGTCCTTAACTCCCTGGCAACAACGCCAAAAAAAGTGCTTAATGGCTCAAAATGTAGAGCTCGTTGGGAACCCCAAGAGGAAGGTATGATGAGCATAGAAGCAAGTTTTCCCTCAGTTATGAAACCAAGGTTATCAAACTAGTAGGAGTAAGGAAACAACTCCAAGGTGTTGCTAACAACTTGGAATCCTGCACAACACAACCACAGAACTTTGCCCCAACATACAGTGAGGTTGTGGTTGTCAATCTCACTGGTTTTGCTGAAAACAAAGGATTAAACGTATAGTGTGGAAGATAGTAATTGCTTGAAGAAAGTAAATAGTAAACAGTAGATGGTATATAAATGGTAAAGGAATGGAATGGGGTCCATAGTTCACTAGAGGTGTTTCTCCTTACGATAAATAACATGTTGGGTGAACAAATTACAGCGGGGAAATTTACAGATTGAGAAAGCATAACAATGCATATACTAGACATCTTGACTCCTACGGGATTTGATTGGGCATGACAACATAATACATAGACCATAATCCAACAGCATCTATGACTAATAATCCACCTTCAGGTTATCATCCGAACCCCTTCTAGTATTAAGTTACAAGCAATAGATAATTGCATTAAGCAAAGTGTGTAAAGTAAACAATACAATTTCCCCATGGACAAAGGATTGTTGTTTTCTCCCTATAGCAACATCACATCTACAACCTTAGAGATTTCTGTCACTTCCCCAGATTACTAGAGGCATGAAACTACTATCGAGCATAAATACTCCCTCTTGGAGTTGCAAGCATCTACTTGGACAAGATAGCTACTAACAACGGAGAGCATGCAAGATCACAAATAACATAGACATGATAGAATCAAAATCAATTGACATAGTATCTCAATATCCATCGGATCCCTACAAACACAACATATAGGATTACAAATAGATCATCTTGATCAAGAATGGAGCTCACAAGATCTAAACATGATAGCACAAAGGAGGAGAACCAACCACCTAGGTACTGTATGGACCCATAGTCCAAGGGAGAACTACTCACGCATCACTCCGTAGGCTGGCATGGTGATGAAGAAGGCCTTCAGGATGATCTCTCCCCTCCGGTAGGGAGTCGGGAAGAGCTACGGATCCCCCCGATCTAGGTATGGAGATGGTGGCGGCTATAGACTATTTCGTGGATTTCTGATCGGGTGTTTAGGGTTTCTGCATCGGGGTGCTTTTATAGGCGAAGAGGCAAGATCGGTGGCCGCGCGAGGGGCCCACACCAAAGGGCAGCGCGCCTAGGGGTGGCCGCGCTAGACATAGGTGTGGCCACCTCATGGCCCCACTTTGGCTGCCCTTTGGACTCCGTGTTCCTTCTGGTAAAATATTGACTTTGGCTTTTATCCTGTCCAATTCCGAGAATATTTCCTTACTAGCTTTTCTGAAACAAAAACAGCAGAAAACAGGCAACTGGCACTGCGACATCTTATTAATAGGTTAGTTCTAGAAAATGTATAAAATACCTCAAAGTCTAAACAAATCATAAGAAAGTTGATATAAAACAAGCATGGAGCATAAAAAATTATAGATACGTTTATGACATATCAATCCACCAGTGTTAATGCATGTGTGTCCTTTTCATAAACCACCACAAGAGTCATTGAATGTTTGTTCTTTTCCTAAACCATAACTAGACACATTTTATGTGTGTTCTTTTCCTAAACCACCACTAGTGTTATTGCATGTGTGTTATTTTACTAAACCACCACTAGTGTAATTGCATGTGTGTTCTTTTCATAAACTACTTGGATCCACCAGAGTCATTGACTGTGTGTTCTTTTCATAAACCACAACTATAATCATTACATGTTTGTTATTTTCATAAACCACATGGATCCAACAAAGTCATTTGCTTGTGTGTTCTTTTCATTAACCACCACTAGTGTCATTGCGTGTCTGTTCCTTTCCTCAACCACATGGATCCACCAGTATCATTGCATGTCTTTGCATGTGTGTTCTTTTCTTAAACCACCATGATACGTTGCTAACGTATCTATAATTTTTGATGTTCCATGCTTGGTTTTATCTACTTTCTTGTGTTTTCTCCACACGTTGGAGTAATTTTCGCCACAATGCCAGTTGCCTGTTTTCTGCTGTTTTTGGTTCCAGGAAAGTCATAAAATGAATATTCTCGGAATTGGACTGGACAAAAGCCAAAGTTGTTATTTTCCCGGAAGACTCACGGAGCCAGAAGGAGAGTCAGAGAGGGGCCACAGGGTGGCCACACCACCCCTGGGCACGGGTACCTCTTGGCCACGCCAAGGCATGGTGTGGGCCCCCTGGCCGGCCACAGACCTTGCCTCTTTCGCCTATATATCTCCCCCGAGGCAAAAACCCTAGATCGTCAATCAAAAATCCATGAAAAGTTCCACAACACCGCTGCAATCTGTTCTGGCACGCTGCCAGGATGAGGAAGTGCCCCCGAAGCCATCTCCATTTATCTTCACCACCATCTCCATCACCATTGCTGATTCCCATGATGAGGAGGGAGTAGTTCTCTCTCGAGGCTAAGGGTTCTACTGGTAGCTATGTGTTCATCTCTCTCTCTATGCATGATCTTATTGTGAACATGAGCTTTGTAATCAAGTAGATCTACCTTGCTACTCAAGTGCTTTAATAGATCTCTGATCTCCCCATGTGTGTGAAAGTGACAGCGTGCACACCATGGTGGCACTTAGGCTAGAGATTACAAATACTTGTTATGAGTTATATTTTGAGTTGGATGTTTCTATGAAATTGTGGTGTTTGTTGGACCCATCTAGTACTCAAGGTGATAGTGTGGGGTTATCTAGATGGGAAAGATGAACTTTGAGGAGTGATGTTATAGCCCTACCATGGATTAGAGTGTCCAACCAGAGAGTAGTTACGAGTAGTATCATAAAGAGAAAATATTTATATGAGAGTGTTCACTAGTGAAAGTATGATCCCTAGGCCTTGCTTCTAAGCATTGAAACACCGTTTGCTACTAGATCTGTTACATGTTTGCTTGCTTCCATCTTTATTTCAGTTTTACTTTAGTCTCTTCCATGCCATCAAGCTCTTTTCTATCACTGTTACCACTTATAATTATCTATACCACTTGTATTTCACTATCTCTTCGCTGAACTAGTGCACCTATATACCTGACAAGTGTATTGGGTGTGTTGGGGACACAAGAGACTTCTTGTATCTTGATTGAAGGGTTGCTTGAGAGGGATTACCTTTGACCACTTCCTCCCTGAGTTCGATAAACCTTGTGTGATCCACTTAAGGGAAAACTTGCTGCTGTTCTACAAACCTCTGCACTTGGAGGCCCAACAACTGTCTACAAGAATAGAAGTGTGTAGACATCACACCACTAGTGTCATTGCATGTGTGTTATTTTACTAAACCACATGGATCCACCAGTGTTAATGTATGAGTGTCCTTTTCATAAACCACCACTAGAGTCATTGCATGTTTGTTCTTTTCCTAAACCACAACTAGAGACATTGCATGTGTGTTCTTTTCCTAAAGCACCACTAGAGTAATTGCATGTGTGTTCTTTTCCTAAACCACCACTAGTGTCATTGCATGTGTGTTCATAAACCACTTGGATCCACCAGAGTCATTGCATGTGTGTTCTTTTCATAAACCACCTCTAGAGTCATTGCATGTTTGTTCTTTTACTAAACCACAACTAGAGACATTGCATGTGTGTTCTTTTCATAAACCACCACTAGTGTCATTGCATGTGTGTTATTTTACTAAACCACCACTATTATCATTGCATGTGTGTTCTTTTCATAAACCACTTGGATCCACCAAAGTCATTGCATGTGTGTTCTTTTCATAAACCACAACTATAGTCATTACATGTTTGTTCTTTTCATAAACCACATGGATCCGCAACTAGAGTTATTGCATGTGTTTTCCTTTCATAAACCACCATCAATGTCATTACATGTGTGTTCTTTCCATAAACCACATAGATCCACTAGAGTCATTTGCATGTGTGTTCTTTTCATTAACCACCGCCAGTGTCATTGCATGTTTGTTATTTTACTAAACCACATGGATCCACGAATGTCAATGCATGTGTGTCTTTTTCATAAACCACCACTGGAGTCATTGCATGTTTGTTTATTTCCTAAACCACAACTAGAGACATTGCATGTGTGTTCTTTTCCTAAACCACCACTAGAGTCATTGCATGTGTGTTCTTTTCCTAAACCACCACTAGTGTCATTGAATGTGTGTTCTTTTCCTAAACCACCACTATTGTCATTGCATGTGTGTTCATAAACCACTTGGATCCACCAGAGTCATTGCATGTGTGTTCTTTTCATAAACCACCACTAGAGTCATTGCATGTTTGTTCTTTTACTAAACCGCAACTAGAGACATTGCATGTTCTTTTCATAAACCACCACTAGTGTCATTGCATGTGTGTTATTTTACTAAACCACCACTAGTGCAATTGCATGTATGTTATTTTCATAAACCACTTGGATCCACCAAAGTCATTGTTGTGTGTTCTTTTCATAAACCACAACTATAGGCATTGCATGTTTGTTATTTTCATAAACCACATGGATCCGCAACTAGAGTTATTGCATGTGTGTTCCTTTCATAAAGCACCACCAATGTCATTGCATGTTTGTTCTTTTCATAAACCACATGGAACCACAACTAGAGTCATTGCATGTGTGTTCTTTTCATTAACCACCGCCAGTGTCATTGCATGTGTGTTCCTTTCCTGAACCACATGGATCGACCAGTGTCATTGCATGTCTTTGCATGTGTGTTCTTTTCCTAAACCACCACTAATGTCATTGCATGTGTGTTATTTTACTAAACCACATTGATCCACCAGTGTCAATGCATGTGTGTCCTTTTCATACACCACCACTAGAGTCATTGCATGTTTGTTCTTTTCCTAAACCACAACTAGAGACATTGTATGTGTGTTCTTTTCCTAAACCACCACAAGTGTCATTGTATGTGTGTTATTTTACTAAACCACCACTATTGTAATTGCATGTCTGTTCTTTTCATAAACTACTTGGATCCACCAGAGTCATTGCATGTGTGTTCTTTTCATAAACCACAACTATAGTCCTTGCATGTTTGTTCTTTACATAAACAAAATGGAACCACAACTAGAGTCATTGCATGTGTGTTCCTTTCATAAACCACCACTAGTGTCATTGCATGTGTGTTCTTTCCATAAACCAAATGGATCCACCAGAGTCATTTGCATGTGTGTTCTTTCCATTAACGACCACTAGTATCATTACGTATGTTCCTTTCCTAAACCACATGGATCCACCAGTGTCATTGCATGTCTTTGCATGTGTGTTCTTTTCTTAAACCACCACTAGTGTCATTGCATGTGTGTTATTTTACTAAACTACATGGATCCACTAGTGGCAATGCATGTGTGTCCTTTTCATAAACCACCACTAGAGTCACTGCATGTTTGTTCTTTTCCTAAACCACAACTAGAGGCATTGCATGTGTGTTCTTTTCCTAAACCGCCACTAGTGTCATTGCATGTGTTATTTTTAGTAAACCACCAGTAGTGTCATTGCATGTGTGTTCTTTTCATAAACCACATGGATCCACCAGAGTCATTGGATGTGTGTTCTTTTCATAAACCACAACTATAGTCATTGCATGTTTGTTCTTTTCATAAACCACATGGAACCACAACTAGAGTCATTGCATGTGTGTTCTTTTCATTAACCATCACCAGTGTCATTGCATGTGTGTTCCTTTCCTAGACCACTTGGCTCCACCAGTGTCATTGCATGTCTTTGCATGTGTGTTCTTTTCGTAAACACAACTAGTGTCATTGCATGTTTGTTATTTTACTAAACCACATGGATCCACGAATGTCAATGCATGTGTGTCTTTTTCATAAACCACCACTAGAGTCATTGCATGTTTGTTCTTTTCCTAAACTACAACTAGAGACATTGCATGTGTATTCTTTTCCTAAACCACCACTAGAGTCATTGCATGTTTGTTCTTTTCCTAAACTACAACTAGAGACATTTCATGTGTGTTCTTTTCCTAAACCACCACTAGAGTCATTGCATGTGTGTTCTTTTCCTAAACCACCACTAGTGGCATTGCATGTGTGTTCTTTTCTTAAACCACCACTAGTGTCATTGCATGTGTGTTCTTTTCATAAACCACTTGGATCCACCAGAGTCATTGCATGTGTGTTATTTTCATAAACCACCACTAGAGTCATTGCATGTTTGTTCTTTATTAAACCACAACTAGAGACATTGCATGTGTGTTCTTTTCATAAACCACCACTAGTGTCATTGCATGTGTGTTATTTTACTAAACCACCACTAGTGTCATTGCATGTGTGTTCTTTTCATAAACCACTTGGTTCCACTAGAGTCATTGCATGTGTGTTATTTTCATAAACCACAACTATAGTCATTGCATGTTTATTCTTTTCATAAACCACATGGAACCACAACTAGAGTCATTGCATGTGTGTTATTTTCATTAACCACCACCAATGTCATTAAATGTGTGTTCCTTTACTAAACCACATGGATCCACTAGTGTCATTGCATGTCTTCCTATGTGCGTTCTTTTCCTAAACCACCACTAGAGTCATTGCATGTGTGTTCTTTACCTAAACCACCACTAGTGTCATTGAATGTGTGTTCTTTTCCTAAACCATCACTAGTGTCATTGCATGTGTGTTCATAAACCACTTGGATCCACCAGAGTCATTGCATGTGTGTTCTTTTCATAAACCACCACTAGACTCATTGCATGTTTGTTCTTTACTAAACCACAACTAGAGACATTGCATGTGTGTTCTTTTCATAAACCACCACTAGTGTCATTGCATGTGTGTTATTTTACTAAACGACCACTAGTGTCATTGTATGTGTGTTCTTTTCATAAACCACTTGGATCCACCAAAGTCATTGCATGTGTGTTCCTTTCATAAACCACCACTAGTGTCATTGCATGTGTGTTCTTTCCATAAACCAAATGGATCCACCAGAGTCATTTGCATGTGTGTTCTTTCCGTTAACAACTACTAGTGTCATTACGTATGTTCCTTTCCTAAACCACATGGATCCACCATTGTCATTGCATGTCTTTGCATGTGTGTTCTTTTCTTAAACCACCACTAGTGTCATTGCATGTGTGTTATTTTACTAAACTACATGGATCCACCAGTGGCAATGCATGTGTGTCCTTTTCATAAACCACCACTAGAGTCACTGCATGTTTGTTCTTTTCCTAAACCACAACTAGAGGCATTGCATGTGTGTTATTTTCCTAAACCGCCACTAGTGTCATTGCATGTGTTCTTTTTAGTAAACCACCAGTAGTGTCATTGCATGTGTGTTCTTTTCATAAACCACTTGGATCCACCAGAGTCATTGGATGTGTGTTCTTTTCATAAACCACAACTATAGTCATTGCATGTTTGTTCTTTTCATAAACCACATGGAACCACAACTAGAGTCATTGTATGTGTGTTCTTTTCATTAACCACCACCAGTGTCATTGCATGTGTGTTCCTTTCCTAAACCACTTGGATCCACCAGTGTCATTGCATGTCTTTGCATGTGTGTTCTTTTCCTAAACCACAACTAGTGTCATTGCATGTTTGTTATTTTACTAAACCACATGGATCCACGAATGTCAATGCATGTGTGTCTTTTTCATAAACCACCACTAGAGTCATTGCATGTTTGTTCTTTTCCTAAACTACAACTAGAGACATTGCATGTGTATTCTTTTCCTAAACCACCACTAGAGTCATTGCATGTTTGTTCTTTTCCTAAACTACAACTAGAGACATTTCATGTGTGTTCTTTTCCTAAACCACCACTAGAGTCATTGCATGTGTGTTCTTTTCCTAAACCACCACTAGTGGCATTGCATGTGTGTTCTTTTCTTAAACCACCACTAGTGTCATTGCATGTGTGTTCTTTTCATAAACCACTTGGATCCACCAGAGTCATTGCATGTGTGTTATTTTCATAAACCACCACTAGAGTCATTGCATGTTTGTTCTTTATTAAACCACAACTAGAGACATTGCATGTGTGTTCTTTTCATAAACCACCACTAGTGTCATTGCATGTGTGTTATTTTACTAAACCACCACTAGTGTCATTGCATGTGTGTTCTTTTCATAAACCACTTGGTTCCACTAGAGTCATTGCATGTGTGTTATTTTCATAAACCACAACTATAGTCATTGCATGTTTATTCTTTTCATAAACCACATGGAACCACAACTAGAGTCATTGCATGTGTGTTATTTTCATTAACCACCACCAATGTCATTAAATGTGTGTTCCTTTACTAAACCACATGGATCCACTAGCGTCATTGCATGTCTTCGCATGTGCGTTCTTTTCCTAAACCACCACTAGAGTCATTGCATGTGTGTTCTTTACCTAAACCACCACTAGTGTCATTGAATGTGTGTTCTTTTCCTAAACCATCACTAGTGTCATTGCATGTGTGTTCATAAACCACTTGGATCCACCAGAGTCATTGCATGTGTGTTCTTTTCATAAACCACCACTAGACTCATTGCATGTTTGTTCTTTACTAAACCACAACTAGAGACATTGCATGTGTGTTCTTTTCATAAACCACCACTAGTGTCATTGCATGTGTGTTATTTTACTAAACGACCACTAGTGTCATTGTATGTGTGTTCTTTTCATAAACCACTTGGATCCACCAAAGTCATTGCATGTGTGTTCCTTTCATAAACCACCACTAGTGTCATTGCATGTGTGTTCTTTCCATAAACCAAATGGATCCACCAGAGTCATTTGCATGTGTGTTCTTTCCGTTAACAACTACTAGTGTCATTACGTATGTTCCTTTCCTAAACCACATGGATCCACCAGTGTCATTGCATGTCTTTGCATGTGTGTTCTTTTCTTAAACCACCACTAGTGTCATTGCATGTGTGTTATTTTACTAAACTACATGGATCCACCAGTGGCAATGCATGTGTGTCCTTTTCATAAACCACCACTAGAGTCACTGCATGTTTGTTCTTTTCCTAAACCACAACTAGAGGCATTGCATGTGTGTTATTTTCCTAAACCGCCACTAGTGTCATTGCATGTGTTCTTTTTAGTAAACCACCAGTAGTGTCATTGCATGTGTGTTCTTTTCATAAACCACTTGGATCCACCAGAGTCATTGGATGTGTGTTCTTTTCATAAACCACAACTATAGTCATTGCATGTTTGTTCTTTTCATAAACCACATGGAACCACAACTAGAGTCATTGTATGTGTGTTCTTTTCATTAACCACCACCAGTGTCATTGCATGTGTGTTCCTTTCCTAAACCACTTGGATCCACCAGTGTCATTGCATGTCTTTGCATGTGTGTTCTTTTCCTAAACCACAACTAGTGTCATTGCATGTTTGTTATTTTACTAAACCACATGGATCCACGAATGTCAATGCATGTGTGTCTTTTTCGTAAACCACCACTAGAGTCATTGCATGTTTGTTCTTTTCCTAAACTACAACTAGAGACATTGCATGTGTATTCTTTTCCTAAACCACCACTAGAGTCATTGCATGTTTGTTCTTTTCCTAAACTACAACTAGAGACATTTCATGTGTGTTCTTTTCCTAAACCACCACTAGAGTCATTGCATGTGTGTTCTTTTCCTAAACCACCACTAGTGGCATTGCATGTGTGTTCTTTTCTTAAACCACCACTAGTGTCATTGCATGTGTGTTCTTTTCATAAACCACTTGGATCCAGCAGAGTCATTGCATGTGTGTTATTTGCATAAACCACCACTAGAGTCATTGCATGTTTGTTCTTTATTAAACCACAACTAGAGACATTGCATGTGTGTTGTTTTCATAAACCGCCACTAGTGTCATTGCATGTGTGTTATTTTAATAAACCACCACTAGTGTCATTGCATGTGTGTTCTTTTCATAAACCACTTGGTTCCACTAGAGTCATTGCATGTGTGTTATTTTCATAAACCACAACTATAGTCATTGCATGTTTATTCTTTTCATAAACCACATGGAACCACAACTAGAGTCATTGCATGTGTGTTATTTTCATTAACCACCACCAATGTCATTAAATGTGTGTTCCTTTCCTAAACCACATGGATCCACTAGTGTCATTGCATGTCTTCACATGTGCGTTCTTTTCCTAAACCACCACTAGAGTCATTGCATGTGTGTTCTTTTCCTAAACCACCAATAGTGTCATTGAATGTATGTTCTTTTCCTAAACCACCACTAGTGTCATTGCATGTGTGTTCATAAACCACTTGGATCCACCAGAGTCATTGCATGTGTGTTCTTTTCATAAACCACCACTAGACTCATTGCATGTTTGTTCTTTTACTAAACCACAACTAGAGACATTGCATGTGTGTTCTTTTCATAAACCACCACTAGTGTCATTGCATGTGTGTTATTTTACTAAACCACCACTAGTGTCATTGTATGTGTGTTCTTTTCATAAACCACTTGGATCCACCAAAGTCATTGCATGTGTGTTCTTTTCATAAACCACAACTATAGTCATTGCATGTTTGTTCTTTTCATAAACCACATGGATCCGCAACTAGAGTTATTGCATGTGTGTTCCTTTCATAAACCACCACCAATGTAATTACATGTGTGTTATTTCCATAAACCACATGGATCCACTAGAGTCATTGGCATGTGTGTTCTTTTCAGTAACCACCGCCAGTGTCATTGCATGTGTGTTCCTTTCCTAAACCAAATGGATCCACCAGTGTCATTGCATGTATTTGCATGTGTGTTCTTTTCCTAAACCACCACTAATGTCATTGCATGTGTGTTATTTTACTAAACCACATTGATCCACCAGTGCCAATGCATGTGTATCCGTTTCATAAACCACCATGATACATTGCAAATGTATCTATAATTTTTGATGCTCCATGCTTGGTTTTATCCACTTTCTTGTGTTTTGTCCACACTTTGGAGTACTTTTCATATGATTTCTTGGACTAACCTATTAACAAGAGCCACAGTGACAGCTTCCTGTTTTCTGCTGTTTTTGGTTCCAGGAAAGTCAGAAAATGAATATTCTCGGAATTGGACGGGACAAAAGCCAAAGTGCCTATTTTTCCAGAAGACTCCAGGAACCAGAATACGAGACGGAGGAGGGCTAGGGGCTGGCCACACCCCCCTAGGTGCGGGCTGGGCCTGGCCGCGCCAGGGCATGGTGTGGTGGCCCCAGGCAACCCCTCGGTCTCCCTCTTCGCCTATAAGAAGCCTTCTGACCTAAAAACTTCAGGCGGTTCGACGTTTTTCCAGAAGAAGTTCCACAGCGCCGCCACCACCAAAGGGGAGATTCGGGGGACAGAAAGTCTCTGTTCCGGCACCCTACCGGGACGGGGAAGTGCCCCCGGAGCCATCTCCATCAATCTCCACCATCATCTCCATCGACCATCCATGTTTCCCCCATCTATGAGTGAGTAATCCCCCGCTGTAGGCTATGGGGATGGTAGGGATTGGATGAGATCGTTCATGTAGTGGCATCAGATTGTTAGGGCATGGTGCCTAGTATCTTTTATTAGTGCTTTATGACTTTGTTGCAACTTGTTGTGCTTAATGCTTGTCACTAGGGCCCGAGTGCCATGATTTCAGATCTGAACATGTTATTGATTCATTATGATAGTATTGTTTCTGGTCTTATCTGCAAGTTGTATACACACGTTGTTGTCCGGAACCTATGGCTCAAGGCGATGTAAATCGGGATAACCGGAAGGGGATAGCTTTGATGTGAGGATCACATGTGTTCACGTAGTGTTAATTCTTTGCTCCGGTGCTCTATTAAAAGGAGCACCTTAATTGCCAGTAGTTCCCTAGAGGCCCCGCTACAAACGGGCTGGCAGGACAAAAGATGTTGTGCAAGTTCTCATTGCGAGCACGTATGACTATATATGGAACACATGCCTAGGATTGTCTAGTACTTGGATGCTTTATCTTATTTATCTGCAATTACCCTATGTTCTGATTGCTATGTGGATTGTCTTGTCCATGCAACGCCCGTCCATCCATCCCTATGCCTACCGCACTCGAATCCCACTGTTACTGCTTTTGTTACTACTGTCCTTGCTTTACTACTGCTGCTACTTTGCTATTCCTACTACAAAACTGTTGCTACTGATAAACTGTTGTGAGCAAGATTGTTTCCAGGTGCAGCTGACTTGACAACTCAGTTGTTAAGGCTTATAAATATTCTTTGGCTCCCCTTGTGTCGAATCAATAAATTGGGTTTCACTTCCCTCGAAAATACTGCGATACACCCCCCTATACTTGTGGGTCATCAAGACTATTTTCTGGCGCCGTTGCCAGAGAGCATAGCTTTATTTATCAAGTCCACTTGGAATCACTATTGTTCAAGCTAAGTTTATTTCTTCCTTGTCTGCTTCTTTCTTTATTGAAAATACAAAAAAATTAGTTCCTACTCTAGTTGTTATTTTCGTTGGTCTGTTATTGTCTTACTTTATCATGCTTGTTGTCAATGGTTGGTTTCTTTGAAACTGAAGCTTATTAGCAAGGTGGGTTCTCGGAAGATCAAAAATATTATTATAAGGAACACCGCTTGTCACAAAAAGGGAAACACTTATGGGAACAAATTGATAGATTGTATACCATTGCTAGAAACATGTGCTCTACTAATAATGTTACTTATTGATGTGATGAGTCTTGTTGTAGAAAGAGGTATAAACACCTCCCTTTTCAATGTGAGTATAGTTATAATGATACCATATATTCATATGCTAAAGGAATTTATGACTTTTATGATGCGGAACAAATTAAAGAATTTATTGCTTGGAAGGGTGCTTTCGAACTTGCTAGTTTGCTTGAAAATATTGATGATTCACCTTACAAATATGAGGTTTATGGTATACTTAAATTCTGCTTTGATAATTACAAGGATGAAAATGGCTATATCCTTGAATATTTTAATAGATGCTTTCCACAAATGGAAGAGAGTAATGCCTTGCAGGATCCTATGGAAGAAGAAATTGATGAACCTGAAATCTCATTAGATGAAAAAGAGGAGGAGAGTGATGAACAAAAGGAGGAAGAATGGATTAACTACCCATGCCTACCTTCTAATGAGAGTAACTCTTTATCCCTTACATTATTTTATTGTCCCCCATGCTTACTAAAGGAGAATGAATGTTATGTTCCCGAGGTTTCTTTTGAAAATGTTTATAATAAAGCTCTAGTGCTTGTAGATCATGAAAAGCATGCTTTATGTGATAGTTATATTCTTGAGTTTATTCATGAGGCTACTGAAAATTATTATGAGAGAGGAAAATATGGTTGTAGAAGTTTTCATGGTATTGAAACACCTCTCTATGTGCTGAAAGTTTTGAAGTTACTCTTGTTTTATCTTCCTATGCCTGTCACTTTGTTCTTTGCGAATTTATTTGCATACATGATTCCTATGCATAGGAAGTGGGTTAGACTTCAATGTGTTTTGAATTTGCTTCTTGATTCTCTCCCTTACTTAAAATCATATTTCTTATGAGAGCATCCTCTCAAACTATTATGCCTGAAGATGATAATATCTCTATTATTCTTGGGAGACCTTTTCTTAAATACTGCAGGAGCTGTTATTTATTGTAATCAAGGGAAGGTGACCTTCAATGTTAATGACAAGGAACATACTATCTATTTCCCCAAGAAGATTGAAAGGACTTATGGTTTGAATTCAATTGAACATGTTGAAGGCATTCGAGTTGGAGAAATATATTGTCCCATACCAAGAGAAAAATTTGAAACTATTATGATTGGGACCATTGCTATCAAGGTTGAGGTAACATAATCATTAGTGGAATACAAAGTTTTGTATCATATGAAATTTTTTTGGTAACAAGACCTGATCAACCTTGTTAACAAAAGGATTTCATTGAACAAAACAATATTTTCACCATGATTATCTCCGCTTACTTCTATTTTTATCCATTTTTAGTTTTTGCTTTTGCCTAACTTAAAGGCGTTACAGAAAAGTACTTATTGGTAGATAACCCAAAAGTTTTAGATGAGTCTTGGAAGTTATTACTTCATTAATAACCGCTCCTTATCCTTTTTATTTGCTTTTTGTGCCAAGAGTAACCTCTAATGAGAGAGAAGTAATGATTGGGAAAGTTGCTGTCCGGAAACAGATTTTTGTGCTTCACCGTAAAAATTCGTGTAAAATCTCTGAACGTCTTTTTGAGGCGTGAATTTTTTTTCTTCTGCCCTAAGTTGTTATCTAACTTTCGTTAGTTCAACACTTTTTGATTTGAGCAACAGAAGGTCTTTGAAAAAATTCGTCTTTACCTGCTGGTCTGTTTTGACAGATTTCTGCCATTTTCTGCATTTGCTTCTTGTTGGTCCCTTTTTGAGTTCTTTTGGGGAATTGAGATTTTTGAGGGAAGTGCTACAGTAGAAAGTGTTCTAATTTAAGTTTATTTGGTGTTATAACTGAACCTTGAGACCTATTATCTTGAGTGCACTAACGTTGCTAATAAAGATTGTGTGAAGTTTTGTATGAAGGAAAAATTTCAGGTGTATGGAAGGAATGAGTAATGAGATGAAGGATGGACTAAAGATCAAGCTTGGGGATACCACGTGTGTCACCCCAAGAAATATCCAAGAAGTACAAGCTTCAAAGCTTGGGGATGCCCAAGGCATCCCCTTCTTCATCAATAAAAATCCTAGGTTTCTTCCAAACGCTTCATTTTTATTGTTTCATGCACAATAAAAATCCTTTCTTCCACCTCTAGTGAACTATGGACCCGGGTCCTTTCTTTTACTTTCAATCTACAATCAATTGTTTACTGTTTTGTGTTTACTTTCTGCAAACTATTACTTTCTTCCACTCTATACGTTTAATCCTTTGTTTTCAGCAAAACCGGTGAGATTGACAACCTCATCACAAGTTGGGGACAGAGTTCTGTGGTTGTGTTGTGCAGGTCTCCACATTGCTGCTGGCACCGGTAGTGCGCCCTGCCAACGTTCAGCTAGCAACACCTTTGGGGTGTTTTCTTGATCCTACTAGTTCGATTAAACCTTGGTTTCATACTGAGGGAAAACTTGTTGGTGTGCTCATCATACCTTCCTCTTGGGGTTCCCCAACGAGCTCGATATATTATGGGCCATCAAGCTATTTTTCTGGCGCCGTTGCCGGGCAGTCAAGGACATCTTCACAAGGGGAGTCCCTCATAACCAATCACTTTACTTTGTTATTTTTGTTTTGCTTAGTTTACTTTTGCTTTGTTTTCTTGTTTCTTTATCAAAAACACAAAAATTAGTTTTACAAGTTTGCTTTCTTTATTGAAAACACAAAAAATTATTTCCTATCTTAAGTTGCTATTATGTCTACCATTTCTCCAATCACTATGTCACCTGAGGAAATGATTTTCACTTTTAAACAAGGAATTGAGGAGAGTTTCAAAGAAGCTTGGTCTAGAATCTCTAATCTCCATGAAAAAACTGAGCCTAAAATGACTCAAATCTTGTTCCTTCGCAGTTTTTAACTTGGAATTGCTCTTTGCTATAGATGTGCTTTAGATGCTGTTGTGGGAGGAGATTTCCTCCAATGCAATGAGGATGATGCTGTTAATGCCATAAAGAAGTTGGTCTTTACTTACAACTTGCCTAGCAAAACTGATTCTTCTTTCATAAACATATTTGCTAAATTGAATACTCTTGAGACCAGCACTTCTAGTTTGAAAGATTGCTATAATACGCTTAGAGAGCATCACAACTATGTTCCAATAAACTCCGAACCCTCTGAATGGCTTCCCACAGTAAAGAATGCTATAAACAATGAAACTTTTCATGCTCGCTGTGATATCATGTCTGAATTTTGTCTTATGCCCAAAGATATTTATGAATCTTTGAATCTTTGGGGGCTTTCAGAAGGATGAGAAGAAATTTTTCTTGCTAAATATTACCCATTGGAATAGCTGAGGGAGTGTTTACAAAGATCCTAGGGAAAATGGTTTCTACTGATTATCTTGTTATTCAATGTGTAGGAAAAGGACAAATCACACTTGGAAGATCCCTATTGAATCTTCTTTGAGCAATAATAGATGTGGAAAAGGGCACCATGCGCTTTGTTTCTCCACCAAGCATTCACAAGTTCCCCAAGGTTAAGAATAAAAGTAAGAGAGGTAAGGGCAAGAAATTTGGTTTTAATGCTTTTTCATTTGAGAACACTTGATTCTTTTTCTTGCTTCTTATGCCTAACTTAAAGGCGTTAAAGAAAAGTACTTATTGGGAGATAACCCAAAAGTTTTAGATGAGTCTTGGAAGTTATTACTTCAGTAATAACCACTCCTTATCCTTTTTATTTGCTTTTTGTACCAAGAGTAACCTCTAATGAGAGAGAAGTAATGATTGGGAAAGTTGCTGTCCCGAAACAGATTTCTGTTCTTCATCGTAAACATTCATGTAAAATCTCTGTACTTCCTTTTGAGGCATGAATTTTTTTGTTGCTGCCCCAGGTTGTTATCTAACTTTCGCTAGTTCAGCACTTTTTGATTTGAGCAACAGAAGGTCTTTGAAAAAATTTGTCTTTACTTGCTAGTCTGTTTTGACAGATTTCTGCCATTTTCTGCATTTACTTCTTGTTGGTTCCTTTTTGAGTTTTTTGGGGAATTGAGATTTTTGAAGGAAGTGCTACAGTAGCTTGTGTTTTAATGGAAGTTTTATTGGTGTTAGAACTGAACCTAAAAGACTTATTATCTTGAGTGCACTAATGTTGCTAATAAAGATTGTGAAGTTTTGTATGAAGGAAAAATTTCAGGTGTATGGAAGGAATGAGTAATGAGATGAAGAATGGACTAAATCTCAAGCTTGGGGATGCCACTCATGTCACCCCAAGAAATATCCAAGAAGTACAAGCGTCAAAGCTTGGGGATGCCTTGGGCATCCCCCTCTTCATCAATAAAAAACCCAGGTTTTTTCCAAACGCTTCATTTTTATTGTTTCATGCACAGTTGTGTTGTTCTTGGAGCGTATTATTTTTCATTTTTGTTTTGGTTTTTCGTTTGCTTTGTTTTCTTAGTTTGCTGAATAAATTGGTTGGACCCCCTCTTTCATACATTGGTTTTCAAATAGTTTGGTTTGGATTTGGAAAAGAGTAGGAAAGTTCATGCTTAAGTGGTAAAGATAACTTGTTTTTGACTGTGGCCTATGCTTTGTCATGCCATGCTTGATATTGTTTTGGCTTTATGCTTAGTATTCTTTGTTGTAGCATGACTTTTTAAAAACAATTGAGATTGCATAATGTGCCTTGGAAGAATCATGCGTTGTTTTAGCATATTAAAGCATAGTATTGTGGTATTCTCCTTTGATGCTTTATTTGGGTTTACTTGGCGCATGCTCACACCATGTTATGACTATCCCAAGTCACCATAAGCCTTTATGATCCTTTAGTTTTCAACTTGTAGTATCACGTTATGCTTTGATCAATGATATTTTGTTGCCCTGCATGATTATGGCCATTATTGCTCTCTTAGTTTGTCGCTCCTAGTCTTTTGCTAGCCTCCGCAACCAAGTATGAGTTCCACTCATGCATCCAACTCCCTAAACCAAGTTATTCCAAAGAGTCCACCATATCTACCTACTAGCATATGCTATTCCAAGTATATTCATGTTTTTATCTACCTTCCAAATTAAACTTGTTATGAGAAAACTAGTGATTAAAGCTCTCACGAACTTGATGGCACACTTTACTTTTCTTGCCCTTAATAAACTTGAACCATTGTGTAGTCTGTGTTGTATATGCTTGCACTTATTTGTTGGGGATTAGCAGAACCATGCTATCATGGGGAACGCTTTCAACATTGCACTTGTACTTTGTACTTAGTTGATATCATGCTCTTTTGTCTATGGATGTCGTCAGTGTGAAATGAAAGGGGAGCTTGTAAGTCCAAGGAGTTATGTATATGTGTTAGAGAAACGCCTGAGCCGCTAGTCTAATCCATGCTGACATGGTGGAAACCTGTAGCGTAACCATAATGAGTTGTCTATGAAGCATTCTTCTTATAAAAAAAGAGTCGGATATTGAGAAAAAAGAGAAAAAAGAAAATAGATATATGAAAAGAGGAAAGAGAGAAAAAAGCACCATATTCCCATGGTAAATAAGAAGATTGCTGAGATGCTCGTTGTCTGCTTGCCTTGTCATTTTGATATGGGGATTCTTCCGTATCATCGGGCAAGGGGTACCCCGTTGGCGGTTCTCTATGATACACATGTACTTACGATGACAAGAACTTACCGGTGACTAAACTTGAGTAGCATGAGGAGCGGCCCTCATATTCAAGGGACATGAGATTTCCAACTTATGCTTCGTCAAGCATATACACCATAGTTTGTTCACTTTAACCTTAATCACTTCAAGATGCTTATGATAGGGGCAATGAGAGCTGAAAGCTATTAAGTACCATAATTTTTGGAAGCTCTTTATGAGACTTGAATCCCTACTTCCTTCTATGAAGGCCTTTCTTCCACTTTTATATTGAGTCTCCACCTTCTATCTTCACGCACTTACTTTGAGAGCATAGTGGACATTCTTAGTTCTATGTGCATTGTCCCAAGACTTGTTGATTGATGCATACCTTGATATTGCTTGTTTTGAACTATTTGTATCTAGTCACTCTTATCAACTTTGAAGGTGTCCTATGCATTTATGTTTGGTACTCTATGAGGGACAAGCAGAATACTACTATGCTATGTTTTCTTTATGAGAAACAAACAAACGTCTTGCAAAGCATTGTTATTCATGAATCTTTTTTGTGTGCCTTTTCATGTTGCAACATAGTTTCTTTGTCTTACTTCTAGAACTTTGTCTTTCATGTTATGATTGAAGTACTATGATCCCAGCTTTGAATGTTTTACAAATATGTTGATCAAGTTTATGATGGTGCATGTCACCTCAAATTTTTTTTATCACTTACCTACTTGAGGACGAGCAGGAGTTAAGCTTGGGGATGTTGATACATTGCAATTGTATCTATAATTTTTGATGTTCCATGATTGGTTTTATCTACTTTCTTATGTTTTGTCCACACTTTGGAGTACTATTCATATGATTTCTTGGACTAACCTATTAACAAGAGCCACAGTGCCAGCTGCCTATTTTCTGCTGTTTTTGGTTCCAGGAAAGTCAGAAAATGAATATTCTCAGAATTGGACGGGACAAAAGCCAAAGTCATTATTTTACCGTGGGACACGAGAGCAATACGAGACGGAGGCTGGGGCCCGCCACACAACCTGGTCAGACGGCCAGGCTGGCCCGTGCTGGGGTGGTATACGCCTGTGCACCCCTCGGCCTCTCCTTCCGCCTATATATTGCCTCTGATATGAAAACCCTAAGTACCCGATCAAAAATCCACAAAAGAGTCTGTAGCAGCCGTCATCTCCATCCCTAGATCGGGAGGGATCTGAATCTCTTCTTGGCACCCTGTCGGAGAGGGGAATTCACCCTAGAGGCCTTCTTCATCACCATGCAAGCCTCCGATGTGATGCGTGAGTAGTTCATCTCTGGACTACGGGTCCATGTAGTAGCTAGATGGCTGGTTCTCCTCCTTTGTGCTTTCATGTCTAGATCTTGTGAGCTCCGTTCATGATCAAGATCATCTATTTGTAATTCTGCATGTTGTGTTTGCGGGGATCCAATGGTTATTGAGATGCTATTTCAGATTGATTATTGATTCTATCATGTGTTTGTTATTTGTGATCTTGCATGCTTTCCGTTGTTAGTAGCTATCTTGGCCAAGTAGATGCTAGCAACTCCAAGAGTTAGTATTTATGCTCGATAGTGGGTTCATGCCTCTAGTAATCTAGGGAAGTGACAGAAATCTCTAAGGTACTAGATGTGTTGTTGCTACTGGGGAGAAAACAACAATCCTTTGTTCATAGAACAATCGTATTGTTTACTTTACACGCAATTCTTAATGCAATTATCCGTTGTTTGCAACTTAATACTGGAGGGGGTTCGGATGATAACCTAAAGGTGGATTATTAGTCATAGATGCAGTTGGATGGCGGTCTATGTATAATGTTGTAATGCCCAATCGAATCTCAAAAGAGTCAAGATGATTAGTATATGCTTGTATGCTTTCTCGATGTTTGTCCATTGCCCCGCTGTAATTTGTTCACCCAACATGTTATCTATCTTAAGGAGAGACACCTCTAGTGAACTATGGACCCCGGTCCTTTCTTTTACTTTCAATCTACAATCAACTGTTTACTACTTTGTGTTTACTTTCTGCAAACTATTACTTTCTTCCACTCGATATGTTTAATCCTTTGTTTTCAGCAAAACCGGTGAGATTGACAACCTCATCGCAAGTTGGGGACGGAGTTCTGTGGTTGTGTTGTGCAGGTCTCCACGTTGCTACTGGCACCGGTAGTGCGCCCTGCCAATGATCAGCTAGCAACACCTTTGGGGTGTTTCCTTGCTCCTACTGGTTCGATTAAACCTTGGTTTCATACTGAGGGAAAACTTGCTGTTGTGCTCATCATACCTTCCTCTTGGGGTTCCCCAACGAGCTCGATATATTCTGGGCCATCAGCCGTGTACTAGCCTCAGTACTGACTGCTCTCTTTTTCCTTTGCCCTTTGTCGGCCCCTTTTGTTTTAGTAGGTTTGAGATTGATGTCGTTAGTAGGGTTACCCTTCCGTCTTGGCCTGGGCAGGGTTATGGACGCCATTGGTTATTCTTCAGGGCTCTTGGCCCCATTTGCATCTTATCCATACTCGGATTTTGTATCATTTTCAAGGTGATTTGGATCTTTGTATTGTATATATGTATTCTTGACTTATGTGAGTCGTTGTTGTATATATATGTTCTGTGGGTTCCATCGTGGATTATTGTGTAACGATATTACTTTGTGTTCCACCCGCACGCAAGTGCCTGGTGGGCATCTTTGAATCGTTTCTATGTGGGTTTGGAGGGAATCGCTAAAACTTGCATAGGGCCAATTCGAGGGTGTTACATAAAACCACTTTGGTCGTCAGCCTTGAATGAAATCCGCAAGCTTGAGATCAAATTAATCAACATCCGAGAGGATGGATATTATAGTGCCACGATTGTCGTGGACAACGGTATTGGTGGCATTTCTTCGGACACTGAATTTTTTCCACAAGCCGTGGTGGGGATGGATTCCGAGGAAACTCTCGCAAAGGGTGATGAAAACAACGATCCGGAGGATGGAGTTGGACATGATGTGATAAAGCTACATGCCGTAAACAAAGAGGATCCCATGAAGGAACTCATGGGCAGGAAGAGAAAGGTCACGAAAGAGAAAAGACAGAAACATTACCCGCCATCCGTGTTCATGTGCAGAAGTTCCTTCACCATTGGGCAACTTGAAGGAGTTCTCGGCGAGCAGGCAGTACTTGTAGGCATCGCACAACTCTCGTGCTGAGCACCTTGAGGGTTCCCACCCAATGGATCGTGGTTTGGTGGCCTAGCATCAACAGCGGAGGAAGCTCCCTTGCTCCTACCCATGGAGATGAAGTCACAAGTGATTGTGTGCAAGAAGCTAAGTGTAGAAGCGTGGAGAGCAATGATGCAGAACGCGATGAAGCGCAAGGAATAAGAAGACTAGCGGCAGAGGAGAGGATGAGCAGTAAAAAATATACCCCCCAACACTTATAAATTTCCCATCGCAAATCCAGGACCGTTGGATCGAGAAGACAGGGTGTCGTGATGAAACCAAATGACACCATGTGTCCATACTCAGAAAGGGATCAACCGTAATAAGAATTAATTACTATGGTAACTTTGGAGAAAACCACGCGGTTCCTTGATTCCTGTGAAAATGTGGGGTCGTGCGGTCCAACTCACCTCTAACAGCCCCCCCCCACATCGTCAGCCTGCATCACGGGCCCACCACTGAAACGTCCCCCGTCCCCACAGGGGCACTGGAACATGACTAAGGCACACCATCATCGTCAGCAATGACATCATGGAAAGCAATGGAAAAGCTTCAAATGCATTCAACAAACAACCCAAGAAAGTAACTTCAAGACCTAAGTCGAAGTAAATTCATCATATCACAGACTTGATCCTATGGTCGAACGCAAGCATTCAAACATAGTCTCGGGAGCTACTCCCATTAGGAGCACTGGCTGCAGACCCGATAAAATACTTTTATAATTCTAGAAAAAGAAGACATGAGCTAAAAATTTCATCGGATGATGAAGACATGAGCCTACAATCAAATACAAATATTCGACTGTAGTCTCGGGGGCTACTGCTATCGGGAGCGCTGACCGCGCACCCTATAGAAATAAGAAGACTACTATGAAGATGGCAACAAAGAGAAAAATACTAGAGCCTACACTCTAATACAAATATTTAACTGTAGCCTCGGGGGCTACTCCCATTGGGAACGCTGGACGCACACCCGATAGAATAAAAGTAAAAATCCTTCAAACGGAGATGACGAAACTATGAGTATTACACAAGTGTATCCTTAGACAGTTCGCCTATCGGGAGTGTTAAACGAAAAATAAGCGAACAAGCTAACAACTTCAGCAATTCCAATAGCCAAACAAGGTAGTCGATAAAATATCAAAAATTCTCGACCGCATCTGCCGCAATAACATGTCTGAATGTTGTGTCTCGAGATGAAGGTAAGACCCTAGGATCCGTCTTGTGAGGCCTAGTAATCGTACCCGAATGCACTCTGCTAGTTATTATTCGTATCCACGATACGATGAAAAATCCCGACGGACGTGGTGGGTACCCACAAAACATGAGTGTAAAATCCATTACTCCATAAGACCTCTGTGTCCTCAGTTGAATTACTCCAGTATATACCGAAGTCAAGTCCGAAGACTCAGTTTGAAGTAGGTTCCCGATGTCTTTGCCCAAGAGCAATTAATGGGTTCCCGATCCATCGAATGCACCAGACTTGTGTTACCACCATGACAAAAATATCTATAAATAAAGAGTTTACTCGAATGTCTTTGAGACTCAACCCAAATCTACAATTCGGTTGGAGTCTCGAGGGCTACTGACATGGTATGACTTAATTGGTATACCTGGTACATACTTAGACCGTTGGGGATATGCTAAATAGGTATCCTCATAGCATGTCACCAATCCGCCTAACCCGGGTGTCCCATAGTTGGTAGCAAGGCCTATGGCCTGCTAGGTTGCGATGACCCAACATACCACTGCATATGTAGTACACTATAGTCTTTGACATGACACCCAAAGAACACCGTTCCGTAAATATCACATCCCTCTGAGTGGTACAACAGAAACATTGTGGGTCCAAATTACAAACATACACACTTCATTATTATTACAATACCAGAAATTAGAGACTTCAAAAGATTCAAACTTACAAACCAAATAACTTATCTCATAAGTTTAGCAGAAGAACGAAAAACACAACGGTAAATAAGACGTGAGCTCAACAGCTTATTCTATAGAGTTCAGACTGCTTGCCTCAACCTAGGGAACTAGAGTACGGCCTGACAACTACTCTGACTTGTTGTCTTCAGCTCCATATTGTATCTGTAGTCCACTCCTTCGATTCCACCGGATAGGTCCGGCTCTTCATAGTAGACGTTGTTCTGGACCTCCGTAGCATACACCTGGTCATCCTTCTAGCCCTCAAAGTCTAGCAAGGGGTTCAAAGGAAAGGGTGAGTAACAGCATTACCCAGCAAGTTCATGATATGCAAGGTGGGAACTTTGATGCTCTATCTACCCCCTCGGACGATACGTCCCTGGTACTATGTAGTTTTGGTAAACATTTCTTCAAAGATTGATTTTAATTATCAAAACTATGCCCATCAGCCTTCAGAGGTTGACCAGAACTTCATGGAGTTCCTTTCCTACCGCGTTCGTAGCTCCATCCCGGAACAGGGAGTAACATGTCACAATTCTTACACTCTGGAGAGGTGCGTTGCTTTACCCATAAGAGACCAACTCCTTGTTGCACAACCGGGCGTACTTTCCCGTCCACAATTCCATTATGTGGGGCCTAGTAGATGATCCAAGCCAATCAATGCCCCCTTCACGACCCCACATGTCCCCTTAGTGTACGCCATGCCCACATATTAAATTATGGCATTGGTTAGTACAGACTGCCAGATGCCAGAACTATCGTGGGACGTTGAGGGCTCCCACCCATATGCTGCATATCCTCTACGAATTACCAATAAATGCACGCTACAAGGATAATAGCCACGACCTGGCCATCCAGATGCATGCGAGAGGAAGAAGATACAGCTGACTTCTCCGTCCCATTCCAAATCTTATGGTTAACGCGTAATATATGGCGCTAGAATCCCTGATGTCATGGGTTATTAAGTCCTAGATGTTTTGCAATTGGAATCTTAGATTCTCCTGCAATTCTTAGTATTTATCATCACTTAGGATGATAATAGCATTTCATTTGTTTGAGAAAATACTTATTTTCTGTCTCCTTTAGAACATAGGTGATAACACACATTTTTCAAATATTTTGATAAAGACTATTCAAAGGACATGAGCAAGTTGTGAACTTGCCTTGTGACTGCAAGGTAGTGAAGTCAGATGCTTCCACCTGACCTTGAGCTCAGGTTTCTACAGAGAACCATTATTGCCTGGTAAGGACAATATTTAAAGAAGCAATATGCAATGCATACTAATGTCATGCAATGGTTTATTGTTTGCTTATTTGGGTGCTTTACCCTTTTAGTAAAAGTTTGCTATTTTCTTTAATTAAAAGAAAAGTATTACTTAAAGTCTTTAAAATCTTCATAAACATTATATTTAGTATTTTTATAATGTTTAGTATTATTTTAAGAGTTAAAAATTGAATTTATTTATTTTTTAACTCTTTAAAATATTTCACTAAAATTCCTCTAAGGAAATAAGACTTTATTTTTACCACACTTAATTTACCTTTCAAAAATACAAACTAGTATTTTTCTATAATAGCATTCCCTTTTATAATTGTAAAAATGAATTTTATTCAATTTTATGTGTTTGGTATATTTTTTATAAAATTCCAAAGAAATATATACCTTAAAAATAACAATTTTAAATTTCATTACCTAAAATTCCATTTGTTATTTTTCTTGAATAGAGGAAATTTTTATGAGTTCATTGATATTTCATTTATATTTTTAGGATTTTTATTTTATTTCTTATAACTATTTAAGTCATAGGGGTATTTTGGTCATTTGACAATTTAATTATGCTTTTTCCTTTTAAACTAGACCTAGCCCATTGGTCTAGCCTGGCCCTGACTCGGCCCAACCCGGCTGGTTAAACCCTCTCTGTCACGAGCGGCCTAGTGCCACTCGATCTCTCCCCTTCTCTCTCGCGTTCACCTACTGGCTCGCCCCTATAGAGACACCGCAGTCGCCACTCGATTCTTGCCTCCCTGGACCACTCCAGCCGCCGTCGTGGTGCATGGTAAGGTAGCCGACGCTGCTCCACCATCTGGTCCTGCTCGATTCGTTTGTAGGTCTCTCTCTCGTCTAGGTTGATTCCACCCCGAACCCTAGGGTTTGGGGTTGTCGGCGATGTGGAGTCTCACTGCCCCAGTGGTGCTGTGCTGGGCTTATGGCGGTCCTATGGTGCCGTCACTGCTGCACACGTGACTGTGGCTGTCGTGCCATGGCTTGGTGCAGGTTGCAGCGCCCTCAGGTGCTCCCCGTGCCGCCGTGTGCGCTCATCGATGACTCTGCTTCCTCTTCTAACTACAACGAGGACCACAGGTGAGTTCCTCTTCTCTCCCTCTGATACTCTGGCTTACCTTGCTACACTCTAAGTGATCGATGATATGTCCATAACGTATCTATAATTTTTGATGGTTTTATGCTAATAATATGCTTTTGATACTCCTTTTTATATAAAGTGTATGATTTATTTGGACTAACCTACTAATAGTTGCAAAAGTGCACAATGTTCTTGTTTTACACTTTAATGTGTAGGAATTACCAAGAATACAAGTGGAAACCTTGTTGGAGTCAAATTGGGATTTTCCAGAAATCTATCTTAGAACTCTTTTTGAAGATGGTCACGTTTCGGGTCAAAGACGCTTTCAAACGGAAAACTCTTCAACTAAAAAGTTATTGCAAATTTCACGACAAACATTTTGGACATAATGTTTAGCTGATTCTGAGTCTTTACAGGCCCGATAGGCCCGATTTACTGCAGCCCAAGATGGGGTGATGGGAATCTGAGAAGCTATATAAAGGAGGAAACCTAATTCATGGGAGAGACCTCCACCCACGAATTTCAAGCCTCCAACCACGAAAAGTTCCGCAGCGCCGCCGCCACCAAAGGGGAGATTCGGGGGCCAGAAAGTCTGTGTTCCGGCACCCTGCCGGGACAGGGAAGTGCCCCCGGAGCCATCTGCATCGATCTCCACCACCATCTCCATCGCTGTTGTTGATTCCCATGATGAGAGGGAGTAGTTCTCTCTCGAGGCTAAGGGTTCTACCGGTAACTATGTGTTCATCTCTCTCTCTATGCATGATCATATTGTGATCATGAGCTTTGTAATCAAGTAGATCTACTTTGCTACTCAAGTGCTTTAATAGATCTTTGCTCTCCCTATGTGTGTGAAAGTGATAGCATGCACACCATGGTGGCACTTAGCCTAGAGATTACAAATACTTGTTATGAGTTATATTTGGAGTTGGATGTCTCTATGAAATTGTGGTGTTTGTTGGAACCATCTAGTGCTCAAGGTGATAGTGTGGGGTTTTCTAGATGGGAAAGCGAACTTTGAGGTGTGCTGTTATAGCCCTACCATGGATTACAGTGTCCAACTGAAGAGTAGTTCAGAGTAGTATCATGAAGATAAGATATTTATATGAGAGTGTTCACTAGTGAAAGTATGATCCATAGGCCTTGTTTCTAAGCATTGAAACTTCATCTGCAACTAGATCTGTTACATGTTTGCTTGCTTGTATATTTATTTCAGTTTTCCTTTAGTCTCTTCCACGCCATAAAGCTATATTCTGGCATCGTTGTCTTATATCCATACCACTTGTATTTCACTATCTCTTCGCCGAACTAGTGCACCTATACACCTGACAAGTGTATTGGGTGTGTTGGGGACACAAGAGACTTCTTGTATCTTGATTGCAGGGTTGCTTGAGAGGGGATACCTTTGACCACTTCCTCCCTGAGTTCGATAAACCAAGGGTGATCCACTTAAGGGAAAACTTGCTGCTGTTCTACAAACCTCTGCACTTGGAGGCCCAACAACTGTCTACAAGAATAGAAGTGTGTAGACATCAAGCTATTTTCTGGCGTCATTGCCGGGGAGGTAAGGTTAAAGGTACTCACATACTCCGGTGTGAGTTCTCGAAGTTATTTCCTTTAGATTCTACAATTTTGTCTTTTTGTTTTCACTCGTTAGTCTTAATGGAAAACAACAACAAAATTAGAGAGCTTTATAGTATTTATCTTGAGTTAGGACATGAAGTGTTTGAAGAGAAATTAAAAAACCTATGGAACTTTATTTGCATGCTAATAGCAATGTTGTTAGTATGAATTCTTTGGATACCATTATTGCTAATGTTATGGAAAAGTCTATGCTTGGGAAAGCTAGTCTTTATGAAAATGATCTTTTTAGTTCCCTAGGTTTGGAAGCTAGCTATTCTATTGCTTATGAGTATGATATTTTCAGTCCACCTACTATTGAGGAGAAAATTAATTATGATTACAATATGCCTCCTATATTTGATGATTATGCTGATGACAATAATAATGATAGCTATTTTGTTGAATTTGCTTCCACTACAATTAATAAGAATGACTATGCTTATGTGGGGAGTATTAATTCTTTTATGCATGTGGCTCATGATAAGAATGTTTAATTTGATAGTTATATTGTTAATTTATTCATGATGCTACTGAAAGTTATTATGAGAGAGGGAAACATGGTTTTATGTATCTCAATAATATTAAGTTTCCCCTCTTTATGTTGAAAATTTTGAAGTTGCACTTGTTTGTCTTTCCTATGCTTGTTGCTTTGTGCTTTCATGACTTGTTTCTTCACAAGATTCCTATGCATAGGAAGTGGGTTAGACTTAAATGTGCTTTGAATTTCCTTCTTGATGCTCTCTTTTACTTAAATTCATATTTCTTATGTGAGCATCTTCTCAAACTATCATGCCTAACTTAAAGGCATTAAAGAAAAGTACTTATTGGGAGATAACCCAAAAGTTTTAGTTGAGTCTTGGAAGTTATTACTTCAGTAATAACCTCTAATGAGAGAGAAGTAATGCTTGGGAAAGTTGTTGTCCCGATTTTTGTGCTTCATTGTAAAAATTCGTGTAAAATCTCTGTACGTTGTTTTAAGGCGTGAATTTTTCTGCTTCTACCGCAGGTTGTTATCTAACGTTCATTAGTTCAACACTTTTCGATTTGAGCAACAGAAGGTCTTCGAAAAAATTGGATTTTACCTGCTGGTCTGTTTTAACAGATTTCAGCCATTATTTGCATTTGCCTCTTAATCTCTTTATCTTTGAGTTCTCTTTGATCACTTGAACTTTTTAAAGGAAGTGATACAGTAGCTTGTGTTTTAATGGAAGTTTTACTTGTGTTGAAGCTGAACCAAAAGACTTATTATCTTGAATGCACTAATGTTGCTAATGAAGAGTGTGTGAAGTTTTGTATGAAGGAAATTTTCAGGTGTAGGGAAAGAATGATGTAATGAGATGAAGAATGGAAAAAAGCTCAAGCTTGGGGATGCCACCCCGTGTGACCCCATGAAATATTCAAGAGGTACAAGCGTCCAAGCTTGGGGATGCCCAAGGCATCCCCTTCTTCATCAATAAAAATCCCAGGTTTCTTCCAAACACTTTATTTTTATTGTTTCATGCACAATTGTGTTGTTCTTGGAGCGTCTTCGTTTTCGTTCTTAGTTTTCATTTGGTTAGTTTCCTTTGTTTGCTGCAATAAGTTGGTTGGATCCCAACACTTCTTTTGGAGAGAGACACACTCTGCTTTCATTGTTTAGAACACTCTAGTTTTCATTCTTATTGTCTTGTGAGTGTTCTCTTTTGCTAGCAATGGGTTTTGCCTTAGTTTTCTTGTGCTTTCAGCTTAGAATTTTTTAGTTCTTCCTTTTGGATTTGTGAGACAAGGTCACTGATCTTTATTTATTATTATCTTTGTGAGTTCTTTCAAATAAGTTGGTTTGGATTGGAAAAGAGTAGCAAAGTTCATGCTTAAGTGGTAAAAAGGAGCTTGTTTTTGACTGTGGCTTAGACTTTGTCATGTCATGCTAGATGTTACTTTGACCTTATGCTTAGTGATTATTTCTGTAGCATGACTTGTTCCAAACAATTGAGATTGCTTAATGTGCCTTGAAAGAATCATGTGCTGTTTTAGCATACAAAAGCATAATATTGTGGTATTCTCCTTTGATGCTTTGTTTGGGTTGATTTGGCGCATGCTCACACCATGATATGACTATCCCAAGTCACCATAGCCTCGATGATCATTTAGTTTTCGACTTGTAATATCACTTTATGCTTTTATTAATGATGTTTTGTCGCTTTGCATGATTATGGCCATTATTGCTCTCTTAGTTGGTCGCTCCCAGTCTTTTGCTAGCCCCCATAACAAAGTATGAGTTCCACTCATGCATCCAACTCCAAAGAAAACCAAGTTATTCCAAAGAGTCCACCATAACTACCTATTAGCATTTGCTATTCCAAGTATATTCATGATTTGGCGCATGCTCACACCATGTTATGACTATCCCAAGTCACCATAGCCTCGATGATCATTTAGTTTTCGACTTGTAATATCACTTTATGCTTTTATTAATGATGTCTTGTCGCTTTGCATGATTATGGCCATTATTGCTCTCTTAGTTGGTCGCTCCCAGTCTTTTGCTAGCCCCCATAACAAAGTATGAGTTCCACTCATGCATCCAACTCCAAAGAAAACCAAGTTATTCCAAAGATTCCACCATAACTACCTATTAGCATTTGCTATTCCAAGTATATTCATGTTTTTATCTACCTTCCGAATTAAACTTGTTATGAGAAAACTAGTTATTAAAGCTCTCACGAACTTGAGGCACACTTTACTTTTCTTACCCTAATAAACTTGAACCATTGTGTCGTCTATATTGTATATGCTTGCACTTATATGTTGGGGATTAGCAGAACCATGTTGTCATGGGGAACGCTTTCAACATTGCACTACTACTTTGTACCTAGTTGATATCATGCTCTTTTGTCTATGGATGTCGTCGGTGTGAAAGGAAAGGGGAGCTTGTAAGTCCATGGAGTTATGTATGTGTGTTAGAGAAATGCCTGGGCCGCCAGTCTAATCCATGCCAAATAATGGTGGAAACCTGCAGCGTAACCATAATGAGCAATCTATGAAGCATTCTTCTTATCAAAAAAGAGATTGAGAAAAAGAGAAAAAGAAAAGAAGAGATATGAGAAAAGCGGAAAGAGAGAAAAAAGCACCATTTTCCCATGGTAAATAAGAAGATTGTTGAGATGCTCGCTGTCTGCTTGCCTTGTCATTTTGATATGGGGATTCTTCCGTATCATCGGGCAAGGGGTACCCTGCTATGGTTCTCTATGATACACATGTACTTACTATGACAAGAACTTACAGGTAACTAAACTTGAGTAGCATGAGGAGCAACCCTCGTATTCAAGGGACATGAGATTTCCAACTTATACTTTGTCAATCATATACTCCATAGTTTGTTCACTTTAACCTTAATCACCTAAAGATGCTTATGATAGGGGCAATGAGAGCTGAAGGCTAATAAGTACCATAATTTTTGGAAGCTTTTTATGAGACTTGAATCCCTGCTTCCTTCTATGAAGGGCCTTTCTTTTACTTTTATGTTGAGTCTCCATTTTCTATCTTTATGCACCTATTAAAAGAGCATAGTGGTCATTCTTAGTTTAATGTGCATTGTACCAAAACGTGTTGATTGATTCATAACTTTGGTATTGCTTGTTCTTAAACCATTTGTATCTAGTCACCCTTATGAACTTTGAAGGTGTCCTATGCATTTATGTTTTGCTACACTATGAGGGACAAGCTGAATACCACTCTTATTATGTTTTCTATATGTGAAACAAACAAACGTCTTTTAATGCATTGTTATTCATGATCTTTTGTTTGTACCTTTTCATGTTACAACATAGTTGCTATGTCTTATTGTTAGAACTCTATCTTTCATGTTCATGTTTAGAGTACCTTGATCCCAGCTAACAATGATTTTACAATAATGATGATCAATATTATGTTGGCTGCATGTCACCTCAAAAATTATATTATTTTTATCGTTTACCTATTCGAGGACGAGCAGGAACTAAGTTTGGGGATGTTGATACGTCCATAACGTATCTATAATTTTTGATGGTTTTATGCTAATAATATGCTTTTGATACTCTTTTTTATATAAAGTTTATGATTTATTTGGACTAACCTACTAATAGTTGCAAAAGTGCACAATGTTCTTGTTTTACACTTTAATGTGTAGGAATTACCAAGAATACAAGTGGAAACCTTGTTGGAGTCAAATTGGGATTTTCCAGAAATCTGTCTTAGAACTCTTTTTGAAGATGGTCAGGTTTCGGGTCGAATACGGCGTCAAACGGAAAACTCTTCAACTACAAAGTTGTTGCAAATTTCACGACAAACATTCTGGACATAAAATTTAGCTGATTCCGAGTCTGGACGGGCCCGATAGGCCCGATTTACTGCAGCCCAAGATGGGGTGACGGGAATCCAAGAAGCTATATAAAGGAGGAAACCTAATTCGTGGGAGAGACCTCCACCCACGAATTTCAAGCCTCCAGCCACGAAAAGTTCCGCAGCACCGCCACCACCGAAGGGGAGATTCGGGGGACAGAAAGTCTCTGTTCCGGCACCCTGCCGGGACGGGGAAGTGCCCCCGGAGCCATCTCCATCGATCTCCACCACCATCTCCATCGCCGTTGCTGATTCCCATGATGAGGAGGGAGTAGTTCTCTCTCGAGGCTAAGGGTTCTACTGGTAGCTATGTGTTTATCTCTCTCTCTATATGCATGATCATATTGTGATCATGAGCTTTGTAATCAAGTAGATCTACTTTGCTACTCAAGTGCTTTAATAGATCTCTGCTCTCCCTATGTGTGTGAAAGTGACAGCGTGCACACCATGGTGGCACTTAGGCTAGATATTACAAATACTTGTTATGAGTTATATTTGGAGGTGGATGTCTTTATGAAATTGTGGTGTTTGTTGGAACCATCTAGTGCTCAAGGTGATAGTGTGGGGTTTTCTAGATGGGAAAGCGAACTTTGAGGTGTGTTGTTATAGCCCTACCATGGATTAGAGTGTCCAACCGGAGAGTAGTTCAGAGTAGTATCATGAAGAAAAGATATTTATATGAGAGTGTTCACTAGTGAAAGTATGATCCATAGGCCTTGTTTCTAAGCATTGAAACTTCGTTTGCAACTAGATATGTTACATGTTTGCTTGCTGCTATCTTTATTTCAATTTTCCTTTAGTCTCTTCCATGCCATCAAGCTATATTCTGGCACCGTTGTCTTTTATCCATACCACTTGTATTTCACTATCTCTTCGCCAAACTAGTGCACCTATACACCTGACATGTGTATTGGGTGTGTTGGGGACACAAGAGACTTCTTGTATCTTTATTGCAGGGTTGCTTGAGAGGGGATACCTTTGACCACTTCCTCCCTGAGTTCGATAAACCTTGGGTGATCCACTTAAGGGAAAACTTACTGCTGTTCTATAAACCTCTGCACTTGGAGTCCCAACAACTGTCTACAAGAATAGAAGTGCGTAGACATCACTAGCCATGCATGAACCTTAATTACATTTGTCCATGGTGCTAGGGTTCATCCCTCTATGCTAGGGTTCATCCCTCTGTGCTAGGGTTCATCCCTTGATGCCATGTTTATCTAGGGTGGTTTCCTACTGAATCTAGTTGTGTATGACTTACTACTATACTGTGGTTCTCAGTGTTAACAGTTATTTCTGTCAGTAGGCTGTTAACTGAATTTTTTCTCACTGTCCTGTATTATGGCTATGATCTGGGTTGAGATTAGCTCTCTGGTTCTTGTTGATATGCTTTGGTATGAAAGAATTGGAGTTGGATATCTAATCCAATTACTCTCTAATACTTGCACATGATAGAATCAAATATGTCAAATATGATTCGTAATTGTTATGTTAGGAAAATGATTAGATGTTCTTTTGCAAGCATTGTATTATGGAATCCCTGGTAGAAACTGCTTGGTTAGGATAGGCTCATGTGACACCCTCATTTCAGTGGTACACAAGTTCATCCAGATAATAGACTGTTTTCTATTTGTGCTCTATTGTGCTTGAGAGTTGCAAAACATTTTATTGGGTAAATTAGCCTGTGATGCTGGTCTGAGGCAAGGCTACAGAAAAGTATCTATTTTCACCTGCTGCTTTACTTCTTTAATGATCTGTGATGGATGCCTCTAAGTATCAGTCCTATAGTGCTTGTGGAATTTACTTTGTTGATTCTTAGTAGGTTTAATATGATAGATCCCTACTGTTTGAGCTAGATCCTGAAGCTACGATTTACTTCCGAGGTGCTACCATCCATGGGATGTGCCCAGAATTATCTACTTAAGACTGCTGTCAAATTGGCTGTAGAAATCTATGTATTTCTTCAAGATCCATGATGCAAAGGCTGAGATCTTGGTAGTAACTTGTAAAGATTTATCATTGGTTGTTTGTATTTCTTCTAGGATGGATATACACCTCACTTGGGTGTTTTTTGAGAAGATCATATAAAACAACACATGCTATATTTAATTTATGATGATTTGATCATGTGATGGTTTTATGTGTACTCACCATACTACTTGATGGCTGGTAAGGTTGTGGTGTTGCTTGCTGGCTTGATCTTGTTAACTTGTGCTTGCTGGCTTGATCTGACTCTGCACATCTTGGTGCTGCTCATGTGATCTTGTACTTGGCCTTGCTATCCACCTGCTCCACCCCCTCCTTATGTTACCATCTTGTGGTGAACTGGTGGTTGATTTCATAGACTAGCTGGTGGTTTTGTTAAGGTTTTGGCAAGTTCAACGAACTCTGAGTGTGTGCTTGAGAAGGAGAAATGAGTTCCTGTAACTATGCTTTGACTGGTGCTCTGTTTGAGTGCTTGTACTGCTGCTACTGTCTTGATAGCACACTCCATGCATTTTGGTGACTAAGCTATATGGATGTGTGGTCTGGTTGTGTGGCCTGGTTGTGGATCAGATCAAGTGAAATAATCTTCAACTGTTTCCCTTTTACTAATTACTGTCCTCGTGGAACTTGCCCCTCTTTTATTACTCTTTGATGTAACATGAACAGTGCATTTCATTGTTCACCACTAAGAGTAAAATTAACTAACTAACCCTTTATTTTCCTTTTAGTTGTTTATCTTATTTGCAGGAACAAGATCTGGACATGCAAGATTTAATATAGGAGTAGATAGGTAGTATAGGTTTTAATTGTAACCTTCTTTTTATTCTTTTTGTAAAGAATCTTGTAAAGATATTATTATAAGTTAATAATGTTTGATTTCTATTCTTTGTAATCTTCTGCTTTTGATGTATTTATCACCAGTTGTAATCTTATTATGGAATAAAGAAATAAGAATTCATTTCTTATTTAATTGTCCTTGTCTTAAATCCTTATTGTTGTTTACTATATCTATAATTTAACTAAACAATGTTAATAAGGTAATTTGGAAAACAATTCAATATTACAAACTTCTAATTTTCAAATACTTTCAAATTGATTTAAATTTCAAATTTGAATTCAAAATAACTTCCCCAAAGACTTAATAATTCCTAAAGATCATGTCAAAATTCATAGTAGTCACTAAAAAAGAGCTATTCCTACTTCTAGTTAGTTAAAAGAACTCTGATCTCTTTAGGTTTTTGTTTGGCGAAAAATTTACCCTAATTTTTATAGATGCATGCATGCACAAACTTAGATTCCTATTTCTACCCTTTGTTGGATCCTAATGCTGCGATGTTACAGACTTCCCCCCTTAAATTAAACTTCGTCGTGAAGTTTGTGGATGAGTACCTGAATAGTTCTAGATATGCTTCTCTTAAGTCATCCTCTTTCTCCCATGTGGCTTCTCGCTCTAGGTGATGTTCCCATTGTACCTTGCAGTACTTGATTGCCCTGTTTCTCAACCTTTTCCAGTTCTCCTCGAGAATCTTACAGGGTTTTAAGACATAAGACAAATATGCTTGTAACTCAATCTCTTGATGTGTGATAGCATCATCTGGAATTTTAAGACATTTTCGGAGTTGTGATACATGGAAAACATTGTGAATCTGGGCTAGCTTTTTGGTAACTCAAGAGTATAAGCTATTGTTCTATTCTAACTCAGTTCTTGAATGGCCCAATATCTTGGGCTTAGTTTTCCTTTGACTCTGAATCTCTTCACTCCTTTCATCGGACTTACTTTGAGATATACCATATCCCCCACTTCTGCATGCCATGATCTTTGGCATTGATTAGCATAACTCTTCTGTCGACTCTGAGCTATCTTCGATCGATCTCTAATAATATCGATGATATCTTGCTTTTCCTTGATATAATCTGGTGCAAATTCCTTGCTACTACCAGGTTCATACTAGCATATAGGTGATCTACACTTCCTACCGTATAGTACTTGGTAAGGTGCTTCCTTTAGACTACTTTGATAGCTGTTGTTGTAGGAAAATTCTACCAACGGTAGATGATCTTCCCACAAACCTCCAAAATCTAATGCACAAGCTCTAAGCATGTCCTCCAAGATTTGATTGGTCCTTCCTGTCTGACCTCCATTTTCTAGATGATAGGTTGTGCTGAAATCCAACTTTGAGCCAAGTGCTTCATGTAATTGTTTCCAAAATGCTGACGTAAACATAGATCCTCTGTCTGATACAATTTTCTTGGGTACCCCGTGCTTACTCACAATCTCTTTGACATAGATTTCCACTAAGTTTTAGCATTATCCTTTTGGTTTACTGGAATAAAATGCACACTTTTTGTGAATCTGTCCACAATCAACCATATCATATCCTTCCACTTCGGTGTCATGGGTAATCCTGGGATAAAATCCATACCAATTTCTTCCCACTTCCATTCTGGAATTTCCAGAGGTTGTAATGGTCCTGCTAGACTTTGATGTTCCGCTTTTACCCTTTGGCAAGTATGGTATTCAGATACATACTTTGCAATATCTCTTTTCATATTGTTCCACCAAAATAATTCTTTTAAATCCATGTACATCTTTGTACTTCCAGGATGTATAGAATATGGTGTTTCATGGGCTTCCTGAAGTATCACCTCTCGAATTCCTGGCACATCTGGTACACAAAGATGGTTTTGAAACCATAAAGATCCATAATCTCCTAGGTGAAAAACGGATGTTTGACCTTGAGAGATTCTTCAAACTTCTTCAGCAATGAAAGGGTCTTCACATTGATGTCTAAAAATTTCATGCCAAAGATCACTACTCCGCTCTTCAACTACTCTCATGGTAGCTAGTCCTCCAAGAACTGTTGTACTTATAAATTGTATTTCCAACCTTTCCAAATCCATCTGCAATTCTTTTGGTAGTTCTCTATTCATGGGTTGCGTATCTATGCTTTTCCGACTTAAAGCATCTGCCACAACATTTGCTTTTCCAGGGGTATAATTGATTGCTAGATCATAAGCTTTAATTAACTCCAGACAACGCTTCTGTCTCATATTCAACTCCTTTTGAGTGAAGAAATATTTGAGACTTTTGTGGTCAGTGTATAACTCATACCTGGCGCCATAGAGAAAATGCCTCCATCCTTTTAAAGCAAAGACTACCGCTGCTAACTCTAAATCATGAGTTGGATAATTCACTTCATGTGGTTTTAGTTGGCTAGATCCATAAGCAATTACCTTACGATCTTGCATAAGCACACAACCTAATCCTTCCTTAGATGCGTCACAATATACTGTGTAATCTTTTCCTATTTCCGGAATTGCTAGGATTGGTGTGGTAGTTAATCTGGTTTTCAACTTCTAAAAACTCTCTTCGCACTTCTCATCCCATATGAATGGTGTATTCTTTCTTAACAATTTGGTCATTGGTCTAGCTATCTTGGAAAAACCTTCAATGAATCTCCGATAATAACCGACCATGCCTAAGAAACCTTGGATTTACTTCACATTGGTTGGTGCCTTCCATTCCAGCACTGATTGAACTTTGGACGGATTTACAGCAATTCCATCCTTACTGATCACATGACCAAGAAACTCTACTTCGTCCAACCATAATTCACACTTGCTGAACTTAGCATAAAGCTTATGCTCTCTTAGGGTTTGCAATACTATTATCAAATGCTCTGCATGCTCTTCTTTAACCTTAGAGTATATCACAATATTGTCAATGAATACTATGACAAATTTTTCCAGGTACGGCATGAAGATTTTGTTCATCAAATTCATGAATATTGTTGGTGCATTGGTCAAACCAAAAGGTACGATGAGATACTCATGGTGTCCATACCTTGACACAAATGTTGTTTTAGGAACATCTTCAGGTTTAATTTTTATCTGATGGTATCCTGATCTTAGATTAATCTTGGAGAATACTCCAGCTCCCTTGACTTGGTCAAATAGATCTTGAATTCTTGGTAATGGGTACTTGTTCTTGATGGTGACATTGTTGAGATTTCTGTAATCTCCACACATTCTTCGTCCTCCATCTCTTTTATCCACAAAAATTATCGGAGTTCCCCACGGGGATACACTCTCCTAAATAAATCCTTTTCTGGCTAACTCATCAATTTGCTCCTTAAGATCTTTTAATTCTTTTGGCCCCATCTTATATGGTGCTTGGGGTATTGGTGATGTACCAGGTATCAGGTCAATAGTAAAATCTATTTCCCGATTAGGTGGCATTCCTGGTAATTCTGCTGGAAAAACATCTTGGAATTCCATCACTATAGGAATATCTCCCAATTTGACCTCCTTTATTGAGTTCAATTGCAGATCCAACATGATATCACTACAACAGGAACAGTTTTGGTAACACAATGAAGTAACACTTAGGAAAATGAGTTACAGAGTAAAATAGCAGTAACGCATTATGTGTGTTGCATATTTGACGGTAACACATAGTCGGTAAGGTCCCAAAGTGTGTTACGGGGACATTGCCATTGTAGCATATAAATTTGTGTTACGCCAGATGTGTTACAAGTTATGTGTATTGTAACACATAGTCATGAGTCGGTGGACGGTGTTACAAGATATACAACTCGGTGAAACAACCGAATTTTTCACAAAAAAGAGAAATAGTGACACAATGAATTCAAACATAAGTTCGAATATGCACTATCAGGCGTGATGTTTTCCCAAGTATCTTATGTATATGACATAAACTTGTATATATTTTCCTATTATTTGAACCTTATTAGAGATAAATATGACTCAAACTGGAATTACTTACAATAATTACGGATAACTTGTTTTATCTATAAATATACTGTAGTAAATCTATATACAAATTTTATTTTGAAAGGTAAAAAAAGGTACACTGCTGTTGAAGCATATTATAAATACGCCGAGCGCTCAAGATCCCTGTCGTCCGACGCCCCTGCTCCCAACTACGGCATCCTGGGTAGGGGTGGGGGCGGGGTGGTGCGGTTGAGCCCATGTTTGCTGCCGACGGCACCGGGTCTGGTGACCCCGACGCCACGTCCACAGCCTCAACCAAGGGCTGCCTGACGATCATTTCTCGTCCAAGGTCTGCTCTTCCCCAAATCCTCAGCACAGGTAAAATCCTAATTGTTCAATTCAAATATGCATGACCCATTAGACATTTAGAAATTTAGAAAACAATGCTCCTGTTGTTCGTGCAATTGTTGCTGGAAGTTGATCAAATATTCATGTTCAAGTCAGTATGCAAGGAATGTTCCCCTTTATTAGTTCTGTTTAAAAAAAATTGTTAGCCTCTTGTCATGTGCTGATTTGTTGTCTAGTGCTAATACCGTTATGCAATACAAGTTTATTTACTATTGTACTCATATGCTAGAATGGAATCGTCATGTACTCATATGCTGGAGTGTTGGAGCTGTTTAAACAGCCTTTTATAGCAGTTGTGGCAGCACCAATGACTCAGACTGTGGCACCTCCGTGCACCAACGACTCGCCTTTTCTCCAGGTGATTCACGTGATGTCTTTACCCGCTGTAAATTGGTTCCTTGAGTACTTTTTATTGTGGATGATTGCAGATTATAATTACTCTCTGTGATTTTAGGTTATTAATTGGTTAATGTGTTCACACAAATGTTGTATCAGTTCGACTAGGCTATCTCACAGTTATTGTTTGGTGGATTGTTCAAACTAAAGTCATTCAGTTGGTTTGCTAGAATGTATATTTATGTATTTCAGAGGTTTCGCAAAACTTTGGGCTGAGAACTCTGGAGTCTAGAATTTGGCTGTTGTTTGGACAGTCTTCTGAGATGTTAGAGAGCGTTCAAGGTTTGATTTATCCATTCAGTATGTTATGCTCATTTACCCTTGTCTACTACATTAGCTATCAAGAACCTACATGTTCCCTTCTCTAGAAAGTAAATACCAAAGTTGTTGATATACTTGACAGTTAAGTTGCCGTTGCAGTTTCTGAGATTTCCTTTGCTAGGAAGTTAATTTTCTCCATAGCCTATAATTCTACTTTGTCGGCTCTTATAAAATGATTCAACTGTGTTTCTGACTTTCTGTAGTTATTTGTATTAAGTGCTCCATATTTTCTTTCAGTATGGACTGAGCTTCAGGAACTTATTGCACTTGGTCAGTGCGTGAGTTTCTTTTAACTTAATGGGGACAGTTCATAATGGTTTAGTCAGTGTCACTGAATTATTGTATGCCATTATGTCGAAATAAAAGTAATGCTGTTTGCAGCTCTCTTCCACCACCGCCTAATCTAGAGGTCTTGGATGTGGTTGTTGAGAAAGCTGTAGATCAGGCTCTTGCATGGATAAAGAAGGTGTTAGCTGTTGCCCACGACATTTCCATCAAGAGAGATAGGATAATGTTTTATACAGGTATCTCTCTTGCGCACCTATAACTTGTTTGTGTAAGTTCCGGTCGTGTGTTCCCATAGCACATGCACATGCACATGCTTCTCTCTATCTTATGTATATTCTTCTTCTGTTTCATGACCTGCTTGGTGCAAAGGTTATAATGGCTTTGTAGGTGGTTTCATGTCTCAAGATGCTCTTCAACTTTATGCTCATTTTCTTCCTTCTGGTCCCATGGGTTTCTATAATTTCTGAATATGCAGTGTTGATGGATAGGAAGAACAATATCCATCATTACAGTGAGATTTTTGTCTATCTTTTGCATTAATATTTCTTGACATGCAATTTAGAACCGTGTGTCTTGATTAAGTGATACCCATATGTGCCACCAATTCTATAGCCCACGTATCTTGCTTCAAAATTTTAACACTTCCTGTTCTTTCCTGTGTAATAAAGCAAAGTCTTAAGATTTTTAGGGAGTTTCTATATGCTTTGCTAGTCAAACATCGTACATGACCATACATTCAGTTTTATAGACTTGACTTGACATGATCATGTGTAGGCAAAAGAAATATTATGCTCTAAATGAAATCATAAGTTGAAACTATTATTCTAGTTATGGTGTCATGTACAGTGCTAATGTAGTGCAAGCGAACTTTATAAAAAATGTTGATTTTCTGTTATATGCACTTTTCCCTAGATCTGTTCCTAAACATGTCAATCTTATTAGCATTTGCCATCTAGTACATCATGCAAAATTGGCATATTTCTTCTGTTCATGTAACTGAACATTTACTTTAACTTTTGCAGGTACTTTGGTGTTATCTCGGTTTTTGAGATTGGCGTAGGAATCAAGTCTTTTTGGTTTCAGCTCATAACATTATGACTCTGGACTAGTTATCAACTTTTCTTTGTTCTTGTTCACTTGGCCATGTGAATCCGATTTAATTGTCATAGGTCTAGGAACTTTGCCTAAACCCACGACAACCTAATCGGATCAGAGGTTGTAGCTGTTTGCGTCCCATTCATGTAAATAGGATTTACATATGTTGTTATGTATTTTGTGATTGAAATGTAATTGGTTATATTCATGAGCCTGAAATTGAACTGCGCTCTCCAATTTTAACGGAAACGATTTGAATCCATAATTCTATCGGATTTCATATTGAAATAGGTACACTAACATTGTAACAGAAATTTAAATGTGTATCAATGCAAGGAATTGGAGAAACAAAATAAATTAAATGCAATGTCATCAATGTACTAAATGTGGCATCCATGTAACCTTTCCTACTATCTAAAAGTGCATGTGTCATCGCCACACCATTACCACATCACCATCAATTATGAGGAAACCATTCAATGAGTTGCCACATAGATTACCATGTCAGCACACATGTCATCCATGTCACAATCTCATCTCATTATCGTGTCCAATATTTGAATAAATATGTGTTACGGGAGCTACTAGAAGGTGTTACAAATTGTGTTACTATATTAGAAAACTATGTTACTAGTAACTTTACTGTGTCCAAAACTTATGTTACTATTTGTGTTACCATAGTTACGAAAACGTGTTACTATCTCATCTAGTAGCACATATTGTCCATGTTACAATAGTAGAACTGTAACACGGATGTCAACATATAGTAACATTTCTTGTGTGTCGCAGCGAATACCTCCTAGTAACACGGTTTAACGTAACACTCAGCAAAATGTGTTACTACATGGCCTAGTAACATGATTTTGTACCTATGGTAACACAAGTGTGTGTTACCAAAGCTCTGTCATGTTGGCTATGTTTATCCACCTGATAAACTATCCTTCCTCCACTTTGAGACTTGATTGAAATGGTTTTCTCCTCACAGTTGATCTGAGCTCCATAGTCCGTCATCCAATCCATTCCCAACACTACTGTTATTCCCCTTAATGGAATCACATATAGATCCGCAAAATAGGTTTGACCATAGATTGAGATGACTTGGTTTAACTAACTACCACGATCCCTCCGGCAGTAACTACGGTCATAGGTTTTTCTAACGGTGCCCTTTTAATCCTGAACTTATCACAAAATTCTTCAGATATGAAAGAAGTAGTTGCACCTGTATCAAACAAAACTTTTCCAGGATTTGTGAGAATATTGAGCGTACCTATCACCGCTTGTTCCGAGTTATCCACCTCCTCCAAGGTTGCGCAATTCAGCTTTCTAGTAGGTCTACCTCTCTTGCCATTGTCATTTTTGCCATAACTTCCACCTCTATTAGGTTGTCTACCTCCGCCTCTTGCTTAACCACCGCCTATTGTAGGCCAACCACCTGGTGGTTTGCTTGGGCAATCTGGCTTAATGTGCCCCTTCTGACCACAACCATAACATATGATTACTAGCTTTTTACATTCCTTTTAGAAATGCCCTGGAATACCACAATTGTTGCATATAATATTCCTCCTGGGTTTGGACTGACTTCCACTACTATTCTTGTTAGGATTGTTGTTGAAGGGTCGATTCCTGGGTTTGAACTCCAAATTAGGTTTAGGCTTACTTGCTTGAATCCTCTTGGTTTCCTTCTTTGCTCTCTTCCATCGGTCCTCTTTGACATTCTTATAATCATCCTCAAATGTGATTGATGCATCTAGTAACTGTTGAAAAGTTGCTTTATTGTCCAATCTCAGTTGCATCTTCACAAATGGATTTAAACCACGCAGGAAACGTTTCTTCCTTTTCTCCTCAGTGCTCACTTCATCCTCAGCATAACGAGATAGTTGACTAAACTCCCGGATGTACTTCATGACACTGGCATATCCTTGTTGAAGCTCTTCAAAATCCCTATGTTTCAACTCCATCACACTTTCTAGAACATGATACTCACGGAATCTCTGCTTAAACTCCTCCCAGGTATACTCCCTACATGGAGGTTGCATTGTTAGCTGATTCTCCCACTAAGATGTTGCAGGTCCAGTTAAGAGATATGTTGTATACCTCAACTTTTCCTCATCATTGCACCCTACAGTCTTCAACTTTCTCTCCGTATCTGCTAGCCAATCCCCTGCATCCATTGGCTCAGGGGCTGATGTAAAATGTAACGGCCTTGCATTTTGAAAATCAGAAAGACTCACACCCCGTCCTTCAGGTTCCCTCTAATGCCCCACTCGATCCACTAACCCTTCCATGAACTTCTTCTGGGACTCATGCATCATTTGCATGTACTGCATAAAGTTCTGCTCCATCAATGGCCTCATTGGTGGTGGTGGTGGTAAATTTCCCTGCACTCTAGCGTCTTCATCCGCCTTTTCCTTAGTTTCGCGCTCCATGCGCTGCTGTTCAGTCTCGTCCTCTACACCCATTTCCTAACCCCCTATTCCTGTAGCATAAAGTGAAAACTCATAATTACATTATGCGTATGTGTTCTGAGCTCAACTTCATGCATAGAACTAGTCACACAATGGAAAACAAGATCCAAACAAAAACCAAATATGCATTACACACATATTATACATTACAAACAAAATAGTTTAATACGACGTCATTACAAGCCCATACCATTTAAGTATTACACTCATGTGGATACTATCCCACTTATATATTTACATCTAGTGCTCAGACTCTAACTCCCGTATCACCACTGGGATACTGCTCCTCAAGGTCACGCTCCCCAGAAGCTGCGACGTTCATCATACATACCCGGAATACAACTGTGCTAACGTGTAGTACGACGCACCGTCTGTGGAACTACTTACCTCTTCGACGGACGATACTCAGTATTAGAAGTCTCTAGACTTGACACATCATTAAGCTGAAGTGCGTCCATACCTTCCAAATCATCTAAAGTATCTTCAGAATCATCCTCATCACTGTCTTCTTCATCCATCTTCTGCATCCCGACTCTAGAGGAATCAACAGAATATTCCCCTCCTGGTGCTCCCCAAGTACTCTGCTGGGTATGATAATCCTTAGCTATGATTGGATAGTGCATGTTATCTGTAGTAGGATAATGTTCTAGTGACTCAAACACCCTTTCTTCAGGATCTTCCTCATCGGACTCTACATCCTCCACATGGACATCTCTTCCATCAACGGAATAAGATCTCACTCCCATGCGACTAGTCTGCCCGGTATCTCCCACTGAATCTTCCACGGGAATGGGATTCCCGATAGATCCATCCATCGATCTGTACCTCCCTCCTTCGGAATTTCCAATAGGTAGTTCCAAGTCCTCAGTTCCCTAAGAACTCTGTGGTACTGGATGACTAGTGCCCTCATCAGGATATCTAGTGGGTTATGCCATAGGTGAATAAGGATATGGTGTAAAAGATGCTGGATCTAGAGGTATATCCTTAAAAATTGGGTTACCCCTATCCTCTGCTTCATTCTCTAGTTTAGACGCTGACGAGGGTTTAACTCATCAATGCCCATTGTTATGGACTTAGGTTCAGGAATTGAGGAGCGCTGGAGATCTCGGTACGGCTAGCAAACAAGCACACAGGGACGCAATGTTTACCCAGGTTCAAGCCTCGTAGAGGACCCTACTCCTGCTTGTCTGCTCTTGATTGATGATGATCCGAAGGATTACAATGTCGCCGATGGCGGTGGATGCGCGATTGGATCTGGTATATGGGAGATCGTAGATCTATCTATTGAGGGAGTCGCGATGTCTAGATCTATTGTGGCGTAGCGTGGCGATTGAGAGGTTTGTCGTAGCGTGTCCTCCTCGTTGGACCCTCCTAGCCTTTATATATGGGGAGGCTAGGTCTCAGGTACCAATACGAGTTGGTTACAAGTTAGATTAGAACTCTAGTCTTGAGCTTTCCTTGTCTTGTGCGTTTGGGAGTCCGTGTCCATATGGGCTTCATACCACTCGAACCGTCATAGGCGTCATGGACCTTGGCAATTCGTCGAGTGGGCCTTCTGTCGGGCCGCACCAGGTAGGCTGTAGTCAAGTGCCTATTGGGCATACCCATTCCAGTAGCCCCCGAGTGTCCATGTGAATCGTAGATTCGGATGGAGACTCAGAAGTCTTCAGTCTTGCATTAGGCTGTCGGAGTCGACAATTATGTCGAGTGCGAAGCACTTCACCCGAAAGTTCATCGGGTCAGTCGAATTTATAGTAGTTCATAGGGATGATGGTAAACGTGCCTAGTGCGCTCGACGGATCGGGACCAGTTAATTGCTCTAGGGAAAAAACAACGTCACCTACTCAAACTCGAGTCCCCGGACTCGAATTCAGAAATTGCTGGCGTAATTCGACTCATGCCGCGGAGGCCTTACAGGAGTCGAATTCCAGTGTATGGGTGTGAGCACTCGACGCGTCCGTCAAGGCATATTCATCGTACCTGCAGGCACGGATATATCTCTAGTAGTGCGCATCAGATGCGTTGCCAGGCCTTATGCAGGTCTTATCTTCACGCTGTAAGCGCGGCATCCGAATTTTGTCATCACAGAGATGATTCGGGTGGCCTAGGAGACGTAATCTCTTTGTAGGGAAAATATGAGGCGGAGTCGCCATAGCCTTCGAGTGTGGATGTTATCGACACACAGTACGATATACAAGGAAAATAATCATAGGGTGCGCGACCAGCGCTCCCTATGGGAGTAGCCCCCGAGTGCTTGGTTGAGTCGAAGACTCATGCAGGGACTAAATAACTTTTGCGACTGCTGTCGTCTTTTGTTGCTTGTTTCAGTCGAATATGCTTTCAGTGCTCCCTATGGGAGTAACCCGAAGCCTACAATCGAATCGTATATTCGAGTGAAGGGTTTGTCTTGAATGCTCATACACCTGCATAAAATTCTTTCGGGTGCGCGAACAGCGCTCCCTATGGGAGTAGCCCCCGAGTCCTTAGTCGAATCGTGGATTCGAGTGAGAATGCAGAGCGTGTCACTCGAGGATCTTGTATATGCGCGACCAGCGCTCCAGCTTGGATTAGCCCCCGAGTGTCTGGCGGAGTCGTAGACTCGGGCAGAGACTCGAGTCTTGTATCTTGCAGTCGCGATCGATAATCACGCGAGGAGAAACCAGGAGTTCTAGCCAGGCGAATCAATGATGTGGATGGAGTCGACGCAGTCACTTCGGTTGAGTGTGCTGCCAACGTCGCATGTGTGTAGCACCAAGCGATGCAACCATCCGAGGAGGAACTCGACTCGGGTCTTGAGTGTATAGCGTAGCTAGTTGTTTTGTCGACTCCTGTTGGAGGACCCGATAGAATAGTTCGACGCAGTCGACATCCTTATAAGCTGCATAAAACATGAAGAATTGTGAAGTACTTGTATCTTGTAAAGGATATTTGCATGTCATCTTGTTATAGTATTTTCTGGTGCCAATCGAGTCGACACTTTTACACTGTATGCTAGGCCTTTTCGTTAGCCTGATTACCCTTAGTCTCAGTACCTTGCCGAGGTACTCGGAGTTGAAGGATTCGACGATCAGGCGGAATCAGCTACTCGGGATGTCGCGTATGAGGTGTTCGAGTGTGCGGAGTCGATGACACATTAGGTTACTCGAAGAGGGCGCAGCCCCCGAGTGTTTCGAGTGTGATTAAAGTAAGAAAGAAAATCAACTTGAAGTAGATAACTTAGCTTTATTGATAGTTGTCGCGATGAAGGAGTCGCAAGATCCGAAGCGATCGGCGGGTCGCGGGAGTCGAAGATTGTAGCGGCTCGCTGTCGCGGGAGTCGAGGGAGCCCCCGAGTCATCTGATATGAATACCGCAGCCGGTCGTTGAAGCTGAAGACCGCGGCAGGTCGCCGAAGCGGAGGGAGCCGCCGAGCTCTCGAGTCAAATATCATAGTGAATCACTAGAGTCGAAGACTATAGTTGACGTGGCAGCAAGTCATGCGGCGGACGTAGTCGACGCGGCGGATCGGAGTCGCGTGGTGATGACGAGTTGCCGTATATGAAGACTGTAACGGGCCATAGCAGTCGAAGACCGTATCGGGTCACCTCACCCAAAGACCGCAGTTGAAGACCGCAGCGAGTCGCGTGATGGAGTCGAAGACTCAGTAGGTCGGTGGAGTCAAAGGTTGTAATGGGTTGCCGTTGCTGAAGGAGGCAACATCTTGCCGGAGTCGAAGGTCGCAGCTCGTCGTTGGGCCGCCAATGATGAGGGAGCCCCCGAGTCGAGGACCGAAGCAGGTCGACGGGCGGTGTCGGCGATCCTCGAGTCACTAGATCCGAGGACCGCAACGGGTCGCTGGAGTCGAAGGACGCGGTAGATCGCCGAAGCGGAGGGAGCCCCCGAGCGCCTGAATCGCTGGGGCCGAAGATCGCGGCGGGTTCCTGGAGCCGATACGACTGACGGGTCATGGGAGTCGAAAACCGCAGCGAGCCGATGGAGTCGAAAGAGCCCTCAAGTGTAGCGTCGAGGTGGTTGATGGAGTCGAGACGAAGTTCGTGAGCCAATGAGGCGGACCGGAGTCAACGCGCAAGCAGGTCGCCGAAGCCGATGGTGGTAGCGAGTTGTCGCAGTCGAAGATTGTAGTGGGTCGTTGGAGCCGAAGTCCGAAGCACGTCGCTAGAGCCTAAGGAACCCCCGAGTCGCTGGAGACGATGGGCAGCTGGTCACCGCAGCCGAAGGCCATAGTGGGTCACCGCGATCAAAGACAGTAGTGGGTCGCACGACGAAGTCGGCGTAGCCCCCGGGTGTAGAGTTAGCGTGGTCGTGTAGTCGAGGTCGACAGAGTTGGGACAGTTTGTGCAGCAGCAATGAAGTGGTCCATGGTGAAGCGAAGTATACTGTCATAGCAATGTTGAAGTCGAGCAGTTCAAGTACCAAGTAATCGTCGGCCGACACGCTGCAATACTTTGTCTATTTGATCGATCTATCCAAGAACCTGTGCACGTAGCTAGTTTTCTAATCTCTTTTTTTCTTCTATGCTTGATCTAGTCCACGTGATGACGTGAAGTCTTTTTGTATGGAAATTCTCCTTGTCCGGTACGATCCCATCCATGAGTTGCATGGTTTCCCATCTAGTGTTGGTTCTTCTTTCACGTGAAGCTCTCTTTTCTTTCTATAGTGCACGTACGGACTCCCAGCCAAATACAATCCAACTGCCACTATTTTTGAACCTGCCATCCTTGTCGTGTAGGATTTGAAGTCTGTTGACTGTCTCGGAAATTGAATCCTAGCTGTAATCTTTTCCGATTCCTGACTCAACTGGATGTGCAGGTTCATCCACTTCCAATTTTCATCGTACTAGGCGGATCCCTACAGCAGAATCGATGCAAAATCTAGGATTTCGCCAAACTAGACGAGACAACGTCTTGGCTGGGTGCCATGTTTAGCTGATCTTTTTTTTTTGGCTCTTGATGGAAACTTGATGTAGTCCATGAAGTGGCCGTTTCTGCTGGCTCGGCCGAGAGACACAGAATGGCTTGTAGATCGTGTCGATGAGGATTCCCAGGCGTTGGTCGGTCGAAGCCGCGTGGCGATAAAAAATCGTTGCCATTGTTGATGAAGACGACGAGCACTACGAAGCACAAGAGCCGACCAGGCGCGATCTAGCCGATGGTGGCGACGATCGTGAGATGCCACCTGGATGATGATGCGAGGGAGCTAAATTAGATCTATTCCCCTGGTACCGACGATTCGTAGATCGCCGGGTTAATGGAGCCGTCGAAATCGCAACATCAGCGCGCCCAGTTCCCACAGACGGCGCCAATTGACGAGGGTTTAACTCATCAATGCCCATTGTTATGGACTTAGGTTCAAGAATTGAGGAGCGCTGGAGATCTCGGTACGGCTAGCAAACAGGCACACAGGGACGTAAGGTTTACCCAGGTTCAGGCCTCGTAGAGGACCCTACCCCTGCTTGTCTCCTCTTGATTGATGATGATCCGAAGGATTACAATGTCGCCGATGGCGGTGGATGCGCAGATTGGATCTGGTATATAGGAGATCGTAGATCTATCTATTGAGGGAGTCGCGATGTCTAGATCTATTGTGGCGTAGCGTGGCGATTGAGAGGTTTGTCGTAGCGTGTCCTCCTCGTTGGACCCTCCTAGCCTTTATATATGGGGAGGCTAGGTCTCAGGTACCAATACGAGTTGGTTACAAGTTAGATTAGAACTCTAGTCTTGAGCTTTTCTTGTCTTGTGCGTTTGGGAGTCCGTGTCCATATGGGCTTCATACCACTCGAACCGTCATAGGCGTCATGGACCTTGGCAATTCGTCGAGTGGGCCTTCTGTCGGGCCGCACCAGGTAGGCTGTAGTCGAGTGCCTATTAGGCATACCCATGTCAGACGCTAACTTCTCCCTTCGTTCAGGATTCGTTAAATCCTCTAACATATCAACCCGATCTTCTACAATAACCTGATGTGTCTTATACAAAGATCCAACCATCAGTCGATACAGATCCATAAACTTAGAAGCTAGTTTTGGATGCTTCTTTACTAAAGTAAGATGATCCGGTTCTGGTTCCTCGTCTATAGATTCATGAGGAATCACAGAATATGTGCTTCTAGCTAACTCTTCTGCTTTGTGCCCCCAAACATTGGCTATCGCCTCCACAATAACAACATGGTATGCTGCTAGGTGACTTCTATCTTCACCCATAGGTAAGTTGTGGTATAAACCAAGCTCCTTTGGTAGTTGGATGCTAACACGATATTTGGCTAACATTCTCCCATCATGGTATGTCATGGTATTGACTGGAATATTAGTTGTGCAACCAAAAACCCTCAGAAGTTCTCGAAGCTGTTCAGTTAAAGCCTCCTAATAATCATTGAGAGTCTCTTCTTTCCTTGCTAAGGTCTGTTTTGGAAACTTGGGTGCCATTTCCACTATATAGAAAATATTCATAATTAGTATCCATTAATCATAATGATGCATCATAATAAAGAATTATCGCACTAAAAAATATAATGAAGTATTCCTAATTGAATATTCATCATATAATCTAGAGAACTCTTTACCGTTGCTCCTAGACTCATACAGGTAGTTCCATTTACTAGGTTCCAACCTAGGGTCAAAGCAATTTCTCTGATACCAGCTGCGGTGACCCAGCATACCACTGCATATGTAGTACACTATAGTCGTTGACATGACACCCACAGAACACAATTCCATAAATATCACATCCCTCAGAGTTGTACAATAGAAACATTGCGGGTCCAAATTACAAACATACACACTTCATTATTATTATAATACCAAAAGTTCGAAACTTCAAAAGATTCAAACTTACAAACCAAATAACTTATCTCATAAGTTTATCGGAAGAACGAAAACACAACGGTAAATAAGACATGAGCTCAATAGCTTATTCTATAGAGTTTGGGGGCTGCTCGCCTCAACCTAGGTAACTAGAGTATGACCCGACAACTACTCTGACTCGTTGTCTTCAGCTCCATATTGTATCCCGTAGTCCACTCCTTCGATTCCACCGGATAGGTCTGGCTCTTCATAGTAGACGTCGTTCTGGACCTCCGTAGCATACACCTGGTCATCCTTCTGGCCCTCAAAGTCTAGCAAGGGGTTCAAAGGAAAGGGTGAGTAACAGCGTTACCCAGCAAGTTCACTATATGCAAGGTGGGAAGTTTGATGCTCTATCTACCACCTCGGACGATACGTCCTTGGTACTATGCAGTTTTGGTAAACATTTCTTCAAAGATTGATTTTAATTATCAAAACTATGCCCATCAGCCTTCACAAGTTGACTAGAACTTCATGGAGTTCCTTTCCTGCCACGTTCGTAGCTCCTTCCCGGAACAGGGAGTAACATGACACAATTTTTACACTCTGCAGAGGTGCGTTTCTTTACCCATAAGAGACCAACTCCTTGTTGCAAAACCGGGCATACTTTCCCATCCACAATTCCATGATGTGGGGCCCAGTAGATGATCCAAGCCAATCACTGCCCCCTTCGTGACCCCGCATGTCCCCTTGGTGTATGCCATGCCCACATATTGAATTACGACAATGGTTAGTACAGACCGTCAGATGCCAAAACTATCGTGGGACGTTGAGGTCTCCCACCCATATGCTGCATATCCTCTACGAATTACCAATAAATACACGCTACGAGGATAACAGCCACGACCTGGCCATCCGGATGCATGCGAGAGGAAGAAGATATAGCTGACTTCTCCATCCCATTCCAAATCTTATGGTTAACGCGTAATATACGGCACTAGAATCACTGATGTCATGGGTTATTAAGTCCTAGATGTTTTGCAATTGGAATCTTAGATTCCTCTGCAATTATTAGTATTTATCATCACTTAGGATGATAATAGCATTTCATTTGTTTGAGAAAATACTTATTTTCTATCTCCTTTAGAACATAGGTGATAACACACAATTTCCAAATATTTTCATAAAGACTATTCAAAGGACATGAGCAAGTTGTGAACTTGCCTTGTGACTTTGAGGTAGTGAAGTCGGATGCTTCCACCTAACCTTGAGCTCCGGTTTCTATAGAGAACCAATATTGCCCGGTAAGGACAATATTTAATTGAGCAATATGCAATGCATAGTAATGTCATGCAATGGTTTATTGTTTGCTTATTTGGATGCTTTACCCTTTTAGTAAAAGTTTGCTATTTTCTTTAATTAAAAGAAAAGTACTACATAAAGTCTTTAAAATCTTCATAAACATTATATTTAGTATTTTTATAATGTTTAGTATTATTTTAAGAGTTTAAAATTGAATTTATTTAATTTTTAACTCTTTAAAATATTTCATTAAAATTCCTTCAAGGAAATACGACTTTATTTTTATCACACTTAATTTACCCTCAAAAATACAAACTAGTATTTTTCTATAATAGCATTCCCTTTTATAATTGTAAAAATGAATTTTATTCAAATTTATGTGTTTGGTATATTTTTATAAAATTCCAAAGGAATATATACCTTAATAATAATAATTTTAAATTTAATTACCTAAAATTCCATTTGTTATTTTTCTTGAATAGAGGACATTTTTATGAGTTCATTGATATTTTATTTATATTTTTAGGATTTTTATTTTATTTCTTAGAATTATTTAAGTCATAGGTGTATTTTGGTTATTTGACAATTTAATTAGACCTTTTACTTTTAGATTGAACCTAGCCCATTGGGCTGGCCCGGCCCTGACTCGGCCCAACCTAGCTGGTTAAACCCTCTCTGTCATGAGTGGCCTAGTGCCACTCGATCTCTCCTTTTCTCTCTCGCGTTCACCTACTGGCTCGCTCCCGTAGAGCCGCCGCGATGCCGACACTGTCGCCGCTCGATTCGTGCCTCCCTGGACCACTCTGGCCACCATCGTGGTGCATTGCAAGGTAGTCGACGCCTCTCCACCATCTGGTCCTGCTTGATTCGTCTGTAGGTCTCTCTCTCGTCCAAATTGACTCCACACCGAACCCTAGGGTTTGGGGGTGCCGGCGATGTGGAGTCTCTCTGCCCGGTGGTGCTGTCCTGGGCTTATGGTGGTCCTGTCGTGTCGCCGCTGCTGCACACGTGACTGTGTCCATCGTGCCATGGCTTGGTGCGGGTTGTAGTGCCCTCAGGTGCTCCACGTGCCGTCGTGTGCACTCGTCGGTGACTCTGCTTCCTCTTCTAACTACAACGAGGACCACAGGTGAGTTCCTCTTCTCTCCCTCTCTGATACTCTGGCTTACCTTGCTACTTTCTGAGTGCTGGCCATGTCTGAACCCTAATTACATATGTCCATGGAGCTAGGGTTCATCCCTTTGTGCTAGGGTTCATCCCTTGATGCCATGTTTATCTAAGGTGGTTTCCTACTGAATCTAGCTGTGTATGACTTACTGCTATACCGTGGTTCTCAGTGTTGACAATTATTTCTATCAGTAGGCCGTTAACTGAATTTTTACTCATTGTCCTATATTATGGCTATGATCTGGGTTGAGATTAGCTCTCTGGTTCTTGTTGATATGCTTTGGTATGAAAGAATTGGAGTTGGGTATCTAATCCAATTACTCTATGATACTTACACATGATAGAATTTAGATATGTCAAATATGATTCCTAATTGTTATGTTAGGAAAATGATTAAATGTTCTTTTGCAAGCTTTGTATTATAGAATCCCTGGTAGAAACTTCTTGGTTAGGATAGGCCCTTGTGACACCCTCATTTGAGTGGTACACAGGTTAATCCAGATACTAGACTGGTTTCTATTTGTGCTCTATTATGCATGAGAGTTGCAGAACATTTTATTGGGTAAATTAGCATGTGATGCTGGTCTGAGGCAAGGCTATAGAAAACTAGCTATTTTCACCTGCTGCTTTACTTCTTTGATGATCTGTGATGGATGCCTCTAAGTATCAGTCCTACAGTGCTTGTGGAATTTACTTTGGTGATTCTTAGTAGGTTTAATATGATAGATCCATACTATTTGAGCTGGATCCTGAAGCTACGATTACTTCTGAGGTGCTACCATCCATGGGATGTGCCCAAAATTATCTACTTAAGACTGATGTCAAATTGGCTGTAGAAATCTGTGTATTTCTTCAAGATCCATGATGCAAAGGCTGAGATCTTGGTAGTAACTTGTAAAGATTTTTCATTTGCTGTTTGTCTTTCTTCTAGGATGGATATACACCTCACTTGGGTGTTTTTCTGAGAAGATCATATAAAACAACACATGCTCTATTTAATTTATGATGATTTGATCATGTGATGGTTTTATGTGTACTGACCACGCTACTTGATGGCTAGTGAGGTTGTGGTGTTGCTTGCTGGCTTGATCTTGTTAACTTGTGCTTGCTGGCTTGATCTGACTCTGCACCTCCTGGTGCTGCTTCTGTGATCTTGTACTTGGCCTTGCTATCCACCTACTCCACCCCTCCTTATGTTACCATCTTGTGGTAAACTGGTGGTTGATTTGGTAGACTGGCTGGTGGTTTTGTTAAGGTTTTGGCAAGCTCAACGAGCTTTGAGTGTGTGCTTGAGAAGGAGAAATGAGTTCCTGTAACTATGCTTCGACTGGTGCTCTGTTTGAGTGCTTGTACTGTTGCTGTCTTGACAGCACACTCCATGCATTTTGGTGACTAAGCTGTATGGCTGTGTGGGTCTGGTTCTGTGGCCTGGCTATGGATCAGATCAAGTGAAATAATCTTCACTTGTTACCCTTTTACTAATTACTGTCCTAGTGAAACTTGCCCCTCTTTTATTACTCTTTGATGTAACATGAACAGTGCATTTCACTGTTCACCACTGAGAGTAAAATTAACTAACTAACCCTTTATTTTCCTTTTAGTTGTTTATCTTATTTGCAAGAACAAGATCTAGACATACAAGATTTAGTATAGGAGTAGATAGGTAGTATAGGTTTTAATTGTAACCTTCTTTTTACTCTTTTTGTAAAGAATCTTGTAAAGATATTATTTTAAGTTAATAAAGTTTGATTTCTATTCTTTGTAATCTTCTTCTTTTGATGTATTTATCACCAGTTGTAATCTTATTATGGAATAAAGAAATAAGAATTCATTTCTTATTGAATTGTCCTTGTCTTAAATCCTTATTGTTGTTTACTATATCTATAATTTAACCAAACAATGTTAATCGGGTAATTTGGAAAACCATTCAATATTACAAACTTCTAATTTTCAAATACTTTCAAATTGATTTAAATTTCAAATTTGAATTCAAAATAACTTCCTCAAAGACTTAATAATTCCTAAAGATCATGTCAAAATTCATAGTAGTCACTAAAAAGAGCTATTCCTACTTCTAGTTAGTGAAAAGAACTCTGATCTCTTTAGGTTTTTGTTTGGCGAAAAATTTACCCTGATTTTTATAGATGCATGCACACACAAACGTAGATTCCTATTTCTACCCTTTGTTGGATCCTAATGCTGTGATGTTACATGGGTGGCCTAGTTAGACAGATCTAGAAGGGAGGCCCATGCCGGATAAAGGAAGGCTACACAAGAGTCACCGACATACTTGGAGCCTTGGAGTACAAGACACGGAAGACTAGTTCGTATTAGTGTAGGACTCTTTACCTTGTCCGGCAAGGACCTTTCCCTGTAAACCCTAGGTCTTGACGCCTTTATAAGCTGGCATGCAGGAGCCTTTAGGGCATACCTCTTAGATTGCTACGTACAACGTGCAACACCTCACAGAGCGAACCTATCTTTGGAACTCGGCGTATTGACATTATAGTGATTTATAGCAGGAGTAGAGTTCCGCCACCGTTGTGTGACTTGAACCTGGGTAAGCTGTGTTACCTCATACCCGCCAACTGTCCGCCTTACCCCACGTCTCTAAACACGCGCTGTGAGGACCCCTCCATGGCATACTCATCGGCAATACCACGATAGTTGGCGCCCACCATGGGGCAAGAGGCGCTTCGAGCTCTACACCGTGCGAGGTCCAATCTCTTTGTAGGAATCGGTGACACCGTATCCATCGGACGCATTCTCTTCTCTGGCAACATCCCAATCGTCCTTCCAGATGAGTTCTAGGTGCCGGTGAAGACGAACCCTAGCTCCCAAGAAGTCGGAAACTCGTCAAGCCCCGCACGGACCACCTATGAGCAGGACACATTCGCGGAAGGATCTGGGTCATACATCTCTTTGGAGTATGGTGGATCGGATCCAGAAAATTCAAGGCCGACCCAAACCGCCCATGTGTAGGATATAAAGGTGGAAAGACCTTGCAAATCCTCTTGGCTTCCTCGAGCATTAGAGATGCGCAGGTCAAACTTTGTCGGTGTAGTCACCATCTTCGATCTGGCCAGATGCGCTCAAAGGGATGGAGAACCTCCCCGCGAATACCTTGCCAGATGGATGAGGGTGAGGGACACCCTAGAGGGAAACTGTGTCGACGAGCTCGTGTACAGCTTCGTGGAAGGGCTCACACCGGAAACACTCCTCTGTCATACCCTCCGAAGGCGGCAGGCCCCAGGTCCTCTCACCCTCAGTGAGATGGTCGCCATCATCAACGAGTACGCGGATGCCAGCGAAGAGGCCGAAATGGCGATCACCGTCATAGCCAGAGGAGGTCACAACAACAACAGCCCGCCTCCATCACCCTCCACATCCGCCATCACCAACACCGAAGCCAACTTCGACTCCGTCCTTGACGCGTTGTACGCCAACATCAATATGGATGGCGGTGGCTCGGACGCTAACTCGGAGGAATACGACACTGTTATGAGGGAGCTCGAGCAGGAGATCGAGAAGGAAGACCGCGCCGAGAAGGCCAACACTTCCTACCAGGTGCTAGTACCCATTGGGAGCGTGATGGAAGAAGACGAACAGGAACCGGAATGTGAGAGAGCTCCGCCCACGTCAGTAGTTACCAGAGCAACAACAGTTAAGAAAGCCGCTGAGCCTCCGGCTCCAGCCAAAGCCATGCCTCCTCCGGTTATCCGCCCGCAACCGGCACAGGAACTCACCACGGCCCCCAATACTTCCCGACAATCAAATCAGCTGCCAATGCCACCATCAACGTCTGTAGCTGGCAACCCATTGGCTACTCCCGCCGACAAGGCAATCTACGACGCACTCCTCGTCGATCCTATCACCATTGCCCATATCCATAGCATTATGGAGCTTGATGAGAAGCACGCGGCAATCTTGGCGGAGGCCAAGTGCATCGCAGAGCAGGGCACTAAGCTGGATGAAGACATGGCTAAGGTGCAGCAATCGATTAAGGCGGCAAGAGCTATGGAGGCCGAGTACGAGCAATTGCTATTAAATCAAAAGGCAAAGAAAGTGCCAGCTCACGTCATCGAAGATCCCGGCGTTCGGCGGAGGTTGGATATGATGGGCCTAAGCCGACAAAAGCCACCCCGTACATTGATTCAGAGGGGAGGCACGTCATGCCAACTCCCACCCTTAACATCGCCATTGCCAAGACCCTCCTGGAAAAGGACAGGTCGCCAGAAGAAGTTGCTCAGGTGTACGACCTCGTCGCTAAGGCATGCAAACAATAGGAAAAGGCTACCTCACAGAGGCTCAAGTCCAACCCGGAGCTTTTCCAGTCAACCCTGAACAGTCGCAGAAGGCCCAAATCTCCCCGTGACGAGGGACCACATACGGGCTCCACAGAGCAAAGACGGAGGGAGGCACGCAATAGGACTGATGCCATCCCCATATCCTCTGATCACGGAGAAAGGGCTCATCCCCGCCGATCGCCACCTCCACCACCACCTCGGCGTCATGAGGAACCAGTGTCGCGCCACCGTACAAGCATGCCAGCGCCAACGCATCCCCAGGCCGGCATTGTTATACGCGACCAGGGTGAGCAGCCCCGGCATGCCAGAGAGCGTAGCGGCATTGAAGGACATAAGAGCAGGTCCCACAAGGAGCCGCCACGTCCAACAAGTAACCGCGACAGGCATGAGGAGTCATAAGAGGGGTACAATAGGAAAGCTAACCCACTGCCTCCACCGCCACCGTCGCCACATAGCAGCCATCATGGCGGAGGGAACGGTGGATCTCATAGATCGCGCCACAACTCCCCTCCCCATGACGGAAAAGGGAAACAACCAGAGCCATATGATGCACATACATGGTTGGAAAAGATCCAAGAAGCTCGGGAGCTCCCATACCTTGGGCCATGCTGCTTTGAACTAGTCATATAGGCCACAACCTACCCCAAGGGCCTCCGGATAGACAAGACCATCAAGCCTTACAACATCATTGCTAGGCCAACAAAATGGTTGCATGACTACAGCGAAGCGATTCACATTGCATGGGGAAACCCCAATGTCTCTGTCAAGTACCTCCCACTCATGCTGACCGACACCGCCCGACAATGGATCGACGACTTGCCAAAGAAATTAATATGGAATTGGTTGGACATGCATGAAGCGTTCACCAAGAATTTCGAGGGTACGTATAAACGTCCCTGCACTGTCGGAGACCTGCAGCGGTGTGTGCAAGAAAAGGATGAAACCTCTCATGCCTACCTCCCTCGCTGGCTGGATATGAAAAAATCTTGCGCAGGGGTGCACGATTAGACCGCTATGGTCGCCTTCATCAACGGTCTGGAAAATGGAACTTTGCTCCACCATAAGTTGAAGAGCAAGCAAGACAACAATGAGCTCACCCTCAACGCAATGATCGCCATGGCTAGCGAGTTCACCGCTACTGATGACGACACGCACGGATCACTGTCGGCAATAGCAATCCCTACCCAGGCCAGAAAAAACAACAATAATAATCGGAAAAATCCACCCAAAGAGAAGCAAGTAGCCGACATGGTCGCTGCATCGTTCACTGGCAGAGGCGGAGGCGGACAGTGTGGACGTGGTCGGGGGGCTAGCAGTGGCTAGTAGAGGAGTGATACTACACCCTCAGCGCCCCACGTTCCCCAAACGTACAAAGAGTACCGTGATATGCCGTGTTTCATCTATCTCGACGCAAACGGAAAGGCCACCCACACCAACCGCCAATGCAAATTTGTCAACGACCTCAAGGAAGACCCTGAGTCCGGCTACAAGCAAAGTCGAAAGAACAGACCCCGTGGAAAGGGCAAAGGGAAGAAGAAGGAGGAAGATCCCAAGGAATCAAGCGATATGGATGAAGGCGTGGAACCCAAAGCTTCCGACAAGGGAGAGGATAAAGGGAAAAATCCCTTCGAAAAGAAGGCTCCATGTTACCATACCTTACTTGGCACTCCCACTGTCCGGGCCCAGAAAACCTCTCTGAGGATATTGATGGCTACCCTCCCTCTAGTTCCCCAGTACGTCAGGTGGTCGGAATTTCCAATTACTTGGGATAGGAAGGATCACCGAGATCTTATCCCAATAGAGAACCAGTATGCCATGGTCATCAACCCTTTGATTGACAGCACAAAGTTTACCAAGTGCCTCGTGGACAGTGGAAGCAACATCAACATCATGTACTTGGATACACTACACAAGATGAACTTGACGAAGACCAAGCTAAGGAAGAGAAATACCGTGTTCCATGGGGTTGTGCCGGCCGACAAGCAAATTCCCTAGGCTGCATCACCCTTTCGGTTGCTTTTGGCGATGTTAACAATTACAGCCAAGAACGCATGACCTTTGAAGTGGTGCCTTTCAAGAGCGTGTACCACCTCATCTTTGGACGCGACATCTTCCACTCCTCCTCGCAAGGCCATGATTTGTCTACAACAAGCTCAAGATTCCCGGACCAAACAGCGTCATCACCGTTGAAGGAAGCTTCACCAAGGCATGAGAGTGCGAGCTCAGTGAAGCCGCCTTCGCCGAAGCAGTCACCTACGGTGAGGAGTTCAAGGCGATCCAGAACTAGGTCAATGCCCTCGGAGATGCTGGTTTTGAAGAAGCAGATCACTGTTGCCGAACCTGCATTCAAGGCCGCCATCAAGACCAAGTCGGTGGAGCTTGTTGAAGGAGATTCCTCCAAGACCACCGCGATTGGCACGGACATGGATCACAAATAGGAAAGCGCGCATGTCAAGTTCCTCCGTAAGAATAGGACATCTTTGCCTGGCAACCTACCAACATGAAAGGTGTGCCTAGGGAACTTGCCGAGCACAGCTTGAATATTGATCCCAATGCCAAACCAGTGAAGCAACCTCTATGATGCTTTGGTGATGAAAGACGAAGGGCTATAGGAAAAAAAATAGCTAGGTTACTTAAGGCTGGCTTTATCCGAGAAGTTATTCACACCCGATGGGTGGCAAATCCTGTACTTGTCCCCAAAAAGGGAACCAATGAATTAAGAATGTGCGTTGATTACTCCGGCTTGAACAAAGCGTGTCCGAAGGATCCGTTTGCTTTGCCTCACATTGACCAAGTCATTGAATCGACGGCTGGCTCGGAACTTCTGTGTTTTCTCAATGCCTACTCAGGTTACCACCAAATCCGGATGCGAAAGTCAGACCAACTAGCCACTTCGTTTACCACACCCTACGGCATGTATTGCTATGTCATGATGCCCTTTGGGTTGGAAAACGCTGGTGCTACTTAGCAGCGGACAATGTAACAATGCCTAAACGACCAAATAGGCCGCAACATACACGCTTACATGCACGACATAGCGGTAATGTCAAAGAAATCAAACAACCTTATCGCTGACTTGCAGGAAACCTTCAACAATCTCCGAAAATACAACATGATGCTGAACCGCGAGAAGTGCGTCTTCAGGGTACCCTTTGGCAAACTGTTGGGCTTCATCATTTCGCATTACGGAATCGAGGTGAACCTGAGGAAAATCAAGGACATCCTCAACATCAAATGCCCGACATGCTTGAAGGACATACAAAGGCTCACAGGCTGCGTTGCAGCCATAAGCCAGTTCATCAGCCGACTTGGTGAGAAGGCTATGCCGCTCTACAAGTTTCTCAAGAAGGCGGACAAATTCACATGGACGGATGAGGCTGACGCGGCACTTCAGGAGTTGAAGAGAATACTCTCTTCCCCACCAATACTTGTAGCACCGATGCAAGGGAGCCTATGTTAGTATACATGGCGGTAACCAACCGAGTAACCAGCATCGTCATCGTGGTGGAGCGCAAGGAACCAACCGCACGAATATGGAGTTCAGCAACCCGTTTACTATGTAAGCGAGGTCTTGACGGAATCAAAACAGCGTTACCTTCACTACCAAAAGATAGCTTATGGAGTTTTCCTTGCTTCGTGCAAGCTAAGGCATTATTTCTAGGAGCACCCTATCACAGTGGTGAGCAAAGCTCCACTGTCTGACATCATCAACAACAGCGACGCTACAGGAAGAGTGGCAAAGTGGGGCATTTAACTTGCTGCCTTTGAAATCATCTACAAGAGACGCGATGCTATCAAATCACAAGCATTGGCGGATTTTCTCACAAATTGGAAAGAACTTCCAGAAGACACTCCTGTGCCAGAGCCAGAATATTGGGTCATGCACTTTGACGAATCAAAGCTACTCAATAGCTTGGGGGCTGGTGTATTATTAAAATCACCAACAAAAGAAAAGTTGCAATACGTCCTGCAGATTGCCTTTAATGTTACCAACAACATGGCCGAGTATGAGGCCCTCATTCACGGGCTTCGCGTAGCCAAGGATATTGGCATCAAGTGCATAGTTTGCTGTGAAGATTCTGACTTGGTTGCCCAGCAAGTAGCTGGCAACTGGAACACGCGGAACCCTATGATGGCGGCATATCGAGACGAAGTAGACGAAACAGCCAAGTGCTTCGACGGCTACGAAGTCAAGTACGTCAAAAGGGAGGAGAATGAGGTGACGGATCTGCTATCAAAGCTTGGATCAGCTCGTCGACCAATTCCGCTAGGCATTTTCCTGAAACATTTACAAACCCCATCCATGAAGGGAGCGGACCCTGACAACCTGGATAGAGTGGATTCATTTGTTAACACAGTAACAGTGACCTCTCCGGCTTGGACGACACCGTTCATGGACTATCTACAAGACGGAACTTTGCCCACCGATGAAGTCAAATGACGGCAAATAGTACGCAGCGCAAAAGGCTACGTCATCATTGATGGCCAAATTTACAAAAGAAGTACCACAAGAGTTTTCCTTCGATGTGTCTCCCAGCAGAAAGGTATCGAAATCCTCAGACAAATACATCTCAGAGATTGCGGGCACCATGCCGCTCCCCAATCGTTGGTGGCTAAGGCCTTCTGACAAGGATTCTACTGGTTAACTACCAAGGTGGACGGTGACAAGTTGGTACAGCCATGCCTTGGGTGTCCATTCTATGCACGACAACCAAGTGTTCCAGCTGAAGAATTGCGAACCATACCAATAACTTGGCCATTCGCAGTCCAGGGGATGGACATGGTGGGACCTTTGCAGACAACACCCTATGGATTTACACACTTGCTAGTAGCAATGGATAAGTTCACAAAATGGATTGAAGCTAAACCCATTAGAAAGCTTGATGGGGCAACAACCCTAAAATTTGTCTGAGATCTAGTGGTGAGATTTGGTCTCCCACACAGCATCATCACCGACAATGGCAGAAATTTATCTCGCGGAGAAGTTGAGGAGTACTGTCATGAAAAAGGCATCCGCCTTGACCTAGCATCTGTGGCACACCCACAATCAAATGGGCAAGTTGAAAGGGTCGACGGACTAATTCTGCACAGAATCAAGCCACGATTAGAGGCACCGCCGCATAGAGCAGGTGGAGCCTAGGAGGAGGAATTACCATCTGTCTTGTTGAGTTTACGAACAACACTCAACAGATCCACCGGCTTGACTCCTTTCTTCATGGTTTATGGAGTAGAAGCAGTCCTCCCATCCGACATCCTCCATGATGCACCAAGAGTTTCCGCCTACAAGGAGGAGGATGCTAAAGAATCCAGACGCCTATTTGTGGATCTACTTGAAGAACTGGACGTGCTGGCATGCCAGAGATCCGCCGTCTACCAGCAGAAGCTGCATGGCTACCATAGTCGCCGCATAAAGCATCGCTCATTTAAAGAGGGGGATCTGGTGCTTAGGCTCAAGTAGGACAAATCACAAAAACTATCGCCGCCTTGGGAAGGATCGTTCATCATAAGCAAAGCACTATTAAATGGTTCCTATTACCTCGTCGATATTTGCAAGTTGAAAGATAGGACAAAAAATCACAAACACAAGCAACATGACTCTGATGATGATTACCCGGAGACATATCAGCCATGGAACATAGCACAACTACGTCCCTTTTACACTTAGCACATTTATATTATGTAATAAGTTTCTTATATGATCAATGAAATAAAGCATTTGGTTCACTCATATTCTCTGAGTCTTTTACCTCCTTTAGTTGTTCATTTTTGGATCATATAAACTCTTTATGCGCAAGTTTGCATTTGCACTTGTGAAAAATCGGCTTACAGGTGTTAGCTTAAGTTTTCTGGTCTACACGTTTTCTAAAGTTTTATATGGATTCTGGAGTAGTGACTTCTTGGCACTCAAAGCCGGCAATTTTGCTCTTAGGTTCTTGACGGTGGTATTAAGCATCATCACCTGAGGGCATAGTTCTGTGCTGTGAGTCTTCCGTCTCACGAAAGGTCAAGCATACGAACCAGAATAATGGATAAGCTAGCACTTGCTTAAAAAATATACATATGCTGGAAACAGATAAGTAGCAGGAAACTTGAGTACAAGTTTTTCCGCCTTGAGAACACATAAGTTTTTCCGCATACACATTGCAGAGATACATTTAATACAAACATTGTTTTTATGGCTCTACTACAGGGGCTTTGTGGTGACATCATCAGGAGAGCCAGGACCAGAGAGCTTGTCAAACTCGGAGGGAGATGGGCTAGACACAGACGAGGCCATGTCTCTGTCAAGGATCTCGGCAGGAATAAAGACTTTGGCATTAACCATTCTGGCAATCCTGGTGTCGAAGCCGAAGAGGGAGTTCCAAATAGCATCACTATCGATCTCCCTCCCTTTGTCATCCAGCTTGGGAAAGCCGGAGGTCACCAGGGTGATGTCCGCGTTCTTGTAATGCGCCTTGACCAAAGACAGAGATATCCTAGCACTAGCCCGGACGCAAGAGGCCTTCCAGTCCTTGACCTTCTCAGGAGCTCGACGCAGGATCTCCGCGTACTTGGCCGCTGAGTCTGCCGCCTTGATATTAATCCCCATAGGCTGGGCTATCTCCTTGGCTTAGGCAATGGTGTTGCTGATGACGTTGCCGGCAAGAATCATGCGTTCCTTGGTATCTAGAGCACCTTCACCCAAATTGGCTAAGCCAATGGAAGCTGTGGTTTGCACAAGATACAAGGACCAAGAGCACAAACAAATTGAATGATTATCCAAAGTACAGAAATGACCAGGATGGAGAAAGGTTACCGAAGATGCTCGTCTCCGCTTGATTGCATGTCTCTGCCAAGACATCCCTCTCCTTCTGGAATGTCTAGTACACCTCGAGGTTCCTGGCATTCTACTCTTTGGCAGCTTGGTTCTGCTCCTTGAGTTGCACAATTTCGTCCTTCAGGCGCTGCATCTCGCTGTTAGCAGACTCTTGTAGCACCTTCATCACTGCCTCATGGCCCTTGACGGCATCGACCAGGTCCTTCTTCAAAATTTTGTTCTCATCATTGAGCTCCTAGATATGCTTGGATTACTCGACGATGCTCTTAGTCTTGGCAATGGCTTCTGTAAGACGGAAATCAGAAAGTACTATGAGAAGACGGCAGAAATAAATCTATGAGGAAAAGCAAGGAGCTGTCACAATAAATAGACTCTGGCTATTTTTGATCTATTGCTTTAGGAATGTTGTTTTACGCTGTTCAAGGTCCAGCTCCTTCCGCAAAGAAGCAAACCTATCATTGGCCGTGATCCTCCGTATATTCTCATTCTACAAGCAAACAAGCATGTTTAGTTTCTCTAGAGCATCTAGTCTGAACTTTATGGTTTCAACTACACGCTCGATGGGCTACAGCGCATGTTTTTAGTCAATGAGTATGCTACTCTTAGAGCATCTAGCTGGAATTCTTCTAAGTTTCCACCTAGACGCTCGGGGGCTACACTATCAAGTTCTACTCTTAAAAGTTCTTTGGAGCACTCAGGCCAATAACCTTTGTTTATCCGCCTAAGAGCTAGGGGGCTACAGAGGGGTATACTATGCAAAATAAACAAAGTGAAGTTCAAAAGACTTACAATGGCAATAAGCTTGAGATTGTTGGCCAGATTGGCATATGCGGTGTGGAAGCTGTCGGCATTATTATACACGACATCCGCCTGCGCAATGAGGTTATCTAGGCACAATGTCGGGGGAGTTGCTGCCAAAGGAGACGTTGATGCCGGAGGCATGGATCATGCCCTAGCCACCTGTTGCATCTTCAAAACAGACGACGGCTCAGAGGCTCCCGCCTTAACCGTTGCCTCCACCTCCGCCTCTTCCATCACTTGCTTCCCTTTCTCAGTGGCATCCTTAGACGGAGCTTCAGCCACTTTAGAGGAAGTGCTCTCCTGGGTTGCCTGGCCGCTGGGAGCAAGGTCTGCTTCGACAGAACCTAAGATATCAAGGATTGGATTGACATCTGTCTCCATGGCAGAGATCTCAGGGATGACGAGAGATGAAGGCCCAGCGGGGCTAGCAAAAGGCTTGGCGGCAGGATTGGGGGGAGCAGTAGCGGGAGAGGGCTTGGAGGCCACGTCCCTGGTGAGCATGTCACGAATATTTTTTGACCCTCCAGCATCTCTGAAGGGTCACTTCAAACTATCACCGGCTTTCCTCCTGAAACATACGAAGTATAAGTACAAGAGTTGAAAAAAGGTATGAGCTGAAAAGTACAAGTCGGAGAATGAAAACACTTACCCCATAGTAGGAGCCTTGGTGAGGGGAATGCCGGTGGATTTATTCTTCTTCTCCGCCTCTAAGGCAGCAGTGGGATTGTTTGGAGACTCCACTCTCCGATTTCTTCTTCTTGGCCTCGGCAGTAGCGTTAGAGGTGGAGCTCTTCCACTTTCACGCTGCCGGAGATGGTTGATACTTGGGGGCATCCTCGTTGAACACCACTTGGATATCCTTAAGCTTAGGATAATAGACCTGGGTGGCCATCTGATCCACCGCCAAGGTCGCCAGCTAGGATACAGAGGAGTGTTAGATGGACAACTTCAAGTCAGAAAAGCCTTAGAGAATATAGCGAGCAACAAAGGAAACAAAAGCTACCTCTAGGCACTTGCCGCAATGGAACATGTCGTAGGTGATCTTGAAGCCATGCTTCCTATCCTTCACCTTGACAATGTCTTTAATCCAGAGTTTGATGGAGTCGGTAGAGAAGTTATCCCGCGAAATTCGCATGGGATCCCTCATGTCTTGAGTGTACTTACACATCAACTCGACGCGATGTTGTAGAGGCTGGAGCCGCCTAACAAACCAGCACATGGCAAGATCCAAGCCCGTCGGACCTCCGTCTACGAGCCATTCAATCCGCCTTACGGCGCGATTGGCCTCGTCATCAGAGGGAAGGGAGGTTGGGGTTCACCAAGCGGGCACCTTAGTGGCGGCTCCATCGATGAAGTCGGGATAAGTCTCAAGGTGGTCAGGTAGAGGAATATCTTGGCCGTAGAAGTATGTGCGCTGCCAGTTCTTGCATGACTCATGCCCTACGATGTCGGGGAAGCGCCGTCTAGGCCGGATCTTGAACCTAATGGTTCCACAAATCTGAAATTTGTCCTTGGACTCTATGACTCTCCCTTGATGGTAAAAAAGTACACGAAGTGATCTAACCTAGGTTTAATGCCTAGGAATCCTTCGCACAAGGCTACGAAGTTGCTAAGGACTAAGATGCTATTGGGAGAGAGATTGTGGGGGAGTACCCGGAAGTGCCGGAGAACATCCAAGAAGAAGTCGGAGACTGGCAGGCTTACGCCTCGTACCAACTTGGGCTTGAGGTTCACCTTCTCTCCGGCTTGGGGTGAAGGAACCACCCCACCGAATGGTGCCGCCCGCTAGACCAACTCCTTCGCCACGGGGAGATACCCCTCGGTGACCAGCTCATGCAGATCCTCGACGGAGAGGTCAGAGCCCCTCCACACTGATGGGTTCCTAGCATGGAAAACAAAAAAAATCTACCGCAAGAACGAACAAAACACAGATCTAATCTAGATAAAAGCCAAGATCTAATCTATTAGACATGAGCAACGAGATAGATCTGTACTAACCCTCGTAGAACCAAAAGTGTTACGAGATTAGATCTCGGGTTTGATGTAGTCGATCACTTGCCGATCTCAAGATCGTGTGGACGATCCTTCCGGCGCCGCGTTCCGGCACTTCCTGGTCGGTCACAGGTCGAGTCAAAGGCACCTTCCTCTCCCCGTTCCAGTGAGCAGCGGAGGTAGTAGATCTTCTCCACGGAATCCCAGCAGCACGACGGTGTGGTGGTGGTGGTGGAGTAGAGATTTCTGCAGGGCTTCGCCTAAGCCAGAGCAGAGCGAAGGAGGAGAAGAGAGGCGGCGGCTAGGGTTTGTTATGGGACAGTGCTAGGGGGTGGCGCCCCCTCCCCTCTATTTAAAGGAGGGAGGCGCCATGGGAGGGGGAGTCCTAGTAGGACTCCCCTCCCTCCTGGTCGTGATTGGGAGGAGAATCCTCCTCCCCCACGAATCCGTGTCTTGCCCCACAAAGACTCCTTGATCCTTTCTTGGATTTCAAGCAAACTCCAAGAAATCTTCTAGAACCTTTCAGAACATTCCGAAACCTTCTAGAATCTCCATACAAACACTCCGGAACATTTCCTAGCTTAGAAAATAATCCCCAATATATGAATCTTATTCTTCGGACAATTCCGGATCTTCTCGTGATGTCCCGGATCCAATCCGAGACTCCGAACAACATTCGGTCTCCAACGCATATTCCATATCTACTTAAAACAACTTCGAACCTTAAGTGTGTCACCCTATGGTTCGTGAATATGTAGACATGATGAAGACACCTCTCCGATCAATAACCATCAGCAGGATCTGGAGATCCATAATGGCTCCCACATATTCAACGATGACTTCGTGATCGATAGAACCATTAACATACGAAACCAATTCCCTTTGTCACGCGATATTCTACTTATCCGAGGTTTGATCGTCGGTATCTCCATACCTAGTTCTTCCTCGTTACTGATAAGTACTCTTTACTCGTTCCATGTTATGTCATCCCTTGTGACCTAGTCACATGCTTGCAAGCTAACTAGATAACATTCCACCGAGAGGGCCTAGAGCATATCTATCCGTCATATGGATGGACAAATCCCAATCTTGGTACATGTGCTTCAACACATACTTTCAGAATATCCAATGACACCTTTATAACCACCCAGTTACGAAGCGGTGTTTGATGTCATCAAAGTACCCATCCGGTGATGGTGATTAACATAACCTCATGGTCGAAGGATTAGGTTACTATGCATTTGAAAGCTTATAGCAATACGAACTTAATGACTTGATCTTATGCTATGCTTACTATGGGTGTGTGTCCATCACATCATTCTCCTAATGATATGATCTTGTTATTAACGACATCCAATGTCCATGATCAGGAAACCATGATCATCCATTAATCAACAAACTAGCTTAACAAGAGGCTTACTAGGGACTCTTTTATGTTTACAAAACACACAAGTATTAATGTTTCCGGTTAATACAATTATAGCATGGGATGTAAACATTTATCATAAACATAAAGATATAATAATAACCACTTTATTATTGCGTCTTGGGCATATCTCCAACAGTCTCCCACTTGCACTAGAGTCAATAATCTAGTTAAAAATTTGTGCATTCAACACCTATGGCTTTCTGGTGTTGTATAGACACTATTGCTAGTGGTAAACATAATCTTCGGATCTGACACTTTTAGGTCCGTGTGTATTTGCATGTCCTTGCGTCTCTACGCATTACTCATTCTCCAATGAGATGCCATTGTATAAATTTGGTCCTTTGGTGAGACCTTTAGTTCCTTGGGATTAAATCATGTTGATACAATTGTCATACAATGTATCTTCATAGTATTATCCCGCTATGAACCACACCTAGTTTTATAACAAACTACTTGACGCAAATGCCATCATTTGCTGCTACAATAGCAGTCATATACTTAGCCTTTTGTTGTAGTATCTGTCACAATGTTTTAACTTTGGTACTCAACCAAATCCGTTATGGAACTTCCTTTCCATTATATTGTGCCACCCATAGTTTAAATTGAGATAAACTTAATTTGTGATAAAACTAGTATCAATGTAACAATTTACAATGAACAATTTGTCACCACTATATAAATAATATATTCTTAGTTCTTCCAAAGATCATAGGAATATCCCTACTATTGTCCAATGATCATCTTATGAGTCATTCTGATATATGCTCATAAAATTTAGAGCATAGGACATATCTGGATGTGTACATCTCAAAGAATGATTGATCAAAATATTCTTGTGATTTCACCAAGTGTCAAAACACTTGAATCTCGTGTCAACACACTTGAATCTTGATTCAGTCCTTTCCGTGCATCAAGAACCTTTCTTGTTGTTTCCATATTGAACTCATTCAACATCTTATCTATGTACATTTGGCAAAACCATATTAGCGCCTCAATCTATCCATATAGACATTGATGCCTAATTCTTGGGTTATGCCTAAGTCTTTCATCAAAATGAAATTCTTAACCTGTGTCAATAAAAGATACATCATTTCTAATCAACAATATGTCTTTCACATAATGTATTAGAAATATGTCTTAGCGCTCCCACTTAATTTCTTGCAAAAATGCAAGCATCTTCATCGTCTCTGATGAAATTAAACCTTTTAACGGTTTCATCACGGTGAACATTCCAACTCCGCGATGCTCACTTCAACCATTGAAGTTTTGCATACTCTTTTAGCATCCTTTGAATTAACAAAACCCTTTGGATCGTGTCATGGCCACATCCTAGGTAACCATTCTATTAGAAGAACTTGTTTTGTTTGTTCAACTACCATATACCAAAATATATGTAGTGGTTGCTACATTAATCCGTCCAGACTAAATATCGCTATGAAAGATCAAATCTTATCATAGTCAATTCCTTGAACATTGTCGTAAACTCTTTCTGACATGTCGACTATTTCATAGATGTGAAACATCCATGTCTATTTCTTTATAGATCCATATACGACTTAAGGTCTTGCACCTTTCCAGAGGGTCTTTCAAATTCAAAGCTTGATTTCTCGTGTATGGAATTATCACGGATTTTATGGCTTCAAGCCACTTAACGAAGTCAGGGCCCATCATTGCTTCTTTGCATGAAGTCGGTTCATCATTGTCAAACAACAATGATTTAACTCTCAAATCTTGGCATTTGATTACTTACCCGACCTACTTGGTTCAATAGGAACTTAGATCCCCGTGACCACATCCTTTGAGTCACGTGAGCCATGAGCATTGTTGCTGCCTCCGGGACACCTACCGACGCTACGCAACTCAGCAAATATTAGCCAAGGTTCAACAAGCTTATCAAAGTTCTATTGTCCTCCCACTTGACTTTTCACCAAAAATTCCTTCTCAAGAAACTCGACATTCTAAGCAACAAACACTTTTGTCGTCGGTGTTATGGAGGAATACCCAATGGTTATTCGAAATAACCTACAAAGACATGCTCATCCGACTTTGGTTGTAAACATTTTACTTATGCCTAGCATACCAAAAATTTAAGAAAGGACAACCTGGGTTTTATCCCAAACCATGACTTATATGGTGTCATTTCAACGGATCACGATGGAGCTCTTTTCAGTGTAAAAACGGTAGTCACTAAAGCTTTAATCTTTAAAATATAATGGCATTTTTATGACACCTTTGATCTTACCATGTCAAACAAGGTTTCATTACATATCTCGAACACTCCATACTCCTATGGTGTTTTGGGAAATGCAAATCCATGGAACGATTCCTCAAATCTTAGGTGTTTTGCTAAACTTGTAACTCAAACATCTTTCTTTATGATCCAATCATAAACTTTTTATTTTCTTGTTACAATGATTTTCCACTTCATCTTGAAGGTCTTTGAACATTTTCAAATGTTTCATACTTCTTCCTTATTGAGTAAGTATATACATATACTCACTCAAATCTTCGGAGAAAGCATATGAAGTTGAAATCCATCGCCCACGACTACACATAATGGACTATATACATCAATATGTACAAATTCCAATCAGTTAGTTGTTTGTTCCTCTTTTGGCCTACGAACGGAGTTTTAATTATCTCCAGGAAACTATCACAAGCGTCATTTGATCAAAATCAAAGACTCCAAAAATCCATCAACATGGAGTTTCTTCATGTATCCCTTTCAATATAATTTAAACGGTGATGTCACTTCGCAAGTGATCTTTCAATCATTTGTCTTGCGACATTTTAGCATTAGTTTTATGGTTGTTATTTCTCCAACCAGACTTGTATATCATCCATCTATTATGGAATACGGTAATTATTTGAACAACCTTTTGTCGTCATAATACCTGATCAAAATAACAATTATTGAAACAAATCTTGAAGGCAAGCTTTGATGTTAACGAGCAACACAACAACCCTTTGTTTGTTTTCGATGAACATCATCATATATTCTCTTACTAGTTACTTAGGCCATTATAGTTCATGAATTGTGTTGTCCTGTATGACACCTCATACCAACCAATTCGGTATCCAATACCGCAGAACCACATTGTTTAACAACCAAGGAATATAGCCACAACATGTATCTTCTATATACCTAAGTTGGATATCTCTAATCTTTTATTTTCTGCCAAATATTTTATAGATTCTCTTTCAACAATTCCTTTTCTTTTAAAAGAATCTATCAACATCAATAGTGGTGTCATTCACATGACACATAGTACAAAGTGTGTATAGTCAAATACTAATACCTTTGGACTTGCACTTTGAAGTGGATCACCTTCATCAAATGTTTGGCATTCTTTCAAAATTCCATTCTTTAGTAATCTTTTAGTGTAGTAAACATTTTACTTACATCTTCTATTCATCCTTATCATGACAACTTTCATGATCAAGCTGCTATAGCTTATAAAGGTGAATTGCGAGTATAATGTTTCTTTTCCAAAACCTTTTGGAGGATTAGGACGACTAGCGTCTCCAACCTTCACAAATTCTCATCAAATATGAGGACGTATACTCTATCATGTTGTAACCAACACATTGCTTTAGATATCGCAATACCTTTCACATATGATGGTTTCTGAAACATTGCTTTAGCTCTCAGATAAACTTGATATTAAAAACAATCTTTTGAGTATCAAGAATCATGGAGGCAAACATGATACATTAGATACTAACACTGGAATTGTTACTCTTGATTTAATATTGTTTATTAAACTTCACAGAGTAAACGGAGTTTGCTGAAAGTTTGCAACAGGACTTTTAAACTTTAGATTGACACTCAAAACAATACGATACCAGTTCGTAAAGCAAATATCCAGAATTTCTATAGTTCCACTATCTCAATTATAACTAAGCGTAAGGTGGTGAACGGATGCCAATGACTACAACAAACTATGCAAATTCACTTTGATTGTGTTTATGATAAATTGAGTTCAACTAACTCCCACTCAAAATAACATCCCCCGAGTTGTTTTAGTGATTACACGAACCAAATCCACTACACCAAGTACGGTCATCACGTGAGATGATGTAGCTTTAAAGGCGAACAATCAACATGTTCATCATATCATCCATATGACTCATGCTTTACCTTTCGGTATTCCGTGTTCCGAGACCATGTTTGTACATGCTAGGCTCGTCAAGGTTAACCTTAGTATCTGCATGTGCAAATCTGGCTTGCACCCGTCGTATGCACACGTAGAATCTATCACACCCGATCATCACGAGATGCTTCGAAACGACGAGTCTTAGCAACGGTGCCTACTAAGGACGAACACTTTATTACTTGATATTTAGTGAGAGGGATCATCTTATAATGCTACCGTCGCGATCTAAGCAATACAAGATGCATAAAGGATTAGCATCACAGGCAATTCATAATTAGTGTGATATGATATGGCCCTTTCTTCTTATGCCTTTGATCTCCATCTCCAAAGCACGGACATGATCTCCATCATCACCAGCATTGCGTCAAGGTAAGTGGCGCCGCTTCATGGTTGTCCATCATAACTAGCAACTATTACAACTACTTGGAATAAAGCTATTACAAGATGAATAGACACGCAAGTCTTAACAGAATTAAAGACAACCATTAGGCTCCTGCCGGTTGCCATATTACAACAAGGATCATTGCATACATCAAATATAATCACAATCACATGATGGACATATCACATCACAAAACCCCTGCAAAAACAAGTTATAAGCCTCTAATTTTCTTTGCATGTTTTACGTGGTTTGGGGCTTTCGAATAAGAACGGATCTTACCTACGAAACTGAACCACAACGTTGATACAAGTGCTATCAAGTGCAAAGTGTAGATTGGATCTATACTATGATGGGAGACAGATACCATAAAGCCACTTGTGCAAAGCAAGTTACACGTCAAGCGTGGAGCAAGTCTCATGTGCGATGACATGTAAGGTTAGCCCGAGCCGCTTCATCCCACCATACCGCAAGACGCAAAGTACACAAAGCAAAAGACGGCACGAGCACCAACGCCCACAAAACCATTGTGTTCTACTCGTGCAACAGATCTACGCATAGACAAGGCTCTGATACCACTGATGGGTTCGTAGCATGGAAAACAAAAAAATTCTACCGCAAGAACGAACAAAACCCAGATCTAATCTAGATAAAAGCCAAGATCTAATCTATTAGACATGAGCAACGAGATAGATCTGTACTAACCCTCGTAGAACCGAAAGCGTTACGATATTAGATCTCGGGTTGATGTAGTCGATCACTTGCCGATCTCAAGATCGTGTGGACGATCCTTCCGGCACCGCGTTCTGGCAGCGCTTCATGATCGGTCACCGTGTGGAGTCGGCAGACCTTCCTCTCCCTGTTCGGTGACGGAGGTAGTAGATCTTCTCCACGGAATCCCAGCAGCATGACGGTGTGGTGGTGGTGGTAGAGTAGAGATTTCTGCAGGGCTTCGCCTAAGCCGGAGCAGAGCGAAGGAGGAGGAGAGAGGCGGCGGCTAGGGTTTGTTATGGGACAGTGCTAGGGGGTGGCGCCCCCTCCCCTCTATTTAAAGGAGGGAGGCGCCATGGGAGGGGGAGTCCTAGTAGGACTCCCCTCCCTCCTTGGCCGGCGGATTGGGAGGGGGGAGGAATCCTCCTCCCCCACGAATCCGTGTCTTGCCCCACAAAGACTCCTTGATCCTTTCTTGGTTTTCAAGCAAACTCCAAGAAATCTTCTAGAACCTTCCAGAACATTCCGAAACCTTCTAGAATCTCCATACAAACACTCCGGAACATTTCCTAACTTAGAAAATAATCCCCAATATATGAATCTTATTCTCCGGACAATTCCGGATCTTCTCGTGATGTCCCGGATCCAATCCGAGACTCCGAACAACATTCGGTCTCCAACGCATATTCCATATCTACTTAAAACAACTTCGAACCTTAAGTGTGTCACCCTATGGTTCGTGAATATGCAGACATGATGAAGACACCTCTCCGATCAATAACCATCAGCAGGATCTGGAGATCCATAATGGCTCCCACATATTCAACGATGACTTCGTGATCGATAGAACCATTAACATACGAAACCAATTCCCTTTGTCACGCGATATTCTACTTATCCGAGGTTTGATCGTCGGTATCTCCATACCTAGTTCTTCCTCGTTACTGATAAGTACTCTTTACTCGTTCCATGTTATGTCATCCCTTGTGACCTAGTCACATGCTTGCAAGCTAACTAGATAACATTCCACCGAGAGGGCCTAGAGCATATCTATCCGTCATATGGATGGACAAATCCCAATCTTGGTACATGTGCTTCAACACATACTTTCAGAATATCCAATGACACCTTTATAACCACCCAGTTACGAAGCGGTGTTTGATGTCATCAAAGTACCCATCCGGTGATGGTGATTAACATAACCTCATGGTCGAAGGATTAGGTTACTATGCATTTGAAAGCTTATAGCAATACGAACTTAATGACTTGATCTTATGCTATGCTTACTATGGGTGTGTGTCCATCACATCATTCTACTAATGATATGATCTTGTTATTAACGACATCCAATGTCCATGATCAGGAAACCATGATCATCCATTAATCAACAAACTAGCTTAACAAGAGGCTTACTAGGGACTCTTTTATGTTTACAAAACACACAAGTATTAATGTTTCCGGTTAATAAAATTATAGCATGGGATGTAAACATTTATCATAAACATAAAGATATAATAATAACCACTTTATTATTGCCTCTTGGGCATATCTCCAACACACACCCCCTTGTGGGAGTCATTATCTTCTTCCGCAGCTTCTAGCGCCGCTCGTTCTTGGTCAATACCGATGGTTTCCACCATAGTGTTAACAGGGACAACCACCCCCTCTGGCGGGATGGTCACTCCCGGGGATGGCTTTGGAATAGCCTCATCAGTAGCCATCGTCGAAAGAATGGAGCTGCTGGAGGCCATTGCTATGAGGGAGTGGGAGGAGAAGAGGGATCTGGCTAGGGTTTTCGAGGAGATTGAACGGACGCGCAGCTGGAGGAAGACAAAGACGAGGAAGCGAATGCGGGTAAAAGAAAATAAACTGACCGCGGTAAAAATATATAGATCCCGCGTCAAGATTCGTGCAAAGGGATCTAATGGATGGAGCGTTGCCGACGTGGAAGTGAACGTGTGTGGTAATTTCGCCACGTCCTCCCTCTTTGCCTCTTCGCCGTTTCGGATTTCATGCGCATGAAAATAGCTGATGATTAATTCTCTATTTCTGTGAGTTTCTAGGTAGCGTAGGTTGTACCCTATGTCATCCTCCTGACAGTTGCAGTGAAGGGTCATGTCCGAAGATTCCATCAAAGATGGAGACTGTCCGACTCTAGAAACAAAGACTCAAGGAATCTTGGGGCTACATTCCGAAGCCGGAGAGGATTGCAGGGTACTTGGGAGACCTTTGATATATTGCTTGACGATTTGCCGGCATCACTTAGACGGGATATTCAAAGATCAGTGGGCAAGATGGTGCAAGATTTCAATGTCCTCCGGGGGCTATTGTTGGGTATATGCTAAATAGGTATCCTCATAGCATGTCACCAATCCGCCTAACCCGGGTGGCCCATAGTTGGTAGCAAGGCCTATGGCCTGCTGGGCGGCCTAGTTAGACGGATCCAGAAGGGAGGCCCATGTCAGATAAATGAAGGCTACGCAGGAGTTACCGACAAACTCGGAGCCTTGGAGTACAAGACACGGAAGACTAGTTCGTATTAGTGTAGGACTCTTTACCTTGTCCGGCAAGGACCTTTTCCTGTAACCCTAGGTCTTGGCGCCTTTATAAGCCGGCCTGCGGGAGCCTTTAGGGCACAACCTCTTAGATTGCAACATACAACGTGCAACACCTCGCACAACAAACCTATCTCTGTAATTTGGCATATTGCCATTATAGTCATTTATAGCAGGAGTAGAGTTCTGCCATCATTGTGGGACTTGAACCTGGGTAAGATGTGTTGCCTCATACCCGCCAACTCTCCGCCTTACCCCACGTCTCTAAACACGCACTATGAGGACCCCTCCATGGCGTACTCGTCGGCAGTACGACGACATAGACTACGGCCCAAGGACCACAAGTAAATAAGGAGTCCTAGAAGCATGTGAAGCCTAGGAACCAGGCATGTTGATCAAGATAGAAATACGAACCAATATAGTCAGGTAGCTATAATCAAACTTGTAACCGATCTGTATTAGACTCTAAGACCTAGCCTCTCATATAAAGACTTGGAGGAGCCGACGGAAAGGGCACCATAGCCTTGAGAGAAACAAAACCCGTCGTGAGTTAGATTGCATCTGGTGAATCGACAACTTTTTAATCATCTCTTTGCCATAAAGCTCAAACAGGATTTGACTCCCTTGTTTGTCTAACAGGCCGACGAAATCACCAGCACTCTCGTTTCCATCAAACCCAAGTCCATAACTATGGCATTGCCGAGGTCACCCCTTGTCAGCTTGCATTCCATGTAAGTTTGGGGATTAGATGCTAGGACACTTAAACATGAAACTACACTAGCAAAATGTACCCCTTACTAACAAGCCCACGGGGGCCAACGTTTTGGTAAAATACATGTCTGTTTGTGCATATTACAAGGGCGGTTCTCGCGAGGCTCGCATGCCCATTGCCTAAGTGAACTCCTCACTAATGCTAGCATCCTCGTCATAGCCTGACCCCGCGTCGTCTTCAGAACCATCGCCTGAAGAGCCTTTGGGGGATTCCGCTTCATCATCGTCGGGCTTCCACCGATAGATGTCGAGAAGATATCCCACGTAATTCCGGACCTCCTCTTCAAGCTTGGCGTCGCACTTGGCCTTCACTAGCTTTATCATGGTGGCGAGGTCGAACTCCAGGTTCGCTTCGAGGAGATTGCCGAAGATGCGGGTACCAGCGGTGCTTAGAAGTTCTTGGCACTGCTCTGCCATAACACCGTTGTAGTATGCCACCTTGGTCCCTAGCTTGTAGACGAATATGGTGAAGAGATGCAGGTATGTCGTAGGCTCATTTGTTGGCAGGTTGGTAGAGATGCCAATGCTGCCAAACCCAAGGCACTCTAGCGCGTCCCTGGAGCGCGTAGCCAGGGAACAATACATCTCGCACCGCACCTTGTTCATGGCCACTTCCTCCAAGTTGATGGCCTCGGCTTGCTCAGCGCGATCTATAACAGGAGCCACCTGCTGCATCATCGATTCAAGCTCTTCGAAAAGCCTCTCGGCTTCTATAGTTGCATCACTGCATGGGTCATCTGCGAGAGTTGGCTCTGGGCCGCTCGGAGCCACTTCTCTAGTTCACGCTTCTCCACCTCAAGAGACTCCCTCTTGCGGTCAAAGTGTCTCTCCTACGTCGACATATTGTGATGGTACTCCTTGTGAGCTTGCGCTAGGCCCGCAACTAGCCTGCTTTCGAGCATCTCATGCTCTTCCTTCGCCTTCGCGTGCATCAGCCTGTTGGCCCTTGCAATGTCAACATTGAGCTTGCCCTGGCGGTGGTTGAAATCCATCTGGAAGTTATCCAGTTGCATCTCCTTCTTGTCAAGAGCAGATTTGAGGGAGGCCATTTCCTCCTCGCAGAGCCAGAGTACTTGCTCCTAGGGGCCATACCCACCTCACGCTGCAAGGTCCGCCACAGAGGCGGTAAGGTCCCTCTCGTGAGCAGCATCGACCCCCTTCCGCATCATCATCGCCCCGCTCGCGGCGAGTTGGGATGCTCATGCCCGAGCATTTTCAAGGATCTCCTCCGCCTGGGTTCGGGTGTCATTCAAAGCCTCATGCACCTCTCTGAGGGTGCTAGTGCAGATCCTTTTTAGCTCTCTGTAATGCCTGTGGAAATATCCCTAATTAGATTTGCATGTTCGTTTTTATTTTGTGCTTTATCATGATATCATGTATGTTTTTGCTTCAAAATATTTTAACCAAAAGCTTGTTTTCTAATTATCCTCCTCCTTTATCTCAAATTAAAACTCTGGTATTTTTCAGATCTTTATTTGTCTTAAAAAACTATTTGCAAAAGTCTTTTAAAAATTAAATAAATAAATAAAAGTATTTTTAGGAGAAGCAGTTGGCTGGGCCTTTAAATTAAATAAATAAATAAAAGTATTTTTAGGAGGAGGCAGTTGGCTGGGCCAAAAGGCTCAGCTAGTCACCTACTATCCCGCAGTGCAAACCCTAATCCTAAACTAGACCTAAACCAAAACACACCCAAGCCCCGCCATCGCACACAATGAAGCGCTGCACGTACATCTACACGCACGCAACACACCCAACACCACACGCACTCACCCTTCACGTCTACACACACCACGCAGCGGCACAACAAGCGCACACACGCACACAAGCAGACCCACCTACCCTTGATTGTTACCAGCGACACCAACCCCCATCCTCAGATCATGCCCCTTCCTCATCGAGGCCGCATCCTCTCTCATCTCCTCCCAACGCCCGACAACCGCTGCCACCGTACGTCTCGTCTCCTAGCGCCACACGGAGCCTCAGCTTCCTCCCCAGCTCAAGCCCCCCAACGCCGCTGGCCTGGCCCCTCCCTGCCGCCAATCGAGCGCCGCCTCACCCGTGCGTGATTCCCTGTCCCAGCGACCCATCCTCGCTGCCTCCCACAGCCAGCGCTCCTTCCTCGACCTCCCCGTTCGAAGCCACCAAGTACCCTCCACCGCCGCCGCTAGGACCCATGAGACCCCTGCTCATCCCCATCTCTGGCTGTCAGCCTCGCCCCTAGCCATGGCTCCGCCCCTGAGCTCCGCCCTGGCCTCCCTTCCTCGTGTAGGCGCTTGCCTCCCTCGTCCGCGAGTGACACTGCTAGCGAGCCCCGCCGTCGTGGGCTAATCTCCAGCAGCAGGCGCAACCTCCTCCTCTGCCTCCCGAGGTCCTCCCCAAGCAGGCTCCCCGGCAGCGCCCGCCTCCCGTTAACCTACAACCTCTGCCCATCGTCATATGACCCCACGTGTTCTCGTCGTCCTCTGTCTGGTCCGCCCGTTCACCTGTAGGTCGCTTGCATGCCTCCCACCATCCGTGCCTCTCTGCCCCGACCTCGACCGCTTCTGTAGGCGCTTGTGTGTAGTTGGTGTGTTCTTGTGGCCCTCTAAAGACCATACTATCATCACCAAGCATGGCAAACGGCAGATGTTCGGGACCCCCTGACGGACAAGTATGACAATTCAGATAGGGTCCTTAGTGATGAACGAACAAACTATTTCCAGGACCAACATATGACAAGATCCCCGTCATGAACATCAAGACCTCCTTCCCGGAGTCGACGGCTCGAAGCTTGTCTACATGGAATGTGAAGATGTCCATTGAACCCATGTTTTTCCTCACGAAATCTGAAGACCATTCCCGAAGACAGTTCCCGATCCCGTCGAGCCCTTGGTTCCGAACCCTAACGTGTGACCGCTATCCAAGACCCTATTTTATAAATTAGAAAATTAAAATTATTGCATATTAAATCATTGGTGCTCGCATACATATTTATTTGTTTGGGGGACTTCGTCGAATCACCTAATAATTAATTATGAAGTGTTTATGCAGGATATCTTGACATATTCTGGACTCCATTTAAATTTGTGTATTGAACCGATTCCATGTTTTGCCTTGTTAATTCAACATTTAATTTACAGGGTAAATAAACAACTTGAACCATAATATTTATTTGTCAGGATTCCGATTCCGCTTAATATTGCTTAATTAGACCTCATATTATCAAGCCATGCATCATATCATAAACATGTCAGATCTTCGACCGTAGTATTAAATATTGCATCAGGTGTTCTTTCTAGTGTTTTGCTTCCTCCCCGGATAGGATGATGAGTCTATGTGAGATACGATAATCCTTCGGCCACTGACTTTGTCTCTCAGAGAGCATTCTCCCCTTTCTACCAATTTTGCATTTATAGTCTTTATTTCCTTCTATTGATCTATTGCTATCCTTATTGTCGTTTCTTTAGTACCGTACCTTTTTTAGCTACACTGCTATATTGCCTTGGTTATCCTATTGACTTTGTTTGAGTAGATGTCTTTGCCCTTGCGAGTCGTAGGCATGCTTAGTACCACTCTCGTACAGATGAACCATGATATCCAGATATGGTTGATACTAAGATAATTTAATTGGTGATGTTGGTTATTATCGTGGTATTGCCGATGAGTACGCCATGGAGGGGTCCTCGCAGAGCGTGTTTAGAAAGGTGGGGAAAGGTGGTGAGTTGACGGGTATGAGATAACATAGCTTACCTAGGTTCAAGTCCCATGACGGTGACGAAACTCTACTCCTGCTATAAATAACTATAATGGCAATACGCCGAGTTACAGGAATTGGTTCGTTGTGCGAGGTGTTGTGTATAGTTGTATGTTGTGCCCTAAAGGCTCCCACAGGTCCATCTTATAAAAGTGCTAGAACCTAGGGTTTCAGGGAAAATACCTTGTTGGACAGGTTACAGAGTCCTACACTAGTACTAACTAGTCTTCGTGTGTTGTACTCCAAGGCTCCACGTAGGTTGGTGACTACGGCGTAGCCTTCCTTTATTTGGCATGGACCTCCCTTTAGGATCCGACTAACTGGGCCGCTCAGCAGGCCATGGGCCATGCTACCAATTGTGGGCCACCCTGGTTAGCCGGATTAGAGAGATGTGGTGATACCCATTTAGCATATCCCCAATGGTAGCCTCTGGAGGACTTTGAGATCTTGCACCGCCTTGCTTTTTAGTCTTGAATGCTTCGTCTAGGTGATGTCGGCATTTCATCAAGCAATATCTCGAAGGTCTTCCAAAGAACACTGCAAACCTCTCAGTCTTCATTATGTAAGCCAGAGATTCTTCAAGTCCTTTCTTCCAGAGTCGGATAGTCTCCCCCTTCTATGGAATCTTCAGATGTGACTCCTCCACTGCAATGGCCAGTAGGGTGATATAGGCTACAGCCTACGCTACCTCGAAACTCACAAATAGCAGTGAATTAATCATTAGCTATTTTCACGCGCACAAAATCCGAAACGTTAAGCAGCAAATCGGGGGCCGTGGAGAAATTACCGCACACGTTCACCCACACATTGTCGATGGTGTAGCCGTTAGATCTTCCATGCACGAATCTTGACGCCTGGGGCTATAAATGTTAACTGCAGCCAGCATATTACTTTTCACCCACATTTTCCCCTGCATCTTCTTATTCCTCCCGCCGCGCGACCGTTTGAGCTCCCCAGTGGAAAACCCTTGCCAGACTCCTTTCTTCCTCCCATCCCTCACTCATACACGCAATGGCCAGCGGTGGCAACACTCCTTCGACAGTGGTGGCTCCCGAGGCAACATCTGAGTTGTTGTAGGGAGTATCCATCCCACCGGATGGATTGCTGATCCCAGTATCCGCCATGGTGGAGTCCACCAATGGTGACCAAAAAAGGCCGGCACCAGATGCTGCAAAGGAGGATGCGGACTCCCACAAGGGAGTGTGGAGGGGCTATAACCTCTCCGCCGAGCAGCTGCAAGAACTCATCACCGAAGGATATCTTCCGGTGACTAAGGGATTAAACTGGCGACCCGCACCGACAGGCGGAGTGGTCCCGTCTCCCTAAGCCGGAGAGAAGGTCGACATCAAAGCCCAACTGGTACATGGCGTAAGCCTTCCTGTCTCCGTCTTCTTCCTCAAAATCCTCCGGCAGTTCTGGTTTCTTTCCCACAATCTTTTTCCCAACAACATCCTCGTACTTAGCAACTATGTAGCTTTGTGTGAAGGATACCTTGGAACCAAACCTAGAATAGATCTGTTTATCTACTTCTTACCGTCAAGAGAGAGTCCGCAGATTCCAAGGACGAAACGTGAAACTGTCGAACCATCAGCTTCAAGATCCGTCCTAACCGGCGGTTCCCCGACATTGTTGGCCATGAATCTTGCAAGAATTGGCAGCAGACGTACTTCTATGGCCCACGTGACTAGGTCGATGTCGGCTCTGATACCACTTCTATGAGGACCAGAATTTAACTTCCAGACCCCCTATATTTATTCGTCAATCCCAAGACCAAAGTTGACGACACAGCGAAATGTATATCATTGCAGACGTACAAAAGTAATTTATTACAAAGTCTAGATAACAACATAGTAAAATGTCTACTGACATTTATTACATCCAGAAAGCACAACAGAAATATAAAACACGTGGCGACTCTATCTCAGCATCAGGCAATCGATGTAGTCCACGAGGCCTCACTCATCAACGTCATCATAGTAGTCATAGTCCTCCCCTTCATAGTATTCTGAATTCAACAAAAGTATTGCCATGAGTACATGACATACTCAACATACCCCTTATGCAAAACTTATAATATCTACATGTGACTTTATGTGGAGGTTATATGGTTCTTTTGTATAAAGCCAATTTTATTTACAATATGGTAATAGTTTTGATAAAAGCGGTTTCAGACGAAAACATGTTTATCATCAATGTGATATTTCTCAATAGTGTGATTATCCACGACAACTTACATAGTTCATAGATTCCAGGATAAGGATAGAGGCAAAGAGGAAAGTAGCAAGACAGGTTCCCGTATGTCAAGATAGATTCATGTGTCGTCTATGACCGTGGACATGGCTATTCATATAGGTTTACACTCTGCAGAGGTTGTACATTTTTCCCACATGACACAATCCCGTCTTGTTGCCCACCAGTGGCCGCTGGTTTAGTACACACCTATTGGTGTACCGGCAGAGGGATTGTGACGAGGTCTTTTAGCTAGATCCCCAAAGATGTGATGAGCCCACCGGGTATGGCGCACGGAACTGAGAGTACATCCCCAAACCGGTCCCCCCATCTGTGCCGAAAGTTCCCCCACAGGCGGACACCTCATCAGCGGTACGACGACATCGACACCTAAGGCTGACTAACCTACTTGACCAAGCCAGTGCTCATTATAGCATGTGGTTGTACGATGGTCACAATCTTCAAATCCATGACTTATTAGGCCCTCATGCGGCACGGACGACGGATTGCCCCTTCAACTAGTGAAGGGTAGCCAATCGCTCCTTCCTTGATTCAGCTGTCGCCCGCGCCAGTGTTTAGACGGTAAGTTTCACCCAAAGTAGAATAGAGTATAGGAAGCGACAACGGCTATTTAGCCTAGCTCAACGAGCTCAACAAATTTCAAAAGTATATATGTGACCCGAGGGTTATCCAATTCCTCTGAAGAGGGGAGATCAAGGATCCTAAATATTATTTAGCATGGCTAAGCAATTCTAATCTCTACTCAGGGTTGTGTATGGCGACAGGTATATCAAGGTATGTGGGTAACCAAAATAGCAGTAATATTTGTAAAACAATAACAACATGCACTTGTAAAACATGGGATAATTATGAAAGGGGCATGCCTTCGTTGAAGAATCCTTCTTCTTCAATAAGCTGATTATGTCCACGACCAAACTCGTCACTCCCTACTCGTTGTAATGCTAGCAAATGAAAAACCAAATAAATACCAAGGCAATAAATACCAAATGAAATACAAATCAGAACGAATGATGAGTTGGTGTAGAATAGGATAGGACAACATGATTAGGATTGAGGAAGTGAGTTGTAGTAACTCCAGTATGGATCAAATAGAATGGAAGCTTGGATAGATTATCTCAAGAGAATGTTTTGATAGGATTTATGGATAGGCTTTCGAATTGACTACAAACATTACATGTGGTTTATAACATAGTTGGTTCTACTCATGTAATATAGTAAACCAACAAAGCATAATGTAGCATAATTATATATCTAGAAAACTTGTAAGACATATCAATAAACCATATCTTACTAGTTTGCAATCATCAAACAATACCTACCATACTAGTGCTATCAATAGTATCAAAGATTATCTAGAATGCATGCTATCACAAGCATATAAGAAATACAAAATCTAAGATAAACATCCATCATAAACAATACGAAAATGGAAGCTAAATATGATACTATGAAAACATGCATCACACTAGCAAACCATAGATATACACACAACATCACATAATAGTAACACAACCAATAAACATCCACTACCATGAATGACGATATTCCAAGAACTTAGTATTGTATAACAAAAGGCATTCATAGAAAAGGTCTCAACTTATATGTGCTACGAAAATAAAGAACAATGAACAGCAAGTGTGTATATTACTAACAGTAAGCATACTAACACATGCATAAAGTAGCGAAGCATAACCACTGCTAAGAAATGTCATATCATAACACTATATGACTAATCATGAAGGATTTACAAGACCATTCGTTTAGGAGATACTATAACATGGTGCCAACTGATAAGGTTATCATTACCATCATGAGATAATAAAGCATGCAAGTCTATACTAAACAATCACAGTCATGCCAATTATTTTCTTAACAAGAAAACTTATACCCATAAGCATAAACAAATATATGATATCATCATGTATGCACTACTAACATGAAAACCAAACTAGATTAAGCATGTGATGGTCTACTACGAAATTAACAAACACCTCATAAGATAACACACATGTATGAGACTCGATATAAATCTCGAATCAAACAAGAACATGACATATTACTATCTAGTTAATGAGTAAATTTATTCTAGCATACTCGAAGACCCATCAATATAAAGAATTTTTTCTTAACATGAAAACGAGTTACAATCTATGTATACAAAACAAAATACTATGAATTAATAAATCACATAGAATGACAACCTATAACTCTACATACAAACAAGCATGAACCACCCTACTATAAAGATACGCTACTAGAATGCATTCAAACGGTACATTAGCCATATGAAAACTATAGGGACAAAATTACATGCTACTGTATGTCAAGTAAATATAATGAAATAACCTCCTAGGTAACAAATCAATATGTAATATTAATAAAATAATATTCTAACAACAGCGGCAGCAAAACAAATACTGTTTAGACATACCCAACTGATCTAAAAATACAAAGAATAAGCAAGGTAGGGAAATAGTAGCATGATACAAAAAAACTAAACAACACCATGATCGTATACGTACGTGACATGTTTTAAGCATGCAATTAATTCTAAAGCATCTGTAAACAAGGTACATATCGACATGCATCTAGTCTAGTATACATGCCCTGGAAAACCTACAATCTAGCAACTTGTAGACTACGTACTATACATTCACCGGAAAATGAACACTCAACAATATATGCATGCAATTATAATTTCAAAATCTACACATCAACTAGATCAAACTAGACAGCCATACACTAGAAACATGCGACCATATGCATAAGCGATGTATAGGAACTAACGATTCTTAGAAAAATAAACCTACTCATTAATCTAGCAGAAGCGGTGATTCATGCATGCAACTACAAATACATGATCGTATGCTTACAACAGTGCACCGAAATCAAAGCTATCCTCAAAACAGTTTGACAAACATCGAATATAATCATATCTACATACACTGGTGGGTTCCTAGAGTTAATTCACACGTTTCCTATGTGAAGCTTTATCGAAACTGAGGTGTAAAAGGTTGTCTGCATGTCCATGCCATCGGTCGGCATTCGGTTCACCGGCAACACTGTCGATTAGAAACCTACTGTGAGAAACCATGTCTAGGAGGTAGGCATACGTGCAGGTACTGTGTGGGTGAAAAGGTTTTCTACGAAGCCCACCATGTGTGATGTAAACGTCCTATGAAGTCGATGAACCGAGTTAACCAAGCGGTGTTGTACGTCTTGGATGATCAACGTCTCCAGCGTCTAGTCATGTGGATCAGTCCTTCTCCTCCTTGCGGTTCCGATAGTGCAGCAGCTCTAGT